>CAIIXF020000008.1:1044821-2449865 GCA_903813345.2 Owenia fusiformis
TTTATTAATGTCCTATATAATTTTTTTACATTTAAAACATATTGCTATTACAGTTTTACATATTGCACCTAAATTACTGTAAAATCGGCACTAAAATGGCCGCCATTTTTAAATGAGCGGCCATTTTGAAAATCGGCTTTCGAGCAGAACTTCTACCCCCATAGGGTATATGTGTACAAAATATGAATAAAATCGGGCCAACGGTATTTGAGTTATTGCCCGGACGGACGGACGGACGTACGGACGGACGGACGGACGGACGGACGGACGGACGGACGGACGGACGGACGTACGGACGGACGGACGTACGTACGGACGGACGGACGGAGGCGTTCCCTATATCCCTCCGAACTTCGTTCGATGGGATAATAAATCTTCCAGATTTGTTGAATTTCCTAGCAGAAATTGCCTGCTCCCCCCCTCCGTCCCATATTCACGATCACCGGGCGTGATTAATATAAATCTAGCTAGTACCACCACCAGCAGTAATACAGTTTTTTCCTCCCAGGAGAGTCCTCGGAAAAGACAGAAAAAGGAATAAAGATGGAGAACATGATCTGACTCTGTAAATAGATACTGTATTAAAGTTGAATTCTGGATGTTATTTTTGACATTTTCATTTTGGCATTTATAGTTCACATTGTTCTTGTCGAGATATAGGCCTCCCAAGGTCGGCCTATATCGACGGAACTCGGGCATATTTCACGTCATAGTGACATAACCTCTAAGTATTTGTTATTAGGGTTGTGTGACCAAGTACATATATGAAGGCTATGCTCTTTCAAAGAACCAGAACAATGCCAAAGCGTAGCGAATCCCATCGAACAGAAATGGCTGGCATTTTTACAAACAAAATATATAGCAAATATCAGAAAATAACACTCATAAGAAAGGCTACCATTTTCAAAATGGTTGCTCACTAGCAGTACTATACGCAGTACTATATGCAGTACCTAAATAACTGTAAAATTGGCACTCAAATGGCCGCCATTTTTAAATGAGCGACCATTTTGAAAATCCGTTTTAAGCAGAACTTCTACCCCCATTGGGTATATGTATACAAAAAATGAACAAAATCGGGCCAACGGTATTTGAGTTTTTGACTGGACGAATGGACGGACGTATGTACAGACGTACGTACGGACAGAGGGACGGAAGGACTGACGGAGGCGTTCCCTATATCCCTCCGAACTTCGTTCAATGGGATAATAAAACCTGTTGAAATGGAATACAGGACACATGAATGGTGTTTAAACTTCTCCTTTAATCGGTACATTAAATATTCCATATATACAAAATAAAATAAACAATTTACCAATCCTTTACAATATCTATTTTATCGATTATAAGTATCTATACAATTATATTCGCTAAATAGTTTCACTTGTTCTTTGTGTTGCCATTTACATTTGATAATGTAACAAATTATCATACTCCATAATTCACATGTCATTGTTATGAAAGAGGGAGTTATTTAAATATTCAGAATAAAACTACAGACAAGCAATTTGTAGATTTAGGCTTAGTTCCAACAAGTTAAATATAGAACTTGGTCGTCATTTGAAGCCAAAGCCAAAACCTCTAGATGAACGTTTATGTTATATTTGTGGTATTTTAGAAGATGAACAACTAAACACTTCAATTTTGACCCTAATAAGTGGCCTATACATCAAGTAGTTGCTGAATATAGGTCAACGAGATACTAGTGTGCATATATGTAATAATAAAGGCAGTATACTCATTTTGAAAAATCAGATTAATTTTTTTTCATGGGGAGATCATAATGGAGAGCGCACTACTTCCTTTGAACATTTGTCAAAAGTGAAATGCATGCATGAAAACATGTTCAAATTTGTGAATTAATAGTTTTTAAAGCTGTATTCAAGTCAGAATCATTTTGCAGTCTATACAGTACATGTATATCTAAATCATTTTGCAGTATATACAGTACATGTATATCTAAATCATTTTGCAGTATATACAGTACATGTATATCTAAATCATTTTGTAGTATATACAATACATGTATATCTAAATCATTTTGCAGTATATACAGTACATGTATATCTAAATCATTTTGCAGTATATACAGTACATGTATATCTAAATCATTTTGCTGCATTTTCAATTGCTTTAGAGTCTAATCCCCTAAGAGTGACCCCACCATCATGTACAATACATTCTCCATTCATCATTGATGCATCATCAGATGCTATAAATGCTATCATCTTGGCAGTTTCTTCCACATTTCCATTCTTCCCAAGTGGTGTGATACACTGTGTGGCATTTAAATATGCTTCAACTTGCTCATCTGAAGAGTCACCCCTTTTAAAAGAAGGAGTGGGTACAAATCCAGGACATAGGGCATTGACACGGACCCCTACAGCGCCAAACTCTAAAGCTGCACACTTCGTAAACATATTCAACCCAGCTTTTGCAATGTGGTAAAACCCATAGGCATCAGTTGGACGAATTCCATATATGCTGGATATATTTACGATGTTGCCCTGCGTTTGTGTCAATTCTGGGAGGCAAACTTGAGACAGCTGTACTGGTGCCCTCAATAAAACATTGACAGTTTCTTCAAAGGTCTGCATTGTACCAGTAGAAAGGTTATGTACATTTCCACCACCAGCGTTGTTCACCAAGATGTTAATTTTACCAAAAGTGTTCAATGCAGTATCTTTTATTTTCATTATGACATCATCATTAGCGACATCCCCCTGAACGAATGTAAATTTAGCATCTTTTCTTCCTACATCTTTACATTCTTTCACAGTTTCCTCAATTGTTTTTAAGGACCGCCCATGTATAAGAACACTTGCACCTTCTCTGGCAAATAACAATGCAGTGGCTTTTCCTATTCCACTGTTTGACCCTGTGATAATCACGGCCTTGCCTGTAAATCTCATGTTGAAGTTGCACTTTGTGTGGTCTATCCAGTACTGTTAAGATAAAACAATCTTTATGTATTTTACACTGTATTTCATCAATTCAACTGATTTTCAATTATTAACCCGTCCTTGCAATTAATAAATAAAATGTTGATAGATAAAGGGGGTCAATGGCTATATCTGACCACAGAATAATAAATCTAAATAACCTAAACTTCCACCTACATCCCATGATTATCTTCATTACTTCCACTAGAGACTGTTGGGTATCGATCTGAAGTTTTACTTTATGTATTTAATTAAATGATATTATTTTTTGTGTAAAAGTTGTGTAAAAGTCATGAGAATAAGGAGAAAATAGTATTTTAATCCAATCAACCTAAGATATTTCATAAATAATACACATACTAGTTTTATGCATGAAAAAAGGAAATTTTGCAAGGGCAAATCTGAAATTCCTATACCAAAACTGGAAACGGAAATCAACAACAAATTTGTATGAAAGAATTGCTGGTCACTTCAGCCAACTGTAACATGATGGAGTGGGGATGGCATGTCACATACTTTTACTCATTAATGATTGATTGCTGGCAATGAACAGACACTCTACAAATACTTTGCAATTGTAAAAGCTTATAAAAACATTCACATTATGGTAAATCTTGTAATTGCACAGGATTTTCATGAAAATCCGGGATTTTGTAAAATATAGATGTTTTGACGAATTCCATCCACGGCCTGGAAACAGAATACCAATACTATCTATGCATTAAAAATGTTTTTCTTTACATTAAGTCATGAAAGGCACCAAGAGTCTTGTCAAAAGCAATAGACCTAGGCATCAAGACATAAAATTTGAACCAAATCTGTCAACTGGTATTTGAGTTATCAAAGATTAGGTTCTTTAACGAAAAATGGTGGCCATTTTGAAATTCAGCTGCCATCTTGAAAATTCCCTCTTGAATAGATTTTCTGTGTCCCAAGGCATCAGCATCTGAAATTGAACTAAATTTGTCCGTGAACTGGTGTTCAAGTTAATGCCAGGACAAACTAACGAAGTTGAAAAATCTATTTGAAACCAACTTCAGACTTGAAATTGAGACTACCACTTAGCCCACTTAAAATACAGGTCACAAAACAGGTCCTGATACAGATAAACGGTTTATTAATTAAAATTACTGTTTAACATATGGTGTCTGGTCTTTCTAGAATTGGTGTTATAGAGCACTTGTGCTTTATCTAACAGGTGTCAAATACAAGTAGATAAGATTCTCCTCTATTTTCAACACAAAAACAAAACCTATTGTTTTGTACCAAACGAATCCTTTTCAGTATGTGAAAAATGACATTGCATGAAATGTTCATGTTAGTCATATAATGGTGATCAGTTTATAATCTGTTGTCATACATGACTGTTAGAATCTACTAAGTAATCACTATATCACATGTTTGGTAAAATATATCAAGAAAGTCCCATTAGCCTTCACCTCAATAGGGCTATTCTAAAATACTTTGCAAAGATACTTTAGGCATCAGCATATAAAGTGAAATGCATGCATGAAAACATGTTCAAATTTGTGAGTTAATAGTTTTTAAACCACTTTTCGTCAAATTATTGTGAAGCATATACAGTATCTTTAAATCATTTTGTAGCGTCTTCAATTGCTTTTGAGTCTAATCCACAGAGAGAGGTACCTCCATCAAGTACAATACATTCTCCATTCATCATTGATGCATCATCAGACGCTATAAACGCAATCATCTTGGCAGTTTCTTCTACATTTCCATTCTTCCCAATAGGCGCAATACGCCGATTGGCATTATAAAATGCTTCAGTCAGCTCTTCTGTAAAACCAGATTTTTTGTAAATAGGCGTAGGGACACACCCAGGACATAGGGCATTGACACGGACCCCTAGAGCGCCAAACTCTAAAGCTGCGCACTTTGTAAACATGTTCAACCCAGCTTTCGCAATACAGTAAAATGAAACCAAATCGTTTGGCCGAATTCCAAAGATGCTGGACATATTAACGATGTTGCCCTGTGTTTGTTTCAATTCTGGGAGGCAAACTTGAGACAGCTGTACTGGTGCCCTCAATAAAACATTGACAGTTTCTTGAAAGTTCTGCATTGTACCAGTAGAAAGGTTCAGCACATTTCCAGCACCAGCGTTGTTCACCAAGATGTCAATTTTACCAAAAGTGTTCAATGCAGTATCTTTTATTTTCATTATGACATCATCATTAGCGACATACCCCTGCACAAATGGAAACTTAGCATCTTTTCCTCCTACATCTTTACATTCTTTCACAGTTTCCTCAATTGTTTCTAAGGACCGCCCATGGATAAGAACACTTGCACCTTCTCTGGCAAATAACAATGCAGTGGCTTTTCCTATTCCACTGTTTGACCCTGTGATAATCACTGCCTTGCCTGTAAATCTCATGTTGAGGTTGTACTCTGGAATGTGGTTTATCTAGTTCTAATCAGATTAGACACTACATGTATCTAACTGTATTTTACACTTTGTATCCTTGCCTCTTTCATCAATTCAACTGATTTGAATTATTAACCAGTTGATATTTGTATTTTATACTTTCAACTTGTATTCATCAATTCAACTGATTTTAATTATTAACCTGTTGACATTGATACTGAAACATTGAAGGGGCTCAATGGCTATATCTGACCCATATACCTAATTAAATACATCTAAACATGTTCACATGTAAATATTCATACCAAGAAAACAACTAAAACATAAGACCAATCCATCAAATGGTTTGGCTCAAAACATGTTGACAAGAATTTAGGACAGAATATCCATCCAAGATGGCCACCTTAACATTTTCTCAGAATGCCTAAAATTTTACATGAATCCATCCAATGGTTTGGCTTGAAATAAGCAGACAAGACAAGATATTGAAACAGAATATCCAATCCAAAATGGCTGCCTACCCGAACTCTATTCATTTCTCAATTTTAATACAAAAAACATGGCTCAAAACTTCAAATCAATTTGTCAAACAGTTTGGAAATGTGTAGACAAAATAAATGGATTTTTCGAATAAAACCTGCCACCTTTTGGCGCATGATAGATTGGTGATGTCATAGGCTGTACTTTTCAAAACCAAGTTAATGCAGTAGGTGCAATAAGTTTTACCTATTTGTGATTGGACAAAATACAACCTACAGCCAATGACATCATCAATCAAGCCAATAAATCATTGCTTCTTTGATGTACTAAAAGGTGGCAGGGTTTATTGGAAATGTCTATTGGGATGCCCGACTACTCATCTACCTGCCCAGCAAACTAAGGGGTGCAATAACAAATTTGAACAGCTTTGATGCAAAAAGATCTTATAATGATACCGAAAGTAGCTGTTTTGGCATTTCATGGAAGTTTGAATATGAAATGAATGCCAGCATAAAATTCAATGACTGCAATCCTGATTGGTAGCTAGCTGGATTCTCATCAATCTATATTGAATGAATATGGTCCGATCAAGAATGATCTCTAACTGAAAGAGTGAAGATGAAACTCTCTGTTAAACAAGTGAAATCAAATTATTGAAATTGGTAACTCTCTTATCCATAAGATGTTTACAGACACGTGTCAAGTATGAGTATTTTGTATTGTGAGCAATACCTCTTGGCTATATATCCTATATTTACAGCCATACAGCCATTATTTGATAAATGAAATCATGAAAGGTAAACATAGAAAGTGCACTGTCCTGCTTCAAAACCCTCCTACTTCAACATCCTGTTGAAGTAGATAAGGGTCTACTTCTTGAAGCAAGACTAAACGTGCTCCATGGAGATGCCCTGTATTTTATGTGCACTTATAACACCCTGAATAACTTTATCAAACAAATTAATATATAATATCCACTATTTACCTTATTCTGTTAACTCAAAGTGTTACTAAATAGGCTGATCTGTCCAGGGAAAATGCATGTATTTTTCTTACAAGTTTTTTTTTCAATAAAATGTACTTACATCAATATTTTTCTTCTCCGCTGAGCAAGTTGCTATCATAGTAGTCATGCAGTTCCCTCCTAGACTGTCCCTTAACACTGACGTCATCATGGAGTTCCTGTAAGGAATGTGCGATCTTCCTTTCTCAGAGAGGGTCACTATCACCTAAATGAATATAAATCCGTTTGAGATTTCATGCAGCATTTGATATTTTTATATTATTGCTAGAAATCGTGTGATTTGATTGACCAAATCAGTACCATGTGATCAAAAATACTTGAACTATAAAAGATTGCCCGGTTTTTGCCCGCCCGGCAATTCTGACAACTGGACTGAACGATAACTAGACTGGGGAAATTGAACAAGTTCAATTTCAGACTCCAGATGGCTGACCTTTTTTAGCCGAATCATCCGGAATAAGCTGAGTCAACCAGAATAAGCTGAGTCATCCAGAAAAAGATGGATGGATAAAATAGGAAGGTAGGATAGGATAGAATAGGAAGGGACGATAGGATAGAATAAGAAAGAAGGATAGGATAGAATAGAATAGGAAGAAAGGATATGATAGGAAGGATAGGAAGGAAAAGATATACGAAGGAAGGATAGATAGGAAGGATAGGATAGGATAGGATATGCTCAGATAGGAAGGATGGATGAATTTTTTCAATATTTTCTTCTCTACTCTTGACTTTCTATCAGGATACCATCAGATCGATTTTTCCGAAATTTTAAAACGCCATAACTTCCGAACCGGAAGTCGGATCGAAATTTGGTTTGAAGATTCTGATTCCTGACAAAATTCATAACTCATACATTAAATTTGGTGAATTTTTATTTTGACCTACTTTTTGGACAAGCCATAACTTCGGAACTGGAAGTCGGATTGAAATTTGGTTTGCAGATTCGGATTCCTGAGAAAATTCTTTTATTAATTCATAACTCAAACGTTAAATTTGGAGAATTTTTTATTTTGACCTACTTTTGTACACCATATCTCAAAAGTGGATCGAAATACTTTCAGACGGCAAAAGGCTAACACTATTAGCACACTATTTGCTACCTGTATACAAATTTTTGAAGCAAATCATTTAAATGTAGTGTCAGAATAGCAAAAATAAGAATAAACTATGAATTTGACCTAGATTTTGATCTAGGGATTTTGGTGTCCAAATTTTGAAGTTAAGTAGCCTTCGAGGTCCCCTTCTTTCATAGGCTTTCATTATTTTAAGCTGTACTTAGTCTATATCTCGTATTTTACACTTCAAAAAAATCTTTTTTCCCATTGACATAACATGGGGCACCAAATTTAGCGATTTTTAAGCTTTCAAAATGTCATAATTTCCAAACCGGAAGTCGGATCGAAATTTGATTTGCAGATTCGGATTCCTGACAAAATTCTATACTTAATTCATAACTCAAACGTTAAATTTGGAGATTTTTTTATTTTGACCTACTTTTCGGACACCATATCTCAAAAGTGGGTCAAAATACTTTCTGACGGCAGAAGGCTAACCCTATTTACACATTCTTGGCTACATGTATACAAAATTTCGAAGAATATAATTAAAGTGTAGTGTCAGAATCGCAAAAATAAGGAAAAACTTTGAATTTGACCTAGATTTTGACCTAGGCCCTGGACTGGATTTAGACCTAGACTTGACTTCGACCTGGACCAACACTGGACTTTGACCTGGACTGAACCTTGACTTGGACCTGGAAATGGACTGGACTGGTACTTTTTCAATTTTTTTCTCTTTTCTTGACTTTCTATAAGGGTACCATCAGATCGATTTTTCTGGAACTTTCAAAACGTCATAACTCTTGAACCGGAAGTCGGATTTCAATTCGGTTTTCAGATTCAGAATTCTGAGAAAATTTCTTATAAGGCTGATACCCTGGACATTGAATTCGGAGAACTTTTTTTTGGACCTCGTTTTCGGACAGTGATATCAGGAAATTGGTTCGATGAATAAAAAAACTGATAGCACACTTATGAAAGGGCTGTTTCTAAGCTACAAGATGAGAAAAGATGAAGACATTTCGATAAATAACGAAGAAGATAATAGACAGAATGTTACAAATGTAAGATTTGACCTAGTTCTTGACCTTTGACCTAGATAAAAATTTGACCCCATTTCCCACCAACTAGACATAGTACCTTAATTAACCATATAATAGTCTTCATTGAATACTTTATAGTTGTTGAGAAATCGTCCAAAGTATAATAAGAAAGAAAGAATAAAAAAGTCTTTGGTCTCATTGAAATAACATGGGGGACGAAATTTAGCGATTTTGAGATTTCAAAACGCCATAACTTTTGAACCGGAAGTCGGATCGAAATTTGATTTGCAGATTCGGATTCCTGAGAAAATTCTACCTTTAGTTCATTGGTCATATGTTGAATTTGGAGAACTTTTTGTTTTGACCTACTTTCTGGACACTATTTTTCAAAATCAGTAAGAGTAATCAAAAAACGGATAGCACACCTATGAAAGGGCTGTTTCTAAGCTACATGATAAAACAAGATGAAGACGTTTCGATAAATAACAACGAAGATAATAGACAGAATGTTGAAAATGTAAGATTTGACCTAGTTCTTGACCTTTGACCTAGATAAAAATTTGACCCCATTTCCCACCAACTAGACATAGTACCTTAATTAACCATATAATAGTCTTTATTGAATACTTTATAGTTGTTGAGAAATCGTCCACAGTATAATAAGAAAGAATAATAAGAATAAGAATAAAGAAAAGAGGCAAAAACAATAGACTCCAGATTTTCATCTGGAGTCTAATAAAAGTGGACTATACAATGATACATTGTAATTATCTTAACTGATGAGTTTATGGTATATTTATTGATTAAAATAAATGTTGATGGGTTTAAACAAATATTCTATATTTCTTTGAAATGCAAAGTGATCATAAAGAACGTCTAACAATGATTTAATAAAACAAATATTTCATTCAATGTTCAGGCAATACCTGTTGCACTTTCAATGATTTTTGCAGCATGTATTTCTCTAGCCCTACGGGCTGTGGGCAATACATATTGCCCTCCATCGAATGAAATATCTAATGAATTTACATCTGAACCACAAAATTCTGTGCAGTATCAGGGAATGACTTTTAAAAGTATATGACTGTATAAAAATGGCCGCTGCCTTTGAATTGACAAATTTGCCAGATTCTGTATTAAATATCAAAGCATGAGTGCCCAGGGAGAGGATCAAAAACTGTAAAGAAACCTAGCAGGAAAAGCAAACTAAGTTTAGTTTCTAAAAACCTTTAAGGAAAATAGACCATACATATCCAAAAACCATGATCTAACATGAAAAGAAATAATGTTTAACACCCCCTTCCCACTTGCATATACATGACACACTACTTGTAAAATATGCATTTAATATAAAGATGGTATATTCTACTCAATCTACCTTAATTTAGTTGGACTCACCTGTTCCAGAAAATGCAGAGAAAGGTTGATATATTTGGCTTCAGCAAGTAATGTTCCCGCCACACCTGTCTTCGCCACCCTCTCTGAACTAAAATATACAAGTCCACGTATACGAGCCATAAAATCATAAAGTTAATGTGTATAAGCCTTAGAATTTTAGAGTTATCATAAATGAACCTTAGAATTTGAAGGGTAATAATACAAGCCTTAAAATAATGAATAAATTACTGTTTTTATCAACATGGGCCATGTAATAATTGAAATCATTACCCTGCAAGATCCACCAGGTGGAGCTTTGATCTGCGTATACTTGCACCGACAGCCTGACGTGATGATACATGGATGGTAAAGATGCAATGGGATCTTGTGGATGCCTGGTTCATAGGAGTCTACAATACAACAGAATGAGAGCCCAAATCAAAGTAGGTTAGGAGAATCAAAAACAACCTATTCAAGCATTTCTCTTTCTTGGAACTTTAACAATGTGGAATGGATGTGTTAGATGGCTGAATCATTTGGGTTCAAAATGTAAAAATAAGTGAGGGTTTAGAAAAACAACAAAGATGATAGGTAAAATAAGAGATTCAAGATTCTCCGGCTGACAGTAATGTTATAATACCGAGACAACTGGGTCGAAGACAACACAAAAAATGTTTAAAACTTTTTGATCTTTCCTTGTATTACTTAGCTTAACAGGTCGCATTACAAAGAATCGATATGAGACCATCGCATAGCACTAGGAAGCACAACATTTGTCAAACTTAACTAAATCCCTACAATTCATAAGAACTGTCAAAACCAATAGCCTACCTCAGCAATCATTCTGTTTGTATCACCCAGGAATAGCAGATTAAGAGCCTCCTCCTCATTGTTGGCTTGATGCGTAGAAAGATTTTTCAGATGAATATTTTGGTCACTGTCCTCCATAAGATGTACCTTCCTGGTGTAGAAAATGAGTTATTAGTACATATCTACCATTTGTACCTTTTTAGCTGGTATCTGCCCTCTGACTAATCATTTTATAGTTTTGAGTTCAATCAATCAGACAGCAATATTTTTTCTGAATTGATACATAGGAAAATTTCAGCATAGTTCAAAACCCATAATCATAGAATTTTTAAAACAACAGTTCTGTTCTTAACAAATAATTAAAGTTCAATGACCCTGACCGAACGCAGTAGTAATTTAGTGTTTAGGTAAATATAACTGAAACCTGTTCAAGCACTTGGAAATAATTCGTTGTCAATTAATCGACTAAACAAAAAATTATTCCAACGTCAAATCGAGTCATTGCTATTAACTCAGAGAATCCTCAGGAATTTTTAGAGTATAATGACTACACTTACGGCAAATCTTCAAGTTTTGATGATTCATGTTTTGGATCCAATAAGTCATAGCCACTTTCATTGTATATCTCTAAGTAGGATATGTGGCAAGTGTAGACATAATCTGGATTCTGGAACAGAATAATATGAATTTGATTCTATATATAGAAACCCAATAGGTATAAGAAGAAACAGTGGTTCAGTGAACCAGTATCTAGAAAATGAAATAGGGGCACTATTTGTTACTCTGTATTGTATCAGTTTGTTTATTAAATTTACTCAGAGCAGTTGAACTAAATGTTCTTAAATCTACATGAAAATGTATTTCTTATACAGTCTCACTTCAATTAGAAGCACATGTCAGTGCGACTGAAATCATAAATATCAACACACATACAGAATAATTAGATAATCATGAATTTTGGATTACTAATATTCTATTTAGGAATAAGATTACCAAATGAAGCAATACCATGAGCATGGAGCATTTAAACAAAAACTTACTCCTGTAATTAATAAACAGGAAAAGCAAAGTGCATACCTGCTCAAACTGTTGGAAGATATAGGAGAGAGTTCTTGGGATGATACCTCTGTCAGCATACTTCTCTGGACCTCCTGTGATTGTAAATGTTTTCCCACTTCCAGTCTACAACAGTGCAGAAACAAATTAAGCATTTAATAGACTTTTGTAATAAAATAAACAGGATTTCAGTTATTTTCAAAAAATTCATGATGAGATAATTTTTAAGAATTGTAAGAGAATTACCTGTCCATATGCAAAGATTGTGCCATTATACCCAGAGAGTACACTGAAAAAAAAAGTCAGTCAATAAAATAAACACATTGGTTCTGAAAGTAAGTGTTTGACCACAATTTTGTTATTCGAGTTGATGTGAAATAATTGCCAAAGGGGCTGCCAAACATGTCAATAAAAAAATTAATTTATTTGACCTTTGTGGCCTGATAAAAAGGTCTTATGAGATATCTGTCATGTACACGCGTGATGTAGCGCACTGATTTAACTGATAAAAGTCATTATATTTTTAAATAACAGTAAATACCACAAACTGCAAGTAGATGCAGTCTATGGTTATCCAACATGGTTTTCTCATACCAATGTAATATTTTATTTGAATTGTCTCATAGATCAAACTTCATTTGACAGGGTTCTAACAACATTTCCACAATGAAATCCCCTGACATTATTTTCCTGGCACATTTCATTATTTCAAAGGACAAGGTGCAATTATTGGCAAATATCCCTATGGTCAAAATGAATCATTCGTAGGTGTAACATGAAGAATAAAATGTCATATAATACTTTGGAAAATATTAAAGTGCTCGGACACACATAAGCTGAGATGGGGATCATTTTGTTCAGTAAGGTTGTATTGACTTACATGGGGCTGTGCACCATTGACTTAACATGAGGATATCAGAAGATCCCAATAGAGGCCATTGGTTTCCATTGATTATCACAGAAAACAAAAATACACTATGACCTGAATCGATTGCAAACTTAATAATTTCACAATACGACACAAATGGTTTATCTCATCAAATGTGCAAATATGAAGTTTGCAATCGATTCAGGTCATACTTAAAATTAAAAGATTGTACATTTTTTCATCATTTTTTTCCCTACAAAATGGCTATATAAATGTAATAATTGAAGCAGAATACTCATTTTGAAAAATCAGATGAATTATTTTTTTCCATGGGGAGATCCCAATGGAGGGTGTATAAGGTCCTTTCTTGACATTAGTCCCATTTTAGCTTAAAATATCCATTATATTCAAGGTCTGAAGAAACCCAAAATGTTTGAAATAAATTGATTAAATTATATTAATCCTTTTATATTTATTCATATCTCTTATTGGTTTTACTTACTTATCAACGACTGGTTGTCCGACATGCTCAAATACCTCTTCCTGTTTTGTTTTCTGATCAAATACTCGTTGAAACCTGAAATTGTGTGAATTGTGAATCTATAGATCATGCTTCAAAGCAAAACACAATAAATTGAATACATCAAGTCAATATGTTATCCCTCCCCTATACAGTGTTTATAAACATAGTATGGGGGAATATAAGATGGAGGAACATCAAAAATTATTCTGGCTCAGATTCTCTCCAGATTTTCTTGCATGATACTTTGACCTCCAAAGTTTGTGAAGCTTGTGAACAAAATAGCAAAGAAGTAAAAAATACGACTGGCTTAGAACAAGAGTATAGAGTAGAAGCAATGAGATAGTTGTGGTGAATGAATAATTGAAAAATAAATTTAAAGAAGGCAGTGTTAATAGATTCAGTACTGATCTTACAGTTACTGTAAAGAACACATACCACGTTTCTTTACATTGCATCCTCCAATATATTCAGGTGTCTATAACTTTACTAAGATCACCTGAAATATGTTTCAAACTCACCTGAATTTATAGTTTTCTTTCTTATTATTGACTAGTCCAACAGCAAGATCTTTAGGTACGGTGAAGGTAAGCCTTGGAGATCCACTGTCATCTTCATCTATTTCATATAACTGAAATCAATCAATGTACAAGGGTCATCCAAAAAGTCATTAAATGTACAAGGGTCATCCAAAAAGTTATGAAATGTTTGCTGTAATTCAAAATGTATGTCAAAACAAAATAATCCAGTGAAAATTTCCCGGCACAAATACAAAGGCAAATTAATATAATATATTTGGAGATAACTGATCACCTGTTCATAAAAGACGAGGAGAAAGACAATGAACCAATAACGCAGATGCGAGTAAGTAGTTACCAGTTTCACCACCAGGTGGCTCGTTCGGGTCAGATAGTATGGCGGGTATAGTAGAAAGTTCCCTTTAACTTAAATTACATCTGTTTTAGTGGTTCAATTTTCATATAACCCTTATGTATCTAATTGTTATGTAAATTAAAATATGTCCAGTAAAAGAAAATGTTATCTGTCCAATACAAGAAAAGATATTTCACTTTTTGTGTTTTGTAACATGGGGTCTATGGGGAATCAACCCAAACTAGAAGTCAAATTTTCAAAGTTGATAAACAATTTTCGAAACCATATTTTCTAGATGTACTTTTACATGTAGATTTCAAATATGACATCACTTTGACTGAATTTTGAATATATAATGACGTAAATCAAGATTATTTCTACTCGCATCTCGTCTATTAAACTACATGCTTGTTTTGTTGTTGGTTAGGTAACATGTTAAATGACGTCACAAATTTATCTAGAGCCAACAGTGACATGTGACATTTAGATTATTTGTTTGTTTAGTTCTTGAACAGGCAATATATGACTGGTGTCACAGATGATCATCATTTCGAATAATGACTAGATAGTTCCCTTGAGGATTTGCCATAGAAGCTTTTGGCAGAAATTCACTGCGAAGGATTTTGCTGCTAAGGAGGACAATTACATCAAAATGTTCCATCTTGTAGGGTCCTCTTTCGAACTTCCCCATTTGGGGTTATTTCATCATTGGGCTATTTCCCCCATGGGGCTATTTTGACATTTTCATGCTCATTTTTGAGTGGTAGCTGTTTCAAAGCAATATTTAAATGTTTTATGACATTTTGGCTCCCATGTGACTTTTTACTGGCCTCCACGTGGCCCGTTTTGGTCGACTGAATCATGACATCATAATTCCAAGATGTTTTGTAATTTGTTTACATAACAATCTTGCGGTTGCTATAATATCACAATAACTATAACATCAATAAACCGGAAATCTAAATTTCTGACTGATCAGTTTATTTTATTATTATGTTGTTATTAGTTATGTCCTGACCCCCCCCCCCACCCCCTTCTTACGAAAGTCAAAATGTTGAGGATTTTGATTTGCTTCATTCATTAACGATTTTCTATCACCACCCGACCTAGTCAAATACATGCCTACAGTTTTTTTATAGTTAGAATTTTTATGATTTGCTTTATGAATGCATATGTTGTTACCTAGAACGTTTCCAAATAGATTCAGTTGGAACATTCACTTTTTAATAGGCGATGCCATTGTGGAAATGTCAGGATGTATTATAATGAACGAAAAGTGAATGCAGAAATTGCAATAGACGAAACCAAGGGAAACTGAAAATCGATGTCTGTCACCTAATTAAATAGCGTTTTACCACGTCCCCCTAACGTAATTAATTATGTTGTTTGACAGACATCGATGTTTTGACTCGGCCTCTTAGACTAGTTATTTGTCATTTCTTTCAGATATCACGAGAACTCTAATGCAGAAAATCACATTTTTGTAGATGCTAACTGTGAAAACCTCTAACAGTTGTCCTTTATTCAAGATGGCAGAACCCGGAAATTTTAATTATCGACCATGTCGAATTGAACCCATGGCCGAAGTAGCTCCAGGATGAAGTAATACCAATTACACCATACATTGAAGTTTGACAGAAGCCTGCCATGCTTCTAATTTAAGATGTGTTACTTTGTTCCCGATTGAAACATTGCTGTGAATATTTATTCTGAAGTTGCATAAATTATAAAAACAAAACAAACAAACAAAAAAATAGGCACAAATTGTGCCTATTTTTCCTTACTTACTCCAATTTTGGCCTTAGTTGGTTTCACTCGAGAAAATATTTGTATCGTCTGTTTCACCATATTGTGTGTTGTTTAGTTCTGCATGGAAATAGTCATATTATCGATGAACTATCGAGTAAATTAATACTAAAGGCCTTCAAGTAAGAAAATGTTTTGGAATTTCACCATTTTGAACTTAGAAGTGAATAATGTTCTGCCATCTGATTGATCAATGATCGGCAACGCGCCATCTATTATGATAAATAGTGAGTTACATGGAACTAGAGAGGTTGACAATTTCAAAATAAATGTCAATTTCCTTAATCGACCCGTTACAAAATACTGCTTCATACGTGCAGACATAAAGAATACAACGTTAATCACCCGTAGGAGCCGACAAATCTTCCAATATGGTATGTATGAGACTGATTTTTAACTTTAAATTGATATTGAATTTTGAAAATTCAAATGATCCTGAATTCAATTTTGACCAATACTGGACAAGCCGGATGGTTAATAAGCTTTGAGTATTAGATTGAACTACTATACTGTGTGTTTAGATAATATTTAATAAAATGGTGGAGTGCTTATGTTTCTGCTCTGATTTCAGGAAAATTTAGACTCAATCACTTGTTTATTTACATTTTGAAGTCAACTAGATTTATATTAATGTGCCACGCCCACTTTCTCTTTGGAACTCAATATAAAATCTATACAGATTTCTAGATCTGCAGTGAAGTCTGTGTTATTGACACGAAGATTATGATTTTCCTTCCCATGTCCATGTAGCTAGGATCATGTTCAAGTCAATCTGCATGTATAAAGCCGTAATCTGCATATGGCTCCTGATATGGCGAGGATCAGCTTGCTAGAATCATAGCTGACTATGTACTTTATATGCATATACTTAGAAAAATCATGGGTTTTCAATAGATTGAATGCCCAAATAGATTGATTGAAATAAGAACTGAAATTAGGACCCCCCCCCTTATGGTTCCCAAATCCCCCCCCCCCCCTGAATTATCACATGATCCACAAAGAAAAAATCTGTAAATATGTCAAAGAGAACAAATGAATGAAAAAATAATAAATTATATTTTGTGAATATTTTGAACCAAAAGTACTAAATTAAAATTACATTTATAAATAAAATCCAGGGATGTGTAAAATCAATAAATAAACAGAGATTGTAAGTCTTAGGGCAAAATTTTAATTGAATTATATTATTGCATTTTAATTTTGCATGTATTACCTGAAGCGATTCACCTCTGAATTTTTACGAGAAATATTACATTTCTATTTGCTGTTTTGGTGTTCTTTTTCTTAAAAATCTGTCATTTCAGTCTTTCATTTATTCATTTCAACAAAATAAACATTACTTTCTTTTGTCTTATCACAAAGTCAGAAAATCAAATGAGATCATAGAAGCAAAATAAAGAACTGTTTCTAAACCTGTATTTTTGAAAACTTCTTCATACTTCAACAAACAACTCTCTGCAAGATTTTAAAAATTGGGCCAATAAAATCTGTTTATGCAAAAACTATCAATTAACAAAGCATTTTCTTTTATCTATGAAAACCCCTCTAATTGTTTGATATATTAGCTGTAAGGAATATTAAAAGTTACAAAGTACTTTTTTATATTTATAGATGGTGCTGTCGTAACTAAAAAATAAACTGCTCTCTGTTTAGAAATAAATATATTCTCATTTGCATGCAGTCAGTAATTACAGGTCAGTGGAAAGTGCTCCAAATAAGGAAGTGTTCCATTAATAGACATATTCCGCATCACAAGTTTTACTGTAGTTCAAACCTGATTATCTTTGATTGGCATAAACTAATATGTGTCTGTGTTCCATATGTCTAACCAGTCTGTTATTATAATTTTCCCAGTTATCACCAGATATCCTTTCGCTCTGCTAAAATAAACTCTGAAAGAGAATGAAAACATATAATTTCATCGAGTCTGAATTTAATTGATTTGGAAATTGGGACAAATCAGTTATTGCCAGTTATCCTTAAAACCAATTCATCAAACAAGTCAGAACTCTTTGACTCTTGGAATAAGAAAAAATAAGTGCAACAAGGAAAGGAATGCCATGAGCAAAAATGATTGTAAAGCTGTGGCAGTTTTCAAAAGTTTGCCCTCTCCTACCCTCTACTATCATATGTTGCCTAGTACCATAACCTATTAGGGTGCTTTTCTGAAACCCATTAATTAATATTGAGACTTCCTGTATACCATGTGAAACCCCAAATACCATCACTATGACAGAACTATTATAATCCTAGATTATCACAGTCGTAACTGTGCCATAATTTGATTACATCAATGTGTAGAGTTGATTGCTATTTTTAATTAGCAAACATACCAACTGTATATATAAGAATTACAAATATTTACAAACTATAATTTACTGGTATTTGAGATCCTATTATAATGCCATGTGTCTAAATATATAA
This sequence comes from Owenia fusiformis, assembly GCA_903813345.2. NCBI lineage: Eukaryota > Metazoa > Annelida > Polychaeta > Sabellida > Oweniidae > Owenia > Owenia fusiformis. The sequence continues at coordinate 1,063,492 of CAIIXF020000008.1, forward strand.
TTGCAAACTAATCAAAATAAGCGTTCGCTGAAAAGAATTGGATCTCCACATTCTGTTATTAGGAATCAATTTGAGTAAAATGCTCTTCTTGTATTTTGTCGTAAATTATTTTATGTTATTTCCCTTCTTGTCACTCTGTGCCTCATGAAAATCTTGATATTTGAAAGAGTGAAAGCCTTGTCATATCATGAAAATGAAAGATTTCAGTTGAATTTTTGACATTTCAGTGAAATTGATATTTCAGTGAAAACGTTGATATTTCAGTGAAAAATTGATATATCAGTTAAATTATGAAATATTTTTGCTAATTTTGACGTTTCTAATTTGTCTAGATTGGAATGAATAAAAATTTTACCAATAGAACTTAAACATGTCACAAATAAGTATTTAGCTTTGAAATCAAAGAAAGGAGTTGGGTAAACTAGCAACAGAGAGTGCCCCAATTGAAGTGTGAAAAAACTTTTTTTAAGAATAGGAGAAAAAAACATTAGAAATGCATAGATTGAAGTCTATATTTTTGGGTAGTATTTTTAAAAAAATTTAGAAAAAATTGTTACGGTGTCTGGAGACCTTCAAAGAGGGTGGGGGCCAGAAGGAAAAAAATTCACATATTTTACAACCCTCTTGATGAATTCCAATTTACTCAGCTATGAATGAATGTTTTTGATTTATCTGTCCAGGATTATGTAAATATATATTTATTTGATCCATACATACAATTGATTTAAACAATATGTACAGTTTAGAGGTAAGTAAAGCTTTGAAAGGACATTTCATGCTGAGTCTGGGTGACATTTTTATTCACTGGAGGTAGTAATCCTTTGAGTGTTTTCACATAGAGCATAACAAGTCTCCACTCTAATAAGTGCTTCTTTAGTTACATAAATGTTATATTGTTGCATACAAAGAATAATTTTGATGGAGACTTATTATGCTCGATGTGAATTTTAGAACTTTATAGAAAATTTTGCCTGCCATTTTTGTTGATTATTCAAAATGGCCAAATGCTATTCATGCTGCATATGTAGGAAGCAGGTAAATTCTCCTAGAAAACGGAGAAAGGTTACAGAAGATTTAGCTTCACAAGTCAAGACTATTGCAACTAATAATAGAAGTGATATTGAGGTAATATAAGCTTGATTTGGGAGGAGATTGTTGTGATATTAGGTTGATATCAGAACTTATATTTTTTGATATTGCTTATGTAATGGCAATATGTTGGTAATTGGGCAGATATAAAGTTAATATTGGATTGATATTTGTCAGAAATTGCTATCGAATTGGGCTTATATTTGGGTGATATTGCTATAATATTGGGCTAATATTTGGGTGATATTGGATTGATATTGGGCCAATATTTGCTTGATATTTGGGTGATATTGCTATCACATTGGGCCAATATTTGGGTGATATTGGATTGATATTAGGGTGATATCGCTATCATATTGGGTCCATTATTTGGCTCATGTTTGGCTGATATTGGATTTACAGTGGGATATTATTACAATCAGAATAATTGGGTGATATTTGGTAAATAAGAGGGGTGATATTGGACTGTTACTTAAATAATATGAGGCCAATACTTGGGTTATTTTGGATTGATATAGAGTGACATTTGATTGACAATTGGTTGATGTTGCTATGATATTAGGACATTATCTGGGTCATATTTGGGCGATATTGAATTGGGTGATATTGCTATTGAATACATATATAGAGATTATATAATGGGAGGGATGGAATATGAATTTTATCCTGAGGGAAAATATGATATTGGCAGAGGAAAATCATGAAATGTACATTCTGAATTTAAATGAATTAAAAATAATAAAGTATTTTCATTATTTTAGGTACTTTTGTTCTCTTTCAGTGTTGCGTGGGAAGGGCGGAATATATTAATATAAATATCTCATTATTGGCAAATTGCCAATTTACTATATATTGTAATTCCAACCTCTATGAGACTAAATTCCTAATGATATTTGTGATATTTTAACCAAAAAGGTATATTTTGGTAGAAAATAATGAATTTTTTAATTTGACCTTGACCTGGGGAATATGACCTTGACCTAAATTTTCATACATTTTTGAAACACATATATCACATAGATTAATAAAATAAAGAGAAAACTTGAAAATCAGGTGGGGCTTAAAATGGCCTTGTTTACCCAACTCCTTTAAAATGGAATTCACCATGTGAAAATACAGTATCCTGTAGGAGAACTCTACAAATATGTGTTCATTTACAAGAAACAAATGGCCAATCATTGATTATTAGGAAATGTCATTGTCACCTTTGTGAAATAATTTATGCAGGAATTATTTCCAATATTTCATATTGTTCAGTTCTCGTTTGCGGCTGTGACTCATGCTGAACCCATCAATAGTACAAGAGCATAATATTAGACATCTGTGCATGAAATATTAATGCTATCAAAGCTAAGAAAGAAATGAACGGAGATGTGCAGAAGTATGAATTCAGAAAATAAGCTATGAAAATCCCTCTTGCATGATCCTTTGGAAAATCGATGTTTTGTGTATATATTCAAGAATACGGTTTTAATAAGTAGGATAAAGGAGGTGTTTTATGTACAGACTCTTTCTGCTCATAGACGATAATGCCACATGGCAATATTGGTCTCAGTTCATCTATTATAGATGCTTAATTCTGAAGCAGACATTCAAGAAAAAAGCAATTTTTCTATAGAACAGTTCCTTTTTTAGTGCATCTAGTAAATAGCTGAATGTACAAAATCTTTACATGATTCATTCAAGGATTATTTTATGTCAACAGTCACTTATTCAAATTGGTATAACAATTTAGCAAAGCATAAAAAAGGATTATAACTGTGAATAGATTTATGGATGCTATGCTTATATTGCAAACAGAAATAGTGATTTCTGGCTCAGAGAAGTAGTTAACACATTTTATGACATTTCTTGGGTTAATTCCAAGGAGAAAGAATAATAGTTGATATTTTGTAAAATGGAGCAGCGACAAGCAAGGAGTAATTATGCTTACAGCGGGTAAGACTCTTTAACATTATCGTACATTTGTCATTTTTAAAGTAAATTATACATTTGGATTAAAATGATGGGATTAGGAAGAGATTATGTAAACAGACATCACTTAAAAGATTCATGTATTTTGTTGGAATGTGATTTAATTTTATTGTCTGCCAAGAAATCAATCACCATGGTAAATGTGAAATATTCTGCTAGAGTTAACATAAAAATAAATTGTCAAGACTATCACAGAAACCTTTTCTTATTGATTTTTTCCTTTCTATCAACTATTGTGTTAGAAGGAATATATGTTGATCTGAGAAGATTGTTACAAAGGAGATTGTATAAGATATGAGACATTACACGGAATAAAAAATCTATGCTACAAGCAATTAATACGTATTTTGCACAGATGCTAATTTAAAAATATGTGGTAAATTAGGAAATTCACCAATGTAAACGTAAAGGATTTTTGAGGCTCTGTATTTGTTAGGTAAGATTAATCTACTGAATATTGTTAAAATTCAATCTGGATGTTATTTATAGATGCAATTTGGCATTGGTGGTGCCTAATCATCAGAAAAAGATAGTGATTAAGATAAGTGATAAAGATCTAATATGAATCATCTGAAAAATAATGGCCATTTTAATCTCAATAGTCTCAATGGAATATATATAGGGAAACATCTGGGAACAGCTTTGGATTCTTGCAAATAAAATCAGATCAACTGATGTTCGAATTATACACATACCTTGAGAAAATTACAGGTGATGTACGAAATTATAGTTGTGGTATTAGGTACTTGGCTTTCTTTTTATAAATTGAATACATGTAGCTTGGTGTGGGTAAGCTAATATTGTTTATTGTTTATTTAGTATAGTAAATATTTAACATGAAAAATAAACTTGGATTAAACTCCCATATTTAAACTAAATTATTGATTAGGAAATGTTTTATGCTATTAATCTATTGCTTGTATCCTTTGATTGTATATTTAATTAATTAGCCATCTCCCAGCCATGCATTAATATAAATAATGCATGTCATATGGAGCCATCAGGCCTTGAATGAATATGGAACTGCATAAGATTGAATATCAAGCTCAATTATTCTCATCAGTTCAAATTCCCAAAAATGTTTTAGATATAGCTAGAAATCTAGAAATGTGATTTCGTGTTTGGAATATCTTTGGAGTCCCCCCTTCTAAAATATTTCACAAAATTGTTCATTTTGGCATTTATTTGTTTTATTTTATTTTTGTACCATATACTGGTCTGCTGAATTTTCTAATATAAAGGGGGTCATTGTTTTGGTCAAAGTACCTTATTTTGATCTGAAAAATTCAAAATATTTTACAATTTGTGTCATCAATATACAATATAAACATACTTTTCTATAAATGCTAGAATTTGAAATAATTTGCAGCCACTTTGGTGAATAAATTTTAAAAATATATGTGTAATGTGTTCCACCCCATATAATTTGTAGATGTCATGCTACTAATAAGGCAAGGAGCTTTAACATTTGTAGAAAAGAATTTGTGTGTCGATGTCTTTTGACGGTGCATATTGCAAACTGTTATAATTTTGCAATGGGGTACAAATGGGGTCATAGTTAGTGTACTGGTTGTATATAAATAACATATGTTCATATTTAAAAGAATTGTATATAGGATGTGCTACATATTTTCATTTCTCTCTTTTTTATTTGTGGATCTTAAAGAGTGTAGAGGTTTATTGAATGGGCATTTGGCATTTACGAATTATGTGGTTATTTTCAAGAAATTGTTATTCTTCATTTAACAAAAACATTTCCTCAATAAAAAAGTGAAAGTAGAAAAATAAAACCATAAAAGAGGTGTATTAACTGGTTGAATGCCTTTGAAGAATTTGCATGCAAAGATTAATTGGTACTAAATAATTGAGAATCTCCTTAAATATACCTAAACTCACCCCCGAATTACGTTTGTAGGGATATAGAAAAGCTGTCTGTCTGTGCATTCATCCATTCAAATATCAGTTGAAGGATTTGGTTCAAATTTTATTAGCTTATACCTCATTTATTGGCGTTGGGCCTCTGCTGGAGAAGGAACTTACAATATCGCTGCTTAATTCAAAATGGTTGCCATTTTCATAAATGATGGATTTGGTTCAGATGTTGTAAGATGGGAGTTTGTATGTCAGTCTTTTGACACTGATTGTAAAAATCAACATTGGCAAGATTTATAAAAATATGATTTACAAATGATCATACTAGGTAGTTGGGAGGTGTTTGGTGAACTCCTCAGATGCTACAATAAGTTACAATAACATACAATATGCTACAATAAGTTCAAACATCAAGGGAGTATCTTATTTTTTCCTTGAGGGGATTCATTTCAAACTTCCACCCAGGAAACTGTTTTTTTTATCATTTATAACAAGTGCGTGATACAGGGGTTGCCATTTTAGTAAAGGGTGTAAATACGTTTCTGTGCTTGATACAGGGTATATTTAATGGAAAAGATTAAATTATGATGTTGAATTATTGGTGTCTATCATATATTTAAGAACTGCCATCTATATATGAATATAAAGTTTAAATAACTAACGTGAACAAAAGATTAATGAGATTCTGATTGTTTTGTTCTGAGAATGCTGCTGCCATCTTTGAATAAACTCTAAATTATCAATGATATAATTATAATCTATTGTGATAACGAACACCTCCCAATCTGAATGTTTTTAACTGCACGGTGGCATTTGGATTAGACAGGTTTTACTGTATGAGTAATAGTAATACTGAAATTAAAAAAAATCTGAAGGCCTAGTCAATCTATTTTGGGAAATATTCTCAGCTATTTGAAATGAAGATCAACTTTGTAAGAAGTCTCTATAATTATTTTTTTAATTTATACAATAACATTATACTCAACTTTAGTTCAAATTCCAATGCTCTGGCCTTGGCTAATCAAAACAGTTCATTGCAATTGTTTCATCAATTATTATATTATTATATTAATATATCATAATTATTTCACATGCAAATACTGTACTGCCACTAATATTTGATGCTGTTATCTTTCACAATTTTGCAATTTTGAAATTTTGCGGATATCAATTTTCGCTAATTATAAATTTTTTATAATTTTGTATCTATTTCTTTCACCATCATATCATTTCTCAAAAAAATTTCCAGCTTATTTGATTAAATGTTTTTAAAACCAAGAAATATGAATGAAACAGTACCTTCTTACCTTTAATTATTGCTATACCATGTACTTAAAGCCTTTACATGACACCTATCAGCTATCACCTGCTTCAAAAGCATAGGTGAAACTAAACTATTGAAATCAAGTGCTCACTTTAAATTTTTTTATATTTTCTGTTTGGGAAAATCTGTTAGTTATCAGCTGCATTTTTGTCAGTCAAGATTTCTCTTCATCAAACCAAATCAAATCCAAGGAATGTTTAGTCAAATATCCAGTTGTTCAGGAATCGAACTCAATTCAAAGAATGATTAGTTCCATAGTGTAAACATATACAACTTTGAACAATATTGGTATCAGCCATTATGTTACATTAAAAAAAAACAGAATGTAAAACTGTAAAAGACTTTCATGTAAGCAGGAAATTTCTTGAAAGAATACTAAAGGTTTCGCAACAGAATTTAGACGGTCATATGTTGAATTGCAGAAATTTTCTGAAAATGTAAGGTGTGTATGTTAGGCCAATGCATTATCTAAAGGAAAAGTACTCATACAGATGATAAAAAAAATTGGAGATTGAGACAGGGAAGGTGCAAAGACCCCATCAACATTTTTTTTCAAAAATGTTTTCCTGATTTTCAGTTCCTTCAATTTTTTTTATAATGTTTTCACATTAATATGTTGCATTTGTAGACAAAGTTAACATACTAAAGAGAAAATATTTTCCTTTTAAGAGTTTATTTGTGTCTCCAAATGCAACATACTGATGCATAAAACATTTATAAAAATTGAGTAGAAGGGGAAATTTTAAATTCAACGAACATATAGGCCCACTGAGCATTTATTTTGCACAGGGCCTTTATTAGAAAGAACTCAAAATAAATGCCATTGGCTTTTATTAAGACTAAGAGGGAAATTGAAAACATTTTTCCAAGGGGACAGGCATTTATTAAGAGGGAAAATAGCTTTCCCAAGCCAGTGGGTGTTTATTTCGAGGCGTATTATCAATCGAAGAGTTGACACATGGCCTTCATATACTCATGCAATAGTATCTATCATCTCTGATTGCACACTTCTGTTTTACCTTTCAAGCATTCGATTTGGATTTTGGAATGTCATAAAGCTATGCGGTCAAAAGTAATCTTAATACTTTTTAGTGAAAATGCATTTATATTTTTAAAATGCAGAATCTTGCGAATGCAAAATCCTCGAAATCCGATCACCTCCACATCTGAATGTTTTTTTTAACTGGTCATGGTGTTTTAACTGGTCATGGTGGCATTTGGATTAGACAGATATTACTGTATAAGTATAATATTATTACTGGAATTCCAAAAAATCATAACGCCTACAATGCTAGTAATATTAAGTGAAAATGCATTAATATTTTTTCAAAATCAAGAATCTTTCGGATGCAAAAACCTCGAAATCAGACGTTTAAATCTGAATGTTTTTAATTTGTAGCGGTGGCATTTGGATAAGACAGGTTTTACTGTATAAGTATAATAGACATTAATAGTATTACTGGAATTCCAAAAAATCATAAGGCCTATAGCAACAACCATGTGAACTTCAGGTCAAAATTCCAATGCTCCCTTGGCCAATCAAATCAGTTCATTGCATTTGTTTCATCAATGCTCTCAATATCATAATTATTCCACATGCAAATACTGTACTACCAGTTAATTTGCGAGTTTAAATTTCATGAATTTTGAGAAATACCAATTTTGCGGCCATTAAATTTTGCGGATATCAAAGGTTTAACTTCCATTATTCTCTGAATCCTCAAAATTAATTTATCTTATCTACAGTAATTACACCTACCCAATATCATATACTTTGGATAAGATTTACAATCTCTAGATCTTAGTCAATGGCATGTTGCACCTCAGCCTTTAATTGGCGATATTCGCGACTATTAATTTTCGTGATTTTTACACAATCGCGAAAAGCACGAAACTAAATTGCACGCGAAAAATATCGGGAGTACAGTACATTGAAACCATACACTCTTATATTTCATAAGAATTTGCAATCAAGCCTAACAAATCTATTGGCAAAATATTAGAAGGCCAGCAAATGTACACATGCTAAAGTGATGAAACTTTAATGAATTTTAATTTTGCCTATACTGAGATGTGTTAAACTCTATTTGGGTTAGATTTATTCGGCTACACCCTCTACTTACAGCCTTAACATGCCCCCTATCGGCTATCACCCGCTTCAAAATCATAACAGGTTCCTTTATATCTTCCTTTATCTTCTGTTTAAGAAAAGCTGTTAGCTATCAGCTGTATTTTTGTCAATCAAGATTTCTCTTCATCTGTGAATTACCCAGCGAGAAACCAAAATGGCAATTTTGATGGAAAGACACAAAGTACCAGTCAAAATCTCTGAAGATTTCCGGGCAAACAATGGCAGCTCTCCCAGTTAGGTTTTAGACTGTCTTCTCATATTTTGTCAATTTTATTCAATTTCAAGTATTGTTTAGAGTTGTGCGTTCAACATATTCGAGAAGTCAATAGCTATAATAAATCTGCAGATTTTGCTCGCATTTATGTAAGCTTTTCTCTTTTGACGGATACTTTGTGTCTTTCCTTGAAATCATGACAGGTGTAACTGATCTACTGAAATCAACTTCAAGTGCTTACTACTATCTCCCAATGTGAGCTACATCAGTGCTTTTTGTTGAGAAAATATGTAAGTTATTAGCCGCTTTTTTTGCCGATCAGGATTTAAATTCTCTTTATCTGTCATGTACCTAGCAAGATTCAGAGATTTTGACTTGTACGTCATGTCTTTCCGTCAAAACTTCCATTTTTGGTTTCTTGGTAAAGAGTAGCTTCTCAATGTATAATGAGAATTTGCCAGTGTTCGGCACAGAAGCACCTTTTAATTTTTTTCGATTTTCGCAAGGAGGACACTAACACAATTTTGAAGCGGTTGATAGGGGGCTCTAAAGGCTGTTCTAACATATCAGTCACAGCCTCTGAAAGAGCAAGATCTAAGGCTCTAGCTTTAGGCTAGTCTAAGTCCTATAGATCTAGTAGTCTAGGCCTAGAGTCATAGCCCAGGCATAGGCCCGTAAAAATGTAAAGAAATAAAGCTTACAGCATGTTCTATTTAAGTGAATTTGACTCATGTTATACATGTTCCGGGCCTATGCCTAGTATAGTCCCGCAGGACGAAGAAGATAGAATGTAAAAATCAAATTGAAAATCAAAATAGAATCGAACGAAAAAAAATTGAAAAAGTTGAAAATTCGATTTCGATTCAATTTGATTTTCTGCCATTATAAATGAAATACTGTACTTACCAACATGTTTCTCGGATATATATGTTGTTCTTACTTTATCTTCGCCGAAGATCGATGTTTATTTATATATAACAATCGAATAATCGACATAATTCAAACTCATCACTACGACACAAAAATATATCACTTTCGAAACCATGTAAACTGCTAAGATGACGTCATTTATATCCGGGATTGCTTTGCAAACTCCACACAACAGACTGTCCCATCTTTTCTCCTGCTTTCTCCCGATGCAATTCATACATTACTCGGAGATTACTGTCAAACGTTCCAAGTTTTACAATTTTAGCATGTTTATTACGATCTAATTCCTGCCAGTATCAATGAATAAATCTATTGACCAACAGATTGGAAATATGTATTCCAGCGATACCCTCATTTTGACGAAAGAATGGTACAAATATGTCCACTATTTATCGAGATATCGTGTAGAAAAATTGAAGAAAGACATCGCTTAAGAAATTTCTATTTCTAGACTGAACTGTTCACGCTCGCAAGTGGCATCTCCAACTCCATATATGGGCAAAAAGGTGGAGTTAACAATAAGCAATGCAGGGATTGACACGATTGAAACGAAGAAGTCTCCATGAATCTCGCTTAAACTCCGCCCCTTCTTCGTGAAAAATCACGTGAATTCCGGCTTTTGCTGGGACATATCCGGGCATCTCGGCTTCGAACCCAATCAGAAGTTTCAATTTTGACTGGCGCCGCATACATTATCTCAAGTCTCACCCAATATTTTTATGTATACGTTAAATAAGGTTTTTGAAAAGGGAAGTAGTTTCTCAAGTCAATACTCCATAAATGGACATTATTAAGTTTAAATATTGTGGTTTTGACTTGATTATTTTGTTGATGTCATGTGGTTCCAAAGTATATATTGAATACATTTCAAAATGTGACATTTACACGAAAAAGTAGAATTGTGTATCCTTAAAAAACAATTAACAGGGACATCAAATTAAAAAAGTCAAACTGTTCCGAAATAATTACAAGTTTTTCAAGTTTTTCTTCACCCTGAGATGGTTGCCAAGAAATATGGTCTATTTTTGGAGCAATCGTATCTCATGATTCTGCAAAAGCATATGTTCATTTTATAGAGATGCAATCTGTCAAACAGGAGTTAACAAGTTAACAAGCAATATTTCTAATTTTCCAAACAATTTATTATTTACCAGCCAAGAAAAACATAATCACAAATTGCCAAATTGATAAACCTTTATATACTTTATAATAAATTGTGAATGTGCCAAAAAGAGTTTTGGTTACAATCCAGGAAAACTAGTCAAGTTTTCATGTCAAAATATTGAAAGTACTATATGCTCAACTTTATATGTATTATAGTACAGTTTATTATATTTTCATATGGCTATATTAACTCATTTGACCCCATGCAAGTACATATCCTGTCAAATATATTTCATTGCACAGAAAAATATTTAAAATACTCCCAAGGAATACAAAAATGTCTTTTGTGAAATAATTTTAATTTGATGATGTAATAATTCTCAAATCTCTGTCAAGATATATTGCTAATAAATACATCTATCAGGTATGTATATATTTTAAAAGGACACATGTACCGGCATTTAACCTGGTGGATGTCTTACTGTGTATATATGTATATGCTTACAAAATAAATCTAATCTACTCCTTTTAATTCAGCATGACATATTTTTCGCATTGAGCAAGTTGATATTTATTTTATACTAAAAAAGTTAAGGACAGGTTAGATATTTATACACAAGTTAGAAGATATCAACTTTCACAGAAACATATATCTTTAGAAATGTGACAATTTTAAAGAGGATAAATAATGACTTCAGGATAAGTTTGATTGTGTTATTGCCTATCAGGGATTTGTCGTAGTCTCAATCGAATCGTGGAGTATAAAACTTGGTAAGCCATTTTTGTATGTTTTTGTATTCATCTTAAGCATGAGACCACTCCTAACCATCATAACAAGAACTTAACAAGAAGTATAAGTAAATACAATAAATAAATACAGTAAATACAAAAAAATGCTTGAGTACCAAAAATATATGCATTTTAATTTAAAAATACATATTAAGATATTCAATTCTGAAATTGATACCAACTTTATTAATGAACAATTTAAAATGCTGAAATAAAAAAGAATTAGGTTAAACCCCACAGTCAACTAGTGTATTCTATATAATTTGTGAATATATATTCTGATAATATCAAATGCACCTATATCTTCATTTAGGATGTCAATTATGTGCGAAACAGGAAAAATTTGATTAGAGCTCAGTAAAGTAGATTTTATTCTAAGAAAATAACATGTAATTGGGTAATTCAATAATCTGATGATTGTCATTTTAAGGAAAACTATCGGGAGGAAGCAGATAGATGTTCAAAAGCTTCTATCTGTAATCAGTGATAAGACTTTTTTAACATCAGTCCCATTTCAAGAGCACATTTTATCGTGATAAGTATACATTGGGATAATCACGGCTCTAGACTTACACTTAGATATGTTTACATTTCGTTTTTTACTCTATTCATTTGCATCCTTATCTCTAACTAAATCTATTTGATATCCTTACAAAAATTTGACCAGGTTTAAATCTTCAGAAATGCTGGATTCTCTTCTTCACTATTCCCCACCTTGTTAACACATTTCTTAAGGAGATTTCCATCTCATTCGATGTATATGTTGATGAAAACCATAAGGACAATACTGTGAAGGTTTTAAGACCAATGTATTATTTGTTATGGTATATTTACCTATTTAAAGTAAGTACATTGATATTTCATGACAAGTTGATTAGCTGATGAATCAGATAGCAGATTTCAGATCAAACTATTTTTGTTTTTGTCTCTTTATTTTGACTCTTTTGTCTCGTATTAATCTTTTAAATCTTTTTTGTTAAATTGAGAGTATTAATGCAACATAATGATGTATTTTTCATCTCTCCTCTTTATTTTGTTAAGTAATTGACCCTTTTCCATATAAATGGAAAAATAGATGGCATCATGGGTATTGGTAGGGCTAGGGTAGGGCTAGAATACATGTAAATATATTGTCAGAGTCACTTAATTTCTTGATTTTAGAAGTTATAATTCCATTTGGGTCAACTTAAAACACCATTGGAATATAACTATATGACCTTATTGACATGTGGATTGTGATTTCACATTAAAATTGTGATCCTTGTAAGAGTAAATGAACTTTTTAAGATTTTTAGCATTGTGTCAATGGGGATTTAGCCCAACCTTTTTTAGACAACTAGAAAATCATAAGAATTTGAATAATTGTAAATAACGGTCAAAATCAAAGTTGATGTGATAGAAAATTACATACAGAATTCAAATATGCCATCAAATAGAAGAAAATGTTAGTCTTTAATGTTGAAAATGCAGCTCTATTAACATCTCATTAAAAACGAGACTTTAACGAGATTTCAAAGCTATATGGAAAAGGGACCATTGTGCATCATGACAAACATGGCATTTGAATTACATCATGATCGAGTGTATCATTAAACATGTAAGTATGTAACGTTATGTTATGTTTGACACTAAGGCATGTACTTTAAGGGATACCTTTCCAAAATATTTTCTTACATTATCAAGATTTAAAATTCATTCACTATAAGATTTGAATGAAGTTTCCAATTAATTTCACATTTTTATATCAATTAAACTTATTAAGTTAATACTTTTTTAATTCTTCGTAAATTCTTTAATATTCTATGTTAAACATTAAAATTTGCATCACTTTGAGATGTTTTAGTTTTTGGCTTGTAATGTCAGGTGTGTTGTCCCCTCACCTTGGAATGTGAGATTACAACAGGATTCATGAAATGATACAGAGGCTGTATGTGACATTCACATTGCATCAGATAAAAAATCAGTTTTTATCATTAAACATTTAGAAAGAGATTTAATTTTTGCATTTGGTTAGTGTAATATAACAGTTGGCCTACAAAACTCGGTTAATTTAGCACTTTGAACAAAGTCAAAACTTGAGACCTTTTTAAAACTGCAGTGCCAAAAATTGAAAACATGCAAACCTTTTATAATCAACAAATCCTAAGATTTTGACTTTTTTATATTAATTTTATGATTTAGTTGAAGAATATATAATGTGAATAAAGTTCAATGACTAGGTTTTATTAGAGTTATATTTCGTTATTATGTTTTACTTATCAAAGTATAATGCAAACCCCAAGGCGACATATGTTACCTTTGAATAAAGTCATCTTACATTCGGATTTTTTCTTTCTTTTACCTATAATAATATTATTAAAGTAAAAGGAAGAGGACAAATTAGGGACAAAATGAACAAGTAGAAAGATATTATAATTGCATGGAAACCTATGAAAGTTACGTTACGTTAAAAGTAAAAACAAGGAGTGGAAACAATGAAAGGGAAAATCTAATTGGTTGGATATAGTCCTCTATTAATATAGAGCATTGCCAATATGATGCAGCCTATTAATTATGGGGTGTAATTAGAGCATTGTTTTACATTAGTACATTAACACATGACTAATTGCATGATGTATGTAGACCAGGACAGTTCAAATCTACACCTTATTTACGCGGCAATAGATGTGATATGGAAAATATTCAATTGATTAACATACAGAAAGCAGAACACAGGAAGCAGGACATTGAAGTTAAGATGATAATCAGTTTGCTTTATCTGAAATAATTAGCCAAACTGAGGATATGGTAGATGTGATGGACAAAGGAGGTGATAACAGAAAACAAAATTAGATAATAAATCATCCACACTTTCTACGTGCGTAGAAGATGTCATCTTCAAAATATTCATAACCTTACCTTATCTCACAGTAGAGAAAAGAAAAAATGAACACAGGACAGAGGATATAAAAAGTTAACGATCATTTTTTCTATCCTGGAAATAATGAACCAAACTATGGATATAGTTGACTATAGAAAGAAGATGATCTAAACGGAAAGCTAAACTAGGTTTTGCTTAATAGATGTTTCTAAATGATAGAAATGTATAACAAGAAAATTTCAAGTGGTTGACCACGCAGCAATGGAACTCTCTGATGCTCTTTAAGGTATTACAGAAAGTGATTGGAATTCAGGGCGGTTTTATAATAGAATTGTTTATTTATATAGGAATTAATTCTGAAAGCAACCTGGATTAACACAGCAAGCTGAAAACCAATATATGGGATATAAATTGACTGCTAAAATTTCTTTAAGTCACTAATTCAAATTCATCTACAAATAATGTAATTTTGATTCATGAGTCATTTTATAAGTCGTTCCCCATGTGAGATGTTGATGAAGAAGTTGAGTGTTAAAGTCAAACTATAAAAATTCTGGAATGGATATATATTATACATCTTTCAAATGATTCAACAAGTATGGGAGAAAAAGACAATGTTAACGACATTAAAGAGGATAGAGATGTGACTCTAAATGATAAAATCAATGGGGTTATAGAGCATAATGACCCTGAAATCAATAATTTGGATGAACAGGAATGCATCAACAAAGATGCTGTTAACAAAGTTGGAAAGAATGTTAACAAGGCTAGCGTTATTGAAGACAATGTCAACCTTACTGATACCAACAACCATGAGTTTGATAACAGTGCAGTTGGTCATGGGATGATCAATCCTGCATTTGAAGCCGATGAAGATGAGAAGAATGATGACACTATACATAAAACTGTTGACAATTCATTGTGTTTATCTTCCACTAACAGTTCAGAGCCACTTTACAAAGATACAACTAGAGATGTCTTGAAGACATTGAGTGTAGATTCACTTGAAATAAAAGACAAGGCTGAAGATGTTATCAATCATGCAGATATTACTGATGTGGATGGTTTAAATGAGGACAAAAAGATTAATGATAATCATCAGAGTGATAACATTGAAGAGTCTGAGATTGAATCAAAAATTGATGATAGTGCGGGTGAGTGTAAATCAACATTTAGTGCTCTTATTAGTTTGTATGATGAAATAGAAAGTACGATTTCAGTTTCTATAGATAATAGTGACAATCCTAAAGGACCTTTCATTTCCCCAACTGGTGAAAGTGATGACACTAGTTGGGAATGGGAAACAGCAAAAGAAAGAAGTGATCAAATGATCGGCTATAAAACAGAGAGAAGTGACTCTGGATTGTTGATGAATGGGAACGATGAAATTGATGCAAGTGTTAATTTTGAAGCAACATCTAATCTGGATTTAAAAAATGACAGATATCAAATTGAATCTGTTAATGCAATGAAGATTGATAGATGCCGGGAAACTGGTAATGATATTGTAACAACAAGAGCTTCAAATCAAAAGACAAAATTAAAAAATTCCTGCCATGACAACAATGGATTAACAGGAATGAAAAACCAACACTTTGGAATAAATGGAAAAGTCCCTCACATTGGTGAACAAAAGAAAAGTTTAGACATGAATATGCAATACATGGCTGAAAAGTGTGGTGCATCGGAAAATATACGCAATTTGAAGTCATATAGGATCGCTGATAGCTTGGAGTCACCAAAAGTCAGAAGACGAAGTTATGTGAGACATAGAAGTTCAACATGGTCAAGGTCTGTATTGGTCAGAATAATTTTTGATATGAAATTCTTTTTCTTACGCATTGTAGCATTCTCACAGGAAATCTATTTTCTCATGAATTCATTTGTTTCTTATTGCCAATGGTGATTTAATCAATACTGTGGCATTTTTTTGGCATTTGGAAATATGTATATTATACAACAGTTGCTTTTATCTTGCGTGATGGTATATTAGAACATTTTAGCTAATTTTTCAGCTAATATATAAATTGCTATATGAAATGTCCACCTGTCTAGATTAGACAATGTTATATAGATACAAATATTTGAAGTAATATCTCAACAGCATTTGATCAATTACCGCTACAAGTGGTATTTTTTGTTTTAAACTCTTATACTAGCTTTAATTAGTGTATAATACTTGTGACATCCTAGATATATGAACCAATTCTCATTAATGGAGCATTAAAATTTTTAATAGTGAATGAAATATGATATTCAGGCAATGCAATTCTACATTGGTTAAAATAATGTTAGTGATTTGAGTGTTTAGTCCATCCTTGATCAATGTTTGAGGGAGGAAGTGTGTGTGAATGTTTGGGAGGGGGGCTCTATTGATGCTTGAATGCATGTAAATAATGATGCTGGAATATTCATGTATACATGTACTCTGTACTTTAGGTAGAATCTCAAACTATTTCTAGTAACCTTATCTTTGGAATGGGGTAAACATTGTTTTTTATATCTGCTGATTTAGCTTTTATTTTAACTTATAAATCAAAATTAAATGAAGACAGCTAAAGGAAAACACCTTGCCAGAAATACAATTAATAACTTCAAAAACAAGCCATAACCTGCAATAACGTTGACAGGTTCGTAAGATCTAATACGTGAAATGAATAAATATTTGCAGTAATGATATCAGCAAAGTTCTCCATTAGAAAGAAATGCTAATCAGTCACAAAGATGACTTTCAAGCAAAAGTAATCCTCCAAACAAAGATTGGGAAAATGTAGGCCAAATTTTACATTGTACCCTATTTTTCACCCTATACCCTACTTAAAAGTTCCCCTTTCTAGCTGCATACACCATGTACCTTGCACCATGCATTACACATTTCACCCCATATTTCACCTATATCCTACATACATCCTTTGCACCCTGCATTTCACCCCGCAGCTTACATTTCACCCTGATCCTCTCAATAGGGAAAAGGATGAAATACATCTGATATGTCTGTATTTACCAGTGCAATCATTTTGATAATATCAAGGGACTTTTTTTATTGATATTTGCCTCTAAATATATCCAACCTCAGGACAATATGACCCTCTGTATATTTCACTCTCTGTTTTGCAGGTTACATACAATTTCACTATAATTTTGAATTCAACCCCTAATTTTCTGATTTTTCTAGGCTATATAAATTCAGATTCTTGATTTTACTCTTTTATAATTTATTCCTTGCCAATTTCTCTTTATTTCACTGTATATCGCTCCTAAGATGCTTCTTATAGTTATATATTAGAGGGTTAATGATGTTTTATTTATGAACTGCCCCTGGGTAAATGGACAGGTTCCATTTATGACCTGTTAGTTCCCACTGACCAATAAACTGATAAACAAAAACAAGTGAAATAAGGCTAGGGGGCTTTAGAAAATGTTTCACATTAAAAAAGAAGTAAGTAGGTGGCCTTGATTTATTTTGAATTAAGAGATTTGCGTGCTTCTTGACCTAATATTTTATTAGAGTTAAAATAATGAATGACTTCATAATCAAATGAATAGAAATATATAGGGCGGTATATCAAGTTGAATTCAATCATTTTTGTGATTTGTTTCTGTTTGACCTTTATTGGAATAACATAAAACATTTATGATTTATTTTTCATCTTTAAAATGACATTTAGAATATTCAAATGAATGAACATTTTAGATGTGAAACAAAGGAGAAATTTCCCAATATATCCTAAGATGATATCTCTAATTTTATCGTGTTATTTTTATTTAGCCTTGGGTATTACTGCAATCAGAGATAATGTTATTTCCCTGAACTAATTTGAAACTAATTGTTTATTCCATTCATGTATAATTATTTTTATATTTTAGTTCACGTGTGAGATATGGGTACTTGCTTAATTTAAGTTAGTTATAAGTTTATGTACATTGGTATTTGGGAGGGTAGTTCTGGAAAGTGAAGGTACAAATATGAACATCACAACTCAGAGAAAGTGTGGGGGTCATATCAACCAACTAATTAACCACCGACCAACCAGCTAACCAATCAACCACCAATCAAACAGCTTACCAGTTTTTTTTATTAAAACCAAAATTATAAATCATAGATATCCTATTAATAAAATAAGTAAATATTTATGTAGCAATGACAAATTGAATGTCATCTGAAGCTGTGATGTGATTTATTTGATATATGTCAAGTTGACAGACTTCCATGTTGTTAATGTCTTCAAGACACTATGTCACATAATTAATGAACATCTAAAGTATATGCCTCATGCCAGCTGTGTTATTATCCAAGGTTGTCATTGGTCTTCATATGAAATATCTAAAAATATAGTTGTGTGTTCTAGGTTAAGTTGAACAAGGAAGCAGATGGGGGCTTGTTTAATCATAATTTAGATTTAAAAAGGCCATTTTAATTTATAATATTTTAGATTTAAAGGCACCTGTTTTTTATTGTATTTTTAGATTTAAAGGTACCTGTTATTGATTAAAAAATTAAGAATCAAAATCATTACTTATGTTTTTGACCCATAACATAGAGGCATTTGAATAAATTGCGCTATTTGAGCTTTCACTAAAATGTGTTTTTACAAAAATGACGAATCTTTTTTTTAAAAAGTGCATGTATTGTGATTTATTTTGAAATGAAACATATAATTCATAAAGTTATCTTGATAATCAGAGCCTAGTATGTTAGAATAAGTAGATGAAGCTCTCTTTTAAGAAGCAAAGACATGCTATTGGTAAGAGTAAAGTAAAACCTGTGTATATTGAACATTTTTTTGCTGAGAAAAATGTTCAGTGTTGGAAGGTGTTCAATTTATAAAGAAGTCAGTAAAAGTATGTGTGGAGAAAGGTGTTCACTAGAGACAGGTATTCACTAAACAGGTGTTCACTAGAGAAAAGGTGTTCACTAGAGAAAGGTGTTCACTAGAGACAGGTATTCACTAGACAGGTGTTCACTAGAGAAAAGGTGTTCACTAGAGAAAGGTGTTCACTAGAGACAGGTATTCACTAGACAGGTGTTCACTAGAGAAAAGGTGTTCACTAGAGAAAGGTGTTCACTAGAGACAGGTATTCACTAAACAGGTGTTCACTAGAGAAAAGGTGTTCACTAGAGAAAGGTGTTCACTAGAGACAGGTATTCACTAGACAGGTGTTCACTAGAGAAAAGGTGTTCACTAGAGAAAGGTGTTCACTAGAGACAGGTATTCACTAGACAGGTGTTCACTAGAGAAAAGGTGTTCACTAGAGAAAGGTGTTCACTAGAGACAGGTATTCACTAGACAGGTGTTCACTAGAGAAAAGGTGTTCACTAGAGACAGGTGTTCACTAGAGAAAGGTGTTCACTAGAGACAGGTGTTCACCAGAGAAAGGTGTTCACTAGAGAAAGGTGTTCACTAGAGACAGGTATTCACTAGACAGGTGTTCACTAGAGAAAAGGTGTTCACTAGAGACAGGTGTTCACTAGAGAAAGGTGTTCACTAGAGACAGGTGTTCACCAGAGAAAGGTGTTCACTAGAGAAAGGTGTTCACTAGAGACAGGTGTACATTAAGACAGGTTTATTTATTATTCATAATTGTTCATATGCTCTACACCAACAGAAACATTCAAACCACTCTCTTCACATGCACTAATCTACTTGATATAATCCATACACAATAGAGAAGTTATAGTATTTTAGGTTTATTATTATTGCCATATAAAACATGGGTGTTGCAAATACCATATTGGCTCTTTTGCCAAATTTCATTATCCCATATCCTGACTGTTTTTCAGTAGAACGTTCAGGTTTCGACCAATACGTTGACATTGAATTTTGAAGTGATGTGATATTAACCTGAATAAACAGATTAAAAACAAGACATTAAGTTTAAATACATATAAGGAAACCAGAATTTGTGTTTGCATAGTGCCAAGAACAACGAGGAAGTAAAAAGACAGATTAATGTTATATTGTACTGGTATATTATAATATAGAGTCAAAGAATTCAACTTGATGTATTCAAAGTGACACTTATTTCAAAGGTATACTGGACACAGTAATGAAATCAAATTCATTTTATAGATATGGATGATCTATATCGCAGGGAATATAAAAAGCAAAACACAGAATGAAATCCTGTGTTGAGGGAAGGTGTGAATAAGTCAATCAATTCCATTAGAAATTGAACCATCCACCCTCTGTTCTGGGCGAATGCTGTACCAATGAGTTATAGGACTAGGATGAACAATGTACATGTATTTCCATGTCTAGAAACAAAGTGTGATTTGGAGGAGAATTAATCATTGCCCTTTTGTATTTCCAGACTTAGCAGATTAGTAGGGATGCCAGGGAAGTTATGCTGGTGCCTGGGTGGTACGGGCCCCCCTGAAATCCAACATGGGGGTGGGGAAACAGGCATGCAGCTGCGAGATTTCTACGAAGATCCCCCAATGCCCGCAGATGAGGCGCAAATAAACGCTCAGTTTGCTGAACTTGTGGTAAGCTTATTTTTTATTTATTTCAATTTATGAATTGTTTTTCTATGAAAATGCCAATTTTATCTTAGGCTGGGTGGAATAAATGTGATCTGAAATTTAGATCTGAAACCATTTTAACTTAAAAACTTTATAGTACACTGTAACATTGTAAACTTAAATGTAATATTATAAACCAACATAATGTAGATTTTTAGAAGGAAAGTAAATTGTGCAATTGAAGGCTTTTCATCATGGTCTGACATCACTACTTTTGGTTTAGTTTCTGATGTCAACCATTCTTAAGACCATTTACTAATAGAATGGACCAAACATTCTTTCAAATATTTCTATAACATTTTGAATTCACAAAAATAATTAGTTTAATTAAAACTGCTATCTTAGACGTAAATCCTGCCATTTGTTTTAAGAATGATTAAAGCTCTTTTGCTTATTGAACAGTATGTTTAATCTAATCTTAAATGGTACTTTAATTGCTAAAGTGTCTCAAAGATATCCAAATATTTGTAGCCAAATAACCTCTCTGAATTATTTATGGGAAGCGTTCATGATAAGTTGATTTATGAGGAACATAAAATAATTATAAATCACTAAGTTTACATACAGTAATATCTCTCTAAACCAAGCAAGCAAAAGTGTTCAGATTGGCAGATGTTCACCTTTTAAAAATAGTCCTAAAAGAAGTGTTCACATTGAGATTTGTCCAGATTTCTGGCCAACTTTCTTCAAACAATATGATAAAAGAACCTTATTTGTCTAATTTCTCCATTCTCAACTTTTTTTGGTTAAACTCAAATCTCACTTTCTCTGCGGAAGTTTTGGGTTAGCCACAAAGTGTCATGACTCTGAAGGATTCCCACGGAATTTTCTGAAGGATTTTCTGAACTTTTTGTGCTAAATATATCTATTGATGATGTGGACAACTGTACACAAATAATTAAATGATCTTTTAAATGATAATATTTCTTGGATGATTGGTCAAAAGGCAACAGAGATCATAAAACAAAGAAGTTTTGAACTTCACTTATTGGAATTGAACTAGTATTCCAAAAACAAGTTTTCAAACCCATAAGTCCCCACTGTTGTAGATAGCATTTTTGCAGTGCTGTGAAGCAAATTATTATAAGCTACCAATTTTCATAGGGATCAGAAATGAAGATAGATTGGATGGATAGTTGAAGGACAAAATCGTTATTTGAACCAGAGGGAGACATTTCCATTTGTGCCATATGTCAGAGTGTTCTATTGAGTTAGCTACTTAGCCCACTATGTATTTACGAAGTAATTGCATATATTGCTTTTATCAATATTGCTTGCTATTGCCCTCCAATGTATTCTTATTTTTCAAAGCACAGTCTCTTTGTACCAAGCTGATATTTATCCAAGTGAAATGGTATTCAGTCCATGATTTACAAGATACAGGAAAGCCTGGATATCTGAACACCTTTAGAATCCAACACCTTCCAAAATTAGCACTTTCTCTCAGTTCCAATTTTGTAGCCTCCCATTGATTCCCATGTTAAGTAAATCTTGAAATGTAAACACCTCCCATTCCAAACACCTATAGCTGGTTCCAATGGCATTCATTCTGGACAGGTTCTACCATATATCCCTCGGATCTATTCATTTAACAATTTTGCTCTGGATAATCTTGAGACTAAGGCCCCTTAACATATTCACGAAACATTCATGATCAAAAATTGAATAATCTCAATAATCTCTCTTTATTCAGTTTTTAAACATGATCACTCTGTCATTTTTTTGTGATGTTTTGTAGGATGAGCTAGATCTGGACAAGTCCCATAGAGATGCCATGTTCAGTCTGCCTGCCGAGAAAAAGTGGACCATCTATTGTAGCAAGAAAAGGGTAAGAGTTACGATCCTGGGTTAAAATCTAATGTCTGTAATTTCAATTTTAATATCCAATATGTTTCCATGTTAGCATCTTATACAGATAATAGAGGAATTTTGAAATGAAATATTCAATATTTAATTTGCATAACAAAAAGATGATTATCAGAATTCGTATGTTTGTTTTTATTATTTTGGATGTAGGAACAAGATGACCCCCATTCTACAAACTATCCAGATTATTATATAGAACGGGTCAACACAATGTCTTCAGTGAGTAACAAATATAACCACCAACATGTATTGAAAGTATTTTGTCTGCACAAGGGATATGAATAGAACCAGACAAACTCGATAAAGTTGTTCCATTTGGAGCCATTAAATTGATATTGATCTTGTAGGAAAGCAACTGCCTAGCAACTTTTTACTTACAATAGCTTTGGCATATAAAAAATACTGTAAGCCTTCACATTGAATATTTTTGATAGCAGCAATCAATAACTTACCATGATACAAAATAATCCTATATGCATATTCTTAACAGCTACAGATTTTGACTTACATAATGAAATTCAACTTTCAGGTATTTTTCTTGTATGATGAGGAAGAAATGCTTGCAAGAAGGAAACTGATGGACAGTTTGAAAACAGCTCTGCGGACAAAACCCATGAGGTATGAAAGTATAAAGTAAAAACCCTAGAGGCTCAAATATGAACCCATCAATGGAAGACAAGTACTGCATATATTTACATGATATGATACTGTACACAGGCAAATAACATCGGGTCTCGTACGAGCTTGTATGAGCCTCAAGAATTAAGAGTCATTTCGGGCTCCGTACGGGCTTGTATGGGGTCCGATGTTATTTGCCTGTGTATATGAGCCAGACGGATGTGTATATAAACAACATAGGCATTAGCTACACTGCTACAGCTTGACAAATTGTTAACAGTTTTTATGTAACCAACATCATTTCTATTTATCCAATTTTAAGAAATATCCAATGGTATGAACGTAAATATATACATAATACTGTAACAGTTTTTGTTTCCTTTTAATTATGCTTTTCAACATCAGATTGCTAAATAGATGTCTCTGTGCATTTGAACTAACTGCTCTACCAGTCTATTTCTACCATTTTACCGCAACATTGTATTGTATTATTTTAGTTTTGTGATGAGGTTCATCCAGTTGGAAGGCTTGCAAGCTATATTGACATTTCTGAAGGACATGGACTACCAAACTGCTCAGTCCCTGATTCACACTTCTGCTATTGGCTGCATAAAGGCACTTATGAACAACTCGGTATGTCATATTCTATTTGTTAAATCCTCTTCTCTTACGCACACCGCTGGCACCATTAAAAAAAATCTTAAGGATATGTCTCTTGACAAGTAAATCCTTACCAAAATTATTAGGTTTGCATTAACAATTGGTTTCAGAACAATGCTTCGTATCTAACTTGTTAGCTCACATGGTGAGCTTTTGCAATCACTCACTTGTCCGTCTGTCTGTCCGTCCGTCTGTCCGTCTGTCCGTCTGTCCGTCCGTCAACAATAGTGGCACGTTTTAAAACCTCTGTCGATAGGATTCCTGTTTTAAGTTATTTCTGTTCAACATCAATACAGAAAACTCCCCTATGACTCCTGGTTCAAAAGCTCGCCTATTTTCAAAATGGCCGTCACTTTTGTCTCGCGAAATTCACTTTTGACCCATTTCCTAGCTTTACAAATAATTTCAGGTGTCCTACACTGTAAAAATCCATGTCAATGTAAAGGGTAGATATATGTTATAATATTGTTACAAAAAATCAGCAAAAAATTATATCCATTTTTTTTTTTTTCAGCCATTTTAGTTAACATTGATTTGTCTATCTGACTCGCGAAATCCACTTTCCGTCAATAACAGTGGCACGTTTTAAAACCTCTGTCGATAGGATTCCTGTTTTAAGTTATTTCTGTTCAACATCAATACAGAAAACTCCCCTATGACTCCTGGTTCAAAAGCTCGCCTATTTTCAAAATGGCCACCATTTTTGTCTCGCGAAATTCACTTTTGACCCATTTCCTAGCTTTACAAATAATTTCAAGTGTCCTACATTGTAAAAATCCATGTCAATGTAAAGAGTAGATGTATGAAATAATTTTGTTACGAAAAATCAGCGAAAAATTATATCAATTTTTTTTATTTTCAGCTATTTTAGTTAACATTGATTTGTTCATCTGTCTCGCAAAATCCACTTTTGGACCATTTACCTTAAACCCTCTGTCGATAGGATTTCCGTTTTAAGTTAATTTTGTTCAACATCAATACAAAAAACTCTCCTATGACTCTTGGTTCAAAAGCTCGCCTATTTTCAAAATGGTCGCCATTCTTGTTCCGCGAAATTCACTTTTTGCCCATTTCCTAGCTTTACAAATAATTCCAGCTGTCCTGCATTGTAAAAAGCCATGTCACTGTAAAGAGTAGTTGTATGAAATAATTTTGTTAAAAATCGGCAAAATATTATATCTGTTTTTTTATTTTCAGCCATTTTAGTTAACATTGATTTGTCCATCTGTCTCGCGAAATCCTCTTTTGAACCATTTGCTTAAAACCTCTGTCGATAGGATTCCAGTTTCGCATTATTTTTGTTCAACATCAATACAAAAAAACTCCCCTATGACTCCTGGTTCAAAAGCTTGCCTGATTTCAATATGGTCGCCATTTTTGTCTCGTGAAATTCAATTTTGGCCTATTTCCTAGCTTTACAAATAATTTCAGGTGTCTTGCATTGCAAAAAGCCATGTCACTGTAAAGAGTAGTTGTATGAAATAATTTTGTTCCAAATAATTGGCAAAAAATTATATCCGTTTTTTTCTCAGCCATTTTACTTAAAGGCAGAATCTGATCTATAGGGGTGACAAAATTACAAGCAACATGTATAATTGACCTACCAATCTATTTGTTACAATATCAAATACAATATCTCCCAAAAGATTCACAATATGTTGTAAATTGGTGAAGTTATTAATGATTCAAAGTGCAAAAATGGGTGAAAAATGTTTAAATTCTCCCAAATAATAAGAATGGTAACCATTCTTATAGAAAAATAATACATTATTGTAAAAATCTTTAGTTTTCCTGAAATAAAGTATGCACTTTTGTGATTTTTAGAAAATAGACATGACAAGGAATGACATAAGCCAAAAATATTCTAAAATTGAAACAATTTTTTGTTTAGCCTGCTCGCTATATCTGATTCTCTCTTTAACATCGATTTGTCCATCTGTCTCTCAGTCAGTCCAAAATAGTGGCAAGTGGCTTGAAATAATTTTGTTACAAAAAATCAGCAAAAAATTATATCCGTTTTTTTCTGTCACCATGTGAGCCCAGTACCCACGGTACTAATTTTAATTTGTCTAACCATACTTGTTACAAAAATCACTGCTTTGGTGTAGTGTTTAAAAACTAGATATAAGGTTCAAAATGAATTTATTTTATAATATATCCAATATACTTATTTTACCAATCAAATCTTCTATAAAAACTAATGTTGTTTATTTACTTTTTCAGCAAGGAAGGTCACATGTCTTAGCTCATCCTTCAGCCATAAACATTATCTCTCAAAGTTTGAGTTCAGAAAATATCAAAACAAAAGTGGCAGTTGTTGAAATCCTGGGTGCAATGTGCCTTGTCCCAGGAGGTCACAAGAAGGTGCTGGGAGCTATGGGACATTATCAACAGTTCGCTTGCGAGCGTGTCAGGTTTCAGGTATGTAATACTATCAAATGGAGCATTATGTATGTAATGATAGACAGGAATCGAGATGATATTTTCTAAAATTTTAAACAACACTAAACTAAATGTCCTTTTTACTGATCCTCTTTTAGACCCACAAGAACTTCTTTGTACACATTAAATAAAAATTTTAGATTCATGTGTTTAAGTTTATTTGATCTTGTATAATAATGATTTATTTTGTAGACTTTGGTGAATGACTTAGATAGGAGTACAGGGGTTTATAAGGATGAGGTGACTTTAAAGACAACAATTATGAGTTTCATCAATGCAGCTTTAAAATATGGTCCAGGACAGGTAGGTTGAGATGAGGAAAGCGCAACAAAACCCCTTGTTTATTGTCCAATGACTTTTGCTGTGGACATGCTTATATCGGCATGTTTTTGAAAAAAATACCAGTGGCCCATTATAATTCAATTTTGACAGATAGATCTGAAATTCTTACATGGATAAAAAATACTTGTCTTTAAATTGTCTTTAGATTTTGTCTGTGATGCACCTTAGAATGGTCCATATGAATTCAAAATGAGAAATAAAATGATGAATTAATTTATTTGGTATTTTGTTTCAGACAAGTCTAGAGTTCAGAATGCACCTCCGCTATGAGTTCCTTATGTTAGGGCTTCAGCCTGTTATTGACAAACTCAGGAGCCACGATAATATTACACTAGATAGGTGAGAAAAATTGACAAATGCTTACTTGAAATTGGATAAAATTGTGATAATTATGTTGTAATGTACATTATACTGTGCATACTAGTTATTAATATTTGCAATATGCATTGCGACTTACAGTTCGGTGGTATGGTAATTGTGGAACATTGGTTTCGTTTAAGTAAATGTCGACATAATTGTAGAGAACAACACTTTAGCTTTTCTATTTGTACATGTACTTTACAAATTATTTTTGTTTCAGACATTTAGACTTTTTCGAATATGTTCGTTCTGAAGATGAAAAAGAGCTGGCATCTCGGTTTGATGTGGTAAGATTTGAATGATTCTAATTTCCATGTAAAATAGTGAGAAAGACAACAAGAACCAATTATATTCAAAGCATTTTTTTTATACTTTCAAATAAAAAAAAAATGCAGATTTATTATATTAACTCTTTAGTGCACACATATTTTGGGGAAATGTACCACAAGTCTAAAGCAAGTTAAATTGCCCAGACTGTCGTTCATTAAATATTCATTTTTTCAGATGCACATTGACTCAAAGAGTGCAAGTTCCATGTTTGAGCTACTTAGGAAAAAGCTGGCTTTTTCCACAGCATACCCAAACTTTCTGTCCACCTTGTTCCATATGCTACAGTTACCCTGTAAGTATACAACTCAAATTGTTCACCTCTCAACCTTTTCTATTTCCTGAGTAATGGATACTGTATACATAATGCAATGTACTTTACATGTTACTATACATGTTATGTACATAGTTGTTTGAGATTCCTTCACCTACATCTTTATTATACTAGCTGTATGGGTTAAGGTTACATTCCTTGCAATTAATCAAATGTTTGATTTATTGACATCACAACTACATGTACTTGCCCAGGTACAAGTTATGTGGAACAATATACATGTACTCTTAACCATTTTGTATCCTCACCCACATGCAACTTCATGTTAAAATACTTTTGTGGCTAGTATTGTCTTAACTCAATTAGAAAATATACATGTATATTAAAAAAGAAATAAAGCACAACAGCGGTCATGATCTTTGTCTGGATATTCTTTTGAAAACATGTTACTGTGTATTTTTTTAGATAGATTTTATTTAAATGTTTGGACAGAGTATTTTGCATGTCAAGCTATTGTATTGAAAGTGACCTATATTTACAGCGACATACTTCTTGAAAGATTCATTTAATTTCTTCATATCCATGGAAACTGTGTTCTAATAGTGTTGCTATGGTAACTGTGTTGTAGATGGGTCAGTTGCTGTGCAACAGTGGCAGCTAATAGATCGCATCATACAACAGATAGCAATACAACAGCCAGATGGGAACAATCCTGATAGTGTAGAGCCTCTACAGCTAAATGTCAACAAAATAGTCAAACAGTGAGTTGTTTATGCTATCCTCTCTATAACGTTGAATGGGGTTTCATCAGCAGCGGTCATTTTCTTGGGTAGTTTTATCCTTGGACATCCTGTTATGCCCTTTTGGAAATTCGAAGAGAACACTCAGTTCTATCACTGCACTGACAAAGGACGATTCTCGGTTTGGAGAACGAAGTTCATCAATCTAAATGAGCATTATCCCTGCTTCGGACAAATTTGATTTTTTTACATAATATAGATTTAAATGTCCTCTTTTGAGTAGTCATAATTTAATTTGGGTAATATTTCTAGATTTTTCGCAAAAAAATATTAGCGCAGTACACTGATGAACTTATTTCCCCAAATCGAGACTTGTATTTTATTGAATCGGTCTAATTGAGCTTTATCCCTGCTTCAGACCAATTTGTTATTTTTACATCTTGTAGATTTAAATGTCCTCTTTTGAATATTCATAGTTTAATTTGGGTAATATTTCTGTATTTTTCATTAAAAAAATTATTAGCCCAGGAGACTGTTCTCCAAACCGAGAATCGTCCTTTAGAAAAAAATCAAAATTTAAGGCAGAATAAGATCTAGTGACCAGCCTTTCCAAAATATTTTAGCCCCATACCGTTCCTTGTCAAATTTACATTTAGAAAATTCCCTAAAGTTCATAATTTATTCAAGGAATATTAAAGAATTTTCACATTTATGTGATCATTTTTCAATAAATGTGGATATCCATATTTGGAAGACCTTAAACATTTGTGGCAAAATTGTGCACAATGAATCTTAACTTCACCAATGGATAACATATCATGGATTTCTTGGGAGATATTACATCTGAGATTGTAATGAATAAAGTGATGGGTCAGTTGTACATGTTGATTGCAATTTTGTTTTCCCCTGTATCTCTTATTCTGCCTTTAGTATCAACAAAATATTTAGTATTCATGTATCAAAGCATTTTAGATACAATCCATATATAAATGGAAATCTTTAAACGATGGAGTTCCTGGATCCCCTTTATTTTAATTATATAATTGCATATTAAATCGTAGATTGTAATTTATTCAAATTTAATTGTATTATTAAAGTTTTTCTGATTGGTAATTCAATTAACACCTTTCATCTGTCAATATTGTTTAATTATACTCCATACTTGTCGCATTTTGCCTCAGGAATTATCAAATAACAAAATGATCCAATTATGAAGAAATGTCTATAGAATTTCATCATTGAGAAAAAATAACATTTAATAGATTTACAATAATTTGAATATAATTTTACAAAAAGTAAGAAATAAAATTGAAAGTACATGTGTAATAATAGAGTCGATAAGAAAATAAGAATTTTCCCATACTTCACCAATCACCTGTCTTACTAAAACAAATGTTTGTTTGAAAGTTGACAAATGATCAGGTTGTCATTAATGTCTATCAGCCCTGTAGCAAGTGTTCTGAACATCATAATATACACATTCAGGGCCAGCATGAAATGTATATTGCCCATGAACAGGTATAACACAGATTGAGGTTTATATTGATGCTAACACAAATAGTAAATTAGAATTTGAAATATTTTTTGAAGTACAATTGGAATATTACATCAGCTCTTTTATAGAGTAATTAATACATAACTATTGAAAAGACTGCACAGAACATTGTATTTACTGCAAAACATGAATGAGGTGGATAAAAACAATAATATCTTATGGATTAACAAGTATAATATCATTAAGTAAAGTGAACACAGAAAAATGTGAAAAGTTATGGATTATTTAAACTAAACATCTAAAATTTGAACAAGTTGTAAAAGTTTGGATTTGAGATGACTACATCATACGAGAGAATCATGACAAGATCATTGGATATCTATTCTTGCACGTTTAAAAGACGTTATCGTGATGTGAATACTCTTACTTTGACAATTGGATCTTGCGTGCTCTTTGTCAGGTAATATACGGTAACAATATCATGACTGTTGCATAAAATCTCTCTTTGTACATCAACAATTTTTTTTTTAATACTGAAAACTGTGTTAAATTATCATATTTCCGTATAATTTAGATGAGTGTATATATTTCATATCTGACCCGTTAATTCCACAATTATTGTTCCTGCATTTGATCTGGAATTGCTTGACAATTTATTGATCAACACAATACATGTCGATCAGCATGTACAATGGAAATTACCCACAACAGTCACAAGGTCATAATGTCTTCATTAAAATGAGGTGATAATGGAGAGAATCAAGAAAAGTACAGAAGAATTAAAAGAACACTATAATTCAAGAAATAAGCCAAAAAAATCATATTGTTCAACTTATTAATTTGATCTATTCTTATTCTTAATTGTAATATAAATGATGTGAATATCATGAATTCTTTTGACAAGTTGAAGGTGTGGGAAATCTTTTGATTGATTTATTGCCACTTGATGTCATTCAAATAAGACACATTCCATGATAGTGGGTGGTGATGTCATGTACACTTGATGTCATATCCATTTGATGTCATATACATCTTTAGAGTATCATATTATATACTCCGAGGATTTTTAGTTTTCACTGTCAAACTTAAGCAAATATTCAGAGGAAGTAAGTTCCAGTGGTTTCCACAAATTACTCATTTGCCAAAAGTAAATACCATATGCATTTCTTTTAAAGAGTTTTTAAACAGTTTTGTAAGCAACAATTTCAGCAACTGGCCCACTGACCTTTTCATTTTGGTGATATTTAACCAAGTTGTCGATTCGTACCCTCAGGTGACAATAATTTCTTTTTACGACCACATCTATTCCTCTTATAGGAACATCAAAGACATTTCTACCTTCTTTTAAACAATTCGAATATTCATTGCATTTTTTACTACCCTGGATAAAGTGTTTTTCTGTGGAATCTAACACAAGTGCACAAGTACACAAACAATTGAAGTTTCAATTTGACAGATAGTTTGTGAAGGAATCCAGAAATTAATCTTTATCTACATGGCAACATTTCATCGCAAATAAATGAGGGCCTAAACAGATTGTCCCTCATTTAAGAAACTGCCCCAATTATAACTACACCCTCTATACAATATAGTTTGATGTCACTAAACTATGTTTTGAAATATAAGCCAATGTCTAAAATGTGTATATAAACCCCAGACCCAATAACATGTTTTAGTTTCTCATATATAATGCCTGTAAACTGACATATGCTTTTAAATGTGTTGCCAATGTCTGGAAGAACCATTTGTGTTCCGCTGTAATAAAAGCGTTTCCAATAAATAAATAAATTGAAAAAATATTAAAGCACTATAAACCATATCATGATATCAATTATATATATTGCAGACTAGCCAGTGAGAATGAGATTAAGGCATTCCAAGCTAAACTTCGAGAAGTCCAGAAAGAGAATGATGAACTTGCATCACGACTCGAGAAACGTGAACGAGAGTGTGAAATCAAAACTCAGGAAAAAGTAAGCATCTGCACTTTAAAACTATGAATTGGTAATGAATTATAGAGGTTTGCTTTTCAGTGCCAAATAGACAGTATAGACTGGATCAAATAAATTGATTATTTTATGATTTTTACATCACAAATATATACATTTTTGGCTTTCTTCTTGATTTGTAGATGTGTGGAATAGAATGCTACCCATATTGAATGGATCATTAAGATTTTATATAAAACATTAAGCTTCGAACTTGGCTTTGATTTCTTAGAATGTAGTAAATTGATTCTTCAGTACTACATACTATACAAGTGTAAATATTTTCAGATATCAGAAACATATTCATTAACAATATCAGCTTTATGACATCAACCAGCATGGTGTTAAAATACATCTTCAGACTATTATTATATGTATGCATGTACATATACTGTACATATACATGTACTACTTAACTGTGTTGTTTTGTGTGAATTGCTATCTTTAACATGCTTATTGGCTGCTTATAGGAAGAACTATTAGCCACCATGAATAACATGAAAAGGCGTCTTGAGAAAGAGAACAGTGCCCATGCAGAAGCCAAACAACATATAATTGAACTAACAGCAATGCTAAATGAGATGAAAGCTATGGTGAGAATGCTTTAATGAGCTTTTAATGACCTCTACTAATTGAGCTTTGAAATGGTTCAGTGAAAATTATGATAAATATTGAATATGCTTTCTAATGCTGTTTGTGCTCTTATCAGATCCTGATTAAGAGTTGCTTTCTAATCTTATATCTTAATGAAGAATTTATTTAAAGTTTTATAACTAACTATTTAAATGCTTATACCCTAATGAATGGAATTGGATGCATCATACTGCACTTATATGTCTGGTCTACATCATTCATAGTTTTGAAAATTCACAATGATATTCCGATCCATCATGGTTCCTATGGACTTCCATTGTATAAGAATTTTCAAAATTATTGATGGTTCCAGCATTATGAACTCAAAATAATTTTTAGTGTCTGCATGAATCATGTGTTTTGTTATTAAGTTGGAATTGGAGCGGAGAGAGCGGGAGAAACTTACACATGCAGTTAACACTGGGAGTCTACCAGATGACGCCAAAGTTGGATTTTCAAACCTCACTCTGTCATCCAACCCTGTTCCCCCAATATCATTTACAGTCCCTCCACCCCCTCCCCCAGGTCTATCTAATGTCCCACCACCTCCCCCACCTCCTATGGGTGGTCCTCCTGCCCCGCCCCTTCCCCCTGGGGCCCCACCCCCTCCAGGGGCTCCTCCCCTTATGGGAATGGCCCCCGCTATTTCTAATACCCCTGTTAAAACCAAAGATATACCAAAACCATCCAATCCACTCAAGTCATTCAACTGGAGTAAACTGCCTGAGGTATGTGCTTTAGATTTTAATTTACATGTTTTACTGATAATTTATAGTAAAGAAATTCATTATCCATTTTCTCATAAATGACATAATCATATTTACAGTAAGTGGCTTTCTATGAAAATGACATAAGCCTAACACTCTGGAATGGCCTAAAATTCTCCATATTAAAAATTTGAATTCTTTTTTTTAAGGTTAATTGCATAATTTTATATAACAATATTATTTTTATTTACTTTCTTTAAAAAAGAAAGCCTTATATCTTTACCTTTGTTTGAACTTGTAGACCAGAGTCCAGGGCACTGTATGGCGAGATATTGATGATACAAAGGTAAATATATTTCATATATCGGGAGGGGGAGGGGGAGGAAAGCAAGCACTTGAATTTTTAAAAGGAGTTTTGTAGCAGGGTGTTTATTTGATGTACATATACTTTAAAAATCATAAATAAATGTAGTAATTTCTGCTTGGAGATTATATGTTCAGTATTTGATGAAGAAATGTTAATGGAAAAATATAAGATGTCATTATGGTTTAAACTTTTCCCGGGTTTTCAAAACCTTTCTGTCAGTATAGTACAAAATCACTGAAAATATGAAATTAGATTAATGCTTAATTATTATTGAAACATTTTTCATTTATTCGCAGCTTTACAAGACCCTTGACTTGGAGGAATTTGATGCCACATTTTCTGCATATCAGCGTCATAGTAGCGAGGATGACATTAGTAAAGCTGAACGAAGTGCAGCCAAACAGAAAGAGCTTTCAGTCATTGATGGGAGGAGAGCACAAAATTGTACCATATTGTTGTCAAGGTTAAAAATGAAAA
This sequence comes from Owenia fusiformis, assembly GCA_903813345.2. Taxonomy (NCBI): domain Eukaryota; kingdom Metazoa; phylum Annelida; class Polychaeta; order Sabellida; family Oweniidae; genus Owenia; species Owenia fusiformis. The sequence goes on from CAIIXF020000008.1 coordinate 1,097,598, forward strand.
ACCATGAACTTGCATCGGCCATTTTGAATATGGATGCCCAGGAAGAGTTGCCAAAAGATATGTGTGAGCAGGTTAGTTGTCTAAGCATACATTGTCTCAGTTATGGATGAAAGATGAGGATTTATCTTTTGAATTTGAGTCTGTAATTTTTTTCAAAGATGTGGCTCTTATTGAATAAATGGTATTTTTTTCATTGATTGTGTCGTGATGATTGAATTAAAAAAATGTGATTTTCTATAAGTTTGTTTCATATTCCAGTTGCTGAAGTTCATTCCAACACCAGAGGAGAAGCAGATGCTTGCAGAACATGAACATGAGATTGAGCAAATGGCAAGAGCTGACAGATTCCTGTTTGAAATGAGCAGGTACTTAAATTTATACACTTTGGTAGGAGTAATGGGAATCGATATCAACCCTGTGACAGTCTTACATATTCTGAGACTTGGTTTTATTTTTCTCCACATCAGATGAGACTGAAAGTCTCACTTTTCTTGCATTTGATGTATCAACAAATAAAACCTGAAATATTTCTATATAATTTAATAAATGATTTTTTATTTATTTAAATTAGTATGATTAAACACTTTTTTCAATAAAAGATAGAGAATGTGTCTTAAAACCAGAAAGATTCAGCTGAACTATTATACTGTGATAAGAATATTTCCATAATTTGTTCTCGTTATCTTAATTTTAGGATAGGTCACTATGAACAGAGACTAAAGGCCTTGCATTATAAGAAGAAGTTCAGTGAGAGAATGAGTGAATGCAAACCAAAAATAGAAAGTGAGTATTTAGTCATACAGTAAAACCTGTTGAATCCAAACACCACTGGGACAGACTGGCCAAAAGTGTTTGGATAAGCATGGTTCACATTTCAAGGTTTTTGAATATGTGGTCGGTAGGACAAATGGAGAAATTTTGGATTGATCAAAGATGTTCACTTTGAGAGGTGTTCTGATAAGAGAGATTTTGATATACAGGTTTCACTGTATATGGTTAAAGGAAATCTATCTTCTTAAGAGAATTAAATGAATTAATTTGTAAATTAAAAACATGAGAACTATAAACTTCTGAAAATAGCGATCAAATTTAAATAGGTGAAACAAAAATCAAGTTAAAAACAATATTTACTATCAGTAGATTTCATTTTACAATTTCAATTGAAAAACTATTTATATCATGTATATTGGCTTATTATTGGCTAAGATTAATAAAGTTGCATACAATTTGGCAAATTAAATCAGTAATGATCAAATATTCCAAAATAGTAAGAGAAAATTATTGTATTTCCAGCTGTGCTCGAAGCTTCTAAACAAGTTGTGAAGAGTCGTAGGTTAAAGAAACTCCTAGAACTCGTTCTAGCATTTGGGAACTACATGAATCGCGGAAACAGGGGCAATGCCAGTGGCTTCAAGCTAGCTAGTCTTAATAAAATTGTTGATACCAAATCCAGTATTCAGAAAAATGTGACATTGTTGCATTATCTTATTGAAACTTTACAAAAGAAGGTAGGTTGGCATAAATAATTTCTTTTCACATGCTCTTAACAATAACATAAATCATTTGATGATTTTCTTAAAAAATCAAGAGTTAGATCGGAGACATAGAATACTTTTCAATGTATATGTCTCTGGTTAGATGTTACAATATTTGTGATTTGATAACATGCCAAGAAACCTATAAGTCATTTGAATGTGATCATTGATTCTACCATTCTTCTTCTTGTTGAGTTTGTATTACAACCATATCATAGAGCTATACAATTTCTTAGATTTTCTCAGTTTAAAGGAGAATGCTCAATATTATCATGTACTGTGTGATTCCAGTTCCCAGATCTGTTGCATTTAGAGGAGGACATTCCTGACACCATTACAGCTGCAAAAGTTAATACAGGAGAGTTGGAGGCTGAGGTTAATGTCATAAGGGCAGGACTCAAAGATATTGAGCAGGTTGGTTTGCTGTAGTTTTAGTCCAACATCTTGCATTTAGCTTGTGATTTGGATGTTATCCTAATGTCTACAGTTGTTAAAGAACCCAGTTTATATTCCGTTTAGGGTAAATGATGATAGCATTATGTAGAATGTTGTAATAACAAACTACATTTACTAGATTTCATTATATGGTATAGTGGGAGAAACTTAATCATAATGAAATGAACTCAACATTTGGGCCGCATCCCTAATATTTATGCTTGTTATATTTTCAGGAACTTGAATATCAGAGAAACTGTGATGATGGTGATAAGTTTGTCTCCGTGATGAGTGACTTTATTACTATAGCTCAATACAACTTTTCTGAAGTCGAGGACTTGGTGTCTGATATGAAATCAAAGGTAACACATGTTGCATAAACAAACCAGGAATGAAATTAAAAGAGCTCATTTCGTTTTTTTTATAACTTCCACAGGCAGATTCAGAAGTCATTCATACTCTAGTGACATGTATGCTCCTCCAATTCAATTGTTCTTTTATTGTAACATCATTGATCATATTAGAATCTAATTTCTACTCTGCCATTTTACTGTTTTGTAGATCGCTTTCTTTGCTTGGTATTATTTTCCTGGTTTTATCCTTTATTTTTGTCAAGAAAAAAATAAATGAATAACCTCACTATTGTGGTACCCAATAGTACTATTAATGATTAGGAATTGGAGAAAGTTTGTGTTTTTTCATGATTTCAGTATGAACAAGCCGTCAACAACTTTGGGGAAGATGTGAAGCGCATACAACCAGATGAATTCTTTGGTATTTTTAATCTGTTCCTAAAATCATTCAAAGATGCTATTCGAGAAAATGAAAGAATGAAAAAACAGAGGGAAGAAGAAAAAAGAGCCAAGCTAGAAGCAAAGGTAAAACAATATGAAGATAATGCGAAATTTCTCAAGGGTTAACGTTTTTAAAATATTTATGAATTTTGTCGTCAAATAATGTCGAATTTTTAGCAAATGTTTTAGCATATTGTTGGATGATTGTGTATTTCGTAAAACATTTCAATATTGAGGCATTCCCAACATTAGTTTGAGTGAACAATTTTGGTTTGGGTATTGAATGGTTGATATTTGTTCCAAAATCAATTTGAAACATAATACTTTAGCTCTGTGTTCTGAACATCCTCTGAATATAGGACGCCAGACATAATCATCCATGTTCCTTCTTGATGTCTGGAACCCTACGTTTGGAGGATGCCCAGTTCTACAAATCGGAACATACTCAATACATGCATCACTTTTTCACCCATATAAATCATATTACTAAAAAAAAACTTTTCAGGCACGAGAAGAGAAAATCCGTAATAAAAAATTAGGAAGTGCCACCAAGAGAAAACAAAATGGTGGCCATGAGGACTCAGGTGAATTTGATGAACTCATATCAGCTTTAAGAACTGGTGATGTTTTTGGTGAAGATATCGCAAAATTGAAACATAATAGGCGGAGAATACCAAAAAAATCTGATAAAACGGGCCAGGTGATTAGAGAAAGGATTGGAACTCCAACAAAAGCCTCTTGATAATGGTTTGTTCATGATGTAAGGAGTTCACAGTTTATTATTGACATAAGCAGAAGAATCAAAGGAAGTTCAAACCGATATTATGTGTGAGAAGCATACATTTATGATATGAGCTACAATGCTTGAGGAACTTTGTAGAAGATCGTAACATGTCTGAGGCAATAGTTGGTATTTGAAAATGTTCCATGGCTGCAAGGAAGCTAAGTGCATAAGTTGGACTAGTCTTAAGCCCGGTCTTAAGTGGAAAGCCGAGAAACATCAATTTTAATACGAAACAGATCTGAGTATTCCAATGAGATTATTAAAGATCTGATTTCTGAAGTGCAAATATTTTACAAAGGAGCAAAGTGAAATACACACTAGTTAACCTGTTAAAGGCTCTTGTTAAACATACAGGGTTGACCCCTGGGTCACAAATACACATTTTATAAAATTAAAATGCTTTAAGTTTTTCAAAATGAATATCTTTATGAGAAAGTGCATCATGCTACAGTTTGAAGTAGCACTTCATAGAGTTCAAATCAGAGATGAGGTTTCTCATAGGGAGCATGTGTTGAGTCTTTCATTAGTCATTACCTTTAATGCAATTACATGTACAAGAATTGTAGTACAGTAAAACCTGTCTAATCTGAACACCGCTGGGACTGATCAAAAGTGTTCACATTAGCAGGTGTTCACATTTCAAGGTTTGTAATATGTGAATCAAGTGGAGATAACAAAATGGGATCAAGAAAAAGCATTCACATTGAGAGGTGTTCAGATTAGAGAGGTGTTCAGATATGCAGGTTTTACTGCATTTCTATTTGCAGATGTTTGTCTTGCACTGCACATGTTTGTAGATCTGAATTAGAATTACATCAATCAGGGGGTACAGTTTTGAAAAAACCGTTGATAACGATTGGTAAAATTCTTATGAATTTGACAACTTTACCAATGCTCATATCATGAAATACAATTGAAAGTCGGATATCGAGATCCACAATATTTACAATAAGAGGCTTTTGGGACGCCTTTTTTACATTTAGATGGTAGCGTAATAGTTAACACATTGAAAATACTTCAGTTATGATATTTATGGAACATTATGAGATCACATGGTTTTGCCTCGACAAAAGGCTAAAAACAATGTTATTATTTCAAGTATGTTTCTTATAATATATTTACAATGTTTGGTCGAATCTCATACCTTTTCATTTATAAGATATTAAACAGGAATATGTGTCATTTATTTTTAGTGAAATTGTTAAGATACTTGTAATACTCAACATCTTGATAAAAAGCCTCAAAAATAGCCTCAAATTAAACGTTTAAGTTCTCAAATCTGACTTGGTCTCATGTTTTGATTCACTGATGCTCATTTTGATATTTTTATAGCTAAATACTTAATTCTTACTGTAGTTTCACAAACATAGGTTAGAGTAGCAAACTTGTATTAATGTAGAAAATTGCATGAAAAGTACTCAGAAGTTCTTACCTTTTTAAGATTGTATTTTAAATTCAATTTTGATATAAATTTACATTTAGACACACAATTTAACATATTGGCTCAAATAGGAAGGTTTTTTACAACATTCAATTTAAAAAAAAACAATCAATGCTTAATTATCTAAATAGATATATGTAGTGAGTTTCTATGTTTGTATACCGCTTGAAATATCATGGCATGGGATTGAAATATTTGAAGGAAATGTTGTTCTTTGATTTGCCATTTAAGATTGTAAACATCAATTGAATTAAAGGCCTAATACATAAAAGTTTCTTGTATTTTGCTTGACACATCATTGCCATTATGGGTTGCACAACCTCTTCTGAATTAAATGAACCTTGAAGATAAGATAAGGGGGCCCTGAGAAATTAGAACGTAACATTCCATTTTAGTGAGGGACATATGCACATAAATATATCTATTTCTTTTAAATAGTACATGATTCTGAATTTGAAATGTTTGCTTTAGATTGCTACCAGTGATCAATCTGCTATGTCAAGCCGTATGTGTCAAGCCTTATATGTCAAGCCTTAGTGTCGTGTCATGATTCATTGCCTCTAAGAGTGTCACATGTAAAGAATAAGGTCATAAGGATTCCATGGTCACAAATGGTTGAGTTACATGGCAACATTCACTTAATAGTAGTAACTGCACAAAGAACCACCTGTCAAAATAACTTTAGGTTTTGACATGACTACATGCAAACTAAGCCATGACAATAAAAACATTGTAATGATCAAGCAAAAAGTTATTTTGCATAACTTTATTCTTACATTGAGAGAGATACACCATGATTGTGTTATCCCATGTTGTATTATTGATGTACAATGCATTGTATTATTCAGATTTTGTAACATGGTGCAAATTACCCAACACAGGGTCGCCATCTATTTAAAGTCACTTTCCACATTAAACCATCACCATGACAACATTATTTATTTGCTTTGAAGATTCTGCTTTGTACATGGAGGTCTAATTAATTGATAGTAGATCTCTATGGTTATGTCTATGTCTGTAGACAAATTAAACATTTATTTTTACTTAATACCAAATATTAGATTATTGTATAGAATATTATTTTAATATAAATTTATGTATACATTTGCATACAGTATGCTACTATAGCAACGACTGGTATATTGTACAATATATTATGAATACTTGAGCGTGAAACATTAATTTTAAAATGGTGATAAAGTGCATCACATATTATTCATTACGATTGACGTTAAACACTATTTCAGATGCAATAATTACATTACATGTACCTGTACAATGTTGTCAAATGACATTATTTTCTTGTTGAACTACATGTATCTTGTATTTATTGATATACCAGGATATACCCACTCTTACTTACAGCCTAGTGGTATCCTAGCTTTAATTTTAATTTGTGCCTTTGTTGGACATTTCCTCATGTTCATTGTCTTCATTCCCAAGCATATCACGCTGTAAATCATCACTCATGTATTTCATCCATGATACACCCACTCAGTAAAACTGGCAACTGGAAGTTCAAATTGGGTCATGTGTTGAAAGCTGCTTATTTTGAATCTTATTTTTGTACGATTACAATAAATCAGATGATTCTGATGACTTTGAAATTGGCAAAGATAAGAATAACATAAACACATGGCCTAAACAGGACTTCCGATTAACATTTTTTGAGGTGGAGTGTAGTTTGTCAAATTACATCTCACATTATAATTCGTAACTTATTGATTGAATTGACTTCAAATATAATATAATTTGAAAATAAATCTAATAAAATATGTACTACATTATATATCGTGTTGTTGATAATTTTATATGTTACTGGGTGTTTTAGTATTAAATGGATAAATCCTGATGACTCTATTCATGATTAATGGTGCAATATATGACTGCCAATTTTTACTGATCAATGTAAAAAGAAAAAAAGAATGAATCCCATCATATACACTATATTTGCCATAAATCACAGAATCGTGAGTTGTTGCGTCATAGTCATTTTCCATTTAATTGATTTATAACTCCAATTGTTTTAGTGTTGTCATTTATCATTAGAATTGTTTTGTTGCTATAAAAGTCAGCCTGAACTGTCAAACATTTAAGTATATTGAACACCCACAACGATACAATTGAATTACCATATTATATGAAATTGAATTGAATTATCAAATCAGTCTATCACTCAGGCAATCCTTACTGTTGATTAACATAATCCAAACATCCACTCGAACATAATTTCTGATTTCTATTGATTTATGAATGGTATCAAAATGCAGACACTCCTACCCTATAACAATACTTGAAATGTTGGTTCACTTACATTCCTGCTGCAAAAATCAATCTGTTACAGAAATCATCATGTCTTCCCTGCCCTCTATTGAAATAAGCATTGTTGTTGAAATAAGCATTGTTGTTGAAATAGCCATTGTTGTTGAAATAAGCATTGTTGTTGAAATTAGCATTGTTGTTGAAATTAGCATTGTTGTTGAAATAAGCATTGTTGCTGAAATAAGCATTATTGTTCCACAACTGTTGACACTTCATTACTACTTAATAATACTAATTAGCTTCTCATCCAATATGGGTAACAGACAACAATTTTGTAAAGCATTATGAATTTATTTTATTTATACTTATAAAATTAAAATATAAGCAGTAAGTACACTGTGTGTGTTATTAATTCATTTTACAAGTAAAATTCTGACTATACAATTAAATGGTATAATCCTAATGTAAAACAGAACACTGTGATACATGTACATTATGTATATAAAAATAATCATTACATTTACTAATTCAACTACAGATCAACATATAGATTCATAACATATTGCATATATCGTAGTTGAGTCAAATTATGGCGAGAAGTGACACTGCATCATTTACATTATTACATTATTTCTGAATTCATTAATAAAATATAAAGCTTTATATACACTGTATTGCACTGACTATGAGTACTTTATACTCCATATATCTTTATATATCTTTTCTGAATATATAACTTTACACTGAGTTAGTCTATCAGGAGGTGTTATTATCAAGGCCAGAGTATCAGAATAACACAATTTGCACCCATACGCCAGGATGTGAATGAATCTCATCGTTGGCCTAATATGTTGTAAATCATTTGTGTTATACTGTCAATTTGGTCTTCAAAGTTTTAAACTTTATAGTGAGCATAATTGGGACAGAAATGTCATTAATTACAATGGAATGATCAAATGGTGGTATGTGTGTAAGAGATGTCATCATAATGTAGTTCAATATGACATCACAGAGATGATGTCACAATGGTGTCAAATACAAAACTGATGTCATACAGATTGACATTGCAGTAGTGTCAAACAATACACAATAACAGATGTAGCATCTGACACAATGTCACAACCACGTCAGAAATAATATCTGAATTTAGGCGCATGTTTTCTGGATGGCTTCTATGATCGTGCTAGAGGAATACCTCTCTTCACACAAGTTCACGAGGACATACAGATGTCTCAAAGCGTAGTCATTCTGGAAATGAGCACAAATGATTAAATCAAATTAAAAAAGACAATTAAATGGTAAAATATATTTTAATGAAGATAACTAAAGACATTAACATTGATTAATAGTAAATCGTAAAATATCTCATTTAATGTTAAATTTTATGAATTTGTAATCATAACATAAACATCAGATGTCCCACCTCTGACAAGTTGAAGCATTTATCATTGAAGGCATCTACAGCTGGCATGTAGCAGTCGTGGCTCAGGAGAGTGTGACGTACGGAGATCAACTTCTCTGTCTTAACATGGTCATTGGTTGTCAGGGCAGTAATATGCTTTACAGTTGTTTTCACGGATTCATGGAGCTGGAAAAGGGAGAAAACATACACCTTGGTTGTCTTTCTTCCATTGTAATACACTTTGTATAAAGCTCTTAGTTGACATCAAATCTCATATGACACTTGCTCTTAAATGATAACTAAAATTAACTGACATCACTTTTCAGACTCAAACCTCCAACAACTTAAAAGTAATTTTAGAATACAATACAAAGTTTGATGGAACATAAACTCACGTCCTGAATGTCCCTGATCTGTTGCAGTATGCTTTCTTTGTGACTTTCTGATGTGGCATCTTCAAGAGAATGGTAGAGTATAGCTAGGGGGACCTCTTCAGAGGGAACCGCATTTAGCTAAAATACACACTCATTCAATGTTAACATAAATGTATTGTAAGAGAGAAGATGGGGAAGATCTTTTAGATCTTTCAAGAATTATTGAATTTCAAAAACTCAAAAATTGCCTCCATCACCGTAAACATGTATCAAACAAAGGGGAAAAAAATGTAAACATGTAAAATTAGATATACAGGACATGTATGTAAAAGTCTTTGCTAACCTCTACTGGAGGAAGTTTTTCTTTGTGGAATGGGACAAAATCTTCACCACTTTGGAAGTCAGCTACAGGTTCACTGGATATTGCCTTTAATAAAAAGAAAATTGTATAAAACAGTATCAGATGTAAAAAAGTATAAAGAGCTATCATATTATATAGTATATATTGTATCTGTATATAGCTATTATAGTCCTGCGGAATCGATGGACCTGGTTGCTTTCTAGGATGTATGCTATGTCTTTGTATTTTCTTCATCTATATGTAATTGACTTTCAAAATCAGAACTGTGCCGGTTTGGCACTGGTGGGCAAAATTTTTTACAGCCTTGTATAGGTGGCGCCCCCTATGAAATACCCTTTTAATTAAGGAATTTTTTTTAAATGATCTTGAGTAGAGCCTTTAACTCAAGCCACCTAGTATAACCTGTTATATATCCTTAATAGCATGTCTATTTTTTTTCCTTACCTAAAATCTCATATTTACAGAGAACTGGTCATTTATCCCCCCTGATATCACATATATTCCAAGGGGTCACTATGTTTTGAAGGCATAAAATTTGAACAAAGCGTAATTGTGATCTTACATTATTCATAGATATGACTTGATACATGTTTTGGATGGTGTTAAAATAAAACGTTCCTGTCTTATATATTTTAAGAGAAAAAAATTATTTGTTATTACAGTATATCCTATATTCAACGATATGCAATTTGTATAAAAGTTACATTCAAAAGTCTATTTTGATTAAATTATCCTAACACCATCATGGATTTAAATACATTTTATTATATGAAGTAACTATTTTAATTTTAACACATGAAAACAGAAATCAAGGATTAAGTACTAATTGTTTAGTTAAGCCCATGGTCATGCCACCATGTTTGAAGAGGGGGGGGGGTAATGTTACCGGACATTCTGCCAATTAGTAGGTGTTAACGTGGAATACTTATTAACTTCATACAGGTTTGGCTAGATAGTTACTGGATGATGAAAGGGTTTGAAATAATGTTCATAAAAATTTGTTTCTGTCATAATAAACTAATTTTTAAGATATTGTAGCTCATTGAGTGTCAGCTTTTATTCCGTTATCAAGGGTATCATTTTTGGTCTCTTTATCCAGTACTTCTTGGACAGCTTGCAGAACAATTCCATCATCAAGATCATCATCATTTGTTTCATTGGTGAATGTGACCATTAGTCTGGTATGTTTATGCAACACTCTTCACCTTTGCAAAGGCAAAATATACTGCATGACAAAGTAGTCTTACAGCACAGACAACAATCTATACCACAAATGATATCATTGCTGGCACACTTCTCACGTGTACAATGTATCATCTTTAGCACTGAGTCTGGTGCACATAAATAAGATTAACTGACACTAATATGTTGTTGACAATATCCATTTGCCAGCCATACTCCGTTGGTTGCAACTTAGGAGGTAAGGGTTGGGCTGCATGTTTACACAGGGATGTTTGTAGATGAGCATGTTTCCAAAAAGGTTGCAATGATTGTAGTTCTGGCAGCATTTCTCTTGGTCCACACATCATATCTAACATCAGATGACTGGATTGATACCATAACATGCTGCTGTGAATTTAGTAGCCTGTGTCTTTACATCAGATATTGGTATGTTGTCTTCTCCAATCCAGCTTAAAGGAGCATTTCCAGTCTGGTGTTAACTGCTTTAGTCTTGCCTATGCGGTATAGACTAGATGTTGTGTCACAGTCTGTCAGGCTGAGGGCAGCAAGAAGTTGTGAGGTGACATTTTTGTTGGAAGTTGACACAGACTCCAGAGTAACATAAGCAATTAGATAGTGTTTTTTTCATAGTAGTGAAGCAATAGGATTAAGACACTAGTGTCTTCACATACTACATTGATATTTTTACTTCCAGTTTTGCTGTTCATAACATACTTGTTTGTTGATGTTTTCAGGTTACCAGATTCATCAAACATAGAGGTGGGGATGGGTGCCATTGGCCCAGCTCAATGACTTGATAGTTTTCATATCAACATTGGCTTCAGAAGGGGGAGGGCGCTGGGGGTAACCGCCCCCTCCCTTTCCCAGATTTTTTTGGATTTGAAACTGAGGCTAGAATTTGAAAGCTTTTGAGAGCTTATTAAAGTCAAATGATACTATGCCATTATTTAGTCTATATCAAGCCAGATCTCATTTCTCATTAAGATATTTACATATGTTATTCTGTACCTTCGTTTCTAAGGAACCAATACAGTATGTAAATACTTTGGAGAATAAGAGCAAAATGTATATTTTAGTAAAATTCAAAGTCAATGTCAGTTTTCTTAAAACACAATTTTCTCTTGTTTTTTGGGAATGTTGTGCTGAGACATGTTCAGAATGTACCAGAGAGGATCTAAATCTGAAAATTTTCTGAGGGCATCCATCCACGCTTCACGCACGATCCATCCATTTCCAAACCCCTCCCTTGCGAAATCCTTCTGGCACCCCTGTATCAAGTTGCCAGTTTATTACCAGGCTCAAACTCGATAGTAAATGAGATTGGTGTCATGGACAACCTTGAGCATAACTATATGAAATAATAAAAATTAAATCTTAATCACTGAAATAGAGAATAGAGGTTTAAAGGTTATATAAATAAGACAGACCTATGAAACTTTTTCTAATATCAAATATTATATATTACCTTTGAAGTCAGTGGTTCATAGGATCTGGATCATAGGATCTAGAGGATCGATTACAGCACTCAATGATTCTCTGAGCTTCAGTCTGTCTATGCAGTGAGCCTCAACATTTGTGAGGCTCTCTTCTTTGTGTCTGGTCACAATAGAGGATTGGGCATTGACAGTTTCACCAAGGTCCTGGATATTGAGTTGAGGATCTGACTGCATATATGCATGCTGAGATCTCAGAGAAGTGTTTGACTGAATGAGTTGCCTATGATTCCAGATGGTCCATGGCCGTACCTAATATAGTACTAAACAAAAATATCAAAAAGGCCCTAATTGAGTTTTAATGTCCCATTTAAGAACCCCTATTCTAACTTTCGAAAATGAATTCTAGCAATATCACCCAATAGGAATCTACTTGTTGAGATTAATGAGTTCTTCTGAGAAATTGAGGATTTCAGCAAGGGTGCATTGACTTAACATGGGGACATACCTAAAGGTATCCCCAGACTAAGTCAATGGTCAATGGCTCTTTCCCCATGTTCAGTCAATGCATCCTTGCTAAAATCATCATTTTCTCAGAAGAACAGTTGATTGAGTCTAAACAAGTAGATTCATGTGGGATAGTATTGCTATAATCCATTTTCAAAGGTAAGAATAGGGGATCTTAACAGGACATTGGGTTTGCTTTGCAGAACATTTTGTTGGTACTAATAAGTGGTCTCTATCATCATATCTAACCAGATTCCATTCCAAATGGGATGACGGGTGACATGCTGTCCTTGTAGAAACTCAACAACATTCTGTGGATGTCTCCCCATGTCTGACAGAACAGTGCTTACTAGTTATATTGTCATGCAGAAACGAAATGGGGAAGCATAGATTGATCAACAGCAGCCAAACGGAGCAGCCAGTTGCCTTCCCTTTCAGCCCTAACAAGTTGCACAATGATAAATACTGGCATTTGTACTTTTCTTTCTGACAATTTAGTGTTGTGTTAAGAACATCTATGAGTTCCTGGTAGCTGTTTACCTGATGAATTACTTGTCTCGAAAATTCTTCAGCAAGGAGTCTCAATGCTTGAACATTGTTAGGGTAATTCTTGCCTGTTGATCTTGGTTTCCCCAGCAAATTGGGTATCTCTACTATTCAACTGTCTGACATTAGGATGCCGACACAACCAACAAAACTCATGAGCATGCACATGCCCCGAACCTGTTGATGAATGTATAATAAAGGTTGTTGGGGTCCAGAAAATGACATCAGTGGCTACTTTGTACAACTGCTGGTGCGTTCTCAAAATTGTGTAATCTTGCTTATATGTTTGGGTCAACTCCTTTGCCTGATGCATGATGGTTTACATTGTGCTTGGGTCCACTGACTTAACATCAAGGAGTTGGCTGTAGGCAAGTTTTATTGCAGGTTAAATGATGGCGCCACTAGTCCTAGCTAACCTAGTAGTGTAGCCCCAGAATTATGGTGTCCCTGGTACAGATGTAACACTTCCAATAAATGGTCTAAAATTTGACCCTTATAAGCAGGGATGACCTACTTACACTGTCAACAATGAGTTTCTTTCACATTTCAAACTTGTCATCTAACCCCCCCCCCCTTCCTCCCTCTATAAAAGGGTATACATTATAATTTTCTGAAATATTTTAATTTAAAGAACCTGTATCTTACATAAATAGCTTAGTTTGATAGATAGACTCACAGAATCTGCTGATATTATATTTTTCAATGTTTCACAGTGATTACAGTGATATTTTTCATACATATTAATATTGCTGAATACAAGGAAGTCTATGTTAATATATTTATTTTCTCTTCAACTAAATAAAATACAAGTCTCATATTTCCACACTATCTCTGGCATGGGTTAATTTAAAGTCATGGATAATTTCAGATCACAATCTTGTTTAGTTTGCAAAATATGCTTATTAAACATAGTGACCCCTTAAAAATAGGTGGTGCTAGGGTAACAAATCAAGCATATCTCATTAAATTTGTGATTCTATGTGATGAAACATAGTTGACATGTTGTTTAGACTAAATACAGTTTATCTGAATTGGTTAAAGTTTTCAACTCTACCAACAGCCCTTTAAAAAAAATATTTTGTGAAATGGGCATTTTACAAGGGGCGCCACCTATACAATGCTGTAAAAAAATTTGCCCACCAGTGCCAGTCCGGCACAGTTCTGATTTTGAAAGTAATTAACTTATAGATAAAGAAAATACAAAGATATAGCATACATCCTAGAAGGCAACCAAAAGTTTCAATATGCCATTATTCCGCTGGACTATTATATATTCAGAAAAACCACTGTTTTGAATCTGACAAGGTGATATGTCTCAAATACCCTATTTTAGAAAAGACTTGAACTACATGTTAATATAACATATAATTGGTAACAAATTCTTCATTTCTCCAATGTGCTTTTGATCTTTGTGATTGTAATGTCTGCTGTTATAACAAGACAAGATAAAGAACACATACACTTTGAAATTATGAATGAAATCCTGCAGAATGAATAACCTACCATATCTCCATATTCCATGACATGACTCGTGTTGGTCTCCTTCTTCACAATCTTGAACTGCTTCTGCAGGGTTTCTGTGTTCAAGTTTTCCTAAAACCAGATTGAGAAACAGAATCAAAGATATGAAGATATTCAACCTGGGTGTTGAGCTATGGATAAATTTCACAGTACGTAACAGAGGAACAAGGTTACCACATAAATACCAGCCCTAAGAACTGGAACCAAATATTATAACATGGGCACTACTGGTCTGTATTTCAACTTTGGCAAGCAGTAAATTCAAAGACTGTATATGTGCAATGGAATAAATTTATTTACTGATTTTGTCTATGCATGTTCTTTATGTAAAAATAATAATGAAATATTTTATCCCATAAAAGTGCATCTTATTTTTACCATATCAGAGTCTTCCATCCACTTGACACTGTAGACATCCCCAAGGTAAGTCCTGCGCTTCTTGTCAAAGTAACAGGCATATGAGGACTCCTTGGCATTAGAAGCAGTTGTGGCAAACACTGGAAAGTGATGAAAATCATAGAGGTTACACCAAGGAATTGAGACTAACAGATAATTATACTGACATGTATTGAGAGAAGTATTTGACAAACAAACATATTTTGAAAAACAGATCTTTTTAACTGAAATTTCAGTATTTTATTCAGGATGAAATCTGTGTACTGTGAACACCTATGGAGCCATACAAATGTGTTCACTGTAGGCAGGTGTTCACTACAGAATACATACTGAGTATGTGTGAAGGAAGGGTGTCTACTAGGGACAGGTGTGCACGAGAGAGAGAGGTGATCACTTAGACAGGTTTTACTGTACATATATTTACCATTTATGTCTTTGGCAAGGAGATTTTCAAACATGGACCCAGATTCACAGGCCTCAATGTAGAATACCATCTGGAAATACAAAGTTGAGGTTCATGGATTATTTGATTTTATAAGCTAAGGGAAAAAAGCTACATTGGTACATGTTACACAGCAGAGTTAAACTGTTTTGTTACGAAGCATTTTGACATCAAGCTTCATAATGAAGGATTTTGTGCCTCTTTAATACCTCAAAAATCCCTTATTACAAAGTTTTTCGTCAAAATGATTTGTAACGAAGAATTAAAACCTGCTGTGTAACTGTATTGTTTTTATCTAAATATAGTTTGAGACTACTCTACACTATAGCCATGTCACTGCTTAGTTCTGTTAATGTTGTGATCATTTTTGAAAATATAACCTGCTTACTTTCCCATTGACTTCCATACAAATATTTCGCTAGGTATGTAATACTCTCTATTATAGCCACTTGATTTTGAAAGAGTATAAATGAAAATGTTTTATTGGTTTCCCGTAGCCTTTAAAGATGCAAATACGTTTCAGCTGTGTATGAGCAAATAAGAGGCGAATTACATTAAACTTACTTGTGCATATTTCTTGGCTTCGTACATGCTTTTAATTGCTTGATTTAAATCCTTGGCATGAAGCTATAAAAATGAAAAAATAACTTCATGATGAATGATGATATAACATGTAATCTATAATTATATTTTACAACAGTTATTTATTGCAATATGTTAAGTAAATGTTGTATTAACTAAACAATCAAATTGAGTGGTGTTGCCAAAAAGAGATTTTACTTTACAGTATTACAATTCTTAATTCATAAATTGAGACATTGTGTATGAAATATGATATGCTGTACATTCACTGTAAAAGTATTCAACAATATTGCATTGCAATGATTAGAGAATAAATCCTTAGTGTTATACATGTTTTTATTATACAATATACAAAGTGGTATTTGTAATTTATTTATTTATGCAGGATGGTTATTTGAAGAAACATGCAATAGTGCAAAAACATGCAATAGTGAGAAAAATCATGCAAAAGTGTGCAAAAACATGCAATAGTGTGTAAAAACATGCAATAGTATGCAAAAACATGCAATAGTGTGAAAAACATGCAATAGGGTGCAAGAACATGCAATAGTCTATAATATATGGAAAAATTACATGCAAAAACATACAAAAGTGTTAATATTTATCAGAAGTGTAAAAGATGGAACTACGATAAAGTATACAGTAAAGTAATGTGTTACATGCAAATAGACAGTGAAATGTATAACTGAAGCCAAAAACGCAGGTGTAAAGCACTATACTTTGAAGTTTATCCATATTTATGATCAAAGTTATTAAATTCATTTTCCTGACCAAAACGAAGGTAATATATGTAATAATAGTAGCCTTGCATCATATCTCTGAATTCTTCTTTTTAACTATACCACTGAGTAATTCATAATTGAGGAATTGTGGTCTTGATGCCAGACTAGAAATATTCATACTCTATAATACAATATGTGTTATATTGCATTAAAATAAGTGATTTATGTAAGCAGTGTCTTTAAATATAATACATGTCATATGATGTGTCATTCTGAATATGTGTCACCTAAATATGTGTCATAGTGTGTAACATACATGCAGGTATGTTCCGTTTGCTTCTTACTCTGTTGAAGAAAATATTAGGAAACCCGAGAAGCCCTGGTGCACCATGGTCAATAAATGTAACGAAAACATTATCCTTCGCTCCACTAGAAAATAAAACTCAAGCACTGGACTACTTATGATTGTTTCTCAGTAAGGTTGACCTTTAATCAAGTGGTGTATTTGAACCAACCTATGATAATGCAGCTCCTAAAACAAACTCCATCTATATTTGGTGTGCATAAAAAATGTAACAACATAGTGCAAGAATGGAATACATGTATAGAATTTATCACATTGTTGAGGTCAGATCTCTATGACATTGACAACGTGTAATTCGTTTTATATCATTCATATGCATAAGCAGAACATTCTATGACTTTTTGTAAATAAATGATGCAAAAAATTAAAACTTAAGTCAAAGAGAATTATCATACTAAAAATATAACATAATTTTAGTTTTTAAGTTTTAGTAAAAAAGTAAATAATTTATATCTGCAGCAGTTGAGGCATCTATGAATGTTAATTATATTTACATGTATATTATATATATTATATTTATATGTATATAATTATTTATACCACTCTAAGTCCAATTACAGTTGTATAACATGGGTCTATAACAACGATATACAGTGGAGAGTGGTATATCGTCATCGTATACAACTCCTCCGTATACACTCCAGCGTATACCACTGTAGAAGTGCATTCTGGGAACTAATGAATAAAAAAATCATGAAAATGTTCATGATTTCCTAGAATCAAGTGACGTCATAAATGGTTCCGGCATGATTTGCTAGAATCAAGCCACGTCATAAATGGTTCGAGATCAACATCAGCATTATTGAGTTGGCTATGGGATATTTCTAGGGTTTTTAATTGTTATGATTGTGTTCGAATCAACTGTAATTGAACTTAGAGTGGCATAATAAGATTATATAATGGTTCATTCTGTATATCGTGCATTTTATACTCTCGTGAGAATATTATATATTCACTCGTTCGCTACGCTCACTTGTGAATATATCATATACTCACTCGAGTATAAACACGATATACAGAAAGAACCATTATATAACCTCATAATATACATATTATCTGTATTTTCTTACAGCAAGTTATTTCCTTGTGGGAAAACTAAACTGCAAATAAAACAAACATTTGATTATTAATTCAGGTATTCAGTCTGTAGCCAAACCCCAAGAAAATATTGCCAATCTTAACTTTATGAATGTTTTTAGGTAATCTACTGTACCACAGTTTATGTTTAATCATTTCTTAGGGCCTGCATTAGACTGGATTGTATCAGAAGCCCCAAAAGCAGAAGAAATCAGAAGATGTCTTACAAACTTGGATGGGAATGCAAATATCCCTGGTGCACCATGATCCACAAGGTTAACAAATACATGGTCATTAGGTCCACTAAAAGTAATAAACATAAGCCACTATACTATATTATACCACTATACCATACTAGACTATAGAGGTTACTATAGGACACCAAAATTTCAACTGAATGGTCAATTATCAATTCATGTTATTTTTCTGTTTTGATAACATTTGTGTAAATTTTGTTATGGCTAAACCTCTGCATCCCAATATAACAAAATTTGATAATTTGTTTTTTTAAATTTTACCCCCTCCCCTAACAAAATGAACCTCCAAAACTGCTGACAATTAGATACAACCAGCCCAAAGATAACCAAATACATGGATATTAGTAAGTGAGAAGTGAGAACACTAATAAAAAGAACTAAGAAAGATCTTAAAAAAATGTTAAAAGATTATAAATAAGCATGCTAAAGGTACATACAAGAAATTGCTAAAAACCAGGCAGATCAATGCAATCTTTTAATAGGCATACAGTAAGTTGATTAGTAAATTGAAGAATATAAAACACAGCATGCATGTAGTTGCCATATTATCCCATATGATAAATGCTAAAGGTAGATACACATAGTGAGAAATTGCATGATTGTCATTACTTAATAATATTGATGAAATTGATATTTGGCACTATTTAACGAAGACATTTACACATTATGGAAGAATGACTCATTTAAAGTCAAAATATTTTGATTCAAATATGAAATTTCATGAAATCATTTTTTAACTTTTGTTAATGAAGATGTGAAACTACCTTAATATGGCAAATCATGTACAGTACAATGCATACATTTAAAGTTTGTTTTTCGGTACATAATGTACATGTATATATTTTTTTCTCTGATTGCACTATGCATGATACATGACTGTAAAATAACGCCAATTTTACCATATGACAAAACCTATGACAACTACAGTATGTCACATGACACAGAGGTATGTCATATGACATCAAAACCTACCAATCCACTTGGGAATGCGACCAATCCAGTGGCACCATGATCCACAAAATTGACAAACACACGATCATTCTTGCCGCTTTAAGATCAAATCACAAAATTGGTCTTTATTATCTAAGTTATTGTAAAGTCTTCAAAAACTCTCCATAGACAATGAAATATAATAGTTAGCTAGCAAATTACAAATTATGGTATTGTCTGCCTGTTGATCACCACTAACAGGGGCAACTTGAAAACAAACATTTAGCAAAACTATGAACAATTTAGAGAAATACTGATTTCAAGTACCAAATGATGTTTACTGCATCTCATAAGGTCAGCATATAAAATACTTCAAATCCCAGGTCATCTACGAGAGTAATTAACTCTCTCATAAAAGTGTATAAATTATATTCCTGTTGACTCGAAGTTCAAAAATAAATAATTAAGGATAAATATTGAATTCAAGAAAAATATGGAAAGTTTTACAGTTTAAGAAGTGCCCTGACCATTCTCAGGTTATAAAGCCTACAGTAAAACCTGTGAAATTGGAACACCTTTGGTACCTCTTAAAGGTGTTCAAGTTTAGAGGTGTTCTACTTTCAGAGGGTCTGAGTTAACATTGCATCTATGGGTCATGAGACTCTAAAGGGATGACAGTTTTTAATGTATTAAGTTTTGTATTGTTCACATTATATGGATTGTACACATTTATATCTATTGTATACATACCTTTTAATGACTTTTCCACTGCCTTTGTTCTTCATGGCTTCTTCATTTCCTTGAAGAACATTCAAGAAATTTTCTGGAGTTACGTCCTGTAACAAGACATACCAGGTAGTTATATGTAGGAAGAACAGCTATATATATATCTCCATATGCTAATATGCCATTCATAGTTATTCAAATGGTAAAATAAATAGAAAGGTAAAATTAAAAGTAAAACTACATACATTCGGTGCTCTCTTCAGATAATTCACATGAGTGCAAAATTTTCATTTTCAAGGATTTGTGAAGGAACAATTGAAATATGCGAATTTTTAGACTTACAAATATGAGAAATATGCGAATTTTTAGTGTAACAAATTAAAAGTTGTGGAAATGAGGTTCAAAATGGGTAAAAGCCTGTTTTTATATTCTCAAGTGGGTCCAGCTTCAATATTTGGAGACATCAATAACTTTTTGTAAGACATTATCCCAATAAAGAGAGAGTGTGAGACTAAGTACATGTTGAGGCCCAGGTACCTGAAATGATATGTTTAAATAGCACCCTGCTGTAGTCTGCTGTCAACTATTCAACTTTATACTAGCTCATACAATAAATAAATAAAGCTGAAAAAGATTAAAAATGTTAGACAATATACATGTTTTTAAAATCATTTATTACTGCATTCCAGGCCCCAGAGTCGAGTCCATGTTTTTAAATTACACAATACTACTACAAAATCTGTGCTTGGAGCTCTTAATAAACTATAAAAGTCATGGAAAACGATATAATGGCTGATGTAACCTGGGTGAACTTCAGGTAAATAAACAATGTAAACAGATACATGTATGTTGAACATCACAAGACTCTATATTGTATCATATGATCCAGGTATGACATCCACCTGATAAATTAATTAGTGTATTAAAACCCATGATGCCATTAATACTTCTTGTTTACTCATAAACCACTTGATAAACAATACATTTATAACATTTCATTTTAAGTAGAAATTCAAAATGACATCAAAAAGTCAAAATCATTTTCACCTCATATCAATGGAACAAATAGAAGCGATCTTAAGATAATTTAGAACAATAGGCAATTCAAGTTTTCAAGTAGTTTT
This sequence comes from Owenia fusiformis, assembly GCA_903813345.2. Lineage (NCBI taxonomy): Eukaryota > Metazoa > Annelida > Polychaeta > Sabellida > Oweniidae > Owenia > Owenia fusiformis. The sequence continues at coordinate 1,118,795 of CAIIXF020000008.1, forward strand.
CATCTAAGTTAAATGTAATCAGACATTATGATCATAAATACATAGGTCTTATGACTAAAATGTGATCAGTGCTCCTCTTAAAGCCACTCTACAACTCTCACATATGTTAACATGGGATGAACAGCACTTAAAAGATACAACAGGGAGGATATCAGGTTGACCTTAAAAACAAGTGATAAATAAATAATTTTATATTAATTTATGATATTTGTGGATTGATTGATAGGGATGAATTATGATATACCATGCGGTATTGTTGTGATATCATGTCCGATTCATGATCAGTAAATAGAGTTAACATGTACATTTACACATGATGGATAGGAGAGTTGACTTTTGAAAACACATTTTTGAATCAATAATTTTGTTCTCTTTGAGAATGAACTGAAATCACAAATAAAATCTTTTGATGATTTTATATACTGATCTGCATTTTATAAAAAAAGTAAATGTTATTCTGTACATTATATGAATACAAAAAATTTAATGTAGATTGCTATAGTAGTATATAGCCTTAGATAGATACTTGATCAAATACACTGACAGATAAAATTATATAATGCTTACTTGCATTTCAAGAATGAATTGCAAATATGCAACATAATAGTTTTCTTACATTTACAACATGTTCAGAATATTCATTAATGTCTGTAAATGGCTGCAATTAAGGACTTTGAGTATGATATGTGCTAAAAATGTAATGTCAAATGGTGGCATCTTGATAATTTTTGAAGTTTGTAATAATTTCATAAGGCAAAAATAATCTTTTATCATCACATGTGTTTTCTGGTACTACTAACCTAGTTTTTCATTCAATAATTTTCTGCAAGACAAAAAATGACTTTTGTGAAGATCCATATATGCTAGTGGCTCTAAGGGCACGATCAAGAAAAAAGTTTAAAAATGTAAAGTGATGTTCGTACTAATTTTCTAAGGCAAAAATAAAAAATAATCTTTTATCATCACATGTGTTTTCTGGTACTACTAACCTAGTTTCTCATTCAATAATTTTCTGCAAGACAAAGGATGACTTTTGTGAAGATCTATTTCTTGTAATATAGACTCACCATCCCTGTGTAATCTTTAGGGACCCCTTTGTAGACATCATCACCCCCTGGTCTGTTGATCACAATGCCTGGAGTAGGATTCCTGAAATCATACATTATCAAATAATATTCCAATTTAAAGGAAGTATCAGATCTAGCGCTCGAGCAACCTTAAAATAAAAATTGTCTTAATATTTTTATCGTATCATTCTTTGCCATGTTCATTTTCTATAAATCCCAAAAATGTATATTTTTTGAGGAAAACTAGATATTTACAAGAATATGTTCATTTCTTTATAGATCTAGATGTAGTCACCACATTTTTTATTTGAGGAAATTTACATATTTATGGAAGATTTAGCACTTTGAATCCCATTTACTTTGTCACTTTGTCACTATAGCCCTGACTGCTGAACTCTGAAAATTGTCTTAACTATTAGGAGACAGCATTCAGGGTATATTTCTAGCCATTACTTGGGGATGAATGTATATTTATTACCAAGGATAATGAAGTTAAATAATAAGCAAATGACGGACAAACAAATAAAAGTGTTTTCTCAAAGATGATTTCAATAATACAAAAAAAATTCAAACACAAACAACAGTCTATTAAATAGTACAGCTGTACTACACAAAACTTGTTGGTGCAAAACAGAATTTTTTGAGAATGTTGTGATATGCGCTGCTGCACATGTATCAAGTACTGCTATGTTTATTTAAGAGAAAATGTTGTTCTACTTTACTATTTCAACATAACTGTTTGATCTTATTCATTGCTCATAAATGTGAAGTACACTATGGAAGTCTGTGTGTATGTGTTACCCGCTTTGTTGTAAGAGTTAGTTATGAATTATAATGCAAAGTGTTTTCCTTGGATGAAGTGATCATTTTACATGGTTATGATATTTTTATTTAGAATATAATTATGTTAGACTGATATCATCATAAAACAAGGCAATGTCACTACCTGCCATTTGTTACAGTTACCGAACACCGACTGCCGTACCCTGTCACAAAAAAGTTGGAGACCATAACAAGTCACCACTTTTGGTGGTGACATAAAAACTTTTTTTAAAGGGAAGAAGGAAAGACCCATTTACATGATAAAAGATTGTAAACATGGGTTTTAAACAGGTCAAATACAGTGAGTCAAAATTCTAAACAGCTTCCTGGTTTCATAATGTACTATCAAGCACAAAAATTCAGGTGTGAGGAATTTAATATATTTTAAAGTTAAAGTTAAGTGAAATCATATTGGAAAGTAGGTTAACATTCCCATGTACTCAACTACTCACTCTCTGTTATTTGCAATGTCATCATACATCATGACAACAATTCTCTCATCAGGAATACCATGTTTCTTCATGATCTGGTAGGCATGGCAGGCATCGGCCTAAAAATACATGTCGAATACATTGTGTGAATTGTGCATTTGAAGCAGTTACAGTTAAACATGGGTTTCTCTTGAAAGCACATGCATTGGGGCAGTTAATATGTACATAATTGAATTCAGATGAACTGCATATACATTATATCTGTGAGTGAGGTGTCTCTGGTTCAAATCCCATACGAGTCATTGAATTTAGTGCACCTATTTTTTGTCCTAATCTTGCTGACTTCAATAATGTGCATCACTAGCAGAGAGACCTTAATTTATTGAGATACACTGCAATCAAAATGTTTGTTTTCCCATGCATATTCATATTGTTTGGAATAATTCAAATTTAAATTTCCAATTTTAATCAACATCTGATTAGATGACAAAAATAAGGATGCTTTCATCGCATTGTCTATTTTCAAAACTACATGTATTAGACTATTTTTATTAGACTAGTCTACTGTTAGACTAAAGATTATCATCACTCCTGTATAGAAGGACACGAGGGGACTTTATCCAAATCTTAAAATCATGAAATGCCTTGACAGAATCAGTATCACACACATTGCGCAAAAATCTGAAATCCATAGGACCAGTGGTAACACAGAGAAGCTGAGCACAAGATACAGTAGACTAAATGTTAGAAAGAATGTATTTGGAAACAGAATTGTAAATGACTGGCACAACCTCCTACAGTCCACAATAGAAGCTGACAATGTCAACCAATTCAAAGGTGAAATCGACAAACATCTTCATCTTCCACTTCAAGTACCACTACAACCCCTAGATGACAGACCCTTTAGTAATAGTAACCCATGTCCAGTGACCCCTACTTAGTAAGAATCAATAGTAAAATCATCTGGATTATATAGGAATCTTCCTTCTTCCAGAAGAAATTATATACAGGTATATGTAATACAAGATAGATTCTTCTTCAATTCCTATTAGATCTATGATCAAGTTGATGTGGATGGCTCCTTGAAACTGAACTTACCTGATGTCTGTAGTTGAACCACCCCCTTGAGCCTGCCACAATAAGTGCCCAGTGTTTGCCATCGCCTGGCTCAGCTACAGGTTCAAGCATCAGATCCTGGGGGAAAGCCAGGCCAGATGCAAGAGTGCACAAAAACACAACCAGATATTTCGACATTTTGATCAAGAATAAAAATCACATGACTGACGCACTATTTATAGCAGACGAAATAATTACTCCGCGAATTTATTGTGATAAAAGTAACATGATTTGGTAATCTATCGTTATTTTGGTAATAAACAGAATATTGACATGTATCAATTCAAGGCTTTAATAGATTTGAAAGCTCAGTAAATGATGAAATCGTAATACTTTCATTTTATTTTCTTACGCGCGCAGTTGTCCGAAAAGCAGTTGCTGGCCAAGAAAATAAAAGTTTCGAAACGGTCTCGAATTGCATAAGTTAATTCACCATTGCCATGAATTCGTAAGTGCTTTCAATGTCATTTTGTAATATATATTGATATTGATAATTTGCAGTCAAATTATCATTATTATAGATGAGCTTTGTATAAATCTTGCACTGCAATAACCATTCGAACGCTTATTTTATTTTTTTGCTGGGCGATAATTGAGTGAAAGCACCCTCTCTGCCATTGACTTTCTGGTCTGACGCTCATTCTCCGCTAAGCGTGACTTTTGAGTTGAGAAAATATTATTTTTTCTACCTCAACCAAAATACTAGCTCTACTAATTACTAATGGCTATGGTCTGTGGATGAAAAATGCCAAGTTTCACCATGGGCTTCTTGTATCAAAATTGGAGAAGTTACGATGCATTGTATACACTCTGTTAAGCATGATAAAAGGCAAGAAGTTTAGTTAGAAATAAAAGAGTTATCTCATGAATGGGACCCTTACATAGCTCCTAAAAGGTAGAAGACACTAAATGGTGTAACACTATAAGCTGAATTTTGTCCACATAGAGCATGTGCACAATACTAAAGACATGTAAAATTGAACTGTCAAAAGAACTGAAATATACTTACCAGCTCGCCTCTTCCGGAAGTTATGATACGTTATGGTGTAACTACGGTAATTAATTTTAAAATATTGAAAAAATCACAAAATACAAGTTCTGAGGTATATATCGCCATTTTTAAGCGAATTAGCCCATACTATGACTATATATTCGCACCCCCATATACAGATATATATAAACTTCATCTTCACAATAAATTGAGCTTCTTTCAAATTTCCACTTTTTGAGATAAGTGCCATTTTCTTTCAATTCAAGCCGTAAAAATAGTTGGAAAGTGCTTCCCAGTTGAGGTTAATGGCTTTTATACTTACATTAATGTATGGAGCACTTAAAATGTACTTAGAATCGTATAAATAGCTCCATTCTGTGAGATTTATTTTTGTTTTTATTTTTATATTTTTCTCACCTCATAATTGAAGAGCTCCGCTGTTGATTTACATTCAGTTACGGAGACACACAACCATTAGATCCTTCCGCCGAGTGGGAAGACGAATAGATGGCATTATAAAAACAAAAATATAGTCCAATTATTGTAATTACATTAGCATCACCAGTGGTTGGATTTTGGTAAGTACATGAATGAAAAAGTGTATGTGTGGACCAACTCTGAGACATGATTTGATGTGATTAAGGTGCATTTTCTTTAAAAAATTTGACCTTTTTGACCTGCCTCCATCTGTCAAAATCAGAATGACATTTTTTGACATTTTCTATAGATGGCGTCTTCAACAGGTGAGATTTTTTGATTTTCGTGGGGAGTTTTGATTCAAACTTTTTTGACTGACAGAGGACATACTGGGGTATGATGCAATGATAGTAAAACATGTCCACAAATCTTAGTTTTCTCTTGAAGACAGATCGTTTGTATGGGAATACGCATGTTATAACAATTAGTTGGGTTAACCCTATTAGGAGACACACAACCATTAGATCCTTCCGCCGAGTGGGAAGACGAATAGATGGCATTATAAAAACAAAAATATAGTCCAATTATTGTAATTACATTAGCATCACCAGTGGTTGGATTTTGGTAAGTACATGAATGAAAAAGTGTATGTGTGGACCAACTCTGAGACATGATTTGATGTGATTAAGGTGCATTTTCTTTAAAAAATTTGACCTTTTTGACCTGCCTCCATCTGTCAAAATCAGAATGACATTTTTTGACATTTTCTATAGATGGCGTCTTCAACAGGTGAGATCTTTTGATTTTCGTGGGGAGTTTTGATTCAAACTTTTTTGACTGACAGAGGACATACTGGGGTATGATGCAATGATAGTAAAACATGTCCACAAATCTTAGTTTTCTCTTGAAGACAGATCGTTTGTATGGGAATACGCATGTTATAACAATTAGTTGGGTTAACCCTACACGTATTTCCTTGAAAATTCGCCATGATTGGAACAAATGATGGTTGGTTTATGTTTTATTCATTTAGTTTGTATTTGAATCTAGCTACTTAAACACAAAACATGTCTTCATGTTATGCTAAAGAGCAAAGATCGCGAATTCTAGGTGAAGCCAATTATTTTGCACAAGTCATATCCTGATTGCATCATAGTTACTTTGTACTAGTCACATCCTGATTGCATCAGCCAATTCACGTGATTTACAGTTTACACATGGTTTCAATATTCATGTTATACTACTTCCAGGTAGTGTTTTTTATACTTTAAAAACGAAGCCATTTCGATCAGTTTTTATAATCCTTGGTAGAACTGAGAGGTATTACAATACATATTTAAATAAATACACATGAGTGTATTTGATGAACTCTCAAAAAATCAAACCCACAATAATATCTTTTTTAGTCACAATTTCATGTCAGTGTTTTTAACAAGTCACCTCTTTCTCTCTTTTCTTTATTTTTGTCAACAGTCAAAATCGGAATTTAAAACTTGGTTTCTTTACAAGCTCTGCTTCTGTAAATACTAAATAACATGAAAAATGTTAAACCTTACATCCTACACTTATTTGATATGAAATAGGCGATCATTGATATCATTTTTGTGCTGTTAAGTGTGGATCTTTTAATTTTTTAGTCAAACTTGATCGCTGATCTCTGTCAATGTGACGTCACGCATTAAGTATGCACGTATGGGCAGTACAATACATAAGGCAATATGGCGTCTTAGGCCTATACATGAGCCAGAATGGAGGTCTGCAAGTTGAAATGAATATGTTTGTTTATGCATCAATCGATCACATATATAATCCAGACAATCTTTCAAATCATATACTTAACATTGTAATGGATTTATTTATTTTGTGAGCTAACGTTCCCTTTAATTTTCATTGGTGAAGCAATGATTTTACCTAAAATGAGTCCCTGTCTTTGCATAGTGATATTTAAAAATCGAGAAGCAAAACCTATGTTGAATATACTGTGTATTGATGAAGTTTATATATAGCCTAGGGGAACTCAAAAATATTGTTATTATATGGGCAAATTTGCTCGAAAATGGTTGTATACCCTAGAAATTGAATGTTGTTGATTTTTTCAATATTTTAAAATTAATTACCGTAGTTACACCATAACGTATCATAACTTCCGGTAGAGGCGAGCTGGTGAGTAATTTCTATTATTTTGACAGTTCAATTTTACATGTCTTTAGTATTGTGCACATGCTCTATGTGAACAAAATTCAGCTTATAGTGTTACACCATTTAGTGTCTTCTACCTTTTAGGAGCCATGTAAGGGTCCCATTCATGAGATAACTCTTTTATTTCTAACTAAACTTCTTGCCTTTTATCATGCTTAACAGAGTGTAAACAGTATACTTTACACACATTTAATTTACAAACATAATTTACGGGACACCTCTAAATACTAAAATGACAAATATTGTACATCGCATACTTATTTCCTTGGTTGCATATCGATCTCATGGTCCTAACAAGTAAATTGATATAGCATTCTAAGTTAATTTTCGTATTTTCAAAAAGTGTGTGTCCTGTAAATTAATCTTGTAAATTAATTTAGCATTGCGACTAATTATAACACAAGAAATATAAAACCATGATAGGGAGTAAAGCTGCTTTTAGGAAGAGACCCAACATGTCTAAATATCTGTTGTATAAGATTCGTTGTTATATGTTTGCACATTCTTTTTAAATGGCAGTCCCGTAAATTTGTGCCAAAATTTCCATTTTAGAATCCATAAGTTGGATGAGAATTTCTGATTACATGGACCCTATGTCATAAAAAAGGTTTGTTTGTTGAATCTGAGGTATCAATATGTGATTAGTTTCCGATCAATAACTTGTTGATAAGAAGCTTACATACGAGATCAGGTTGAAGTATCATCATTAAGAGTAATTTGAAGCATGCACTTTGTGTTGCATGGGCGTGCATCACTATATTGATCTCTGAACTTCAAATGCCTTTTTCTATGTTATTTAAGTTTTATTTATTCTAAATTAAGTATAGTGGGCTTTTAAGTAGTATTTTGAAAAGTATACTTAATAGGATATCTCTGATCTCACATGAGGGGAGTAGTCGTGATACCGCAAATAATCATAGATCTAAAAATTTCCTGGTGAGAACCCTTATTTTATTTTCTAATAGGCGATACTTGCTGCTTTTAGTATCTTTCACTTACTTATACTTTTTATTTTTTTAACATATTTATATTATCTTTTGGATTTTGTCAATTTTAATTTATTTTTTACAGGTAATCAATACAACTTTGGATAATAATAAACATAGTATGAGGCAAAAGATTTGACATTGCATCAGAGCTGCACTAATAGAAGCAACTATGAGTGTGGGAAGAATGTCAAGATTGTTCCAGAACCAAATATCAGAAACATTAATGTTACGGATAAGTGGATGCTACAACCTCGCAGGACTGAACAACTGCACAAGATGCACACGTCTAAAATGTGATACTCTAAATGCCAGATCAATTGGGAGGCAATGTCATGTGGTACAGGCTCACAAGGATTACCATACAAGTTCTATTTATCTTGCTGCTAAAGCTAAAAACCAGAAAAAGAAAATAGTAAGATGATTATTGTTATATTTTAGCACAAGTTTCCAAAGTGTAATTAGAATGTATGTTCTATTCATTGATTTCAGTTCAACTTGTAAGATGAACTACATTGTTATTGTTAATTGTTATGCCCTTCTCCAAAAACATAGTAAATATTTGAGCTGACTTGACTAGAAACTAAGTGTTAATTAGGCTGTGGAATCTCTTCTTACTCAAGTGTAGGGTGACTTATATTTGAAGGCATTGAAACCAGTCTAGTCAGTTCTTCACAACATTATTTACATACTTGTGCATGAGTAATATGATAGTTTCATTTTCGATGCTGCTTATAATGACTTTTATTTCCACGCAGGTAAAGAAAATGCAAATGCCAAAGAAGAAAAAGAAACCAATGATAGCAACTGGTGAAGTGGTTCCCATCTGGCAAAATATGACAGTACAACAACTTGCAGACTCAATGGGGAAAGATACTGGTAGGCACATACAATACCGGGTGACCTTTACAAAGGGTTATACAAGGGGCGATCCATATATTCTGATAAAAATGCTCTCATTTTGTGATTTTTTCACATATCCCTCTCATTTTTTCAGAAAATGTAGATCATGTAATTTCACATACAATGCTAAAATATTATAGCTATATCTTAAATTATCAATGAGATAAGGTTGCCATGGTAACCTGTATTAAGGGTAGGCAGGTCAATTAAATTATAACATATAAATATCATAATAACTTGTTATTTTAATTATTTTAAAGCATGCGGAAATCATGCATTTTTTCTAAAAAAAGTTTGGTATTGTTACTCGCTGTTTGTTGCGAAACAAATGTTTATATGTGCTCACTATAACATCACAACAAATCACAATAGCATTGTAAGACAGAATGGGCCATTTGACCTTACATTTTATGAGACACACCAAAAATCAAATTGTCAGATGAGGTTAATGTGGCTGATGCAGAGTGTGACATTAACGGATACATTAGGGAATACCATTAGATTTTCTTTTCTTTCAAGAATAAGTAAGAGGACACTGTCAGAGACATACATGGACTCATTAAGTGCATGGGCAAGGTGTTATTTCTGCATAAAGAATCTATAGGTAGCATTGTAAATAGAAAGGCATGGTCACTGTTGAAGATCATCCACAATCTGGTTGCAAGAAGAGCTTGTGGACAGAGAATAACACTATGATAAATTGAGATGTTACTTGTGAAAAGATGGCCATCCCACTGTATAAATTATCAAGCAAGGGCAGGGCAACAGGGTATGGAACAGATCAATGAATAGTTGGCAATGACTGGAAGATGCGTTTGATCTGCTTAAAATAGGTACCGAGTAATGATTAAATTAACATATTTATCTATTTTAGACGTTATAATTTAACTGACCTGCCTACCCTAAATACAGGTTACCATGGCAACCTTATTTCAAAATCGATTTAAGATATAGCTCAAATATTTTAGCATTGTATGTGTAATTACATAATCTACATGTTCTGAAAAAATGAAAGGGATATGTGAAAAAATCACAAAATGAGAGCATTTTTATCAGAATATATGGATCGCCCCTTGTATAACCCTTTGTAAAGGTCACCCGGTATTTCTTAATAGACAAAAAGACACTCTTAAAATGAGAGATACATGTTAATTCTTTCAATTGGAAATTAACTATATGATTAGGCTCTACTGCAGTCACTTCATTGAATATAGGATTAAATGTGTCCATATAAAATCTGAACCTTTGTTAGAACTTGAACCTGAGACACTCTCAAAAAGAGATAAGTTTTGTTTCTCACATTCTATATATCCAGTAAAAATGTATATGTGTCACATTATTTTTGAGAACACATCTAAAATCCCATAAAAGGCTGACATACTTGTATTTGTATGATGTTTTATTTTCAGATCATGTGTTTGAATGCATGTTGTATATAAAGGGGCACAACACAGATAAATATGAGGAAGAGGACTCCAGTAAGTTGTTTACAATATTACAGACAAGATGTGAGAAGCATAATTGTGGTTTTCATCACGAGATATTCAATATTTGATTGTGATGATGTCATATTTGAAATCTGCACCACAGATTATATCTATGTGCTGCTATATTTATTCTTTCAAAAATGTGAGTGAGTAGATCCCACAACAATATAAAATCCTGAAAAGTGAACCCAGTGATTAACTTGCCAACATCTAATGAGTCTTAGTACATATTGTATATATGGATTTGATTTTTAAACTACGGAAAACCTGTTCCATACTTGAAACACAGCGTCGCTTTCCACTGGGTCAGAGAGCCCGTGGCATAAAAGGTCAATTTGTTTATCCCATTCATATGTAGCGGTTCATGGCCCGATGTTAAGTCCACGAACCCAATCAGAATGCTCTGCTTCGTCACGTGACAAAATATTGAAATGTCTATACGGACTGAATAAATATTGCATCAATGTGGCCTCTCACAAAACTCTACGGGGAACTGCCGGGAGGAGCAATATTGAGAGTGAACTAAGCTGGAGTTTATTTCCACAGTAGTCGGCTAAATCGTGCAGATTTATCAAGGTGAGGTAGGAACAATCGAAACCTTGTGAATCAAGATGCGTTAAACACTTTCAGTGCCCGGCTAATGCAAAATGAACCTCCTCTCGTATATATGGAATACCCCCAAGTGGAAAACCTTCTTGATTTACCAAAGGTGTTCCACTTACTGTGTAAAATGATTGCTATATTATTTTTACAGTCTGTATTTTCTCTACTTGCATGTAATCTAGTGTAATGCACTTCAAATATGGGTTTATCATAATTGTTGTTTTAGTAATAGACAACATTGAAGTAACCAAGGAGATAGTGAATAAAACTGGTTTGAGGTTCAAGTTTGAAGAGCAAGGAAACAAAGAAGCTGAACAAGATATGGATGCTTATCCAAGGTGAGTACAAAATTTATATACTTTTACAATCCTAATATACTGTATATATATAACTAATATATTTGCTTAAATGGGCTTATTAGCCTTTTGCAGCTCATCACATATACATGAATAAATGTTTTTGAAAAAACAGTCCCCTGCAAAAGTATGGCAATTCTAACTTTCCCACTTTACCCTGTGTTAAAGCAGCCTGTTGATTTTGACAAATTTTATAAAAGCATTTAATTAGTAATAAGTTTCAGGTCTTATGCAATTGTCAATGCAAACAGTTATTGATTTATCTTGTTTCAATTCAAAATTATATAAAATTAACAGCAAAAAAAATACTTTGGAAAAAATTACAAAATTTCTCTTTTCACTTTTTGTCTGATGAAAATTGAAGGATTATCATGAAATAAAGTCAGAACTATAATAAAACTAGACAGTTTTGACATTATGAGAGCAAAACATCTTGTTACATTGTGACAATCTTTTTGAAACTTACTCTCAACTCGACTCTATCCCTTCTGGTCCCTTCAATGATGATCTTGTCCCTAAAAATTGCAATGTTTTTCTTTATTTGATGTGTTTTAGGCCACCTGCAGACCCATCTCTACTTGTAAAGAGGCCACCTGTGGTGACAATCATGGGGCATGTTGATCATGGGAAAACAACACTACTGGATTCTTTACGAAGCTCAAATGTTGTAGATTCAGAATTCGGAGGCATTACGCAACATATAGGAGCCTTTTCAGGTTATAAATTCACACACATATATGTAATGAATAAGGAAAGAAATATCTTTTTCTATTATTGAAAACATTTCTATGAATTAGATATGGTATGTTATGCCATGAGCTTTTGCAATAAAATGTGTCATTATAATTTGTTTATTTCTTTACCTATGTAAGATGTCTGCTGAGATTGAGGTTTGAATTGTTGTAGTAAATAAAAACCACAATAAATGTTTTATATGCACTTAAATGAATCTACAACATGATAATAGATTATTATTAATAATTGTGTATGTAATTCAAATATTTTCTAACTTTGCAGTGCATTTACCTGACACTAATGAGAGAATCACATTTATTGATACACCTGGACATGCTGCATTTTCAACAATGAGATCTCGTGGTGCCCATGTGACTGACATGGTGGTCCTAGTTGTTGCCGCAGATGATGGTGTCATGGAACAAACCAAAGAATCCATTAAATACTGCAACCAAGCTGGAGGTTTGTACTTAAAGTATACAATATACGAGGGTTGTCTTAGAAGTCCCGAACCAATTACTTACTCAAAAATTCTTACAACAAAATGTCTTGTTTTGATTTTTGGTATATCAATTGGTTGTCTGTCCAATATACTGAGGGTGTTAAAATAACAATAAAAGCTCAGGGTTATGGAACAGTTACGTGTGTAGTTCATAACTTCCAAGACAACCCTCAAATGAAATGGAGGTGATATTTGCTTATTTCGTGAATTCCCTGTGTACAGCAATAAAATTGAACATCATATAAAAGATGTCTCCACTCTATATTATGCATAGAATCATAAATTGAAACAATGATAAATTCTGTTTTTTGATAGTATTGATTTGCAATATTAGCCATGTTTTTTTTTATATTGTTCTTCTAGTGCCTGAAGGATTATGTAGCCTACTTTTGTCAAAAATTCAAGGGGTTCTCATTTGATATATATGGCCCAAAGATGGCCAAATTCACTTCAAAAGTGTTCAGAATGGTGAAAAAAGCATGATATTTGACAGAATTCGCCTGAACCCCCGAACCCCCCCCCCTGGCTACTGGCCTTTATGTAAGTATACAAACATGAATGTTAATTAGATGCAGCATACAGTGTTTATTTAATGAACATGAAGTAATTGAAATGCTGTTTTAATTTAAAGTTCCAATCATTGTGGCCATCAATAAGGTTGACAAACAAGAAGCAGATGTAGCACGTGCCAAACAAGACCTCCTTGTAGCTGGGGTGCACCTAGAGGAGTTTGGTGGAGAGATTCAAGCTGTTGAGGTTTCAGCCAAAACAGGGTTCAATTTAATCGCTCTTCAGGAGGCGATTATTGCTCAGGCAGATATCTTGGATTTGAAGAGTGATGTCACAGGCCCTGTTGAGGCGGTCGTTTTAGAGTCAAGCACCCATGCAGGAAGAGGGTAAGCAATTAGCACATTTATCATCAATAGTTGATTTAGATATCAACATGTTTTTTTTAATATTTATCAAACACTCTGGCATGTGACAAAATCACATATTCATGGTCAGTTATACAAATCGATTTTGCATCCTATCAATAGAGCTGAAACCCCTATGATCCAACCAGTTTCACACTATGTCTTATTTTAGTTTCCATAAGCATATTTCATTTTAAGATAAATATGCATTTCGATCTTAGACAAGACTATTTTCAGAAAAAATTATATATAAAATTACTACCATTGCATGTCTTTTGTGAGAGGAGGTTGTCACATGTCCTGTCATCAATAAAAATACTTTGTTTTTATTTTCTCCAGAAAGTTATCAACGGCACTGATTCAAATGGGGACTTTGAGAAAAGGGATGTATTTGGTGGCCGGAACAGCATGGGCAAAAGTAGGTACATTCTTTTAATTTTCCAAATTCAGTTTCATAAAAATGTCTTTCTCAGTTTAATTAAGTTTAAGCTTTTGCAGATTTACAGCAGATTTACCTACTATTTTATGACTAACTCATATGAATGGAATAGTGGCAGGTACTATTCATATTTAAATGAGTTCCCCATAAAATAGTAGATTAATCTGGTAGCCAACAGCTGAAAGTTGCATTCGCGAATATAATATAATCTCAGTCTCAGGATATTCATCAACATCGAAAGACAGTTAGGGTTATCGCTGATTGATCTTAAGTATAAGACTATATTTTATATATTATTGTTATTGCATTTAGTTTTTCAAAAATATAGTACTGTATTTATTTTAATTGCTGTTTTTCCTTTCTGTTATTTTCGAACGTAACAATATACTCTCAGTCGCTGGCTCATTGCAACATCAGCTTTTTTACACCATTTAGCTTTTATGAATTGGTTGCACTGACAAAGAATAAACAATAGAGAAGCAGATTGTATGCACTGGCATAAATGATAAATATTCCACCTTGAATATATTTAATTGGATTAGTGTGTTTTATGTTCCTCTAGTTAAACAATGGTTGCTATAGAGACACAGCTAAACTAAACATTTTTATTTAATTTTCATGATTCTCACATATTATATTACCATGAGCCCTGAAATCATTTACTGAGAGGTTGTTGTTTTTTCCTTTTTTCGGAGAGTTGGTTGTCAGGGGTCACGAGAATGCCAGAAATCCAATCTCTCTCTTGAGAAAATGGTAGGCCAATGAACTTATATATATAGAAAATGTTTACCATTTAAGATAGTTTTTGTTTCAAAATTCAGGTTCGTGGTATGTTTACTGAGCGTGGGGATACTGTGCAAGAAGCTCCACCTGGTGATGCAGTTGAAATAATTGGATGGCGAGAATTACCCTCTGCGGGAAGTCAAATTCTACAAGTGGACTCAGAGGTAAGGCACCGATTGGCTAATGGATTCCAGGGCTCTCACCAGGAAATATTTAGGGTGTGGTGGAAACATCTTCAGCATAACAGTTCAATCCTGATAAATCATATTTATGTTATATTTTTTCATCCTTTTTACATGCTATTAATCATGATTTGCAGGGTTATGGCAGGGGCTAAATAGACTTTGGTCCTGCGGCACAGTATAAAAGCCTAGCCAGAGCCCTGGATTCAATTGATCATCTCGACCAAGTCTTCTTGCATGTTGTGTGTTTTGTGCATTATTGATTATGTTGCAGCTTAATCAAATATCATTTCCATAATAATTACTGATTATGAAGTTCCTGAGAGATATGTCTGGTCTAACCATGCAACATTGCATTTTCCTCTATCATTAAAAGGGATATTGAAAATCAAGTTTGAGTGAGTTTGAGTTGCCTGTTAGAACTTCAATGTAAATGTATATGGTAACCTCAATTCATCAAACTCATGTTATAAGGAATAAACACATAGTGAATTATGGTGACCTCAATTCATCAAACTCATGTTATAAGGAATAAACACATAGTGAATTATGGTGACCTCAATTCATCAAACTCATGTTATAAGGAATAAACACATAGTGAATTATGCAATTACCAAAGAAAAGATTCAAATCAAAGGATCGTACTTGATTTATTTCAAATTTTTTCTTCTAAGAAATGTAATAAAAAAGTTGTTTCGAAAAAATATTTTAGTCACACAGACCAAACTTTAATCATGAACTTTAGAAATAGATTTTTGAAACAGACATTCTAATTACATCTTCCACACTTCATAATGGAATTTAAGTAAAAGTTCAACATTTTGTTTATTCCAGCGCTTACCCCCTTATTAGATGCATACCGGGACTTCATAATAATGTTTCTTGGGATATAAAGGTAGAATCAGATCTAGTAAGTATGGGCTAAGACTCTTTAAAGCCCATGTATCTAGCAAGTACCCTTAGCAATAATTGTTTAGATTATAGAATAATTTGGACTCAAATCATTCATTGTAATGTCTATTTTCTACAAATCCCCCAAAGTGTAAATTGTAACCTCTTAGAAGGGAAAATGCATTTATTTTGGATAAAGTAGAAAACAATTGTTCTTGTTATTTTCCATAGGGAAAATTCATGCAATCTATTGTTTTCATTATATTGATGCACCAAACATTGAAAAACAGGTGGGGAAAGGGTGGAAAATCATGACAACATTACAGAAAAGGCATTTTTGTGACATGCTTGCATCTTTCCTGTCCCAAAGTCCAAATTATCTTTATGAGTACTTCTCCTGGAGATTATGCATATAGCCATAACTTCCGTGGTCTTTCAGTAAAAGTAGAACCACATCTGTGAAAAATCCTGGCTACATGCTTGTATTTGAAAAGAAGTGAAGAGGGAACCAAATTGTTCATTTTCTTTTAAAATATTTTGGCTGAAAACTTGCCTTGACAAAATTTTGATCCTGGCTACGGCCCTATGATGATATAAAAACAGTGTGTAATCAAACTATCAACAATTTATTGTTGGTACACTAGTCCAAAAAACAAAATAACATACGAGTATTATAAATACTGAAATAATCAAAGTTTTAAACTATAACCTATAAAATAAATACTGAAATAATCAAAGATGTAAACTTATCAGTAAACTTTTTTATGTAGCGGAAAGGGGGAAATGTGAAACAGCCAAGGCTTGGGGTTCACCTGGCGAACGATGCTTTGGTACACCATGATAAATTCATAATGATACATTGCTTGTATCATCAGTAATGACTTATTTTCTGAAATTTTTAAAGTTACATTTCAAATTTTAATTTACCCTTCGGGGCCCACCATCTATTTTCTTCTTCATTTATTTTCTTAACTACCATTTTAGACATATTCCGCCTATTATTTATAACTGCAAGTTAATCTCAAAACAAGAGAACATTAGCTTTCCAATGGTACCAAATTTATCCATATGTCCTAACAGCACACTAAACCTTTTTCACCTCAAATTCTAATGGTGAATCCTGATCAGTTCTGCAAGAGTATATGCACCTAAATTTAAAACAATTTATAAAGAATTACAACTTAATAATATGCAATTTATATACCGAGTAAAGTAGGATTATTCTATACAAGGGTGATTAGTTCAGATGTAACATTGTACAAGTTATAGTTATGGATAAATTGGTTTCAATTATTAATAACAGATAAAATAAGAAAGTAATTACATACCGAGTACAGTAGAATTATTCTAAAAAATGAAAATGAAAACAGGAAAGTTACTTGCTTTGTTAGTGTGTTTATTTCTTATGGGATGTTTGTTAATAATAAGGAATATTCCAAACAAGGACTCTGCACATAACATATCACCTAAGCCAAAAATGGACATATTCGCTAAAGTCTTACAAAATTGGCCCAAGGACAAACCAAAAGCTTTCATTTATTTCCTATTACAAGATAATCCAGAAAGAATGCAGAAGTTTTGGAAAGCATTGGAGTCACTAGAGAAATTCTTTAACTTGAAATATAACTATCCTATAATCATTTTTCATGAATCCAGCTTCAAGAATACAACCAAGAAGGAAATTAAGTCCAGGACACAAAACATCGTTATTTTTCAACTTGTTGAATTCATGATTCCCTCTTTCATAAATTCATCAAAACTAATGAAGTCAAAGGTTTGTTACAGAGATATAGGATACAAACATATGTGCCGTTTCCATAGCAAACAAGTGCCCCAGCACCCTGTGATGAAAAAATTTGATTTTTATTTGCGCCTGGATGATGACTCCCTTTTTTTAAAGCCGATAAATTACGATATATTTCGATACTTCAGAGACAATAATTACATGTATGGATATTTAATTATGACACAGGATCAAGCAAGATGCGTGACAGGACTCTGGGAAAGTACAGAAAAATACTGTAAGAAAAATAACATTATTCCGAAATTTGCATGGAAAAAGAACACAATATTTTATAACAATTTTGAAATTTCAAGGACAAGTATATGGTCAGGAGATGCATATAGTAAATACATAGACTATATAGATAGCCTTGGAGGTATTTACTACAATAGATGGGGTGATGCTCCTATTAAGTCATTAGCGCTCTCAATTTTTGTGCAGCGAAGTAAGATTACAAAGATGCCACACATTTCATATGAACATCAAGGCATCAGGAGTTAAATGGACTTAGAATTAATAGAGGATCAATGCTTTATTTTATAATGTTGTCCTTTGCTTTTGGATTACACAGTATGTCTTATTTTAAGCTTTAAATAGGTGTTAACAATTTTTGTTATATCCTGAGTAAACGTATTTAAGTCATATGGCTGTAAAGCTAAAGGTACTGTAAAGGTTAATACTTGACATATTCCAGGTTCATTTTGTTGAAGTATGTATTGTATTGTACTTTTATTTACCTTTAATAAATAAAAGAGTTACAATGAATAAATTACATTTATATATTAACTATAAACAATTATAATGATACATGATTATTAATAACACACATTCATAGAATAAATTTCAATTCAGAATTCTATCAACTGTAACATTAGATGGAATACTGGAATAACCAATTGCTTTTAAAGCTCATCAGAGCATTATCTTTTGTGTAATCTTCTACCTTCCATGCAGGGTCTAGTTATAACCTAGGCTCTGCCTAGTATAGACTTTATTACAGATGACTCGTCCCAATGACAGCCCGCGTAAATAATCATTTTAAACCTTAGCTTCTTAAAAAAGATCTGTAACAGCTCCGGTCTCAATCCCGAAACTGCCACATTTTGGGCTGCCCTATCAATCAATTAACCCAAAACTACTAATCAAACAAACAAACCAGACCAAACAAGCAAACAAATGGTAGTGTGGTAAGCTGAACGGTCATGGCACATCGTGTATCTGATTTGAGCTGAATGTTAAGATTGATTGCTTGACTATATATAAGGTGCTGCCATCTTTGATTAGACACAAAAGTTTGAAACACTAATTGAAAAATTATGATTAAAACAGAATGATGAAGTGATCAGAATATGACAGGCTTTGTCAAATATAAGGGTACTTCACTGTTGTTTCTAATAAACCTCCAGTCAACAATTACAAACAATCAACACAACAAAGTAAAGTAAAGTTTTAAAGATTAATTACAAATGATTAAGATCTGGTATTTTTCATCAGTTTTATCAAATATAAATCAAAGCAAATTACATGAATTACATCAGATTACATTGCGAAATCTGAGTTTAGTTGAACCTAACATGTCACAAATTACAAAGGACTTAAGTAAGATGGCGACTATATTTCAGCCCTTATGATCAAAATAACATCAATTTCAAGCTCCTGCCTGATAAAGTGAATGTCAAAATCTGGCGCTTTGAAGAAATACCTGTGGGAGTCACATATAAAATCTAGTCTGCGCACTGAGCATATCAAATCAGATCTTCCAGCCATCAATTACAGATTTCTAACAAAGAAAATCAATCACAATTTACAATAGATCAAACATTCCAAATAACCAATCAGATCCAATGTCAAACTCTCAATGTCCTCTCATCTCTAAATGTCCAAAAGTAAAATATGACGAGCCAACCCGGGGTTCCTAGTCTTCACTCTTTCAGTTTACTCTCACTGAGCCAATCAGAGTTCATAGTCGAAATACAGCCAACTTTCTATAAACCATAATTATCTCAACGAATGAAGTTCTGTAGGGATATACAGGGTGGGCCAAAAAATGCCACTTTTTTCAAAATGCTATAACTTTTTTATTTTTTGATATTAAATCATAATTTGCATACCAAATGAAACTTGAGGTCGTTATCAAGCCACGGATCATAAATTACTCAAGTATATACTTTTACTTGAATAAAATATGTCACCAGCGTCTCACTTAAACATGTGGTGTGCCATGAGAAATAAGCATAATTTGCAAAATGTTCCTGAAATGATACGGCCTGATGATCATTAAGCTAATAGCCCCGATGCAAACCCCAGTGAGTATAGGGTATGGGAAGGTCTCCAGGAGATTGTATGAAAGCACCCCATCTAGAAAATTGCTCAACTAAAGCTGGTAATTAAGACAGGTTGAAAAAAACTTAGCTAACATTTCATTGATACTGCAATATCAGCAAGGCGACTAAAACTAAAATATATCATCAATTAGGGTGGGGGACCAATTGAACTCCCCTTTTAGATCAAATATAATCAAAGTTGAAGTACTTGTTACATTATATTATTACTAAGAACCTTTGACACTATATAACTGCAAAATTTGGGGTATTTAGGTTGGAAAATAAAAAAAGTTATATTGTCTTGAAAAAAAAGTGACGTTTTTTTGGCCCACCCTGTAGAGAAGCCCTCCGTCAATCAGTCAGTTCATCCGTTCATCTGTCTGGAAGATAACTTGAATACTAGAACACAGATTTTCTTCATAATTGGTGGAAAGCTGTATATTGGTGATTAGTTATACGCCAAGATGGCCGCCGCTTTAAAAATGGCAGGAATTTTACGCAAAATCAAAAATTTTCATTTTAAACCAAAGTAATAAATATTATTGTTTGAAATTTTGGAAGTATATTCACAACATCTAACTTTTTCACATATATTCTGTGTTTTCACCCTGACCCCCAGGAGCCATGAATAGGGGGTCGGGAAAACAGGTATTTGCATTTATTTTGAGATCTTTCTGAAGTATAGCTTTATTATACTCAAATGAAAGACAATTGTATCTTTCTTCTGATTTGGGCCTTGTAAAATTCAAAATGGTTTCCTAATATGGGATTTCGCAATAATTTTCTGATCTGTTCAAAGTATGGCTATATTATACTCAAATTGAAGGAATTTTAGAGTAGATCACAATTATGGTATTGTTAATCTGATTTGTGCCTCAGAGAATTCAAAATGACTACCTTGCAGTGTTATAAGGGATCAGAAAAACAAGAATTAGCGTTAATTTTGAGATCTTTTTGAATCTTTCTCTATTGGTTGAGAAAAGGTCAGGTGGAAAGTTACTGCACATGTAGTACTGCTCAACTTGCAAAAAAATCCAGGGGGGTCTTGATTATGCTTTCCTATCGCAACATCCATCTCTCAAAATGAATTTAAACATAAGTCAGCTGATAATACATGTACCAGCATTGATCTGTTAACATCTTTTCAAGCTGAACTTGGATGTAATGATACTTGATCTGATGAATTTGTAAATAAGGAGTAAACCTATGTTGAATTAAAGAACACAATTATCAAAGAAAAGATTCAAATCAGATGATTCATACTACATGTACTTTGAAATATATTTGCAAATCTTTGATTTATTTCAAATTATTTCTTTTAAAAAATGTAATAAAAAAATTGTTTTGAAAAAATATTTTTGTCACACAGACCAAACTTTAATCATGAACTTAGAAATAAATTTTTAAAACAGACATTTTAATTACATTTTCTTCACTTCATATTGGAATTTATTGGACCAACATTTTGTTTACTTCAGCGTGTATGCTCTTATTAGATGCATACTGTTTCTTGGGATCTAAGGGTAGAATCAGATCTAGTAAATATGGGCTAAGACTCTTGAAAGCCTATGTAACTACCAAGTAGTAGTCAAAGTACCCTTGGCAATAATTATTTCAATTTTAGAATAATTTGAACTTATGTCATTCATTGTCATTTCTATTTTCTATAAATCACCAAAATTGTTAATTGTAACCTCTTAGAAGGGTAAATGCATTTATTTGGGATAAAGTCGAAAACAATAGTCCATTTGGAAAATTCATGCAATCTGTTGTTTTCAGCTAATTTTGGTCGCCATATTTGATATATTTAAAACCCCTAAATGTGGATGAATTCTTCCTTCTAAGATGTTAACCCTGTCTCAAAACGTAACATATTGATGCATCAAACATTGAAAAATGCGTGGGAAACGAGATGAAAATCATGACAACATTACAGAAAAGGCATTTTTGTGACATGCTTGCATCTTTGCTGTCTCAAAGTCCAAACTATAACCTATAAAATAAATACTGAAATAATCAAAGATGTAAACTTATCAGGAAGTGATTTGAATCCAGCCATTCTGATAACACTGACCCTGATTTTCAGATACAGATGCGCAGCATCAATTAATTGCAAAATAATACAGTGACCTTTTTCTAACAGCACACTTAATCTTTTTCACCTCAAATTCTAATAGCGAATCTTGATCAGTTCAGTCGAAGTCAATCTGACTTTGAGGTTGAATGTAAATCTATATTAGCACCCTGTTATAGCATGACGGTTACGTCAAGGTGATTTGCAAAATTTTGCGGTAACGATCACAAAAAATGGCGGATTGGAAAGACAGCATGTCGTCTTTCTTCACAAATAAGACTTCCTTGTTCCATTCGGTGATGTTTATATAAATGGTTATAAAGATTGAGTTAAACTTGCCATGTGGTTTATAAGAAGCAGAATATAAGCTGTAAACCTACCAGCTGAGATATCCAAGTTCATAATTTTTAGTCCATTCTCGTGTTTTCTCAGTAAATGTGTCTAGACCCACTGAAAATACTAACTGTAAGTAAACTGTGTATAAAGAAGTCATAAAATGACAAATCCAGGACAGGAACGAGTTGTATATTGTTAATAAAAATGTGTCAATCTCAAGGTTGTTAGATGCTGACTTCGCATAAATTGCATGATTTTTATGGATGGTAACGTATTGTATTAAGATTTTCGCCAGCTAAAATGTCACTCGACTTTTTTTGTGATTTTGAATCACAGAAGGCATTCTGAAGTTTCAAATTGGCGCCATGTTTAATTTTTGGCAACCGCCTAATGTATATCACTTACCTTTTATTGATTCTTTCATAAGTTTCATCAAAAACTCAGTTTGACCAGAATAATCTGTCTCACCGCTCGAATTTTCTTGAAATATGTCTTTTTTCTAATCACCCGGATGTGCGGTTTACTTGGACTCGCCCAAAACAAGGGGTGTCAAACGCAAGATGGTAGAGATGCAGACATGTCGCCACTCTCACAGAATCTATTCCATAATTTCAACATCACTACGCGGTTTTACAAGCGAAAAGGATAAGGACAGGTTGTATATAAGACTGGACAAGATGAAAATAATAAATATTCTAAATAGATGACACCCTTTTCGAAATAAGATGAACTGAACCTATCACGTCACCGATTTCTTAGAAGAAATTACGTCAGAAAAACAAAAGCTCCGTAGAGAATTTTCGCTTGAAATGTTGAAAAGCAAGCCCAGTTTTCTATGGGAATATATGGTAATTAATAGTTACGTGTACAATATTACCGAGTTCGATGGTGCATAAGTTAGGCGGTGGATCATTTTGTAAGTACGACAATGTGAATTAATGCGACTGTTACTTTTTGGAAGGTTTTTTGCAAAAAAGTCGAGTGACATTTTAGCTGGCGAAAATCTTAGTTGTACATTAGATATTTAGCAGACGATTATGTGCATGTACACCTGTCAAGTCAAGGTTGCTAGTTCTGATAGCCTCTTTCCATGTTATTGTAATAACGGGTAAGAAATGTAATATTGAATTGCCTATATTTGTTTTCAGGACTCAAATCAAATTTGTTGAAAAATATATAGCAACATTTCACTTTTGGATCACAAGCAATATGAAATGAATCGGAGTTTCATATATGAATGAGATTTGCCTAACCGTCCATCAATTTTTTGCGTTATCCCTAATTCAGAATACATGGTTATGGCTTGAGTAGAACATATTAGGTGGTTTCCAATGCTTAATTGACTTTGAATGATCGTATGTAGGTTGCATCTATATATACCAAGGTCGTTAGGCAATGTAGACCATGCCCTAACGAGAAAAATAAACAAATTACTAAATTTTATGTAGTTTTGAATTTCAAACTCGACAGTTTTTCACTTATTTCTTGTTATCCCCAGGTATCAATTTGCAGACTATGTTCAAAATATACATTGCTGAATGCATCACCGAATGTGATGCTTACATAAATCGTTTATGATTCCATTGATACACAGTAGTAGAAAATATAAACCAACCTTAGCTTTCTGTTCCATTGCGGCCATTCTATTGGATAAATCATTGAACATAAGTGTCCGACCTTGTTTTCAGAGGTGGCGTAACCGTCATGCTATACCAGGGTGATTAGTTCAGATGTATCATGTACATTGTACAAGTTATAGTTATGGATGAAGTGTTATGTTAAATTGGTTTCCATTATTAATAACAGATAAAATAAGAAAGAGGGCACATAACACAGAGCGTATACCGAGTTAAGTAGGATTATTCTAAAAAATGAAAATGACAACAGGAAAGTTACTTGCTTTGTTAGTGTGTTTATTTCTTATGGGATGTTTGTTAATAATAAGGATTATTCCAAACAACGACTCTGCACATAACATATCACCTAAGCCAAGAATGGACATATTCGCTAAAGTCTTACAAAATTGGCCCAAGGACAAACCAAAAGCTTTCATTTATTTCCTATTACAAGATAATCCAGAAAGAATGCAGATGTTTTGGAAAGCATTGGATTTACTAGAGAAATTCTTTAACTTGAAATATAAGTATCCTATAATCATTTTCCATGAATTCAGCTTCAAAGATACAACCAAGAAGGAAATTAAGTCCAGGACACAAAACATCGTTATTTTTCAACTTGTTGAATTTACGACTCCGTCGTTCATAAATTCATCAAAACTAATGAAGTCAAAGGTTTGTTACAGAGATATAGGATACAAACATATGTGCCGTTTCCATAGCAAACAAGTGCCCCAGCACCCTGTGATGAAAAAATTTGATTTTTATTTGCGCCTGGATGATGACTCCTATATTCTAAAGCCGATAAATTATGATATATTTCGATACATCAGAGACAATAATTACATGTATGGATATTTAATTATTAGGAAGGATCGAGCAATATGCGTGACAGGACTCTGCGAAGCTACAGAAAAATATTGTCAGAAAAATAACATTATTCGGAAATTTGCATGGAGAAAGTACTTGATATTTTATAACAATTTTGAAATTTCAAGGACAAGTATATGGTCAGGAGATGCATATAGTAAATACATAGACTACATAGACAGCCTTGGAGGTATTTATTACAATAGATGGGGTGATGCCCCTATTAAGTCATTAGCGCTCTCAGTTTTTGTGCAGCGAAGTAAGATTACAAAGATGCCAAACATTTCATATGCACACCAAGGCAAAAAATGGACCTAATCAGGGATCAGTGCTTTATTTTGTAATGTTGTCCTTTGCTCTTTGATTATATCCTATTATAATCGAAAAGTTGTTTACCCGTAAACATATTTACCATGTTTTCTGTAATAGGTGCACATTGCCAGATCCTTTCATGGAAATCAGAAAAAATAAAAAATTCGATAATATGGTAAATTACATTAATTCACTACCGATTGATCCTTTTCTCTGCACAATGATGTTACAGAAGTGTCCCCAGAATCTTTAAAAGTATAAGTACATTCATCACGCCCGGTGATTGTGAAAATAGGATGGAGGGGGAGCAGTCAATTTCTGCTAGAAAATTCAACAAATCTGGAAGATTTATTTTTTCAAGTAAAAGTTTAGTATCGTATTGCTGAATGGATAGGCTCACAGTATGGTAAAATATGTTAGGTCTTCTGAGTTTTTTTCTGAACCGATACGCTTGCAAGATATGAGATCTATTTAAAAGTCGCAAGGCCACCAACGTGCACAACAATAGTCTACACGACCTGTAATAAATACTTACAAGTGACGTTATCATAACTAAAGTAATGCCATTGCTGACTTTATAAAATAAGTTTCCATATGTTGTATAGAAAATAATCAAAAATAATTAAGATGGGACAGAAGGGGAGGGGATGGAGGGGGGAGCAATATGTCTATAAGTGAAACAACTTTACAAAAATTCTTATATTTGAAAAATAAACTCAGTAACTTAGTAAGAAACTGGATGTTACACCTGAAGAATATAAAAACTATTTTCTCTAACTTTATGAAGACCAGTCAGTTACAGGAAGATTTTGACTCGGGTATCTCCAAAATTGCAGGTTTGCCGGAAGGATTGGAGTAAATATTTTCAGCGATATTGACACTCATGTGTCAATTAATTTACTAAAACACATTCAGCCGATCGATAAATGCATGAGAAAAACATTGAGGTATGATATTAATTTGTCTAGTCGCAGTGAGCCCACTTTTAAAGAGGAAAATTTTGAAATACCCCATTATCGCCCATATATTCATCTTTCAAAAATCCTTGGTTTTTTTGTCACTTGAGACATCTCCTCCGGGAGAATTTTGGAGCCGCACTGTGCATTTATTAGAGAGAATGTGGTAAGTCATATTAGGCGATCAGCCTGGGGGGTTGGTCGGTACCAAATCAGGGGAATAATGGCCATGGTGATTTTTGGGAAGGTGTAACATGCTCAAAGAAGAGATAAAAAGCAATTTTATAGATCATGAAAGGGTTTGGAGGTTAATGATTTCACTTTTGCTTCATTTTAGTCTGAGTAATCAAACTTTTCATAGAAAACCAAAACATGTAACTATTAATGTAAGCTCAAAGAATAGCTAAAATGTAGTTTTGTAGATCATGAAAGGGTTTGGGGATCAATGATTTTATTGTCTTAGTTTTAATAACTTTATGTGGAAATCCAAGATGGCTGCCAAAATGAATAAGTTACCATTAATATAAGCTCAATGAACAATTACAAAGTGATTTTGGGACATGTGTGGATTATAAGCTTGGGGCATCAGTTTTAGCAAATCGAATACAGCAAGTCATT
The DNA here is from genome assembly GCA_903813345.2 of Owenia fusiformis. Classification (NCBI taxonomy): domain Eukaryota; kingdom Metazoa; phylum Annelida; class Polychaeta; order Sabellida; family Oweniidae; genus Owenia; species Owenia fusiformis. The sequence goes on from CAIIXF020000008.1 coordinate 1,145,508, forward strand.
AAAATCTTAGTAAACTCAGATCAAAACTCTTATATGAAAGAACGAGGAATTCATTTAAATTTAAGATTAATAGATGATGTCATGAATTATATCAATAATGATAATTTACAAGGAATAATGGTTGCTTTTGATTATTCTAAGGCTTTTGATTCCATGTCTAAAAAGTATGTTTTTGATGTAATAAAAAAATTTAATTTTGGTCCACAACTTCAAAAATGGATTAAGGTCTTTAACAAAAACACGACATCTACAGTTACAAATAATGGTTATTTTACAAAAGATTTTGTATTAAAAAGAGGCTTAAGACAAGGCTGTCCTCTCAGTGCACTACTTTTTATACTTGGAACTGAAATATTTGCAAACAGAATTAGACAAAATCAAAATATAAAGGGAATTAAAATATATAATACTGAAAAAGAAGTAAAAATCACTAGCTACGCTGATGATACAACTGCATTCTTAGATTCAACTGAATCACTAAGAAATTATCTTTTAGAGGCAGAGCACTTTTATAAAACATCTGGTTTGAAATTAAATAAAGAAAAAACTAAAGCTATGTGGCTAGTTAAGGAAAGGGAAAATAATGATAAACCTTTAGGAATAAAATGGGAACTTAGAAAAAATGCTAAGATAAAGATTTTAGGGGTTTACTTTTCAAACCATAAACAAGCTTGTTTAATTAATGAAAATTGGAGTGAAAAAATTGACAAAATGGAAAACATAATCAGAAATTGGAGTAAAAGAAATTTGTCTCTTTTGGGGAAAGTATGTGTAGCTAAAAGTCTTATATTATCCCAAATCACTCACATGCTGATGGTATTCAAAGCACCAGACAACTACCTTAAAAAGATCAACACACTATTGTATAAGTTTATTTGGCAAAAAGCTGGAAAGGGAATAGAAATAAAAAGATTCAAAGAAAATTTTTATCTCAGGATACTGCACTTGGTGGAATTAAAATGGTAGATATTTTTTGTGTCAGGAGTCATTAGTCTTATCCTGGATTAAACTATTTTTAAGTAAAGAGGAATCTCATTGGAAGGAATTGAGTAAGTTATTTTTTCATAAAGTTGGTCATAATTTTGAGATATTCTTATACAACACTACTTTGGGCTCTATAAAACCTCAAATCAAAATTGAAAAATTGCCAGAATGTTACCAGTACTCACTTAAAACATGGTTTAATAGAAAAGTATCAAGTAGTCATATCTATGACAACGATATTTTATGGAATAATAAAAATATAACATACAAAAATAACTGTATATTTTTTAATTTATGGAAAACAACAGGTATTAACTCTGAGTATCTGATGTGTTAGATGATCAACTAAAATTAAGAAATATTGAGTATTTCTTAGGTATTATGCCAAATAACCCTGGTGTTATGCTTGAATATAATATTGTAAATAATGCTTTGAAAAATAAGGTGATATATAAAATTAGGATGGATGGATATAGATAGATAGATATAGATGGATATACACAATGCAAGAGCAAGGGACTTGAAGAATATGATACTTAAAACAACATCTGTAACACCAAAATGTGTGGAAATTTGAAATAATGAATTCAATGATTTGAATTGGGGAAAAATTTGGGAAATGGTGAAAAATATTAAAGATACGAGAATTAAAAGTTAAGTTTATAAAATTATTCATCGTGTATATCCAACTCAAATACATTTATATAATTGGAAAATAAATGTGGTATCAAGAAACTGTAAAAGTTGCTTAGATGAAAATGATACATATGAACACTTTTTCATAAAATGTAGGAAAGTCAAAACCTTGTGGAAAGAAATAGAAACAAGATTGAAGATTAAGTTTGGTAAATGTATTCGATTAAATGAAAGACATATCTTGTTAATGTATGAACATAAAAATAAATATGAACAAAATTATTGTAACTTAGTCATTCAAATAGCGAAATTGTGCATCTCAAAATTTAAATAGGGTGAGCATCCCAATTTGCTAACGCTATTTGAATTTGAAATAAGACTACGAAATGTAACTCCAAACTATATGGTTTATGGGGAACTTGGTAGATTCCCTCTATATATAAAGTCTAACACATGTATCTTGAAATTTTGGTATAAATTAGCAACAAGTAGCTCTGACAGTTTAAAGATGAGTGAAAAAATGTACAAATTGTGTAAAAATATGTATGACAGAAATGTATTTTCCTCAAATTGGTTTACTTATGTGAAAAACACATTAAACAATCTTGGCATGTCAGATGTTTGGATAAATCCAAAGTCAGTTAGTTATGCAGAGTTTATCAAAAAAGTAAAAGTAAGGATGCAAGATCAGTTTTTACAAAAGTGGAATAGTGACATGAAAGTCAGTAGTAAAAGTTACAACTATAAAATATTTAAAACAGAATTTTCATTTGAACAGTATTTAGACTGTATGCCAGATAAATATAGAAAAGTTCTAATTATGTACAGATTGTGTAATAATAAACTTCCAGTTGAAAGAGGACGTTATAAAAATATACCTAGGGAAAATAGGTTTTGTGATTTATGTGGTAAAGGAATAGGTGATGAATTTCATGTCATTTTAGAATGCAAAGCTTTAAGTTATATTAGAAAAAGATACCTTCCTAAATGTTATACCACAAGACCAAACACACAGAAGTTTGAGAAATTAATGAATTCAAACAAAAATATACTCATAAAACTTTGTAAATTTTTAATCGAGGCTGGGCAAAAAAAATGTTCTTACATGTATATAAATGTTATTTTAATGTTTGTTACTGTATTAGTTAAGTTTGTCTTTTGTACTCTTATACCCTATAAGGGGTGAATTGAGAAATCAATAAATAAAAAATAAATAATGGTATGAGAACTGTATGTTGAAATTATATTATGTATGTATGAAATAAGTTGGAATAAAAAAAAAAGTGATTTTGGGGACTATGTCTAGGATTCAATGGTCGAGAATTTAAGTCAATGGCTAGGTTTCAATGGTTGAGAACTTTAAGTCATCAAATAATTCTTTTATTTGGATATTCAGGATGGCAACCAAAATGGCTGCCAAAATGAATAATTAATTTTGGAACATATTCATTTGGCTATCAAAGATGGCCCTGATGTGATGTACCATCTCAATTGTACTCTCTTCATCAAAACAATGAACTGGTTTATGAAAGCAGAAGAGTCCTAATATGGAGGTCTCAAACAACAGCATCTGTGAGAACTAGAAAAGTGGATGAAAGCTATTGACCTTAGCAATGTAGGGAGTTGGTACATAGAGATTATCCTATATGAGGTTAAGAATATTGGGATTATCCCGAGGCCAATATAATATATCTGCCCGAGGGCCTTAGGTCTGTAAAGAAAGGACAAACTCAATCCAAGTCTACAATTACACAGAAGATAATATCTGGGATGGACTGAAGAGTGTCAAGTATGAAGACCTCATTGACAAAGTAAGGTGTAAAGGGTGGAAGGTGAGACTCTTTCCGGTGCATGTTTTATGTAGGCCTTAGAGGCTTCCAATGTTCTTCTCGGAACATCATGTTGAGAGAACTAGGTCTGCAGCCTGTGAAATGCAAGATGGCAATAAAGGAAATAGGTTAGATGGTTGAGTCATGCTCCATGTGAATGTGGTAATTTTTTATTTTGGCAACCAGTTTGGTGACCATTTTGGATTTTAATACGAGGAAAGGTTAAGATAACTTAAGTAAAGGCTAGTAAATTGAAACCATTTTCTCCTGAAACCCAGTCTCAGATATCTATAACATAATTATGTGCTTATAAATTCATTTTTGCAGCCATTTTGACAGCCATTTTAGATTTCTATATAAAGGTATTCTTTAATCACTTCAATTTACACATGAATGGAATCCTTAACCTCTAAAACCTTACCATGGTCTGCGAAAGCAGCCGTTTTTTGAGTTTACATAAATAGTTACGTATTCATTTTGACATCCATTTTGGTGGCCATTTTGGATTTCTATGTAAAGTAGTTCTTTGATTACTTAGATTTAGAGACAAATAAAATCCCTAGCCTCTAAAACCTTTCCATGGTCTCCAAAGTCACTTTTTAACGTTCTTTGAGCTTTTTGAACTTGTATCAATAGTGACATATTTGTTTTGACATCCATTTTGGCGGCCATCTTGGATTTCCAATTCTTTGATGACTTAGATTTTGACTTAAATGAAATCCTTGACCCCTAAAACCTCAAAATCACTGTTTTTGTCTCTCAGTATGCTTAGATATAACTTCTTTTATTTGGTTGTAAGTGCACCGGCGGCCATTTTAAAAAATGGGTGATAACACCCATTTAGCTGCCACTCCTGCAATGCTATCATATAATTTCTTACTCTAGAGGTATTTACCTTGCCAAAAATCACAATGAGGCTTATTCCCCTAACTTGGTACTGATAACCTAAATTTTGGGGTGAAGCTGATGGCCTATATTGCTGTAAAGGTACTGTTGTAAATAATTGACATATTCTAGGTTAATTTTGTTGAAGTATGTATACTTATTGTATTGTACTTTTATTTACCTTTAATAAATAAGAGAGTTACAATAAATAAATTACATTTATATATTAACTATAAAAAATTATAATGATACATGATTATTAATAACACACATTCATTCAGAATTCTATCAACTACTGTAACACTTGTAGTCTGGTAGAAATATGGGGTATTTTGAAAATCAATTGTTTTCTTCAAATTACAATGTTTTTTTAACTTTCCAGTACATACATTGTGTTGGGACCTCAAAACCACGGAATGCCGGAGCGGCACGCTTGGGCAACTCTCTACAGAGCATTTCTTATACCCCTCCTGATAAAATCTACAGGGGGTACTATAAGACACCTTTATATCTCAGACACTAATAAATATATTAACTTGAACTTTTCAGGAATTAGTTTTAGTATGATGCTTGACATGTTTGACAAAAATCAAGAGAAAATCTTAATTGGTTGCTATAGCAACAATAGCCGAACAATATTTGTTGCCGTGGAAATGCATAATTTTTCTGATTTTCATCATTTTCTTCATATTCTTTATTCTTAAATTAGTATGCAGTATTATATTAGTATATAGGACACTATATATCTTATATTTAGAACATACATGTATATCAAAATGAAATATAATGAATTTTTACAGTAGTGAGGTTGGCATATAGTCTACACTTTAGCATAATAGCTTAACATTATAACCATTAGTTTTTCTCATCTGAGCAATAAGACTATGGAATTGAGTGCAGCAGCAGCCCCAAAACGCCAAATACTTAGATATTGATCTATGACCTTGACACGACCTTGACTTATAACAATGACATTGATCTCAGGTCACTTTATCATTGGTGATCAAATGTCAATGTAGCCCCACACAAGCAAACTACCTAGATATTGACATTTGACCATATTATGTTTTTGAACCATAGATATTGACTTTGACCTCATGTCGCTTTAACATGAGTTGCCAAGGGCCACAGTAGCCCCCAGGGCCTCAAAACTCCAAATACTGAGATATTGACCTATGACCTTGTAGGAATGACCTTGACCTCAGGACACATATCCATGGGTCCTCACGTGAAGCAGCATCCCCAAAACGCCAAATATTTAGATATTGATCTTTGACCTCGAGATGATCTTGAGCCTAAACAGTGACATTTACCGTAGGTCACTTTATCATGGTGATCAAATGTTACTGTAGACCCATAGAAGCCAACTACCTAGAAATTGACTTTTGACCTTGAAATGACCTTGAAATCAGGTCATCTTATCATTGGTCGCCAAAGGACACAATTGTTCTCAATTGCCTTTAAACATCAAATTGCTAGATATTGACCTTTGACCTTGAAATAACCTTGAAATCAGGTCACCTTATCATTGGTCACCAAAGGTCACAATTGTTCTCAATTGCCTTTAAACGTCAAATTGCTAGATATTGACTTTTGACCTTGAAATTACCTTGACCCATTCAGACCTTGAGCTCAGGTCACCTCATCATTGGTTGGGAAGGGTCAAATCATCGCCCAAGTGTTTTAAAAAGCCAACTACCTAAATATTGATATTTTTCTTGAAAAAGAATACACATTTATGAACAAAAATGAAACATACAAAGTTGAAAACCAACCGTTTGAAAATAAAATGCTGCTAATGTTTCAAAACAAATGTATCTGTATTGTAAAAGTAATATTCAAATTGAATAAACTGAAAGAAAAAGACTTCAATTATTTAATTTTCTATCAGATTTAGTAAAATTGTAACTATTCTAATGTAAATGTTGTAATGAAAGCTCACATATATCTTGTTGCATATCAGTTGAGTGCAGCTGCTACAGGTATCACTCTGACACACATCCATGAACAAATCAAACTTGATGTTATGCAAATCGGCATCTTTTAAATTGACGTCAAAGCAGAATGTTGGATAAACCATCAACACAGGTGTCACAAGTTGCATTTATAAAATAATTCCTGCCTCATCACTATTACACCCATTTCTACAAGGCGTTGTCTCATCTAGATCACTGTCTGCAAGCTAAAAAAGTATCAAATTCACTGCTTGCTTTATCACAATAAACTTTTGATACAAATAAGTGCAGTAAAACATGCAAATGGAAGGCCCATTTGATATTAGTTTGTAAAGATAGTCCACTTTGGTGTTGTTATTTTACTGCAATAACTATAATGCCTTTTTCAAAACAGTCAAAACATTTTATTCCTATTTTACCTATTAAATGATTTTTATATATCCGAATAATCGTCATATTCGTTTTTTTGCAAAGTTAATAATCGTAGGGCTCACACAAGGATCAACTTTATTGAAGGATTTTCGTACTGGTATTGCCCTGCCTCTCTAAGAGCAAAAGCAATGAATTACGATTTTTCAGTTGAAATAATGAAACAAACACAATGTTATTATTTAATTCAATATTTAATTAACAAATAAAATTGTGTTTAACTTAGTATTTTTTCAAAACATCACTAAATATGAAAAAGTGGATCCTTGTTTGAGCCCTACAATTATTTTCTTTGCCAAAAACTAACATAATGTTAATTGAAACATTTAGAAAACATTGAGTAAGTAAAATAGGAATATTATCATTAGTAACGATAACCTTTGAATTAAAATGGCATTTCAAGGTTACCAATGTATAATTCTTCACCATTATTATTTTTAATAAAAATGACCACATCCAAATGGACTATTGTAATGCCTCCTATTTCATATACTCACTGTTATTATTTGAAAAAAATCAACTCATCTTTTTGATGGTTGCACCTTGGGGCAAGCCGTTCAGCCCTTTCGTGTCACCTTTTTGACTGCAGACAAGTGAAAACGAATAGTCAATGAACCAATCTATAATGCCTATAGGCCACTTCTTAGTAATCTACCCCAAAATCGGTTTAGACTAACTAAGCCACTTTGGAAGCGATTTGGCGCATACTATAAACTAGGTGGTGGTGAGATTTTGTCATGCTTTGTATAAATGTGTGACGATCTATTCTATCATCTTCGTTCACTCGGCTCCCGTCGGTCGGATGAACACAGTGAAGACCGAAGGTGTGAAGATGCTATACTATACTATTGCCACATAAACAGGCAGAGGTGTCTCCACAATGACCTCAAACCTATGCACTCTTGAGCATTTTGTACTAAACGGTGAGCAACACCAAAAACGAGAGTTTGATTTGCCAAACAATATCTGTTACCCTTTAAAGCTCATCAGACCATGTAACAAATCATTCACAATGTTTACAGATATGTATTGTCTTTAGTGTAATCGTCTACCTTGTGTACAGAGTCTATTTATAACCTAGGCTCACCCCAGTATAAACTATATTACAGATGACCCGTGCAAATGAGAGCCTGGGTAAAAATCATTTTAAACCTTAACTTCTTAAAAAGGAGCTTGGTCTCCACTCTTTCAGTTTATAATATATCTCTGGACTCACTGAGCCAATCAGAGTTTGTAGTCGAAATACAGACGACTTTCTATATACAGTCATTTTCTACAACATCATCCCATAGTGAGCATGTACTTTTGCGAAGAAAAATGTTCAGTGTTGGTAGGTGTTCATTACAGAGTGTAATTTATACAGAAGTCAGTAGAGTATGTGTGGAGGAAGGGTGTCTTCACTAAGACAGATTTTACAGTGCACTGTATATACAATCTAAAATATGTATATACATAGTATAAAGAAATCGTACTCTGTTTGATACAAGAAAGGATGTTTCAATTTTCATGATTTTGTAACATGAGCTCTGGGGAATTCACTAGTCCTAAAATCAGTTTTCAATGTCATCTTTTATGCAGATATCAAATATGCTGTCACTTTGAGCAAATTTTGAATATTTAATTACTGAAATGAACATTATTTCTCTGCTACTGCAGACCTGTCACCCATAATAACATGAATAAGACACCAGAATTAAAGATGGTCCAAAGGCTGAGAAATGAAGAAAATGTGAACGATTTTAGTATATTGAATTTGTGATTGTGTTAAACTAGTTGAACAGTTAGTGTAATTATTTGTTTCAAACTTATCCCGATTGATTGATTACAGCGCATTATTTTAGGCAAATGTCAATCCCATGCTTGAATAGAATGTCAATATGTGAAATTGTGCATAATGGCAGTTTTCAATTCAGTGATTTAACAGTTTAATCTATTATATGACATTTTTTCATATATTCTATATTTGACTAAATAATTGGTTGAAGCACATGTTGCACAATGATGGCTCAACATTTAATTTAATTCAATTCAATTCAATTCATTCATACAATCAATCATTATGTTACATTTTTATTTATAGCAGGTGGCACCACAGGTGATGCTCATTACCTGTGCAAAGTAGCGCCGCAAATTGCTCTCCTTAATGAAAAATAAAAGCCGCTATTTGCCCTAAGGTTCCAATACACCATTGGAAAGGTGAGAGTGTCAGCTTTAACCCTTTCATCACCGAGGGGTAAAATTAAGAAATAAATCATAATTTTTCAAATCAATTTTTTTATCAATGAATTTATATTTTCAATTTATTTGTTCATAATAACAAATCTAGTGTCCTAAGAGACCTGCTAGTGTATAATTAAGATGTTTGACCTCAATGGTTATGTTAGCATTTTGTCTTTATAGTAAAAAAAAATATGTGAAAATAAGTCCAACTTTCTTTTTAACATCATATATTTCATTTTTTTGTAAAAAAGGAGAATACACTTCATTAGTATAAATAATATATTTCTGTCACTCCCCATGACCAATTGTGTGTCTATGCTTCTCTAATTAGTTCATATGTGGTTGGGAGGGTGGTTGTATATAAAAATATATGTTTTACTGAATGCCTGTCTGACCTGTTTCTCCGGAGAAACTGTTCATGGAATCACTTGTTATTTCATATTGGGTATGCCTGTGATAAGATATCACATGAGAAAATAGACATGGTAAAAGACATGGCTGCTGCTTTGAAAATGGCATACATTTTTCCTGAAAATAAAAGCTTTTCATTTGTAACCAAAGTACATATTATCAGTAAACTATTAGAAATGTTTTAAATAACTTATCAAAAGTACATCTATTTTAGATAGAGGGGCAGGATAGAGTGGGGGTCAAGAAAACAATAATTTTTTGTTAATTTTTGGACCTTCAGAAAATATAGCTTGCCCCCAACCCCCTAGTTTTGCTTGACCTACGGCCTCACGTACTAGCACTACACGACTGGCTACGTCCCCAAGCTAATGTTTTACGAGCTATAATATTGTTTGAGTTTGTTCCTTCTATATCAACCAAATAATAGGCATTTTAAAAAAAAATTAGGCATTATTTTTGAAAAATTGGGCGCTTATTTTCTTTTGGGGCCCCTCTCTTATTTTCGGGGCCACCTCTGGTGTCTTGTTATAACACCCTTGTAATTACAAAGTTGCGAAGTTGTTAATGCGAAGTTGGTTAAGCATAATGAAAATGTTCTGAAGCATCCCATCTTGTAGCGATTCTGGTTGAAGTGTAAGTAGTGTTACAAGTAGTGGTAGAAGCAGTAGAAACAACAACACTTGAGGTTATTGCTATGCATAGATGTGGTAGGGCCTGGGCAAATAGAAGTAGCATTTGGAGATCTGCTAACATCATGACAAGTAGTAGCATTATGTGATTGCTCAGCATGGTTTTTATTTTCAGAATCGTGTAAAAGAAGTAATTGCTTGGCGAAAAAAGCAACAAGAAAAACTAAAGTCAAAACAGGATATTGCAGAGATTCAGAAAAAAGAGTCTGAGCACCAAGAAAAGTACACAGAATTTAGGAAACTCAAAATGGATCTGGGGAAACCGAGGTTGAAACAGCAGCGTATAATGAAGAAAGAAAAGGAGGTCACTAGTTCCCATACTGGCCCCCAACTAGCTGTTGTCCTTAGAGGTAGTTACTAATTTTATTAATGTAAAAACCATATTTTCAGTTGAAAACATTCTAATAATTAGACAAATTAATGAATATATATGTTATGTGGTATATATGTGCACAGCTCTATGTCCATAAGTGTGATATTATTATAGATTGTCGTCTATGTGTAAGAATATCACATTTATGGATGTATATAGCTGTGCAATAAATGGTTATGTAATGAAACACATAAGTGATATGTTATACAGAAATAATAAACATGCTATAAGTGGGTTGGAAAGTCTCTCTATTATCATTAAACTGTTCCTTATTTCCAGGTGATGTTGATGGTTCTGTTGAGGCCATATTAGACATGCTAGATACGTATGAATCAAAACAATGTCTACTTGATGTGGTGAATTACGGAGTTGGAGTTGTATCTGAGGCTGATGTTGACCTTGCCGCTGCTTTCGATGGTAATTTGAATATCTGTTTGTCCAAGGGGTCTGTCAATGTAGGCCCTTGTATGCCCACGAACAATGACCTTTCCGATGAACATCTCTCTATATGATTTTCCAACACCCATGAAACCAAAATATAATGGCTAAGTTCATGATGTCATATGTTGTAGATAGCAGTGTTTCCAATCATAAATAGGATGAACTTATTGCTAATTTAGGAAAACTTCTGAGAGTTATGTCTGCCACCATAATACAAAATGGTATATCATGAGTTTAGACAATATGTCTCTTTTGTGCTTCAAAATGCGACAGAGTTTATAGAAAGGTCTATTAATCATAATCTTCTGAGACAATTTTAAAATATTGACATAATTTATAATATTCTCATGAAGAATTTTGAGTTGTGATAAATTTGCTATTGTCCCTGTAAAGTTAAATAATTACAAGTGCAGAATTTACTAGAGATATAAACTTTTTATTTAAACTTCAGTTGTATAGCTCGAAATTTCTTAATCAGGGGTGATATGGCTGAGCATTTATTATCCATATGTTCAAAAGATCAATGTCTGAGGGCAATATATAGAACCTCGCCTTCATAGAATTTGCCAATGACATAGAATGTAAGATTCAAAAATCAGACAAAACCCATATTTGTTCCATTTGTGGAGAAAGCTGGAAATCATTGTATGTTGCCTTGGCAACTAGGTTACAAAACACTGTTTTACCAAATTATTCTAATTTTTGCAGGAGTAGTAATAGGGTTTAACGTGACCTTATCAGATGCTGTTAAACGTCATGCCAAAGCTCAAGGGGTAACGATTCGTCATTTTAACATAATCTACAGACTGATGGAGTTTCTAAAGGAACAGCTTACTGAGAGACTTCCTTCGACTCAACAAGAAAATATAATAGGTGGGTCACCTATAATGCAATGCATCATAAGAGATATGTAGAACTGTTAAATGATGTGTATTTTTGAGAAAATTGTATTTTAAAAAATAAAATCCTGATATTAATTCATTCTGAGAACCAATTTTCTGTAATTGATGCATTTCTACAGTGATTAGTTCAAAAATGTAATCACTTGAAGTTCTAGAGGTAATTGTAGTTCATGTATGTACAAAGGTGACACCATTATTATTGCACAATTCATTTCATTAAAACTAAATATTCCACTTTAGGTACAGCTAATGTTCAAGCCACGTTTGAAATAGCTGAAGGCAAAACCAAGGTGCCTGTTGCCGGGTCCAGGTGCACTAAAGGGCTGCTGAACAAGAAAAAACTGTTTAAAGTCGTCAGGGATGGAGATACTATATATGAAGGTACATGTACACTGTATTGTAAAACAGAAATTTCTTCATATTTTTTAGATATTATTTCCTTAAGCTTAAATTTAACAGAATCATTCAACTTAAAATTAAATCTAAAAGTGGATTTTTGTACTCCCTCTGACTAACCAAATTGAATTACTAGTAATTGTTCCAATGCACATCTTGCTATAATACATTTGAAATAATAAATATTTACTCTAAAAATATATTATTCCAGGCTCCTTGACATCACTAAAACATTTCAAGACTGAAGTGGACACGATTAAAACAGACGTCGAATGTGGAATTGCATTTAAAAACATTAATGTTCCATTAAGGCCAGGTGACACTGTTGTATGTTATGAAAATGTGGACGTTAAACAAACTATTGATTGGGACCCTGGATTTTAATGTTAAAATGCTGTAAAAATAATAAAACAATATTTATAAATGCTATAATTATACATTCTTTTTGTCACTTGTAATTCCACATTTTCACAAAGAAAAGACAAGTCTCGGTTTGGAGAACACTCTACTGGGCTAATAATTTTTGTATGAAAAATATAGAAATAATACCCAAATTAAATTATTTATATATTCAAAAGAGGGCACTTAAATCTACAATATGCAAAAATATCAAAATTGTCTGAAGCAGGCGTAATGTGCAGTAGACTGATTCAATAAAATTCAATATGAAAAATATAGAAATAATACCCAAATTAAATTTAGGATATTAAAAAGAGGACATTTAGATCTACAATAGTACTATGTAAAAATATCAAAATTGTCCAAAGCAGACGTAACATGCAGTAGACTGATGGACTTCGTTCTCTAAACCAAGATGGTCCTTTGGGGAAATGTCATTCAAAATAATTCTAACAAAATTTTTCAATTTTGAACTATATATTTGTCCCATAACATGTAAATATCTACATAAAAATATGAAAAATATTACCCATAATATAAATTGTGTATAAATTATTGTATAGTATTTAATAATAATCATAATAAAAATTGCATTAAAAATCTCACCATGTGAATCTACCTTATTTGGCCTATATGCCAAAATAGATGGCTGTTTTTATTATCCTCATGTCACTACAGTAGTATATCCAGATGAGGGGAGGTCTATTTCTTTTATAAATTACATTGGAAAGAACGCATTGATATTCTCACCTTGTTTGCTCTTTCATTTACAAGGACATTTTTTCTAGCACTTCATATCAAAGCATTAATGTTACAAATAAAAAAATTGTTATACAACAAATCAAAATATATACTGTATTGTATTGTCTTTTGTTTACCTCCAATGAAGGTGAGGAATACCTCTTTGGCATACAGTATATTCTGTTTTTTCATGTTCTTGATTTACTCATGTAATCATGACCCAGACAGACCCAGGAACTCCTCTTTGTCTTGTGGACTACTAAGCCACCCCTTTCTTCATAAATGGATTACATATATACTCGTATTCTGCAGTGTTCAACAGCTAATAATTGTAATACCATAAAAGGAATTACAAAAATGTCACCACCTACCATTTGTTACAGACGCTGAACACCATCCATAGAAAAGTTGGAGACTATATAGTAATACGTCACCATTTCTGGTGGTGGCATAACAAGGGTGAAGACTAGTCTCTTATTTGTATACATGAAAAGCATGAATAGTTTAATTCATTGTAAGCTATTCAGGTTAATTGTGCACTGACTATAAAATTTTAATAAAAAACTAGTTTTGAGCAAAAATTATACATATTAATTAAAATTAAATACATGTCCACATTTTAAATGCCTTTGTTTGTAATACTAGATGTACATTTATGTATATCAGTACATCACATATATATATGTATAAGGACATGCACATGAATATAGACAAAATAATACATATTTATGTGAAGTATATTTTTAGTGCCTTTTGCACTTTACCCTTATGGAATACAGTATGTCCTTATGAATTTGTAAGTATGCAGTCATCAAAATTACGTGTTCATTCAAATAAAGATTCGCATGATCTGAGCTTCATTCATTCATCCAGTTGATTGGTTCTTTTTGGAGAACGTAAATATTCAGCATTTTTGTAGCCCTTAAGCAAAAATAACATTGGAATGGCTTAATGTGGCTATTCTTTACAATGTTTAAATTGGTACTAGTTTTACAGGTCAGGTGTTCATTCCTTTATTTATAGATTATGTCTTTCCATAATACTAATCCACCAAATGGTCAAACTCCATACTTTTCAAACATCTCATGATGAACTCCATTGGAACAAGTTATAAGCCAGTCAGATTCAATGTTACAAGCACACTGGTGATGTCATCATTGTTTTGAGCCAATTGGATTTAATGTAACATACTAATGTTGAACAAACCAAGGAGTGAAACTGCCCTCTTTTGGTTCTGGGAACTGAAAAAATAAAAACATCAATAAAAAATAAATACTTGATAAAAAAATTTATTCCAACATCTGTCTTCAAACATTCCAAAATTAAAATTATTTTTTAAAATTTATTCACAATTTTCTTTATTTAAAATCAATCAAACCCAACTCTAATGTTATTTTAAATAAAGTCTGATTATTTTTTCATAAGTTATCTACACATTTTCTTTTCAAATTCCTGCCATGTCTTGCCTGTATTGTATTTTGACATAGATACAGAAATGGCATATGTACCTGCTTTGTGAATTCATCTGAGCATGCCATGCGAATACGTTCTGAAGAAGCTGGGCTGTCCAGTCTAAACACACCGGTGACCCCTGTGTCTGCACGCGCTGATGTGATTGCGTGTTTAATGGCATAGAACACAGTAGATGCAAGAATCAGAGGCGGCTCTCCAATGGCCTAAAAAACATCACGGGCTGATGATTATAGGCTGCTCACTTTATAGAATGATTTTAACTGATTTATTTAAAATCGATTTTCATAGTAATAACAAAATGGGTTGATTGATCATAAGGACCTGTATCTAGGTAAAGGAGCTTTTCAGTAGTTTTTATTTGGGTGACAGTTTTATAGATGCCAAAGTACATGGCTGCATGGCAGGTGACAACATGTTAGTTACAGTGAAGTGGAGGAATATTACCTTAGATGAATAAACTGCTTTTGGATTGGGCGAATCTTTCAAGAGTGTAACATTGAATTCTATTGGCACATCTCCAAATCCTGGGATTTTGTATGCCCCAGGTCCTCGTGTAAGAAGTGTTCCATTGGGAGAGTACTTATGCTGCTCAAGGGTAAACAGCCCATAGCCCTGTATGAAAATAAACCAGTCTTCAAAATAAATTCATCCACATTAAACAATTACTTTTTTCTGATACTCAAGATTACCTCTGCCTTGCATAGTGCATGTATGCATATCAAGACTAAATTCAGGTGAATGTCCCATGTGCAAATATTAAACGCTTGCTCTTATTGTAACTTATACACCACGATACAAAGATGTCAACAGGAATGAATCCAAAATAAAGAACATTTACTCTAAAATAGCTGTTTGGTGCAATTTACTTAGTGAAGTAGCCTTTTTATTAACTTATGTATAATGTAATTTGTAATTATCATGTTTTTCATATATTGAAAGCATATAATATATCAATCTTTAAATGACCTGTGCAAATGCTCCCTCTATTTGGCCAATGTCAATGACTGGGTTAAGACTGCTCCCAAGGTCCATCACTATATCGGTTTTAAGAACCTAACAACAAACTTACAAGAATTAATTAAAATGATATACAGTTACAAAGTTTGATTTCTTTATATATGTTCTTCGGTGTTTTATCTATTTTATTTGCAAGAATTGTATGATATACCGGCAGTACTATTTATTTTCCTATAATTACTTTTTATTAACTTTCTCAGCCATGTAAAGTTCATTGTCTATGAAGTCATGTTTCTAGTGAGTTTCTGTGATTTCCCCCATAATAAATTCCAATGGGTGTTATTTTGGAAGTTTGAATCTTGGACGTATGTCTCCATCTATAATAATTTTTGTTAACATTGTCTGTTTTATCCAAAAATAAAAGTGAAGGTTCTTCTGAAATACTGCCCATGGGTCACTTAACAGGGGTGATTTAACAATCAAATTCTTACCTTGTGATCGCCAGTGAGGCAGTCAATCTCCACCTCAGACACTGCAGCTCCAAATGAAAAGTAATTAAAAGGATTCCCAGAATTTGTTTCCCAGTCATATCCAAGATTAGGTGTCCTAAAATGTGAATTCAAAAACACTTAATGCTTTGAAAATAGGGCCTTGGTACTTTACATAGTGGCATATCAAATCATAGAACTTTACAATACATTTATCTTCATCATAAGTCACGTACCAACTCTTTCATTACATGATCGTGTGGTGAGATAAATATTTTTTGTGGAAGGGAAAATATTATTTTCGCAATTCTCGTGCTTCTTGTTATTATCATTATCATGAATGAAACTTTTTGGATAGTACCACGGTTGATTGCTAAGGAGGCCTTTTAGAGAGCTAACAATGATATACCCTGATATGAGAGTAGAGTCTTGTTACAAACTGAAGAAAACCTCTTTTAGGAGGCAAATTCAAATGAATGCAAATGGTAACTGCAATGGGATATAGCCAATTTTAGGAATCAGATCTTTTTCATCAATTTCAAAGTGAGTGCTCAATTTTAATTCTTACTTGTAGAATCCAGATGCAGAGAGGCTTACACGATCAAAGTATGCAGCATTTACCTGTGAAAAAGAAAACTTTTTATTAATTGAAATAATAATATGAATGGGGAGATTTGCTCAACTCAAGGCATCTTTTAGGGCTACGGTATAAGTGATGGAAAAATCAAAAAAATCCTTACCCAATCATTCCATGTTCCTTCAGGTTTAGCCTTCACAAATGGTTGGAGTCTGTCTTTAATTGTCTGGCAAGCTTGTAATACAGCCATACCATTGAGGTCTGAGCTTGCACTAGCAGCAGTGGCTGATGTGTTGGGGACTGTATTGGTACTTGTTTCACTAATATGGATCCTCTCTGCAGATACGCCAAGTGTCTTGCTTGCAACCTGCCAGATAAAAGAAACACTTAGAACTTGATCGTATTATGTAGAACAGTGGCTGATGTGTTGGGAACTGTATTGGTACTTGTTTCACTAATATGGATCCTCTCTGCAGATACGCCAAGTGTCTTGCTTGCAACCTGCCAAATAAAAGAAACACTTAGAACTTGATCGTATTATGTAGAGCAGTTGCTGATGTGTTGGGGACTGTATTGGTACTTGTTTCACTAATATGGATCCTCTCTGCAGATACGCCAAGTGTCTTGCTTGCAACCTGCCAAAATAACTATTTTTCATAAACATGTATGACCTGATTGTATTATATTGTATACTTTATTCACCTCTTGTATAAGTGAATTACAACAATGGTTTCAACAAGAGATAATAGCTTTCAATATTGCAATAACTTTCATATTGTGTGTAAGTATTTGATATTTACTGATGGCAAAATTTCGAAATGACAAAAAACATCCTCTGATCTCATGTATTCTTTCCCCATGCCTAAAGGAACTCATTAAATGAACTCATTAAATATTTCTCACAGTATTACCTGAATCATTTTGGTATGCAGTCCCTGGCCCATTTCACATCCTCCATGAGTAAGTAAGACAGAACCATCAGTATAGACATGTACCAAGGCACCAGCTTGGTTTAAAAATGTAGCTGTAAATGCGATGCCAAACTTAGTTGGTACAGCTGCTATCCCACGTTTCCTCCATCTGCTTTCCCTGAAATTGAATCATTAAATTGAATTAAGTACTGTTATGTCCATTTCTTCAGCCATTCTTTTGTAACATGAAATGGATCTCTTTCAAAAGGATAGAGTACAGCGAAGCCTGTCAAATCTAAAGGACATGAAGATTGGCAAAAGTTTTGGGACTGACAGGTTTTCACTTTTCAAGGTTTTTAACATTAAAGTGGCAGTTTAAAAAATGGAAACGAAAAAGTGTTCACATTGAAAAGTGTTTAGATTACTCAACATTTAAGTGAACATTACTGAATATATAATCACCTGTTATATTCATCAATCTGTTCCAAACGTTTGTGGTAGTTGCTCTGTTCTAGAACCTGCTTCCAACAGCTTTCAATGTTACACCTTTCTATTGTCTGATTGTAGTGTGTCTTGTCTCCCTCTTTATACATGTTCATTTCACGAACCTAAAACAACATTGTTTCATACATTAAATGAAGAGATATGTATGGTTTTCTATCATTACTTATATATTAAGATACCAAGGTATAAATCTTGATTAGATATAACCCTAGAATTGCCTTGACAATGCATTTCAGTTATTATATCGTACCTTTGTTTGTGAAATTCCTAGCTTCGATGCAACATCAGATATCCAGTTTTCACAGACCATCAATCCCTGTGGGCCTCCAAATCCTCTGAATGCAGTATTGGATGGAATGTTTGTCTTGCAAAGGTGACCTTTGACCCTAACATTTGGAATCTTGTAGCAGCTATCAGAGTGGAACATGGCTCTTTCCATAACCTGGTATTAATCATAAAATGTTAGAGAATGTTTTAAATTTAATGAAATGTCTCATGACATAAGTTAAAACCTGTATATCCAAACACTTGATCTAACTTAAACAACTGTAAATTGGAAATAGCTTTATGATTCAATGTTTAATCTACCATTGAATTCAATTTTAAAATGCACCTTTGGCCAGTCTCTGTGACATTTTGGATATGACAGGTTTGACATTTTTTATATTTTTGGAATTTTGTCTAGCTGTGTTCAGTGGTAAATACTGATCTGGTTCACAAGGATCAAATGAAGATACATACAGCAGCTGACAGGTCTGTGCTACAGCCTGCATTCAGGTACAAGTCCACATCCAGAGCTTCAATTCTACCCTGTGCGGTGAATCCTATCTGTAAGTAAAATATCATCCATCAACTTTGTCATGATTAACAAGGGAAATGGTCCTTCAGGATGACTCCTTTTCAATTCTTTGTTTTTGATTCCACTATGTGATATGATCTTAGGAATATCATGGATATAAAAATGCTTCTGAAGAAAGATTAAATTTGCTAACAATGGTATACAATGGCATCAACAATACACTACACTACACTACACTACACTACTGAAAAAACATGACTTCACTTAAAGAAATATTTTCTGAGCACAAGGGTCAAGAGGCATACTTACTTTGTATTTGGCATATAAAGGATGGCGAGTTCCAGTGGTCAGCATGTCTTCATCACGATCCAACATACATCTCACAGGGCGCCCAAACCTATTACATATACAAATACGATAAGGCTAATAACATATACTTCAAACCAGATTTTTCATATTTTGAGATTACCTTTTTACCTCTTAATAAATTTATATGAGAGAGAAGTGGGAAAAACCAACTTCAATAATATATAACATAAATAATCAGTTTTCTTTTAAATAAGCGAAATACCATGAAGTGACAAACTAGCCCTAAAATCATCAAATAGGATATAAGTTTATTCAGAGGAAGCTGTGCATCGTTCAGATTATTGAGCAACCACAAAATAATCTATTCATTGTTGTAAAAGATGACATACTTTTGGGCAGCAACTACAGCAGGTAGACTAAGTGCTGGTATAGAACGGGTTTCCTTTCCACCAAATCCACCACCTTCAACAGTGAACACATATTGAAGAGAAAACAAGAAATGAACAACGTAGCAGAGAAAGTAGAGATAATACAATGGTAAATCATCATTAAACCAAACTAAATATTTTCTACCCTGTATGTGGCCAGCTGCACCATGTGACCACCATATATGGTAACATACCCATTCACACCCATATATGGTAACATACCCATTCTCTTAACTCTGCAGACAACATGGCTTGCAGGTACCCCAAGTGCACGAGCTGCCAGCATCTGAGTGGTGGTCGGGTTCTGAGTTGATGCAAAAATTTCCATTTCCCCATCTTCTCCTGTAGAATTTCAATACAGATATATGAGCGAATGGATTATTTGATTATTAGTATATTATTGCATATATTTCTTTCAAAGATTGTTTTGTTACTGATCTCCATATATCAGTTTGAAATAGAAATCTTGAAAAAAAATTTCTGAGATGACACACTTTTCTAAAAAGTATCATAACCTTCACATGAGTATGTTTTGAAACCAATCTGTTTTTTCAACTGAAAGTGCTACTGAAAACAAATACAACCAATCATATTGTTATATCAAAATATGTTCTGTAAAGACTACATTCATAATGTACATTCACTGCATTTGAATTTAACTTTATATTCATGCACACTAAATGGTACCTTTGGGGACAGCAATTACAGCATTAGTCTCCAGGTAGAAGTGTTCCTGACTCCCAAGATGGATCTCCCCCTCAAGGGTGTTCTCTACCTCCTTCAGGGCTGATTCAACATCACCATTAACAATAACACTATCTGTTGGAAAATATGAATCCTTGGCAATGGCCTCCTGAAATATAAGTTACCTTTTATGCAATGATTGTAGAGGTAGAAGCCCAGTGGAAGGTCATTAGGTCAAATTCCATCCCAAAATGGCAGAAAATGCATGCTAATATCTTAAGTGGCAGTAATAGTAAAAGAGGACAAGATGAAGCAATATTATGTGAAAAATGACACATATGGTAGATTCTTTATGATGTTTGGAGAAATCACTGCACGTGCATTATGTACCTACTTTGATGGTTATAATGGGATCATATGTTTCATACTGGATTTTAACAAGTTTAGCAGCTCTCTGCGCATGAGCCTGTGTGTCAGCAACTATGGCTCCAATAATCTGCCCCTGGCAAGTCACCTACAGTATTAGATATATTACATGACAAATACAATAGGATACAGGATGTGTCATACCTAAAATGATAGATATCATTGCATGTTGTTTATTCTCCATTTTACCCCACCAAGCCTTACTACAATCCAGTGGGAGGTTTATGCAAGCTATTATAATATAAATTTTATCAACTAAACTACTCAATACAATACAATACAATACAATACAATACCATATAAAGCAATATGATACATTGTTCATTTAAACCAATGCAAAAAATTGTTATTATCATCATAATTACCATTTCACTTCTGTAAATCTCTTCATCAATCAAAGCTGCCGGGCCAGTGTCGTTGCTCCCTGGAACATCTGTGTGATCAACGTATCCCACAATGCCTGGAATCTCTAGCGCCATCTTTGTGTCAACGCTGAGAATCTTTCCATGTGCAACTGTGCTCAATACAAGTGCAATGTAAAGCTCATCTACAAAATGTGCATGATAAATAGTAAAATAAATTAAATATCATGGTATTTCTATTGAGAAACAATGCTATTTAAATTTAAGTAAAACAAAATAACTGATAAATAATCAATAGATTAGGTGAAACAAAAGTTCAATAGTTTTGGATCATATCAAATGATAAATAAAAAAAAAATGCAATTTTAAAGAAAACTAAAAATAATTTCAAAAATTTAAATATGATTTTTTTCAAAAACAGCTTTTTAAAAATGAAAAGAACATTTAAGACAAATGATATTTGTGACAATTGATAATTTCTATATAATAAAGTATTCACATAAAGTTGACCATTAATAAATTGTGAAAATGAGCCCTTTTGTGTTCCTAATGTATCTATAATGCAACTAACTTTATGCATTTAATTATGTTAGTAGAAATGTCTATGATTAGATGGTGTTAGCATTAATTGATGCCTAAATTCTTCGAGACAATTTCTCAAATATCTGAACCTACATGTTTTTTTGATTTGACAGTATCCAAATACACGAGCAAGGGGTATTTTATTGAAAATGCTTCAAAGTAAGGACCATGGGGTACTAAATAAGCACTTTTGATGCAATTTGGTAGATGAAAACATCATACCACTATAATGTGGCATATCATCACAGTAAATTGCTTCCCCGGTAGCTTGCTTGGCTGCAGAGACATGTGGAACTGGTCGACCAACCGGATCAATTTCTTGCTGACCTTCAGGAACTTTTTCGAAAATTTGAACTGATTTTCTTTCCTCCCATTCATAATCCTTGATTGCTGTTAAATCCTTTCCGTGAAGCTGTTAGTCAGATTAGTATGAGGAGAAAATAAAATTAATGTTATGAGTTAATGCACACTAGTAGAGAGTGCAATATATTACACACAAAGGTTCCAATATATTACAAACAAAAGTTCTGTTCTTTGTAGACCCTTAATGCCACCATCATGCCCATTAGTAATGACACTATAAAATGTAATGTAATGAAATAGAATGTATTCACATTTAGTCTAATGAAGGAAAAGAGATTTTGGGACAAATAAAGGGTCTTAAAAGGACAGCACCTTTTCAAAATACATAGGTTAAAAGAAATCATAATGTGAACATAGTTCAAGAGGTCAAAATGAATGTGTTGAAAATGAATATAAATAGAGATGTGAATTGTTAGTTTATAGTATAGTCAGTAATACCTGGATATCCAAACACCTCTCAATTTTAAGGCCACAGACTTCCACGTTAAAAAAATTTGAAATGTGAACACCTTTACCATTTTTGTCAGTCCAAGTGGCATTTGGATAAGCAGGTGTTACTGTATATCTACATGTATTTTGAAAATGTTACTACACATTCACCAGATGATCACTAAAAGCATTAACACAAAAAGATTTCTAAAGCAATACTAGTACTTGACACATAGTGTTTCCTAATAAAACAAGCACCCCAAATCAAGAACATAAAATTTAGAACATTACATGCACAACCAGCATATATTCATATACATAATTTTAAGGTCTTGACCGACAAGCGAAAACTTACCTTAACCTTGTAGGATTTAACTTGAAGGAAAAACTTGAAGAAAAAACTTGTTGTTAGTGTACGTCGGTACTGTATTTGACCACCAGGTGCGCTGTCAGACAATGGAAGATCATTCTCCAACCAATGGCAGACGTCCTCCAATAATTTGTCATCCCAAGTTCTAAAATCAGAAAACCAACACTGCATTCCAAGACATTTTAACAATCCTTGCGTTTACTGACCAAGAAGCTGTTAAGATATAAAATATATTATAATAATGTACATACCCTCTATATGTTTGAAAACTGGATGTCTTCATTTGACAGTGGGTTGTGTAATAAATGGAACAAAAGAATCACTGCTCATGCAACTAGAGTTGATGCCCAAATTATCATTTAGCTGACTTGAATCGAACTAGATCCAAATCTGATTTTTCAACCAGGTTCAACCCTAGACAATAGATAATTGTTTTTTTCAACCATATCAATATTGCAAAGGGACTGAAAGGAAAATACCTTTAAATAAAGGGAGGAATGGGATTGAATACATATATGCATTTCCATTATATTTTCAACTGAAATCACAGCAACAATATTTTGTTTCCTCTGTCAACTCATAAAATTGAACAGCACAATTAAAAATGTATGACTGAAATATATGATGCATACCTTCCTATTGCCTTATTACAACAGCCTAGAGCCAGGACTGTAGTTGGAGCCATCCCACCAAAAGCTAGTGACATTTTCTGAACCTTTTGCTCATCATCCAGTCTCACTTTCATCCCAGCATTAACGATGGCAATGTCATCTTCTTTCCTATTAGCTTGCTTGTATGCATAGAAATACTCTTTCTAAAAGAAGAAGGTATTTTTAGCAAAGAATTAAGCTAAGGATGGTACTGTTTCATATCTAGTGGCTTATAATGCTATAAACAAGGCCACTACAAGGGTCTATGTTTTATATGTAAACTCAAAATGAATTCTATGAATAAAAAAATTTAATATTTCAAACATGTATGAGAATCAATACACACCTGATATTTATTTTAATTCAGCAACAAACTCAAACAGTATTTTCTGAACCATTTGTACAATATATCATACCTCAGATGTGTAGGGAATGAAAATAGAGACCAGTATTTCATCAGGTCGCACGATGTTCTTTCTATATGCTGTATAGAAATTTTCATCAAATGCTACCTTTCTGGAACCCTCTGAAAATGAATATCAACATTGTTTATGGCTTCCTCTTGGGGTACTAGTTAAAATGGCTTATGTTCCTGTTGACAATTTAGATTAGATACGTTTCAAAAATGAAACAGATTTCTTTTACCTCAGTAGTGGTTCAATCTGCAACAAATGAGTGCCTTGTATGCTGATAACATATTGTTAGCTATTGGCATATAAAATGTGGACCAGATCTAGTAACGGTATTTAAGTCATTAAAAATAACATTTCATTCCATGAAAAATGGCAGCTTTTGAATTCAGGGGTCATCCTGAAAATCTTCTTCTGTGTAGAGGTCCTATAAACCTAAGACATCAGTAAATAAAATTTGAACAGAATCACAGGCTGGTATCGAAAAATTTGTCCGCTGTGACGGAGCGTGCTATTTTGCATAGAAACACTAAGAAACCAACACAATTTATTTTTTACTCATATGTTTCGCTATACCAAAGAAAGTTTCTTACTCAGTGCAATGGGTATATCATTTGCGGGTAACTTTAACTTTTGTTTGAAGTCCAACAACGCTAAGAGTAAGAGCTATTGAAAACGGCGCCGGGGTATCATGCTCCAAAATGTACCATTTCTTTTATTTCTTTTTAATGGTACAATATAGCGACACAATAATATTATGTATAATGAAGAAATAAATATTTAATGAAAAAATAGATATGTGTTTGTAATATTGGTATTAACTTAAGATTAAAAAGTGTCACTATCTCTTTCATTTTTCAACAAATATAGGCTCACGTGACATATGACGCGGGGCAGTCAATTTTGATCTATCGTAGACCATATCAGTATCAAACTGCCGATATTTCAACCTCGTCTTGCGAGGCCATTTTTATTTGAAACATCTTGAATTTGGTGTCAAAATAAAGCTGGTCACGCCCACTTTCAGAGTTATCAATGAATCATTTACTACGACTACTATATTCATTTAGGAGGCGTGTAAAGTTAACCAATCAGAAAGACAATTGCTCCATATATGACAGTTCATTAACATATTCAGTGTTTACTATTGTTTTTCGCGTCATGACAACACGAGTAGTAACCAATCAAAATGCCGTATTTTATCACGTGAGTTCAGAGTGACATGCACGACATGTAAGTTTAGTCTGAGCTGATCGCGATGTTGAACAATTTCTTCTCGGAATTTGTCCAGAGAAATCAGCGATTCTAAATTAAGGTAGGATCTACCATTTCTTCCTGTACAAGTTTTAACTTATCTCTATCGAATCCTAAAGTTTTGGATGAAGATATGAAGCATACGTTTAAAAACGAAGCGATTAATTTGACGATCTGATTTTGCAATTTGCAATGGCCAATTCTGCAAGTCTGCGTGTATTTGACAAGAGATAGCGCCAAGTCTTGTATCCGAATGCTTGTTAAGCCACTCAAAAACAAGATCCATATTTTCTAAATTTGATAACTTTGCAGAGAGCCCGTTTTCATAACCTGTTTTCCGCGTCTAAATTCAAACTGAGTAGGATTATAGGATCGCTGGGATTCTCAGTCAATGGCAACGGGTCTTCATTCCAGAACGCACATTTTTTTAGTTGATTCTCCATAGTACTTGTCTAAAGTCCATATCTGCTCTTTTACTGGCATACTTGGACATATTTCCCCTCCTTAAATTGTCCTCCTTAAATAACACCCTCTCGCCGATTTATATATAGCCATTTCCCAGAACCCGGGAGTCAGAATCGCTGATGTTTGCCATATTGAACATGTTGAAATATGTACTGTAATATCTGTAATACTAGGCATTGCCTGCTACGCGTAAGGGTCACGTGACTAGCGCGATACAGGAAAAATGGGGAATTTCGAAACAACAATTTTTGGGCACTTTTATTGCAAATTTCAGGTATTTATAAGTGTTTGTGGTATAAAATATAATCCACAGACATAAATGAACATCCAAACTACATATTTTATTACGTTTTGGAGCCTTTTTTGCTTTTAAAATGACATCTTTAAGGATAATTCTGAAGGTATTAATGATATCTTGATGTATTGGGTATTTTTAATATTTTTTATAAAAAATAATGTTTACATTTTTTGTCCGCTTTGACGGAGCAGTTTTAACTGTGAACTACGTTAAGAATTTAAGATTCAAATTATACCTTTTAAAAGTACCATAAGAAGAGAGAACGTCACAAATCACTTTCCTAAATTATGACAAGTAGCCTCTGGGAGATCTGGGGTAATGTAAATCTGAGATATAAAAACTCTTAGCATTTTTCGGAGGTTTGTACTAAAATCAACATGAATCAACATGGTGTAAACTCAACATAATATTTCTAATACGTTTTCGCCAAGACGTCTTAGAATGTCACGTGTAGTGTAAATTGTTACGCGGAATATGGCATACATTCATGGTTGCGCGGTATTTGTGATACGGGTGAATATGCCATACTCACCTGCGGTATATGGCATATTCCGCAGGTGAGTATGCGATATTCCGCAGTGAATATGTGATGCATTGAATTCAGTGAATACCCGATACTCACCTTCAGAATTTGTCATACTCACTTGCGGAATATGCCATATACAGCAGTTGAATATGACATATTCCGCAGGTGAAAAACGTGATACAGAAAGACTTGGTTTGATTGCGAGAATCGACTCTGAATGTAATCCTGGATTGATTGGGTAAGTTTATTACGTGAGATTGGTGAGTGATACTTCTGCATACGTTGATGTATTTTATAAACTGTACTGTTGATTCAGTAATCATTTTAATAATTTATAAAGTTTTACTTGTTCGTCCAATCGATGCAATTGACAATTGCATACTTCCGTATCACGTTCTCATTGGTTAGTGTGTATACCATATACCACAGGTGAATCTGTCATACACCGCAAGTGAATATGGCATATTCGTTGCGGAATATGGCATATTTTTGTATCATGTTTACCGCGTAACATAAATAGGGATAATATGAATTTATTCGAAATAGCGCAGACATCCTGCATTCCGACAGATGTATAACCTTTTACCACATAATATTACTGTATATAAGTTACCATAAAAAATGATCATGTCAGGTGATGGATCCACAGTAGGCACAACGAAAGGCAAATACCCTATACTGAAATAAAGTTGACTATATCATTTTCATGAGTTACCATGCATAACTTGGATTACAGTACAAACTAAGAAAAGAAGCTTAAAGAGTTGTCGTATATACATCTCAGAATTTGAATAACGCAGATGCGAGTAGGTAGTTACCAATTTCACCACCAGGTGGCTCGTTCGGGTCAGATAGCATGGCGGGTATAGTAGAAAGTTCCCTTTAACTTAAATTACATCTGTTCTAGTGGTTTAATTTTCATATAAACCTTATGTATCTAATAATTATGCAAATTAAAAAATGTCCAGTAAAGGAAAATGTTATTTGTCGATTACAAGAAAAGATATTTCACTTTTTGTGACTTTGTAACATGGGGTCTATAGGGATTCAACCCGAACTAGAAATCACATTTTCAAAATAAATTAAATTTTCAAAGTTGATAAACAATTTTCGAAACCATATTTTTAGATGTACTTTTACATGTAGATTTCAAATATGACATCATTTTGACTGAATTTTCAATATTTAATGACGTAAATCAAGATTATTTCTACTCGCATCTAGTCTATTGTGTACTTTTATTTCGTTTTATTTTTCAGAATACTTTAAGAAAGAGATTTGATACGCTCCCTCCTCTAACGTGTAGTTATAAAGAGATATATTATAAATCTAAATTCTTAACGTATTTCAGATTTGAAACTGCTCCGTCACAGCGGACAAAAAATTTAAACATTATTTTTTATTGAAAAAATTAAAAATACCCAATACATAAAGATCTCATTAATACCTTCAGAGTTATGCTGAAAACATATGTAAATATTATTGTGTCGCTATATTGTATCATTAAAAAGAAATAAAAGAATTGGTACATTTTGGAGTATGATACTCCGACGCCGTTTTCAATAGCTTTTACTCATAGCGTTGTTGGACTTCAAACAGAAGTTAAAGTTACCCGCAAATGATATATTCATTGCATGGAGTCAGTAATTTTCTTTGATATAGCAAAACATATGAGTAAAAAAATAAATTGTGTGGATTTCCTAGTGTTTCTATGCAAAATAGCACGCTCCGTCACAGCGGACAATTTTTTCGATACCAGCCTGTGAGAATTGATAAACTGGTTTTCAAAAAGTGGTGCTCATTTTGAATTTAACTGTCAAGTTGGATATTCTATTCAAGTAGAGTTCCTATGCCCTTTACATCCTCTTACTTATTGCTGACAAACCCCGAGATATCTCGTCTGTGACGTCAATGCCGTCCAATAATTGTAACACAATTTGTACTAATAATCTTACTAGTATCAAATATTGTAGGTGTCACTAGGGGAACATGGGTGGGTCCAATTGAAACATATTGTCATTGGCTTCACAATATTTGCATAAAACAGCGCAGAGAGTGTGGATACTGTCCATTTAATGCAAATATGAAAACATGCAATTTTGCTCAATTCTTCATCAATATAGCCAGTCACCAGCAGAAAACCTACAAAATAGCTTTGGTCAGCAACTAGTTAATCTCTCTCTCATAATCCAATATATATGGAATCAAATTGTTTTCTAACTTAAGGTAAAACACCAACTTTTCTGCTTAATCATGAAAATTTTGATGTAAAATTACAATACAAATTCAGTGATCTCCCCAGCATTAAAGCAAGTGGGTGCAGCACTCACCTGAGACTTGGTATGCACCCACTCGAGAAAAAACCTGTGAAAAACACTGCAAAATGTTGTTTCTTAGGTCTCCAGATAAATATCACCTAAATGCAAAGAGGGACAAGTATTAATAAGCCACCTTTTTGGTTCAGACTTTAAATGGTAATTCTAAATGTTCAACATATTCTAGCTCAATCTTCAGAATAGCAAAATTGCAGAAACGCACTGCACCTTTGAACTAAGCAACTATTCTTCCAATTGAGCAGCTGTACTATGCTAAGGATGTCGAAGACAAGACATATGCATACAAAATATGATTACCAAATTCTCTCTTAAAAGCACACAGTGAGCTACCCAAATTAACATGGAAAATAGTGAAATATTGAGAAATTCTAAAGACCACACTAAAAAAAAGTTATTGCCAATAAATGGAAATCAATTTGTTTCAACTTCTTTTTAGTCATCATCATTACTCGATAGATACTCTATTTCCTCCATATCACATTCTCTGCAGAAAATGATATTGTAATCAAAGGGATATTAAAAAGACCTGCTGGAAAAAGTGTAAAATCTGGTTTGCTGGTAAATCAATTTTTAATTTTCCTGAGATTTTACTGAGGGGGATTCGATGGGTTAGAGCGAATCCCCCCCACTAGCCAAAAATTATTTCAAAAGCATGCAGTTTTTCACCATTCTGAGCACTAACCATGCCATGCATATTTCCTAAAAGGTCAAACAGTTTTGTTTTCAGGATAATTGTCTGTTTTTTAGTTATGTGGTAAATCATATTGGACACCCCTTTTTTCTCATGAATTTGAACATTTCTGCACCTTAAATTTTCAATAATTTCCATATTTGATCAGAGTTCTTCATTCTTTATTCTGAAAATAAAATTAGGATTGTAAGTGAAACATTAGCATCTTTTTGAAAAGATTGTTTCTAAAACTTTTTCTCTATCATTCTACTTAGTATTAATAAATCAGGTATATGATATCTTGCATAGGCATCTAAATATAAGCATATGTACAGCAGTTACAAAATGAAACTTTTCTCATTAGAAATAGACTAGATGCGAGTAGAAATAATTTTGATTTAAGTCAATAAATATTGAAAATTCATCTAGAACCACTAAAACTGATGAATATTAAATATATAAGCACTTGTGCCAAAGGGAAAGGACCAAAAGTTGTATTTGAACTAAGCAAGAAAAAGCAAACTCTAAGTGCATACAAGTCAAGAAAAACAAACCCCATATAGCCCAAAACCATGATCTAACGTGAAAGGAAACAATGTCTAATACCCCCTTTCCCCCCACCATTCAAGAAACCAATATCACAATCCAAGACCAGAAGACCAAGGGACATTTCATTCATACTGAAGTCATTACAATACATGTTGAAGAAAAAAATAGAAATTGATAGCCAATTGATAGCCAATACTCATAACCTCAAAAATAGTTGTAGACACAAGTACTCATACATGAGGGATAGATAAAATCCAGTCAGTTAAAGTTAGAGGGGACTTTCTACTATACCCACCATGCTATCTGACCCGAATGAGCCACCAGGTGGTGAAACTGATAACTACCTACTCGCATTTGAGTTATTGCCCTTAATTTTGTATCGCCAATTTTTTTTACCAAGTGAGCTTTCCTACACCAGTTGAGAGTCATAATGTACTTGTTAATCTGCCGTATATAAAATAGGAAATAATACATGTAAAGTATGTATTCTAAATATTAAGAAATCCTCCTCAAAAATTTTAATTAAAATGAAATCCATGTACATGTACTAGTAAACGATCAAACCTCAGAGTTAAATGACCAATCCTAAAAGCTTAATTATATTTCATTACATCAAGTGGATAAAAATAAATCCTTCCACATGTAGGTCAAATTAAAAATTATGTTTAATTAATCTATGCTGTTTTATTAATAAACATAGGCCTGAAGGAGCATTTGGGATTGTAAGGTTTGGTTTCTTGCTTGGGGTGCCTGGTGTGACTTGTATAAAATCTCAAATTTCACTTGAAAATCATTCACTTTATCAGGTCAGACAGATACTAAGGTAAGAAAATTAATATACAATACAATACAATACAATACAATACAATACAATAAGGCTATTTAAGAAATAAATATGTGCCTTATATTTTATATTTGCCTTATTATTTAAGTTTTTGAAAATAATCAAAATATAATCAAATATAAAGATTTCCTGATTTAAATTTCTTAATATGACCATGTTTCAGAATCTCTCTCAAAATGCTTAAGTTTGTGTGCCTCTTCGCCCTTGTGACCATTGCCTGTGCTGCTCCCCGTAGCTACGGATATGGAGATGATGAGAACCGTGATGGTGTCCCAGATTCCCTTGATGCCAACCGTGATGGCAAAGTAGACTACGGATATGGATATCCCAGAAATGGCTATGGATACAGAAGCTATGGATACCAGGCCCGTGGTTACGGATACGTCCCATATGGAGATGGCTATCCATATGCCAATGTTGGACCCAACAAAGCTGTTGTTAAGTCCCCATCTGGTTTAGTTGTTGGAGACAATGGTGGTTACATTGATGCCCAGACCGGAAAGGTTGTTGGACCCAATGGATATGTGGCACCCCAGGGATACGGATATGGATATTAAAGTGAGTTTCTGTTGAACTTTTTACTAAAATGTTGTTTGAAATCATCATTCAAAAATGTCAAGTACCTAAATTCTAATTTTCTAATAATTCTAATCTCGGTGATTACATATTAATCTAACTGTACATATTTTGATTTTACTGTTCTACTTCCAAATGCATTTTCTTTGCATTTCAGACATGCTCCATAATTTCATACTTCACATTACATCATATTTCACAATCATCAGACACCACAGAAGACTTTGCCGATTACTACTTGCATACAACATTAAACATTCAAATTTAGTGTAAAATGATTTGTTGAAAATAAAAATGAAAACTAACTTATCACATTTTGTTCAATTAAGTGATTTTTTAATAACAACACAATTACAGATGTACAGTGATATAGAGAACCACATCTTTTATCTCAACAAAAACAATGCATTAACATGCAAAATGTCACAACCTGCCATTTGTTACAGACACTGACCAACCATCACCAACCACCATCCACAAAAAAAGTTGGAGACTTTAACAATATGCTACCTCCTGTGGTGATGACATTATACAGCCAACTTACCACTTCAGTCTTAAATGTTCTTGAGTGTCCTTTTTGGGATATTTTTGAAACAAATCGGACCAAAAATTTAGCATTATTAGTAGCCAGCACTGATAGAGCATCGATGATGTTTTTAATAACCATGACTTCCAGGCTAGACTGGACGACCTCTTAAATTGAGCAGTTATATTATGTCCCCACCACATAGTGTGGGGCCATATTGTCTGGTTGTCTGTCTGTCCATCCGTACGTCCGGCAGTTTTCTCCAAAACCGCTACAGGTATCACCTTCAAATTTTCAGGAATAACTTGTGAGTGCATACAGATGTGGATGAAAAAAAATTAACTCGATAGCTACTTCCTGTCGGCCATTTTGAGGTCAAATGCTAAAATCCTTGTCTGCAAACTTTAAGAAAAACGGCTTCACAGTTGCTTTTAAAACGTTCTGGGTAAATGTCAAGGCAGCCATTTTGGATTTTCCGTCCTTAAATCTTGTCTGTAAAGTCTTGTCTACGCATTTCCAGATGAACCGTTTGTTAGATCTATTTCAAATTTTCAGGGATGATTCTTAGTATGAAAATCTAGATCTGATTTGGTTTTTGCCATTCTGGATAAATGTCAAGGCAGCCATTTTGGATATTCCGTCTTAAAATCTTGCCTCTAAAATCTTGTCTACGCGTTTTTGGCTGAACCATTTGGTAGATCAATATCGAATTTTCAGAGATGATTCTTAGTATGAAAATCAAAATTTGATTAGTTTTTTGGCATTCTGGGTAAATGTCAAGGCAGCCATTTTGGACTTTCTGTCCTAAAATCTTGTCTGTAAAGTCTTATCTACACGTTTTCAGGTGAACTGTTTGGTAGATCAATTTCAAATTTTCAGGGATGATTCTTAGTATAAAATCTAGAACTGATGAGTTTTTTGACATTCTGGGTAAATGTCAAGGCAGCCATTTTGGATTTGTCATCCTAAAATCTTGTCTGTAAAGTCTTGTTTAACTGTTTGACGGATCAATTTCAAATTTTCAGGGGTAGTTCTTAGTATGAAAATCTAGAACTAACTATTTTTGGGGGATTTTTGGGGTAAATTTTAAGGCGGCCATTTTGGATTTTCAGTCCTCAAATTGTGTCAGTAAAGTCTTGTCTACTCATTTTCAGGATAACCATTTGACCGGATCACCCATTGGTGGGGACATTTTGTACACATTTGTGTTCTTGTTTTGAATTAAGTTCACTAACTGGTCTATAAGTTATCAAAATTACATTTTTCATGAAAATGAAGGGCTTGAAGGGCATTCTTTAGCAGCCATAATGGAAGTTCCTCTCGAGAAAGTAGAGGTCCTACTCCTCTAAGCCATTGGCATATAAAATGTGGACCAGATCCAATAACGGTATTTAAGTCACCAAAAATTACATTTCATTTCATGAAAAATGGCAGCTTTTGAATTCAGGGGTCATCCTGAAAATCGTCTTCTGTGTAGAGGTGATGTAAACCTAAGGCATCAGTAAATAAAATTTGAACAGAATTCATTAACTGGTTTTCAAGAATTGGTGGCCATTTTGAATTTAGCTGTCATGTTGAATATTTCTTTTCAAGTAGAGTTCCTATGCCCTTTATATCCTCTTAATCCCTCTCCCATACTCCAATATATATGGAATCAAATTGTTTTTTAACTTAAGTAAAAAACACCATCTTTTCTGCTTAATCATGAAAATTTTGATGTAAAATTACAATACAATTCAGTATCTCCCCAGAATTAAAGTAATTGGGTGCAGCACCCACCTCCTCCTCACTCCAGAAACCACAGATGTGTAAGTTGGGTTGTTTATAAAAATTGGAAAATCAAACTGAACATATTCAAAATCATACATCTTATGCAACACATCATGTTCCTGAATAAAAATGACAAAAAATATGATTTTGTTTTTTTGGTGGACAAAAAGAATGTAAAAGCACTTAATCCAACCATAAGCTTCCAGAATGTATGATCTTACCTAAGGATTGTAAAGTCAATGTACTGCCAGCAGCCATGAAAATTGGGTTAAGGTCAGATATAGGACTACCAGTCATTATGTTTCCACCAATTGCCTAAAGTATAAATAGAATTATTCAAGCTGGAAGTTACTAGTACTGTATGCAAGGTAATAATGTTCAATTGCTAAACAGTAACATGGCAATAAGTTGACAAAATGCCACCACCTAGTTGCTCACAATATTTTGAGTTCAATCTTTATAGAGTATGAGACAGATTTGAACTTCTGAGAAGTTGTGGATGATTTCGAAAAGAAAAACTGGACAATTTCAGGCAAGTTGAAAAAGACCTTTATGACCTTTTTTGATCTTGAGAAAATCATTGAAGGTCAAATCTCAAATCTTAAGTCAGATTTGAACTTCTGAGAACTTGTAGCTGATTTTGAAAAAATTGAAGTCCGTCTAAACAGTATTTGTTATTGGAAGTTGTAAGAAATTGTTACAGACACCAACCACCATCACAAAAAACAGAGACCATAACTTTTGGTAGTGACATAGAAATAGTATTACTATATATAAGACACAGGGATCATGATTTCCATTGAATTCTTTTCATTTTCCAACGTATTTATGAAAACAGATATCTTGTTCTTCTATATGTACATAGCCTGGGTACCTACCGCAACATTTCTGATTTGTTGTCCAGCAAACCACTGCAACATCTCGTTGATGGCAACCATCACCCTTGTTTCATATTCTAAAATAAAGTGTTTCTTTGCTAATGTGAGGGAAATAAGTCTCATGAAAGAAAAAAAAAGAAACTGAGAATATGATAGCCATGTTATAGTGAGGTATTCAATCAAGTGACTAAATACTGATTTTAGAACAGAGTAGATAGATTGTCTTCGTGTCACTTCAAGCCCTTGTGACCCCTCCTCTATTTCACTCCTGGTGTGTAGATGATAATAATATCTTACACTTTTTTTTCATTTTAAAAAATAAAAAATTGAAATACATCTCAGAAAATGCACCATTGTAAAAAGTGAACATTTAATTTAAACATCATTCACTTTTGTGATTCCCGTTTACGTGTTGCTTTTACCTTTAAGTTGCTTTCTTTTCTCTTGGAATGAATCGTGGATAGCATTAAGTGTAGTAGATGCACCAATTGTTACCCCTGTATGGCTATACTCTATGCAGGTTAACTCTGGGACATGGGTTGCTGATATGAGAACAGGGTAATGTAGTCCCTTGAACTTGGTCTCTACACCTAGAAGCACATTGTGGCCAGTAAATTGAATTGGAAATAGATCTTTTGAAAGTCTATATTTATTTTGTTTTTATTAATGCTCTTATTTTACTTACAATACACTGCAAGGATCAGAAAGAAGTGTAGACAGTGGTTTCAGTAACTTTGTGTACAAGGGGCAGATGAAAAATACAAGAGGCGGCATTCAAAATAACCAATTTTACGCTCCCGACAATGCAAATTCTTGTTATTTTAGAGTCCATGGACTGAAAGAAAGATGTCCAAGGTTTGTCAAAGTCATTTCCACGTGTGATGTGACAAGACATGGGCTCCACAAAATAACACCTGGAACTGTGGAATGACTAGGGCAACTTATATAGAATGTCATTTACCTTTTATAAGATAACTTACCCTTACACAGGTTGCATTTCACAAATCCAAATGCACCCGTTGAATTGAACACTTTTAATAGAACTCAAAATCTAGAATTGTCATTATTAAAATGAGAGTGATGTATTAATAGATAATTCACTTGTGATTATGTGTATATCAGATTCATTTTAGTTTTTACCGCCTCCAGACATTGCCAGAAATGGTGACATACAGGGTGTTCCAAAAGTAACAGGACTGGTGCCGGTATTTTGTTAAATATGCACCAATTGTCTTCAAAATTTTACATAATGTACCTTCATGTTTTGTAACTAAAATTGCCGAATTATATAATTATTGTCGAAATTGATTTAGAAATCGGCCGATGACTAATCATCGGCCGGCGCCCGGCGCATATGTGGCCAAGGCATTAGAGAGAGACCGAGGTGGGAGATATCCCCCTCCCCTCTACACCAAACTTGTTCTCA
This sequence comes from Owenia fusiformis, assembly GCA_903813345.2. NCBI lineage: Eukaryota > Metazoa > Annelida > Polychaeta > Sabellida > Oweniidae > Owenia > Owenia fusiformis. Next base: position 1,181,638 of record CAIIXF020000008.1, read on the forward strand.
CTACGTTTTCGAAAATTGCCTGAAAGGCCTCCTCACACATTATTAAGGAAAACATATCTACACATTTTGCGCATTTAACCATTTGATAACATATTGTGGATCTAATCTTAATTTGTTAATGTGAATTCACACCTTCATTTGCATGGAAGACTTTGATAAAATCCTTTAATGATGATTTTTGTTAGAAAGCTGATGTTTGGCTACTTCGAAATTCCAAATTGAACAGTCTACTAAGAATATCATGTTGTAAATATTGTTTTCAATATGTCGAGCTAGGACTGCTCAAACAAATTCGCTTTTTGTAGCTACAAGTATCTAATTTCAATAGATGATAAACTTCTCAATATAAGAAATTACCCTCATATAAGACATTGTTGCAAGGTGTGTTGCAATGAATGTGGCACCCCGCATTCCCGGGCCCGCATTATGTATTCTCGAAGAAAGCCATCATGATAAGCCATGACATCTCATTTCTTCTCAGCCCTGTGTTTCAGGTGAAACAGAAAGATGCCATGAGTATCAGAATGGAAGAAAGCATATATTTGCATTGATGGTGTATAGATAGTTATTTTATATAGTGTTTCTAGTTGTACGTGGAAACCTATTCTAACCAGGAAGAATATTGCAACATTTTTCAAGATCCTAAAGTTGCAATTCTCGTTATTGTGTTTCATTGTAAAGAAGCACCTGTGAAAATGCGTCGCTTGTACAAAGGCGTAGTTCTACATAAATTTAAGATACACTTTTTTAAACTTGTACGTGAACGTGTAGAATTATGGACCTGGTGGATTTTTTCTCCCTTTTGTACTGTTAATACTTGGCCGGTTGAGTATATAAAGGTATACATGTCCCAGCTTTTGGTAAGTGGGGGTCAAACCTCCTCCCCCCATCCACACATACACTTTTTATCATGCTTAAGTAACTTCGCATTGTAATTACAAGGGTATTATAAACGAGACACCAGGATGATAATGTCGGGGTACAATATATTTTGAGAAAATTAGGGCCCAAATCTTGAGAAAGAGTCGAAGGCATGCGAGGCGAATTCTGGAAACTCGGGTTCGAGAAAGCGGGGTTCACTGTTTGGTTCCGTTGACACCTGTGCGAAACTACATTCATAATTTATCCGACAGTCGCTTTGATAATGTTTCTTTATCTCGTCTGCGACTCGATAAAGAGGAATTATTAAATCTCATCAAGAATGGACGATCTTGCACAGGTACTCATATAAAAACCTCTATATCTTTTTAACACCAATATATAACGGACACACCATGTTAAAAATAAAATGTTATATCTAATGTGTATCGAAAATATTTTCAACCTAAGTGACCACATCGTGACATCACTTAGGTGGCAACATTTTTCAATGTCAATCTTTTCTAAATATGCTAAACAATAAACCAATTTTGACTGTCTAACCAGGTTAAAAGGATGAATATGTTTTTAATATTAGTTTACCATTGGTTTCTATGAGAATTAAAATTTTGAAATGCATCTTTCCCTGAACCACTTTCATGCATGGATGAGTTCATTGCTCGCTCACCTATCAACCAATTTTCTTGATTTTGTCGGCAAAAGAACAAGTGAGGATGATTGCTATACATCGGTGTGAATTATCGCTTTAAAGGATTAGTGTGACCTCTTAAAGTTAGTTTTGAATAAATTCACGATATTTTAAACAAAAAGTCCTTCAAAAACATTTTTGAAATTAATAAAAAGTTTCACATTTCACGCTTTGATAACATTGGATAAGACAAAAATATAAGCCAAAGTGGTTAAAACTTTATATGGGGCCTTTAAAGTGCCCGATAAAGTATAAAATGCGCATGCGTCCAGGTGTTGATAAACTATAAATAGCGAAAACCCAGGGTTTGTCACCACAAGGTAAGCTAGGACGTGTTGAGAGAACAGCTAGTGTTGATATTGAATTTATATGTAGCCAGATAAGTTTCCTTATTGAAATTACATATGGTTATTAGCAATACTTTGTAGGTGCTAAATAATAAAATATTTAGAGTATATATGAGAGAAATTGGTCACTTCGAACCTGTTGAAAAGTTTGTGGCTCTCGGCTACACCGGGGAATTTACTTCAATGAGTACATACATAAATGTGGGGTTCCCCAAGAGGTACGCCACAAGGTGACCTGGCATCAAATGTGCGACTAACTGGTACTATCGAGAAGATTAAATAACGAATACGACAATAAGTTATTGCATGTGACGAGCCTTCATCTCACTGAAGTATTTTGAAGTGAAAATAGGATTTTTGTTTTGATACATGGATTCAGATGAACGTAACTTTATTCTGACAACTAATCAAAACTGAACAAAACTGATTGTACGTAACAGACAATTTATTGTTTTACAATGTTTTGATTGGCTAAACGAATGAAACCAACAAATTATGACATGTAAAATGACAATTTTGAAATGTAAAATTTAAAAGTGACAAACACAACCTCCCTATCCACTCTTTGGGAGCCCTAGTAAATTAGTAATATGCATGCAGCAGTGGTAGTGTGCAGCTAATTATCACACTACGCTTTGTATTCTAAAGCCTGTTGTTTGTAATAACACTGTTCACTCAACGTATGTTTTGTGTGTGGGCAGTCAACGATAATCATTGTTTTATCCCGGTTATATGACCTCGGCAATTATAACAAAACCGTACTAAACGAAAAAACGCAAATAAGAGAAAGCTTTCACACACATATAAAAAATGAACTAGTCTAATCCGCCAGTATAAACTCTGTGCTATACGTAGCCGGGTCAGGCGCACACTTTAACTGATTAATACAATTTTACACCCATTGGAAGGACTGTACTTACCCTTTGCATTCGTTTGACTTCACTTCTTAAAAGAGAGCTTCTTCGTCTTCAGTAGTTTAACTAGACTCTGCACGCACTGACGCAGGGTAGACTGTACTGTGACTGGTTGGACAGAGTTGTATCAATCATACATGTAACTGCATGTCCAGTGAAAAATAACCAACTCTGATTATACCAAAGGTTGGAATTTGAATTATCATGCACATGATAGTGGTCAGATAGTGATCTAAAATCCATAGCCCAAACAGGTACAAAATTGGACGGTGTTTACTACTATAATGAGATCAAGTGATCCTTACGATTATAGTGAGTTCCATTGCAGTTCGAAACTGAGGTACAAATCATAGACAAGGAAGTGCAAAACAAGATCGCTGAATAAAATAAAGGATAGTCTATAGAAGACTTATATTTTCCCCCAAAACTTAGACAATATTTGACTTCTAACAAACGGCGAATTATCGAAAACAAACGGCGATTTCGGACACTCGCCCCCTGCTATTGAAAGCCCAGGTAGAGAAAGATAACAAAACCTAAAGATTTATCAACAAACTTCTAAATTGGCTGCTTGAAAATAAGATGACCAGTAGATCACCCAAAAGTGAATAAACTGTAGAACTTAGAACCCTCCAACACGTGTATGAATAAAATCTTACAAGAGTTATTCTGAAACTGTCGTGGCAATAAAGTGGGACCCACTCATGATCATACAAACAGTCACCATAATGACAACAATATCCCATCTGTGCTTTGATATGAAGAATATCACTTTACGTAAGAGATGAAAAATTATACCTATTTCAGTATTTCCACACACAAGTTTAGCATTGGGATTGTTGGCTTTCACATCAAGGAGTTGGGCTATAGTGACAGGTCTGAACCATGACGTGCGCTCACCCCGAAATGACATCATCATTTTGTCATATTTATCTGTAAGCTGAAACCAAACATTCATACAATATTAGTCTGAAGTACAGTTTATCATGACTACTAAGTGGTAACACAGTTTTTTGCTTTGACTCAATGACTTCTGTATTTTGGCTTAAACTCTACTCAATTTCCATGGCTTCTTTCCATGGCTTCTTAGCAAGTTAACATTTGTAAATGAAAAATGATGTTTATTAAGTTTGAGTCAAATAATTCTTCAATTTGCCAGTCTTACTTGAAGTTCACTTGGGAATATTGGTTCCTGAGTTGGGTCATAAGATGTAAATGTCGTATCTTTGTCTAAGCCATTTTCCTGCAAAATGGAAATGGAAACATCATACAAATCCTATGTATTGCTTTTATATGCATATTATGGTCCTGAGTAATGACTTGCATTTTGTATTGGCAGTCTGGTCATGCAATTATGCAAATATGTTTAGTGCTGGAAACTCATTCTGATTTCTTTCTGTTTCACCTGAAACATGATCTCAGGGCTGGGAAAAAATGAGATGTCATGGTTTATCATGATTGGGAAAACTGCACACAAGTTTAACTGTTATTGCAACACCAGAGAGGTGTTCTCACACATAAGTTTAACTGTAATACAACATAGTTCTTTTGACCTGAATCTGCATATCTTCAGCTGGTTTATTTCTACAGCAGTTTTCTCCCATCTGACATTTGAACTCTTTGGTGAAAGTTTTGAATCCGTCCAGGATGGGTCTATATCCTGTACAGCGACAGAGATTTCCTGAAAACATAAGATTGTTACTTTTTGTTTATGTGTAGTGTTCATCAATGTGTTTTATAGGAAAGATTAACAATCTCTAGAGATTACGTAAGGATGTTAAAGTTACACATGGAGTTTAATTCCTGTCAATATCTTCAGGATAACATATGTGGTATACACTGAGGAGTTTAGATAAAGGGTATATAAGAAGAAAATATTGATTTTAACTGAAGAACGTAGAAATAAATATTTTAAAGAAATATTCTTTAAAATTTTTAAAGAAATTGCTCCAAAGACTCCATTTTCACATATTTTTCATTTTATATGGAAATGTATAGATCTTCAGAATAAACCCTGTATTCAATACTGAGCAAAATCCTTTATGTTCATATTTATTTAACACTTTGTGTCTGAAATGTCCTAGATCATATGTGAGTTCAGAAACATAATGACTCACCTTCAAAGGCATGTTGCATCTGATTGGTTGAAGGGAGGGGCGTGTTCCTCAGTAAAGTATACATAGACATGACAATCCCCGGAGTACAGAACCCGCACTGAGACCCATGACTTCTACTTATACGCTCCTAAAAACATACATGTAAAACCGGATCACATTAAGTATGCTTGTCAGGCCCAAAGCCAGCTTTTGTCAAGGGGGTTCACTTTTAAAAATTCAAGGGGGGGGTTGAGCACTTTGGCCCAAAATCACTTGACAAGTGCTCGGAATGGTGGAAAGCTGCATAATTTACAAAGAAACCTTGATCAAGGGGGTTCGCTAGCACTCCCTGGCTACGGGTCTGCTTGTTCCCCATCACCAGAGTCACAAAGGACGATTCTCGGTTTGGAGAACGAAGTTCATCAATCAAAATGAGCATTATCCCTGCTTCGGACAAATTTTTTTACATAATATAGATTTGAATGTCCTCTTTTGAATAGTCATAATTTAATTTGGGTAATATTTCTTGATTTTTCGCAAAAAAATATTAGCGCAGTACACTGATGAACTTCTTTCCCCAAATCGAGACTTGTATTTTATTGAATCGGTCTAGTTGAGCGTTGTCCCTGCTTCAGACCAATTTGTTATTTTTACATCTTGTAGAATTAAATGTCCTTTTTTGAATATTCATCGTTTAATTTGGGTAATATTTCTATATTTTTCATGAAAGCAATTATTAGCCCAAACCGAGAATCGTCCTTTTGCTGTATACATGTATATGTCATTCAGTTCTTCCCCATGCATTTTCTCACGTTATCACAATGTGACATTCTGGTAGAACATTATCTATACTGCCAGTATAATATGACATAACCTTATCTTTATTGGTATGATATAACCTTGACTTTAGAGTCAATAAATTTTAGAGGCCAAAATTTTTCTCCAGGTTTTATTTTGATCAATCTGAATTCAATTTGTTAGTGGGAGAACTAAAATAACATATCAGTACAAACAGTAAGGCAATCAATCTGTAGCTCCAAAATACCCCCCCCCCAAACAAGGTATTAACATGCAAAATGTCAGCACCTGCCATTTGTTACAGATGCCAACCACTAAACACCAACTGCCAAACACCAACCACTGAATGCCAAACACAATCCAAAAAAAGTTGGGGATTATAACAATATGTCACCACTTCTTTTGGTGATAAAATAAACTCCCAACTTTCAAATTGATAAACCAGACATTAACAAATCACAAAAGCCAACCACATGAGTTTATCAGATAAAATAAAAGACAGAAATTATTCATCAGCGTGGTATGGTTAGAATAGTAAAGTTAAGTTATCTTCATGATTTTATTTATCTAATTTAATTTTGGGACATCCAGAGAATTAATACAATGCCATACAAAGTCAACAAAATTAAACCAAAAATGTGCATATGTCATGTGTTTAACACTTGTCAAGGAGTCCTTATCTTTTTATATCACAGTTTTGTTGTTGTGAACTTTGTACCTTGTTCAGGTATACAAGGAGAGCAAAAGTGGATTTAATCTGGTCAATGAGCCATATATTATACTTTTGTTATTATTGAATCTTGAAGGACAAATACAGCACACATAAAATATCATAGTCATATTCAATTAACCCCAGACGGTTAATGTCCTAAAGGACACTGGAGACATCACCTGAACAGGTGATGTTCCCAAATCTTTAGTATTTGGCCCCAGGCTTTTGCCACATAAGAAATCTTATGATCAGACATCAATATACATGTATTAAAATCATTGTCAGGAAATTCATGAAAACATGGACTTTTATTTGGAAGCTTTAAAAACAAGTCATTTCTTGAATCAGAGTAAAATTGACATATCAAGATAAAATGGTGTTCATCCTCTTTGGCATTGATATCACAAAAAGAACAAAGTCTTTCAGGGACTGGCAAACGTATATGAAACGTCCAGTTTCAATTCGCAGGGGGGCTACACCACACCTCAGAGAGGCTAGCGCTTTCCTATCCTGCATGCCAAAATGAGATGTGAGATAAGGCTCGGTGCATTAATCCTGCTTGAACGTTCTGTAGGTTATCAATTTGTTCCCTTGGCCTTCTGTACATCTACCATCAGATATCAATTCAATAGACGAGTCAAAGAGTGTGTCCTTGAACAAGCAGCCATGGTAATAACATGACCATGTACATGCACACAATGAATTGGCGACAAGATCTCATTGACATTTGATAATTGTATAATATGTCTACAGTTTTAGTTTCATTTTAGTTGACATGGCATGGCAATTCAATAACCTTGAAAGAACAAAAACACAGTATGGGAGAAGGGATACCAGATATTTTAAGCCCTCTGGGAATTACTGTTGGCCGTTGTAGACATGCATTACAAGTGTATGGTGATGTACAATACTGATATCACCATCACCTGCTTTTTAATATTATCCCTCGGGCCTCAGTGCATGTAAAAACTTCTTCAGGGATCCCAAGCTCATAGGATAGCCAACTGAATGCTCAGTTTGTGATGGACATTGGCTGTCTGTAACTCAATTAATGTTTCAATTTGACCTTTAACGACCTTTATGTCCTCTTTTGTGATTTCGGAGCAGTAGATATTGAAACAGCTATGAGATTATAAAACTGAAAACAGTTTCTGGACCACCTTGTATATGTAAAGAAAATGTGTATCACGAAATAAAGCATTGATGAATCTGACCTGTACTGGATGGAGGCGTGTCTTTGTTGAGCCAATCCCCTCTACTGTAGTAACTGCCATTCCATGTACTGAACAAACAGGTGCTAGGCAAGCATTCACAGAAAAATGTCTTCAAGTTAAAGAAAATGTCAGTCCTATATTGAATGGAGAACACAAAAACAAATAATAAATATACCTTTTTGAAATGCCATGTTTTAAGACTTATATTAGGTAATCACGTTTACTTCAAAATCAAGCAATTACCCCATACATTGTACCAATTAAATAACGCAGATGCGAGTAAGTAGTTACCAGTTTCACCACCAGGTGGCTTGTTCGGGTCAGATAGCGAGTATAGTGGAAAGTTCCCTTTAACTTAAATTACATCTGTTTTAGTGGTTCAATTCTCATATAACCATTATGTATCTGATTGTTATGTAAATTAAAATACGTCCAGTAAAAGAAAATGTTATCTGTCCATATACAAGAAAAGATATTTCACTTTTTGTGATTTTGTAACATTGCGTCTATGGGGAATCAACCCGAACTAAAAGTCACATTTTCAAAAAAAATTAAATTTTCAAAGTTGATAAACAGTTTTCGAAACCATATTTCTAGATGTACTTTTACATGAAGATTTGGAATATGACATCACTTTGGCTGATTTTTGAATATTTAATGACGTAAATCAAGATTAATTTTACTCGCATCTGGTCTATTCAAAGGATACTGAATCTGTTTTGATTGTCTGTCGTATCTTGAGATCATCACTGTGCAGGCTCCGCATCCTCCTTCTCCACATCCTAGCTTACTTCCTGTCAGCTTTACTTCAATTTTGTCAAGGAATACAACTAAATTTGCTAGTTAGCTACATGTATATATTCATCCATGCATAAATTAATATTTAATGATAGAGAACCCTCACTTCCTCGTCATCGTCATCTTTTCCTTCATATTTTCATTTTTCTTATCATAAACTTGCTTTATACACCTTTTTTTCAAATTAAGGTTTTGCTTTATGTGTATTTTCTTTATTTTGTAAATTGTACAATTAATTTATGCAATAAATACTGGGAAAGGAAAAAACGAAAAAACTTAGGAAGTTCTATGATCATTAACTTCAATGATTGAATTGAACTTCAATGATCATTATTCTAAGTGCTTCAAATGTACAGACATTATTCCTAATTAATAAGTTGCATTTTAATCTCAATGACTTTCTTTGAGAGAGCTGAATGCTTGTTTATGGCTGTTGAATATATGACTGACTATAAAGAGGTCCAAATTAAAGGTGCTACAAATAGTGCAGGGGGCCATTCAATGTTCATCGACAAGTGTCAAAATATATTTAGGTTTGGATATTTCATCAAGAATAACATATATTTTCATTATCTACAAAGAAACCCTCTGGATGAACATTATTTCAGCTGATATTCCTCTTGAAACATGGTGGATCTTAAAAATCTATAAGTGGGACTCCCTTTATAGAAGCTTTGAATTGAATTTACACTTCTTAATGCTGAAATTGATAGTTTATACATACATTTGATGAAAATAGGTATGTCAAAGAAGGTATTAAGCCAAATATTGACCTGATAGCTCAGAAAAAATAAAAAAATTTGAATTTTCTCTCTACAGTCCTTATTGCCCCTTTAAGGATACACTTATTTCTGATGTAGCTCAGTAGTGTTTCTTCAGGCTCAGGGTTATCATCTGTAATCTAGAAATAAGAAAACATAATATTGGAGAGATATGTGACAGTGTGATTGTTCCATACACATAAGGAGGATAGGATTCTCATGTTGAAGATATTGATAAATTGGGAGATGTATTGATAAAGGAGACATGTACTGAATACTGATAAAGGGGAGATGTACTAATAAATGGGAGCTGTATTGATAAAGGAGTGTACTGAATACTGATAAAGGGGAGATGTACTAATTAATAAAAGAGATAGGTACTGATAAATGGGAGCTTAATAAAAAAGGAGACATGTACTGATAAAGGGGAGCTGTACTAATAAAAGAGAGATGTACTAATAAATGGGAGCTGAAAAGGGATATGAACTTATCCACATATGTACACATAGGGAAGATGTACTAATGAAAGTGAGATATATTGATAAGACAGAGATGTACTTCTAAATGGGAAATGCACTTATAAGAGGACTTGCACAGGGGAGGTGTACTTAAAAAGAGGAGCTGAGATGTATTGACAAAACAGAGATGTACTGATAAAGGAATTAGGGCTGTAGAAGGGATGTATTTAAAGGGAAGATGTACCAATAAAAGAGAGATGTATTGATAAGACGGAGATGTACTTCTAAATGGGAAATGTACTTATAAGAGGACTTGCACAGGGGAGGTGTACTTAAAAAGAGGAGCTGAGATGTATTGATAAAACAGAGATGTACTGATAAAGGAATTAGGGCTGTAGAAGGGATGTATTTAACGGGAAGATGTACCAATAAAAGAGAGATGTATTGATAAGACGGAGATGTACTGATAAAGGAATTAGGGCTGTAGGAGGGATGTATTTAACGGGAAGATGTACTAATAAAAGAGAGATGTATTGATAAGACGGAGTTGTAATTCTATATGGAAAATGTACTTAAAAGAGGACTTGTACTAACAATAGGGAGGTGTACTTTTAAGGTGAGATGTATTGATAAAAGAGAGATGCACAGATGATTGGGAGCAAGGGAGGTGTATTAATAAAGGGGTATGTACTTATAAAGGGAAGATGTATTGATAAAGGAAAGATGTATTGATAAATTTAAGATGTACTAATAAATGAGAGATGTACTCAAAAAGGACAAGTACAAATAAAGGGGAGATGTATTGATAAACAGGAGATGGACTTCTAAAGGAGATATGTATTAATAAAGAGGAGATGTTCTGATAAAGAGAATGTGTACTAAAGAAGAGGAAATGTAGTAATAAAGGGGAGATACATTAATAAAGGGGAGAAGTTTACATAGGGAAGATGTACTAATAAAGGGGAAATGTACTCTAAAGGAGAGATGTACTAAAGCCACTAAATAGAAATTTACTATAGACATAGACATACCCACTAATAAAGGCGAGAGATATAAAGGAAGAATGTACTAATAAATGGGAGACGTACTTATAAATGAGAGATATATTGATAAAGGAGAGATGTACTAATGTAATAGATCTAAAGGGGATAATTTATGTACTTACATCATCTCCAATTTTTTTTAAAGTTAAGAGGAATATACTGACAGGGGAGAATATCAATTATGAATATGAAGCAAATACTGGTTCAACAATCGTTCCAAATTATACCTCTAGATTTGACTACACTGCCAAATGCATAATATAAGAATTCAACATTTTTGTAAGGGCAAATTAAAAATAAATTAAAATTGTATACTTCTTTTACTTACCTTTTTCCCATTGACGAAGAACACCAAAGTGTTTCCAGACTGCTCAAGTCCCGCCATATGCTCGATAAAATATTCATGAAACGGTTAAGAACGATAAAAGTACCTTAAAGAAGAGTTTGACTGAATAATAGCAGACCACTAAAAACTTTATGACTTTTAAACTGTTTCAACGTCCTTGACCTCAGGGGTTAAAGCAACATCCGGGCAATTTCAAAATGTCAGCTTCCATGAAAATTTAGAACATTTTATAAAATTTCTTGTTAAACGTTTTGCACGTGTTTCAAATCGTATTACTGCACAATGTTTGCCTCCAGCGATAGAGATTATCATATTGAATACGACAGCCCCATAGAAGCATCTGATAGGTAAGTATAGATCGAAAACAAGTCTAGAACTCATATTTTTTTCTGAGATCGAATCGGATTTTATCAAGATTTCAAATTATTTTAGATACAAGACTTTGGTATGCTTTGGATTGTATGGATTCAGCAATTTGTGTAACATTATGAAAAAGACATTCTGTCACATACAGTGGGGATCATAAAGAATTGCAAAAACTATGAAAATTACATGCTGTCGCACATGTAATAAATTCTTACCTCAGTGTATTCAGTGCTCTATTTTCTCCGTCTTAGTAAGTCCAAATATAGTGGAATTTGTGTCCCTAATGACAAATAAGAACTTCAAAAGTTGAATTGGATATTCACATGTTATGCCGACTCTTCAAATGTTGAGGTGATTTTGTCGCCCGATTGCGCCGGCATGGAGGATTGGCTCCCAGAATGCAACATGACACGTGCCAGCTTACAAAATGCTGTTCCGCCATTTTGAATCCTGTCATGAGTAAATACTTAACTGATGTTGCATTCTGGGAGTCAACCGTCCTTGGATAACAAACATGGCGATCCATGAAAACATTCATTCGATTTGGTAGGGATTTATCCATTATTTGCAGGTAAGAAGCTTTGGATTAATTTATTGTGCTACTTTAGTGAACGGGAATTATTTTTCTACCGCTTGGGAGAGTTTGAGACACGAAACTTGGAAATAAGCTCATTGTGACAACTTGTGAACGTTGAGTTTTATTTTTGTCCCCCATTGTATGTCATAAATTCTTACCTCAGTGTATTCAGGTGAAATTGAATGCTCTATTTTCTCCGTCCCGAAATGTACAAATATAGTTGAATTTGTGTCCATAATCATAGTTGGAACTTATAAATTTGAAGTGATATTCACATGTAATGCCGACACTTCAAATGTTGAGGTGATTTTGGAGCCCAATTACACCGCAAGGAGGATTGGCTCCCAGAAAGCAACATGACACATGCCAGCTTTCACCGGTCACAAGTAAATAAGGTTAACTTATGTTGCATTCTGGGAGTCAATCCTCCTTGGATCACGAACATGGCGATTCATGAAAACATTAGTTTGATTTGGTAGGAATTTATCCATCATTTGCAGGTATGAAGCTTTGGATTCATTTATTGTTCTACTTAGAGTGAACAGGAATTATTTTTCTACCACTTGGGAGAGTTTGAGACATGAAACTTAGAATTTAGGTCATTGTTACAACTTTTGATGGTTGTGGTTTATTAATGTCTCCCACTGTATATGTAGTTGGCAATATGGTTGTCATGCAGTTGAGTTCCTGTACTCCCATAAATGTTAGGGTTGATTTGCGTTGACGTACGTCAGGTTCACATTTTAGGTTGGTAAGTCCCTGTGGAGCCCTGTGGGTGTGATGTCAATCATGGGCTTTCATGAAACTGCATGTGCCAATTAACCTAAAAAATAAGCAATCAAGACCAAAGTGAAATACTATGTGGAAAAATACATTCATATTTTACACGCAAAACATTTGTATATTTCAGATAAATAAATTTTATGTGCAATAAACCTGTAGCCACTTGTAAGTTTGGTAGTTTGAGCCATGTTAATTTTTTGAAACATTGGCATCGAAGCATCAAAATATAAAGCCTTACATACACCATTGCGGCATGGTAGGACCTTTATAGACTTATGGTTTCCAAGGAGCATCATTAATTGGACTTTTAATCATGTGATTTGTCAGGTGACTTGGGATCAAAATGGCCGCGACTAAACCTTTTTAATTAAATTATATCCTTTCTTTATTTCTAGGTTATATTGCAACTGTTGCTATAATTGTTTTCAGTTCGGATGATGAGATCCACATGTTCCTTCATGGCACACCCGAGCAAAAGCGACGAATCAGACGCCGAAGTTTGGGACAACCATCATCTAGTGATGAGGATGACTTTGAGAAGCAAATGGATCAAGAGTTGACGGCAACTGTGTTAGGATTGGAGAAAAGGCGCAGAGAAATTAAAGAAGGTAATTCACATGATATGCATATATCGATGAAAAGGCTGTAAAAAAATGTTTAACAATCAAGGCCAATCCTCCATTTACTTCATTGGAATGTCAGACGCACTTGCAATATTTGATAATATGGCATGTAAAACAGAAAAAATGCTCGGAGGAGGATTGTATGATTATTGCAAGAAAACTCTATGATGTGTAAAAAACTTTCTCTTCATAATTCTGTTTTTTGAAGCTGTTTCCATGCTGTATGTTTTACTACTACTTCTAAAAATTAAGCCCAATGTCCTGTCTAAGGACATCATATCATCATTGGGAATATATACAAAATCCTCATTATCTCAGAAGAACTCATGTTGATCGAGTCTCAACAAGTACATTCACAAACAAAAAATCACACAAAGATACATTGTTTTACACAGCATCTGACAGTGAAGCTGAGGCTCCTGGGACAAGTAATGGAGCAGTGGGAGGACCTGCAAAAGATGGAACAGCAAAAACTGTTGCAGAAGAGTTTTACGATGATATTTACTTTGACTCTGATGATGAAACTGAAGGTCTGTATCCAGGGAAACATTCAAATAATTATCTCTTAAATGTAGTCAATTTTAATTGGTGCACAGGGCTTTGAATCATATGTTTTGTGAATAATTGTGTGGGTGTTTCATTAAAGCATAAATAAAACTGTCTTATGTGCAGAGTTGATTCCAAAGAATTACTCAAACAGTATTAACTGTATAAATATCATTTAATATTTAAAATACAGGATCTAAAAAGAAACAGCCGAAGATGACCAACGATGATCTCCTCTATGACCCTGATCAGGATGATGCAAACCAGAGATGGGTAGATGCTCATAGATCTCATGGAGCACCAGTAGGGCCATCTGGTGACAAGAAAAAGACTCGTGCAGCTCCCTCTAGTGATGCAGTGTTGGACTGCCCTGCATGTTTAACAACATTATGTATAGACTGTCAGAGGTAAATGTGCCACAGTTGGATACAACACAATTTCGAAAAAATATTTAAAATATTATTTTGTCATGGCCCCATGAATTTATTACACACAAAATTGTAGACTTTTATGGAATTTTGATCAACCAATAATTAATGGTTTTAAAATAGTGCTATAAAATATTGATTTTCATGTCTCTCAACATCTTGTTATAGTCTCCAACTTTTTTGTGGATGGGATTCAGCGATCAGCATTGGGCATCTGTAACAAATGGCAGGTGGTGACATTGTGCATGTTAATGCTTGTATTTCGTTCCAGTATCAACTCGATTCTAGACATTTTGGTTTGGCCTAATTATATTAAACTAAACATAGATTTTTATCTTAATACTGTGTATGAGATACAGAGATGTATTTTATTATCCCACTGAACAAAGTTCGTAGGGATGCTAGTCAATCCATTATTTCAATATGGCTACTCAGTTCAAAATGGCTGCCATTTTTCATAAAAACTTTAATCTTTGATAACTTAAATATCAATTAACAGATAAGGTTCACCTTTATTATGCTAATGTCTAGAAACATAAGAGCTCTGCTCAAGAAGAAATTTTCGAGATGTGAAATGTGGAACAACGTGATTTTTGATAACTTAAATGATAAACAATTTGTGTCTGTAATTGGATCAAAATAGGCTAATTTTATGGCCAAAAGAACTCGGTTCAGGGAACAGTTTAAATCTCTACTGTAGCATGATGATAAATAAATATTTAAGGAATTGTGAATCATCAATGTCTCTAATTTATTTTCTTCAACTTTTGTAGTCATTACAATTTTAATGAAGGAATACAAGCCAATGTTTTATAATTATGGTAATAATTTTATGTTATGTAGGACAGCTGATTTTTGTTGTAATTGTTAAAATACCAAAATTCCATATTTAGGAGTCTATGCTAACAGTTGAATTAAATCTGATAATCTATCTAATAATAGAAGCTGGCAATGAATGGGCAGAATAAATCATAGAAACAAAAGTCTTTATTATAATTCTAATAAAATAAACAACTTCTCAACTCCATATACTTACAGCCTGTATTTGGGGGTCATGAAAGTGTTCCCCTATGCCTTCCCAATATAGTTTGTCTCATTGTGTCATCACAATGTGGAGGATAATCTTATTTTGGACAAACTTTCATGTCAATTTTTTTGAAGGAATAATGATAATTGTTAGGTGTGGCAATTTTGTTTGGCCAGAAGAACCATGTCACACACTCTGCAAGAGCAGGGCAATTAGCATTAGTACTATAAAAACCAAACAGATTTGAATATTGGCACGCATTATACCACCAAGCCCCTTTGCGAAAAACAGCACAATTGATGCTGTATTCATCATGATCACGGTCCTTTGTGGTAAATTGCATACCATTGTGGTAAGTAAGTGAGTCCCCTGCAGTTCCAGTATAACCTCCAATTGTCAATCTATAGTTATCACGTTCATCACTAATATCAAATATGGAGTATTCAGCATGACGTGTTTCACTCTGTGGGGGCCACATGGTAAGATCAACTCTGAGACTGTAGTTGCCTTGATTTAATAGACCATGAAGGTTGTTCAGGCCAATGAAATATTCTCCTTCTGGGTTCCCGAATCCTGACTGATACTCGACCCAGCCTCTGTAGAAATCAACACTCCCATCAAATCGCCTTGCTATGTAGACACACCCACCACTACAGTACACTTTGAATGCATTTTGTTCCTGGGGTTGGATAGTTTTGACACCAGTAAAATGTTTACTTTCAGTACAGTCATGAGCCAAAGCAACTGAAAAGCACAATATAGTGCTGAATCTGCAGACATATTCTATATTGATACATGTATTGCAAAATGTGACATGTGTATTTTTTGTTAGATGATCCCAGAATGCACAATTTTCAGTTTTTGTACACTGAACAAAATTTCACAAATTTACCTGAACTTGTCGTTGTGATGTTGTTAAATGGTTGTGGACTTGTGCCCTGGTTAGTGTTGTCTGTGACAGCATCTGAAAACAGGTATTTTTAGTTTATGGAATCATTAGTGTAACTGTCTTATTAGGTGTACTTTTTGTCATTTCTAAATTAATTTGAAGTTATTTGCTCAATTTTGTCCTCCTCTTAAAATCCCCGTCTAAAGTTTGAAAATATTTTTTTATCATTCATTTACTATTCGTCAGGACTTATAAAATGATTTTAGAGATTTTTGAACAAAAAAAAATTTTTGAAAAAAAAGTTTGTGAGCATTTCATTTCTCAAATTTTCAAATTTCCCGCCATTTTTCAAAAAAATTTGAAATTTCTTAATCATCAAATATTTCTTAATGCATTTCAAAAAAGATTATCTTTTTAACACCAATGCAAAGATTGAACAAAGGACACACTATTTCAATAATAAAATGCCATATTTAATGGGCCACTTCAATGTTTTAGCATATCAAAAATATTTTGAAACATTAGTGATGTCACTACTAAGGTATCAAAAACTTGAAATTTTTTTTTCGATGTCAATCTTTTCTAAATATGCTAGACTTTCATACAAAACCAATGTTGATTGTCTAACCAGGTTAAAAGGAAGAATGAATTATGTTTTAGATATCATTGTACCATTGGTTTCTATGAGAACTAAAATTTTGAAATGCATTTTTCTCAGAACCATTTTCATGCACTGATAAGTTCATTTCTCGCTTGTTTATCAACCAATTTTCTTAATTTTTTCGGCAAAAAACATGGGAGGATGAATGCTATGCATTGGTATGAATCGTGGCTAATTAGAAGATATGAGGGACCTCTAAAAGTTGGTTTTAAATAAATTCACAAATTTTGGAACAAAAAGTCTATCAAAAACCACTTTTTGAAATTTAAAAAAAAGTTTCACATATCACACTTTGATAACATTGGGTAAGACTACAATATAAGCCAAAGTGGTTTAAACTTTACATGGGGCCTTTAATAGATTCTTGTGATTTAATTAGAGCTAGAATGCAAAATAGATACCGGTAATTGATCTAAATAATAAATGCAGTACTTAACCTGTTGTTTCACATCGTGAATTGTTCTGCATCCTTTCCAAGTGATCCCTTATAAGAGTGACATCATCTTTTATTTCATCTACCTTATTGTACACCTCTTCAACATTGTCATTATTTTTGATGGGAGAGTTTTGTGTCTCTGTTATAAAATTGTTCAGTTTTGCATCAAGCCTTTGTATATCTGTTTTCATCTCTTCAACATCAATTTTTATTTCTTCAGCTCTGTTGTTCACTTTTTCAATGGCTCCCCTTGTCTTTGTGAGATTATTCTTGATGTCTTCAACATTGACTTGCAGTGTATCATCTTCTTCATTTTTGGTACAGCAATTTTGTGTTTCTGTTTTGATTTCACTTAGCTGTGTGCTCAAATGTGCATCAAGGTTGTCAATATTGTAGGTTCATCATCAAGGTTGTAGTATAATTATGTTAAATAATCTAAGTCAAACTATCAGGTCTGGAAACGACTATCACCTGGATCTTTCTCTCTGTGCTGTAGTATAATTCAACTTTGATTATGTGAAATAATCTAAGTCAAACTATCAGTTTTGTACACGGCTATCACCTGGATCCTCCTCAATGTAGATGTATATTCTAACTTCAATGACACAAAATCATCAAAGTCAAAATATCTCGCTGGATAATCTGCTAAGTCCTAGAACGTCCTCTCTGTAGATGTATATTCTAACTTCAATGACCCAAAATCATCAAAGTCAAAATATCTCGCTTGATAATCTGCTAAGTCCTGGAACGTCCTCTCTATAGATGTATATTCTAACTTCAATGACCCAAAATCATCAAAGTCAAAATATCTCGTTGGATAAACTGCTAAGTCCTGGAACCTCTTCAATGTAGATGTATAAGTCAAACTATCACAATCTTCAAACTACCAAGTCCAAGAACTTCTAATACACGGCATCAACTGCTAAGTCCATGTAGCCTACTTCCTTCACAATTAAATAATAAGGCTACCTACAAATATAGCATGCACACAACGACATATGCAAATATATAACATGTGAAAATATTTGCCCTTTAAAATTGACTAAGTTAATTTAATGTTAAGTGATACTGATATTAAAATATTCTAAGTTCAATATTTCTCTTTCCAAAAACAACAAAGTCCAAAATAATATTTCACCAAATATTGACTAAGTTAATTTCATACTAAGTTATACTGATGTTAAAATATTCTAAGTTAAATATTTCTATCTCCAAAAATAACAAAGTCCAAAATAATGTTTCACCAAATACTGACTAAGTCCAATAATGTTGTAAATCGTCTAAGTTCCTTGATGATCAAAATAGCTTGTTTCTCAAACACAAGTTATGTCAGCATTTCCTCTCAGTCTATGAAGGCTGGACAATACGTCTAATGCTTTGCGCTGGGGATAGCTTCACCCTGTCGAAGTTTTGTCCAGTCTTGTAGATCTTCCTTACTTCCAGTGCGGTAAATAAACTAAGTCTCGCACACTTAGCTACATCAAAGTTTCCAAAAATCCAAGTTCCAAAATAAACTAAGTTCCTCACACTTAGTTTCCTCAATCTGCCCTTGTATACTGCAAACGTATAGCTTGGCTCATCAGATGTATTCTACTAAGGTACAGCTTCTATCTTCATGTGTATACTGCAAACGTATAGCTTCAAGACCACAAAATCAACTAAGTTCTATAAAACTTAGAAGATTTTAGCTGTTTCCCGAAATTCCGCTCTGGAGGTCCTTCCTCGACAACATCTGGCATCGCACTGACGATCCTTCAACAGCGAGATACTTATATAGGCCGGATGACGTCATCGATTTTCGTACAAGATTTCAACTGTGAATTACAGCTTATTTACGCCATATTTCGCTTCAATATTGATCATACAGCAAGATTATAATATTGACTCAAGAAATATAACAGTAATTAATCACTATCTAGTCTAATTTCACTTCGATTCAATCGAATCAAAAGCAGGAAGTAAAATAATAAAGGTGTCATGTTAGACTACCGATCAACTACAAATTAGACTGCCAGATAAGACTGCCCGATCAACATAAACAAAATCGTGATCAAATAAATAAAACATGCGAACTGTTTCACCTCTGTAAGTACAACCTAAGTGCTGCAAATGATACTACATTTATAAATCTTAATAATCTCAATGGGAAATTACTTTCCAGGTGTAATAATTACCTAATGTACAAAAATACAGCACTTTATTAAAAATCAAAAATTTTACATTTAAAATTCCGTTACACTCCCCCCTACCAAGATATTGGTACGTCCTCGTACCAAACTAAGACATAAATGTACTTTCTAACTAACTATAAAAACTTACAAAATATCTAACTTGCCAAAAATGTTTAACATGTCAAATATGTTAACCTGTCAAATGTGTTCAACCCCGGGGTTAACTAACTATCAATACAATGTTCAAGTTTCTAACTACTTGAATATCTAACTATCTAAAGTTATCTAGATATCTAACAAGTTAACACCTAACTATGTTTCACTTCACATATTTAAAATTATACTCATGTGAATTTACTCTCTCTTGTAGCGCTTCCTGGATGATTGAGACCTGGACTTCCATCTACTGTCACGAGATCTGGATCTCCAATCACGATCCCTGCTAAGCCTTCTGTGACGTGGAAAACTGTCCAAAAGGTCTGCTTCACAAGTACGGTTTGACCTGTTAAGCTCATTTGTTGCTCTGTGTCTCAATCGGGAATGTCTATCAGAAAAATGAGCTGATCGCTTTCTGTCATGTCGGTATTCTGCTCTCCAATCATGTCTGTAATCAGGTGACTTTGAATACGGCCTCGACTGATGACTATCTCTGCTTGTTCCAGGTTGGTTATACACATCATTATTTTCAGAAACCTCAGCCACAAAATCATCCAAGTGTCTGGGACGTTTGCGCTCCCTCCTTGATGGTTTTTCATCCACTTCCTTCTTGGGCGATGTCTTGACAGTTTCCTTGGAGTCTGGAGTTACATCTTACTACTTTAGGCTCTTCTTCCTGATCCTTCCATTTCACAGTTTTAGAGATAGGCTTAGAAGAACATGGAACCTTGTCAGTAATTAACTCCTGCACGGGGTCATCTGTAAGAGGTTCCATAACTATCTCTGGCTGTGACTTTGGTATACGCCAATCATCTGGCAACTCAGCTTCATATGGCTTGAGCATATTAAAGTGAATAACTCTTGGTTTCTTGCCTTTGATCTGTATTCGATAGGTGACATCGGAGATCTTCTTTATGATTTGGAAAGGACCCTTCCATTTACTCTCCAATTTTGGCGACACTCCTTTCCTTTTGGTATTGTCCAAATACCAGACAGCATCTCCTTCACTGTAAGAATGTCCAGCCAACTTCCGATCATACGCCACCTTCTGTCTTTCTGCACTGAGTTTAAGTTTCGCTCGTGCACGATCATGGGCTTCACTAAGTTTCTCTCGTAAATCAGTGACATAGTCACTTTCCTCGGTATCCGTAGGTGGGACTTCAATTAATGTCTCCAGAGGAAGTTTCAGCTCTCTGCCGAGCATCAACATAGCTGGTGTCTCTCCTGTGGATTCATTTACTGCCGTTCTGTAGGCCATTAGTGCAAACGGAATTTGCAAATCCCAGTCTGTCTGGTGGGGTTCTGGCTGAAGGAGCTTAGCCAAAGAATCTAACAACGTCCGGTTGTAGCGCTCTATCATCCCATCCGACTGGGGATGGAATGGTGTTGTCCTCGTCTTTTCTATACCCAGCAAGTTGCACATCTCTTGAAAGACTTTCGCTTCAAAGTTACGTCCCTGATCGGAATGTAGGGTCGCAGGCATTCCTAGACGACATACAACTTCAGTCACTATCTTGTCAGCAACAGTACGGGCCTCTTGATTGGGTAAAGCAAAAGCCTCCATCCACTTGGAGAAATAGTCCCCACATACAAGTATAACTTTGTTTCCCCGTGGAGTTTCTGGGAAAGGCCCAAGGATATCTATGGCTATCCTTTCCATGGGATTACCAACTCCATGTGTTTTCATAGGGGCACGATATGGTTTCATGGGTTTCTTCCTTGCACCACAAATCTTGCAAGTTCGCACAACAGCTCGTACATCATTACGTTGTTCATGCCAATAGAACCGCTGTCGACTCCTCATGAATGTCTTCTTAATGCCAAAGTGTCCAGCAACTTTGTTACTGTGGCTCATCTCTAACACTATTGGCCTAAGAACTGCTGGTGCCAATATCTGAAGTGATGCAGTATTTCCTTCATCATCTTCCCAACTTCTGCATAAAACTCCCTTATTCAGCACAATGCGATCCCACTGATTCCAATAGTGCTTGATAGCTGCACTGTTATAGCTTATTTCATCCCAAGATGGTCTCGCTTCAGACTTAAGTTTTGCTTTCAGTATTGGCCCAATATCGGCATCTTCGGCTTGAGCCTCTGCTATCTTCTCTAAAGTCCACTCTGGATGGATAGCCACTGTTGTTATATCCTCGACACAAAACATGGTAGTCTCCTCTGGTATTTCACAGTGGTCACACTGTCGGCAGGGAATCCTGGACATCACATCCGCATTCTGGTGTTTGTTGCCGGGTCGAAACTCGAGTTCAAAATTGTACTCTTGAATCACCTGCAACCAACGAGCCAGTTGTCCCTCGGGATCCTTAAAGTTGATCAACCATCTCAGTGAACTATGATCCGTTCAGAGTTTAAAGTGGACTCCATACAGGTATTGTCGAAAGTAGCGCACATAGTTCACTGCAGCCAGCAACTCCCTCCTTGTAACACAGTAGTTTTTCTCTTGTTTATTGAGTCGCTTACTGGCATAATATATCACTCTTTCTTCTCCATCTTGAAGTTGAGATAGGACAGCACCAATAGACTCGTTACTGGCATCGGTATCAAGAATATAGGGGCAGTCATCTCTGGGATAAGCCAATATAGGAGCTGTGATAAGCTTCTGTTTCAGCATGTCAAATGCTACTTGGCAATCTCCATCCCAATAAAATCTTTGGTTTTTCTTCGTCAAGGCATGTAAGGGACCAGCAATCTTTGCAAAGTCTTGCACATGGCGCCTGTAGTATGATGCACCACCCAAGAATTGCCTAACTTCCTTGACGTTCTTTGGTGTTGGGTACTCAGCCATCTGCTGAACTTTCTTTGGATTTGGAGCAATCCCATTCTCCGACACTACGTGTCCTAAGTAATCCACTTCTCTCTGGAACAAGGAACACTTCCTCGGTTTGAGACGGAGACCTGCAGCTCTGAATCTGTCGAATACTTCTTGTAATCGATCCATACAGCCATCAAACGTTGGCGAAAACGTTATGACGTCATCCAAGTAGACAAGCGATGACTATGAGCTGAGTCCATGTAACACTTGTTCCATTAATCTCGAAAATGTAGAAGGGGCATTCGCCAACCCAAAAGGCATGACAACCCATTGGTATAAGCCACCTCTTACGACAAATGCAGACTTCTCCTTTGCGCTCTCATCTAATTCACATTGCCAGTATCCGCTTGCCATATCCAAGCAAGAGAAGTAAGCTGATCCATTCATCATGTTAAGGGTCTCCTCTATACGTGGTATAGGGAATGCATCTTTCTTGGTGACAGAGTTGAGGCGCCTGTAATCTACACAAAACCTCCATGAATTATCTTTCTTTTTCACCAAGACAATTGGAGATGCCCATGGACTTTTTGATTTCTCAATTATCCCTCTCTCCAACATATCCTCAATCTGTTTATTCACCTCCTCTTGTTTAACTTTCGGTAAGGGTCGATACATTTGCTTAATAGGGGCAGAATCACCAGTATCAATGTGGTGTTTAACTAGGTGAGTGCGTCCTAAATCAGCATCTCCTGTGGCGAATATGTCAGCATTTCGACACAGCATAACTCTAACTTTTTCCCTTTGATTATCTGTAAGATGTTCACAACTTTGGTCAAATAATTCCTGTAAATGTGCTGGCAGTGTTTGTATTTTCAGGTTTGCATCAGCAGATGATCCCTGTAGCATGCATACATCATCTTGAGGCAACTCAGATGCATCTGTTAAATGGTACACTCCAGTTTCAATGGTACTGTACTCTCCAATGGTTATTCCAGCAAGTAGATGTTCTTCAAATTCAGTATGGTTCCACACTTCCACAAACATTTGTTGTTGGCCTAATTCTACCAATGTGGAAACAACTTCTACATTTGCTGCATCAAAATCAGTAAGAGGCTCTATAATTCCCAACTCACAAGAATTGATGCTCTTCTGCATCTCCACTTCTATTAAACGCATTGTATAAGGTTCAATGGTAACATCCTCTTTCACTCTGCAATCCGTGACTGATTGACTTCCCCTAGCCTCTCCTATATTTGGTAACTCAGTATCATTTTGATTAACTGTGAGTCCTGTTGAACATTGAGCCTGCAACTCTGAAGCAGAACTGCAAGTCGTGAAGTCGTCTTCCTCACATTCTACTGAGTCCCTGTTCAACTACAACTCTGGGCTACTTGATTTGTTTGAAAACAAATCTTCGCTTTGCAAACTTCGTTGATATTGGGATAAATCAGGCTCTACATCTTGGGAATCTGGAGTGTCTTGAATACCCTGCACGTCACTCGACGATACCTGGGACGTACTTCCCTGACTCACAGAGGGGGTTTTTGGTATCACTCCACTCTTAGGTGTGAAACAGATCAAACCCGGACAAAATGGTACATCGGGTACAGGTTCCCATCCATCTTCTTCTCCCAATTTGTCTGGATAATACCCAATGGGACTTGATCTCACTCCGACAGGTGTCGACTGTGACACAGGAGTTCCAAGTTTGAGTTCAGTTAAATCATCATCACTGCTATCACTTTCATCTGTTGGACAAGGCGCTGGAGGCAACTCTGGTTCCTCAGGTTCCTCGAGCTGAATAATCTCGGTATCTGTATTTGCAGATGCCTTCTCTGAAGCAGTAGTAGAAGGCAGCATCTTATCTTCAATCACATTAGCTGCCATAGCCTCAGCAAGTTGACTTGCTGGAAATGTCAATTCTTTAGCACCATTATTTATCACAGCACCAGTGATTGTCATGAAATCAGATCTTAAAATTCCATCGTGATCAATATCTGCCACTACAATGGATGTTTGTGTTTCCTGACCATCTAATTCAATTATTCCATCAATTATTCCACATACTGCTATAGGACTGCCGCTTGCTTGAATGAATACCCTATCAGCAGGATACAATCTGGGTTTCAGTCTATCTGGTATCTGCATATAACTTCGCTGGCCAATCATAGTTCGGACGGCTCCAGAATCCACTAAGAACTCTACCTTCGTTCCACACACAGTACCAGTGGCTATAATCTTGCGTATCGTAGTGTCGCTACTATCACTTTTGGATATCTCTAAGTCTCCATGTGTTAGAAACTTGACAGGATTTGTGGATTCTCCTTTCGAATCTTTGATGATGCCTTTCTTGATGTCATTCTGCTTTTTGTAACAATCAGACTGATAATGTCTTAACTTGTCGCAATAATAACATTTGACACCTCTGGACACGGGCTTTTTCTCTCCAGACTCATTGGATTTTTCTTTGTCCTTCAACTCTTGTATTATTGTCTTAAGATTAGCTGTAGATTCTTTGTGCATCTCTTGCACCACCTTCATAAGATTAGCAGGCATCTCCTGCATCAATTTATTTTGCATTACTGTAGAGTCCCTATGCATCTCCTGAAACGTCTTTAAAAATTGCATCATTTCATTTTGAGTCTGTTTCTCTTCTACAGCATTTATTCTTTCATCTCTATGTCTTGGTTTTAAACCTTTGCGCATCCTTTCAGACTCAAGATACGACTCCTCTCGTATGGCAATTTCGATGGCTTTGTCCAAAGTGCTGCAATCTCCGCTATGATTATGAATGGACCGCCTAATCTCATCATCAGGGATAGCCTGCGCAAAACGTTCCCTAGCCAAACGATCTTGAGCAGCCCGAGGTAACTCAGGATATGCTAATGATGTCAGCCGTCTGACATCTTGACCAAGAGTCTGTAGTGTTTCCTTGGGTTTACGTGTTCGGCCCACCCACTCTGCTTGGTACACATCTGCTTTCCCTCCTGGGCCAAACCTTTTATCTAAGGCAGACACCAATTCATCATACGTATAGCCAGGGTCCATCTCATAGATGAGTTGTTGCGCTTGACCCCTAAGGCTAGTTGCAAGAAACTGTTTCTTCTCTTCATCGCTCCATGAATTTGCACTTACACACATGGCAAAATAGGCTTTGTAGTCAATCCATGGTGTAGTTCCATTGTATGTGTCAGGCTTGATTTTTGTCTTGCTTTGAGAAGCAGTTCTCTTAGGTATCGTCTCCTCCAATACCTTCCCAACTAACTTAGTCGTCTCTTCATGCATCTTTGCAAACTGAGCTATCACTGAAGGCATTGTATCATTCATTGGTACGGCCGTTTCCTCTTCTTGAGGAGTAAAATGTGTCATATTTGCATTAGTCTGCAGAGCTTCTTCATATCTGGTTTCAGCCTCATTCGGTAATTCATCATATGTGGATCGGTATCTATCCTTGGAAGGCTGACTTTGAGTCTGTTGAGGTACAAACATTCTTTTACTCGGTGTTCCCACAAACTTTGTCTCTCCGAATCCATAGTCATCTTCTGACTTTACAGCTACAACTCTCCTTTTTGTCGGAGGACTCTTAAATGCAGGTCTCTTTGGCAGTCCTGGAAAATCTTCATCAGAAGCAATTCTCTTCTGGCGTCTGAGTGGCCACTTTGGGGGAGTTACTATTCTGGGTTGATCAGCAGTTAATTCTGGATTAACTAATGTAGGCCCCCCTACCACTCCTTGCTGTGGATTAAACGTAGAAAGAACTTCTCGAGACTGTAATCTCTGAGGAGTCGCACTGGACTTAGCCTGTAACATTGTTCTGGTGTCTACACTTGTTCCTAATTTCACTACAGGACTTGAAGGTCTGACGTCACCCTGTAAAACTGGTTCAGGACGAGAAGTTGAACTTTGCAATACCATCTGTAATGTCTGGCATAAATTGTTCATCTGGTCTTTCATCTGTGTTAAATCTCCTCCAATGTTGTTGACCTGGCTTCCCATGTTAGACATGTGTCCTTCCATGTTAGCCACCTGTCCTTCTATATGAGACATGTGTCCCTCCATATTAGACACCTGTCCTTCCATCATGTTTATGGTAGTCACATTCTGGTTAATGGCATCTTCCATAACATGTATATGTGTTTTCATTTCTCTATCAACTGGTCTTTCCTGCGTGCCCAGTTTAAGTTCTGCAGGTGTAGTTATCATTGTTGAGGTGCGAGGCATATATCTATCTCCTTTGGGTCTGGCTCCCCATGCTTGACTCTGTGGACTATAAACACCATCATGTACTGTGCGTGACCAATAGCCAGTAGTCTGTCCACCCCAAGCTTTCTTAAACTCTGTTTCTATCCCAGTCTTATCACTAGGGTAGATTGCTTCTGCACCACCAACTGTAGGGTGTCTCTCATCTGGATCTGCCTCACTTGGCAACCTCCATTTCTCCATCGCTGGGAGTTCTGTAGCCATGTGTTCCGTAGCCTTTCTTCCTGTATATTGAAGAGTGTCATCCTTGGCTATGGGATTATCTATCTCACCGTCTGTAGCTAACTTTACAAAGACAGTCTTTTCTACATCTTTAGACTTGTCTATATTTGTATCAGAGAGATCACCACTCTCTATCGACTTTGGAGCTTCTGTATCCATCTTTAAAGTGCTATAATGTGCCTCTGGTTCAATTCCTCAGAAACAGTCAATCCCACCGCTGCCACCAATGTAACAGTTTGGCCTATTTTTGTGGATATACGTGGTAGCGTGGCTTATAATAGGCCCACTGTTTAGTAAACGGTGTTTACTTGGTGAGTTACACGGCACACGTTAAATGTGCGATTGTCCCTAAAGAATTAAACAGACATATACAATTAAATATAAATATAAAACAGTATATTGTGGCGTTTATAAGCCCAAATAAAGATGTACATTAAATGTCAAGTATGAAGGTTAAAATGCTACGATATTATTATCTCTCTCAAAACTCACAACTCAAAAGTCCATATAAGCTAATATTTATCACTAATAAAGCAATATCTAGAGTCCGTATAAGCTAATAATAATCACTAAGAACACAATATCCAGAGTCCATATAAACTAAAGTAGATGATCACTATATACCACTGTTGTATCTCCAATATTAAAAGTTCATATATGTTGTAATACTTGTACGTCTTGTATTGTACTTGTAACTTGAACCTGAAATAGTAATCTCCTGGATCCTCCTCTATGTAGTGTAGTATGATTCAAATTTGATGATGTGAAATCATCTAAGTCCAACTATTGCTCCGTAAACGTAAATCTCCTGGATCCTCTTCACTGTATTGTAGTATAATTCAGCTTTGATAATGTGAAATCATCAAGTCAACTATCGGCTCGGTAAATGGCTATCTCCTGGATCCTCCTCTCTGGGTTGTAGTATAATTCAACTTTGATTATGTAAAATAATCTAAGTTAAACTATCGGCTCTGTAAACGGCTATCTCCTGGATCCTCTTCACTGTGTTGTATTATAATTCAACTTTGATTATGTGAAATAATCCAAGTCAAACTATCAGTTGTGTAAACTCCTAAGTCCTGGATCCTCCTCAATGTGTTGTAGTATAATTCAACTTTGATTATGTTAAATAATCTAAGTCAAACTATCAGGTCTGGAAACGACTATCACCTGGATCTTTCTCTCTGTGCTGTAGTATAATTCAACTTTGATTATGTGAAATAATCTAAGTCAAACTATCAGTTTTGTACACGGCTATCACCTGGATCCTCCTCAATGTAGATGTATATTCTAACTTCAATGACACAAAATCATCAAAGTCAAAATATCTCGCTGGATAATCTGCTAAGTCCTAGAACGTCCTCTCTGTAGATGTATATTCTAACTTCAATGACCCAAAATCATCAAAGTCAAAATATCTCGCTTGATAATCTGCTAAGTCCTGGAACGTCCTCTCTATAGATGTATATTCTAACTTCAATGACCCAAAATCATCAAAGTCAAAATATCTCGTTGGATAAACTGCTAAGTCCTGGAACCTCTTCAATGTAGATGTATAAGTCAAACTATCACAATCTTCAAACTACCAAGTCCAAGAACTTCTAATACACGGCATCAACTGCTAAGTCCATGTAGCCTACTTCCTTCACAATTAAATAATAAGGCTACCTACAAATATAGCATGCACACAACGACATATGCAAATATATAACATGTGAAAATATTTGCCCTTTAAAATTGACTAAGTTAATTTAATGTTAAGTGATACTGATATTAAAATATTCTAAGTTCAATATTTCTCTTTCCAAAAACAACAAAGTCCAAAATAATATTTCACCAAATATTGACTAAGTTAATTTCATACTAAGTTATACTGATGTTAAAATATTCTAACTTAAATATTTCTATCTCCAAAAATAACAAAGTCCAAAATAATGTTTCACCAAATACTGACTAAGTCCAATAATGTTGTAAATCGTCTAAGTTCCTTGATGATCAAAATAGCTTGTTTCTCAAACACAAGTTATGTCAGCATTTCCTCTCAGTCTATGAAGGCTGGACAATACGTCTAATGCTTTGCGCTGGGGATAGCTTCACCCTGTCGAAGTTTTGTCCAGTCTTGTAGATCTTCCTTACTTCCAGTGCGGTAAATAAACTTAGCTACATCAAAGTTTCCAAAAATCCAAGTTCCAAAATAAACTAAGTTCCTCACACTTAGTTTCCTCAATCTGCCCTTGTATACTGCAAACGTATAGCTTGGCTCATCAGATGTATTCTACTAAGGTACAGCTTCTATCTTCATGTGTATACTGCAAACGTATAGCTTCAAGACCACAAAATCAACTAAGTTCTATAAAACTTAGAAGATTTTAGCTGTTTCCCGAAATTCCGCTCTGGAGGTCCTTCCTCGACAACATCTGGCATCGCACTGACGATCCTTCAACAGCGAGATACTTATATAGGCCGGATGACGTCATCAATTTTCGTACAAGATTTCAACTGTGAATTACAGCTTATTTACGCCATATTTCGCTTCAATATTGATCATACAGCAAGATTATAATATTGACTCAAGAAATATAACAGTAATTAATCACTATCTAGTCTAATTTCACTTCGATTCAATCGAATCAAAAGCAGGAAGTAAAATAATAAAGGTGTCATGTTAGACTACCGATCAACTACAAATTAGACTGCCAGATAAGACTGCCCGATCAACATAAACAAAATCGTGATCAAATAAATAAAACATGCGAACTGTTTCACCTCTGTAAGTACAACCTAAGTGCTGCAAATGATACTACATTTATAAATCTTAATAATCTCAATGGGAAATTACTTTCCAGGTGTAATAATTACCTAATGTACAAAAATACAGCACTTTATTAAAAATCAAAAATTTTACATTTAAAATTCCGTTACAGTATTGATCAAATTATATATTCAAAAACATTTACACAGATTGATACAATGGGATTATCCTGGTATTGTTAAAGCTTGTGCCTTATTTGTGTATAATGTTTAATAATAATATAAATAAATTTAATATCTTTTTAAACAAACTTTTAAGTTACTTTGGCCTAGTCTAATTTTTTCAGATTTTCACCGAAGTTCTATTGTGCAAGGTAACACAGGAAAAAGTAACTGGACGAAAATCCCTGGGATTTTTTTCAAAAAATTGGTTGAGGTAATTTTGCGGTTTTTATCAATCCACCAAATTAAAATGTCCATCAAATTAAAGCAATTTACAGTATCTAGAAAGTTAGATGTTCAAATAGAAAAAGCATTGCACCATTGGATAGTCAGTAGTAGAAGCATATTACACTTTCTTATGAGAATTTGGCTGGTGAGATACCAAATGTTATAGGCAAATGGCTTCTTTGGATACAAGATCTGTTTGAGAAGGAATTTTCAATAAAGTTACTCAATTTATTCAAAATAGAAATTTAAAATTTTAATATATACTCAAATACTAGTTAACAGATTTAGTACAAATTTTAAATTCTGTTGAGAGGTGGCATGGGAGCTCTGTTTAAGGAAATTTTCAAGGTGGCCACTTAACCATTTTGGAAATAAATTGATCTTCGATACCTCATGGTTTATACATAACACTATACAGAGCTATATTTTATTCAAGACATGGTTTATACAAAACACTATACAGAGCTATGTTTTCTTCCAGGCATGATATATACAAGACACCATACTGCCATACAGAGCTATGTTTTTTTCCAGGCATGATATGTACAGGACACCATACAGAGCTATGTTTTATTCCAGGCATGATATATAATATACATAACACTATACAGAGCTATGTTTTATTCAAGACATGGTTTATACATAACACTATACAGAGCTATTTTTTTCCAGGCATGATATATACAAGACACAATACAGAGCTATGTTTGTAATGAACTGTTCAACAAACTTCACGGAAATCCTAAGATATCCTGCTGAAAAAGTGAACAAAAAACTTAGTAAACGACAAAAAAAGCTTAACAAAAATAAAAAGAAAGACTCACCAGATGCAGCTAGTGTTTTAACAGATGGACAACAGAATCAAGATGACAATTCAATGGTAATAGATGGCCCTAGTGGTAGTACTGAAGCAGACGACAGTGACAAAGTACACCCAGTGACATGTTCAGAATGCAATACAGAAGTTGGCGTGTATGATTCAGATGAAGTTTACCATTTTTTCAATGTATTGGCAAGCTATAGTTAACTATAATATAATACTATTATCTCCAATGATTGGTGTCTCCTTTCAACTAGTTTATGGGGACCTGATTAGAATTATTTTTCTTATATCATCATAATCAACCATGCAAAAAGGCCTCGGAGAAGGAGAAATAGTTCATAAGGGAACACAATTTTAAAAATTTCTGTACTATTTATAGCTTGCCAATTCCTATTAACAAAATGGGAAATTCAAGGACATACTAGTATATTTGTAATTCTCATCCTAAATAACTTTAAAATATTTTTTATCACACCATCGGTGGGATATAGTCGTCATACTGGTCGTGGTCGTGGTCGTGATCGTGGTCGTGATCATGGTCGTGATCGTCCCGCTTTTTTGTCATCGCCGTTTAAGGAAAACTGCTCATCAGATTTTCTCCAAATTCGCAGAGATGATACAGCATATGAAGTACTAGAGCTGATTAACTTTTGGGTTGCCATCTTGTTTTCTGGCAGCCATTTTGAAGGTTTTTCGAAAAATCTTGTCATCGCCATTTCAGGAAAACCGCTCATTTGATTTCCTTCAAATTTACACAAATGATAGAGGATATCAAGTACTAGAGCTGATTAACTTTTGGGCGGCCATCTTGTTTTCTGGCAGCCATTTTGAAGATTTTTCAAAAAATCTTGTCATCGCCATTTCAGAAAATCCGCTCATCGGATTTCCTTCAAATTTACACACATGATAGAGGATATCAAGTACTAGAGCTGATTAACTTTTGGGTGGCCATCTTGTTTTCTGGTGGCCATTTTGAAGGTTTTTCGAAAAATCTTGTCATCGCCATTTCAGGAAAACCGCTCATCGGATTTCCTTCAAATTTACACAAATGATAGAGGATATCAAGTACTAGAGCTGATTAACTTTTGGGCGGCCATCTTGTTTTCTTGTTCTTGAAATTTGTAAACATAATAGGAGAACAGTTTTCCTGGTTCATAGTGTCTGCCTATTTGATGGTGTGATCTCGTTTACGTCCTGTGCCTTGTTTATATTTATAACAGTATCATAATGTTACTTACACCATCAATAAACTTGGATATAAACCTACTCTTCTAAAAAGAAGAATAGAAGTATTTGCACTTTTACAATTTTAAAAGGCAATCCAGTGATGTTCAACATAATCTAATTCTCCATGTCCTTGTCAATATATTTGTAACATCCCTGGATGACAAGTTGCTACTACAGCTCAGCTGTGTCGACTTAAGTCTTGATTGCTCAGGGTTAGAGCATCAGACTCTGACTGGAAGGTCCTGGTTTTTATTTCAACACATGGCATTTCATTTAGCACATTCCCTTTCATATTATTATGAATAAGAAATTGTTTATGGTTGTTTACCATGGGAATTTGCTATTGGCCCTTAAAGTGACTTTTGAGGGTTTAGAGAGGGAATATACTAGATGAGTCTATGGTTAATGAATTTACAATGTACATGTAGTTACAATGTATGTAAAAATAAATATTTTTATAGAATATTTTAAACTTGTTTATGTAAGTAATGGTGTTTAATTATCAACAGTTGTGGAAAAAAGAAGTTAGTTGCCTCCTCATCCTTGTCTTTCAATAGAGGCTTTTCCATATAGCTTTGAAATCCCGCTAAAGTCTCGTTTTAATGAGAGATCTGCATTTTTAACTACTAAAAACTAACATTTTCTTCTATTTGATGGCATATACGAATTCTGTGTGTAATTTTCTATCAAAACAACTTTGATTTGCACTGTTAGTTACCTTTATTCAAATTCTAGAGATTTTCAAGTTTTCAAAAAATGGTCGGGCTAAATTCCCATTGGCACAATGTTGAAAAACCTTCAAAAGTTCATTTACTCTTAATAGTGTTTTAAGTTGATCCAAATGGAATTACTTGCTATTAAGTTGCCATGTTATTTAGCCCTACCAATACCCATGATGCCATCTATTTTTCCATTTATATGGAAAAGGGTCAATTGAGTATAATAAAATTAACACTATTCGCTAATGAAACCATAATTTACCCCCTCCCCCTAAAATAAAAAAAACTAACTTTGCTTTATTATGTCACCACCAAAAGTGGTGACATATTGTTATGGTCTCCGTTTTTTTGCGACGGCGGTTGGTGGTTGGAGGTTGGCGTCCGGCGTCTGTAACAATTTCTTACAACTTCCTATAACTTAACAAATACTGTTTAGATTGACTTCAATTTTTTTCTAAATCATCTACATGTTCTCAGAAGTTCAAATCTTTAGATTTGACCTTCAATGACCTTCTCAAGGTCAAAAAGGTCTTTTTTCAACTTGCTTCACATTGACTAAAATTTTTTTCAAAATCATCTACAAGCTCTCAGAAATTCAAATCTGACTTTAGATTTGACTTTAGATTTGACATTTGACCTTCAAATCTGACTTTAGATTTGACATTTGACCTTCAATGACCTTCTCAAGGTCAAAAAAGGTCAAAAAGGTCTGTTTTCAACTTGCTTCAAATTGACAAAAAGGTCTTTTTTCAACTTGCTTCACATTGACTAAAATTTTTTTCAAAATCATCTACAAGCTCTCAGAAATTCAAATCTGACTTTAGATTTGACTTTAGATTTGACATTTGACCTTCAAATCTGACTTTAGATTTGACATTTGACCTTCAATGACCTTCTCAAGGTCAAAAAAGGTCAAAAAGGTCTGTTTTCAACTTGCTTCAAATTGACTAAATTTTTTTTTCAAAATCATCTATGTGTTCTCAGAAATTCAAATCTGACTTAAGATTTGACTTAAGATTTGACATTTGACCTTCAATGACCTTCTCAAGGTCAAAAAAGGTCAAAAAGGTCTGTTTTCAACTTGCTTCAAATTGACTAAAAAAAAATTTCAAAATCATCTACGTGTTCTCAGAAATTCAAATCTGACTTTAGATTTGACTTAAGATTTGACATTTGACCTTCAATGACCTTCTCAAAGTCAAAAAAGGTCAAAAAGGTCTTTTTTCAACTTGCTTCAAATTGACTAAATTTTTTTTCAAAATCATCTACATGTTCTCAGAAATTCAAATCTGACTTTAGATTTGACATTTGACCTTCAATGACCTTCTCAATGTCAAAAAAGGTCAAAAAGGTATTTTTTCATCTTGCTTCAAATTGACTAAAATTTTTTTTCAAAATCATCTACATGTTCTCAGAAATTCAAATATGACTTTAGATTTGACATTTCACCTTCAATGAACTTCTCAAGGTCAACAAAGGTCAAAAAGGTCTTTTTTCAACTTGCTTCAAATTGATTAATTTTTTTTTTCAAAATCATCTACATGTTCTCAGAAATCCAAATCTGACTTTAGATTTGACATTTGACCTTTAATGACCTTATCAAGGTCAAAAAAGGTAAAAAAGGTCTGTTTTCAACTTGCTTCAAATTGACCAAATTTTTTTTTCAAAATCATCTACATCTTTTCAGAAGTTCAAATTTGACTTTACAAGTTCTCAGAAGTTCAAATCTGACTTTAGATTTGACCTTTAACTTCAATGACCTTCTCAAGGTCAAAAAGGTCTTTTTACAACTTGCTTCAAATTGACTAATTTTTTTTCAAAATCATCTACATGTTCTCAGAAGTTCAAATCTGACTTTAGATTTGACATTTGACCTTCAATGACCTTTTCAAGGTCAAAAGGTCTTTTTTCAACTTGCTTCAAATTTACTTAATTTTTTTTTCAAAATCTACATGTTCTCAGAAGTTCAAATTTGACTTTTCATTTGACATTTGACATTCAATGACCTTCTCAATGTCAAAAAAAGTCAAAGAGGTATTTTTTCAACTTGCTTTAAATTGACCAAATTGTTTTAGGTGGTGACATTTTGTCATGTTAATGCCTTGTTCCACAACTGTTGATTCCTTTTAGAAAAGTGGAAAACAATATTTCCCATGTTATTTTCCCATAGGGAAAACTCATGCAATCCATTGCTTTCAGCTAATTTTGCTCACCCATAATGGATCTCTTTAAAACCCCCAAAGGAATCACTTATTCCTTTAAAGGGGTTAACTGTGTGTCAAAACACAACATATTGATGCAAGAAAAATTAAAAAAGCAGGGGTGGAAGGGGTTGAAAATCAGGAAAACATTTCAGAAAAAATGTGTCGGTGGGTTGTTTGCATCTTCCCTGTCTCAAAGTCAAAATTATTTTATCATCTCTAGAAGTGTTTTTCCTGGAGGTAATGTATCAGTCGAATATATGCACCTGTTTAAATCCTCAGAAAATAGCCAAAAACCCAACATATGACTGTCCCAAATGTGTTGCGTAACTTTCCCTCCTCCTCCTCTTCTATTTGAGATTCCCTTCTTTTTTAAATACCTTCAGTAAAAGTACATGTAAATAAGTTTGAGAATATGAGAAATCTACTTCGCTATCTCATATAATTAAAATTGAAATAAATTGGTAATAGCTTTGAGGCCAGTTTTACAAGATTTTTCCTCAGAGTAATCTATGTCATATTTTTTCTAAAATCAAAGAGTTCTAACTTCATCTCAAATGCCTTGAATTTAAGATTCATTGATATGCTTCTTAAAATGCAGATGGTGAATTTGAATAACTTTGTATGTAATATCACTGCTGAATAAAAATAAAAAAATAAAAAACTTCCACATTTTTTATCAGTGAATTTTGCATTTGTAAGGAAGACATTGCCATGTTTATTAAAAAGATATCTTCCAATTTGTACACAATCCTTAATCAGTATTTTTTGCTTCCACTAAGTTGTATATGTTTATGTCTTGTAACAATAACTGCAAAAGCTAATAATTAAAGGGGCAATAAGGACTGTAGAGAAAATAGGAATTTTTTTTCATTTTTTCTGGGCTATCAAGGCAACATTTGGTTTAACATCTTCTGTGACATACCTATTTTCTTAAAATGTATGGATAAATTATCAATTTCAGCATTAAGAAGTGTAAATTCAGTTCAAAGGTTCAAAAAGGGGACTTCCACTTTTATATTTTTAAGACCCACCATGTTTCAAGAGGAATATCAGCTAAAATAATGTTTATCTAGGGCGTTTCTTTGTAGATAATAAAAATAGATGTTAGTCTTGATGAAATATCCAAACTTAAATATATTTTGACACGATGACATGATCGTTGAATGACCCCGCTGCACTAATTAATTAATTTTAAAGAAGATTTTAATTCTGAAATTAATTTTAATAGATAATTGTTTTAGACTTTTTACAATTAAAAAAAGACAGATTGCTTCAACTCATTTAACCCAGTCCAACTACAATCCCTTGTCCCCCCCCCCCCACTACAACAAGAAGGTGTTTGGTCAAGTAGATGGGGGTCACAGAGTAGACTAATTTAACCCAATAAAACACTTTCCCAACTGTTGCTGTACATTTACTCTAGAAATGATTCAGGCTACATTGACACGACCCCTTAAAGGAAGTGCATCTAGGACACTTGCATAAGAAGCGTTGAAGATGTGTAGTAAATATAGTAACCTACTTTCACTTTCAGTTTTCATTCATTAATTTGCGCCATCTATAATTTTGTCGACGCATGCGCAGAAAGGTGGCCATTTTGAAAGCTGATCTGGGAAAATGGAAAATGCCCGAAATAAACAGGTTTGTGCGTTTATTTATACATTAGATTAGAAATATCCGTTTTGTAAATAATTGTTTTGCATATTTCCTACAGTTCTATGCTATTTACTACCCTCGAACCTGATCACATTGACCATAAATCAGCGCCTGATTTATAATTTGTTGATTTTTCAAATATTTTTTTGACGATTCAAAACTCATTTCCGGTCACTAGATAAGCGCCAATATTGGATACGGCACTCCTTGCATAGATCCAGGCCAGATCGTTTTGTAGAAGTACCGGTAGCTCAACAATAATTTCTCATAAAAACTGACCATCACTGTGGAAAGTTCTACTATGAGCCGATTATATACACCAGGTTATGAGGTACAGTTGGGGACAAAAATAAATGACAGGTCGATTTTCGATCACCATTTCCTAATTATGGTGGTCTGAAACACGGACCTCTGCCAGATAAGCAGATATCTCCGTTGTTCAAATGATTATTCCCGAAGCCAAATGCCTTTTCTGAGAATGTGACGCCACTCCGGATGACGTCACATCAGAGATTACCGAGAAGTCCCATGACGTTTCTTTAAACTCCCGTAGAAACAATAACGACGGTTTATTAGGCTACGCGATTCTTTACTTTCATTGGCTGTTTGTTGCGATGTGACGTAATTTGAGAGACGAACAACATCGGACACTGCCGGAAATTACCGAAGTGCTCCATTATCTTTACGCTCTGAAAATTTGAAATAAATGTCCTTGGAAAAGTCGAATTACAGCGTCAATAATGGATATCATGCAACCATTCAAACTAATACATAAAGAAGAGATGACAGGGTAAATATTGATCAATCAATGTCTGACAGATGGAAAAAATAAAGGTCAGTACGAGGGTCATATTTTTGGGTGGTCATTTTTTTGATGTGCCATTTTTGGCTCGTGTCTCATCTTCCCATTTATTCTTTG
Organism: Owenia fusiformis; assembly: GCA_903813345.2. NCBI lineage: Eukaryota > Metazoa > Annelida > Polychaeta > Sabellida > Oweniidae > Owenia > Owenia fusiformis. The sequence goes on from CAIIXF020000008.1 coordinate 1,219,353, forward strand.
AGCCTACTACCAACAGGGGCTGGATCTGGCTCCGGATCTGTGGTCTGAAAGCCCATAATTTCCAATATTGTCTAGATACATATCCCTTAAAATTTGTATATTTTACATTTTGTATAATCTCATCCACTGATTTATGCAAAGTCAGCACTCTCAATGGTAAGTAGTGGTAGTAAGAGCTAAAAGTTCATAAGCTTTTGGCAATTTTTCTATAAAATTACAGACACCCTACTTTTCAGACTAAGAATTCGACGTTTCTACACAAGTGTTTCCCTATTATTTTTAGTGACGGAGGTCCATAAGACACCAAGGTGTTATTAAAAATGAAAGTCCATACCTCAAATTACGTTGAGATCGTAGAAATCAGTTCAAATGTGCTCATTCTTCAACAAAAGTATCACAAACGCGTCATCTCGCTAAATCTCGTTTAAATCTCTATCCAAATCTCCTCTTCTCAGAGATGCATCCTGGGTAATACAGCATGGAGAATATGGGTCAGACAAAGTCAGCACTATCAATGGTATACTCTACCGTAAGATATAATAATACTAGAAGTTCACAAACTTTCTGCCATCTTGGTTTCACAACCGCTTTATCTCGCTAAATCTCGTTTGCAATCGGTCAGTGTAAAATCGTATCCTAAAGCCCGAATCCCGGGAAAGTATTCGGTTTATGGCGCGTGCGCATTAAACCCAGTAAATTGATTGGTTTAAGTTATCATGACGCATGCGCGATTAATAACTTTGTAGGAACATTTAATTTGACATAGATGTCACTTACGTTCATATTTCACAGCGTGTCCTACCCATGATGCACCATATATTGCGGGATTTTTTTTGTTTATTGTCAAAACAAAAACTATACACCCAAAACAAATGTAATGATATAATGTCAACCTGCCCTGGATTCGTGGACGTTTGTTGTACAAACTTAAACCGAACCAATGGCAGAAAAGCACTTTGAATCATGGGAATAAAGTACTTCCCTTAATGAAAAACCGAACCTCGTGCAGATTAACCCGACTCGTTGTTTACACCAACAATCAATCAGATGGTATTATTACACCAAAAGTAGTGAGAAAAAGTTTTGATGACATTTAAAGACACTGTTCCTCTTTCACGTGCATTATCTCATGGAAATGGGCATACCAGTGCAAAGGTCTTTGTTCCGTGATAAAGGAAAGCTATCAAACATTGTCTGAAGAGCATTCTAATTCTACTTTTAACATGGCGACCTTGACAACATATAGCCATTTGGGCGATAATAGGTGATTCTAAAGTGAAAATGAGTGCTTTTTTCGTAGTTTTACTTTGACCAAGGCTTGAAAATAATTGATGTGATAAACCTTCCACTGGCGGATTAGGAGGGGGGGGGGGGGCTGGGGGCCCGCCCCCCCTTGGGTGGGCCCAGAAAAAAAAATTGGGCTCAAAAATTTTTTGGGCCAAAAAGGCCTTAAGGCCCCAAATAGTGGGCCTTTTTGGTCATAACTGGGCCTTTTAAGGCCTTATTTTTTAATTTCAGGCCAAATTTTGAAGAGAATGGGCCTCAAAATTTGGGCCCACTTTTTGGTTTCAGGGGCCCCAAATTTTTTTCTGACCTGAAATTTGGCCCCCCCCCCCTCCTTGTTGGTTCTCAGATCCGACCCTGCCTTCCCCCCATTTTTGATATTTTTGTTGTCTAGAAGTGTTCTAGACGATATCAAAGTTTAAGAAAATGTGTATGTCTCGAAATATTTTGAAAATTAGTGCCATTATGGCGGGTCTGGGTGCTTTTTGCTCTCATTTTTACCCATTTCCACGGTTGCAATGGTAACTCATACCTGCCAACCTACCGTATTTTTACCGGCATCTACCATAAAAAATAATATAAATACCGTAAAAAATTACTGTTTTTTCTTGTAAAACAACCGAAAAAATCTACTGTAATTTTACCAAAATCTACCATAAAATATTTTATTATAATTAGATTTTTTCTATAAGAACGGCCGTAAAATATACCGTAAATATTTGAAAATCTACCATATTTCTGCTTGAATTAACAGTATTCTTGTTCAAACTACCGTAAAATCTACCGCAAGGTCTTTGATGGTGGTTATTGCGTACTTAGTAAGTAACTAAGTAAGCTGGCATGTAATCAATCAACACACTGGGGAATAAACAGTGTTCAACTACCACAGGTGTATCACAGGAAGAGTAATCATGATTAATTTGTAAATTGCTACATTGTAGCAATGGTATGAGTATGATGTCACAGTACACTGGGGCCTAACTGGCGTAAAGGGGGAGAAAAAGGGCAAATTTTGCACATGGGGACCACATTTGACTCAAAATATTTGCATTTAACAACATACGTTTCAGTACATTCTGTGTATGATTTCAAAATGAAATAATCTCGGGGATTTTGCGTCTAAATTTTTTGCATGAGATCTCTGAAGTTGATAACCCAAGTTTAGGTCATTTTGGCCAGTTTTTAGAGACTCAGCCCTCACCTATTTCCCCAAATATGACTAGATTTTGTAGAAAATGTGTTAAAAGTTTGAAAATGCAGCTGTTTTGAGCATGAAATAACTCAATTGTTTGAAAAAATGCTGAATGAGCAAAAATTATCATAGTAAAATTTTCCCATTTTTGGATATTAAGGTGTTACTACGGTAAATACCACTTCCGGGTAGTGTTTTTTAATACTTTAAAAACGAAGCCATGAAACTTCAATGGTGTGTATAGTAGGTTTAAGTGTATGCAATGTGGCCATTTGAGGTATGTATGTAAAGCTGAGGCCAATTACTTTCTAAATGTGCCATTTTTAGAAAAAAATCGCAAGAATATAGTCCCGTAAACTTGAACTACTTTATTCGTTAATTTTCATCGGTGAAGCAGGGATTTTACCTAAAAATGAGTCCCTGTGTTGGCGTAGTGATATTTAAAAATCAAGACGCAAACCCTATGTTAAATATATGGTCAAGATGAAGGTCATGTATAGGGGAACGCAGAAATATAGTTCTTGTATGGGCTAATTCGTTCGAAAATGGCGATATGTATCCCAGAACCTGAATTTTGTGATTTTTCAATATTTTTCAATGATTTACCGTAGTGACACCCAAATGGAAATATAAACACTTCCGGTAAATATTCGGTTCAAGTGCGAGTTTGGACCAACTTTTGCAAGTTTGACCAGGAAATCACCTTTCATTTGGTATGTTAGTAACATTTTTGATCGTATTGGGTATGTAATAAACATATACACGTCGAATTATTAGCATAAATGTCTCAGTTTGAACGATAAATGGAAATATAACACTTCCGGGAAATTTTGTCACAAACGCCTTATGGACTTTTCTCTATTATATTCCCTATATTTTTAGAATATACCATTGATAGTGCTGACTGTGGATTTATGGCCTCTTGTAAATTCTCTTATTTTTAACATGGGAAATCCTCACTTCAGCAAATCCACCTTTCATTTATTTATGTCCCCAACTGTAACCAAACCCGTCTGGCCCACAGTCAGAGAGAATGTTTCTGGCGAAAGGAGCTTCTGGGATTTTAAATTTATGAAGTTGGGAAACCGGAAGGGCTTACCTTTTTTAATTCCCGAATCTCACCGAATCTCTCCGAAATTAGCTCATCTTGGTGACTGTAAACTGCACAGCTGTATTCAATGGAGTCTTGTCATATTCAATCAGCCTCAATTTTAAAGTGTATATTTTATTTTCAACGTGATTTCATCGTTTTTTGTCGACTGGTAAGAATACGCTGGGCAAATGGCAAGATGGATGACTTTTGACCTGACCTACACCGATGGCGGTGACGTCATCAATTTTATCTATACAAATTCTATTTGGTCACGTGACCTTGTGCCAGAAGTCCGACTTTTTGGTCAGTCGACCTGTTCAAAGTACATTTAGTAATAATTATCGCTTTTCAGAACAATTTAGGAATCAATATTTTCTATCTACGTCGATTACAAAGCATCTAAGGTACGTAAATTTATATGAACAACTGAGTCAATAGGGATAAATAGCCCAATGAGAGTCGGCGGTCTTAAAAAATACTTGGATCTGGATGCCAGTCCTGGTATAGATATAGTTCCAGGGCAGTTCGAAGAACGTATTAGATGTCCGTGGTCTGGCCCAGTTATCTACTCTCGATATCGTAGATCTGGGCCAGATGAGGTCCAATGCAAAAAAGGGGGGATTTACTCAGGAAAAAACATGTCGCTGGATCATCACTTATTATACATTCCCTATTAGACATCCAGCCAAAACATCGGGCTACATGTAAAACCAAGTATTTATTTGAAATAAAGAGTACATAACTTACACGTAAATGTGGTGTTTTGTTTGTTATTTTGATGTTGAAATGGGCACAACATTTCGTCAATATTTCGTCAGTTCTCCGCACTGAATAGTCACGTGATGTGACGTAACATGAGTGTGATGCGATAATTTTAAACTTTCATGGAACGAAAATACATTTCCCAGGAATCAATACATTCCAAAAATTACGATTTGTTCAACAGATTTGTTATCAAAACGTAGATTACTTTATAAAACAGACGTATCTGTGTTGTATTTAGACTGGAAAGAAATATGGTGGACATTAAATACGATTTTTAAATTTGTTGAACTGACCGAATGTAGTACTGAACGAAATATGCAGCCGAGACTTCTCGATATTCTACGAGATCACGAACAGATAGCAGAAGAATTTCTCTTTTTGCTGCGTTTAATCGTTTCGTTCTTATTTATTAGCCATCATCCAGCGATGGAAACCTAATATAAATACAAAGTTTGATACAAGGAACAAACATGTAAGTGACTTTTATGATGTTTATTCATTTATCAGCACGTATTATACATTGAAAAACCAGTGTGTTTTTTCCGGAGTAAATACCCCATTTTTTGCATTGGACCTCGTCTGCCCAGATCTACGATGTCAGGAGTAGATAACTGGGCCAGACGAGTTTGGTTAGTTATGAGGGTGAAATTCCTGTTCCATATCCTCATGGCGATTGCGCATGCATCTTGCATGTTTCACTTGATCTGATTAGTCCATTTGCAAAATCAGTTGCTCCACTTCTATTTGTCTGAATTTTGTCCTTCTTTTGCAATGATCTTACATTTGCAGTATTATCTGATAAGAATAGCAAGATTGAGGTATGAATTATTTTTTCCTGTATCATTTTGGTTGTTATCTCGGGCTTGTATGACTAGTGTTGTCGCGATTAACTGATACATCGCCAAAGCTGTCTGATGCAAAACATTGATGTTTTAAAAAAATTTAATTTGTTCAAAATCACCCTTTCTTATCTTATTTGCACGCAAATGTCTTACCTTTCTCATGTCTTAATTATCCCAACGAACGAAGTTCGGTAGGGATATAGTGAAGCCCTCCGTCCGTCCGTCTGTCCATCCGTCCGTCCGTCCGGAAGATAACTCAAATATTAGTTGACAGATTTTCTTCATATTTGGTGGAAAGATGTATATTGATGAATAGTTTTACGCAAAAAAAATTTTTTCAAGATGGCCGCAGCTGTAAAAATGACGGGACTTTTTCGCAAAAATCTTAAATTTTTCATTCTAAACCAAAGTAATTAATATTATTGTTTGAAATTTTGGTAGTATATTCGCAACATCTATTTATTTCACATATATTCCGTGTTTTTCATCCCGACCCCCAGGGGCAGAAATTTCCGCTAATTTTTAGATCTTTCTGAAGTATAGCTTTATTATACTCAAATGAAAGGCAATTAAGAGTAGATTGCAAATATTGTATCTTTTTTCTGATTCGAGCCTCGTAAAATTCAAAATGGCCGTCTAATGTACGATTTCGCAATAATTTTTCGATCCCTTCAAAGTATGGCCATATAATACTCAAATTGAAGGAATTTTGGAGTAGATCACAATTATGGTATTATTTTTCAGATTTGTACCTCAGAAAATTCAAAATGGCTGCTTTGCAGGAATTCGCAATTCTAAAATCTAAAATTTTCAATTATAACCAAAGTAATGAGTATAATTGATTGGAATTCGGTAATTGATATTTTGTTCGTTGGGATTTGCTACTCTGCGGAGTTGCCATTATCTAGTTCATTTTCCAATGTTCTCTGATATTCTTTCGCTTTAAAACTGTTTTAGCTAGTCAAAATGAACCATTAATCTTAAACTTTTTACGTTCACTTCACTGTTACAGGAAGTACCCGGATGTACAATTATTTATTTCTTCCGTTCGGTATTTAGTGCATTAGTATTTCACTTCATATGACTGCCAAAGACTGGATGACCATGATAAAGATGCATATTATTATTTTGAAAATATCAATATTTTTTTAGTAAATAATTACCTTGACCTCTTGATCCTTGTCCAGAATGTAATGCATGGAATATAAGATGAGAGGGACTGTGACTCTCCCTGAGTGGTACATACTTTCCTGTGACAGATCTCGTATTGAATGTTGCCTGGATCTTCTTTTTTCTATTGCTACTTGTTTAGTTCAGTAAAACAGACTATGAACACAGTAGCTTTTACTGTATGGTCAATATTATATGTCACATCTAGGAGTGGATATGTCACCACTAGGAGTGGATATGTCACCACTAGGAGTGGATATGTCACCACTAGGAGTGGATTTGTCAACACTAGGAGCACAGTGACATCTCAGACCTTTCTGTGGTGGTGGTTGGTATTTGGCGGTTAGTGTTCTGTGTCTTTTACAAATGGTTGGTGGTAACATCTTGCATGTTACTACCTCGTTTTGATTGTTATGTTGACATTCCATTTTTGGAAATTAAAACGTGAAATTAACACCTTCCGAATTTGGATAAAACGTCCTAATGATAAAATATCATAATTTTTTTTTGCAAAGATAGAATTTGTGCATATTAAGACAACTTGTTTAACTTTGCTATGCTCAAACCAATTTTTAAAAAACTTAAAATCTTAATTATGATATTCAGCTGTTGTGTTTGAATAAAGAATTTTATTGCAAGTTATGTGTTGTGTCGTCATCAGCATTAAAAGACAATATAAAGGAAAGATTTTGTGTTGTTCAATGTTTTTTAGTAAGCTGGGGGGGGGGGTAGCAGTATGTTTGTTGCTACCCAAATCAGGGAATAATACACACTTTAAATAAGATTGATATGATCGATTATGTATGTTACTTAGGAATAATTGACAAGTCTTTAGTTAGAGTTTAGCTCTGAATCTGATGTGTCAACATTTAATTTGGACATTCCACAATCCAATTTTCCTCTCTGCCATGTAGTCATACGCCTGCAAAAACAATCTTATTAATTCTTCTTATATAAAATACATGTTTAGAGGTGAGAGAGAGTATATTAATTTTGAATATATAAAAGAGTAACATGAACTACTGCAACATTCTTGATATTGACATTTAATTCACTATTGAATATATACATATAGAACTAAAATAATTTTGCAATTTGTAAGGTGAAAAATAAACATGATCATAGATTTGAAATATTTTGTAAAGGTAGTGCACTCTTGATTCCATTGAATAGACTCTTTGAGGCAAATATTAAGTATTTGCCTTTCAGTTCATATGGTTCTTTTGCTTTGATTTCACAGAATTTGTCTTTCAACTTTAGGAATATTTGTTGCTCTTTATATGGTCAGTTAGTAAGAGATGCATTCTTAGACTTCACTCCAACGAGGCATTTATAAAACAGAGAAAGAGCATTTAACAAGAATTATAAGTTCTACGATTCCTTTTATACCAGTTCAAGAAGTAACAGGACTTATGATCGATTTCACAAGGATTAATGTTAGAATATATTAGATCGTTCAATTTCTTTGGGTTTTGATCCCATTTTTTCATCAATATATCTGTATATCAGAAATCTAATCACAAGGCTCCACATTTTGGCGCATTCACAGAGGAAACCAGAAATTCAAAATCATTTCGATATCAAACTACATGTATTTGAAAGTCATTTGTTCATTCAACTTTTTAAGGTAGGTTTAATTTTCTATGTGAACCTAAGCTTGATATATTTTTGAAAGGGTATTTTGATAGTTTGAAAGCTAACAGAAAAACATAGTTAGTTTAACCAGTTGGAGAATATTTATATTTTCACTTCAATTTACTCACCAATCTTGCCTTCAACACAGAAATTGAAGGATACTTGTTTCTATAAGGGCTTATACTCTGGATATATATTGTGATCTAGAATGAAAACTGGAAAGTACATGTTTGTATACTCCTTGATTAACTTTTAAACTTAATTTGATATGCATATCTAATGTTAATATGGTCAAAATCATCAAAACATAGTATTCAAAGGGGTTTACATTTTGCATGTTTTACTTGCATTCAAGTTTGGTTATTTATGCTAAACCCGCTACAAAGTATTGTAAAGGGTACTTTAGGTTTCAGGTGAGATTTTGAGTCTAGATACTGACATTTTAAGTTAACTATTCAGTGTGTGTATTTGGATTTGCCATTTAAAGGTTCAGTTTGAATTTAACTGACGGATAGCACAAGACATATATCAGTTGTACTACATGGTAGATTTTAGGATAGTGAAGCGTAGATAGTAGTTTTAGAGAAGAATATGCTAGGAAGGTAAATGATCAAGTAATTTGAATAAAGAAGTTTACTGGTAAGTCAAAAAATATTCATTATTCATAAGTTACTTTCTAACACCTGAGCTCAAAACAATTGACTTAACTAAACAAATATATTGTATTCAATACAGAAACTTTAAAAGAAACTGTAAAGTAACTTAAATTATGTACATTGATATGGGAACTTCAAAGTTAAACCAAAATATGAATGCAAGTTTCATATTTTTTATATATGTACATGTACCCTCAGAAAGAAAATGACTTTAAAATGACTTTACAAGCTGTTGAAAGCTTGGGTTTTAATGGTTGAAAGTTATGTTTGACTTTTAGAGGCAGATGCCTGTTTTTATGGCAATTTAAGTACAAGAATTCAAAGGATTTATGTGGAGTCGTTATATAGATTGGGTCAAAGTGCCTTGGGTTAATTACTTTGAAGGTAAGTTAGTTCATAAAAATTGGAGTAAGTGAGCAAAAGGTCAGTTGGTGAGGGAAGAAAACTCATATTCCATAGTTTTCTTCTGTTATGGTTTATGATATTACTACCAGCAGATTAAGGCTTATTTGTTAATTTACTGCAAATCAAAAGAAGGTATGACATGTTCCTACTCAAATAGTATTACAGAGTCTGAATGGGTCTAGGGGCTGAAAATAGACATGGGCAAAGTTTTACTTTTGATGAAATCACAGAATCCTAAACATGATGCAAAATGATTGATTTGGAAATTTTTCAGTCTTATTTTTTCACCCTCATGTTTCTGTTTCTTTCAGATAATCCTAAAGGTCTACCTTGATAGCTCTGAGAGGAAGTTTATTGAGGTTCCCATTGGCCCAGAAACATCTTGCAGATATATCATAGACTGTTGTAAAGAACCAGGGGAACAACTTTGCCACCTGGCTGAACTCTGGAGAGATTGTGGTAAGTGGTTTCAAAATTTTCTCTAATTCCTGCGGTAGAAGCATGCCAGCATCTGATTGGTTCAGTTCACTATTTCTATGGATCAGTTCATCAATATGCCTATATCTGAATATTTCAATTTAGAAATATCTTGCTGTTTTTTTTGTGCAATGGTTGAATGAAAAAACTTCGATCTAATGAAGTGTTTTGTAAAAATTTGTATCTTTCGACAAGAATGAAAAATTTGTTACATTGCATCATTCCATTGGGTTATTTCATGATACAAAACAAATACCATTTAATTTGAGATACATAAGCAGTATGTTTTGAATAACTTCTACTTCATCAGTAGGCATTTGCCAGATTGTTCATTAGAAAATCTTATTTTCAGAGCGCCCTATAAATGAAACAGAAAGGCCATATGATATTTTGGAAGAGTGGGGTATTCATCGCGACGAGGTGAAATTTTATTTACGTCACGAAGCTGCTGTGGGATTAAGCATGAGGCCAGGAGAGCAAGGTAATGACTCCAAAAATATTCACAATTTTTCTGTCAACATAAAACAAAACTGCCATGATGGTCTGACCGTTTCCTTGTTCATTCTCTTTTTGCATGGCTGTGATCTCCCCAGCATTAAAGCAAGTGGCCTGAGATTTTGAAAACAGGCTTGTTCCCACCTGAAAATTCATTTGCACCCACTAATTGTCATATTATGACCAATTTTGGTTTGAATTTTTTTTTGGTGAAAATGAGAATTTTGCACCCATTTGAGAAAAAATATTATATAAGTTGATATGCTTGAAGGTATTGGTGAAACTTCGCAAATTAAATGCTATGTTGTTGTTTTTTACTACAAGAGTTGACATATTGTTGTGTTCCCCCTACTTTTTTGTAACAGCGTTTGACAGTTGGTGTTCAGCATTTGTAACAAATAGGAGGTGGTGTCATTTTGCATGTAAATACCTTGTTCCTTGCGTTGTGGCCTTTTTTACACTCCATATATGAGTACATATTTTTCTGATACAGTGCTTTTATGATTGCCATACTCAGTATCAAATATCACAACAACTGCCAAAACTTATTTTTAGGTTTGTATTGAAATTGAAAATGCTCAGTTCATGATATAGAGCACATTGGACAAGTAAATAGATCCTTTCAATAAAACATGAAAATACTTTGACATAAAATTATTTTGACTGGACATTAGATTTAATAGCGTGATAACATGATCTTCAGCCTCTTGGGGATTGCTTACTTATGTTCTTTAATAGGGTTATAAACAGATAATGTCACATTTCAGGACAGTTTAATAAATCATTTAGATGAATTTCAATATTTTGATTACATCTTAAGCTTGTCATGATTCAGTAGGCACGCTTTACCTTGTTGTAATTCAATCCTCATGTCGCTAAGTTGTGCTACTGTAATGGGTTATACATACATGGATTTATAGTTTTCTCTATTATGAATATGTTTTTTTCTAATATTCCTCCTGTTTTAGGACAAACGAAACAATTTTAGGACAAATTAAAACTGCCATTGGTTCTTCTGATCTAATGCTCATGTCTATTTTATGAGGGTCCATACTTTGCCTTGTTTTTGTGAAATCTGCTTTTATGCCAAAATCACAATGTGAGGCCACTAGATTTGCAATTATCTTTATGTTCTACACACATCTACATCAGTGAAACCTAGAATTTAGGAATTACCCCTTTTGACCTTTATCTCAAAGTTGCAGGAATTTTATCTGAAAATCTTGACTTACCAAATATACCATACAAGGAATGAAAGTTGTTTTTCTGCGATTACTTGTAAATCATATGTTTGCTTTTATTTTAAGAAAAATTCTTGATATGCATTACCTTTATACTAATCTAGTATTATTTGATAGTTATATTATTTTCAGCTTTACTTTAATCTTGGTAGACTCAGTCAGCTTTTTTTCTGTGCATATTTTAAAGGATGAAAATAATTATGTTGGAAAGACCACTTAAAATTCTCAATGTTCCCATTCAGATTATATTACCAATTCAGTGAATTTATTTATATGAACTTAATTGAAGTACAAAGTACAATAGAAGTTACAGCTTGCTCTTTTGGCTAAAATCTTATTATTTTTATTCTAATTAAAAAAATCTTGATTTATTTATTTACTGCAAATGTCTTAGTTACTTAGTTTACTTAGCAAATATCTTTATCTTAATACTGCATCATCATTGTACATCTCAATGTTTCAGACATTATTACAGTACTGTAATGGAAAACCTGTATATATGATCACCTCTGTAATCTGAACTAATCTGTAATCTGAACTAATCTGTAATCTGTAATCCCAATTTAATGTCACCATGGCAAGTAGTGACATATTGTTATATCTTTTGGATTTTTGTGGATGGAGTTCAGTGGGTAGCAGTTGGTGTCTGGTGGTCGGCATCCGTAACAAATGGCAATGTGGTGACATTTTGCATGTTAATGCCTCATTTAATCTACCATGGATTATCATGTTAAAAATTGAAATGTAGACAGCCACCAATCTGGACACACCTTTGGCCCAGATTAGGCAGAATTTTACTTTAATAAATTCCTGACTTTTGACTTACAAAGCTTATATTTATGTTTGCAGGTAGACGGAATCCTTATGGATATTCAAGAGGGGATATGAGACTAGATGGGGGACATAACAATCACATGGTAAGTGGACATTAGACTTCCTCTTTGTATAAGGATGCTATAGTGAACTCTCTCTTACCAACAGAGAATGCATTTAAAGCAAGGGACCAATGGTATTTCAGAAACATGTGACCCCTCATCTCAAAACTTGCTTTGCTAAATTTTGAATTTTGACAGCTGTTTTAGGTTCTAAAAATAAGATGATTAATAGTATTCTAATCAAAAACTTTTCCTCTCTTCTCTAGACTTGTGGATTTCCCGAAATGTCATTGATCTTTTTTAATGTACATCAAGTTATGTCCAAAGAAAATGTTTAAATCAGATAAGTCTAATGAATATAAGTTGTTAAATATCATGCTGAAGCTGTAGATTGCATTAAACGTGTACAATTGCTCCAGGTGACTTGCTTTTAATCCTTAATTATACATTTGGAAGTATATGGACCATATTTGAATACATAAAGTTTAAATGAAAAGTTGAGTTCCAACATGGTAGATAAATAGTGTAGACAAAGCGAAACCTTGTTAGCAGATGATTATACACAGTAGTTTGCAAAACCAATAGTTTTACATTTGTAATTGCGAATGAGGTAGCTTAGTTATACATGGACATGACTATTGAATCAAACTCAAATTTAGCTTCTGTGTAACATAAACGTGAACTTGAATAAATGTACAACTGAACAAACTTTGAAAGTAATAAACTGATACAAGAGTGAAATATATGAGAGGATATTATTAAAGTCCACATCTTTGCATTGGAATTCCGTAAAGTTGAAGTATCTTAACATCATCAGTTTTCTTTGACCGTTTGTTCATATTTAGATATAGAAATAATAAAAATAGTCTTCAATTTTGCAATTGTTATATGCGGTGACTCTTGCCAAAATTATAAACCTTTGTTATGGATCAATAAAATTAATTGTGTAATAATCCCTTCTAATCTGTAATGTTATGGCCAGATATATTTCAGGTCAAAGCTTAAGTTTGCACCTGTGCGCACCTGCACAGGGACGCTTACTATAAATAGCATGTCATGCTTGTTCCATAGAAAAACTGTCCAGGAAAGAATGACAAGTTAACCACTCAGGCAGGGAAATCACGCTCATTGTACAAAGTTTGCGTGTACATTTATTTTATTTGAATGTTAGACTGACAGTAAATTAGAGTAATAATCAGTCATATTTTTTGTAGTAGTTTAGATAGAAGGAACTGACACTAAGCATTTGATGATGGATTATATCATGTTTCCAAAAATATCTGATGTTGCATAAAAGATAAATAGGGATTATCATTATGTGATCATGAAAAAATACAATGTGTGTCCTGAGAAAGAGCAAACTGAATTTTGTTTCATAATTAGACACCAAAACATTAAAAGGTCGACAAAATACCTGATCACGATCCTTACTACAGAGGTTCAGATGACTTCCTACTAAGATGATAGAAAAAAAATAGAAAAAAATAGAAAAAGAGAAAAAGAGATAACTCAAAAACCATGTGTGACCATAACCATGGTTTCCTTTCTTAAGAAACCCCATGCTTTGACTTTCACTAAAATTTGGATTATTGAATGTCTTGTTGGTGTGTCAATGATGCTAAGAGCATTGAATTGCAAATGTGAATGCAATAGTGAGGTAACATTTGCAAATCAGACACTGGTGAAAAAAACTGAACCAGCAATGTTTGTATATGACTTGATATAAAATTGTTTAAAATGTTGTGTTGCCTTAATGCCTTTACAGAGTGCTTTTTAACTTTTATACAGTAAAACTCGTGTACAGTAAACACATACCTATGGAGCCACAAAAATATGTTCACTATAGGTAGGTGTTCACTACAGAGAGGCAATTTTATACAGAACTAAGTGAAGTATGTGCTTAGAAGAGACATTCACTAGACATGGGTGTTACTGTATTATGGACATTAAGAGCTTTCAGTTAATAATAACAAAGAAACATCAAGTCAAGATTCATTAGTTGCTAACATTTTTTGTATGAGTAAATCCAAATGCAATGTATCATGAGGTATTTATATCAACTTGGCCTTCAAAAGAATTTCACGGAGATCATGTTTTTACACGTGATTTAGAATAATAGGGATCACTGAGTACGTTATCGTATAAGATTATTAGACTCCAGATGTAAATCTGGAGTCTATTGTTTTCGTCAGTATTCTTATTATTCTTTATTCTTTATTATTCTTTATTATTCTTTCCCAGTTTTCTCGATAACCATAAGGCTTCCAATAAAGATCATTATGCAGTCAATTTATGTCCAGTATCTAGTTCCTCGGAAATTGGGTCAAATTTTTATCTAGGTCAAAGGTCAAGAACTAGGTCAAATCCAGTACTTTGTCACTTTTTTCGATTTTCTCGGTCGTCCTTCAATATTTTTGATCCGGTTTTTTTTCATTGTGTTCCTCATAAAAAAGTAGAAAATCTAGGGTCGATTTAGTTTTTTGGTATCTCAAACCGATTTCGAGATATCAGTGTCCGAAAACGAGGTCCAAAAAAAAAATCTCCGAATCCAATGTCCAGGATATCAGTCTTATAGGAAATTTTCTCAGGATTCCGAATCTGAAAACCAAATTCGAATCAGACTTCCGGTTCAGAAGTTATGGCGTTTTGAAAATTCAAAAATCGCTAAATTTGGTGCCTCATGTTAATTCAATGGGAAAAAATATTTTTTTGAAGTGTAAAATACGAGATATAGACTAAGCACAGCTAAACATAATGGAAGCCCATAAAAGAAAGGGACCTCAAAACCTTCTTTTCATAAAAATTTGGACACCAAAATCCCTAGGTCAAAATCTAGGTCAAATTCATTTTGTATACATGTAGCCAAGAGTGTGCTAATAGTGTTAGCCTTTTGCCGTCAGAAAGTATTTTGACCCACTTTTGAGATATGGTGTCCGAAAAGTAGGTCAAAATAAAAAATTCTCCAAATTTAACGTTTGAGTTAACCTTTACCAATTAGATTGCCCGATTTATTCAGTCCTTAGTAGGTGACTTCCTGTTGACCTAGAAATGGCGATGTTTCGAAAAATATTTCTCAATTCAACAATTCAACAGTGTTTAAGTCGTTTTTAGTGAACAAATCGTACAAAATGACGGCCAAATACGATCACAACGAAAATGTGGAGGAAATGGATTGCGATTTCGAGCTCTTTAGGCTCTTGGAAGCCGATAATGGTCATCGAAAATAGAAACTAGAATATTTTCTGAACTGAAAAGAAGAACATTCGATCTCTGCAAATTCAGTTTTGGATTCTGACCAGACGTTGAATCTCCCGAGGGGCGAAACGGCGGATTCTGGAGGAGTATTCATGGTATATTCAAGCCCAGTCGTGTTTATGTACGAAAAAAAATCATGAGAACATTTTTCTCATGAGCCACGCTAGTGTATCTTCCCTTTGTGAAAATTTTATCCAGATTCATTCAGTAGTTATTGAGATATTAATTATTTAGTCCAGGCATATCATTTTTGAAAAATAAGTCAGATGCGTGGGATATATTTGCTGAAATAAGTCGGAGTGCAGAAGGTTAAAGCTTACTTAGTTAATTATTATCAGATTCTGATTTTTGCTCTTTTTACATTGACATGCCAGCACATCAAAAAGAAGGCTTCGTCTGAAATAGGAGTGTTTGTGACAGGTGTTATAGCACTTTGACATGCTATGCTTTATAATATATAATTTAGAAATTATCCTAGCATGTCATATATCATTATACAGCAATTACTGATAACATGTGATGAAAATAGAAACTTGGTAACATTTTTGGACATATTGCTATTTTTTAATCATATTCTTGTTATTACATGTTCATTCAGCAATTTTTGCAGTTAAAAACTGAGTTTTTTCTAAAATTATAGTTTTTGGCATAAGGCGGTCAAGAGCTGTTATAACTGAAAATGTTTATTTTGTTGGTATTTTATTATATAGTATATAGTAAATGGTGATATTTTGATATTCAAAATTTTCAGTGAATGCCTGTTTCTAACTTACATTAGAAGAGGGCTGTACTCTTTCAGGGAAGCTAGAGATTTTATGTCAACTTAACCTTAATTTTTTAAGAAAATATATAGGTCAAAAATGTCCTCCCTGGCTACAGGCATATACTGTATGAAGTTTCATACTTGAGAGTTCTGCATGGGAGATTAGTGTTCAAAAATGCAGGTGTTTTTTACCTTGATTGGTTTATTACAATTGCATGTACATGTACATTTACAGTAGCTACACAGAAGATCTTTTAATGAGAAATGTATGCTATATAATGGTGTATACTGTACTAAATCAATTTGCTATAGATTAAAGCCATGGTGTCTAACTACCTATATTATCCTCTTTAAGACAATAATTTCTATTGGCATACATTTAATCTTTTAATATGATTAATAAATTATAGTAAATGAACTTTCCTTGATTAAATCATTGTCCTGTTTCTATATACATGTACATGTAAATTATCGTTTTAAACTAGAATTTACAATATTCAGTATTAATGGTTTTTGAAAGATAATCAGAGGCATCAAATGATTGTTTATTTTATTTTTAAATGTCTGTTCTCTGCAGTAATATGTTTTAGGTTGTTAGGAATTAAGTTTTGAGCCTATTTCCAGCAAAAAATGTTCAAGTACTTGATGACATTTGAAATTGGCCAAGTAACTAATGAAATAAGGCCAGCAGATTGGTGATAAGTTACAGTAACTGTCTCTTGAAAAATATGTCTGCTGTTTTTTTTAATCAATAGAAAGAAAGTACCAAGCAAGCAAGTAGATTTTTAATTATAATTTTTGTATGATATCTCTTCATCTAGTGGTTTCCTTGATTTTGATTTTAGAAGAAAATGAGATAACAACATGATCAATTTGAAATATTTTGGATGGTTAACTAATAGTGGGGGGAATTTAGTGGAAAATATTTCAAATGGTGATACAAGCAAATTTATTGGCTTAATCTGTTATTTAAACTATTTGGAAAAATTCTGTCCCTGTGATCGATCAAACTGAACACTATTTCAGGAAAAAATCCAAGATGGCTGCCGTATATGTGTAATTCGATACAAATGACACTCTAGAATCATATATACAGATAAATATGGTTTAAAATTATATTGATTCAGTAGTAAAGCATGTACATTATATCTAGAAATACAGTTACATTCATTGATGAGCTGAATTTGGGCAAAATGACTTTATATAGGGACTCTACAAGGTTCTATTTTGAGAGCACTCTTATTTTGTAACAACTTTAGTCATTAAACTTGTTTTCTTGAATAATGTTGATATTTCACACATAATTCAATCTAATATTTCAAGTTTACATGAAAACACTGTCTTACAAGTACCAAGGAGACTTTGAAGGAGTCCCGCAAGGTTCTACTACACTCCATTATTATCACAATCTCTTGGAATTTGGTGGAAAATATTCAAAATTGCGATACATGCAAATTTATGGGCTAGTCAGTTATTTATGCAAATAAGAAAAATTCCATCCCTCAAATCAGCCAAACCTAATACTATTTCAGTAAAAAATGTATGGTTGTCGAAATATGTACACAATTCCGTAAAAATGACACCTTAGATTCATACATAGAGATAATATGGTTAAAAAATAGGTTCACTCAGTACTAAGACATGCAAATATATTTAGAAATGCTATGATCTTCTTTGATTTGAATTTTGGCAAAAAGGAGTTATAGGAGTTCTTCAAGGTTCTATTTTGGCCCTCTCTGTTAGAACTTGAATTACTTTATAACATTCTCTAATACATTTTATATTTAAGACAAAATTCAAGAATATATTTCAAGTTTGAATGAGAATATTGTCAACCAAGTAGCAATGCAAACATTGAAATGGTCTTCCATGGTTCTACCTTAGTCCATTATCATCACAATCTCTTAATAGTATGATGAAATAAGGGCAGGTAGACAAGAACTTATCAATTATACAGAATTACATGTGGAATTGTACAATACTGTACATCTAAGTACAGATTTTTTACAAAAGCAAACTAAACATGTCTAAAGACTTGCTGGGTTTATAGCCCCATGTCGAGTTGTCTACAGTGAGGTCAACAGTAAAGGCCATGTGATGTTGCAGCTATAACAAAGCTAATAGCAGAAACAAAGCAACACAAAACCAACTTCCCAATTGTATGGTTTGATATAACTAAGGCAGCAGTGTACCACACAAATGAACTCAACAGCTTTGAAGCATTTTAATGTTCCTCAACATGTGATTGGCCTTGAGATAGAGCACCTTGAAGGTATTCAGTTGAGATTCTTGACTGAAACAATCACCACTGGTTGGCAGCCTTTAGAGAAGGGAATCATGGCAGGCTGCATATTACTATTCATGGCAGCTATGAACATCCTTCTGAAAGGAGCCACAAGGAGTGCAATGAATTTAAAATGAAAAATGGTAACTCACATCCAACATACCAGTATCACATTTTCATGGATTGATGGGGTCACTCTAGCAAATGACACTGAAATAGCCATTCTGTGAATCTTCACTGAACTAAAAAAACTAGTAACCTGGGAATCGTATAAATGTTGCAGTCTCCTAGAAGCTCCCTGTCATTTCGTTATAGAGCACTAAATGACACAAAACTTACCCAACCAACTAGGCAAGGCAGGACTGCCTAATAGAACATCCAACATATTGACCCAATTGTCACAAGTACTTCAAACTGCCTAAAGAGTCTTAAAGCAACATATGTGATTCAGGCAACAGATTGGAAGGTGACTAATTGTAATGACTATTGCAATGAAACTCCTTTATTGCCCAAATGACTTGATTGTCATCACATCGGAACAATATGATAGTCCCTTTCCTGGCTGTTAAATTCTGCTGGAGTAACAGCAACAGAGTGGAACAAGGCTCTCCTAGAAATAGGCCAAACAGAAAAATGGTGACTATGGCTGCATTGTACAGAGCTGGCTGAATAACTGAGTGAGGTTTGATCAACCTGTTTTCCAACATCTCTGAGTTTGTATGCAGCTTTAGGGGTAGAAGCAGAAAAAATGGAAATTAAACTGACAAAAAAAGACTAAAGCTGCTAATCACAACAAAACCTGAAGGACAATAGTGCCACAAGCAATGATACTCCATTATTTAAACTCATGTCAAAATTCTGCAATTATTTTCTTGCTGGTGTCAAGGTAATGGTGTTGTAGTTGTAAAACATGGTAAATACATTGATAAATCTGCAAAACTCACTCAGTACTCAATGTTCAGTTGTTTTGGCAATTTACATAAATTGATTTTGTTGTAAATTAGTGCATTTGTAAGTGTAAAGAATAAGAAGGGTGTCAAAAGTGAACCTTAAACGGCTCCTATGTAATAATGACTTTTAAAAACTGATTTTGTTGTAAATTAGTGAATGTATATTCCTAATTATAGAACAGCAGTACCAATGATGTTAAATTCATTAAATTAAATAATAAGAGTAACTATTGAACCAATTTGTGAGTATACAAAATAAGAAGGGTGTCAGGAATGAACCTTGCTTAACTCCTAATTATTTATTTTGACTTGAGTTCATAACAGTATTATGTGTTATGTGTGTATGTTGTATACAGCTCTAAACATAGAGATAAACATGTCTAATCATACCCTGATGAAATCATAGCAACCTCTCTATTTTATGATTACATTACATTACATAGTGATACATGTACTACATAAGCATATAATCATACACATATATAAAATATGTTGTGTCCTATATAGTTATAATAATCATATTATAATATCCAGTTACCTTTGAAGATGGTCTGAATGTACTTATTTGATTTCTATTGATACACGTTTCTAACTTAATCCTACAGAATGATAAAAATTGACCACAACTTCCTTTTTCCAATTTTATGGGGTAGGGCACTTTCAACGCTTTTTAAAAAATACTTTTGATTTTTGAATATTTGAAATCTTCATATTGTAGTATCTGGCAAAGTTATTAGATGTTTTTTGAATAATAATTAATGTTATTTGTCATTGCATTCTTTATTTGAACCTAGAAAATGAACATTATTTCCCATTTTACGCCAAATCGTCACACTTTGGGGCTATGGGAGAGGGCTAAAATTCAGTTTAAAAATTTGAAAAAAATTCACTAGACTATTTTCACCTTAAAGAACAACATTTCACCATGAGAGCATGAATTTTCCAAAAAAAAAGAATTTTGCCCACCCTACATGTTATTTAAGTCATACTTTGTCGGCCATCTTGGATTTTGGGGGGAAGAAGTGAAATATTCCGTCGATCACAGGGACAGATTTTTAGAAAAAGGTTTTAAGAAGCAGAAAAGCCAAAGTTTATACTTGTATCACCATCTGAAATATTCTGCCTTATATAGGGGTAAATTCCCCCCACTATAATTGAATTATACAATGTTTATAGTGAATTGATCTGGTTTTGCAACTCTGGTAGATACAAACTCATAGGCTTGCATCAAATCTCTACACCCCTCCCCATCCTATCTACTTGACCTCTAGAAATGAGGAGAACATGTATATTGTGAGGGAATCACAAGAGTTTGAAGCAAGACAACAAACTTGCTGATTTTCCTTTTAATGGGGTGGTGGTGGTTGTTACCCTAAATTCATAAGTTTGTTTTTGTTTACCCAAATTAGAGCAATGAAACCAATCATAAACAAGATACTTTATCACTCTTTGAGAAAATATCAAAATTCCAAGATGACATTGAAGGTGAGGCTAGACTTATTTTCTGGAATTTTTGTTAGGAGGGAAAATAAAATCTCCATGAAAAATCAATCTTGTTTATCCACAGACATGAAGCTAAAAGGCAGGAAATTATGAGGAATGGAGGATATTTTTAAGAAGTAAAGATATCAGATTTTGAAGATATGGGAAAATTTTCATGTATTTTTATAACATGGGGAATGAAATGAGTGATATTGGAGGAAATTCAGTGTTAGTTTTAAGCCCAGTGCCTATTTTATAGACCCAATCTAGAGTCTGTAATTTGAGCTTCAGTGGCGGTCTATTTATTTGTCAATATCTCACCCCTTTTAAATTGTATCCTGGTTGTTTCCATGGAAACTGAGTTTAGAAATAATCTTTCCCTGATAAATCATATCTTGACTTTCTCATGGATTGATATCAGGAATGTAAAATTGAATGGTATAGCTAGAATAGAAATTCATTAGATAAATAGTCCTATGTAGAGCGCTATTGTTATCATTTAGATTTCAAAGGTACAAAGTGAAGTTTTATTAAGAGTAAATAAATGTAAATTATCACTGGGCCCCAAGGATAACCAGTCTTTGTACCTAAAAATAAATATACTTTTCATAACAAAGAGGGTTCCGATTTATTAATTTCACTGCTCGTATTATCTATTTTACTGCTTTTATTATCAATTTTACTGCTTTTATTATCAATTTTACTGCTTTTATTATCAATTTTACTACTCTTATTTTGGTCTCAGGTTTGAAAAAAATCCAAATGTTTTGATAAAAAATGTTAATTTCTATAAAAATGTTAATTTCCCATTAATGTGCCAATATTTATATTAAGGACACACCTTACGTGTCTAATGTTTGCAATATATTCAGGTAGTTAGAGGTCATACAAGGAAATGGATGTAATTATCGCTTAATATAAGGTTTATAATTGAATTGCTGGCTACATCACAACATAAATCAACAGATTCATGCCAAGTTAAGCAATAATATTCCATTGTCAGATTGAGAACTTCGATGGCATGTTGGAAATATTAATTATCTCTTCGTCTCATTCAAGCTCATTATTATGTCGTAATTACTCTTTCCAATACTCTGATATCGTCAATGTACTGAGGCTCTGGCATTCATATTCACACATTTCATTCACAAGAAGGTTGCAGTTGTTCTTTTTACATCATATAATGCTAAAGGCCCTGGGTGAGTAAGTGTTATCTTATGTAGTGGTAGTTGTTCCTTTGCAATACTAGTGTGATACTAGTTTTGTTTTCATTCAAAAACTACCATAGATGAACTCCCCAGTAGTGTGTGACTACCATCTGATATAAAAGTCTTGTATCAAGTCTATGTGCTACCCCACCCCCTTCCTACATATTAAAGGTAACTAGAGATGAGGTTTGTGAGGGAAAGTGGGAGCCTGACTGGCACAATTACTTGAAGCAAGACTATGCACATGCTGAGGAAGACTTGCCATGTGAAGTTGGATGTAACAATAGTGGATATGGTTGTTAGGTACACTGAGACTATAGTGGCTAGTTACAAACTAACATGAAGTTGAAGCTCTCTTTTAATGAGTTAAGTCAGATCCATACAAAGGCTGATTGTTCAGCTTCTCCTTTAGGATTCAGATGGATCCCAAATGATATATGTTTGTGAGACAATAAGGTTATATATACAGTATGTTGATGTTGCCTTGCCTCTAGCTACTGTACTTCCTGTATTCTATACATAGGTTGGAAAAGTAGATATTTTGGTAGAGAGGATTGATGTCAGATGATTTGTATAGCATTATACAACCTCACAACAACAAACAAATAAATTAACAAATTATGAGAACATTCTCTTGAAAATGTAGGCACTTAATCATAGTAGTGGAGCATATTGCATCATCTGTCAACAAAGAAAACCTAACAATTTATTTATTTCTGGTCCAAACTTCCCTTAACGGGCAGTATATATACAGAAACATTTGTTAAAATCTAGATATATTTCATGTAATTCATTCTTGATCTTATCTGTTCCTCTCTTGCTGTCATAGAAATAGGGAGTTTGTAAACCCACAAGCAAAATATTTTTTTCAGACTTTAAATAAAATACAATACAGATTGGAATCAAAAAGGAAATAGTCAACTTTTTGAATGACATAGAAATCACATAACTTTAACCATTGTAAGAGAATCAGGCTGTTCATACAAAGTTTAGAGATAAAGGGATATAATGATAAGAGAGGCTATGTACTATGCAAGCAGATAGCTACTATCTCATTTCTGCGTACAAGTTCACTCTGAGTGTAAATTAGAAGCGAGATTGGCAACATCAGTACTGCAGAATGTGTACAGTTATGTGTTGAATTTTCGTTGGAGTTTTGGATTAAGAATACGCCCTGAATAACTGGGTTTATTTTATTTTTCGTAACCATGGCTGGCAAAGATACTAAGGTAAGATATTGTGATATAGTCAACATGTTTAGAATCTGTTATTTCAGTAATATTCATACACATTCTTCAACTGTGAACTCTGCCATTTTCTGGCAACATTTCTGTATTTCATGCACAGTGTTCTTCAGAGTTGAACAATTGTTTCTTTATATTAATTGTTTTATATAAAATTCTTTCCTCTAATGCATTTATTGTTTTCAAAATATGACCTCTATCTGTCATCAATACCGACCACGTCTTATTTAATGATGTCAGAATCAAACTGATACATGTATTAATTCTCATACTCCTCACATATTTGGAAACATGGCTGAAAAGAAATGAGATGTTACATTTTATCATGACAGGCATTTTATGTTGTTGCTTAAACCTGAGAGAGTTTTCATGTTAAAATTATAATTTCCATGAACTTACCAGGTGTATTCATTAATTTTGCTTGTGTGTTGTGAGAAGTTCTTATGAATCCCCCTCTGTGGCTTTTTTATTTGAGATACATGTGATATACTTTTCTTACTGAATGAATTTGTATGTGTTACTTGTAAAGGCTTGTAACAAGTGATAAAACAAATCCAAATAAAAATATATTTTCTAGAAAATTCAAAAAAAGATCCTGTTATTAGATATGGTGATTTATTTTTTTATCATAGATCTTAGTGCCGACTTATTTTAATCTGCCAAAAACTGTCAGATTATTAATCAAATCACGGAAATAAAACGAATTAGCTTGTTTGCGGAATTGCATCAATAAAACAGTAATGCGGTTACATTGAATAAGACAATTTAGATGAATGATTGAATTCTGTTTGCAGAATATTTCTTGTTCATTCTGACACTTTGCTCTTTTTCACTGTGATATTGCAAGAGATTCAGTGAAATCTAAATTGACATTATGTTGCCTTTTTGTAAGTTTAAACCTGGACCATGGTTTAAAACTTCTCTTTTTCTTTAGACTTTGTAAAAGAAATTGTTGATATCATGTGCAATTTTTGTATGGGTTGGCATTGGCAATGTAGATGCTCACTTGGTTCAAATGAGGTATTCATCCTATAAATAAATTACATGTAATTCATGCTGATGTCTGATAGGCAAGAAATAAGTGGACTTGACCAGTAATCGATTGAATTAGTATGAACAAAAAAGCAAGAAATAGATTGAAATGCATTGCCATGAATTCCCTATATCTTAATTCCCTTATATTTTAAAAATAGCTTTGTGCCTACCCAAATAGATATTTGCACCCTTTTTACAATGAAAAACATGAAAAATAATCTTATTTGTCCTAACCTTGATCTGAATTATAGAAATGAGAAGTTTGCGCCTACTTGATCAAATCAAAAGAAATCCTTGGGAAACAGTGATAAGTAAAACCTTTGATGAATTATTTTGAAGAAATGATTGAAATAAAAGTGCCTATTAGTGTTATCATATGGCCTTTATTTCTCTATTAACCTTTACCATGCTGCCTTATTTCAGCAAATATATCCCACGCAACTGGCTTATTTTTCAAAGAGTGCAAAAAATTATATAATAATTAATATCTCAATAACTACTGAATGAATCTGGATAAAATTTTCACAAAGGGAAGATACAGTGGTCTGGCTCATGAAAAAAATGTTCTCATGAATTTTTTCGTACATTAACACGACTGGGCATAAATATACCATGAATACTCCTCCGGAATCCGCCGCTCCGCCTCTTCGTCTGGTCAGAATCCAAATCTGAATTTGCAGCGATCGAATGTTCAATTTTTCAATTCAGAAAATATTCTAGTTTCTATTTTCGATGACCGTTATCGGCTTCCAAGAGCCTAAAGAGCTCGAAATCGTAATTCATTTCCTCCACATTTTCGTTGTGATCGTATTTGTCCACCATTTTGTACGATTCGTTCACTAAAAACGACTAAAACACTGTTTAAATTGAGAATTATTTTTCGAAATATCGCCATTCTAGGTCAACAGGAAGTCATGTTAGGCACTGAATAAATCGGGCAATCTAATTGGACAATACGAATGGCGCGAAAAAGTAAAGTTTTTAAAAGTTTGAAATCGGGCGTACGGGTCCGCCGGCAGTTGTGAGAGACATTTTAGTCTCGGCGGACGAGTCCGCCGGCAGCACGCTAAAGGTTAAAAGATCAATACTATAAGTATTGAATCTAGTAAAGCCATAAATTTACTTATCTTCTCGTCAATAAAATGGCTACCCTAATATCAAACAATTCCTTGTCAGTAAAATGGCTACTCTAATATGAAACAATTTTCCAAATTCAATATTAGTTCCCCATTAGCTCTTTACCCTGTCATATCCTATCGTTTCTCTTTTCCTTATTGAACTGTTTGAACTTCTGTTTTCTATGTTAAACATTTGAACATGAATGTTTAAAGTTTTAATTTAAAGGTAATTCAATATTGGTTCATCATTATCTAATCCTACCTATTTCCTTCTCTCTTCTTCTTTGAACTATTTGGTCTCTTTGGCCTAACTCTCATTTGGTCTAACTATCATTTAGTCTATTTGGTCTAACTCTCATTTGGTATCTTTGGTCTAACTATCATTTGGTCTAACTCTCATTTGGTCTCTTTTGTCTAACTCTCATTAGGTCTCTTTGGTCTAACACTCATTTGGTCTCTTTGGTCTAACTTTCATTTGGTTTCTTGGTCTAACTTTCATTAGGTCTCTTTGGCTGGCCTAACTCTTAGTTGGTCTCTTTGGTCTAACTCTCATTAGGTCTCTTTGGTCTAACTCTCATTTGGTCTCTTTGGTCTAACTTTCATTTGGTTTCTTGGTCTAACTTTCATTAGGTCTCTTTGGCAGGCCTAACTCTTAGTTGGTCTCTTTGGTCTAACTCTCATTAGGTCTCTTTGGTCTAACTCTCATTTGGTCTCTTTGGCCTAACTCTCATTTGGTCTCTTTGAACTCTCATTTGGTCTCTTTGGTCCAACTCTCATTTGGTCTCTTTGGTCTAACTCTCATTAGGTCTCTTTGGCTGGCCTAACTCTCATTTGGTCTCTTTGGCCTAACTCTCATTTGGTCTTTTTGAACTCTCATTAGGTCTCTTTGGCTGGCCTAACTCTCATTTGGTCTCTTTGGCTGGCCTAACTCTCATTTGGTCTCTTTGGCCTAACTCTCATTTGGTCTCTTTGAACACTCATTTGGTCTCTTTGGCCTAACTCTCATTTGGTCTCTTTGGCCTAAATCTCATTTGGTCTTTTTTGTCTAACTCTCATTTGGTCTTTTTTGTCTAACTCTCATTTAGTCTCTTTGGTCTATCTCTCATTTGGTCTTTTTTGTCTAACTCTCATTTAGTCTATTTGGTCTAACTCTCATTTGGTCTCTTTGGTCTAACTCTCATTTGATCTTTTTTGTCTAACTCTCATTTAGTCTCTTTAGTCTATCTCTCATTTGGTCTTTTTCGTCTAACTCTCATTTGTTCTGTTTGGTCTAACTCACATTTGGTCTCTTTGGTCGAACTCTCATTTGTTCTGTTTGGTCTAACTCTCATTTGGTCTCTTTGGTCTAACTCTCATTTGGTCTGTTTGATCTAACTCTCATTTGGTCTCTTTGGTCTAACTCTCAATGTTATGTAAGGATCAACCAGTGCTTTCAATACCATTCTAAATAGTCTTGACATCATTATAATATAAAAATCTCCTGTATCAAGCTTCTTTCAGATTTTCATCCGGTATTGTAATAAATGATTTATAACAAGGCGCAAGGTTAATTTCATGGTGCATAGTTTCTTTGATACTCAGGAGAACATTATTTATCGAGGTAATATTGTGCTCATTTTTATAACTCTAAATTCAGATTGTTTGAACCCAGAGAGCCACCTAGAATAATATAGTTATCAGACCAGATCACTGGTGATGGTTTAATATTTGATATATGGTACACTGTACTTTGATATTTTTCACCAAAGTCTCCAATGTTAAAGGCCAAGTGAATCAGACACTTTAGTTGAAATCAAGTTATCATTACGCAATTCCTTAAGCGCCATTGATCATGGAATTAAAGAAACTGCCGATCCAAAAGATTATACCGGTGCAAAATATTTCTAATATACATATTATCTTCATACATAAACTGAGCCATTTTTTGCTTGCACTTTCTCACATATTAGAACATTTGTTTTGTGTTCATTTGTCTATGTCATTTCATATTCTTTCCTTGCTTCTAAAAGAGGAAAAAGAAATGTGTAATGTGACATTTGTATCTAAGGAGACTTGTCACATCTTAGAATTCTAAAATAAATCTGTATGATTGATAATGATCACTCTGACATTATAATTATAGCGCAAAGCAAAATGAATTTGCAAAATGTCAAAATCATAGATATGAATAAGCAATTGCATCCATTTGGTAAATATGATAATTTATTTGATGACTGTTTTGAGAGATATTAATAGTGTTGTCTTGTTCGACAATGTTTCATCCTTGAATAAATGTATTGGTCAAACAATATGATATGCCAGAAAATGAAATAGATGACATGGATGATTTATTTTAAAAATATTAGAGTATAAAGATCAGGAATATTATTTGAATTGAAAATGTCTACTTGTCAAAGTCAGCCAGGATAGATATTATTAGTTAATCAATTTTAGTGCTTCGTGAAATGCAGAGTTTTGCGAGAACATTATCTTCTCTATTATATTCAATACAATGGATTGTGTGAGTTTTCCTAGGCCCTTTGGGGATATGTTATTTTCAACTTTGCCCTTCCCCTTTGACAAAGTGGAGATGAGGCTTTTTATAAGGTTAAAGTGTCTTTCTATGACTTAAAAGGAGAAATTTGAGATTTCGAGCCATATGTCTCAAGAAAATGCTCTTACCTTTCTAGTAGGATGAGTCCAGGTGCCAAAAACAGCTGATCAAAGGATATATATCATTTTCTAATTGAAAATTTTTGTTGAGCCCTGCATTTTTAACACTGTTTTGACAGGAAGTCATACCCAAAATGAAAACTGAATAAAACAACATTTATCCTAAATGTAGATCATAATACTTACTTAGACATGCAAAATGTTGTTATTAGTAGTAATTCTGATCATTTTTAAGAAATTTAACCATTTAAATAAGACTTTTTTCATCCATGATTATATAGATAAAGAATTTCTTCTCTCAGAAAGCTTTGGCACTGTGGTGTAGTGGTTAGGGCTTAGGACTCAAGCAGACTTTTATTCCAAAAGATCTGAGTTCAAATCCCATGTGTGGAATATGTTTTTATTCTTTATTTTTGTTTTTTTTCATTTTGATCCACACTATTTCTGAAATAAATTTTATATATGGCATTTAAACCATATTTAGTATTTCCAAGGGTTTTAATTTTTAGATGAAATCATAGAAAGTTACTTTAACCATACTATACCATACCTTGTCTTTTCACCATGGTTTCTGTATGTTCTGGAGATAAGGTCCAGATATAGAAAATATTCATCCTGCATGTTATCTACTTAGAAGCTAAGTAGGAATGTGATACATTGTATAATGTCTGTATATTAATATTTACTTTTTCAAAATGTGTATTCCACATGTATATACATGTAATACTATTAGTTACATAACACATGATAAGAGACTAAGAGAACCTTCCCAAAACATGGTCAGATTTTAACCATATTCATCAATTCATTTTTTAAATGAAACTTAGAATTCAAAATAAACTATGACCAATTATTTCAAGATAGGGGTATTTTAAAGAATCTGATTTTTTAATGTCAGAAATCAATTTCATTGCAATTAAGTTTGAATTGTGATTTGTTATAATGTTTGAGGGTTAAGTAATTCTTACCTTGATACCAAATGGTGTTTATGTTTAAATATTTAAGATAATCAGATAAAATTAACAATCTACATGTATTCAATCTTCGTTAAAGTGCTTGAAATGATTTCGCCTGAGCTTGGGCTACCCTAAGTGGGTTAATCCCATTCATTTCTTTCCTTTTCTCACCGGAATAGCCTGACAACGGTTAAATCAGATACCGTTGTCAGAAATGGCGGACATAACTGTCGCTTCAACTGTTTAATCACTTGGTCCTCATTTCATGGGATTTTATCATTGCTAATGTATGTATTAAACATGTATTAACCTTTAGCATGCTACCGGCGAGCGTAGTCGCCCATGCTTAACAATCCCCGGCAACTGCCGGCGACTCCAGTCGAATTTAAACTTTCAAAAATTTAACTTTTTCCCGCCGGTCTTATGATCCAATCAGATTGCCCGATTTATTTAGTCCTTACGTGGGGACTTCCTGTTGACCTAGAAATGGCGATGTTTCGAAAAATATTTCTCAATTCAACGATTTAAACAGTGTTTAAGTCGTTTTTAGTGAACAAATCGTATAAAATGGCGGCCAAATACGATTACAACGAACATGTGGAGGAAATGGATTGCGATTTCGAGCTCTTTAGGCTCTTGGAAGCCGATAATGGTCATCGAAAATAGAAACTAGAATATTTTCTGAACTGAAAAATGAACATTCGATCGCTGCAAATTCAGTTTTGGATTCTGACCAGACGTTGAATCTCCACAGGGGAGAAGCGGCGGATTCCGGAGGAGTATTCATGGTATATTTATGCCCAGTCCTGTTTATTTATGTAAAAAATTCATGAGAACATTTTTTTCATGAGCCAGGCCAATGTATCTTCTCTTTGTGAAAGTTTTATCCAGATTCATTCAGTAGTTATTGAGATATTAATTATTTAGTCCAGGCATATCATTTTTTGCACTCTTTGAAAAATAAGTCAGTCGCGTGGGATATATTTGCTGAATTAAGTTAGCATGCAGAAGGTTAAGCTCTTGTGATGATGTTTTGTATGAATTCCCAATCTTGATCAAATTGGGTTGTGAATCACCACAATATAGCGTCTTTGATATCCTCAATAAAGACTGAATCTGAATTTGAGTAATTTAGAAACAACAATGGCATATGATAATTACAGTGTCCGTTGTTCTGTATTTCATTTTGTTAACTGTACAATGAGTATTTAGACACTTTGATTGACTTTACCGTTGTCAGGCTATTCCGGTGTGCTTTTGCGCCCATGTCCAATGTGTCTTTCTAATTTCCAAAGCAAGCAGCATATAATGCGGGTTGGGCAAACCAGAATTGGTTAACTCCTGATTCAGGATTTTGAGCTTGCCACATTTAATATGACAGGAAAACATTAAAAGTGCGTGTCTTGTATGTATAATTACATTCAGAGATTGTGATTGTCATGGATAAGTGAATCCTGTCTTGTCGGAAGGTGATTCTAACGAGCACTCAATGTGGAATAAGCGAACATTCTGTATGTTTCTATATCTATCACATTTAAAGCCCTGGATTGCCTTCTGAAAACCACTTGGAGAACCTGTCATTTTCCCATTAAAAGCCTGCCTAGATTAAATCCCATACCAGGTCTTTTGAGAGAAATCTAGATACGAAGAACATATTGATACGAAGAGATTAGACTTAGATTGACATCAATTAATGACTTACAGGGACCTTAAAAATGAATGATTTCACTAGCAAGACTGAATGTATATGTAAAATACAAGTGATATTGGATTCCAGTTTGAAAATAAAAGCACTTCGATTCTGCAATAATTAAGGAC
Organism: Owenia fusiformis; assembly: GCA_903813345.2. Classification (NCBI taxonomy): domain Eukaryota; kingdom Metazoa; phylum Annelida; class Polychaeta; order Sabellida; family Oweniidae; genus Owenia; species Owenia fusiformis. Next base: position 1,250,248 of record CAIIXF020000008.1, read on the forward strand.
AAAACATAATCGATGAGAACAATTATGAAGCACTTCAACATTGACTTCCAATATTATACTTTAATTATGTTTTTAGGAATTACTGAGTTTTCACACCTCTTAATGACTAATATGAAGAAAATTGAGGTCTTTATTTTAGCTAATTTTGAAATGTATATATTGAAAATAACCTTTTACATCATAATATTCTCGTCATGATTGTGCTTTAATTTAATTCCATCAGGATAATATTCCAGTGCTACATCATTATGCACAATAGCTTACTGGTAACTGCATGTAATGTACAATGTACTTCAAAGCTAGACCATATAACCCAGTTGGCTATCTATTCCCCATTCTCGTAAATCAACCTCCATTTGTAATCAGCCTTGGAAGTAGATGCATAAAACTGGAATGCACCATCCAAAATAATTTCTAGGCTGTGGTTATTTCAATGTTTCTTATAGAAGTGATGATTCGGTTAAGTTCTCCATTGTCTTATTTTTGTATACTGTTGTGATTTCGTACATGTCATGGACTTTTCATGGACTTTTTCACTTGGTTCCATGGGGAAATGTTGAATTACATAGATTCTATTATTGAAGGGTATCATTTAAACATATCTTTCAGATAAATCTATTAAATAAGGCTTCATACCAGTCTGACCCACTTCCTTGTGTGTCTTGAATCAAGGTGATTTGATTTTCCAGCATTTAACAAGAACCGTTTATATGTTTTTGTGGGCTTTGCACAAGACTGGTGAGTTAAAACTGGATCATGTACCTCTCTTTTCATGAAATTTTTTTGATTTTCCGATTTCTTTCAGAAATATTGTTCTGAACTACTCCTTGTATATAATGATTTTAAAAATGTTAAAGTGTTGAAATATGAAGTATGTTAAAATACATTTATGGTTTTATTTGAAAGAGTTTTACTGAGTTGGCCTCCCATTGTGGATTATGGTACTTCATCATATTTTTATTACACTAATTTATATGACATTTTGATAGAAGTACTGGATATTACTTTTTCAGTCTTCTACAAACAAAGCTTGGAAAATCCTGATTTAGTTCTATCATTCCAACAGTATGTGCTTGTGATATATTTCACAGAAAATTGGTAAGCAGTACTATGCACAGCTTGCCAAAAACATAGGTAATCCTTGTTAATAAATAGAAGGGTCATCTTGAGTTGATGATCTATATAAGTACATATGCACGAGACTCACTACTCAAGATTTCACAAACCCTGATCGTGGGTAGAGTCTAGCTTATAGCTGGACGAAGCTCTCTCGGAAGAAGAAGGGAAGTCAAACCATGGGCTTTCAAGTTGAAAGCCCATGGTCAAACGAATGCAAATTATAGTTATCATATTATACATCTTTTATTTATTCCCCAACATCTTAAAAAAAAAATTAATTTCAAAAATTGGGATGACTTATAGATTGCAATGAAATTTGGGATTGTAGAAATACATCTCAGGTTTTGAATTATACCACTCAGAGGTTAGATTATCTTCAAAGTATTTGTTGATAGAACAATTTACTATGTTGAATTGAGTGACCAGCTAATATAAGAGATCAGTGAGCATGATGTACATAATTGAGAGGTTAAGCTTTGCATATATAATCGAAACTGAACCTGTACGTATCACTCGACCATATACAAATTCATGTAGCCTTCTCATATAAATAGCCGTTCAAATCCAGTGTTTGTTTAGACTACACCATAGCGTGTAATGATTCTATAGTATGTCATTGATGCGGTTTTATAGCTGGTTTTCTAATACATATTTTAAACGAGCTGGTTTCGTAAGATTTTTGGCGCTAAATCATGCATGACATACATCATCGTGTTCAGCAAGAATTCAACTGTGCATCGAAATCAAAATTGACAGCATAGTGTTCAATAGACACGAGTAAAATGGTTCCCGTTGACCCAACGTCAAATTTCAAAATCTCCCGTTCTAAACCCGAAACTATGAGGCTGAAAGAGTATCTGAAGTAGACTAAGCGCGCATAAAACTATGAGCGCTCGATACATTCCTTTGTTAATTTTTGTACTTTGCGTTCACGGTTACGTTGTGAAAAACATCGTTAGCTTAACCTCTCCAATATTTGGCTAGTAGTAGTACATAAGATTGATTTACTGTAAATACTTGATCTAATGGGATTATGTTGGTGCCCTTGTACAGAGGATTACTTTTATATTAGATTAATAAGACAGGCATGAAAGCAAGAACAAAATGATGGATATAGAACTTTCAAAAGTGTGCATATCTAGATATATGTAAATGTATTTACAGAGTGTTCATTAGTCTCTTTACTCTTTACACAGACTTTGTATTATAATTGTAAAGATACTTCATAGACACCCTGTATATGTGATATTGGTATTGAGTGTATTTATATCATATCAGTCCAAAATTCATAAGAAGATGTGTATCAAAGTCTATGATTGAATCATCTGTGTATTATCTTATGTACAGATGTACATTGTACATGTAATTCACCTGTAAAGTACATGTACTGTATGTACATGTTCAGTTAGTTAGGAATGTCAAGTATGCATGTCAAAGATTATCTTAATGGTGTTGATAGTAAAGATAGTACTGTTGCATGTATAAAGTTTCAATCAAACCATGTAAAAAAGTTGCAAGCAGTTACAAAATGCTTCTTTAAAATAATAAGCAGGATTTAGAAGACCTACAATATATCTTCAAGTTAAACTTATTTTTCGTTTATTCTTGCCCATGCCTCACATTTCTGCATTTTTACGTACATTTAGAAAGGATATAACCACCATCAAAAATTATATTTTAGGGGTGTTTTTTTCTAGATTTAGTTAAAACAAGTTGATCAAGCTGCGATAATGATTGAAGGCTTGACATGCTACAAGCTTCTTATAAATAAATTAACACAGTGGCCAAAAGAAGAGGATTTTGGGTATGTCCCATCTATTAACACTAAGGATAATGTACAGGTATAAGAAATATAGCAGAGAACCAAACTAGTCAAGAGAAATATGGAAATCAACTTTTGTATTCATTTTTATTATGTCCCCACCACATAGTGTGGGGCCATATTGTCGGCCTAGGCGCGTCCGTCTGTCCGTCCGTCCGTCCGTCTGTCCGTCCGTCCGTCTGTCCGTACGTCCGGAAGTTTTCTCCAAAACCGCTACAGATATCACCTTCAAATTTTCAGGGATAACTTATGAGTGCATACAGATGTGGATGAAAAAGTTTCAAGTCGATACCTACTTCCTGTCGGCCATTTTGAAGTCAAATGCTAAAATCCTTGTCTGCAAACTTTAAGAAAAACGGCTTCACAGTTGCTTTTAAAACTTTAACATCTTGTTCAGCTCACTTCATTCTAGATCTGATTAGGTTTTGGACCTGTTAGCTCAGTCATGTCAGCCATTTTGAATGTCTTAAGAAAAGTTAGCGCACGATAATACTTTGTATCATATTGAATGGTGTTTTTGAGTTTTCATACTTTAACTTTTTAGTAGCTTTATAAATAATTTCAGATGTACTTTGTTGTAAAAGCCTATGTTATTGTTAACAGTAGTTATATGTGATAATTTTGTAAGAAGAAATCAGCAAAAACACTTAATCACTTTTTTATTGTCCGCCATTTTGGATTTTTCCGTCCTAAAATCTTGTCTGTGAAGTCTTGTCTACGTGTGAACCGTTTGGTGGATCAATTTCAAATTTTCAGGGATGATTCTTAGTATAAAAATCTAGATCTGATTTGTTTTTTGGCATTCTGGGTAAATGTCAAGGCAGCCATTTTGGATTTTCCATCCTAAAATCTTGTCTGGAATTATTACACCAAAAGTAGTGCGGAAATGGCCTTTTCACGTGTTGGCATAAAGTTTTGATGACATTTAAAGACATAGTTCCTCTTTCACGTATATTATCTCATGGAAATGGGCATACCAGGGCAAAGATCTTTGTTCCGTGGTGAAGAAAAGCCATCAAACATTGTCTGAAGAGCAGATTTATCTCCGTAATTCTACTTTTAACATGGCGACCTTGACCTTGAAAAAATATAGCCATTTGGGCGATAATAGGTGATTCAAAGGTGAAAATGAGTGCTTTTTTCGTAGTTTTACTTTGACCAAGCCTAGAAAAAAATTGAAGTGGTAAACCTACCCCCAATTTTTGATATTTTTGTTGTCTAGAAGTGTCCTAGATGATATCAAAGTTTAAGAAAATTTGTATGTCTAGAAATATTTTATAAATTAGTGCCAATATGGTGGGTTTGGGTGCTTTTTTGCTCTCATTTCTTACCCCATTTCTACGGTTGCCATGGCAACTATTAGGCTTTGGTAACCATGCCAACTTGATTTTTGAAGGGCATCCACCTGATAGTAGTTGGGCCAAGTTTGATTGAAAATGGGCCTGGTTTGATATGATGGCAGTGAGGTTGATTGTGGCATGTAGTAAAACGGCAAAACAATGGTGGAGTCATACCATTATTTTGCCACATTTTGATGCTTAATTTTCATTTTATAATCGTTTGGTACCATCGTGACGTCACAATATAGCGTCTGGCCTCATGATATGGGTACCAAATTGAAGCGGACGTGACAAGCTTTAAGATGGTACCAAACATGTGACCATTCATTTGATTCAAATGCTAACTTGAATAAGCCCAAAAGGTGTGTCACTCCCCTACCCCATCCGTTTTTCAGGCCAGTGAAAAACACCAAAATCTCAAATAATACATGCATCTTCAGGGATCGTTTTTTGGTCCCGTTTTATTCAAAATATCATGTTTTTGGATACCATTTTTATCAGAAATGTCTCAATTACCTAAAAACAGTTACACTAGTGCTGGATAAGAAAACATGTCCCCATTATGGAATTATTACACCAAAAGTAGTGCGGAAATGGCCTTTTCACGTGTTGGCATAAAGTTTTGATGACATTTAAAGACATAGTTCCTCTTTCACGTATATTATCTCATGGAAATGGGCATACCAGGGCAAAGATCTTTGTTCCGTGGTGAAGAAAAGCCATCAAACATTGTCTGAAGAGCAGATTTATCTCCGTAATTCTACTTTTAACATGGCGACCTTGACCTTGAAAAAATATAGCCATTTGGGCGATAATAGGTGATTCAAAAGTGAAAATGAGTGCTTTTTTCGTAGTTTTACTTTGACCAAGCCTAGAAAAAAATTGAAGTGGTAAACCTACCCCCAATTTTTGATATTTTTGTTGTCTAGAAGTGTCCTAGATGATATCAAAGTTTAAGAAAATTTGTATGTCTAGAAATATTTTATAAATTAGTGCCAATATGGTGGGTTTGGGTGCTTTTTTGCTCTCATTTCTTACCCCATTTCTACGGTTGCCATGGCAACTATTAGGCTTTGGTAACCATGCCAACTTGATTTTTGAAGGGCATCCACCTGATAGTAGTTGGGCCAAGTTTGATTGAAAATGGGCCTGGTTTGATATGATGGCAGTGAGGTTGATTGTGGCATGTAGTAAAACGGCAAAACAATGGTGGAGTCATACCGTCTGTAAAGTCTTGTCTACGCGTTTTCAGGTGAACCGTTTGGTAGATCAATTTCAAATTTTCAGAGATGATTCCTAGTATGAAAATGTAGAACTGATTAGTTTTTTGGCATTCTGGGCAAATGTCAAGGCAGCCATTTTGGATTTTCTGTCCTAAAATCTTGTCTGTAAAGTCTTGTCTATGCATTTCCAGGTGAACCGTTCTGTAGATCAATTTCAAATTTTTAGGGATGATTCTTAGTATGAAAATCTAGATTTGATTAGTTTTTTGGCATTCTGGATAAATGTCAAGGCAGCCATTTTGGATTTTCCATCTTAAAATCTTGCCTGTAAAGTCTTGTCTACGCGTTTTTAGGTGAACCGTTTGGTAGATCAATTTCAAATTTTCAGGGATGATTCTTAGTGTGAAAATCTACATCTGATTAGGATTTTGGCATTCTATGTAAATGTCATGGCAGCCATTTTGGATTTTCTGTCCTAAAATCTTGTCTGTAAAGTCTTGTCTACGCGTTTTCAGGTGAACCATTTGGTAGATCAATGTCATATTTTCAGGGATGATTCTTAGTATGAAAATCTAGGAACAGATTAGTTTTTTGACATTCTGGGTAAATGTCAAGGCAGCCATTTTGGATTTTCCATCCTAAAATCTTGTCTGTAAAGTCTTGTTTACATGTTTTCTAGTTAACTTTGTGACGGATCAATTAAAAATTTTCAGGGGTGGTTCTTAGTTTGAAAATCTAGAACTGACTAAATTTTTGGCATTCTGGGTAAATTTTAAGGTGGCCATTTTGGATTTCCGTCCTCAAATTGTGTTGGTAAAGTCTTGTCTACTCATTTTCAGGATAACCATTTCATGGGATCACCCATTGGTGGGGACATTTTGTACACATTTGTGTTCTTGTTTCAAAATAAAATAATAAACAAATGTATCATTTATCATGAGAGACCACAGCCTTCTATCAGTTCCTTTCTATATTGATACAGTCTAAAAAACAGATAAGTAAAATTGCAGTTTCATCCATCGCGATATAGCCGTGCCCCCTTTATCTCTCGCAAATGGCAGACTCTGGCATACCAGAATAAGTTTCATCTGCACCTCTAAAAGCTTTATCTATAATAGCATGTCAGTCTCTGAAACCAATGTTTGAGAATGATGCATGGATGCGGAAAAATAATATTATATTTTTAAAACTATATGAACTTAATCTGTAAAGTAAAACACTTTCTAATTAAAAGTAAACCAATGATGTAATGTATCTACTTGCTAAGTTCAGTAATTAAGGACTTAGTGATAAGCAATTTTGACTCTTTTCAGAACATTAATCCCATTGGAGATAATTTGCTATTTTGCCAGCCATTAGTATTTGAAATATTTTTCCCATGGTAGTTGCGTCATTTGTAACACATAGGATAATGGATCTCTGTTTACTTAGAATGTTGGCCTTCTTTTCTATGGACCATTTTCTGTGACCCGATTCCCATATGATAATAGAAAATCATTTAATATGATGAAGGCGTAACTGGCAAATGGGAATGAAGCTGGAGATCTAAACAGAGGGAAGAGCACTAAAATACTTGCCTGAAAAAAATGGCCAGTCAAAATATAGCTAATAGCACGTAAACAAATAGAAATCAGCTCAATATGAAGTATTTTCTACTCTGCACATGACTGATATTTGAACTAGAAGCAGGGGTATTTAATCAAGTTAATGATTTTGAGATGAGATCATTAAGAAGGAGGATCAATTCAAAACAACAGCTGTTATGAGGAAGTTGAATATCTTGGGAGATTAGATAATTAGATAATAATTGTTTAAACTCCTAAACGCCACCTATAGCAAACCCTAAACATCTCTTTCATCCAAACACATCTCAATGTGAACATTTTTCTTTGTCCTCATTTTGTTTTCTCACTTAGACTCATATATTAAGAAACATTGAAATGTGAACACCTTCTTAAATGTGAACACTGTCTTAAATGTGAACAATGTCTTAAACGTGCATACCTTCTTAAATATGAACACTGTCTTGAATGTGAACACTGTCTTAAATGTGAACACTGTCTTAAACATGAATACCTTCTTAAATGTGAACACTGTCTAAAATGTGAACTCTGTCTTAAGAGGGTGGTTGCGTAAATGATGCCAACAATAAAATTTTTTTATTTTTTATATGTGAAACTTTGTTCAATTCTGAGAAAAATGAGACCAAAAAAAATTAGGGTCACCGTGCTCGAATTTTTTTTACAGCCAAAACAGAATCATACCCAAAACACTAAAAATCACTCTTAGATATCCCCTAAATTGACCTTTTCATTGTATTTCAATGGGAAAAATAATGTATTTTCTCCCCTATAATAACATTAAATAATAGTAATTTCCCAACAATAACTTTTTTTTATATTTCATTAATTTAAACTTCGTTCAATTGTTAAAATAATGACCCGAAAAAAATATGGGGTCACCGAGCTAATTTTTTTTCTACAGCCAAATCAAAACCATACCCCAAAACACTAAAATCACTCTTAACATGTCCGTTAATTGCCCTTTCTATTGTAGGAAGTCTAAATGATGGCCCAAAAGTGCTAGGAAAGCAATTATAAATGTACACTTATGACATAGGGCTATGGATAAATTTGGTACCGTTGGAAAGCTCATAGTGCTACCTTTGGGATTCACTTGTTAAAAATTATGAAATGTGGACCTTAAGTGCCCAAATGCTCGTTTCTATAGTAACCACAAAAATAATGACAAGAAAGTGTTTTTTACACATAACTCCCCCAATATTTCTTCGATTTTGATAAAATTTATATCATATTAAAGATAAAATAGAGCTCAATTTTTCAAAATTACATTTATGCAAATAAGCTCATTTGCATATTGATTGTGACGTCATAACTGAATTATTTTGTATTTTTAAATAGACAAGTATATTTTGTATTTCAATGAGAAAATCACCATACTGAACAGCAATTTAGAGTTCTTTCCAACTAATACTTTATTATGTTAAAATTTTCATTCATTTCTTCAAAAATGACATGAAAAATATAAAGTTTATTTTGAAGTAAAAATACAGCATAATTAATGCAAATAGTCAATATACCCTTTCCAACCAATACGTCCAGTCCCTTATTGTCTAAATTGCCCGAATTGGCTATAGTTCCATGATCATTTAGTATCAATATTATTCTTTTGGAAAGTTTCATCATTGTAATACTATTATTAAAAACAAATGAATATTGTTATTGATGTGGAGCTTAGGCATTGTCCCAATAATCTGTTGCTATGACAACCAATAGTTATGTCTATTTACATTGTGTACATGCAGGCCCATAGCCAGTGGTTTGTTGGGTTTGAGTGATTTTTGTCATTTTTGGGCCAAAATGGTCAAATGTGAACCCCCTGGAATTTTTTGATTTTTTTTAGCAAAAGCAGGCTATAGGCATGACATGTATAATAAAATCATGTACATGACAAAATATGCATAAAATATAGATTTATTTTTATCAGAATAACTACATACCACTTTTTTAAAATCCCGAAAAAGAATAAAGTGTTCTGTAGTTCATAATTAAGTATTTGTAAATATGGATTTATGGATACCCTGTACATAGCTACATGTGTTTAGGAATGGTGTTTACAGGGAACATATTCTCTTGAGCTGTTGAGAGATATTGTCATTAAAACAGATGCTGTTCTTTTTGTTCTGTGTCCATTGTCTATATTATGAATGTCATAAATACCATAAATCCAAAGATAGACAGAGAAAATCAAATAAAGTCAATGTGCTCAGTAAGTTCCACTTCTGCCATGGACTCGTTTGTCAAACTCATTATTGCCTCACTGGTCATATCCTTCTGTAGCATGTGCTCACTGCTTACATACACTCTAAGAGGGCTGAGTCATACAAGAATACCCCAAGACCAATAATGTGGATCATACCTGAAATTGAATATCACACAAAAGTAACAAATTGCATGTATCACTATGATATAAAAGAAATATGAATGCAGTTACTTCATTCAAGCATAACATTATCCAAATTTATAGTTACATAGTATTGGAATTCAAATCATGGTGTTAAAATTGTAATCAGGACCAAATTATGAAGGCCTATGTGTAGTTTTCTTTTTGAATTGGGCAAGAAGGTTATCATTACTTAATTAGATGCAAACATTTTACTTATAATCTTATTTTGATAATAAAAATGATGAGTTAATCCCATACAGCAAAACCTGTATATCTGAACACCTGGCTGATCCAAATACCTTCAATTGCTAACACAATTTCTGGCTCCATTTTTCCTCCCATTGCCTTGACTCCCATGTTAAAAGCCTTAAAATCTGACAACATCCTAATTCGAACAGTGGACACTCATATTTGAAAATTTAACATGTGTTAATTGAACACTTTCCACAATTTTTACAAAACTGTTCAAATATTTTAAATTTAAGACTGATTTGATATGAAATTCTGAAAAATATGAAATGGCCTCAGATTTTGGATGCCATGAAGCCAAATGGTCAATAGAAATATTAATATTCATTGAGAATGCGTTAAAATCCACAATCTTGCGGATAGAGAAACCGAAATCAATACTTCTCCCCATCCGAATGCTTTCTGACCATTCTCAATGATGTTCAGATTGGACAGATTTTACTGTATATTACTTGTTCTCTTACCTCTTACATTCTGTACCTCTAGCTAATTTTGTATAATGTCAAATGACTGTTAGTCAGGTGTAACGTACATCCACTGAAGCCAACTTTCTGGGCACCCAAGACATCTTTGGAGACAAGGCCTGCAGAACATAAATTAATATGTTGTAAATTTACATATCTACAGGGTGGGCCAATAACAATTAGAAAAAATTTCCATTTCTTCAATTTTCTTTATTATTGCAGCTCAATCAACAAAAATTCAGATAACTGTAAAATGATTACTGGTGAACATGTTAAATTTAAAAATGTGTATGTATTTATTTTTGGCTTGTCAATTGATCATGATCTGTATTCTACATGCAGACATGTGTCATGACGAATTTCAAATTTTCTCAGCTTGAGCCATCACTGCTGAAATCATCTTTTTAACATACAATATGTGCCCTGCAAATGGTCTCACAACACTTTTCATCAATTAAAACATATGTTGTTATCTCTAGAAGTTAACCATCTCTCCCTTGGATAATATAGCTTACTGACCTCAGCTTTTTTTCAAAACTGGCATAATATGTCTCAGACTGATTGTTCAGGTGGATAAAGAGGATGTGTTCAGGAAATCCTTGAAGTGAGTAATCAAAGCTTGAGCTTGTATATTCAATAATTATATTTACACAATATTGACAATGAATTATTTTTTCAATTTCCTAAAGTATTGAAGATAATACATGACTAAAAGTTACAATGGATTTTTTGGCCCACCTTGTATATAATCTATGTATTACAAAAACAACTAGACTTGAAGTTATTTTAGTACCAGCTGGAAAGATCACTTGATACCATACATCAAAGTATCCATGCCATTTTGATACTTATTGCATCTTTCTGTTTAGCCAGAAACATGATATTTTGAGGCATATTTTGATCTGGGCTCAATCGGATGGGAATTGAGTTACACCTGTCAAAAAGTGTCATGATTATCATATAATGATTGCCTTAATGTCTATTCATTTATTGTATTCTGTAGTCATTGCCTACACAGGCAAAGGTGATATAACATCTATCTATATGACTTGAACAATATATTACATGTCATTTATACAATTACCTGTACTCAAAAACTTCCAGGTCATTTGACTGGACAAGTATGTATGGCCTATGTCGACAATGACGTGACAGTCATCTAAAGGATCTAACTGCATTGCATGATCATTTATCATTAATCATAATAACTTCCTTAACCTCCCAATCATTTTGACGCAACTGTTAGTGGTCCATAAAACCGTTGTTTGTTGTTTTGGGTAACTTGTCATCTGAAATACATGAAAAAGTTTGAAAGTATATTAAGAATATAATGAAACTTGAGACGTCATTTGATGTTCTATATCTAATATCGATACAGTAAATATATAAATGTACAGTTTCAACTATACTGCAGTACAGCACATGTACAGTAGGCCTACGTGTAGCATGTTTATCCGTACCCTAGTTCAACGCCGGGGCCATAAGACATGCCAGATAAGAAACCAGGCCCCAGGCTATATATGGGTCAAATATTTATTGATGATAACTGCATGTGATTGCCATGTACAGATGTACTCCCGCACAGGACACTTTTAATACATGTACACGAAACATGTACATGTAATTTTCCATTACAAAATTATCTTTTTGCCCACATCAAAATGTACTTTTACTGTGATAGGCAGTCAAATATAGTTAACATTTCATTTAAGATTTCCCGACTCTGCCCGCATGGGAGGTCTCTGGGACATGAAAACCTGTTGAGTTTGAACATGGGCTTTGTAAGATCAAGGTCATGACGAATCGATCACCCAAAATAAATTCATATGTAATTTTAAGAAGAATTTCAGTGATTATATGAATACGATCACAGCATAATCCATTGTATTTATATATAACACTACCATCTACTATTAGCATACCAAATTATTACATTAAATACTAAATTTCAAGGGAATTTATGAGAATTTTCAAATCAATATTAGACTACGCAAATGACAATTCCCGATCGAGAACCAGGAAGCGATTTCTACCTTTAAATATGGTGATTTTGATCGATTACAAAAGGAAAATGATATTGAATTCGATACTTCTTACCTTCATAAACAGTTGTTATGATGTTTAATGCTACGATTCTCCACTGTTTGCCCGATTGAGACTGAAATCGTCCCGTCATCAGAGCATCTTGTTTCTAGGTGGGCGATAATTGGTGAGGAGTTTCAGAGACGTTCAAAAATTACGACAATAGAGTGTCTTATTTTCCCGTGCAACTAATTCTCTCACCACAAATTAATATTATAAAGCCATTTTCATTCATTTTGAACATAAGTTTTATTTATTTGAGTAATATACATTAAAATAACAAAATCACGGCATTGAAACCGAAACCGAAAGTTAGATGCGCGAGAATGATGCGCACTCGTCCATCGGCTTTAGGAAACCACCCTCTTAAATGTGAACACTGTCTTAAATGTGAACACTGTCTTAAACATGATTATCTTCTTAAATGTGAACACTGTCTAAAATGTGAACTCTGTCTTAAATGTGAACACTGTCTTAAAAATGTGAACACCTGCTTATCTGAAGTGTTTGACGAGATCCTTTAACTGAAAAAAAACCTAAATGATTTACCCATGTACTATATATTAATATCTGTATACTCTCTAGGCTCCCTCATGTAAATATTATATCTATTCGTTTGTGGTTAAAAATAATATCACTCATTAATCATTGGATATCCTATATTATGTATTAATCACAAATATAGAAATGATGAAAACTAATAAGATAAGAACATTAGAAGGAATAGTCAAGCTTCCCTGTTTTGCCTTATCATGTTGAAGCATGTAACCAGTGGCTAGATGTAATATTATGACTTTCCCACCCAAATAGTGTATCATTATAAATGGGAAACTTCTACCACTGTCCATTATATTCAGAAAAGGAATCTGCTTTTCATGAATTACAAGTTATCATTTTTGTCTTGGTAAAGCTTCAAAAGATTATTTTTATTTCATCTTATACTGGTCATCATGAGGAAAGTGAAAACCAACTTTTTATAGAGGCTCTGTCGTAAATCAAGTGTAAAGCGAACATAGACAAGCTTGGCAACATTATTAAACTAAAGGAGATTACGTTGATATCTAAATTGCTTTAATATGAAACAACCATTGCATTGGTTATTAAAGCCTACTAGAAAGGATGCATTGATCTGAAGTTTTTGTGCGATTATTTGCTACATGGAGTTTTACTTAATATTAGTTCACACTGATCTAGACAATTATCACACTGAATGATTTGGAAACATACACCTCCGTTATCATCTTTCTAATAATCACAGTTGGGATACTGAAAATTAGATTAGGATCATATGAAATCATGGAACAGACAGGTGATTTTGACTCATACAGGCTGTTAGATTGACTAGGTGTCCTTACATAAATCCATCATTAACAGCCACATGTACAGTTTTATATTTTCATTTCATGTTATATTTATTCATAGTCTATAAAAATTACAATTTTAAATGAGCTGCCAATCGCTTCTTAGCATGTACAGTAAAACTTGTCTTACCTAAATACCATTTAGACTGGCCAGAAGTGTTCAATTGGCAGGTGATTCCATTTCAGATTTAAAGTTTGGGACAAAAAGTGTTCACATTGAGAGGTGTTTTGATTAGAGAGGTGTTTGTATATATACAGGTTTTACTTATTACAGTATGAAAAAATATAATCAGCCATTTTTTTTATTTTTTGTGCTTTCAGCACCGTGGCCCTGGGTCTGAGTTAACCCTCTCAGAACTTCAAGACATGGCCTCCCGGCAACAGCAGCAAATAGAACAGCAACAGCAGATGCTGCTCGCTAAAGAACAGCGTCTAAAGTTCCTTAAACAGCAAGAAACGAGGCAGCAGCAATTAACTGCAGAGAATGAACGTCTACGGCAACTCCGGGAGAAGGTGGAGGCGCAAGAGTTGAAGCTGAAGAAACTGAGAGCCATGAGAGGGCAGGTGGATGCATTTAAGAACAACAACACAACACTAGGTACATTATAATCATGTTATGTTCCATGTCTTGAAATTGTCTTCAATATTAATCAAAATTCATAATATTCACAAATCTGGACATCAAGTATATGTATTATTGTGTTCAATAGTGAAATGTGCATGTAATTGTCACGCTAAAATATGTAGAAATGACAGAAAATCATAAAAATGCATGGAGAAAGCCTCATGGGCATATCTCATCCATTATTCGAAAGAACATCAATGCATATTTTCACTGGTAATACAAGCATATTCCAATAGCACATTCAGGTTCAATCAGAGTGGACACATTCTCATACTTGATTCTACTTTATTTAAAAGTGAACACATTCTCATACTTGATTCTACTTTATTTAAAAGTGAACACATTCTCATACTTGATTCTACTTTATTTAAAAGTGAACACATTCTCATACTTGATTCTACTTTATTTAAAAGTGAACACATTCTCATACTTGATTCTACTTTATTTAAAAGTGAACACATTCTCATACTTGATTCTACTTTATTTAAAAGTGAACACATTCTCATACCTGATTCTACTTTATTTAAAAGTGAACACATTCTCATACTTGATTCTACTTTATTTAAAAGTGAACACATTCTCATACCTGATTCTACTTTATTTAAAAGTGAACACATTCTCATACTTGATTCTACTTTATTTAAAAGTGAACACATTCTCATACTTGATTCTACTTTATTTAAAAGTGAACACATTCTCATACCTGATTCTACTTTATTTAAAAGTGAACACATTCTCATACTTGATTCTACTTTATTTAAAAGTGAACACATTCTCATACCTGATTCTACTTTATTTAAAAGTGAACACATTCTCATACTTGATTCTACTTTATTTAAAAGTGAACACATTCTCATACTTGATTCTACTTTATTTAAAAGTGAACACATTCTCATACTTGATTCTACTTTATTTAAAAGTGAACACATTCTCATACCTGATTCTACTTTATTTAAAAGTGAACACATTCTCATACTTGATTCTACTTTATTTAAAAGTGAACACATTCTCATACCTGATTCTACTTTATTTAAAAGTGAACACATTCTCATACTTGATTCTACTTTATTTAAAAGTGAACACATTCTCATACTTGATTCTACTTTATTTAACAACTATAGGTACAGAGTTGGACAGTGTTAAGAAGATGTTTAATGAAAAGGAGAAAGAGCTGGCCGTTGCTGTCGCTAAAGTAGAACAGCTTACAAACCAGTTAGAACAGCTTCATACCAGTTATGTAAAGGGAGTCACCCCTCCAGAGACTAAGACCTCAGAAATTGAGAAGCTTCGTCAAGAGTTAATGGTTTGTATTGACATCTTGCCTACTTGTTTTGATAGAGAATGCATTTATAATTATGTCACCAGCACAATTGGTGGTGTATTGTTGTAGTCTCCAATTCTTTTGTGGAATGTGATCGGTGGTAGGTGTTCTGAGTTTGATGTTTGTAACAAATGGCAGGTAGTGACATTTTGCATGTAATGCCTTGTTAAATATATGTTTTTTGATGGAAACAATTAATTGAATGTACTTTATTTATCATTTCTATAGGGAGGGGGTGGGGTGAAGTTTCGTCACAAAATTATAGATGTGTTATCTTTGACTTGTTATAGCGTTTTATGTACAAAGGGAATCATAGATATATCAATGGAGATAACCTTTTTTTAAACAATAAATAATTTGATATGATTCATACAAAAACATCATGTCATGGTGACATATTCAAGTATGTACACTTTTTCTATTGTAATACATTGAATGGACTGTTGTTAGATGTGTTGCAATATAAAATACATACTTGGTTCATACATTGAAGTTCCAAATTTGATTTTATCTAACTGTCCTATTTTTATTATTTTAGATGAGAAACAAACTGAATGAAGATCAAAACAAGAAACTCACTGCCAATACTGGGGTCATCAACTCAAAGAAATCGGAGATGAGTTTCTTGGATAAAAAGATAAAAGAACTTCAAGAGAGACTGCGCAAAAAGCGGTCACAAATTTCGGAAAAACCAAAATGGAATGTTGCAGCTGTGGAACCTTATATAAAACGTGCCCCTGAGAATCTCACAAAGGACGATATGTATTCAGTTGACAACCTTAAAGCAGGTTTTGGAAAAGAAAATCCAAAATATCAAACTTTGCCCTATAATACAAAGTTCCCTGATGCTGGTAAAGCAGAAGATGACTTGAAATACGGGGACAAGATGTTTATTAATGGTGGCAGTGGCGAGACTAGAACTGAAGTTCCGAATATAAATGAACCAAGCAAGAAAATTCCAATCACCCTGGCAACATCAATGCTTTCCGCAGCAGGTCAGCCAAGTCAATCTCAAGCCAAACCCATCACTGCTGAACTTGTTAAGGGAACATGGCCCTCTCGCCCAGGAGCTAATATTCGTAACTTCGGCCCCAAGCCCTATGGGCAATCATATGGTGTATCAATGATTCCAGGTGCCCCTCTGGCACCTGTGAGGCTTCAGGCAGACGGGCAGTCAGAATCAAGTGGACAGAGTTCTCCCGTCACCAGCGATCACGGTCCAACCACGGAGACAACCAGCCCCCTACAACATAAACAAATAAATCAGGTAAGTTATATTTTGATGTATACTTAAAACTACATATGTGTATGTAAATATTTGGAGATTTAAACAAGAATGGCAGGATTGGAATTAAAAACTTATGTGTTAAAATAATTTCATGAATACAATATGAAAATAATGATGATTCATAAAAATCACATTTGATAAAAATTGTACTTGGAACTGATGACTTAATATTTGGAGATGATAATGATAAAGTATTTTAACAGCATATTGATGATTTCAATTTTAATAGTAAAGATTATATGGTTTATTATTCTGTTTCAGGTTGCCCCTTCCAAAGAAGTCCAATATCCACCCTCACAACCCCCTAAGGAAAACACCCAATCTCAGTGGGCCACTCCTGAAAAAGGCAAAGAACGAACCCCTCCTCCTCCTCTTGCTACCTCTATAGCTAAATACTCTACCCCTATCAAGAAAACGGCCCCTGCAAGTGTATATGGACAATTTAAAGTGACTGATTCCCCGAAGGTTTCTGTTGTGGAGCGACAAACTGTCGAACCTATTCAAGCAACTCAACCGGTAGTTGTAAGTACACATCAACCTGAGCAGCCGAAATTGACGGAACCGACAGTGACGTTAAAATCCTTGGGTAATGTCAGTTCAGGATCTGGTGTAACGACAACTGTACAAGGTGGAGGAGAAGAGAAAAAGAATGTGAAGTCTGTTGAAGGAGCACTCAATGTATTAATGACTGGAAAACCAGCCACAGTGGCTACAGCACAGCCGTATAAATATGCCCCTAAAAGTATAGCTAATCCATATCTTAACAGGCTAGGCTCTGGGGCTATGGACCGATACAAGCAAAATATGAAAAATATATATGAGCCCAAGCAACAAGAGAAACAACCAGAGACACAAACTGAGGTAAAAATACAGACTGAGAGCCCAACAGCTAAAGTTCATCCATTAAATGTAAATAGGCCCATATCACCTGTTAAAACTACATACGGTCAGAAGGCTTCCCATACACCAATTCCAATACAAACCATGGATAATAGGCCCCTGAGTCGACCAATGTCTCCCAACAGGGCAAATAATCAGAATATTGAAGTAAATCGCAATATTGGTCCCCCTTCGTATACCTACGCTGAGCAGTTACGCAATCAATCCACCACAGATTCTAATGCCAATTTTGATAGTACGCCATCTATCATTCACACCAATAATACACTAATGCCATTTGATACACCAAAGACAAGTACTCCTCTTACTACATTATCAAGTCAGAATTCCCAGAATCAACCAAACACTGTGCAATATACACCTAGCGCTCCTAAGCCAACACGACGTCAGATTCCTGTTGATAACGTCTCCATGGCAACCACTCCTTCTCCAACATCCCCCTCCCAGCAAACAGAACCTCCAGGCAGTAATGCGGATTATTTATCAACTTCACAGACATTTGTAAATTCGAACCTCGATAAAAACATGCGTCGACAATTGTTCCTGTATGGAACAGCTACACTACCACAATCTCCAGATTCGCAATCTGAACAACAACAAACGAGCCCCACGAATTATCAAACAAGCCCGACCAATCGCCAACCTTCCCCACAAAGGACATCACCAACGAGACCTCTATCTCCCAAGAAACCACATTCAGAGCCAGCTGCAAAGGTTAATATGCGTAAAAAGACCAATTTAAGGAATAAAGATTCAGTGAAGAAATCACGACGTGTTAGTTTCGATCCACTGGCTCTGCTACTGGACGCATCTTTAGAGGGAGAGCTTGAATTGGTCATGAGGACAGCCAAAGAGGTAAGCCTACTCTTTTGGAAATGTTATTATCATCTCAATGAAAAAGTGGAATGGATTTTTCTCAATTGAGGAAATAATTAGCTACAAGTATTTTGACTAAGAAATTAGTTCAAAATAGTCTATTCTCAACATAGTGTAGATCAATTTTTGAGACTCGTGTATATGATAATTTCACAAATCATTGTCTAGGTGCTGAATGCTACAAAGGTTGAATAATTTGAACAGATGATAAACAAGAAACTAATGATTTAGCTAATGGACCACTTTATTCTAATTTAGGTTTCCAACCCAAGTGCAGCCAATGATGAGGGTATTACAGCGCTACATAATGCTATATGTGCGGGACATCTAGACATTGTCAAGTTCCTAATAGAGTTTGGTTGTGACTCTAATTCACAGGACAGTGATGGATGGTAAGTTTGATGCAAAATGTGGAAATATTTAGATCATGAAGTGGTTGAACTGATCCTGAGAATGTGGTCTTCACAGCAGGGTTTCACCACTCATGAACCAAGGTTGTTATCGCACTTTGAAAAAGTGCTATATTGTCGTCGTCTTGTGCTGTTGGGCGGGCGTGCGGTTGTGCGGGCGTGCGGGCGGCACATAAACCAAATCTTGTCATTAAATTTCCAGGATAACTGCTTACCTGTTCAACTTGAAATTTTTACAGATGCAAGAGCAGACTAGTACCAAGATCTGATTAGGTTTAGGGCATGCTGGGTAAACTACGTGGCGGCCATTTTGAATTTTTCAACAAATCTTGTCATCAAAATTCCAGGAAAACCACTTATCCGTTCAACTTGAAATTTTTACAGATGCAAGAGCAGACTATTGTCAAGATCTGATTAGGTTTTGGGTATGCTGGCTGAATTACATGGTGGCCATTTTGAATTTTTCAATTTGGCGGCCATTTTGAATTTTTTAACTTGCTCCAAATTGACCAAATTTTTTTTTAAAAAACATCTACAAGTTCTCAGAAGTTCAAATCTGACCTTAGATTTCAGATTTGACCTTTCATCCACCTTCAGTGACCTTGAAAAGGTCAAAAAAGTTGATTTTCTAAATTGATATTTTGGATTTAAATTTAGGTCAGCTTAATTACAAAACACCTACTGAGGTCTGAAAAAGTGAAATTTTCAAGTTTGAAGGTCAAGGTCATTAAACTAGGTCACAAATGATGTTATCCAAGTTTCTCAAAGTTTGAGACTACAAATCAATTCTTGTCATCAAAATTCCAAGAAAACCGCTAACCTGTTCAACTTGAAATTTTTACACATGCAATAGCAAACTAGTGCCAAGATCTGATTAGGTTTAGGGAATGCTGGGTAAACTATGTGGCGGCCATTTTGAATTTTTTAACAAATCTTGTCATCAAAATTCCAGGAAAACCACTTATCCGTTCAACTTGAAATTTTTACAGATGCAAGAGCAGACTATTGCCAAGATCTGATTAGGTTTTGGGTATGCTGGCAGAATAACATGGTGGCCATTTTGAATTTTTCAATTTGGCGGCCATTTTGAAATTTTCAACTTGCTCCAAATTGACCAAAATTTTTTTTTTAAAAACATCTACAAGTTCTCAGAAGTTCAAATCTGACCTTAGATTTCAGATTGGACCTTTCGTTGACCTTCAGTGACCTTTGAAAGGTCAAAAATTTGATTTTCTAAATTGATATTTTGGATTTAAATTTAGGTCAGCTTAATTACAAACCATCTACTGAGGTCTGAAAAAGTGAAATTTTCAAGGTCGAAGGTCATCAAATAAGGTCTCAAACAATGTTATCTAAATTTTCCCAAAGTTCAAGACTACAAATAAATTCTTGTCATCAAAATTGCAGGAAAACCGCTAATCTTGTCAACTTGAAATGTTTACAGATGCAAGAGCAGACTAGTGCCAAGGTCTGATTAGGTTTTGGCCATGCTGGGTAAATTGCATGGTGGCCACTTTGCTCTTCAAAGTGCGATATTTATCACTGTGTGTCTTGTTTTTTGTTCAATAAGAGTTCGATTTAGTCGTCATTAAACGTTGTTTGTTCAGTTAGATTCAAGAATCATTAAGCAAGGTTGTTTGTTCAATCATAGATCATTGAACACCATTGTTTGTTCAATAAGAAAATTTGTTTGCTTGTTAGAAAATGAATTGCTATATTCATTGAGAGCTTTATATAATTCCAGGACACCATTGCATTGTGCCGCCTCATGTAACAACCTCCCTATGGTGAAGTTCCTTGTTTTCTATGTTTATATATTCATTGAATGTTTTATATAATTCCAGGACGCCATTGCATTGTGCCGCCTCATGTAACAACCTCCCTATGGTGAAGTTCCTTGTTTTCTATGTTTATATATTCATTGAATGTTTTATATAATTCCAGGACACCATTGCATTGTGCCGCCTCATGTAACAACCTCCCTATGGTGAAGTTCCTGGTTGAGCATGGTGCCTGCATCTTCGCTACAACCATAAGTGATTCGGAGACTGCAGCTGAGAAGTGTGAGGAAGATGAAGATGGATATGATGGATGTTCAGAGTTCCTTTATAGTAAGTTATCATTGTTATGCTGGTGACGTTCTCGCTATACTTACCAAGTAGTTAGTTACCAATTTTACCAATCATTGTTATGCTGGTGACGTTCTCGCTATACTTACCTAGTAGTTAGTTACCAGTTTGACCACCAGGTGGCAAACTCGGAGCAGAAATACAGAAGTTCCCCTAAACTTTTTAAAATCAGTTATGTATCTGTTGATTCCAAGTTAGCAGCTTTTCTTTTCTGAATTCTTCTATTTAAAGCTTCATCTTTTACCCCTCGATTCCTCTTAAAAGCTCATATTTAGCATTGTTATTTCTATAGTTAGTCACAAAATGTCTATAGGAATATTTTCAATGTTGATTTCTCCAAATATATTTGTTAAGTTGGATATGTGTGTAAAGCCACGAAATAATTTCAAATTCAATCTTATTAAATCTTTCAGGTATACAGGAAAAATTAGGAATCCTAAATGGTGGGGTTGTGTATACGCTATACCAATACAAAGCACAGAACCCAGATGAGCTCAGCTTTAATCCAGGTTACAGGATGGTGGTCCTACGCAAGGGGGATGAAAAGGAAAAAGATTGGTGGTGGGTCAGGCATGAGGATAAAGAGGGCTATGTTGCTAGAAACCTACTTGGGGTGAGTCATTGGCGACTAAATCATGTGAAATTCATATATAATCTGATCACAGCATTTATTAAATTGTGCTTCTCGTGAAAAAGAAGTGATAAACGTAAAAATGTAAGATTCACATCTAAAATTCAAGGAAAATATTTAGAAAATAGGTTTTAACTCATTTTTTATTGCAATTTCAGTTGTATCCCAGAGTGAGGCCAAAGTTTCCAGCACCTGATAGTCAAGCCTAGAGGGAGCTGATAGTCAAGCCTAGAGGGAGCAAATGTATAATAATAAATATACGCACACTCATATGTACAGAACACCAGCATAAAGTACAGGGCCAGATAACTTGTCATTGAGGATCATGTACATGTACATCACAATCATAATGCATCAAACGTGAGAAGCATTCTGTTAAGTGTCAGGTTTGAGCTGGTACCTCTGGAGTACATATTAGTGCCCCAAGATAATCCATCACTTTACACGAAAAACACGAAGACCTCGTACAATATGATTGCTGTGTGTATATACCAAGGGATCAAATACGTAAACTAAGATTTTTAAGTATCTAAGCATTATACAGTGCATGTATATTATACCTGAAGGATCACCAGAAGATTATGTTCACCTATAGAGGATTATTGATCATCTATGGAGGATTATTGTTCACCTATAGAGGATTATTGATCATCTATGGAGGATTATTGTTCACCTATATAAGATTATTGATCATCTATGGAGGATTATTGTTCACCTATATAAGATTACTAAGATTTTCGACATCTAAAAAGTCACTCGACTTTTTGTGATTATGAGTCAAAGAAAGCATTCTTGAGTTTCAAATTGACTTCTGTGGTAACTTGAAACCAACTTCTAATTTAGTCCACTTACCTTTTATTGTTTCTCCAAATATATTCTTTGAAAATCGGATTTTAAGGGTGTTAATCAGGGCAATTCTGTGCCATTTTAATCAAAAATCTTGTTGCTACCTAGAAACGAGCAATTGTGATCTTGTTGTTACCTAGGAACGAGCAACTGTGATGTCACGTCACACTCATGTTAATTCTGGAATCACTTGGCAGCCATTTTGGAAATTTCAAAAAAGTTCCCAATTAAAAAGGCTAAATGCTGTTTACAAATTGGAAACTATGGCAGAATCAACAAAGGGTTTGTGAAATAATTAGGATATGGTTTCAAAATTATGCACATGACAATATATGACTACTAAATGCAGGCAGGGGCTTTTAATTGCCAAAAAGTGTCAAAAAGCATTGGTATCTACCTTAAGCATTATGAAGATTACATGATTATGAGCATCTGGGGCTTTATGTACACCATGTGTGTACCACTGTTCCACCTGCGGATTTACACAAATGCACAAGGAGGATTGGCAGCCATTATTCAAACTCGATACTCCGTTGTCAGCAGTTGAAAAACTTAATAAAAATATTTCTATAAGGTTCTCTTTGGACTAAGTATTTCATTGAAAGATGGTCATTACAAATATTTTAGTAGTATTCAAGCTTCCTCAGCAGTTCTAGTCTTCAAAATATAAGTACATGGTAATATTGTTACCAAATTGGTCTACGCTGACTCGCCGAGCAATGGAGTATCGAGTTTGAATAACGGCTTCCAATCCTCCTTGCAAGGGTTTTGTAAAGTATTACAAATGCAAATAATGTAAATGCACAATATTCAACTCACAAATATCACCTGAACAAATTATATCGTATTTCACTTGAATCATTTATAAAGATATCTATGTTAATTGTGTACTAATATAAAGCACGTAAATACTGGTGACACTACTGTTATATAATCTGAACAAAATATTAGGGTTAATAGTACAAAGAAAATGCATACTGGCTAAGACACAATGGGTTATTTTGGTGATGTGGCAAGTCATTGTGGCATCACATGGCCTTATTAAATATTGAATACAGTATTTTGAAAGATGACTTGATATTTCTTATATCACAAGAATGAAAAGTAAAATGTATTAAGTTGAAAAAATACATCCACTCTAAAAGTTTGGTAACACAGTTAATGTGTTAATTTGGCAATTTTTAAAATGTCATCAAATTTGTCAGAAATTTTGATTTAATGTTATTGATGAAAATCTTTGTTTTCAAACTTTTGGAGGGGAGTGTACATGTCATATGTTATAGTACAATGTTGGTTGTATATGTGGCCATACTCAACTTGACCCAGTGTCAGTAGGATTACATTGGTGCCAAATACAGTATAGAACTTTGTAGTAAAATCGATTAAATGCAAACATGTACCACAAAGACGATGTGAATAACATAATATTGTTCAAATTAGAAGTGGTACATAGCTCAACATTTTGACAAGTAGCAAAAGGTTGCTACCTGACAGATGTAGCAAATTGCTATGTTCTTAAAACAAACAGCTAAATTATGTACCGAGATGAAATGCTACTGACTAACAATACTGGTTAATACTAAACCTTTGGGCATTTGTTCTGAAGAACTGAAGGTGTTACTGTATCATTCAATAATTGAGCTTAATCACAATAAAAAGGTGATCTAGTAACACAAAATTTGATTAAAATGGAGGAAGAAGCAATAACTATGGAAAGGACCATTAAAGTGTCCTATTAAGGTGTATGTTTTGCAAGGAATTGAAGAAATATGAACAAATATGTGTAAGAAGATATTTCTTTGGACTGGGCTGAATTGTTTGGTTTTAGTTGTTGAGTTGAAGGAATCATTTAGTTTTAGAAACAGATTGTTTGAAATATTGAGCAACACCCAGAAATGCACAAAAATGATGGTTTAACTTCATAATACATAAAATATACAAGTTAAAATATATAAGTTCTACAAATGGGGCACTTAATTTGTCCGAGAAAGTCTAAATCACCATGACCTGAATGCAAAGGACAGGGTAGTTCTTGTTATTATAACCATCCTATATTATATATATTTATTGCCAAAAACTGATATTATTAGTATTGTAGAAAATAGTTTATTATGTGAAATTATGTGTTCATTGATGAATCATGTTCATTGAACTTAAAGGTAGGTCATGTCTGTAAAAAAGTATATCACCAGTTGATCCATTCTACTTTAAGAGGGTACTCAACTTATTTCTATTCTTGTCCATTTTAGTTCCACTATACGTACTGCAATAGCCTAAATCTTTACTATTTCACAAGTTGGACTCAATCGGTATGTTTAGTCCTGTATATAAACCAGAAAAACAATTGGGATTTTGTCAAGAGAGCTGCCTCTTCCACTTTGTATGCAGGACTATTAAGCAAATATTAAAAATCAGGATATTTTCAAGAATTAGGCTTTAACAGTGTGTTCTTAACTGAGTGCAATATCAATTGAACATTCACCAGGGTTTCATTAGTTAGGTACACTAATACAAGGTGGCCCGAAAGATTTGTAAAAGGATTCTGTTTGACTATACATGTACTTCTATTATACATGGTTGTAGGAGATTTTGACTGATAAGCCTGTTTTATCCATTCTATCCATAATGCAATGTGGATATTAGAAATAATAGGGACATTATCCAATGATCAGCAGTTGTTGAATAACAAAGTTCGTTTAGTTATGATGGGAGGGGGTAAATGATGGTTTCATTTGTGATATTGTTATTATATTGTTAATGAAGCTGGTTTCATTGGGGGAGGGGGTAAATGATGGTTTCATTTGCGATCTTGTTATTATATTGTTAATGAAGCTGGTTTCATTGGGGAGGGGGTAAATGATGGTTTCATTAGCGAATAATGTTGGTTTTTTAATATTCAAGTGAAAGACAAATAACGAAATCAACTCTGTTTTTTCACGACTGTTGAAAATTGGACACCATCCTTATAGTTTTGAGTTGATATTTGTAAAATACAGAAATATATTCACATGATCACTTATTAATTATAATTACTATTAATTATATTGATTTAACATGAAATCTGTTGCAATCAAAGGGTTAATAGAAAATAAATGAAATATAATAAAACATATGAGTAAATATTATGTTATTATTTATTCATTGTTAAATAGGACATTCAATGATGCAAGCATACACATTGTCAATAACGTGAACATGAGAAAATGATTACTTATATTACGTTAATTGTTCATGAATAAATTATGTAAGCTTGTTTCTTTATCCGGTCTAGAATTTTAAACAAGCATAAAGAGACCCATTTCAAATCTCTGAAATTAGTCACACACTTAGACCACATTTGATGATGTATGAAGAACATTTAATTTGACATGGGCTAAAAAGAACTGAAAATATGACTGTATATGCTCCATTTTTCTTCAAGTCACCTTTTTGATTAACCCCTTTCTTGGTCCATAGTGTGCTTCCTCAAATCCAGTTTAGTCCCTATTGTGCTGTCTTGTTCTCTCATCAGCTACATTGTTCTATGTTGTGCTGTCTTACTCTGTTGTGCTACATTGTTATTTGTAGTGCTACCTCAGCCCAGTGTCAACTAACATACTCTCCATTAATAAACTAGCACTATCAGGTATATATGGCTGATGCAGCCAGGAAGATGTGTACAACATGATCAGTCCCTTCTGTTTAGCATGAGCAATATATTGAGCTATAGTGTCTTTCAATTCAATCTCCTTAGAGTAGTAACCCAGCAATTCAGTGCTCTTTTCACCTGGAAAAATATATGGAAGACATTAATTGTTACAATTTACAAATCACATGTATTGAACGTTTTTATCTCACTTTGAATACAATGGGACCAATGAACCAATAGACAGATGGACAGACGGCTTCTCTATATCCCTATAAAGAACTTCAGAGGAACGATGAGCTCTGTACTGGACCCCAGTTAGTGTTCACTTGAGATAGGCAATGTTTAGAATATCTGTGGAAACACAATCACAATGTATATTCTATCAAGATATCCTTCAATCAGTCATGCAAGTGTTTTTTAACCAACACAGTACTATACCGTAAAAATACGTACTGAACTGCACAGACGTGAGTGTCTGAAAAAGAGGCTCCACTGGTATGCCACTCTGCCGACTTGTGTATTCCTCTAACTCAGAGACACCAATAAATTGCTGTGTCAAACCAGACATCTTCTTCACGACACCTTTCTGCAAAAATAACAAAGTTTCATAAAGGCCATTTTTCCAGTGTGTACAGTGTACCCTACGCTATTTCAAAAAATAATCTAATTTTAGACATTTTCAATAAAATCTTAATATTGTCTTTCATGTTCACATTCATATATGCCTTAAAACTGCAAACGACTTTTTTCTACTCACCATAGAGTTAATGTATATTTATGTAATAAATGAATTTTAATGTAAGCGACATCTTTTATATAACTTATTTGTAATTGCAATTTGCGCATGCGTTTCTCTAGTTCATATTGTACGTGTAGCAAGGATAGGAGTGGACAGCTTTTATCGAACAGAGTTTAGAACTTTTACATAAAAATGGAAGAAACTATTACAGAAGACTCAAATCCTGGAAAGAGGTGTACTAAGTGTAGAAATCTAATTAGAGGGCATATAGGACCTTATGGAATTAAATGCACGATGGATATTGTGAAAGACGAACCGCTGGCAAAACCGGTTTATAGTGCCACGCCCGGTGCTGGAAGCAGTGAAACGCCCGATTGGCAAATCGCCATTAGGGAACTAAGTAAACAAATGGCTGGCCTAGTTTCAATAACCACGGATATTAAACACGAACAATGCTCGATGAAAGATCATATTTCTCAAATAAATAGGGATCTTGACGATTTAAAATCTGGAGCAAAACGACAAACAAGCACAGCAGACACGTCCGGGACTGTTCAACAAGCCGTTAAAACTGCAAACGACTTTTTTCTACTCACCATAGAGTTAACTACTGTCTCCAATTTGAGACAAAGCTCTTGAAGTTCAGCCCCATCTGGTGGTGGAACAGACAACTGACCTCCATCAGCTCCCTCTTTTGCCTCATATCTGAATGAAAACAAGAAAATATAAATTTATAATTTTTGATATAAATGAAACTCACATCTAGAAGTATCGCTCATCAACCTCAACTTTGCTTTTAGATAAATATGACAGTAAAAAACAAAAAAACAACAAATAAACAAACAAACAAATGAAAGGACAATGACTCACATAACTGCCAGTCTCCTGTTTGCAATATCATTAACAATGGCCAATCCCTGGTCGTTGAGTTTATTCCATTTGTCAATGAGATTGTGCCAGTTAGCAGCACCATCTTTGATGATCCTGGGATTTCCTGTAAGGTTCCCTTGGCGTGCCGGACCAACATCCCTCACTGAAACATCAAAAATAATTATACATACATATTTTTATCTTTAACATTTTCACAAATAATCATTTTACCATTTATCTTATCATATTATTATTAGCTTTTGTGAATTGAACTGCAATAATAAAGACAATTGAATAAATAGAAAAATGTTCCAATGTTTTATTGGCCCACCCTGTATATATTGATCGGCCAAAATGAGACTGCTAAAACACACCCCTTTGTCTCATTGTAACGGGATTTATATGTCTTTACGATGGAACAAATTCACAAGAACTCGTGTATTTGAAAAAACTAAACTCAGTACCCCGGTAAGAAACTGGATATTATATCTCTGTAGAATGAAAAATGGGAAAATTTGGGAGTCGTGAGAATAAATTCAAGTAACATGTCTTATCATGTCTTATATATACCTTATCCCCCCTCCATCCAATCCCACCCCCCCCCCTCCAGCCAATATTAATTTCTTTTGATTATTATTTGTATGCATGTAAACTAACTTTAAAAAGTGAGCAATGTCATTAGTATTGTGATAATAACGTCCATTATACCTATTTATTACAGGTCGTGTAGACCATTGTTGCCCGATTTATAGCAAAAACATTGCCTTTTGCACATTGGTGATGATGCACCTTTTTTAATAGATCTCATATCTTAGAAGGGTATCAGTTCGAAAAACTTGAAATACTAGATGGCCTAACATATTTTGCCATGCACTGCGCCTATTCATTTGGCAATTCAGTTGTAAATTTTCTCTAGAAAAAATAAATCTTCCAAATTTGTTGAGTTTTCTTGCGGATATCGCCTAATCCCCCCCTCCATCCATTTTGTACGATCACCGGGCATGTAAATAAGAAGGCGAGGTCTCCACTCATTTGGAGCTTCTCTTGAGGTGACATACTTTTACTTATAAGTGGTAATTAAGCGCTTCCTAAGGACCAATGAATTACCACACACATAATTAGCATTAGTATATCACACATAATGGACTGCTCACTTTTGTAAGATAGACAGAACTACAAAAAATGATTTAGATCTGCACTTCTAACCCATTCAATTTACGTAACAATAATGAGGTATTAAATCAACAATTCAAATTGTCTTCTGAAGTATTTGTTCAGAAACATGTACATTTTCTTGAGCATATACTGGTGATCCACTCGATTACGCTGGTTACCAAAACGAACCGTTTTGGTAACAAAATGTCGGAACGTCGAAGGCACGATTTTTCTTTTTTCCTTATTTCACGCGTTGTAGGTGGAATCCCCACGACGTTTTTTCTCACAACGTGCATCAGTATCATATGTTTTAGAAAATGTACATGTTTGCGAAAAAATAGCTCAGAGGACAACAGAATCGTCGATTTACTTCCTCACTTAAGTTACATAAACGGTTTTTCGAAAAACAGTTAAGATCTGCACTTTTAACCCAAACCGTTTATGTAACTTAAGTGAGGAAGTAAATCGACGATTCTGTTGTCTTCTGAACTATTTGTTCGCAAATATGTACAATTTCTTAAACATATAATACTATTACACGTTTGTGTTTAAAAATGTCGTGGGAATTCTGCCTACAACGTGTAAAATAAGGAAACGAGAACATCGTACCTTCCGGATGTTCCGACATTTTGTTACCAAAACGGTTCGTTTTGGTAACCAGCGTAATCGAGTGGATCACCAGTACACGTTTTGTGATTAAAATGTCATGGGGATTCTGCCTACAACAAGTGAAATACTAGGGAAACAAGACATACAGTGAACAGAATCGCACCCAAGAATAAAATACAGTTTTCAGGATGGATAATTCAAAATGGCCAATGGCCGCCCTAACATTTACCCAGAAACCTGTAGACAAACCTTGACAGACAAGATTTTAGGATGGAAAATCAAAATTGGCCACTTTAACATTTACCAAGAAACATCTCTGGAAATTTCAGACGAATCCATGAAACGGTTTGGCTCAAAACCTGTAGACAAGCCTCGCAAACATGATTTTAGGACGGAAAATCTAAAATAGCTGCCTAACCCCCTATCACACCAAACTAGTTACCCGTTCTTGCCAGTCCTACGAAAATGTCGTAAAACGGCAATCTGGCTGTGGTCGGGAAATATGTCTAAAATAATTAGCTACTTCGTT
This sequence comes from Owenia fusiformis, assembly GCA_903813345.2. Classification (NCBI taxonomy): domain Eukaryota; kingdom Metazoa; phylum Annelida; class Polychaeta; order Sabellida; family Oweniidae; genus Owenia; species Owenia fusiformis. The sequence continues at coordinate 1,280,430 of CAIIXF020000008.1, forward strand.
CATAAACAGTCTTCAATACGTCCATCTCATTCGCAGTTCGTTCAGGTCGCACCACGTTGGTGTGCAACGTCGCATATGCATCCATTAGTCCAGAAGGTCATCATGACCTGATTACAGAACAACATGGTTGCCATCGAATTTTGAATCGATTCAAAATTCTAAATCACATTCCCCGTCTGGGAAGATCCATGAAGTTCTTAAACAGACCATAGAACATTGAAGCCACGTTCATTCCGTTCGCACATAGTTTAAAACCAGTTTTGAAGAACGTAGTTGCAGCTTGCTTGGTGTCAATCTAGAGGACCTACCTGTTCGAGTATGTTCTATGAAGTTTGTAAATAGACCCCGACCGGTTCTAAGTACGTCCAGTCCGTTCGTACACAGTTGAAGCCCGTTTTCGATAACGTAGTGAGAACTAGTTTGGTGTGATAGTAGGGTTAACATTTACCCAGAATGCAAAAAACTAATAATCAGTTCTAAACGTTCATAGATAGAAACATCCCTAAAGATTTCAAATGAATCCCTGAGACAGTTTGGCTGGAAACGTAGACAAGCCTGGTCAGACAAGATATTAGAAAGAAAAATTCAAAATGGTTGCCTTAACATTAACCCAGAATGCCGATAAACTGATCATAGAAACATCCCGGAAAATTTCAAATGAATCCCTGAAACAGTTTGGCTGGAAACCTGTAGACTAGCCTCGACAGACAAGATTTTAGGACGGAAAATCCAAAAATGGCCACCTTAGCATTTACCTAGAATGCCCAAAATCAAATCAGTTCTAAACTTTTGTAGGTTGAAACATCCCTGAAAATTTCAGATGAATCCCTAAAACACTTTGTCAGGAAACACCCAAGGGTGCGATAAAAAGAACTAGACAACAGCAACGCCAAAGCGTAGCAAATCCCATCGAACAGCCATGGCTGGCATTTTTACAAACAAAGTATATAGCAAAAATGGCAGCCATTTTTCAAAATGACCGGTTATAATGAAAACACGCGCTACGCGCTAACGCGCCACGCGCCAATGCGCTAATAGAAAATGATCCTTCCCCCACGATGTGTGCGCATGTTTTAAGCGCATGTTTATGATTGGTCTATACCCTTGGCCCAGGGACATGTATAATTAGGGTTATGACTCCCTGGGAACTTGTCAAAACATTGACACTTCAAAGACTGTATAAATCACCGCTAACCTGTCAATCAGACTTTGATGTGAACTTTGCGGCCGCAGGAAATAAACAAAGCCTCTCGAAAATTACACTTTTCAAGTTACGATTTCTTTAAAAATATAAGACCAATTAAGATGTTCTTCACACCGTTAAAAAACAGAATTCAACTTCAATTTAGGAAATAATTCCAAAACTAAATGAACGTGTACTTTTCTCTGTATTTGACCTGAAAGAACATGAGTAACTTAGAATTAATAAATATTTACGGCCAATTACCGGACAATGATAAAACATGCTGGTCGGGTTTACATTACTTTTTAAATCGTCTCTTATTTAAAACTTTAATTCCAAATGAAATACAACCCTGTTTTCAACAATATTCCTGGTAAAATAGGTAATACAATTCACTGGGACTGACGTAATTCAAAACTTTTTAAATCTAAAATCAAATTGAGAAAAACGAAAGCAAACATGAAAGGGGGGTTCATAGGGGTCTTGGAAATCCATAGTACACAGCCCCGAAGCCAGGGGGGTTCGGAGGGTGACTTTGGAATTTTTGAAAAAGTGACCCCCCCCCCTGGGAAATCCTGGTTACTGTCCTGGCATATGGCATATAGAGACTACTATGTATATAGAGATCTGGATTACCCCCATAAATGTGGGACTGATTTTTCAAATCACCCCCACAACCAGGCCCGTAGCCAGAGGGGGAGCTGGGGGAGCGGAGCTCCCCCTCTGGCCAGAGATTCTTTCAAAATCATGCAGTTTTTCACCATTCTGAGAATTTTTTTCATGATTATTAGCCAAAATTGTGAAAAAGCTTCCCCTGCCTGGAAAAAAGCTGGCTACGGGCAAGCCCCCGCAACTACTTGTGTATTGAAATCCCAAATTTATGGGGATAAGCTGGATCTGCAGTATTCGTTCAAACTGCCTTAAATTTCATAATAGGCTTCTTTAATTCTTTTAAAACATATGTCTATTTAACTTATACGATGCCATATACGATAAATGTTGCCCCCTCTTATGCGGCCATACACAATAGATTTTCACCCTCCTCTTATACGATAACCCTATACACCCCCCCCCCCCCCATGAAAGCGAAAGAGAGTAACCGGGCACGAAAAGAAAAATGGAAAAATATAAATGCGATGCCTGAATTATCCCACCGTTTGGTAAGTCATGTGAGATATAACTTCAAATACAAAGAGTAAAGATATATAAAACATCCATGACTTGATATTAAGAGGTAACACGAGGTAACATGCGACAAATAAACATTATATTAAGTCATTAGTCAAGTAGTCGGGCCCCCGGCTCAGATTTCGAAACGGGATTTTTCTCGCCGATGGATGGACCCAAATAATGCAATGAAATAGGGAGCATATTCGCATATCTGCGACCATTCATCTTGTAAGGTGCTACTTTCTATCTTCCTTTTAAATCAGATAAAACACACTGACAATCGATAATCTGCACAGTTAACGATCAAACATTGGGCTTCTTCATACTTCTGCTTTCTGATGAGCCACCTAATCTCTTCACTCACTCGATGTTTATACATCATGTTCCCGGGCCTGTGGGAACGATCATTCTGAACAGTGCGTTAGTGCGCTAGCGCGTTAGCGCGTAGCGCGTGTTTTCATTATAACCAAAATGACCACCTTCTACCACAAGTGTCATTAGACAGTGTGCCATGTTTATAGTATTCACATGCCAAATATGAATGGAATCGCTCCACTACTTTTTCAGTTATAGTAAAATAGGATAAAATGGTGTCCATTTTGAAAAATGGCCACCTTCTACCAAAAGTGTCATTAGACAATGTGCCATGCTTACAGTATTCACATACAAAATATGAATAAAATCGCTCCAATACTTTTCGAGTTACAGCAAAAATCGTAAAATAGCGAGTAAAGGCAGCTATTTTTTTTATATTAAAAACATATTGCTATTATAGTTTAACATTCTGTACCTAAATTACTGTAAAATCAGCACTAAAATGGCCGCCATTTTTAAATGAGGCCAACGGTATTAGAGTTATTGGAGAGGTTAAGCTAACGATGTTTTTCACAACGTAACCGTGAACGCAAAGTACAAAAATTAACAAAGGAATGTATCGAGCGCTCATAGTTTTATGCGCGCTTAGTCTACTTCAGATACTCTTTCAGCTTCAGAGTTCCGGGTTTGGAACGGGAGATTTGAAATTTGACGTTGGGTCAACGGGAACCATTTTACTTGTGTCTATTGAACACTATGCTGTCAATTTTGATTTCGATGCACAGTTGAATTCTTGCTGAACACGATGATGTATGTCATGCATGATTTAGCGCCAAAAATCTTACGAAACGAGCTCGTTTAAAATATGTATTAGAAAACCAGCTATAAAACCGCATCAATGACATACTATAGAATCATTACACGCTATGGTGTAGTCTAAACAAACACTGGATTTGAACGGCTATTTATATGAGAAGGCTACATGAATTTGTATATGGTCGAGTGATACGTACAGGTTCAGTTTCGATTATATATGCAAAGCTTAACCTCTCCATTGCCCGGACGGACATACTGATGGATGGAGGCGTTCCCTATATCCCTCCGAACTTATCCACAGGTATACAATTGTGGATACAGTGAATATGTAAACAACAACATAATATCACAAAGGCAGATCTACTACTGGCAAGTCTAATAATATCACTACATGCAAACCAGGCTGGACATTAGAAGATTAATAGGACAAGCAATGTAACTTATATATTCAAATACAAGCATTAATTGAAATGTTGCCATGGTAATAGGTGATTCCGGATGTACCGGAAGTGCAGCACTACACAATTCATATAAAGTGGTAGATCATGCACCCAGAAGGGCACTGGAATAACCACTTGCAAATATACAATTTTTATAATTTTCTCAGTTAACATGACATCATAAAATAAATTTTACTATTTAGATAGATATTTTGATTCTAAAGGGTTACTTAATTTGTTTTGTTTTCACTATTCCTAGGGTTACGTACAAAACTAGAATAGAATCAACTAAGACATATAATCAAGGGGCAGAGTGAAGTATTGCTTGAGATTCTTCAGTACCATAATAAGTAAGAAAATATAATCACAAATTACAAGGAGTATTAGACTAATCTTGTAATCTTGGTTTGGAGAACAAAGTTCATCAGTCTTCTGCAAGTCACACCTGCTTTGGACAACTTTGATATTCTTACATGTTGTAGATTTAAATGTCCAATTTTGAATATTCATAATTTAATTTGGGTATTATTTGTATATTTTTCATGAGATAATTATTAGCCCAGTAGACTGTTCTCTTAACCGAGACTAGTCTTTTGGGTAGACTAGTCTACCCAAAATTACTTTAGGTTATAATGGCAATGATGATTTCACTAAATTTCTTAACTATTTTGTCAGTGTAATTACATATACAATTTATAAGGTTTACCTAGGACAGATAAATGACAATAATGTCAGAAATTTAGATGTTATATTACACTCTTTGAAGAAGGAAATAGCTATAGGAAAAGATGTATTTTACCCACAATTTTGGAAAATATGTGACACTATCTTGTAATTGTAACATTGAAAATGTATTTGTAACATGACTTAATAAACAGAAATAAAAAAAATAAATAAATAAAAAACAACAACTAGATAACGGCAACTCTGCGGAGTAGCAAATCCCAACGAACAAAATATCAATAACAGAATTCCAATCAATTATACTCATTGCTTTGGTTAAAATTGAAAAAAATTAGATTTTAGAATTGCGAATTCCTGCAAAGCAGCCATTTTGAATTTTCTGAGGTACAAATCTGAAAAATAATACCATAATTGTGATCTACTCCAAAATTCCTTCAATTTGAGTATAATATTGCCATACTTTGAAGGGATCAAAATATTATTGCAAAATCGTACATTAGACGGCCATTTTGAATTTTACGAGGCTCGAATCAGAAAAAAGATACAATATTTGCAATCTACTCTTAATTGCCTTTCATTTGAGTATAATAAAGCTATACTTCAGAAAGATCTAAAAATTAGTGAAAATTTCTGTTTTCCTGACCCCCCATACACGGCCCCTGGGGGTCAGGATGAAAAACACGGAATATATGTTAAATAGATAAATGTTGTGAATATACTGCCAAAATTTCAAACAATAATATTAATAATTACTTTGGTTTCGAATGAAAAATTTGTGATTTTTGCGAAAAAGTCCCGTCATTTTTAAAGCGGCGGCCATCTTGAAAAAATTTTTTTTGAGTAAAACTATTCACCAATATACATCTTTCCACTAAATATGAAGAAAATCTGTCTACTAGTATTTGAGTTATCTTCCGGACGGATGGACTGACGGAGGGCTTCACTATATCCCTACCGAACTCCGTTCGTTGGGATAATCAATTCTAAACTCTTATACATAGAAACATCCCTGAAATTTTAAGATGAATCCAAGAAACCTGTAGACAAACATCAACAGACAAAATTTTAGGATGAAAATCCAAAATAGCCACCTTTGTTAACATTTACCACGAAAGCCCAAAAATTATTTGTTCTATACTTACACATAAAATACAAGCATTAATTTAAATGTTACCATGGTAATAGGTGTTTCCTGATGTACCTGAAGTACAGCACTACACAATTCATATAAAGTGGTAGTCCATGCACCCAGAAGGACACAGGACTAACCACTAACAAAAATACAGTTTTTAACATTGACACGGTTAGCAAGGTACATTAAAATAAATGTTACTTTTTAGATAGCTATTTTGATTCTAAAGGGTTACTTAATTTGTTTTGTTTTCACTATTCCTAGGGTTACATACAAAACTAGAATAAAATCAACTAAGATATATAATCAAGGGGCAGAGTGAAGTATTGCTTGACATTCTACAGTACCATAATAAGTAAGAAAATATCAACACAAATTACAAGGAGTATTAGACTAATCTTGTAATCTTGGTTTGGAGAACAAAGTTCATCAGTCTTCTGCAAGTCACACCTGCTTTGGACAATTTTGATATTCTTACATGTTGTAGATTTAAATGTCCAATTTTGAATATTCATAATTTAATTTTGGTGTTATTTGAATATTTTTCATAAGATGATTATTAGCCCAGTAGACTGTTCTCCAAACCGAGACTTGTCTTTTGTGCATGAATCTTGGATTTACTTACAATGACATATTATCATTTTTAAATGCCATGTTGAGTTCAGGACACCTACTATATTTTTAATTTAAAAATAAATAGAGAATGACAATGGCAAGAGGCAGAAAAGATTCAATTCATCATTTTTTTCAAAATGGCCAACATATAACACAAGTTGTCTGAAGAGTTTAAATAATGTTTGTATGTTTTTTGTTTGTTTTTGTTTGTTATTCATAGTGGTAAGTTATGCACATACAATTATACAAAATAAAGTTTAATATCAAACCCCATTTTGGACTTATCATCTAATTTTAATTTAATCAATAATTGCAAAATATAAATATAGATACAAAGTAACCCATTAACTCTTCATGGACCACTATAAGTAAACTTTCCTCTCCTTACATAAGCCTCTTTAATGTATTTTACAATTTTACTTGTCTGATTTGTATGTGTTTACATATAAAATATTCAAAAAAAATTTGAATAAAAAAAAAATTGAATAATTTATGCAATTTGTGATTTATCCTTACAATTCTCATGGAAATGAGTAAATTAACCTTAAAAATCATAGGAAACAAAAAACTGAAAGTTTTTTAATTAAAAATTTAACACAGAACTCAAATATGAAATAAAATATGATAACAAAAAATATAAATAAAATAATGGTCAAAGATATGACCACCTTTCAAGTCCTAATGGTTAAATATTCTGGTTAAAAATGGTAAAATGAAGCTCAGAAGTGCAAAATTCCACAAACTTAGAATATGATTTAATGTAGTTTCTGACAGTTTGTGCTTTTATATCCTTGGCTTATTGGAGGTGATCTAAATAAACGGCCACAATTATTTGGCTAATCCAAAATGGCTGTCCTAACATTTACCCAGACTACCCAAAAACCAATCAGTTCTAAACTCTCATACATAGAAACAACCCTGAAATTTTAAGATGAATCCATGAAACCTGTAGACAAACATCGACAGACAAGATTTTAGGATGAAAATCCAAACTAGCCACCTTAACATTTACCGCGAAAGCCCAAAAACTGATTTGTTCTTTACTTTCCCATAAAATACAAGCATCAATTGAAATGTTACCATGGTAATAGGTGATTCCTGATGTACCTGAAGTGCAGCACTACACAATTAATATAAAGTGGTAGTTCATGCACCCAGAAGGACACAGGACTAACCACTAACAAAAATACAGTTTTTAACATTGTCACGATTAACATGAATTACTAAAATAAATGTTACTATTTAGATAGATATTTTGATTCTAAAGGGTCACTCAATTTGTTTTGTTTTCACTATTCCTAGGGTTACGTACAAAACTAGAATAAAATCAACTAAGATATATAATCAAGGGGCAGAGTGAAGTATTGCTTGAGATTCTGCAGGACCATAATAAGTAAGAAAATATCATCACAAATTACAAGGAGTAAAAGACTAGTCTCGGGTTGTAGAACAAAGCCCATCAGTCTTCTGCAAGTCACACCTGCTTTGGACAATTTTGATATTTTTGATATTGATTATTAGCCTTGTAGACTGATGGATATCGTTCTCCAAACCAAGACTTGTCTTTTATTGAATCGGTCTACTGCATGTTATGCCTGCTTTGGACAATTTTGATATTTTCATATGTTGTAGATTTAAATGCCCAGTTTTGAATATTCATAATTTAATTTGGGTGTTATTTGTATATTTTTCATAAGATAATTATTAGTGCATGAATCTTGGATTTACTTACAGTTACATGTTATCATTTTTAAATGCCATGTTGAGTTCAGGACAGACACCTACTATATTTTAATTTAAAAATAGATAATGACAATGGCAAGAGGCAGAAAAGACTGTCAGTTCATCATTTTTTCAAAATGGCCAACATATAACATAAGTTGTCAGAAGAGTTTAAATAATGTTTGTATGTTTTTTGTTTGTTATTATTTGTTATTCATAGTGGTAAGTTATGCACATACAATTATACAAAATAAAGTTTAATATCAAACCCCATTTTGGACTTATCAAGCACTTCTTATTTTAATTTAATAAATAATTGCAAAATATAAATATAGATACAAAGTAACCCATAACTCTTCATGGACCACTATAAGTACGCTTTCCTCTCCTTACATAAGCCTCTTTAATGTATTTTACAATTTTACTTGTCTGATTCGAAGTATGTGTTTACATAAAAAATATTCAAAAAAAAAATTGAATAAAAAAAATCACATGCAATTTATGATTTATCCTTACAATTCTGATGGAAACGAGTAAATTAACTTTAAAAATAATAGGAAACGAAAAATTGTGAAAGTTCTTTTAATTAAACATTTAACACAGAACTCAAATATGAAATAAAATATGATAAAAAAATACAATTAACATAATGGACAAAGATATGACCATCTTTCAAGTCCTAATGGTTAAATATTCTGGTTAAAAATGGTTAAACAGAGCTCAGAAGTGCAAAGTTTCACAAACTTAGGATATGATGTAATGTAGTTTCTGACAGTTTGTGCTTTTATATCCTTGACTTATTGGAGGTGATCTAAATAAACGGCCATAATTATTTGGATGACCCAAAATGGCTGTCCTAACATTTACCCAGATTACCCAAAAACTAATCAGTTCTAAACTCTCATACATAGAAACATCCCTGGAATTTTAAGATGAATCCATGAAACCTGTAGAAAAACATCGACAGACAGGATTTTAGGATGAAAATCCAAAATAGCAACCTTAACATTTACAGCGAAAGCCGAAAACTGATTTGTTCTATACTTTCACATAAAATACTAGCATTAATTGAAATGTTACCATGGTAATCAGTGATTCTTGATGTACCTGGGGTGCAGCACTACACAATTCATATAAAGTGGTAGTCCATGCACCCAGAAGGACACAGGACTAACCACTAACAAAAAAACACTGTTTTACATTATCACGGTTATCATGACAACTTAAAATAAATGTTACTATTTAGATAGATATTTTGATTCTAAAGGGTTACTTAATTTCTTTTGTTTTCACTATTCCTAGGGTTACGTACAAAACTAGAATAAAATCAACTAAGATATATAATCAAGGGGCAGAGTGAAGTATTGCTTGAGATTCTGCAGGACCATAATAAGTAAGAAAATATCATCACAAATTACAAGGAGTATTAGACTAATCTTGTAATCTTGGTTTGGAGAACAAAGTTCATCAGTCTTCTGCAAGTCACACCTGCTTTGGACAATTTTGATATTCTTACATGTTGTAGATTTAAATGTCCAATTTTGAATATTCATAATTTAATTTTGGTGTTATTTGAATATTTTTCATGAGATAATTAGTAGCCCAGTAGACTGTTCCCCAAACCGAGACTTGTCTTTTGTGCATGAATCTTGGATTTACTTACAGTTACATGTTATCATTTTTAAATGCCATGTTGAGTTCAGGACAACTACTATATTTTAGTTTAAAAATAGATAATGACAATGGCAAGAGACAGAAACGACTGTTATTATTTAATCAATAATTGCAAAATATAAATATAGATACAAAGTAACCCATTAACTCTTCATGGACCACTATAAATAGATTTTCTAACGTTTGAGTGTAACGAATCAGTTTGAAAATTACTTTAAGTATTACGGAAGGCGAAATGTTTATTGCGTAGCATTTTTATTAGGGTGATCGTAGGTGGTAAGTGAGTAGGGTATTCACGCTTGGAGTATTTCATTTGGACATGTGAATTATGTATGTAATGTAAGGTCATTCTCGGTTTACACGCAAGCGAGGTATGACAAAGTTTTGAACCGTCTACATTATCATTCAAAATGGCACACGAACAAATGCCTCAAATAGTGGACATATTAGAAACTCTATTAGACAAGAAACTCAACACGCTCAAGAGGGAGATAAAGGAGGATACAAAACAAATGACGAAGAAGGCAAAGACGGAAACCAAGCTCACAAAGAAAGGAAATCAAAAGCAGTTTGACCACAACGTGGAGGTGCTGGACGTCATGAAAGACGTTAAAGATTTACTGGCAGACAGAGAACAAGAGGCTGCAGCCAAGCTGGATGAAGGTATTGCTTTAATTTCTTATAGAAATAAATGCATTCAAATAGCGGACGACTCAACCCTTGGTTGGGCCGCGGTCGAGGAATATATGAAAGATGAGTACGCTAGTGATAGCGACGATGACAAAAAGATTCGTAGTGCAAGGGTTAATGCGGGTAGAAAAGCTAGGGAGAAAAAGATAACTGTAAGAACCGGGTCACGTAATAACCAGAGAGAAAGTTTCAATTTCAGCAGAAATGGGCAGGACCGGGGTAACCAACAATCCGGTAGATGGCAGGAACGCCAGCAAAGACAGTGGAACAGCAACTTCAACAGCGGCTCGTACTACAACGGCAGAAGCAGAGCAAATGACGTCTGTAGGAACTGTTCCCAGACAGGACACTGGGCACGTGACTGCAAGCAAGGTGCCTCGTTCCAACAAACTTCCTACGACTCAAGCAGCCAGAAAAACAACAGATCATAAGTTGAGTAAGACTTTATCACATGTTGTATCAGAAAAATCTGTAAAAGATAGTTTAAAGAAAAACGTTAGCTTTTGGGGAGAAATCGGTGCTTCACAGTACGTAGTCAATACAATCAAACACGGGTATAGAATACCATTTGAACAAGAACCGACAAAAGCAATTCTAAAAAACAATCAATCTGCTTTAAAGAAACGTGAGTTTGTAGAAAAATCAATAAATGAATTATTGCAAGACGGTCGGATCAAAGAGGTAAAATATCCTTCACATGTAGTAAATCCTCTCACTGTGGCATCAAATGCAGAAAAGGACAGGTTAGTGTTAGATTTAAGACATGTCAACCCTTTCATCAATTTAGACAGAGTAAAGTTTGAGGTTTGCAAGTTGCCAAAGAATATTTAGCACCAGGGGGATATATGTTTGTGTTTGATATCAAAAATGGCTACCATCATTTGAACATACTACCAGAACATCAGAAATTCTTAGGGTTTTCATGGGAACTTCAAGGAAAAACCAGGTACTTTGAATACACAGTATTACCCTTTGGTATTAGCACAGGAGGTCTCATATTCACAAAAGTTGTTAGGCAACTTGTAAAACACTGGCGTAGTCAAGGTATACGAATTATAGTATTCCTGGATGATGGGCTTTGTTTCCACGAGAGTGTTTCACTTTGCATAGAGCATTCCAACCAGGTGAGGTCAGATCTGATCAAAGCTGGCTTTATTCCAAACGACAAGAAGTCAAAATGGCAGCCTGAACAGGTACAGCAGTGGTTAGGTTTTAAATTGGATCTGTCACAGGGTAAACTATTAGTACCAGAAAGTAAACTCTCAGACGTGCATGAAAAGGTTAGTAAGTTACTCAGTAATGCAAACAGAACAACTGCTAGAGCAGTAGCAGCGGTAGTAGGGAAAGTGGTCGCATTAAGGCATGCCATAGGTGATACATGTATCCTTAAAACGAGATCGTTACAAGTAGTTGTTGCATGTAGGTCAAACTGGGACAATTGTATTCGTTTACCAAATGACGCAATAGGCGAGCTAGAATTTTGGTTACAAGGTTTATACACGTACAACGGGACATCATTGGTAAGAGAATACAAACATTCCAGGGTTGTGTACTCAGACGCTAGCAATAGTGGATGTGGTGGGTATGTGGTCAATTTTGAGAATGAAGTATGTCACAAAACATGGTCTGATGCAGAGAGTCAGAAAAGTTCAACTTGGAGAGAGTTAATGGGAGTGTTCACAACATTACTGTCCCTCATGCATTTGTTAAATATTCAAGAAATCAAATGGTTCACAGACAATAAAAATGTAAGATCAATCATTTCGAAAGGTAGTATGAAACCAGATCTTCAAAGTTTAGCTCTAAGAATACACAGAGTTTGTAAAGAGAAAAATGTGAAGTTGAATGTAGAGTGGGTGCCTAGGGAACATAATGTTCTAGCAGACGAAATCAGTAAATATATAGATTTCGACGACTGGGGAATTCGTTTGAATGTTTTTAACTATCTTAACATTAGATGGGGGCCTTTCACGGTAGACAGGTTTGCTGATGTGCATAATACGAAATTACCAAGATTCAATTCCAGATTTCACTGCCCAGAGGCAGAAGCAGCAGACGCTTTTACTCAATGCTGGAAGCATGAGAATAATTGGTTAGTACCGCCATGCTGCCTGGTGGCAAAAGCATTTAGATATTTAGTAGAGCAGCGAGGTCGAGGTACGTTGGTCGTACCAAAATGGCTGTCAGCGGTGTATTGGCCAGTATTACATGATGGTAGGAAGTATCATTCTAGCATAAAAAGCGTTATTGAATTCCCTAAAGGAGGGCATTATTTCACAAAAGGCTCACAGAAAAACAGCGTTTTTGATAGTGCACAAGGGTTCAGTAGCCCGCTCATAGCTTTGCAAATCAGTCATGACTGATAAATGTGGCCTCTGAGGCACATGCGCGTTGTGTTGTAGATGTTACGTGTAAATCAAACGCTGTGCTTCTATGAGCAAAAAGGGTCAAAATGTAATCTGTGTCATCCAATGTATTTTCAGGCTACAGTGATACGGTGTTTAACAGCAAAGCTTGGACAGATGTAACCGACGTTTGCTCAAAACAAGGAGAATTAAAGGACTTTCCAAACAAGTTGAAGGACTTTGCGATAAGAAGCAGGGAACCAAATACGGTTACAAAATATTCTGCAGGTTTTGAAAAATTCAAAAACTGGTGTAACGCACTTGGCTTACAATTTCTCCCAGCAAACCATATACATGTTTCAATATATCTTTTGAGTATTTTTCAAAATTCAAATCAGAGTTACAGTCAAGTAATTTCGGCAAAATACAGTATTGCTTGGGCTCATAACATGGCGTGCATTGACAATCCATGCGAGCATAACATGGTAAAATTGGTTACAGAAGGGTCACTTCGTCTTTCTAGCAAAAAGGTCAGCAAGAAAGCGCCAATTACAGTAAAACACTTGGAAGATATAATAGATAAATTTGCTGGAGAAAATGCAAGCGTTTTGGAGCTAAGAACGGCCACTTTTATGATTTTGGCATTTGCAGGGTTTTTTAGGTTTGACGAAATGTCAAGATTGAAGTTCACAGATGTCAGTTTCAAAGAGTATTACATAGATATCTTTGTAGAGAAATCAAAAACGGATTGTTATCGTAATGGTGCAAATGTTTTAATAGCCAAATCAAACAACAAGACATGTCCAGTTTCATTGTTGCAAAGATACATGAGAGAACTGGGTGTTAATTCACAAACTGACAAATTCATTTTTGGAGCGCTTTCATTTTTTAAAAGCAAAAGAAAACACCAGTTGAAAGAATGTAATAAACCAATCAGTTACACAACTTGTAGAGATATGGTCAAAGCTGCCTTGGACAAAATTGGGGTAGATAGTAAGGTTTACGGGTTGCATTCATTACGTTCTGGGGGTGCCACTAAGGCTGCCAACGCAGGTGTTTCAGACAGGCTTTTTAAGGCGCATGGGAGATGGCGCAGTGAAACTGCAAAAGACGGTTACGTTGAAAGTGACATCAGCCAAAGACTTTCAGTTACTTTAAGTCTGGGACTTTAAGTGAAATCATACATTTAGCAATTTACAATTTCAAACATTTACGCCATCTTTAGCCTCGGTGATACTCGCCCACAAGGCCATTACTATTTGAAAGTTAATTTAGTAGTTGTGTTCTATGTTTTTGGTAAACGTGGAGTTTAGTTTACTTAAATAGATTTTCTAACGTTTGAGTGTAACGAATCAGTTTGAAAATTACTTTAAGTATTACGGAAGGCGAAATGTTTATTGCGTAGCATTTTTATTAGGGTGATCGTAGGTGGTAAGTGAGTAGGGTATTCACGCTTGGAGTATTTCATTTGGACATGTGAATTATGTATGTAATGTAAGGTCATTCTCGGTTTACACGCAAGCGAGGTATGACAAAGTTACACAGGCAAATGTTTGTTTTTTTTTTAAAGATATTTCATATTTGTTAAAATTTTCAAAATATCATATTGCATTGTTAGAACAGGTGAATCGTTTATCGAAGTCCTCGTCTGTAACTCTGCTTCATTTCGGATCACGGGGCCGACTTTAAGTCGAGTACCTCCTCCCTCCTTAAAAAGGGGGTTAAGGTTGGGTCACCGGAAGTTGAGAAATTTTCGATTTCACCTCGTTTATTTCATGTAAGAATAACATTTGTTTTATTAATATTAATTGTTACGAGCTTACCGTAAGTTCAGGAATGATAATAGCTTACCAATCTTTTTAGAGTAAATGTAAGGCTGCCTTGCCTGTTACCAAGGGTACTTACAGTGAAAAACATTTAGATATTATGTTAGAACTGATTTTAAAAAAGTACACTAACGCTGTCGGTCAGCTTAGTATAACGCTGTCGGTCAGCTTAGTATAACGCTGTCGGTCAGCTTGGTTACTACGCCTTTACTTATTGCTCAGAGCAAAATATTGATATTCATTTTTTATAGAGTGTAACGCTGTCGGTCAGCAAGGCTACTACGCCTTTACCTATTGCTCAGAACAAAATATTATGATTTACAGATTTAGAGTTTAACGCTGCCAAGCAAAGCGAATATTACAGAATTTGATATTGACATTGTACATGCACGATGCTGTCGGTCAGCAAAAAATGTTGCTCAGAGTAACATTCAGAAGTTGAGATTTGTGATATGGAACGAGATGTATAGTTGCTTGATGTAAATGGACTGATGAATAAATGTCATACTCGCCCACAAGGCCATTACTATTTTAAAGTTAATTTAGTAGTTGTGTTCTATGTTTTTGGTAAACGTGGAGTTTAGTTTACTTAAGTAAACTTTCCTCTCCTTACATAAGCCTCTTTAATGTATTTTACAATTTTACTTGTCTGATTTGTATGTGTTTACATATAAAATATTCAAAAAAAATTGAATAAAAAAAGTGGAATATTTTTTTGCATAAATCACAAGCAATTTATGATTTATCATTACGATTCTCATGGAAACAAGTAAATTAAGCTTAATAATCATAGGAAATTAAAATGACAGTTCTCCAAACCGAGACTAGTCTTTTGTGCATGAATCTTGGATTTATTTACAGTTACATGTTATCATATTAAAATGCCATGTTAAGTTCAGGACACCTACTATATTTTATTTTAAAAATAGATTATATCAATGGCAAGAGGCAGAAAAGACTCAGTTCATTTTTTCAAAATTGCCAGCATATAACACAAGTTGTAGAAGCCCCTATAGAAAGGTTTTAGCATCTTAAAGGTGTGGTACACTACCTTTTAATATTGAAATAGGACGATAAACTACATGTAATCTTAAAACACCATTACAGGAACGGTTATGCAAAATGTGCAATTTTGAAATGAGATTTTGGAGTATATGTTATCAATTGACAAAGAGTTTTTGAAGTTTAATACTTAAGCTCAATATTGCAATATAATGACTTCTTGTAATAGTTTTATCTTAAGCAAATGTATTTTTAAAATGTGGCGTACAAGACACATTTACTTATAGTCACTCATAAGTCAGCAACGGCTGGACATATTTGTTGATTTGTATTTTATTTTATGTATTTCAATTGTATAATATGTGTGTGACTTTAATAAACTACATGTATTTTAACTAACTAACATAAACTGAACTTCAAAAAATGGTTAAGATCTGCTCTTCTCTCCCATTCCATTTACACAATAATAATAGTGAGGTATAAAATCAACGATTCTGGTTGTCTTCTGAACTATTTGTTTGCAAACATGTATATTTCTTGAGCAGATACTGACAGACGTTTGTGATTAAAATGTCATGGGAATTCTGCCTACAACGTGTGAAATAAGGAAACAATACACACAGTGAACAGAATAATGCAAATGCGAGTAGGAAGTTACCAGTTTCACCACCAGGTGGCTCGCTCGGCTCAGATAGCATGGCGGGTAAAGTAGAAAGTTCCCTTTAACTTAAATTACATAGGTTTCAGTGGTTCAATTTTCATATAGCCCTTATGTATAGAATAGTTATGCAAATTAAAGTATGTCCAGTAAAAGAAAATGTTATATGTCCAATACAAGAAAAGATATTTCACTTTTTGTGATTTTGTAATATGGGGTCTATCAACCTGAACTAGAAGTCAAATTTTCAAAAAATATTAAATTTTCAAAGTTGATAAACAATTTTCGAAACCATATTTTTAGGTGTATTTTACATGTAGATTTCTAATATGACATCACTTTGACTGAATTTTGAATATTTAATGACATAAATCAAGATCATTTTTACTCAAATCCATGAAACCTGGAAACCTGTATACAAACCTTGACAGACAATATTTTAGGATGGAAAATCCAAAATGGCCACCTTAACATTTACCGAGAAAGCCCAAAAACTGATCAGTTCTAAAGCTTTCTATATAGAAACACCCCTGAAAATTTCAGACGAATTCATGAAATGCTTTGTCTCGAAACCTGTTGACAAGCCTCGAGAAAAGTTTTTAGGATGGAAAATCCAAATATCTGATTTATCAATTCCCACCCTCTCTTTTTTACAGTCCACCACTCATTTGAAGCTTCTCTTCAGCAGACACAAGGTAACTTTTACTTATAAGTGGTAAATTAAGCTGTCCATATGAACCCATGAATTACAAATGTACCACCACACAAAATTAGCAAAAAATAACAACATTTTAACTTCATCTTAACATATCTAATGTAAGCTAATTACATTTAATAACCTACAATGTAGCTTAACTTCACATATTTTTATGATCCCTAGGATAAAATAAACAAGAAAATTAGGATAGATGATAAAACATGCTATGTATGATACTGACAGGGATTCAGCAATAAATAAATAAAAAAAACAATAGGCACTAATTTATTAGATGTAATTTTAATTGATGTTTTAATTTGTGCATTATCCAGAATGGCATCTGAAAATTCCTTGGTAACGCAAAGCCCAATTAAGGCAACCTGATTTTGAGAATTACTTTGCATCACAGGCCCGTTGCCAGGATTTGCCATGGGGGGGGGGGTCAGTTTTCAAAAATTTCCAGGGGGGGTTCACATTTGACAATTTTGGCCCAAATATGGCTAAAATTACTTGAGAAGTGCTCAAAATGGTAAAAAAACTGCATGATTTTGAAAGAATTTTTGTGCTACGGGCCTGCATCACCTGCCATTAACTTGTAATTATATACATATATGTTATATGATTAATGATTGCTTTCCATCTAGAACCACCAGAGTCATTCGATGCCTGCAATGTGAGGCAATGTGAGGCCACTGAAAATCTCATTCTCTTTGGTGATGACATACTCCTGATCTTCTATTAAGATTATATTACCTGAAACTGGTGAAAATCCTAATTCATCCATGGATACATTTGGGGAACTTGTATTGGATTCATTACGCTTTTTCTTTCTCTTTGAAGGGGTCTTAGTCGCCATGTTATAGATTACACTTTGAAGCTGTTCTATATTATGCTGTACAGGATAGATGTCAAGTATAGTCATAGAGGTCTCATTATAGATTTAAGATGAGCCAAGTCACATATAGTCATGATTCTGGTTACACCTGAAGTAAAACAAAATGAGATTATTCTGTAGTCTAAATAGATACTTGACTCTATATTTAATTTTTGGCCGTGCCTGGAGAGCCTTAGAATTTAAGGCTCTCTAGCCAAATGGGTTACCAAAATGCTAAAGAGCCTTAAATTTTAAGGTTCTTTAGCAATTCAGCTAATGGGCCTTAAATTTTAAGGCTCTTTAGCATTTTGATAGCCAATTTCGCTAGAGAGCCTTAAGGGAATTTTAGGTGACAGAAATGACAAAATATTGCTTCTGGGACGAGATCAAAAGCAGTGGCGTAGCGTCATATACGCATAAAACGCCATAGCGTACTCTCAACATTTAGAGAAGAGTGAATTTTTCAGATTGAAATGACCCACGTTTGATATTCTGAAGTAATGGCCTAACATATTTTATTATCCCAACGAACGAAGTTCGGTAGGGATATAGTGAAGCCCTCCGTCCGTCCGTCCGTCAGTCCGTCCGTCCGTCCGGAAGATAACTCAAATACTAGTAGACGGATTTTCTTCATATTTAGTGGAAAGATGTATATTGGTGAATAGTTTTACGCAAAATTTTTTTTTCAAGATGGCCGCCGCTTTAAAAATGACGGGACTTTTTCGCAAAAATCATAAATTTTTCATTCTAAACCAAAGTAATTAATATTATTGTTTGAAATTTTGGTAGTATATTCACAACATTTATTTATTTCACATATATTCTGTGTTTTTCATCCTGACCCCCAGGGGCCGTGTATGGGGGGTCAGGAAAACAGAAATTTTTGCTAATTTTTAGATCTTTCTAAAGTATAGCTTTATTATACTCAAATGAAAGGCAATTAAGAGTAGATTGCAAATATTGTATCTTTTTTCTGATTCGAGCCTCGTAAAATTCAAAATGGCCGTCTAATGTACGATTTCGCAATAATTTTTCGATCCCTTCAAATTATGGCTATATTATACTCAAATTGAAGGATTTTTGGAGTAGATCACAATTATGGTATTATTTTTCAGATTTGTACCTCAGAAAGTTCAAAATGGCTGCTTAGCAGGAATTCGCAATTCTAAAATCTTATTTTTTCAATTTTAACCAAAGTAATGAGTATAATTGATTGGAATTCGATAATTGATATTTTGTTCGTTGGGATTTGCTACTCTGCGGAGTTGCCATTATTAATCCATTTTTTGGAGTCGAAATTTCGTATTTTAAAACGCCCCAGAACGCTTCAAATGCAATCTCTTTTCAAATTTTCTTGGGGGAAAGAACCCCCCTCAAAGCTTGTTCGCTTCGCTCACTCGTGGCGTACACTCATAAAATACCCACGCTACGCCACAGAAAAGACTTTGACTATTCTTTACCCAACCTATTATGTAATTTAATAATCAGCACACATATACATACCATATTAAGCAGATATCGGACAAATTCATAAAGAAAATATTTTTGATCGATAAAATCACTGATTATTAAGGTCTTCTCTGAGGTCCGCGAAGATGAAGAAGAAAAATTATAAAGATTTCAGTCATTTCGTCTTTGCCGTCGATTTTATTCATATGGTTATTTAAATCTTCTAATGCTTACTATGACTTCTATTAGTACTGTTTTGACTTCCCCACTTCATAAATAAACATTATCACTTTTTGCTCGACTCATAAATTTACTTCCGGTCTACCGAGAGAAATATAAGTTCTCAGAACCTTTTCAATCCTCAGTCTAAAGAACGGACCGTTCATGCATGTATCGAAAATATGTCTCTGGCTCACCAGAAAAGGTGTAAGACCAGGCAATCACGTATATAGCCAGAAAAATGTTATTTTTTACCATTTTATCCACTATAAATCGCAACGTCTGTTTAGTAAAGATTTTGATGTATAGACATTAGACAGTGATGGATTGGAGGCTAGGATAAAAATGTTGTTGTGTAAGCCGCTGTTTCCTCGATCGGCAGTTCACCTCTTGTACTGTAAATTTTCTTTGTGCTATCTCATGTGCTTAGATTCTCACTTGTGAGGAAACTATTATGCACAAATATCTCGTCACGTGAAAAATTCTAAAAACAGCATTGAAATCTAATGGGCAATAGATTTGTGATGTCCCTGGACTGATGTCCCTGCATTCACGATAAACTGCGTCAAGGTGTGCTGTATCTAGAAGAAACAAGATCCTTTTTATCCCCAGGTCTTCATCATACTTTTGCCATCTTAAAATGGGATTCCCTGTATTCTCGTGACTATAGCAAAGCCAATACAAGTGATTAATTTCATTCAACACTGATGATTGAGCGATGGAGCAAGCCCAAGAAGACGATAACATGGATTATAAACACAAAGGCTCTCTAGCTAAAACCACAGGCAATGGAACATAGAAATAATCCCCCCTCCCCACTCTCTGTACATAAGTAAATAAAACAGGAACTTATCGGAGAAACTTGACCCCGCTGTATCCTCGTTGCATCTCACCTCCTATTGCATGGAAGTCTCTAAAATTTACAGATAATATAAATAAATACCTTATGTACGAATTAGTCCACTCGTAGATAAATGTTAATTCTGAGAGTGGAAGTATAGCCGGCCTTTTTGTGACCTACCTGCGGTCACGACAAATCGACGTCCAACTGCCATCTTGTTTACCTCGCAGTCGGCCAATCAAATGACAGCGATTATTAATTAAAAGTGTTTAATTAAAATACGCACTCAATTAAACTTTTGTACACACATTTATTCTTTTAGTATTTTTTAAAGAAGAATTCGATACAAATTTGATTTTTAACGGCCTAAATATTCGAACGGTCACTCATTTAAAGGTCTGACGATTGACCAATCAAATCACCAATAATTTTAAGTCCGGAATGTCACAACGATATTTTGAATTCCAAATTTCTACAATGTCAAAAATAACAAATATTAGATGGAAGACGTATCAAAACCAGACATGACTTATAATTCATAATCACTTTAGAACACCCGATCTATTTAAAGCCACAAATCCATTGTACAAGTCTCACTTGTAGTTATTTTCAAATAAAATAAAATAATGAAATAGTGTGACACTTGTCGTGGATATGATAGATGTTGCTGTTGGTGGCCGCCGAAATGTGGTGAATCCAAAACGGTCAATTTTTTCGTCACAATTTTTCAGTATAACTAGGTTGAGTTCGTATTGGTAAGTAACTATAAATCGTATTCAATGTATAATCTTTGCATAGGTATGAAAAATACGGAATGACAACCCTCAGTAGCAGTAATATGACTGGCAAAAAAACTGGGTCAAGTTTCTACGATAAGTTCCTGTTTTATTTACTTATGTACAGAGAGTGGGGGGGGGATTATTTCTATGTTCCATTGCCTGTGGCCAAAACACTATGTTCACAGCTAAAGAGCCTTAAATTTTAAGGTACTCCAGACACTTCGTTAATTTTTTAGTCTAAAATTAAAATTTCAATCTATTTTTTATCTTTTTCGCTTGCACTTGGAATACAGGTGGAATTTGGATGTCTTTTTATTCAGCAAAATTATACACATGTACATAACAGTTAAATGATCTGCTAATTACCTGCCAAAATATGCGGATATATCTTCGATAATCAAAATCAAAATGCTTTTGCTTACTTTTGTTTTCTGTGCGAGAACATTCAACCCACTGTTGGAATTATTTCGCTACGGCGAGTAAAGTTCAAGGTCAACTCATTAGACACGCCCACATTTTAGTTTCTCTTTCTACATACATTTCCATATTGAAAGACTAAAATGGATGTAGTGGTTGTTGGCAGTTGTATGACAGATCTTGTCAGGTATATATAAGTAATAGTCAATAGACTGTAGTTATCCTGTATTGTGACCACGGGGAGTATTAGTCACCACCTCTCTATAGATCTAAGGCTACATTTGGCATTTTTGCATTTGACTTTTGAATCTGTGACTTGTAGTTTTGGTAACAGGTTAATAGTAAACTAGTAATTTGTATTTCAGCTATGTGCCCCGACTGCCAACTCTGGGAGAGACCTTGCACGGCCATAAGTTTAGTATGGGGTTTGGTGGAAAGGGGGCGAACCAGTGTATCGCTGCATCCAGACTCGGAGCATCTACAGCTATGGTTGCAAAGGTAGTGATCAGTTGAACATAATTTACTGCCAGTAAACAGTAAAGAATTGAGAGTTTTGTGTGCAACCAGGTGGTGATGTTTGATAGGATTTTATGAACCATTCAAAAGCCTTGAACAAATGTGTCTATTGTGCCCCTGGGATCGATTGTGCCATACAATTAAATAATGTGAGCCACAATTATATCTTCCCTCTAGGCCTAGCTGCAATGGTCTAGAAGTTTCTTAAATTTCAAATATCACTTTACTAAGATAAACCATCAAGATCAACAATCACACCCGGTGATCGTGAAAATGGGACGGAGGTGGGGAGCAAGCAATTTCTGGTAGAAAAATGAACAAATCTGCAAAAATTATTTTTTCAAGAAAAGGTTTATGATTTAATTGCTAAACAAATAGGCGCACGGTATGGTAAAATATGTCACGTATTCTACGAATTTTTTTTAGCCGATTCTCTTCTTACGTATAAGATCTATTAAAAAAGGCGCAACGCCACCAACGTGCAAAAGTCAATGTTTTTGCTTTAAGGTACAGCTGGAAAGTAACATTTTGGTAAAAAATTGCTATACCTGCACATGTTATTTTCTGGTACAAAATAAAGTATGAAGGCATGTGTCAATTTCCTTGCTTTTTTCAGGAAAGTATCATTACATTGTCTTCTTTTAGAATATCTGGTAGGGGTTCAATGGAAACTCCAGGAAATTCTGATATTTCACACTTTCTATTTTTCCAAATTTTCTTTCAAAATTTCCAGACAACACAGGAGCTACCATTGACCTGTTTCCAGATATTATAAAAGTAAACAGTGCAATGATACTTTCCTGAAAAAAGCAAGGAAATACACACATGACTTCATACTTAATTCTGTACCAGAAAATAACATGTGCAGGTATAGCAATTTTTTACCAAAATGTTACTTTCCAGCTGAACCTTAAATCAAGCGTCAACGGTCTACACAACCTGCAATAAATATTTGTAAGTGACATTATCATCATAAAATTAATGACCTTAATGACTTTACAAAATATGTTTCCATTCGTTGTATAAAAAATAATCAAAAATAATTAAAATGGGACGGAGGGGGGGGGAGGGGACGGAGGGGGGGAGCAAAATGTCTATACGACATGATGAGAGATGTTACTTCACTTTATATCCAAATTTTCCCATTTTCTCCTCAATTACAATGGGTTAGGAATTGATAACAAGTTGTATTCGTAGTTAGATTTATTTAGGATTATCAAAATTTCTACCAGAAATTGCTTGCTCCCCCCCTCCGTCCCATTTTCACGATCACCTGGTGCGACAATATGCCCTTCATATATACAACTGTATCATTTCTGATTGCATGAATAACTTCAGTGGATACATCAACTCATTTTGCAATAACACCATTTCAGTTAGGCAGTGACACATTTGGCGACAACTATTTGAAGAATTTCAAAGACAACAATGTAAACACAGGTATGGTAGACTTCAGTTAGGCACACTTCAACAGGACTCAGATTTATGATAGCTCATTCAAAAATTTAAAGAAGCATTTAGGTCTCAGGGGTTTATCCATTACAATATTTCTTCTTAATACTGCATTAAACGAGATGTACTATGTACTCATAAACTGAGATATTGTCCAAATATCACTAGCTTCTAAAGCTGTAGAAAATTTAATTAATTATGATATAATCATTAACACCTCCCTCCTCTCTACAATGAAAGTTAAGATGTTGATTACCATCACCAATCAGCATGCTACTTTAAGAAACCGTCATTTACCCTCTCCCCCAATATCACCACTCTTCAAGAACTGGTAACCTTTATCAGCCATTCACACATAGCTATAGGCAAGTTGGGAGTATTTCATATCACTGTACTAAATTATATAATCAATAACACATTGTTTGTATGGTTTTCCAGGTGACAACTAGACTCTAGATTGAAATTGATGCTTTGTCAACTGTACCCTTGCAAAAAGTTTCACAGCAAATATGTTCCTTTAGTGATTTGTATCTTTTAAGTGACATGATAGACAATATTTTGCAATGTGTTCAGGCAATGTTTCTTAAAATTAACACGCGATGCTGCGCATCTCTTGCGTGGAAAGCAACACTTTCAAGAAATGGTCATTGCACTGAGATTAGGGCTTAAATCCTTAAATCTATATTATTTTCAGAACATGTTGGGCAGACAGCAGAGGCCGCCACTGGAGTAGCTCCAATTGCAGTAGATGATAAAGGTATGGAACTTTCAACCACTGTCCAAGTTTCCCTCAAATAGCTATTGAAACCTAGATTAAGTTCTGAAGTTGTGTTATGAATTTGAAGTGCACAATGCCATTAAAAGTGTATGAAACAATGAATTACGAAATTCATGTATAAGAACATGTATCAATAGAGACCAGATTGAAGGAAAGATGGTGCTAGTGGTCTGTTTAATTATACAAAAATAAGATTAGACTACAACTGCCATGTTTAGGTTCAGCTAGGTCCATTTGTGAATAAACAAATTGTAAAGATTATAACATTTCTTTGAAACAGGAGACAACAGCATAATTATAGTAGCTGGGGCCAACCACTGCCTCAGCAGGTCAGACTTAGAGGGCGCTGATGATCTGATCACATCTGCTAAGGTTGTCATATGCCAATTAGAAATAAAACCTGAAGTTACTCTGGCAGCCATGACACGAGCCAAGAATCAAGGAGGTAGGTTTCATCAGGGTTACATATTTATCATATTGGAAATTCCTGATCTCTGTGATATGAAAATGTTAATTATCATCTTGATGTCAGACATTATTTGAGGTTACATTATTTATTATATTTCTCCATGTATCATATGAGACAGTTATAATGAATGAGCATTTGACTTTTTGGAAAACCATTGTATATGCCTTTTTCAATACAAACTCTGCTGGGGCATTTCTCCTTTCTTGAAATTTATGAAAAAATCATTTGGAAATAGGCCATTGTGACAAGTACAGGTGTACCAGATGCCATTGGATTTTCTTTTCCATGGAGTTGTTATTTTCTACTTTTCACCAGGAAATTATTCATCCAATAATTAGAAGGAAAAAGAAAATGCATATTAAAATCTATTCCTCATCACAAATCTAAATGAAATGTTGGTCCATTTTCTTTATTTTGTTACATGAGGCCACAAGAAATAGACATCACATCAATTAATGTTTAGTTATACAATCTAAATATTTATTTAATTTTTATTAGCCTACAGTACTTCCAAATAAAAAGTAATGCAATGGGTTGAAATTACTTACACTAGTTTTGCAGACTAATAGTATGGCAGATATAGTAACAGTTATAATACATAGCATCCCAAAAGTTACACCTTTAGTAATTTATATAGTATTCATCAATAATACTTATCCCAAGTAGCTGTTCATGTAGCTATGTCACACAAGGCTTAAGAGTAATATTTTAATCAATAAATTACAATAGGCGTAACTTTACTTCTTGGACACCCTGTATATCATGATTGGATTCAGAACATGGACAATTCATGAGATATATTCTTATCTACTTGAACAGAATAACTGTACATCCATATCTTTCTTATATTCCTTGTCATTCAGTTCAACATTTTCTTCTCTTATTGCAAGATTATTATCATACTTGTACATTTAGTTAATACTTGTGTTTTCTGCTTCACATACATGCACCGATACCAATGTTTGTCATATGAAGCTCACTCAGTTAATATTATTCAAGCCATTATTAATTTCATTGGTATCAAGCTCACTTGGGTTCATCTTAGATACACTAAGTATATATTTTATGTTCCATTGCCATATTTACATGACCACTTTCAACATTATCTGGTCTATAATTCTCCATTTCAAAGTGTATCAGTCTTTAGCATTGTGCATTTTGTTTGTCAATGGCATTAACACTGCTTTTGCTTTTGTTGTATGAGCTTCATCTATGTTTCTGACTTCATTGTTAATATAATTGTTCTGTTCTGTTCTGCTGCTCTGTTCTGTTCTTAAATGATGTATCTCTGGGTTTTCAGTTCATCAGGTCGGTGTGTCCTGCAATGACAAAATGAATGAAGAACATTTTTAATATGTGAAGTTTAGTTTCAAGGTGCATTCTTTTTCTTTTTACAGGGTGGTCAAAAATTGCACCCCTGTTTTCCCCCATATCTTTGTCATTTTCTCCCTGATATTTGGCACACGTGTACATTCATACAATTTCGAACATCAACATGAACATCGGACTGATAATTTCAATGTTACAGCACTTTAAACAACATGCCCCAGTTGACAAATACCGTGCTGTAGGCAAACCTGCACACATTTTCCAAAGTTGTCAATGAACTGCATCCCTCAGCAAGTACTGTATGGCCTGAATGACACATGTGTTCTCATTTTTGAGGTCTGGTGTTGTTCTGCTGTTATTCTCATACACTCTATATTTGGGGTATCCCACTGGTAAAAGTTAAATGGGGCCATATCTGGGCTATGGGGTGCCTATTCATTATTTGTTGTCCTGCTGATGATGTGGTTATTGAAGCAGTCCCAAAGTCATTCTAGTGCATCATTGGCTATATGGGACATGGGTCTGTTGCTGACTATCGATCCCCCTGAGTTTACCTAAAGCCCCCCCCCCCCTCCCAGAACTTCCTGAGAATCACAATATAGCGTTCGATGTTGACAGTTGCATTTTTGTTAGCATCTTCAAAGGCAAAGGATGTATTGAGTATAAACTAAACTGTGCATCTGTCTGTGTGAAGGTGCCTCTCCCCTACACTTCATCAAGTGCTTGGCTCCCCAAGAAAACACAATTGTTAGAGTTTACCAGGGTATCAAGTTGGAAATGGAGTTCATCTGAATACCAGACCAGTTCAGACAGCCCAAAAGTGGCCATCTGGGGCATGCTGTTCAAAATGCTGTGATATTGTGACTATGGTTATGAAATAGGCTGGTAAGAAATTGAATGATGTACAAATGTGCTAGATATCAGGGAGTAATTTCCTAAAACAACAAAGATATGAGGAAAAGTCAGGGTTGGCATTTTTTTGACCACCCTGTATATGATCCTTAATGTGCAAAAATTAAATCTAGTCAATATAAAAATCTGAACAGTCTTAAACTCTCTTCATCAATAGTTATTGATACAAACCCACTTTTCTTTGAATTTACAACTGATAAATGATTGCTCACATAGCACATGCTTAGAAATGTTCTTTTTCAAATTGGTGATCATGATATTCCATGCAATAAACATATATTACTGTATATATTATTACTTTTCATAATTGCCATTAATATTCAGTTTAAAGAACTTACTTTATTGCTTTTCTTTAATGTGCATGTATTCTTCATGGGCTTTTAACAGTGGTAAGGTAGCATATCCTTTACCACAGAGTCCACACTTGAATGGTTTCCCAATGTAACATCTATTTTTTTCATGGTCACATCTATTTTTCCTTGTTCTAAAGTATGTTTCACAAAACTGACATTTGAAAGGTTTTTCTCCCGTGTGCTTTCTCTCATGATCTTTTAGTAAATTCATTTCAGCAAACGTCATTTCACAGTATTGGCATTTCAAACTGGTATTTTTTGTTTTGTTTTTATGCATACTATGCAATCTTTTATGAACTTCTAAGGTTTTAGTTGAGCTAAACGTTATTCCACAGCAGATAAGTGATTTATCTTTGACTGGGCTACTTTCTTCTTTCACATCAAGTAGACCACCAATATCTTTATTTGTATTCAGACAGACATTATCATTACCATCGTAAGGTTGTGATTGAGCAATATTATCCACATTTCCTTTCTTACTTGTACTTGTTGCTTTGTCCCTGGTGTGTGCCACTGCTTCATGTCTCTTTAAGTTTTGTTTTCTATTAAATGTTTTTTCACAGATGTCACATTTGTGTGGTTTTCCTGTATGAATGGTTTCATGCTCTTTCCAATTTTGCTTAATTTTGAACAGTTTATAACAGTATTGGCATTTGAAACATTTCCTATTGATTTTAGGATGTATCATTAACATGTGATTTTTAAGTTGACTGGATGTTTTCAAGAACTCTTCACAAACTTCACATTGAAATAGATTAGGATTGTGTATTATCAAATGCTTATCAAGACGATACTTCCTAGTAAAGGATTGAGCAATATTATCCACATTTCCTTTCTTACTTGTACTTGTTGCTTTGTCCTTGGTGTGTGCAACAGCTTCATGTCTCTTTAAGTTTTGTTTTCTAGCAAATGTTTTTTCACAGATGTCACATTTGTGTGGTTTTCCTGTATGAATGGTTTCATGCTCTTTCCAATTTTGCTTAATTTTGAACAGTTTATAACAGTATTGGCATTTGAAACATTTCCTATTGCTTTTAGGATGCATCATTAACATGTGATTTTTAAGTTGACTGGAAGTTTTCAAGAACTCTTCACAAACTTCACATTGAAATAGATTAGGATTATGAATTATCAAATGCTTATCAAGACGATACTTCCTAGTAAAGGATTTCTTGCAAAATTGACATTCAAAATGCTTCTTCACAGTTTGTTGAACATTGGCATTGTTAATATCATTGGTATCATCACTGAGCACAGTGTTGTCATCATCTATTTGATGATCATTGAGTTCTTCATGGTCCTGTTTCTGTTCTACAGCATCAAAGCCATCAAGGTCATCATATTCTTCTTTTGCGAAGATAGTATCTTCATCTCCTTCTTCTTTATCTTCCACCTTGAACTCAATTTCATTGGGATTCAAGTGATCCTTCATTTCTTCAGTTTCTAGCTTGATAGCAATCTGATTTGTTTGAAGATCTTCCCTTGAGAAATGTTCTCCTTCTTCACTGTGAACATCATATTCTTCTTTAATAATGGTATTTTCACCATTCTTGATACTTGTTATAGTTTCCTGTCTATATGTATGCACAGTTGTGGTGACCACTGTAGTTTCATGTTTCTTAGATATATCCAGGCCATTTTCACTTTTGTATCCAGCTCCTAGAGGTTCATCTTTGATACATTGGGTAATATTAAATCCATCATCATCAATTGGTTCTTGTTTTATAACCACATTAACATCACCATTCTCACTAAGTCTAAAATTCTCCATTTTAAAGTGTTTCAATTTTCGTAGTCAATTCTGCAGTGCACCATTATCTACATTTACTGCACCTTTCCTTTGTTTTGTTGTCTTTTATTGTTGTATTTTGTTGTACAGTTCTTTTTCAGCTATTTCCCTTCAACATTCATGTGACTGGAGAATCCTCCTGTAATTACAGAATTGTGAACATTCTTATAATGGATAAGAAAAAGATATAAATGATAATAAGAAAAAATATAAAAGATGGTTTTGAAAATATATCATATCGATGAATGGATATTGATAGCATTATGAGTGAGCGTAGCGAATGAAACTATCTCTGAGTGGATTAACTGATATTTTTTCAAAACCATAGGATTATTACATTCAACAGGAAATTAGAAACAGTTTGTCACCAATGAAGCAAATTATTTTAATTAATGGTGTGTCAGTCATTAAGTTCTACAAGAATGAGAATAACATGACGTTCTGATATTTCAAGGTAACTCGTTTGAAAAATAACGGAATATTTGTAGATTATATTTGTCATACAATTAATATTAATTGTATGACATATATGAGACCAATGTCAATGCTACCAGGGGAATTTGGCCTTGGACATGCAGGCCTTACTATTTATGCATGTTTTTTCTGTTTTGAAAAATTCTATAAAAAATACTAACTGCAAGAAGATATTCTGGATTTTGTAGCCCTGTGATTGGAGAATGAGTAGGGGCTAATAAGAGATTCTGACAATGGTTTTAGTACATGTTCATCTTTAGAAGCTAGAAAGTTTGGAAAATATAATAAAGAATAAAGGGTTTGTGTAAAAAACCGGGTGACTGGGTACTTAACGTTCCTAGCAGGGTTAGGATTTTTTTATTTATAATGTTGGATCTGGACGATACATGTACGTTATTTTCGACGTCACGTTTTGAGGTTATTTCACATCGTAAGAACGTTTTGACAACGTTAACTTTTAACGTTAAAATAACGTCGGTAATGAACCGATTTAGTGAGAACACGTTTTGCTGAATATTTAAATAAAGTCAGATCAATACGGTCCATGAACGTCATTATTGACGTCACGTTTTGAGGTTATTTCAAATCGAAAAAACGTTTCGACAACGTTAAATGTTAACGTTAACAATACGTCGGAAATGAAACAACTTAGTGAGAACACAAAGTTTTTGTCATGTTTTTTTCCACCAAAAAATATTTTG
Organism: Owenia fusiformis; assembly: GCA_903813345.2. Classification (NCBI taxonomy): domain Eukaryota; kingdom Metazoa; phylum Annelida; class Polychaeta; order Sabellida; family Oweniidae; genus Owenia; species Owenia fusiformis. Next base: position 1,310,751 of record CAIIXF020000008.1, read on the forward strand.
ATATTAAAAGCCTGTTTTGACAACGTTGAATTTTAACGTTTGAGTTACGTCACATATGGACCAACGTAGTAAAAAATCAAACGTTCCTGTTTGTTATGTTTTCCACACTAACGAACTTTACGGACATGTTACAACAACATTCTTTTTATACCATCAATAGATGTCTCATGTTTACGTTACCTCGATGTGCAAAGAACGAAAATGTGCAACGTCTTCTTGGAACTTATATGCTACTTATGAGCAATGTCACATGGACGTCACTGTTTGCTGGATCGATTATTTTAAAAAGTGCTCTGTCTCGTATAGGGTAAAAATATCGAACAGCAGTGCACTCGGTAGGGTAAGTCTGTCAAGTCAATTCGCTACTATATATCGGGGGAAATGTGGAACTTTGAAAGTTGGTAACCCTGCTAGGAACGTTAGGTACCCGGTCGACCGGGTACCCGGTTACCTGGTCACCTGGTTACCCGGTCACCTGGTTTTTTACACAAACCCAAGAATAAAGATTGAATATCCTCCTCAACCAAATGAAATATTTATATTTGTAATTTTTATAGACATTTATTTTTTACATGCACATTTTCGATTGAATCTATTTTTCCAACATGTCACATGTAAAAGAATCACTTTTTTACTATCAATTCAATCAGTTTATTTCATCATTTTTACAATTAATATACATGTATATACTCAGAGGGCGTATGGTGCAACGAAACATAACAAAAATGTGACTCTAATTCAGACTACATGTTAAACTAGAAAAAACAGCAACTCCATGGAGTAGCAAATGCCACCGAACAAAACATATTTTGATTATAAGCTGCCTTCTTGAAAATTCTTTCTCGAGCAGAGCTTGTTTGTCCCTAGGCATCAACATATAAAATGTAAACCATATCTTTCAATTAGCATTTGAGTTATCAAAGATTATATTCCTTTTTTATGAAAAATGGCAGCCATTTTAAAATTCAGCTGCCATTTTGAAAATCTTTTTCGAACAGAGCTACTGTGTCCCTGGGCATCAGCATATAAAATTTGAGAAAATCCATCCACTGCTATTTGAGTTATCAAAGATATAATTTTTTACGAAAAATGGTAGGCATTATAAAATTCAGCTGCCATCTCTTGAAAATTCTTTGTCAAACAGAGGGACTGTGTCTCAAGGCATCACCATATAAAATTTGATCCAAATCAAAGATTACGTTTTTTATGAAAAATGGTGGCCCTTTTGATATTTAGCAGCCATTTTGAAAATTTCTTCTTCAGTGTAGCTCCTTTGTCCCTAGGCATCAGCATAAAAAATTTGAACCAAATCCATGAATGAGTATTTGACTTATCAAAGATTACATTTTTGATGAAAAATGTTGTGCATTTTGAATTAAGCGGACATATTGAAAATTCCTTCTCGAGCAGAGGTCCTACACCCATAAGGCATAAGCCTATAAATTTTTTATCAAATCTGTCTACCAGTATTTTTTCGTCTTGACACACGAATGGACGGGCTAAAGGACAAACAGCTTTCCTATATCCCCCTCGAACTTCGTTTGGTGGGATCACAAGGGGCTTATATTGTAATCATATTTACTAACTTGAAGATGTACAATATTAGTAATAAAAAACAAAATACATAAATTAAATGGAATATAGATAAGTATAATCATTTTAAGTTTCATAACTATCAACAATTTGCATTTCAATATAGGAAAGATAAAGTGTTACTATAAGCAAGAGTATTTGGAGAACTACTGTATACCAAAATCAAAGATATTAGTCTGTACATAAGTATTCATCATCAGAAGAGATTTCCAAAACAAAACAATTATTACTTAATTCATCATCAACTGTGTTCAATATGTACCGTAAGTTGATTAAAATTCAAACATGCGTATTTATTGTTTGTCTTTCATGTGCTTATGTTGTTCATGAGCTTTCAACAATGGCAAGAAGGCATATCCTATTCCACAGAGTCCACATTTGAATGGTTTCCCAAACTGGCATCTATTCCTTTCATGGTCGCTTCTGCTTCCCGGAGATTTAAAGTATTTATCACAAAATTGACATTTGAAAGGTTTTTCTGATGTATGCTTTCTTTCATGACTTGTTAATTTATTTCTATGAATAAACGTTTTTTCACAGAAATTACATTTCATTTGGGGTTTAGGATGGTGTAAATATTTATGTACTTCTAAGGTTTTTGTTGAGCTGAATTTGATTCCGCAACAATGAAGTGAAGATTCATCACCAGAAACTCTTTCAGTTTTTTCATTAAGTAGGCTGTCATTTTTGTCATCTTTGCTTTTATCAAGATTAACATCTGTACCATAATTTTCCCGTTGTGGCTCTGCACATTCGAGATTACCATTTTCAACCTTAATGTTGATATCGACTTTCTCACCACAATTTGTAATGCCACATTTTTCATTTTCTTCAACTTTGTTTCTTTCAAGATTAGCATACACACTACCATCTGCACTTTTAACATTCTCATCATTATTAGTAATATTCACATTCTCTCTAGAATGTTTGCTTTTATAAGATGTCCCAGTGTGCAAGCCTTCATGTACTTTATGATTATGCTTTCTAATAAACTGTTTATCACAGTACTGACATTTGAAATATTTTTTATCATCCTTGCGGTGTTTTATCATGTGCTGTTTATAATCTGTGAAACTTTTGAAGAAGTCCTCGCAAACATCACATTGATACGAATTATGATTTTGTTTGATTGAGTGACGAATCAGAGCACTTTTGTGAACATAAGATTTGTCACAATCTTGACATTTATGTGGTTTCTTCACTTGGGGCTTGACCTTATCAGGCGCATTACTATCATTGAGCATCATGTTATTTTTGTCACAATCAGTATTTATTTGTTGATCACTGAGTTTGTCCTGTTGTTTTTGTGCTACAGCATCAACGCCATCAAGGTCATCATATTCTTCTTTTGCATAGATAGTATCTTCATCTCCTTCTACTTCATCTTCCACCTTGAACTCAATTTCATTGGGATCCCAGTGATCATTCATTTCTTCAGTTTCTAGCTTAATAGCAAACTGATTTGTTTGAAGATCTTCCCTTGAGAAATGTTCTCCTTCTTCACTGTGAACATCATATTCTTCTTTAATAATGGTATTTTCATCATTCTTGATACTTGTTATAGTTTCCTGTCTATATGTATGCGCAGCTGTGGTGACCACTGTATTATCATGTTTCTTTGATATATCCAGGCCATTTTCACTTTTGTTTTCAGCTGCTAGAGGTTCATCTTTGATACATTGGGTAATATTAAATCCATCATCATCAATTGGTTCTTGTTTTATAACCACATTAATATCACCATTCTCACTAAGTCTAAAATTCTCCATTTTAAAGTGTTTCAATTTTCGTAGTCAATTCTGCAGCATACCATTATCTACATTTACTGCATTATTCCTTTGTTTTGTTGTCTTTTATTGTTGTATTTTGTTGTAAAGTTCTTTATCAGCTTTCTCCCTTCAACATTCATATGGCATGGCTGGAGAATCCTGTAATTAGAGAAAAATGAACATTTTTATGCCAAGAAAAATCTAAATGCATCCATGAGTTTCTGTTGTAGCCAATCACAAAGGTTTGACATAAAACAAAAATATCTGTCAAGGAGAGACTTTTTATTGTAGCTAGCTAATTATATTGTAGGTAAAAATCTGTATACTAAATAAGTAGACTAGATGCAAAAAATAATCCTGATTCATCATCGTGAAACATTTCAAGTCAATGATATCATGAAATATACATACAAAATTACTTCTAGAAATGCTTAAAAAAATTGTTGAAATTGAAATTGTTTTGTGAATTTCTTTCTGTGAAAAAGTGATTTCTAGATCGGGTAATTTCCTAATAGTGTTCATGTTAAAAATCATTATAATTTAAATATCTGTTGTTCTATTGTAATTGAACAGTTAATAATTTCTCAATGTTTAAATTGTACATATTGTTAAATTCAAAATTTTCTATGTACCCCATGCTCTTCTGTCATCTGACCAGAGTTGGGCACTTGGTGGTAAAACTAACTACCTACTCACATCTACTGATGCTAAAATTGTACATGAAATGGAAACAACTCAAAATTGGGCTTCAGACATACCACAACACACATATTACTGTATTATAAGCATTAATAGCCTCAGAGGTTACTGCCTCAGATACAAGCAACATGTGTTAATCGGTATAAACTAGAACCTGTTGAAAATTGAAACTCTTTGCTTTTCACTGCACTAAATAAACGATAAATAGAAAAGAAATTCAAACAAATGTAAGGAAATGTATATCAGGCCATGAGAAATAGCTGAATTGAACACAAATACAAAAATAAATGTAAATATCGTTGTTTGGGTAATTGAGGAACTTTTAAATGTTTTAGAACAAACAGAGAATGTCTGGACAAAACTATTATTAATCATTAAAAGGACTCTCTGCAGTCCCTATTCTAAATTAGTTCAAAATGATTTGAATTTGTAATAATGTCCTTTTCATCCTTACATTAGAATTTTGGTTCAGACCCTCCTCTCGGAAATATCAATGCCTAAAAAAGTTCTACAAATCAGTAAGACAAGTTCCAAAATTAATTTTACTACTCTTATCTGTTGTAAAAGGCAATTAATTCAGTTTTTCATAAGTAGTTTTTTCAGACTTTGATAATCGATAATCTATAAATGATGCAAGTCTATTGATAATGCAAGTTATATAGGGTGTCAGAAAAATGTACCCAAAAGTATGTCAACAGCACAGATAAACCAATCAATATTTCAGACATTTTTGCATGGCCATAGAGCCAAAGCATGTAAGTTTTCTCCCCAATTACAGTGTTTTTAGATCAGTCTTGCCTTCTTTAACCCTTTTACACCACATGGCCAATTTACCCTTCTCGTCTTCCAATGACAACCTGCACCATTACTGTTACACTGTACATCGCATTTGATGTTTCTGGTGGAATGTTCTGGATTTCTCTTTGGATATTATCCTTAAGTTGTTCTGGCTATAGGTCTCTTTGCTTTGGATTTGCGATGATATGGTCATTCAAATAGCCCCAGATTTAGGGGTGACGATGGCAGAAAAACCATAGTGAACCAGGTTAATTATCTTCAAATGATACAGAGTTCTACCTTCTGGAGTTACGTAGGCTAGCTCAGAGACCCAATAATATCCAAATGAGAACACAATGGTTACTACAAGATGGAACCCCTCCACACACAGCAAGGGACAAACAAGAGTTCCTATGAATGCAGTTTTCTAAACGTCTGATCTCTCTTTATAAAGACATTGTAGGGCCTCCCTACTCATCAGATTTGACAGCCCTGAACTTCTTTCACTTGGGTTTATTTGAAGGACAATATTTATGCTAATCCCAAGCCATGAGACCTATAACAACTTCCTGGCCCAGGCCAACATCCAAAGAGAAATCCAGAACACTCCACCCTAACATTCCCAATGTGATGCACAATGTACCAATAACAATGAAGGCTGTCATCGAAAGATAAAGGTTACATTGATTATGTGGTGTTAAAAGAGTTGAAGCATCAAAAGTCAAGACTGAATTAAAAACTGCGTAATGGGGAGAAAACTTACATGCTTTGGCAAGCAAAAAATGTCTGAAAATATTGATTGGTTTATCTGTGCTGTATTTTTGGGTTCATTTTTTGAGATACCCTGTATATGAATAATCATAAAGTAAAATATTTTATTGAATTGAGATCAGAATCAAAATATTGAATCATTGATCATTAATTAGCGATTTTGAATAGGCAATTAAAATCATTCAAACCTTCTCTTTTTATTGTTTTTCTTTCATGTGCATAAGTTGTCCATGGGCTTTTAACAGTGCATGGTCAGTGTAGCCTTTTCCACAAATTGTACATTTGAATGGCTTCCCAATATGACATCTATTCTTTTCATGGCCATATCTATTACCGCTTGTTCTGAAGTATGAATCGCAAAACTGACATTTATAAGGTTTTTCTCCTGTATGCTTTCTCTCATGATCTTTTAGTAAATGCATTTCAGTAAAGGTCATTTCACAGTACTGGCACTTCAAACTGTGATTTCTTTTTGTGATTTTTTTATGCAAGCGTTCATGTGCTTCTAAGGTAGTAAATGAGCTAAACTTTATTCCACAGCAGCTAAGTGATTTTTCATTTACAGAGGTGCTTTCTTCTTTTATGTCAACTTCGTTTGCATCTAGTAGACAGTCTTCAGTTAGGCTATTTTCACTTTGTGACCTGGTACTTTGATCATTGATATTTTCCACATTTCCGTTTTCAATAGTACTATTAGATTTCTCTCTAATGTGTATTTTTTCATGTCTCTTTAAAGATTGTTTTGTGACATAGGTTTTTTCACAGATGTCACATTTGTGTGGTTTTCCTGTATGAATGGTTTCATGTTCTTTACAACTCCTCTTTGTTCTGAACAGTCTATCGCAGTACTGGCATTTGAAATATTTCTTCTCATCCTTTGAGTGTTTAATCATATGCTGTTCGAGTTCTTTGGAATTTCTGAATAATTCCTTACAAACACCACATTGATAAGAATAAGGATTATGAAGTATTAGTAAGTGCTCATTCAAACCACCTTTTGAGGTATAAGATTTGTCACAGTTTGGACATTGAAATCGCTTTTTTCCAATCGGCCTATCATCAACATTATTTACTTCATTGGTATCATCACTTGGCGTATTGTTGTCATCACTCAGGATATTGTTGCCATCATACATATGATCATCGATGAGTTCTTCATTCTCTTGTTTCTGTCCATTGGTACCAAAGCCATCAAGGTCGTCATGTTCTTCATGTGGAAAGATTGCATTTTCTTCCATACTAAATTCCTGCTTTACATCAAAATTATCATCTCCAGAGATAGCCTCTGTTTCAAACTCCATTGTATATTTATTTATTTGACAATCTCCACTTGAGAAATCACCTTCCTTGGGTTCATTATTTTCTTCTTTAATAACAATATTGTCATCATAGTAGACATTTGTAGCAGTTTCTTGCTTGACATCAATATTATGTAAAGTTGTAGAATTCACATCAAGTTCTGTTGATCTATTCATATTGTTATAACTTTGGAATTCAAATCCTTCGGTTTCATATTTGATACATTCAGGAGTATTACTTTCATCGCTGTCTATTGGTTCTTTTTTTATTACAACATTCATATTATCACCACTTTCAACAATATGTAGTTCACTTGTCTCCATTTTGAAATGCCCAAATTTTAAAACTTGGTGTTTTGAATTCACCTTAACAATTATTCTTCTAAGTCAGCTTTACTTGTAGATTCTTGAAATTGTTTGTTTTGTGTTGTATAGATGTTATCTTGGTGCCCGCTATATATGGTTGAATTGTTCTGAAATTAAAGATAAAAATCACTTGTAACTTTATAGTCAGGAAACTAATATTACAATAAACTTTCGTGTTTGGTTAAGAAGGATAAGTTCAAATATATAAACATCTCTAAATATGATCAAAATCTGGTTTTTATTTAAGATTATGAATCTGCAATCTTAGCCCTTTATAGGATGATGTGATTAGGTGCCACATGGTGAAAGATCTAGCTAACTTGAACAGTGGTCATGACTGCCATACTATATGAAGTAGTAATGTCTGATATGAGACAATGAACCATAACATCACATTTATAAATAATGAACTATACATAGACTGAATGTTGTATTGTCAAATTATTTTGGGACACCACTCAGTCATCCTGCAGAGTGAAAAATTTGATTAAAGTGAGACATAACTACAACTTTGTGTACCAGTGGGAAGAAATGACACTGTTATATATTTTGAACTCTAAAGCAATTAACAAAGGGGTAGCGCCTACACACATCACATATAATGCATATTCAATGCAATCTAACTGATCAATTTAAAGAACAAACTAATACACAATATTTATCACAAAACACAAACTACATTTATTTCATCTTATTAAATCTGTTTAGACAAACTAATGTCATGATATGATATGGTGAATTTTAGGACAGAAAATGTTATCTATTATTGTCTCCATGCCATCTATTTTTCATGTTGTACCAGTCAGTCTCAAAATATCAACAAATCATACATTACACTTTTAAATCACACATTATGAATTTATATACGCTCTAATCTATAAATGGATAGAATGCTGTTTGAAATGAGAAGTTCAAGAATCAAATTAGACATTTTCCTTGGTGTTTCTTTAAGTCACTGAGGGTTGTGTATTTAGTTTCACATTTTACACAGTTGTACCCTGTATGTTCAAACTGATAACTCAAAAGACTCATCACAATATTCACATTTAAATGCAGTCTCGGCTATATGCAATCTCTCATGAGCCTTGAGATAGTTGGGAGAAACTTGCTTACTACAATATTTACAAATTCCATTCCCATGCATGCTTTCATATATCGAGTGCAATTATGATAGTTATTATGCCTTTTTAAGCCATACTCAGTAGAAAATGATCTGTCACATTTTCCACATTTAAATGGTTTTTCACCCATGTGAATTCTCTCATGCTCTTTCAAATAATATGGATTGGGAAACATTTTTTACAATATGAACGAATTAAACCATTTCCAGAGTGAACTTTTTCATGCATTCTTAAGGTTTTCTTCCATTTATATTTCTTTCCACATTTTTTACACTGATTTCCTTCATTTTTAATAGACTCATCATAACCAATAACATAGTCATCTTCTTCAATATATTCAGTTTTAATATCTATTTCATTTTCATTGGTATTGTCAACATCATCAGTATCCAAATCAAAGTTTTGAGAATTAACTTCCAATTCATGATTTTCAGCAGTGTTATTTTCTAGAGGCTCTTTTTTAACATGCATTTTATGACTTCTACATATAAGTATCCTTATTCATTTTGTTCATTAAGAATATTGTTTGATGTTTCAGGTAGTATGTGTGAATTGTTACAACCCATATATGATTCTTTTATAAGATCCTTATCCATTTTAAGGTTTCTTCCCAAACAGCCAAACTCCAATTTTCGTACTTATGTGATGATAACTAACTTCATCTGGAAATACAATGTGAAAGGAGATATTAAGAGTACTTCTTGAATTACTACTTAACAACGGGATATGGATCTCATTTCAAAATATTTAACACAAATCTAGCTACATGTTAAGTATTATTGAAATGTTCTTGTACCATCTCCCTATATACAGGGTCGCCCAAACATCCAACCATCCATTTTTGAAATGATAATTATGAATAATGATGGAATCCTCTTTGTTTTTTGTGTATACAAGTGTTTTGAATAGAGTAGACTCCTATAACACCATCACTTCAAATTCTAAAGAAAGGCATTTTAAGTCTAGGCATGCTTTTGCATTATGTTTCTTTTAATTAGGAAGTATGTTGTCTCTTTGCTATCATGTTTCTTCAAATATGCAGATTATTTCTGGATTGCTTTAATGACACAACAAAGCTAACTCGGATTCGATGCATGTTTTGAGTGTAATTTTGTCTTAACAGTTGGAATATCAAAAAAAAAACAGTGGAAACCTTTGGTATATCTGAAAAGTGTTCCATTTTGTGAGTGGTTACATTTATGGAAGTTCATTTAAGATTAAGTCAGTTGGTCTTAGGACTCTGAGTAGTGTTCCACCAACAGAGGTGATCCACTTCTTCAGGTGTTCCACTTAATAGGTTTTACCATACTTAAAAATGAATGTTTCATAGTTAGATTTAAACTTGAATGCACTGTTTTGACATTTAAAATCAACGCAGTATATTTGAATCAGGTTTACAACATTATTCTATGGGAATCTACTAAAAATATGGGATGTCAAACAAGTAAAAGTCTCAAAGCATAATGGGCAACATTTAAATCAGTCAGAACTAAATAAACCATACCATCTTATTAAACTAAATTAAAGGAATTAATATCAAAGAATGTCACCACTCAAAAATTTAATTTAAACCTAACAAATGGGATAAATATCTAAGCATAAGTGTCAAAGGGAAAGGACCAAAAACTGTAAAGAAACCTAGCAAGAAAAGCAAACTCTGGGTGTAAACCTGTCATAAGAAAAATAGACTCTATACAAGTATATCCCAAAACCATGATCTAACATGAAAAGAAATAATGTCTAACACCCTTCCCTTCCAATCAAGGACCTGATCATCAAGGGACATTTCATTCATACTGAAATCATTACAATACATGTTGTTTGAAGAAAAAATAGAGAAAAATTATAATCAATACTCATGACATCAAGATAGTTGTAGATACTATAAAAAACTATTTTTAGCTTATATTTATTGCTTTCTATTTATTTACAATTAATACAACTATGTAAGGTCGAAACTACAGAAAAAACTTGAAAAATACAAAAAATACAATAATTTGTTAATTTTTTCTCACAAGTATTGTGTTTTTTTAAAAAGAAATGCTCTTACAAAAGTCTTATCACAGAACTAGGAATTTTATCTTTTTCCGGTATAGACTTTTTTTGTGGGATTTAAAGTTAGCTGACATTTTTGAAGTGAACTTTTTTCTCATGTCTTGCTACATAACCTTTTTGTGCAAATGACTGATCACAATAAGAACATATGAACCTAGTTCCACGGTGTTTGTCTTCATGCCTTTTAAGGGCAATCGAGGTTGTGTAAGTTTTATCACACTCTCCACAACTATACGGCCGATCCCCTGTGTGAATTCGAACATGCTCTTTAAAATGACTCTTTACTCCAAAACATTTTTCACAATATGGACACTGGAAGCCTTTTCCATTATGAATTTTTTCATGATTTCTTAAAGTATCTTCACTCTTATATGATTGATCACAATAAGAACATATGAACCTAGTTCCTTTGTGTTTCGCTTCATGCCTCTTAAGGGCAATGGGGGTTGTGTAACTTTTTTCACACTCTCCGCAACTGTAAGGCCGATCCCCTGTATGAACCCGTACATGCTCTTTAAAATGGCTCCTGACTCCAAAACATTTTGCACAGTATGGACACTCAAAGCCTTTTCCAGTATGAATTTTTTCATGACTTTTCAATGTTTCTTCACTTTTATATGACTGATCACAATAACTACACATGAACCTAGTTCCACTATGTTTGCTTTCATGCTTTTTAAGGGCAGACTCAGATGTGTAACTTTTTTCACATTTTCCGCAATTGTAAGGCCGATCCCCTGTGTGAATTCGTTCATGCTCTTTAAAATGGCTCTTTTCTCCAAAACATTTTTCACAATATGGACACTGGATGCCTTCTCCAGTGTGAATTCTTTCATGCCTTTTTAAAGTTCCTTTGTTCTTATATTTTTTTTCACAGTACTGGCATTGGAATTTATCAACCTGATTTTCTGTTTCTGAAGTTTCAATGTTATCCAATTCAACATTGGTACATGAAGGCCCACCACTACCTTCCCTATTTGAATCATTACCAACTACCATTGTGTCATGATCTAATCCTTCTGGAACTTCACAACCTTCTGTGTTTTGTTTTTCTTCTATCTCATCATGATCTACAGATTCATAGTCCTCATATTCTTTTTTGATTAATAAACCAGTAAGTTCATTCTCCTCATTATCATAGTCGAATCTGGAATGAGAGCCCTGGTCAATTTGATCATCATATTCAATTTTAATAGGTGGGTTCATATCATCCATCTCATCATCCTTTTCCATTTCATATTCAGGTTTTATATGAATATAACTATCAGCGATTTCATCATGATGTTCCTCTTTAACGTTATTCTGGAATTCATCTTCAGTTTTAATGCCACCAAATGTATCAATTTCCTGAGAATTTAGTTCTTCATTGAGATTATCATTAGATGTCCTTTGTAGTCTATTATTACTCCAAGAATATGATTCTCTTACAAGGTCCTTATCCATTTTGAAGAGTCCTCAATCAATCGTCAAAGAATTAATATTTGTATTTTATCATGTGCTGTTATCTGATTTACTTGATCTGGAAATACAGTGAGAGGAAATTAGTGCTTGATGCTTAAATGATTTTCTCATTCAATATCAAATATGTATAATGTCAATGAATTTGTATGTAAACAGGTATTATTATGATTATTAATCATCTTAAATATAATGGCAAAGCTTTTATGCTATTATACCACCATTCATTTCATACCACTACCATTCTTCAAGTAATTCTATGTAATTGTATACGTAAAATCTATTTTTTAAATATTTGGTTTGTGTCTGATTTTACTTTTATAACCCATCATATTTTCGTTTGTCAAGTATGCCACCTATGCTTCTCTAGTATGTTTACATTGAAAATAATCATAGAAAGAAACATTTCACTTTAGGAATATTTGGTTTGAGTATGCTTTAACATTTAGGCTATTCCCATCACAATTTCCTTCGTAAAGTATTTCACCTTTATTCCTCATTTGGGTTATGTCTTTGCTTTTACATTTATCCCTCCAATGTGCTTTTGTAAGATATTTGTCTCTACATGTGCTATTTGCCACTCTTCATGTTATTAGCACGTCATCTCATTACTTTTAGCACTTTCACTCAAGAAGTATTGCCTATCATAGGCTTTCAAGACAAACCCCATGTGCCTATCTGTATTCACCAAACCAACAATTCACTTGTTCTCAATCATTATTTGTACTCATTATACTAACTTTGTCAAGAAGTCCTCTGTGTTCTTTATTGAAGTTCATAACATTCCAAAATCAGCTACATCTCTCTCACAGTCCTACTTCCACAATGGCCTCCTCCCATGATACCCTTCACACAACACATCTCTACTTTAACTCACTCTAATTAACCCTAATTAATATCTATGGCTAAATTCTTATTACAAAGTTAGGTACCCAATAAAGTAATAAACAAATAAACTTAAGAAGATACTATAATTAGCATATAATAAAAAAAAACATATCATTGACAAACATAGTGTAAGGTTGCTTTTGCAAATTCAACTGCCAGCTGATGATTTGATTGCTATTTTATGGCCAAAGCATTTAAATATGAATAGTGGTATTTGAATGTGAGGATAAAAATCAACAAGACACACAGTGATAAATATCGCACTTTGAAGAGCAAACTGGCCACCATGCAATTTACCCAGCATGGCCAAAACCTAATCAGACCGTGGCACTAGTCTGCTCTTCCATCTGTAAACATTTCAAGTTGACAAGGTTAGCGGTTTTCCTGCAATTTTGATGACAAGAATTTATTTGTAGTCTTGAACTTTGGGAAAATTTAGATAACATTGTTTGTGACCTAATTTGATGACCTTCGACCTTGAAAATTTCACTTTTTCAGACCTCAGTAGGTCTTTTGTAATTAGCTGACCTAAATTTAAATCCAAAATATCAATTTAGAAAATCAAACTTTTTACCTTTTCAAGGCCACTGAAGGTCAACGAAAGGTCAAATCTGAAATCTAAGGTCAGATTTGAACTTTTGAGAACTTGTAGATGTTTTTAAAAAAAAAATTTGGTCAATTTGGAGCAAGTTGAAAAATTCAAAATGGCCACCAAATTGAAAAATTCAAAATGGCCACCATGTAATTCAGCCAGCATAACCGAAACCTAATCAGATCTTGGCAATAGTCTGTTCTTGCATCTGTAAAAATTTCAAGTTGAACGGATAAGTGGTTTTCCTGGAATTTTGATGACAAGATTTGTTGAAAAATTCAAAATGGCCACCACGTAGTTTACCCAGCATGCCCTTAACCTAATCAGATCTTGGCACTAGTCTGCTTTTGCATGTGTAAAAATTTCAAGTTGAACAGGTTAGTGGTTTTCTTGGAATTTTGATGACAAGAATTGATTTGTAGTCTCAAACTTTGAGAAACTTGGATAACATCATTTGTGACCTAGTTTAATGACCTTGACTTTCGACCTTGAAAATTTCACTTTTTCAGACCTCAGTAGGTGTTTTGTAATTAAGCTGACCTAAATTTAAATCCAAAATATCAATTCAGAAAATCAACTTTTTTGACCTTTTCAAGGTCACTGAAGGTGAATGAAAGGTCAAATCTGAAATCTAAGGTCAGATTTGAACTTCTGAGAACTTGTAGATGTTTTTAAAAAAAAAATTTGGTCAATTTGGAGCAAGTTGAAAAATTCAAAATGGCCGCCAAATTAAAAAATTCAAAATGGCCACCATGTAATTCAGCCAGCATACCCAAAACCTAATCAGATCTTGGCAATTGTCTGCTCTTGCATCTGTAAAAATTTCAAGTTGAACGGATAAGTGGTTTTCCTGGAATTTTGATGACAAGATTTGTTGAAAAATTCAAAATGGCCGCCACATAGTTTACCCAGCATGCCCTTTACCTAATCAGATCTTGGTACTAGTCTGCTCTTGCATCTGTAAAAATTTCAAGTTGAACAGGTAAGCAGTTATCCTGGAAATTTGATGACAAGATTTAGTTTATGTACCGCCCGCCCGCACACCCGCACGCCCAAACGCCCGCCCAACAGCACAAGACGACGACAATATAGCACTTTTTCAAAGTGCGATAAAAATGTTAAAACATCATTAGAAAAGAACATTTAAACATACATACTTCCTGTCTTAATAAGGAGACAACTGCATACACTATACAAAGAAAGGGCTTCACTGGGTCAAAAAATTAAGATAGTGTAGCTGAACTGATGAATGTTTGATGTTTGGAAATGCACAAAGAAACAGTGTCTAATAAGAACAAGACATATCTTATTGATCCTAAACAAAGCTCTGATTAGGTTAGACAATTACATTTTAAGAGCCTCACCTCCATTGCCCATAACCATCACACCATAAGTCATAAATCAATTCAAATCCATTGGGCTCTGGACTAACATTTACAATACCTGGCGAGAATGTAGACTAAGCTATCTTTTAAGAAGTTAAATCAAACAACTGCATAGGGTAATTAGATTCCTTCTATGGCCTATTTATGTCAAATACTTCATTTTAGTGTGTGTAGTACTTTATTTCAGTGTGTAATACTGTAATACTTTATTTCAGTATGTTTAATACTGTAATACTTTATTTCAGTGTGTCTAATATTTCAGTGTGTATATTTCTTCATTTCAGTGTCAGTTTGTATTTATTACTTCATTTCAGTGTGCATATTACTTCATTTCAGTGTGTGTACTACTTCATTTCAGTGTGTGTATTACTTCATTTCAGTGTGCATATTACTTCATTTCAGTGTGCATATTACTTCATTTCAGTGTGCATATTACTTCATTTCAGTGTACATACTACTTCATTTCAGTGTGTGTATTACTTCATTTCAGTGTGCATATTACTTCATTTCAGTGTGCATATTACTTCATTTCAGTGTACATACTACTTCATTTCAGTGTGTGTATTACTTCATTTCAGTGTGCATATTACTTCATTTCAGTGTGCATATTACTTCATTTCAGTGTGTGTAGTATTGAATCCAGCTCCTGCAGTAAAGAGACTTGATGATGCCATGTATAGCTCCTGTGATATATTCTGCCCCAATGAAACTGAGGTAAACATTTTAATTTTGGTATGATTATAATCTAAACTGTCATTTTGTATGAGGATTATGAAATCCACAGTTAATTAAACTTCAAAACTGCATCTCAATAGTAAATACTTCTCTCAAATATAAGAAATTACCTAAATCATATTGATTATTTAACTTCCTTTTGCTAAATGATCATTATTCAATTATTTCTGTTGAGGAAGTTCAATGTCACCAGTTTTCCATTTGAATTCAGAGTCCAAATCGACTAGAAACCTTCTATTAGATGGTTTAAATGACTGTATGGTGCAATACTTGAATGTGGTGAGAATGCATTCCATTCCAATATCTAATACCACATTTGTAGATCATCGATTCCAATGTTGTAGGCAGAGATCTTAACAGGTACAAAGGTTGCCAGTATATCAGATGCTAGTGCTGCAATTAAGGCACTGCAGGGTAAAGGCTGCTCAACAGTTATAATCACTATGGGGTCCCAGGGTGCTGTGTTTGCTGAACCAGGGCAAGAGGCCAAACATGTAGCTGCTTCCCCAGTCAATGCAGTTGATTCAACGGTGAGTATAGTCTTGCTTCATGTGTACTTTTATATAAATATTCCCAAATGTTTTCTTTGATGAGATTCCACAATAATTGTTGGTCAGTATGTCTCCATATTGATGACAGATATGATATATGATATGAAATACAGTAAAGCCTACCTTATCATAATGCTCATGAAACCAGTAAAAAGTGAGTGTTCACATTTTAAGTTTTTTCTTACATTTCAATTCAAATCAGCTTTATTCAACTATACACAAAAAAACGTTACTTTGAATTTTAGACCTACCAGATATTTGAAAATCAAGGATTATGAGGCTCATACTGCACCATTTTTTCTTCAAACCTGTTCCATACAAAGCATAACAAAAATGCCATATTGTTGGTCCTCTTCACAATCCTTGATTTTCAAATTAAAGTTTTTTCATGTATAGTTGGACAGCATGTAAATAGTATTATTTACAAGGTCTTACATGACACCCTTGCAAATGATACAGTATTATTTGTCAATCAATGGGGAACTGAGAAAGTTTCAAATTGATAGTTGTTCGGATTAGGAGGTGTTCTGATACAGGTTTTATGTACTAAAACTTCCTATTAACAAATTTGGCTATATTATTTCAGGGTGCTGGTGATGCCTTTGTAGGAGCCCTGGGCTATTACCTGGCATGCATGCCACAATTGACTCTAAGTGAGAAGATTCAAAGGTCCTGTACAATTGCAAGCTTTAGTGTAGAGAGACCAGGAACTCAGACTAGCTATAGACCAAAACATGAACTCCCAAAAGAGCTTTTCCAAGTTTGACATATTTATAAAGTGTCTCAAAAGTAATATGACTGCTGACTCCCTGTATATCTTGCACCAGAGGAAACTTTAGACCTAACAGCAACTCAGACCAAGACGTTTACTAATGACTGATTTGAAAAAATGATTTTGGTAAATAAAAATATGAATAAAAATCTATATGTATTCCAATAACTTGAGTCCTTGCATTTTATCCAATTAAGTGAAGAATTGTCCAGGATTTCAGTAGAAATGATTCTTCTTACATCAGGATGATTTCATTTGTATCTGAAATCACAGCTGAGTAGCATAGTGCAATTGATAGTCTTGACTACTCATGTTTTATTCTGTTCAGAAAACATGAATTATAAAATTCATTTTAATCCCAAAACATGCTCCCAAATCCCCAAAAATATTGAGTTGGTGCATTAAATAGTGAATGACTGTAACATTTTTATTATTCTTAACTAGGGAATAATCAAGAGAAAATCAGACATAGAGAGCAGATTTTTATAAAATATGTCATAATTTTGTTTTTATATATCCTACTACTAAAAGTTTCTTTCCTTTAAAGCACAAAGATTTCAATTTTACTGACACATATTGATATGTACATACATGTATGTCTCATTTCTCCTCTATGTTAGATTAGATGTTAATCATAATTAGGTTTAACTTGATTAGGTGGAAATTTACAGAGTGGTCTGGAATAGATGTCCAATCATAAATTATTGCTTTTTTGTCTTTTATAATTTTTTTCAGAGAACAAAAATTATAAAATAGGAAAGTTCTCTATTTAAATTGATGTAACTACAATAAACAGGGTGGGTAAAAAATATAACATTTTTGAAAATGCATGGATTTCAATAAATGTTGGCAGGATACATGCATAAATCAATTTTACAAATGTTCCAAAGGTAGGATAAAAAAATCTTAAGGAGATACTGAATAATGAAGGTAAACAGATACTAGGGGTCTATATGAAAAAATACATTTCAGGATGAAATTCAAAGCAACAATTTTTACGATGATAATAGTTATGCCTCATAATACATTTCAAGATTGGCTTTTTATACATCCAGCCTGGAATCCATCCTGGCTGGTTTCTCTGAGAGAAACGTGTTAGATATGATGTATACACTATTGTAATTTCTGTTTCTGGTAGAAATAAAAGCATTGGGAGTGTATTGAGACCGATAAGGGGAGATTAGATGGACTGGTTCAACATCAAGAAAAATGGAACTGGCAGGCGAAAGTCATCCTCCTAAGCAGGTGTCCAGAATCCGTACCTCCTTTTTCCCCCCTGCTATAACCAATTTGGAAGCGCCCGAGGATGGGCGAAAGTCTGTACGAAAGTTTTTCTTCATTTTACTTAGTTGTAAGATACTTCTAATATAATTCCACGTTTTCTGTCAATTACTTCAAAATATACTGAACACCCTACCTCATGTGTTTTTCTGACAGACTGAAAAATATGTCAAGTTGGTACTTTAATTTGAGGCATGACTAATATCAGAGTAAAATTGTTGCCTTGAATATCATTTTGTTATCTTCAAAGAGACCACTAGTGTCTGTTTACCTTTATTACTCAAAAACTCCTAGAGATGTATTTATCCCATTTCAGGAACAATTGTAAAATTGATTCCTGCATATCCTGCAAAAATTTTATTGAAATCCATCCATTTACAAAAAAGCTACATGTATATCGAAATAAAAAATGAACGTTTTTTGGCCCGCCCTGTGGTATTTCAAACTGACCACATTGAGAAAATCTATTTTCATCAAAGTTAAACCTAAATGGATATTGGCATTACTATACTTACTCAAAGTCCTATTCATATCTGCATTAATTCTTCAGAGAACGTATTTTCTTTGCTTCTTTGTACATGACCCACTGGCGAACTGCAAATAGAAAAATTGAAGTTGGAAACACATACAAATTCAGTTTTGAAACAAAAATGAAAATTAATTTGAATCTTTCTATTGTTTCTGTTTTTAGCCATTACTTTTACCTCTATTGTGGCCAACAATAAAAGAGAGGAGTCACATCAACTTTTACAACTGTATCCCAATTGAGAAATTTGAACTTTTCAACAACTTCTAAATGAAATATTTGATGTTATAAAAACAAATATGAACCTTTAGGATCGAAGCTATAGATTTCTAATTTCTCTGCAAGTCTTGGTCGTTTCAACACTACAGAGTGCCCAGTTCCAGCCAAGCTTTCAAGTTTTACAAGGACATTCCTATAAAACAGAATCGTATTGAACTAATTTAAAGAGTAAAACACATTTATTTGTAAGATATTTCCCTGATATCATAGATGAAGCTCCCTTCAAATCTATTGGAAGAGTTAGTAAGTAAGATCATGAATTCCACAAGTGATTATAACATTAACATACAAAATGTCACCAAATGCCATTTGTCACAGATGCCAAACGCTGAACGCCAACTACCAAACAGCATCGACAAAAAAGTTGGAGACCATAAAAATATGTCACCACTTGTGGTGGGGTCATAAAAACTACAAAATTTATTCATGTGCAATTGTTTATCTACAAAATTTTGTAATTTTCGAAAACTAAGTGTGCTTTAACTTAGTTGTTATTCACAGATGGTCTAAGCATTTCAAGGTAAATGCAAAGAATAAAAGACCTTACTTGGCTTTTGACCTGGCGAATCTGATGGATGTCAATAGCATTGTGAAGACTTTGTTGATTAACCAAAGACTATATGATGTCTCAAACTACAGCTCTCCTTTGACCTTGCACACTGGTATTCTGAAATATGAAAATGAATTCTTCAGACAGACCACATACACACATATTGACACTAAATTTCGTAAAGCTAGGACTCCATTTTCTTGGCCCACAGCAGAGAGTGGAGGTTGGCTTTTCTTTTCAGGACAATTCTACTATCTACTGTTAGGTGGAGGGCATACTGCCATACCTTTCTACATCTCTTCATTGCCAGGTAGATTCTGAATAGTTCCGTTGATTGGAAGTGATGCTATATTTGTAAGGTTTGAGAAATTAAGAATAATCAATGATTTTAGATGATTGCTGGCAATACTTGATGGAATCTTTTTAATTTCATTCTTTAAAAAAGTTTTTTATATAAATATTTATATATTAACTTGTTTTGTAAGTTGGCCTCTTAATTCCATTGAGTACTTTGAATCTAAAAAATAAGCAATCAAAGGACCATATTGAAACAGTATAAATAGAAACATTCATGCATGGCCTAACTTTTGTATGTTTTGGTTTGTTTTGTAGTTTGGCTATCATATGTGTAGCCTCTTATATTTTGACGCTTCTCTGCCATGTTATGGGTTATTTTCAGAAAAATTAACAGGGCTGAAACTCCCTAAATTACAAAAGGCCATAGCTTTGCTGCACATTATACATAACTATCTGAAATATACAAAAGTTAGGACTTGTACAAATGTATCTATTTTTCCATATACTGTTGCAATATGGTCATTTAATTTTTAAATTCAAATTACTCAAAAAAATTTTGAAACAGACTGCAGCACCAACATTATTTTTGATATGTAACACAAGTTCTACTGAAGGCTTCGAAGACCAGAATTAACATAGAGACTAGAGATGGTCTTTGTACTCAATAAGATTACCTAGAATATAATGAAATGGTCCTTCCCCTTGCTAAAATTGTACAGTCAAAGTAAATATGAAACAAATATGAAAACGAAGATACAGTAATTACATTTATTATGCACCTTGTCTAGATACTGAAATCTGATTGGTTCTAAGCTGCTGGTAATTTGGCCATATCTGGCTTTTTTAAAAACTGCCCAATATTTTTTTGAAAATGCCCAATACTATTTTTTGCAACTGACCAAAATTTTTTTCAATGTTTTTGCAACATTCCCTACTTAAGAGTTTTATTTCTCAATAACTCGAGTTCTACAAAAAGCTAACATCAGAGACTAATGGAAAATAGAAGAAAAAAGTGTATTTAATAAATCACAATTACCTTTATCATTCAAACATTACGCATAATTCTGCAAGAACACCTCAAATAAATGTAAATTAAATCCAGGGACAAGACAATACTATTTTGCGAGACCGGAGTCATTCAAGTTTTTAGAAAAATCAAAAGTTATAAAAATGTAAGTACATAGTAGCACACTCAAAAGATTGAATGAGAAGGTGTAAAATATCTTGGAGAGAAGACTTTCTCAAGGCTAAGTTCTGACAATGCGGGCACCAGAACAGAATTCTTTCGCGGTATTGCAACTACTGCTAATGTGAACTGTGAAACTGCTCCATCACAGAGGAGAAAAAATGTTAACATTATTTTTTATAAATCAATATCTCATTTATACATTCAGAATTATGTTGAAAACATTTGTTAAGGTGCCATGATACTTAACAGGAAATGACAAAACAGGAGGTGACAAAAAATTCTGTTATCTTTGTTCAAAAAATGTCTAAAAATGCAAAAAAAATTTCACTTCCTGTTTTGTCATTTCCTGTTAAGTATCATGGCACCTTAATATTATCGTCTCATTATAATCATGTCATTAAAAAGTTTTAAAAAAATGGTGAATTTTAGAGTTTGATACTTTGGCGCCGTTTTCAATAGCTTTTACTCCTAGTGTTATTGGACTTCAAACAGAAGTGAAGGTGACCCGCAACTAATATATTCATTGCATGGAGTAAGTTATTTTCTTTGATATAACGAAACATATGAGTTAAAAAATAAATCGTATTTGTATTCTTAGTGTCTTAATGAAAAATAGCATGCTCTGTCACAGCAGAAGTTAGGACATGTATAAATGTTTCTATATTTTTACATATTCTGTTTCAATATGGTCCTTTAGTTCCTTATTTTTTTAGATTCAAAGGAGTTCCAAACATTTAAAATTTTACTGTAGGGAATCAGAATGGTCATGGTCATGCCATGGTGCAACATGTTACTCACTTCGAGAGCCATGTTAGATTTTGAAACGTATGGCTCTCCATCGGAGAAATGGACAGCTGAATAATAGTGACCTTTGAAACATGAATTAAGTTGATCCGCGGCTTACTTTTGTTTTCTAACTGTGTCATACACCATTATCATCCCTCCGTGCAAGTATTGGAGCGCTGAAGTACTTCCTATTCGATCAAGACTTGTAATTGTTAGTCAAGTGAATGTTTTCTCTGCCAAATACCTATATGGCGTTTTCTGCTCAGACATTTTCGTAAATCTCCGGAGGTTGTTTTTTTTAGTCTCAGTCCGAACCTAACTCATTCTCAAAATTCATTTCGTTCGTTGCGTATCTCGCTCCTAGGAAACCACCATATAGGAAATGGGTCTCACTCGATGAGCAATTTACAAGTTTTGATCGAAAAGAAGTATTTCAGCGCTCCAATACTTACACGGATTGATGATACTGTTAGAGACCAAAAGTAACCCCAGATCTCATTACCTATGTTTTAAATGTCATTATTAATCAGCTGTCCAAGTGCGCCGTGGGAAAGCTATTATATCAAAATCAACATAGCTTTCGAAGGAAGTAAGCCACATGATGATCAGTCCAAATTTGATTTAGCTTTCCTGGATACTTTTTAGTGTTTTTATGACTAGTGCAAAGAAATGAAAGAAAGATAATATTAAATCCATGAGATGATCATATGACAAATATATTTAATGTAATACTTACTACACAATAACCATTTTATGGGAAAAAATATAAAATATTCACATTTGTGAAAGTTATCTACGGACTGAATATTTTCTTAATTGTTTTAATTGAAATAGCCACTGTATCAGTTAGATTTAACATATATAAATTACACTTTAATATAAATGATTCAATGTTAGTATAAGTGATTTTTATTATCGATATTTAATAAATAAAAAATAATTCAGTCCTGGATTTTTCGTACGGAAATTACCGAAGTTTCAGCGGAAAGTACCGATGTACGTTTTTGCTTTGCCACGTTAGCATTGACAGGAAAATATTATCAACATTACTACGTGGATTTATCAATATATTGCACTTCAGTTGAAGATCAACAAACGGGAGAGAATTCCTTAGATATTCAAGATGGATTTGGTCCATTTTCTCTTCCTGATATTCACTATTGGTTTAGTGAGTGTAGATTCTTTGATGTTCCATCTTCCACCAAATCAGAAAAAATGTTTGAAAGAAGAAATTCATAAAGATGTTCTTGTGACTGGGGACTATACACTAACAGAGGCACCAGGCCAGAACACAAATCTTCTTGTAAGTATGCTAAATAGTCCAGATTTTAACTATGTATTGTTTTTGATTCCTTACAAATGTTTCAAACAATAACAATCTGTTGTGATATCGATGAATTGTCAGGGTTTGTGCAAAAAAACAGGTGTCTGGGTAACTAACATTCCTAGCAGGGTTGGGAATTTTATTTTATGCCCTAAAACGCGCCAAAGAACAATCCAAGCAACCAACCCAACTGACCTCCAACTCAATGTACTTGTCCCGTGCCAGGACTGTAAAGTCCTGAGAACATCTCAATCTTTTGCCTGTACGATTACAACATGGGAGAATTTTCTACGCTTCTTACACTGAATATATCTAGCAGGGGTTTCAATAAGCACAGGCGGATGGCGAAAACACCTGTTCAAATCTCAATTACGCCTGTTCAAATATGTAGAAATAAAATTCACTGTTACTTACCTTACCCTAAATTATTTTAGTGAAATAAGTTTCAGCCTGTTGAAATTGCCAAAAAGCCTGTTGAAAAAATATTTATTGGAACCCCTGTACTTCAATAGATTCCTTGGTATTTTAGCATTCTTTTCGTGTAGTTGAATCTACAATTATCTGGGTTTGTCAGCAGAACGAAGAAATCTTTTACTTATTTTAACCGTCAAATTCCTCCATTTATTGGTACTTCCGGGCCAGTCAAACGGAGAATCCCCTTTTAAATCCAACCACCATCTTGAAAAGTGATGGAATCTCTCTCGATGAAAAAGAAAAATGTTCCCGTTCTGCCGATATACCCAGACAATTATGGATTCAACTACACGAAAAGAATGCTAAAATACCCAAGAATCTATTGAAGTAGGTATCTTAAGTGTAAGGGGCGTAGATAATTCTCCCAAGTTGTAATTGTACAGACAAAATATTGCGCTTGGTCCAGGACTATAGTCCTGGCATGGGATAACAATGTACCAGCCATCCAACCAATCAACCAAGCAATGTACTAATGTACTATCAATAAACCATCAAAACAAACAATCATCGATATCATGTCAATCAGTCAGGCAATAAATCAAGCAACTAACGCCATGCATCTTACATTAATTGACAGATAATAAACGGCAATTAACATTTCATACATGTGCGTAATTCTTCCAGATTTGTTTATCTATTAGAAATCACCATTGTAAAAAAGAACCATAGATATCCCACCTATCACTCAATTGCTATAAATCAAGCAACTAATGTTGTATGTCGTACGACGTACATTGTATTTTAATTGACAGATAAAACTTTAAAAGTGCTTAGAATGGTGAAAGTGAAAATAGCTACAAATATTTTTAAAACTTAGTAGATCTAACCTTATAAACGTATCAGTATTAAATCAGCAAAATTCTTTTTGCTGTGGGGTCCATTGGACTCACTTTTTGATAATGCTAAATAAAGAAAACACTGAAACGGCTAAGCCAAGACGCCTAGACAAACTGGATTTGTATTATAATCTTAAGACATCTAAACTCTAAGACATTTTATTTAAGGGCTCTTAGGAGATTTGATCAGCCAGAACTTTTCTACTTAAGGCTCAAATTGTCAGAGTCAAAGGTTGAACTTTGCTGTCGAAAATATTGTCAATAGTCGAACTCACAACTTAAAATACTTAGTATTATAGTATTAAAATAATAATTAGTATAATAAATGATTAAAATAATTAGTATATATATCTTAGTCTAGGAGTATAACTATTTCATTTATGAACGTATAATAATATGCAGGGTGGTGGTATGTTTAGGAAATAGTTTGAGAAGCAATTTTGTGAATACAGTAACTCAAGCTAAACGTGTGTATTAATAAATGAAACAATATCCTAGATGCGAGTAGAAATAGTCTTGATTTACGTCATTAATTCACAATTCAGTGAAACTGATGTCATATTTGGAATCTACATGTAAAACTACTTCTAGAAATGTGGTTTTACAAAGAGTCTATCAACTATTAAATTTTTTTTTTGAAAATGTGACTTCTAGGTCGGGGGGATTCCCCATAGACCCCATATTGTAAAACCACAAAAAGTGAAATTTCTTTTCTTGTGTTGGGCAGATAATATTTTCTCTTACTGGACATATTGTAATTTGTATATCTATCACATACATGAGGGTAATATGAAAAGTGAACCACTAAAACTGATGAATATTCAAGGTTAAAGAAATTTTGTAATACCCTGCCATGTTATTTCCCCCGAATCAGCCACCTGGTGGCGAAACTGGTAACTACCTACTCGCATCTGAGTAATTAGTATACATTCAAGTAATACCATTTAAGAGATGATCTGTACTGTGTTTCCAGGTGACAGACTCCAAGGGACATACATTGTACCATAAAGACAGTGCTGAGAAAGGAAAATTTGCTTTCACCACTGAGGAATATGATATGTTTGAAATATGCTTCGAGACAAAGCTTCCACAAGGTATGTAAATATTAAATATCATAAGAAGTTGGTGTCCACATTGGCTTTCAATAGAAAGCTCATGGTGTCACTGTCTGAAACAAGTTGTTACATATTTGTAATCAATTGCAATGTGTTACTAGGTTGTTACATATTTGTAATCAATTGCAATGTGTTATTAGGTTGTTACATATTTGTAATCAATTGCAATGTGTTACTAGGTTGTTACATATTTGTAATCAATTGCAATGTGTTACTAGGTTGTTACATATTTGTAATCAATTGCAATGTGTTATTAGGTTGTTACATATTTGTAATCAATTGCAATGTGTTACTAGGTTGTTACATATTTGTAATCAATTGCAATGTGTTACTAGGTTGTTACATATTTGTAATCAATTGCAATGTGTTACTAGGTTGTGACATCTAATGTCCTGTTAATGTACAAACTTGATGCATTTGAAGCAAAATAAATGTATCTTCCTACCAATAAATATATGAGGGTTATTAAATGGGAGGTTTTGGATACAGGGTATATCCTGAGGGAAATACAATATATACATTTTAGTATGGCTGTATTTCCTGAGGGTTATACCCTGTATTCAAAACCAAGCATTAAATAAATCTAGTATATCCCCGTACGTTATTTACCTATAACACCTTTGTTTCCAATGCAACAAGTTTCAAGAGATTTATATTATTATAGACTCATTATCCTTAGTTTTGAACACCCACTAGAAAATAATGATTTCAAAGTTTGAATCACTTCTGCACATCAATCAAACCTAAAAAATAAGCAATCAAAGGACCATAGTAAAAACACATTCATAATTTGTTATTAAACTTCTATATTTCATAGTAATTATTTTTATGTGCAATAAACTAGTGTTGTCGTGATGTGCCATAATTGTACATCGATGCATTGGCAATTTTCAGTAGTAAACATCGATGCACATCGCGATGTACATCGAGAAAAAGTCCGAGAAAAGTGCACTGAAATACCGAACGCTAGTGCACTAAAATACCGAACGCTAGTGCACTAAAATACCGAACATCCGGTACATCCGGGAACTTCTAGTAACGGTGAAATGAAAGTAAAGTAATTTTTTTAGATTAATGGTTCATTTCGACTAGCTAAAACAGTTTTAAAGCCAAAGAATATCAGAAAACATTGGAAAATGAAATAAGACATGAGAAAGGTAAGCGATTTGCATCAAAATAAGATAAAAGGGTGATTTTTAGCAATTTTTTTTTTAAAAACATCGATGTTTTGTTTCAGACATCGATGCATCGCCAGAATCAGCTTTGGCGATGTATATCGCGATGTATCGATTAATCGCGACAACACTACAATAAACCCGTGGCCTCTTATAAGTGGTGCAAGTCGCTGAGAAAACTAGAGTTGACTTGAATATGTCTTTTATTGCTGTTAAAATTATTGATGAAAATTGCGTGAATTCACTTCAAAAACAGTCTATTGTCCTTTATTTCACACTAAGACTTAGCTTAGATCAAATTGTTGCTGTATTCTTAAAAAACACTGTTTCTCCTTAATTAGTGCTACACTTGCGTCATATTTTTAATTCCCCCCTGCTAACATCTAAAATTCATTATAAGGCCCGCTATAGCGACTAAAAACGGAATGTAGCATTGCGATTATGAACCCTGAAGTCAACACAATTATATGAGGCCCTCAATGCGCCTCTATTTTCTGCACCACTACCTGTTATACTGTAGGGAGCCAATTTATTTTATTTTGTAAATAAAAAGTCAAAGAAGCATCAAAATACAAGAGGCCACTCATTTTACAAGCCAAACCTCAACTAATCCGAGAAACATTAACATTTTGTATTTGAAGCATGAGTGAATCTGTCCATATAAAAATTCCCAAAATATGTATTATATAATCATGAAGTTGCATGTTATGAAATTTGAAAAATACATTGACTGTGTATATTTCCAGGTATGCAAGGGGCAGCTAGAGAAGTTTTCCTGAATGTAAAACATGGTATTGAAGCAAAAAGCTATGAAGATGTAAGTTTCTTTAATCAAAATGAGAAAACATTTTTTGAAAAAGGCTCTCGCCGGGCAGGTGGAATTGAACCACTCTGACGCTAGTCAGCTACAGGTTTGAAGCCTGCACCCCAGACCACTGAGGCTCAGCTCGGCAGCTATAGTAGTCAGTGACAGGGTTTATATAGTATCTTATTTAATTGAATCAAAAAATCGGTGTTTGTTAAATATTGAGATTATTTTTGTTGCAGGTTTCCTGAAGTTCTTATCCAATATATTTGTTTTATTTAACATCGGTGAAATAGAGCAGTATTTTGTGGATATTTTGCAATTTACCTTTTAATTTTTTACTAATTTAAGTTATTTTTATGATAATGAAATGTATATTTTTATGAGCATTTATTGAATTGGTTTCAGCTGTTGTCTTTATACTGCTGATGCAGGTTCAAAGTCCAACTGTATTATAGACTGATAAAGATAAATCATTAACATGTGCTAGTCATCTTCAGAAAATCAATAGCATTGTCTGAATGTTGCAGACATGTCTTACATTATATTAAATTGCTGTATTTGCTCACTTTTAGATTGCCAAGGCAGAAAAACTTAAGCCACTAGAGGTTGAACTTAGACGTCTTGAAGATCTATCAGAATCAATTGTAAATGACTTTGCCTACATGAGAGCAAGAGAAGAGGAGATGAGAGATACAAATGGTTTGTACAAATTTTATGGTTTAAAAAATTATTCCCAAAGTATGTCATTATAGTTTCATTATTAATATTTTATTTAGTAGTATTTGTGTATTCTCAGTTAGACCTATATTCAGTTAAAATCCTGATTTCATGTATCAATGATATGAACATTGATCCCCATGTTTTTATATAGTGATTCCTATGAACTCATTGGTCGTTAATGCAACCAGTGTAATCAATTTTTACCACAAACCTTCTATGTCAATTTGATACGTGATGTTTGTCAAATTGAATTGTTTCAGTTTACTGATGTCATTAGAGTTGAATTCTAGTAACTCAAAATGTAATAATGTTCTCCTGTGTTTCAGAATCCACACACTCCAGGGTGCTATACTTCAGTGTATTCAGCATGCTGTGCCTTCTCGGTCTAGCCACATGGCAGGTTCTCTATCTACGTAGGTTCTTCAAATCCAAGAAACTCATTGAGTAATCGTTAGGCTTATTGAGTATATCATCATCTCATCGAGTAACTCATCTCGTCTTTTTGGATTCATCATCACTACACAGCATCATCACCATGGCAACAGTATCCTCAAAACTGCAGAAGTTGTATTTCATGACTGATAACATTGATCGGCATGGCAACAAAACAATGGGTATCCATGGAAATTCTCTTATCACCATGTGACACACATAACAGCCTAACAATGATCTATCTACAGGGATGTTCATCTTTATTTCAAAAAAAATGTATTGTAAAAATACTTGAGAATGGATTACATTTTTGTATAAGTAAATAGGCCCCTGTGAGATGAGTTTGAATTTTGTCAACAAAATGTTATTCATTTTCTCAATTATTCCATGGACATTTGAAAATATTATCTGATGTCATTATCGACAACAATTGACATCACAAGAATTTCAATCCATTCCAGAAAGATTACTCTATTCTGGATCCTTCAGTTCTAGTGGGATTTATTATTTTCAAAATTATTTATTTCAATCATGAAACTAAAAAGCTCTGTCAAGGAATCAATGCCCCGATTCTTTTAAAAGTCCAAGTTGATCGAATAATCCTTGGTTTGGGAAACTCAAGTCTATTCCTTGACACAGCTTTTTAAACACAAAAAATATTGTATCATCAGTAAATATGTTTAAAATGTATTATATCTAAATGATATTTTATAAAAAAAAAATAAGAATGGGCTTGTAGTTTAATGCCTGTTACCAAAAATATGTATATGTTGATTGAGGGATGTAAATGATTGTTACATTTAAAACCTTTCAATATAAAATGGAATCTACAATGTGCATGAAGATCGTATTTTCAGGTTCTATTTTATGTTGAAAGTAACCATGATCAGCTGTGACATGTATGTATTATCAGTATAAAGGAAGGCTAAATGTTGTCAAAAGCTTTTGCATTATCAAAGTTTTATTTTGCATTTTTGCTCATTGTACATAACTCATGTTTCTGGTATATCTAAGTCTTTTTGCTTTCTATAGTCTGAACTGATCCACTGTTTGATTTTTGCAATCTCTGCAATTCTAATTATTTCATTTACGATTCTGTATGTTCATTCTCTTCAAGTTCATGATTTTGTTCTTCTGGTATCTGAATGTACGAAGCTACTATTGTAAAAATGGTGCATTCTTTTGTGTTAAACCCTTTATGTACATCTTGATTGTTACCTCATTTTTATAACGCATATCATTGAATAATAATTTCTAGGTGGTAGGTTAAAAATGTATGTGGGCAACTTGTGATTTTGAATCAAACATAAGATAACCTGATAATAATGGAGGAATAATTTTGGAAGACAGTCTGCAAAGGTTCTCTTCTTTTTGCTGAATTTCCACTCCCTTTTAAGTAAAACTACATCAAAATTTATCATATCATCATGTATTCTTGTAAGGCGGTGGTTAATAATATCAGTTCTACATTTTTCCTTAAATTGTAAAAAAAGAATTATGTTGCCAAGTTTCCATGTATTCTTGAAGTATATTTTAACAGACTCAAGGAGGCAATGTGTATCATCTGTCATTACCATGGTTACTGTAATGTTACAATCCTGTAGGGTAATACCAGATAAATCAGGATTTTGGTATCATAGCAATTTGTATAAATATCACAGGCACTTAATATTAGATACCTTCATTACATATAAACATAAACACAGTGTGCCTGCGTTTGTATAAGTTGTAAATATGAATAAATGAAGATTTAAAAATATTAAATGAAATCGTTTGTTGATCTGTTGTAAAACCAGCGGCCTCGAAATTAAAGTAAGATAAGGACCAGCTAAAATATTTAAAATGATGAGACGGAGTATTTAAAGGCCCACTATACTTAATTTAGAAAAAAATAATCATTGAAACATATTACTCCCACACTCACTCAAATATGACACAAAGCTTGATTTGCCTTAATATTGGACCAAGAAAAAATAACTCCCATAGAAAACACCATTTGAAGTTCAGAGATCATAAGTAGTGCATGCACATGTTGCAAAGTGCAAATATAAGTAAGTACCTTCTATGTCACTGACCAACAGTCTCATCAATTAAGGTACACCTAAGAGCCCCATGAAAAGTTAAAGGTGTGTAATTTTCTCATAAAGGGAAGAGGATTGAGTTGTTAGTGTTTTTGACAGGACTTTCTACATGAAGGCATTAACAGTCATTTACTTAAAACATAAGAAATTAATAACACTGAAATAATATGTCTTGAATATACAGTTACTACTTTGCTTTTATTTCTGTCTGTTGCTATGGGAACATTGAATATAGTGGGCGGTATCCAAATATCAACAGCTGTGGAATAACAATTTTAATTAAACTGCAGAAGGGGTAAACTGTAAAGTAAGAAATGAATAAAATATTGCACTAAAAAATGAAAACATAAAGTATGTCTTTCCACAACTGTTGACTTATACCACTTTCAATACATTTGTTCATATGGTAAAACCTGTCTAATCTGAATGCCTCTGAGCACTGGCCAAAAGTGTTTTAATAACATGTCAGTCAATGGGAAATTTGGATCTGAGAAAAAGTGCTCACATTGAGAGGTGTTCAGATTAGAGAGGTGGTAGAATATACAGGATTCACTGCATTTTCTTAATCTAAAGATTGTTTGTCTGGTACATTTCAATCTACCACCGCACAACTCATAATAACAATACTGATCATTCAATGACAGCTTTACAGTTGGTTTAGAGGTTTCCACTTGACATTACCCTGTAAAACATGTCAATGGGCATATGAAGTAGACGAGGCAAATGCTTCTCTAAAATTTACAGAAATACAACTTGGAAATAAAGTACCAGGTGGTAATATACTGTAAATTGCTTTAATTTGGTGTTATTAATTTGGCGGGTTGGTCAAATTTTGATATTTTGGCTGTTATTTAATTTCGTGGATTGACCTATAAGTATATTATGGATATTGGAGGGCTAGCTAGGAAATCATGTGGCCAGGTTACTCCTAGGTGACACAGGGAGGTTTTACCTTCATATATGAGTTAAAATGTAAAAAATGGGGCTACAAATAAAATATTGAAAAAATTCTCAATGAGACCTAAGGTTCAGGCGATTTTTTCAAAAAATTGGCGGAGACTTAATTTGGCAGTTTTTATCAATCTCCCAAAATCAGCCAAATTAAAATGGCTGTCAAATAAAAGCAATTTACAGTACCTCATTTGCCTCACCTATTGAATCATGCCTTGCCTAATTTCAGAATCTGGCTAGGCCCCAGGTTTCTAAAATGAATGCTATGGGAGATACATGTTCCATATTTTTTACTATATGCATGGGCTTTCAACTAGAAGGTCTTATGTTATTACACAGAGTTGCATACCCTTCTAATTGAAGCCCATCTAATTGAAAGCCCATGCTATATGTAACACTAATCTGACATTAATCTAAACTAATCTGAAGTACATGTGCAAATAAGATGCATCCCATTTTGAAAACTATAATTAAATAAATGTTGCATTGGGGTAACCAAGGTTACCACATTATAAACAGTTACAAAAGATTACATTTCCAAATATTTATGAATTCACATTGATCTGTAGCTATGGTATCATAATTTCCATGGTTACAACAGTGGACTTCTGAATCATCATAGCTAAAAATGGTGCAGAAATGCACCCAAGGTTAATACTTGTTGCTGTGTTTAATAACATTACAGATCTTCAGTTACAATGTAAGATATCCATACCCCCAAAACATAAGAAACAAGAGGCCCAAAACGTAAGGTAAATGCTATATTACACCTTGTGTGTCTAAAAGATATATATCATATGGACAAAAATTCATTTCTTGCTTCAACAGCTGGCACATAGGTTAAGGTGTAAATAAGATATATGGGCCAAAATGTGAGGTATAAGGAATATATAACTCAAAAAGAGTTGAGAAATTCATGGGCCTCAAAGATCCCCTTCCATGGAATTACATCGATAACACCATGTCCATACCCCTCCTTACTCTCCAAATGCAGCATATTTCCTAAATCTTATATGATCACTGCAATAGAGCAAACCCTGCAGGGAGGTAGTCATCTGGCTGTTCATTCATAATGGCCATGAACTTAAACCTTTCACCCATATTCTGGGGATTGGCTAACATGTCATATCCTGTGAGTAAGTCCTTCTGTTGAGTAGGTGAGGCATTCTTGAGTAGGGTTTGTAGTCTACTTACAATTCCCATGTTGTGTAGGAATATTTCTTGGCTTATTGGTCCATATATAGACACTGAAAATAAAGTAATATGTTTCTTGTCACCAGGATTTTACAGAAAATAATGTGCAGTAAAATCTGTTAACTCGGAATGCTAATTGGACTAGCGAAAAATGTTCCGATTTGCAGGTGTTCACATTTCAAGGTTTAAATGTGTGAGTCAATTTGGTACCGAGAAAAGGGTTCATATTGAGACCTGTTCGGATAAACAGGTTTTACTGTAGTCTGAAAATAACATTATCAGAAAATGCATATGCATCTTGAAGTGCGGAATCCTATCTTTATAAGATGTAAAATGGGTGGAGATTAGAGCCATTAAATTGATAAAGTAGAATGAGCTACAGAACCTTCTCAACAAAACTACATGTAGATAGATGCAGGTTCAGTACATTGATTGACAGGTAAACAACCAGGCCCAAAGCCGGCTTTTTGTAGTTTTTGTCCAGGGGGGGGTTATATTTGACAATTTTGCCTAAAATCATTTGAAAACTGCATGATTTTGAAAGAATTTTTGGCCAAGTTGGATTAGCTTGTACCTCAAACCTTGTGGCTTCGAGCCTAAGTACATTGATCAACAGGCTCAGTGCATTGGTTGCCAGGTTCAGTATTATTGATTGACAGGTACAGTATTATTGATTGACAGGTACAGTATTATTGATTGACAGGTATACTGCACTAATTGACAGATTCAGAACATTGACATTGATTGACAGGTGTTATACCTCCATCTCCTGCATGTCTGGCTAAGAAGTCAAAGTCAACATCAGCAGTGAGGTCAGCAGTGCCAGGCTCTTCTAGAACATCATGAAGTTTATGCTTTCTGAATCCCTGTAACAAACCACATAAAGTTAAATGTTCAACAAGAATGCTAAAAATATGAAGAAGTTAACAACAGGCCTTTTAGTGTAACAAAGACATAATGTATAGTTGCGACTTACTGCATGTGAAGTTTTCTACCATACAGGCAAAAAGTGTAAAAATATTGCTTTATAATACATAAAGTTGTGTAATAATCTCTGGGGAGATTATTTGGCAAAGGTGTCAAAATTCATAGTTTCATAATTCCTCAGTTAATTCATTATTGTTTAAACCATGAAATAAACATAAACAAATTGATTAACATACTCTGAATGTGTCCATTTTGTCTCCATCGTGTCCATAATCTGCAATTAGTGCAAAGCCGCCATCTTGTTTCAACCTTTTTGCGATATCACATACCAAGATTCCACCCTCGGGACAGACTTCCACATGGCTACGAGTATCTCCTGGTTTCAACTGTTCAAATATGATTATTTTAATGCACTTTGACAGAATCAAGGCTCTTGAAAGGATACATGATGATGCTAATTCACTGACAAAATTGATCAATCATTACTACAATTGTATATTTATGAAACACGTAATCATTTTTGCTTGCAACATATTCTATTTCTCTGTATATACTTAACATACTTGTTTTAAAGAAGTAAAAAGACGAAGTGCAACATAGACCTACATGAAGCATGGTTTTAGAAGCAAGTGTAGGTCCACGTGAAACAACAAAACGTAAATGATGTGGCCCATCTTCTTCATCAATATCTATAAGCACCTCACACCATCCCTTGTCTGTATGCTGAAACAGGGGTAGATATATGTTTATCCCATACTTGATGTGTTTAAAGGATACAAGGCAGATTTGAGTTTTCAACAGCAGGCAGGATATAGCTTTAGGATATAGCTTGTTTAAAGGATACAAGGCAGATTTGAGTTTTCAACAGCAGGCAGGATATAGCTTTACCTCGCAGCATTCATCGCAGATCATTATTCTGTACATCATATGTTTGCATAATGATGAATTTATACATAAAAACAAGATTTTCCATTATCGGCAAACTTTCATAAGGATATACTATTTTCCCTCAGAAAAACAATCGCAATGTTTATCCTAGATACACATATCAGGCCTGTGGCCAGGATTTAGTCAGGGGGTTCGCTTTTTTAAAAATTTCAAGGGGTTCACAATGTTGGTCCAAAAATGGCCAAAATCACTTAAAAAGTGCTCAGAATGGTGAAAAACTCCATCATTTTGAAAGAATTTTTGGCCAGGGGGTTGGCTCGAACTCATCGAATCTCCCCTAGCTACGGTCCTGCATATAGTGTTCTGACATGAACTAATTTGAACTGATGAAATAATGGAAATGAATTTGAATATGAATCTAAATATTGACCCAAAAGTTACACTTGATATTTCTGAAATGACATCAGGACAGGTAAGAGTTCCTCTAAAGCTCTAAAATGATTTGCAACAAATTCAATAAACTCCATCAAATATAAATTCAATTCCAAAGAAAACCAGTTAACTTACCTTAAACTTATAAATAGGAAGAGCATCAAAGAATTCATGTGCGAGGTAGAACGAGAAGCCATGTGGTACATACTCTAGGTGCGTGTACCAAGACACCAGGGGGCCATGTTTGCTCTTACATTGTTTATAACAATGGTCAATCATACTGCGGGCACCTGATTCTGGCTTCTTACCTGAAAATGTAACATAGTAGGATATTTCAAGTGGAAAAGAAATGGTAAAAGCAACTATTGCCTGTATTGTAAGAACTTAGAATCTAAATGGTCAACTTTGATTGGTCCCATCGTAACACATAGACAGTTGAAAGTATTACTTGTTTTGTTTAATATTCTTTATTTGTTTGTTTTTAGTAAGCCCACCTCACTTAATATTTTCTTTTTAACCAGTACATGTTTTTTGTTCAGTAATCAATTTAAACATTCATGGCACAGTAAACCGAGACAGTCCACCTCTCAGGAAGTCTGTACACCCTGTACATGTATGTATATGTGCTGAATAAGGTTTAAAATCATACCTGTGATCCTCACCTGAGAGTTTTTCCATCTGCATATCACTGAGTGTGGGAGAGACCTCTACAAAGTGGAATGACACTTTCTCCTTGATCTCTGGGAACTGACTGAATACCTACAAATCAAGACCTGTCCTCATAAAAACATTCATTTAACAGTTTATTATGGTTTAAAAGGCATTCACAGAAATAAGAACTGAATGGTAGCCCTCACTTCACCTATAATATGACATAAGAAGGCATTAACTTGCAAAATGTTACCACCTACTATTTGTTACAGATGCCAACTGCTGTTATATAATGCTTAACTCTGTTGCAGATGCTGAATTCCAAACACCAACCACCAAACATCATATGTCACCACTTCATTAGACACAGAGATAATATTTTTAAGGCTAATGTTACAAAATTCTTTGTTAATAGCATTGATTGAATAGCAATAAACATTGATGAGCACATGTGTACATATATCTTACCCTGAGCATGTCATCAGCCAATGTTCCTCTACCAGGACCCAACTCCACCACCTGTATGGGGTCAGGTTTGCCTGCATGTAGCCACTCATTCACACACCATACACCAAGCAACTGGAATTCATTTATTTGAACAATTCATGCAAATGAGACATTTAAAATGACTAATGATGGCTATCAGTCTTTGTGATTTATTTAGTTATCCGTCTTGTATTATTTTACTCTCACTTTTTGGACAAGTTCAGCAAAATGAAGGTGACGCTATCATATTCTTCATACACATAGATTTCAGCAAGTAATATTCATCGTTGGACTTCACAAACTTCAAAAAATACAATTCTCGGTCATCTACTCAGCCAATAGGCCTCTAGAAAGTTACCATACATACCTCACCAAAGATCTGGCTTATTTCAGGTGAGGTGATGAAGTCGCCCTCTTTACCAAATACATCTCTGTGCATATAGTAACCCTGGAAGATATAATGATCCATTTAGCAATTCTTATATTCATTTCTTCATACTGTCCTTTATATCCGTGATACATGGTTTGGCTTTAAATAAAGCCCAAATTTCTGAACATTACGCTTCAGATGATAGTTAGGCTACAAAAGTGTAACAATTTTAAAGACATTCAAGATCAGCCCCTTATATTATGCTTCAAAATACACATTAAGAGTGGCAGAACACAACCATGAAACTGACAACATGGTCAAGACTGCATAGTTAATTAACAAGGAGTAATGTAGATGGTTTCATGAACAACACTTACAGCTGCGGGATTCACCAGTACTTCTCTCATGTAGTCTGCAACAGAGAGTGGCCCATTGAGTTTAATTCTCTTCACAATGCTCTTTAACAGCTCTGTCTCTCCAGACTTCTTACCATGAATACACCTGGCTTGAATATGCCTGGCTACCTGTCCATGTGTTCTGAGAATGCCTATAATATAAAACTAATGTACCAGTATGTGTTGAAATAACATCTAATAATTAGTTTATAAAATGGAATTAGATGATAAAAATCAAAGGGATATTCCTTGCCGGATCACCTCTCTCTTAATATGATAGCTATAACCATGTATATACTCTCAATGTAGAGCAAATCAAAGGAAAATGTTTTGATATGGTCTATATTGTTCACTAAAAATGTAGTGCTCAATTCCAGTAGGCCGCCATCTTTTAAGATTTCACTCGGGAATTGATGTCATCGATTATCAATCTTCCATATAGCATTATTAGGCAAGAAGTTCCTTCTAAAAATCCCTTCCTTTATTCTATATTTACAAACCCGGAAAGTAAGGACCACATACGAAAGTAAACATTCTTCAATATTTCAATAAATTTATTGCTTATTGGATATTTCGTTTGGAATGAAATCGTCTCAAAGATGAGTTAGCTTAGAGTAAATCATATCCGCTAAATTGAACAGCTTATATACAGTATGTATCTGTGAGCATAATGCCTGGCAGTGGCAAAGAATGAGAGCTTCTTATCTCCATGTCTCACCTGATTGAAGGCTGAACTGTTGAAAAAAAATGTAAAAAACTCACCTTTCAATTTTGGATAACATTGCAACTTTAACGAGCGAAGTATGACACGGCACGACATCCTACATTAGTCAGTTATAATTTCAAGCACTAGACATGTTGTCCACCACCCCAAATCAACCAGATATTACTTTATTTTGTAAAATATTAAAATTTTGAAATTTGGCGGAAGTGTTTTGAACTTCAGTGCGCATGCGCTTCTCTTCATTTCCGGAACAATTTTATTTTTCAGAAATTTTAAGTTAGGCGCATTCTGTTCCGTTTTGCAACCCCAATCGAAGATCAATATAGGTCTGATTATGTCTAGATGTCGTCGGGCGAGTCATGCTGGAAGTTGGTATAGCAGAAATGGTAAAGATTATTCTCGTACCGGTTCAATTGACGAAAGAAATTTCAGAAATAATTTTGTTATTGTTTTTCCTTCATGGAGAGACACTATGCGACATCTATTATTAGAGAGCAAATCAGAATATGTTTATAAGAATGTCCAATAAGCTGTGTATTATTGTTTTTTATCAAACCCAATTCTGTTCTTATCAAAATGTGATGTATTTATTAGATATCAATTGTGTTATTTGGGAGAACCACCTAGGGATAATTCAATCTTCAAAAGCTCTATTGAGTCTTGAGTAGAATCAGTTGAAACTGGAGTCTCTAGAAGGATGATCTTCTGAAGACCATAGAGAGAACCATACACTTAATAATGCAAGTTGAATGGTCACTCGTCCATGTAATATTACTTGTGCATGTGTACCATTACAGGGAGTGAGCTGAACCACCAGTTGGGGACGTGGTTGAACAATGTCGCAGATATACATGTACACAGACCTGCAAGAGCAATAATTGGGCCGTTAGTACAACACTTTTATTTTGACAAAAGAACAACAAAGAATGCACTTGATACAAACTTGTTTCAATAAAACATAATTTGAAAGAAAAACTGCTGCTAGTGTTAATCTTGAAAGAATCAATATCTTATACAGTTACAATTCCATTCCATTGTACTGTAGTGTCATACTGTTTCATTGCACTGTCATACAATGAACAGTATGACACTTTAGCAGTACAATGAATCTATTCAGTTTTGGTACTTTGCTTTAAAATTGCCTCAGTTGCCAGATACACCTCAGCTTCAGAGCTTGTACCTATTGAATCTCACCTCATACTTAATACTTCCATAGTTTGTTTCTTAGAATATATATTCCATGGTATTATGCAAATTTGTTGCTTATGACCTTATTTTATGATATTTTTAGACATGCAGGTTATTCCTACTGTGGAGAATGTGGCGGCTATGCTTACAAACAAATAGACCCAACTAAAACGTAAGTAGAATACATTCCTGGATAAAATAAGGTTGACGTTAAAACTTTATCCTTGTCTACACTTTGGCATTTATATGCACAGAATAATGGAGTTGCAGTATAAGGAAATATTGAATACAG
This sequence comes from Owenia fusiformis, assembly GCA_903813345.2. Taxonomy (NCBI): domain Eukaryota; kingdom Metazoa; phylum Annelida; class Polychaeta; order Sabellida; family Oweniidae; genus Owenia; species Owenia fusiformis. Next base: position 1,349,952 of record CAIIXF020000008.1, read on the forward strand.
CATCATAGAATAACAAACCAGTTTGTATGTTATTTCAGAAAGCGTATATTTATCCTGGGACCATCTCACCATATCAGTTTCCAAGGATGTGCTCTCACTAGCCAGACACAATATGAGACACCACTCTATAACCTTACAATAGACCAACAAAGTGAGTATGAAACACCAGGGTATAACCTTACAATATAGAAACAAAGTGAGTAGGAGACTCTACTCTATAACCTTACAATGTGTACCAAAAAGTGAGTATGAGACACCAGGGTATAAGCTTACAATATAGAAACAAAGTGAGTATGAGGCACCACTCTATAACCTTACAATAGACCAACAAAGTGAGTATGAGAAACCCCTCTATAACCTTACAATATACCATCAAAGTGAGTGTGAGACCCCACTCTATAACCTTACAATAGACCAACAAAGTGAGTATGAGACACCATGCTATAACCTACATGTATAATAGACTATCAAAGTGAGTCTACTTATGGGTCCTTCTTATGGGTATAAACACTTGACTTTTGTTTATGTTTAGTTGGGGGGGGGGGCACAGGGATCTTTGCAAGATGATCTAACACAACACTGAAATGCAGCTATCCAAATACAGCAATATAATCACATCAAGCTGTCAATTTTCCTAACACTGACCAGTGACACTATGATGCAAAATAATACTGTTGATTGTTTCTCTATAACATATTCCGACCAAATATTTAAATAAATTTATTTGGCAAACTCAACATGGTGTGCTGGTGCTAGCATTTGTGAGTATAATGCTGACCTAAAGTGAAATCATCCAACCGCATCCAGAAATTCATTTATTTTTCCGCCTGTCTCCATTTTCACCTTCAGTATTCAGTCTCAATTATTTTTTCTTGTCATTTGGTATCTCCCTTTACTTCTACTAAGCTTTGATGCAGTAGCAAGGCTAATGTATCAGTGTATTTGATCGCATTTATTTTTCCATAATGTGTGTATACTTCCATTTCAGTTTATAGTGAGCTGAACAGCACAGGAGAATTTGAAACGATCAATTTAGATGTGGATGAGGATGAACATAGCGTAGAAATGCAGTTGCCATATATAGCCAAGGTCATGGAAAGGTCAGTTGCCATATTATATAGCCAAGGTCATGGAAAGGTCTGTTGCCATATTATAAAGCCAAGGTCATGGAAATGTCAGTTGCCATATTATATAGCCAAGGTCATGGAAAGGTCAGTTGCCATATTATATAGCCAAGGTCATGGAAAGGTCAGTTGTCATATATAATCAAGGTCATAGAAAGGTCAATTTTCATATGTAGCCACGGTCATAGAAAGGTCAGTTGCCATATATAGCCAGTCATTGAAATCAAGGAGTGTTCAATTATACCTCTACAAATTAATGTAAATATGATGTTTAAGTTATGCATACGCTTTTAGTTTTAGGCTGTGAATTTAGAATAACTCTATACATTGATAGACTGTACATTCCTAGGTTAGATCAGAGACATCTTCATTTATAAGTCTCGTTCAATCATTTTTGGAGTCAAACATAAAAACAATTTTGTTTGCAGTCGCCAGGGCCAGTTTACAATAGTTCCTGTGCTGGTTGGCTCGTTGAACCCTGAGAAAGAAGCCAAATATGGCAGGATTTTCAGTCAGTATTTAGCCGACCCTGAAAACTTCTTTGTGATCTCATCTGACTTCTGCCATTGGGGTAAGGTAACATAAATCTGTATGAGGAACACCTTCCATACTGGTCAGCGCACATAAGTGTTATTATAGTGTTCTGTTCCTTGTAGACAGGTGTTTCTTAGAGAGGGGGTTCATCAACATATGTGTTTCATATAAAGAGGTGTTCCATCAGCAGATTTTATTGTATTAAATTTTGATTTTTATTTTCAATGACAAAGTGTTTTGTAATAAATAAATAATAATAAGCAAATGATTGGAGATTTAAGGACTTGTCTCTTATTAATGTGTCACTCTAAATTCTATATAGAATCTATTTCATGGATTTGAGAGGTGATTAGGCTATATACTGTATTTGTCTTTAATTTGGGGCTACTTAATTTGGAGATTTTGATAGATATTGGCATCTATTTAATTTGGCAGTTTTTCAAGTATCCCAGATACATGAGATACCCTCCCATCTTACCCAGTTACCCAATTCAAGATACTCAGTGTTGTTAAAGAGAGAATCAGAGATAGCGAGCAGGCCCAACAAAAAATTGTCTCAATTTTAGAATATTTCTGGCTCATATAATTCCTTGTCATGTCTATTTTCTAAAAATCCCCAAAGTGCACACTTTATTTCAGGAAAACTAAAGATTTTTTCAATAATGTTTTTTTTTCTATAAGAATGGTTACCATTCTTATTATTTGGGAGATGTTAACATTTTTCACCTATTTTTGCACTTTGAATCCATAATAACTTCACCAATTTAGAACATATCGTGAATCTTTTGGGAGATATTGTATTTGAGATTGTAAGGAATAGATTGGTAGGTCAATCATACATATTGCTTGTAATTTTGTCACCCCTATAGATCTGATTCTGCCTTTAATGAACAATTTTTTCAATAATTCTTGTTGTTTCTATTAGTTTAAATGGCCCGGCCATCTTGGTAGCTTTCTTTTAACTGGAAGTGCTCTGAATGAAAAACATGTCTATAAATTCCCAGGAATTTTGGCGACAATTTTGTTAATTTACCAAATTCGCCAATTTAACGCCAAATTAAAGACAAATACAGTATTTTTCTTTAATTTGGTGAGGATTTTGATTTGGCAAATCAATAAAAATTCCAAGTTCAAATAGTTGCCAAAATCAGGTTCAGCATGCTGCATGCATATTCAATATTTTTCTGGAGTTGACCTCTTGGAAAAAGCCAAATTAAATCCCCAAAAATTAAAGATGAATACACTAAAAGTTGAATTCCAAAAGTTGATTTTATCTTTTTTCAGGCCAGAGGTTCCATTACACACCATATGATAAATCTCAAGGTGAAATATGGCAGTCCATCGAGCACTTAGATGGCATGGTATGTATGAGGTTACCAGTCTACAATATTTGCAATTTACATACTGACATTGATTTTGATTTGTTTAAGAGATGTGATATGTTCATCAATAGTCCTCTCGTTGGGAAAATATTGTGAGGGTGATAAGCTTTCATTTGTGAAAGATAACATTCTATTCTGATGTTGCTTGTTCAGTAGTTTCATGTCATAAAATGATGCATATGATTTTTTGCATTCAGATATACTGTAAATTGCTTTAATTTGGTGCTATTTAATTGGTGAATTGGGCAAATTTTGGCTGCTATTTAATTTGGCAGATTGACCATCATCAGTCGTATTACTCACTTCACAGTTTGCCAACGATAACACAATTTAGCTCTCCTGGTATTATTTTGTTTTATCTAAACAAGCAGAGACTCTATAGACCTTCTGAAATAGCTTCAAATTGACATTTTATCAATGATTCAATCAAGATTTTCAAGTTTTCATTTAGCAAATGTTTTTCAAGTAGCACATGGAACAGGCACTCAAGGAAAATTGGGGAAGACTATATGGTGGTTTTATCCGTCAAAACAGCCAAATTAAAACAGCCGTCAAATTAAAGCAATTAACAGTATTTACACAGGAATTGTATTCAGCACATCATTAAACACATGACTGCTATGCCATCTATTCTCAGGTTATATCCTTAATTTCAGGCGATGCAAGCAATAGAATCAATGGACCCTACCCAATTCTCAGAATACCTTAGAAAATACAAGAACACAATATGTGGGCGGCGACCAATTGGCGTTTTATTAAACGTAAGTAGTCAACCTATTCAGCTGAATAGTGAGTATTTGTACAGTGAAATATATATAATATTCATCTGTGGCATTTAATACAAGTCCATTTAAGAACATGGTTTTCTTGAGGTGTTTTAGTTTAACAAATGTAGGTCTAGTACTATCTGTGTGCGTCTCTTCTTGGTAATTTGTTGTTCTTTCCTTTCCAGGCCATTAGTGCACTTAGACAGCAAAATGGACATAACTTTGAATTAAAGTTTATCAAGTACGCACAGTCCAGCCATTGTAAAACTATGCGTGACTCGTCCGTTAGTTACGCGTCTGCAGTATTAACTCTCAAGTGACATCTGGAGACTGGAAATAGAACTAAAACCCACTCAAAGACAAACAATGCATGCTGAATTCATTTTTGGGAGATTTTGTTATATTTTTGAATGCAGTGTAAAGATAATATCAGAATCTCCCAGGCCTAAGTTGCAAGTTTTAGTTTGACTAGTTTCTTGTTTAAAACATAAACTAGTAGTGGTAGAGACCTTAGAATGAATTAGTGGTAATAATAACAACTCATGGGCATATTTTTTAAATATGCAATGGACCAGAAAATAACTAATGGGCATGTTTGATGATACCATGGACCAGAAAATGATATTCCAGTTAAGAATCTGCGTAGGTTAGACGCGTAAAAGCTAGCCAAGGACAGAAGGGTAATGTACTTGGGATTTCCAAAGGCTGAGTTTATTTCCCTTGGTGTAAACTCTATCGTACATAACAGATACATTTTATACCAGCTAAGGTTTCTTTTAGTTGCATTTTCTTCGTTGAACATTTTGAAATGTGTATGAATTACAAAGTAGGCGATAATGTTTATATGTCAAAGAGACCGAGACAAGTACAGAAAATATATTATATAATTATTCCCCAGAGACTCATATTCCTGTATGATATTTAACCTCAGTAGATATGGGATACATAGATGTTACACCAAGGGAGGGATTGTATATTGGGTTTATCCTAAGATTGATATCTTACCGATTGTATATTTTGCCAATTCTTACAACTATGAAGTGATACATGAACAACAAATTCAATTGGGAAAATGAGAGTGAGAATGATTGTAGGAAGATATTATATCATCCTAAAGGATAATCCAATATACAGCCCTGATCAGGGATGATGTTTTATATGCAATGATCACTATGATATACAGAATTAAACTTGAGGGCACTATTTGTATTTTCACATGTAACCAATGGAATTATAAACTAGACAACAGCAATGCCAATTTGTCATCAGAAAGTATAATATGCTTCTAAGTAGGCACAAAAATTTCAACAAAATCACCCACACTTACATGTAAATGGCCGCCATTTTTCAAAGTGGCCACCTACTAGCCAAAATGTCATAAGACAGTGTGTCATGCTTATGAGTATTCACATATCAAATATGAACAAAATCGCTCTTACTTTTTGAGCTATAGTAAGAAAAAAAGGAAAAAACATGTGAAATGGTACACATAGCGGCCATTTTTAAAATTGGCCACCTTCTTGCCAAAATGTCATAAGACAGTGTGTCACACTTATGAGTTTCACATATCAAATATGAACAAAATCGTTCCACTATTCAAGTTATAGTATAAGGACAGACGGACAGAGGTGTTCCCTATATCCCTCTGAACTTGGTTTGATGGGATAACAAGTAACAACAATATAAACTGCAAAAACCTTTCAGTTTGAATTAGTTTTTTTAATTAGTACTTTTCCACGATATGATATAGGCCTATAGTAAAATTGGCTACAGGAGATCAGTTTTTGAAATGTTTTTCAAGTACTTTGATAAACTTATATCATAGTGATCAGTGTAAATTGATATTATGGACTTGTACCATTATAAAGGCTATTTTATGAATGAAATAGCTATATATAGGGTAGGTGTTTAGCTCAGGGTCATAGAGCCACATACAAGAAGGCAAAATGCATGTGCTGTGAAGTATATATCGGATCAACAGATCAATGAGGTATGTCTACAGTGATCTCCCCAGCATTAAAGCAAGTGGGCGCAGCACCCACCTGAGATTTTGAAAATAGGCTTGCACCCACCTGAAAATCCATTTGCACCCACTTGAAAATGAGAAAAATCATAAAAAATTGGCATATTTTGACCAATTTTAGTCTGAATTGTGAAAATGAAAATTTTGCACCCACCTGAGAAAAAATCCTGGGGAGATCACTGGTCTATGTCTCTAGAGGCATATGGTAATTACTAAAAATTCAAATATTCAATGCATGGCATGAAACTTGTTGATTTTTACAATTTATGTATTAATAAGATAATTGTACCTAAAGTACAAAACTAAGGACATTTAGTACATACAATTAGTACATACAATTGTATTGTACATACAATTAAATATAAAGCCTGTATCAAGTCTGTATACTATTATAATTATTATTAAACATTTCAGTATTTGTTTTAAGCATGATTTTCCAACTATAACCAGTCTAATAATCTCACCTAATAAGGAACATATTTGCTCTGAAGATTTGTAGTTTTTCTTCGTAGAACTCTCAGGATGCCATATAACACTAGATTAATAATATTATATTATAATAGTGTATTAAACAAACTTATTAAGTGCATATTTCCAAAATAGTACTTCATAAAATTGTTTATGATAGCTCTTGTACCATGTTCACTGCAATTTAGATGAAATGTCTATAACCATTAGTTGGAACAAAACTATTAAGAAATACAGTAATAAACTTATATGAGAATACTTAATCAGTTTTGTTGGAATGTTTTTCATTAATACTTATATAATTCAATTTTTTTTCTTTCAAATTAAATGAAAGATTACTAGTATTCCATTTTTTAAAATGTATGACATTGTGTAAATGGTGAAATGTATTAGCCAGAAAATAGGGAAGAACACACAGATAGAGCGTACCTCGTTTTATTGTACCCAGTAATAATCTTATCTGATAATGCATGGAAGTGAAAACCTTTTAATCTGATGTCAAATTGACCTTGACATTCCATTTCTAATGTTCAGATGTTCAACATTACCTTGACATGATGCTTTTACATCAAACACAAACTTTGTCCTTTTTATGACCTCCAAAATAAGGGGACACTGGTGTAGTAAATACATTGACCTTTATTTTTTTATCCAAGATGAACTTATCCTATTCTGTTTAACATGTTTTATCTAACTCCAAATATGCATTCTCATACATCAGCCTAGAAAGGTAACCTTGACCAAGATATGGGATGTTGACACTGACCTCAGTTGGATAAGCTTATCGACTTTCCAATGTCATGTTTTGGTTAACTTCTAATTAATTACCTATGATCACGGTATATAAGGGGGTGTAAACTAAAGGTATACTAGTATTTCATTTGTATTTATATATGGGACAAGAGGGACCAGACACATTTGTTACAACTGACAATAGAATGAACATGAAATCTGCACAGGTTTGTAAGTGCTTGGTGCATTCTTTGATTACCTTATTCACACATAGTTAGGCAAGGTGTGTCATATTCCAGTCAATCCGAACATAGTATTTCATATAACTGCAGTGCATTATATAATCAATCACGCATTCCTTATGTGGTGTCAAGGTGAAGATTATAATTGATACATTGAAAATATGCTCTTTTAGTGATTTCGTATCTTTCAGGCATTGATTTATAAAATTATCACTCCATGCTTTGTATCTTGTCCAAATTTTGGAAAGTAACACCTCCAAGGAATGGTCATTCCACATTGCACTGAGTTCACGGCTTAAATCCTTAATCCAATCAAAATAACTCAAGAATTAATCTTTATTCTACAATTATATTGTTGTATTTCTATTTCTCGAAGCATTATAGTACATGTATTTACATTTTTTTCTTATCATTTTAAAAAGCCCATGCATCAAATTCTTTAATTATAAGCTTATATTATATTATACTTCTGTAGTAACAGTGGTAATTATACATTTCCCTTACTTATGAATACCATAATCTTAAATGTGAAAATAATCCCTTATAATAAAAAAGCTTGATGCAGTCTTTCAAGGTGATCCGAATAATACTATAAATCATGCAACTGGTTTTCTAATCGTTTCAATTTGTAAGATCTCCACAGTCAGCCTACCTACATGGACTCTGAAAAAGAAAACATTTTAGCATCACAAAAGCCCATGAGACTATATTATGAATTTTAATTTTTGGAATATTATATAACATGAAATTCTCAATATCAATCTATGATGGCATTTAAATGCAGTTTGACAGAATTTGGTAGAAAGGAAATCTTACATGTTTTTAGGAGCAGTCTCTTAGATTTCATCCAAGAATCGTTATCTGTTCTTCAAAAAATAAAACTATATGATATGAGAAAATAAACAGATCGTATATTTCCAGGGGCCCATGATGGTCTTTATCTACAAAATCTCAGCAATGGACGTGATCACCTGAAATAGCAAAACATTCAAAGCAACCGACTTGTCTGCATAATACTAATATTTATATGACAATTGTGATGTCTATTGGAATCACCTAGTCGTACTTCAGTCTACAGGCTATGCTTTAGCCTAACTTTTAGATTGTGCATCTTTTTAGATTTTAGAACCTTTTTAGAAACATTTGTTTCATAGGAGTACAATTCTCAATTGTAAATAATACATAACATGTACCCAAACATTTGTGTTGAATAACACAGGCGTTTTAACTCTGAAGTACAACTAAGTACAACTGTACTGTATTCTTTAATAGATACATCTTATATTTCAATCATAAATGTTCGCCTGAAGGAAGCATAACTTCGATTTCACATTGTTTGCTGTCTCCATCCTAGAATGCCTCAATGTTGACAATTCACTGATTATGGTTTGAGTTTTTTTTGAGTTCCCATAATGCATTGTTTTAGCAGACGACATCTTGCAGATATGTACATTTCCCATAATGCACTGTTTTAGCAAATTACATCTTGCAGCACTGTATATTTCCCATAATGCATTGTTTTAGCAGACGACATCTTGCAGATATGTACATTTCCCATAATGCACTGTTTTAGCAAATTACATCTTGCAGCACTGTATATTTCCCATAATGCATTGTTTTAGCAGACGACATCTTGCAGGAATGTCCATTACATATGTCTCTGTTCTTTCACTCTCTAATCAGCACATTCATCTAATATCTCGAAGTCACTGCCCATATCCATGCTTATACCACTGCCTGCATCTGGAATTTGGAGTAAAATACTGTTTTAGAATACATTATTGATACTTAAAAATATGATATTGAACTCATAATTACCTCCTTATTACTGAAATACATTAACAGTTGCTAATATTTTTGGAGCAAAAATTCATATAAAAAACATTACTAGTAAACTTGATATTATGATGGCAGCATAAATAATGCAATTTCAAAAACAAGAATCAAAAAATCATATTCACAATGGTACTTTCAGTTTGTGTATGGAATTTTATGAAAAATGTCAATGATTTAATGACAAAAAAGAACAAAATAGCAGTCTATTTTCACAATGGTACTTTGTATATGAAGAGCGTATGCCCCCAATACAAAATCTCCAATGTGTTTAGTTACCACTCAATGTATCATCATTGTCCTTAGTTGGTGCTGTTGTGCCAGGTATTGGAGGCTCTCTGTTCTGAGTGCCTTGGGAACTGCCAGGGAGTGGTGTTGGGTCACTGCCAGGGGGCGCTGGCTCATCGCTCGAGGGCATTGGTTGTCTGCCTGGGGGTGCTGGGTTTTCATCAGGTGATGCTGACTTTTCACCAGGGGGTGTAGGTTCTCGCTCCAGAGGTGAATTTTCTGGGGCAGGTTCCACTGGAGATGGTTTTGACTGCGGCGCAGGCGGCATTGGGATCGAAGCAACTTGAGGTCGTTTTTGCGCACGAAGAATTGCAGTGGGTGAAGGCGTAGCAATAGATGGAGCTGGACCTGCTGGGAGCTTGATATTTCCTGTGGTTGTATTTTCTGTATTTGATGGTGGAGCCTGTGGTAAAGGAGCCTGTTCTGGAGTTGGAGCCTGCGGTAAAGGAGCCTGTGGTAAAGGAGCCTGTGTGGGAGGCAGACCTTCTGGCAAAGGAGCCTGTGTGGGAGGAGTCTGTGGTAAAGGACCCTGCGGCAGAGGAGGAGGACCCTTCGGTTGAGGAGGCTGTTGCTGTTGTGCTTCCATAGCTTTTTTCTTCATGATTTCCTGGAAAGACTTAGCAGTTACTACAGGCTTCTTCTCACCAACGACTGGAAGAGACTGACCCAGGCCAATCTGCAAGAATGAATTTAAGTCCTTCTTCGCCTTATCCATGACCTTTTGATGTGTTTGTAGCTGAAACCCTGTGGAAGGTGGTTTGGCTGCTCCTCGCTTCTTGTTGGGTGGTGCTCTAACATTCTCCCAAGTCTTAGATGCAGGTCTTGGAACCAGCTTCACAGGGTTTGTAACAACTGTCTTTCCAGTTAGTTTAATATTAATCTTTGAACTTGCATTAGCATGACTTGGTGGCGGCTCCACACCATCATCTTCCTCTTCCGGATCATTTGGTAGCACATTAGATTGTTCTGCAGTCTTTTGTCCCTTCAATGTCAGTTTTATTCCCTTTGGACTACTTTGAGACCCCTTAGAACTGTTCAAATTGTCCTCTTCACCATCTAAATTTGCAATATCTTTATCCCGTTCTTTTTCCTCCTCAATAAGAAGTTGTCGCTTTCGTTCTGTTTCTTTATTAGCAGCTTCCCGATCTGCTTGTTTTTTCTTATCATCAATCTCCCTCTGCTTCTTGCGCTTTTCTTCTTCCTCTTTGACCCTCTCTTCCTTCTCACCTTCTTTGCGTCGGTTAGAGGCAGCTTTGTCCAAATTGTAGCGCTTCTCATATAGAGGATTCTCCCGAGTATATGCCTGAAACATTTGCACAGTTTACAATTACATTTGCAAGTTATCTATAGACATTTCCAATCTTTTAATACCATATATATCATCATATTTATACACGTTCTTGTGTTCTCAAAAGTTGTAATGCAAAAGATTAACAATTAAGCTTTAGGTGAAGAGACTAGTTTCTTCCGAAAGACCCTTATATTTGTCATTACCTCTGCAAATCATATATATTTAACTTTTTATCTATTATCTTGAACATGCGTACCAAAAGGTTAGACCTCATACCATGGAAATTAATTGAAATTCGTGAAATTAATTTTTTTTTTTTTATTTATTTCTTATTTCCTTCATATAACAATAAATCAAAATACAAATTACTTACAGAGGACACCTAAAATAGGTGTATATACTGCTTGATAAACATAAATTGAATATAATTATAGCGCAAATAAATAAATAAGTATAAATAAGAGCACATCAATAGTTGTTGGGTAGGAGCAGGGGGAGTGACAGTAAAAATAAAGTAGAGAATGATAGCATGATGATAATATTAGGACAATAATAATTGAAATGTTAATAAAAACATTACCTGATAGGCATTGAAATGTGCCTCAGTTTTGAGATGGTACTCTGCACAAACCATGTCCCCACTGAAGACATTGCACAGGTTGCAATAGAAGGCATCGCAACTCTGCATAAACTCTGAACCTAAAATATGCATCATGATCTTTATGAATGAGTTATGCAGCTTTTTATTAGACAGAAAACATGGATTATCAGAAGAAAATATGGATTATCAGAAGAAAATATGGATTATCAGATACAATGTGAAGAAATGTAAATTGAAATATATCTTCAAACTAGTAATTTTGGCATGGCCAGTGTTGATCTCTTGATATTAAATGCATGATATAACTTAAAACTATAGGTATTCTATATGTACAGAAACATGTGCATGTGTCAAAATATCCATACCTCATAACAGCAATCTAGTGGAATAAAACATATTAATTACATGTCACTAAAATGGTCTAAAATCCATGAAATATTAGCTTTTTGAAATATTAACATTTTAACTTTGATAAAGGATAAAATATAAAAATATAAAGCTAATCTAGGAGTTACACTTGCATAGAGTCAAATATCAAACTAACAAATCCTTGTTTAAAACCTGGTTTAAAATGAAAGACCTTACCCTTTATAGCGCTAACTAACACATGCGTCTTTGGGTTCTTTTCAGGAGGAACTTTTAATTCCTTGGGCACCCATGGTTTATTGTACGGGTTAGAACTCTGTCAAAATAAAAATAACGATGGTAGAGAATCTGCAACGAGTAAATTAATAAACTGGTTTGAACAATCCAATGAAATATATGATTGCATATACACAAATATGGTTGAAGTATAATTTTCCAGAGTTTTTAATTAGGCTAGTAATAATATAACTTGAATACCTGTCATCGGATTAGTATAATATTAAAAAGAAGCCATTCATATACGAGGGTTGTCCCAGAAGTAATGCACTATATGCTCTAAATTTCTGAATGACTGAATGAAAAATATTTTATTGGTACAAGCTAGTGAATATTACATTGGATTGAACAAATTTTTATATTTTGTTTACATATTTTCCTTTGTGCAGGTATAATATTAATATCTTATAATCCATAGTCAACATAGAGTTTATGTTGGACAATATTGATGTAAAAATATTACAAGGCAGCTTATACATGTTATATAAAAAATATAATATCATTTAAAATGTTAAATATTTATAGAAATGGTTTTAAAAATACAACAATATTTTACCTGTTATCAAAATTCGTATGAAACCATCCAACGATAGAGACAAATTCAGTTTTACTAAATTTCATTTTGGATCTTAATCCTTTTTGATTTAGGTTCAAATCCCAAAGTAACGGTTTGTAAAAAATCAACATGGCATCATTCAGCTGTTAGATATATGTCAAAACCACATGGATGTTTTAAAATACATAGATGTATGGTATCATAGAAATGATCATATGTCAGATCTTGCTATGTTCACGGTATCTACTCTCTGACAATGACTGCAGTTCTCAACAGCATGAATTGCAAGGTTTTAATTTATCCAAAAATGTCCAAAACTGGTACAAATATCAAATTTTTCAATTTCTAAACTGGTTGAAAATCACATTCTTTATTCTTGAGAACAAGGGGTTTATTAACACTGCTTTGCAAAGTTAAGAACTCCTAAGTCCTTTGATCTCTTACTATGGCATCATTATATCCATGGTTAAAACAACTGATATACAAATTCTTAACTTTACAAAGTTTCTTGACTCCAAGATAAATATAACAATACATGTCAGGCATCATCAAGCATACATTACTGAACAGTTTAAAACATGTGAGCTAAAAAACTCATTTTATTCATGTTTACTTGAAAATGAAGTCTTTTTTTAGGGGTGTAAGTAATGTGATTTGCTACATTTTGAGACAACATTGAAATATTGACCGGTACCTTAATTTGCGGTTCATATGAAATGTTTTTGCAATAGATCTATTTGTTACTTATACATAATGGATGCCCATAATGTATCGCAAGACAGTATCAGAATGCTAACCATGCCCAAGTCGGTATTTCTTTACTTAGGGTATCTGATCTTGAATTATTACTGCCAGACTCAATAGAAATCAAGATAAGTAAGAGACCGACTTGGGCAAGGCTATCAGAATGCCTTTATGTTTGAAAATGAAAAATCGCTTCTCTTCCGCCATTTTGAGATACAGACACAAAGATACAGATTCTTGACAACCACTGAGGTTAATGTAATACTTTGTCATGATATGTTCTAAGAGTCAACTAGATTCTCACTTATTGCTTACCGACAAATGCTTTTTACTGGATAAATGTGCAAACAGATCATAAACATTGCGGGTTATGACATTGCACAGTCGGCACCAATGATTTCCCGGATCGAAAAAATCGTAACGAATATCCTTGATCCCGCTTTTAGGCTTTTTCGGTTCTTCCTGTGTAATAAGACAATTTGCATAGCATGGATGAAACAATTAATCAACTATTCATCTAACGCTACATAATCTTTAACATTTAAAATCTGTATAAACTTTCTCAGAAACTATACTATAGTAATCTAAATATTGTATTTAAAATATATTATTCATGTTTTATCATTCACTATTTTACTAACATTAGGGTACTTATTTGATAATAAATGAGCAACCTTACTGGACTGGTTGTTACCTTTTTCTTCTCATCTTTTTTCACAATCGTGATGACCTTCTTCTCTTGTGGTTCATCTTCCACTTCTGGAGTTTTCTCTTTTGTCTTACTTGAGACTTCATTTGGCCTTGCATCAGGTTTCATCTTATCTTCGGCTTCCTGGCGAAGCATCTTTATCTGACGCTCAATCGCATCTTGAAGCTTTGTGTTCTCTACAAGGAGTGGGTCTTTTGCTGCAAATTTCTGTCTTGCTTTTCTCCTCATAATCTCATTTTGTTGTTTCTTCAATAGTTCCAACTCCTTCAACAAATTACTTAGTCTCTTTGTTCTGTCTAATCTCTCCTTAACAAGCCTTTCCTTCTCTTCACTAGTGAGCACTTTAGGCTCAGGTTTTGACTCCTTTTTAGGCATAAGCACAATTCGTTTGGTTTCCTCTGGGCTGTCATTTCGTTCCTTTTTAGCAGGGGGTTTCTCTTTGCTTTCCTGGCGTTTATGGGACTTCTTGTCACTTGGACTTTCATTGTATTTATCTGTTCTAGATGAATCGTGCCTTGTTCTAGAAGGTGGTGATCTCAACCGATTGTGTGATGAAGATCTATCATGTGATCTTGAGAGTTCACGTGATCTGGATCTTGATCTTTTACTTCTTCTTTTATCCTTGGATCTTTCTCGTTCTCTTGAATAGCTTCTACTCCTGTCTCTTGATCTGCTTCTTCGTTCTCTGGAGTCTGGTCTGTATGGAGTGTTATGTTCCATGACAGGCTCTTCAGTTGGAGTTGTCAGAGATATTAAGTTGCCAAAAGGGTTGTTCCCCTGAGGGGGAGGAGGTCCTCCATAACCAGGAGGGTACCCACCATATCCTGGGCCAGGGGGAGGGGGTCCATACCCTGGTTGTCCCCACTGCTCAGGAGGCATACCCATAGGAGGAGGAGGCCCTCTCGGCATCATATTCACTCTGTGATCCACATCTCCACCACCAAGGCCAAACGGCCCCAAGGGAGGACCTGGGGGAGGACCATACCCTGGAGGAGGTCCATAGCCTGGTGGGGGACCAAAGCCAGGGGGAGGAGCATATCCTCCAGGTCCTGGCATTGGATGAGGATAGCCTTGAGGAGGAGGTCCTGGGTGTTGTCGAGGTGACCTTGAGTGCCTAGATCGTTCAGGAGACCTTGATCTTGAATACCTGGAACGTTTAGGGGACCTTGACCTTGAATATCTGGATCTGTTCCTAGGTGACAGTGACCTTGACCTGGAACGTGGTCTGCCACCCGATGCAATCCTTCGCTCTGGTGAGCTTGACCTTGAAGAACTCGAACTTGAGCTTGAACTACTAGAACTGGAACTTGGAGATGGAGATCTCTTTGAAGATGGTGGCTTGTCTCTGGAGCCTGGATGGGGCCTTGGAGGGTTGCTCTGTGCACCTTGGGGTCTTGGAGGGTTGCCACCTTGACCCGATGCAGCTTTCAGCCTTTGTTCTTGTAAATAACGTCTTGCTCTTTCTTCATATGTCAACTCCTTATCTTGTTGCTCTCGAACTTTCCTCCTGGTTTCTTCGATCAAATTATCAACATCCACCTCAGTTACTTCAGGTTGCTTAGCCGGCCTTGATCTTTGTGTTGTTCTCTGTAACGCTGGACTATTTCTGGGATCATCAAACAATGAATGACGATCCACTTTCAGTCCTCCGCCTAAGAATGACATGTTTTCTGTTATGCCTAGCTCAGCTGGGTCATCAGTTGGACTCTCTGGTCTGCTTTCTGGTAATGTCTGTCTGTTTTCAGATTGCCGTTGATGTTGCAGTCTTGTATCCAACTGGTGCTCTGATACTCTAGTGTCCTTAGGTGTGGTGGACTGCTGAATTTTTTGAGCCATTTCAAAATTAAATCCTATTGACTTTAGTATTGTTGATATAGTAGGATCATTTGCTGGGTCAAATTCTGGTTCTTTCTGCACTGGGGCTGATGGTGGTAAATGTTGTTGTTGGTGTTGTTCTCTATTAAACTGAGCAGCCATTTGAGTGTACGGATCAATGTTTTGCTGTTGCTGGTTTCCATATAGGTCAGCATCTACATTTTGTCTTTCAAACCCATCTACTGGTGCTCTGTTCATACTATATGGATCATTATAGGGATTTTGTCCAGGTCTCAGTTCTCCTCGTCCATCATCCTTTCTTCGCATTCGATATGATTGCTCATCATACTGAGTCTGAAGCTGGGCAAGAGCAGAAACTTTTCCTGGTGGAGAAGGGGACCTTCGGGGAGGGGATCTTTTGCGAGGGGGTGACATCTGAGTGGGGAAATTGCTAGTTGCAGCAGGTAAGGGCAGCTCAGCATCTCCATACAGAAATGCTTCTTCATCTTCAATGTCCATATCTTGTGCCAATGGATCAATTACTTTATCAACACCAAATACATTCACTGATGTATTTTCACCTCCTAAACCAGGCAAGTTAAACTCATTACTCTGTCTTTGTCTACTGATTCGATCAACTGATTGCTTATCTTGATTTTGTCCCCATGTAGCTTCACCTGGAACATGACTTTTTTTCATGCATGATTTCATGGGTTTCATCTGGTCATTTGCTATAGTAATTTTAAGTCCCTCTGTTGACAAAGGTACAGATTTCTCTCTGCTGTTTGCATGTTTGGTGAGCTTATGCTCTGACTGTACAGATTCTTTGCCTACTCTACTGCTAGTTTTACTTGTTGATCTTTCCCTTTCATCCTTATCTCCTCTGTCATAATAATCATCATTTTTCCTTTTATCATTACTCTCTCGCCTATTATGACCATGATCCCGGTCTTGATCCCTGCTTCGTTCGCGATCCTTACTTCGATCACGATCCCTGCTTCGATCACGTTCCTTACTACGATCACGCTCCCTGCTTCGATCTCGATCCCTACTTCGATCTCCATCTTTGCTTCTATCTTGATATTTGTCTCGATTTCGATCTCTGTCTCGGTCTTTATTCATTTCTCGATCTTTTTCATATTGACTCTTTTCCTTGTAATCCTTACGTCCCCTATCTGCATCTTCTTTTCTATAATCTCGTCGATCATAATCTCTTTTGCTCCTATCAGAACGACTTTCTTGTCGGCTGCTTGATTTATAATCATCCCTTCTTGAAATGTTCCTCTCTCTATCTCGTTCACTCCTGTAATCACGGTCTTTTTCTTTTGGAATTTCCTTGCTTGAATAATAGGTGTCACTTTTACTTTTGTCATTACTAGATGTTTTCTTTGTGTCGGATTTGAACATATCATTTCCAACTGTTATTCGTATGGATTCATCTGCTTTGTCGTCAACCTGCAACATAAATCATATATTCTAGTTAAAACCCTACAACTATTCTCACATATTTGCATTTTATAACAATGAACTATAAATGACTGGTTGATTCATTTTAAATAACAATTTTTAGCAAAGTTGAAGCGAGGGGTTAGGGCCAGGGGTATCTAAAGAGCCAAACAAAGATTCAATCAATATCTCAGCATTTGTAGATTGGTGTCATTTTCATGAAAGGCAATAGATTCATATAATAGACAGTCCTAGTCCAAGCCCAAATCACAATCTATACTTTCTTCTCTTAGAAATTCAATAACGAGAACATTTTCCTTTTCCTTTTGTGAATGAATTTCACAAATTTTGCCATACCAAACAGAACATGATCCTAAACCTGTTCCAATATTATAAAACTATATCAGGGTTGTGATGACACAGGAACTCAAACAAAAATTGCAATAGTGCAGTCTTCCATACAATACAAAAGTTAGGTCTTGTACATATGATTCTATTTTTTTATAAACTGTTGCAATGTGGTCCTTCAATTGCTTATTATTTAAATTCAAAGTTGTCAAAAAAATTGTGTGGAAGACTGTACTGGTTTACTTAGGTCCAAATCCTTCTCTTTATTCTGGTTTTGAGTGATTGTTACAGCTGCCCTGGTACTTCAATATTTGTAAATCATGTGACACACGCACAGTTGTTACAGTATAATTATATGATAATTTCCTTTATGCATACATTTGCAGAATATCAGCTCATATCCCTGCCCTAATCGATTGTTATATATATTTTAATTTAGCTAAGTGGACTTTCATTTCAAAATGGCCTCCATTTTTCTGCTGAGTGAGCTGTATAAATGGCGGATCCGTTGAGTTTGAGGTTCTTTCCAGTATGAAATTTTGAAATATCTTAATTCAGAAAAGCAACGCTTCAACTTTACTAAATATAATTAATATTCTTATAAATATTTATAAGAATTATAAAATAGGAGTTCTAGGTGCGTGTGACACTTTTTCTAGATTACATATGAAATCATTGAAGTCACGTCTAGCTGTAAGCTAGAGACTCAAGTAAGTACTGGTAGCAAAATCATCAAAACATTCAAAAGCTGACTTGCCATACAGTTTTTCAAAATTTGCCATTTTGACCAATCAGATACAGCATTTAGAGCCACACCCACTTTTTGCCAGACTCCAGATTAAGTTAATGAACTTGGAGAAGAAAGTAAAGATCATGATTTAGGCTTGCCTCATCTTACTTTAGAAGTATGCTACCGGGGTCTGCTGTAATAAAGGTTAATTATCTACAAAACCATAGATGATTTCACACCTATTTTACTGAACACAGATGGCTCAGCCAGCCCGCTGAGGGAACGTTCAAATATACCGTCTACTGAAGTGGTTTTCTCCAACTTCCAGCAGGTGCGGTGGAATAAGTAACGGTATTAAAGAAGATAATTGAATGTAACTTGTAACGCGACGCGTGGTGATAATAAGTCCTTCTTCTTGTTCAATTTGCAGTTAAAGTGGAGAAATTCCAGACCTGGCGCGTACTTTACATGCGCATGGGCATTGGCGCTAAAAGATCACGTGACTATTCATATTTAGCTAATGTTATTTTGTAGCAAATCTTTAGTTTCGAAAGTCGCGAGATCTTGCGAGACCTAAAATGGCTGCAATCTAAATTCAAAAGTTTAGAATAGAACATTGATTTACAACAATAACAGACAGATGAAGGAACAAAATAAGGTAACAACAAATAAATTATGTATTGATTCAAATATAGCGTATTATTACCACCTTGCCGGGCCAGTTCTAGGGGTTTTAGTGCTAGTTTAGAAGGCATTCATTTTACTATATCGACCTGAGAAATGTGTGACGTCATAGTGGTGGTCCATATGGACCGGTCTAGAATATATTCCCCGGGAAATCAGATATCGTTCAGTGCGTAAGATTTTCTTGCTATTTCAGCCCTGGTCGTTAACGGTGGTAATAATACTAATAACGTCATTTCTGCGAGCAATATAGTGAAATATTGGACCTTGGGCCTTCGGCCCTCGGTCCAATATTTCACTATATTGCCCTTAGAAATGAAGTTATTGTACTATTATAAACGCTACTCAGCACAGAGTTTAGTCAAAATGGACTAGATTTTTTCTCTTCAAGAATTTTCAATCCAGCTTCCCAGAGCTGACTTCTGTCAGATCGGTAGAGTAATACCTATTCTTGCCTGAAATTTTCTTGCATGGTCATTGACTGAATTTTGAACTGTGGCTAGAGTCTAGTAAGTCCAGACCAAAGACATCTTCTCACCTCAGGACCCAAACGCTCTGAAATAGGTCTTTTTCCAGAGTTGCTGGAACCATTGCTTTCAACATCTTGATCCTTTGGTGTACCAGTCCCCATATCATTTGAAACAGTAATTCTGAGTCCCTCATCTTCGGGTCTCACGATACCTCCCCGACCTTTCGTAGCACCGGGACCAAGTTTGGAAGATGATTTTATAGAGATAGGTTGAAATGAGCTCTTAAAAGACATCTTAATAGGGCATTTGGAGCCAAATTTGTAAATAATACAATAATATTGAAAAAAGCATGAAAATTACATTTTTAGAAATACGCATGCGCGGACTATCACAATTGTTTACTACATCAATCAGGGAGCGTAAAAGTACAAATCTAAACAACAACGCCTATCACGACATAAAGTGATACTTTTAATTTGAACGTATCTAAAAATAGGTAAATTGTAATTTTTCGATGATGAATATTTAGCAGATGTTTACGACATACTATCAGAAAAACCGAACGCACAAACATTAAGTGGCATATGCGTTCGATATTTTACTCTCTATCTCGTGAAAGTGTCGTCGGCAATCTTCGTCACTTTCCGTGATTGGGAAAATAAATTCCCAATTTTTGGCCCAAATATTGCTAAAATCACTTGAGAAGTGCTCAAAATGTTGAAAAACTGCATGATTTTGAAAGTTTGGCCAGGGGGACCCCCCCCCCCCCCATCTGGCTACGGACCATTATGATCCAGACACTTCAGTTTCTAAAGTATATGGAAGAATCCCGGGAGAAGATTTCAACTTTTATTTGAAAAATGGCGGGAAATCTGAATATTTGAGAAATGAAAAGCTGACAAATTTTTATCCAAAAATTTTCTTTTTCAAAAATGTCTAAGACAACTTTTAAAGTCAATAGTAAATAAATGAAAAAGTCATATTTACAAACTTTACATGGGGACTTTAATTAAGGTGTGTGGTCCGGATACTGAATTGAAATCACGACGATCATTAAAAAGACTAAATGCTGAGTCAATAAATTAATTTCGAAAATATAAAAAGACAAAAAACATCTACATTTAAAAAAGCCAAGTGATAAGTTAACCCTAGAAGCCCTAAGGTAAAAATAGTCACACGAACACCTAAGGGGGGGTCAAAAGGGCACCCCCCTTGTAAAATTTTTATTAGTAGAGCTAGGATGTTCAAACTTTTTCCACATATACTTCATTCAATTATCTACAACTTGGTATAAAAGTTTTAACAACTACGATGATGTGAGATTGCGTAATTTTATTCTTAAGACAACACGTATGGTAGAATTAGTGCTAGCTTTTTTCTGATTTTGTCTATTGGAGCTGATGATTACATCATAATAAATAAATAACAAATTAGTAAAGCTAGGATGTTCAACTTTTTACCAAAATATACTTCATTCAATTATCTACAACTTGGTGTAAAAACTTTGACAGCTATGATGATGAATGATTGTGTAATCTTATTCGAAAGATAACACGTATGGTAGAAATAGTGCTAGCTTTTTCCGATTTTGTTTATTGCAGCTGATGATTACATCATAATAAATCAGTAACCCTATGTACAATTCTGCTGATTTTTTCAGAAAACATGTCTTATATCTGTAGCTTCAGCTACTGAAAATTTGAAGACCCTACCAGATGCCAATAAAAAGTAATGGGGAAAAAACTTAACAGGGGGGGTCATTTTGACCCCCCCTTAGGGCTTCTAGGGTTAAACATAAAATCAAATACGTTCAGTGAGAAGATACGTTAATAAGTAAAATATCCTAATAACATGAATAATGAAGCTGAAGTCAATAGAAGACAAGGTGCAAAGATACTCAAACTGATTAATCATGAGCCCAACTACTATTGGATCGAGCTAGTAGTTGCTAGGGAGGGAAAGGGGGCAAACATATTATTTCATTAATTCATATCTCTAGGTCCTGGGTTGCGTACGGAATTGGGCCCAGTTTGGAATAGTCATGATGATAGAACTTTATATAGTCAAGATGGTTTAGGATAAGTGTGGCATCAATAAGACTTGAGATTAGGCTTTTGTGTTTCCATTCGAGTTTTCTTAGTGCGTGGAAATAACCATATTTTACATCGTATCACTGAGCTTAATAAATGTAATAAACATCGAACAGTTGAAGAAATGGTTCAATCAATTATATTGAACTGATGGTCACGTGACTAAGAAAATCAATTACACCACGATGGTGATACTCCAG
Source organism: Owenia fusiformis (assembly GCA_903813345.2). Classification (NCBI taxonomy): domain Eukaryota; kingdom Metazoa; phylum Annelida; class Polychaeta; order Sabellida; family Oweniidae; genus Owenia; species Owenia fusiformis. The sequence goes on from CAIIXF020000008.1 coordinate 1,371,671, forward strand.
ACCTATGAGATTGAAACAGTTGAGATGAAATGAAAGCAAGATAGGTGGAAATATTATCAGAGAGTAACTACTATCTACATGCATCACTGGTAAGTTATATTTACAATAAGTCTTCCTTTCATCATTCTAGCGCGGTAAGGCAAAGCGTAATTGTGCTATTTTCTAAATAATCACTTAATTTCGACTATATATTGTGCCGAGATTGGAAAGGTTGATAGATTCATTAGTTTTAAGTGTAATATTATATTGTTTCTAGCGTGTGTAGCTCTGTATCTGATGAAATGAAGTAAAAGGAAATCAATTAATTACAAGAAAGAAGAATATAAATAACGAAGAAATGTATCCATTCCTCTTTAAGTTGCACTGGAAATAGTTTGATATAAAACTCTAGTTGCACTTGATTTGATTTTACGTCCCGTAAATTCTCCTCGGAAACGAAGCACCACTTAAGATTGGTGGAGATTGTTCAAGTAGATCATGTAGATAGAGCTGCTAATATTATGAAGGTGGAAAAGAACAAATGCGTTCAACGATTACTAACTTCATTTTACAGGTAGTAAAATTAGTGAATATTCGGAAATAGTTGATAGGCGCTCTATATCATTATTGCAAATGAAAAGAAAGGTTGCAATTTCCAGAAGTAAGTGATATTCATTTCAAATTCCTAGAATGATGAAACCTTCCAAATAATATTTGGCGAGGCAAAATCTTGGAGGCAAGAACTTCCGGAGGCGAACTAAGAATTTGAAATTATCTTCGAGGCGTTCGCATTGAAGACGTTGGGTCAGTCTGTTTCGGTAGCAAGTTCAACCACAGGGTGGAATGACTCCCAATTGATCATATGATCAAATCAGAGGGAAAAGAAGAAAGTTATACTTACATACGAAATGAAACCCCTGAATATTAAGGTCATGTTCTACTTACATACGAAATGAAACCCCTGAATATTAAGGTCATGTTCGACTTACATACGAAATGAAACCCCTGAATATTAAGACCATGTCGGTTATTGGCTTAGACGGTACAGTGCCCAATCAACCAACCAGGCATGTGATTTCAATTAAATGTTATATTCGGATTGATGAACTCGAGGGAATATGATTACCAGAAAAATCAATTATTTTGTGCGATTCGTGAAGAAATCCGACTTTCTGGCGGTTAAGGAATTGGACTTACAGGTCTGATTATTAAAACTCGGTGATCACGATCTAACAAAACCAGAAACACATTCGTATCCCGGATTTGTATATGATTCAGAACTAAACTGGAACTCTGCAGATTTCAAATATATTTACAATATTGTACTTTAAACCAGCATGCAGTAATGATCATTTACATGAGTAAAGTTATATTACATTACTAAAGTGTGTAAATCCCAGGTGAAATCCAGATTGATACTGATATACATATTGTCAGATCTAATTTAGAATGGAGTAAAAACTTGATTTGGGTGAGTACATTATTTCCGAATTACACATGGATTCCAGGAAACTTGGATCATCATGCCCCGACACCGTTTAGCAGAAGAGTAACTTGAATTTGAAAATAAACAATGTACTACCTATGTAATATTTTAAAACAAGCAATATATATTGAATATTTGAAAACGAAAAATTGAAAACAAGCAATTTATATCATCGAGATAGCCGCCCCTTTGTCTTTATCCTTCCAAACGGCAGATAAGAGTGGCTCTGGCATACCAGAATGAATTTATATTATATTGAATATTTGAAAACTAACAATGCTAATATTTGAAGACAAACATAGGTATGTAATATTTGAAATCAAACAAAGTATATGTAATATTTGAAATCAAACAAAGTATATGGAATATTTGAAAACAAACGATGCATATGGAATATTTGAAAATGAACAATACATAAGTAAATTTTCAAAAACAAACAATGTATAGTTGTAAACAAACAATGGATATATAATATTTGGGAACAAACAATGCATATGGAATGTTTGAAAATGAACAATATATGTAATATTTCAAAAACAAACAATGTATATTTTATATTGAAAACAAACAATTTATTAAACAATTGAAATCAAACAGTGTACATGGAATATTTTAATGCATATATCAATATTATAATTAAATAAGTTAACCGATCTAACAAAACCAGAAACACATTCCATATGATTCAACACTAAACTGTAATTGCAGTTTGTTAAATATTTACAATTGTATGTAAGACCAGCATCTCTCATGCTACATACATTATTCGCATTAGTCGATATTAATTTTGGTTTAGTTCGTAAAAGCTGGAATGAATATAAATGTGTGTAAATCCCAGGTAAAATCCAGGTAAACACTGATACTTATATACGAGGGGTGATCCAAAAGTCTTGGACGCCCTGCTCTAATTTTGTTGGTTTTTGATAAAATTACTTTAAACTTTCCAATAATAAAGACCAACAACCTAACTACTTTGTGTATTAATTTCATGGAGAAATGATATGTATTATGTAGTTTTCTAGACAGTTTTTAACATGGGGACCCTGCCACCCGGAAAGTTTCGTGCAATTATATTAGAAAATAGCAAAGTTAGAGCGGAGCGTCCAAGACTTTTGGATCACCCCTCGTATTGATATATTATCAGATCTAATTTAGAATGAAGAAACAACTTGACTTGGGTGAGTACGATTTCCGAATTACACATGGATTCAAGGAAACTTAGATGATCATCTTGTCCCGACACCGTTTAGTAGAAAAATTACTTGAATTTGAAAATAGACAATGTATATAATCACGCGTGATAATATTTTAAAACAAGGCATTAACATGACAAAATGTCACCACCTAGTTGCTCACAATATTATGAGTTCAAACTTAATATAAGTCAGATTTGAATTTCTGAGAACTTGTAAAGTCAAATTTGAACTTCTGAAAAGATGTAGATGATTTTGAAAAAAAAATTTGGTCAATTTGAAGCAAGTTGAAAACAGACCTTTTTGACCTTTTTTGACCTTGAGAAGGTCATTAAAGGTCAAATGTCAAATCTAAAGTCAGATTTGAATTTCTGAGAACATGTAGATGATTTTGAAAAAAAAAATTAGTCAATTTGAAGCAAGTTGAAAAAAGACCTTTTTGACCTTTTTTGACCTTGAGAAGGTCAAATGTCAAATCTAAAGTCAAATCTAAAGTCATATTTGAATTTCTGAGAACATGTAGAATGTAGATGATTTTGAAAAAAATTTTAGTCAATTTGAAGTAAGATGAAAAAATACCTTTTTGACCTTTTTTGACATTGAGAAGGTCATTGAAGGTCAAATGTCAAATCTAAAGTCAGATTTGAATTTCTGAGAACATGTAGATGATTTTGAAAATTTTTTTAGTCAATTTGAAGCAAGTTGAAAACAGACCTTTTTTGACCTTGAGAAGGTCAAATGTCAAATCTAAAGTCAGATTTGAATTTCTGAGAACATGTAGTTGATTTTGAAAAAATTTTTTAGTCAATTCGAAGCAAGTTGAAAAAAGACCTTTTTGACCTTTTTTGACTTTGAGAAGGTCATTGAAGGTCAAATGTCAAATCTTAAGTCAAATCTAAAGTCAGATTTGAATTTCTGAGAACACGAAGATGATTTTGAAATTTTTTTTAGTCAATTTGAAGCAAGTTGAAAACAGACCTTTTTGACCTTGAGAAGGTCATTGAAGGTCAAATCTAAAGTCAGATTTGAATTTCTGAGAACATGTAGATGATTTTGAAAAAAAAATTTAGTCAATTTGAAGCAAGTTGAAAAAAGACCTTTTTGACCTTTTTTGACTTTGAGAAGGTCAAATGTCAAATCTGAAGTCAAATCTAAAGTCAGATTTGAATCTCTGAGAACACGTAGATGATTTTGAATTTTTTTTTTAGCCAATTTGAAGCAAGTTGAAAACAGACCTTTTTGACCTTTTTTGACCTTGAGAAGGTCAAATGTCAAATCTTAAGTCAAATCTTAAGTCAGATTTGAATTTCTGAGAACACGTAGATGATTTTGAAAAAAAAATTTAGTCAATTTGAAGCAAGTTGAAAACAGACCTTTTTGACCTTTTTTGACCTTGAGAAGGTCATTGAAGGTCAAATGTCAAATCTAAAGTCAGATTTGAAGGTCAAATGTCAAATCTAAAGTCAGATTTGAATTTCTGAGAACATGTAGATGATTTTGAAAAAAAATTTAGTCAATGGGAAGCAAGTTGAAAAAAGACCTTTTTGACCTTGAGAAGGTCATTGAAGGTCAAATGTCAAATCTAAAGTCAGATTTGAACTTCTGAGAACATGTAGATGATTTAGAAAAAATTGAAGTCAGTCTAAACAGTATTTGTTAAGTTATAGGAAGTTGTAAGAAATTGTTACAGACGCCGGACGCCAACCGCCGGACGCCGGACGCCAACCACCAACCGCCGGACGCCGTCGCAAAAAAAACGGAGACCATAACAATATGTCACCACTTTTGGTGGTGACATAACAAGTAATATTATATTGAATATTTGAAAACGAAAAATGTATGCCATATTTGAAAACAAGCAATTAATATTATACTGAATGTTTATAAATAAGTTTACAGACTTTCTTCCTAATCAAAAAAGATACAACTATTTCATGCTGCTATGGCATCAATAATCTTTTGCAAGTTACGGTGTAATACTTGAACTATGTTTTTCAGAAAATGGAGGAATGGCGTGATTGAGCAACGTCCATCAAATATAAACATTGAATAGCCGAGACGTGATATTCCCTGAAAATCGTTCCTTCAACCTCGGTAAAAGCTATATAGCAACCTGAGAAAGAAGGATATGACGATAATGATGTAGCAGAACAAAGGGTTTGCGATGAAATTCAAACCGAGTTGATTAACCTTTATAGCGTCCGCGTTTGTCACGAGCGCCGGCTAGTGATTACTGCAGGGCAACTGGACTCTTCAACAAAGTTCATCACACCTGAGCGTATTAAGTCAGACCCGTAACGGTAGACCTCGGGTTTAGACGTACCGATGAATGGATCAGTGTTTCTTGCAACCTCATCCTCATCTGCGAGTATGTTTAAAAATAGAAGTCTAAAGAGGTGCAGACACTTTGAAACAGCCTAAGAAGTAGCAAACCTATGTTTCCCAGCACTCTCGATTTATTCTAGATCCACCGAAGTGCTAAATAGACAAAACAACGCCATATGCACAAGATATTACAACACGATAGGATAACATAATCAACGATGTTACAACTTCGATTAGTTCCATACCGAACAAGAAATCAACAAAGTAACTAAGTGGAACACTTACTTAAGGTCTCACGAACTTGTGAGGTGTGACTTCATTTCAACGGACAAATTGGATTTAGCTGGACAGTCAACATGTTTGCTGTTATTCTCGCGGTGCTTGTTCTGGCCGGGTGTCACCTCGTTCTAGGGGTGGTCAGTGTGGGCGTTGGGGTGATTGCCAGTATACAAGCAGAGGTTTGGTTGGCCCATACAGTCTCACCTATATGGAGCGGTGGATTTGTAAGTTTGACTTCATTCATTTTACGTTTTTAGAGATGATCCTTTTAGAGATGTTTGGGGTAGCCCATTATGGTGATAACTTATTTCTGTACATTCTGATACTAATCACAACTTTCTGTTTCAAAGCGGCAGTTTGCCTTCTACAGTTCTTGGAAGGAATAGAAAGAAGGCGACCGCCATCTCTTACGAGGTTGCTATTTGTGATTTTTCGTGTTGAGTAAAATACTAATATCCACATTGTATAATGTTGTGTAAAATCAAAATGACACATGCAGCAGCATATAGCAGGCCCCAGTGGAACTTTTTCACAGAGGCGGGGCGCAACAACGCATGTCTCCATGATCTATACGTACAAATACTCACCTCATTGGTTGTAACTTATATAATTTTATCTGGGCATGGCCAAACTACAATTATACAAAAAGTACATTTGTGCAGTTACATTAATCTATAGAGACATTGTGTTCTAACTGATTAGAATACGACATTGAAATGTCGTATCTGATGATGGAATACGCGCGTTGATATTCCCAGCTTGTTTTCCATCGCTTCATCATTATCACTCTTCGGTGATTCAATTCTTCCGATGTATTCAACTATTTCTGTCTGCATTATTAGATTACCCTTAACGAACTATAATAATTTCACAATATTCAGTAATAAATCGGCTGGGCTATTTTAATCGACTTTCGTCCCCTGAATGATGGTCCCAATTCTATACGACCCTTAACTGGTACTCATTTAGATAATAAAACTCGACATATCACTGTGAAACTTGTCCCGTACCATCAATGTGTAGACTATTTACCAAATATTTCATTCATACCTTGTTCATTTTTTAGAAAATCCGTAGAATCGGTCATTAAGCAGATACCCGGATCTTCTTATTTAAAACACAATAATGCAATTAAATTGATCCAGAAGAACCAGTTGATGTCATCATAAACTTTATGAACTTCAGTCCATTGGAGTTGTGAATAATTTCATAGAAAGTAAAATGCCAGGATGTACCGCACTGATTTGATACAATTATAGTTTCGTAAAGTAAAACTGACATGAATTTCAAATTTGCGTCATTTCTTGATCATGGGAGTTATTAGATCAGCTGGGTAAGAGTGTTCTTAAATTGACGGAATCTGCGATTAAATTGATCCAGAACATACAACCCAATGATGTCATCGTAAAGTTCAATGGAGTTATGAATAAATCTCAAACCATTTTATTAGTTTAGGGAATGGGTTGAACTTTTTGAAACCGGAGAATAGGTGTATATTCTCCGAATGCAGGAATGGAGACATCACCACGTTTATTGACCGTCATTGTATCGTTGTATTAACTGTGACTCCTGTGATCAGTCCATGGACTCGTGGTTGGCTAGGTTTTTTTGGCCACTTGCTCAATACTATTGACAAATACGGCAGTCTATAGCTACATAGTCCTTTCACTATATGCCAGCTTATCAGATATCTTAGAAAATAACTTCCTCTCTAAATATTTGCACCATCGATTCTGAGTTTAGATAGACAGAATCTATGAATTAGAGATGACATGCGATCTATATCTTAATGTTAAAATAGCAAAACGCCACGCAATAACGTTACCGCAGCCAATGCCTCAAAGTCACGTATCATTCGGAGAATATAATGGATGAAGGTCGGATTCCTCCCTGCAGTCAAAGTTCTCTATAGACAAGCCAAATCGAATGAATGCAAAGTCCTTAGTCCCTGAATTGACAAATCATATCTTTCAAATATTGCCCTTTGTAGTTTCTTGTCTGATTCTTATTTAACAATTAAGGTTTTTATTGAGTTTTAAGATGACCTGGATTGAACTAATGAATGAATAATTACAAGGAGCACACGCGTCTCAAACCTCGTGGTTACGTCAACCATTCGCCTAGAATGAACTAGTAACGTAAACTGCGAGTTGTCAGTCACTGATAACTCAGTTTTACAGACCAAATGTCCAAATGGATCCACATAAAGCATACGAGACCTTTCATCTGTCAAGTTACAACCAAACTCAGTGTTCATGACAAAACTGGTGGAAAATTATGCTCAGAGAACGTCTTTCGAACAACCTTAAAGTCCCCGTCTAAAGTTTGAAAATATTTTTTTATCATTCATTTACTATTTGTCAGGACTTAAAAAGTGATTTTAGAGATTTTTGAACAAAAATTTTTTTTTGAAAAAAAAGTTGTGAGCATTTCATTTCTCAAATATTCAAATTTCCCGCCATTTTTCAAAAAAAGTTGGAATTTCTTAATCATCAAATATTTCTTAATGCATTTCAAAAAGATTATATTTTTAACACCAATGCAAAGATTGAACAAAAGACACACTATTTCAATGATAAAATGTCATATTTAATGGGCCACTTCAATGTTTTAGCTTATCAAAAATATTTTGAAACATTAGTGATGTCACTAAGGTAACAAAAACTTTTTGAAAAAAATTGAATTTTTTTTTTCGATGTCAATCTTTTCTAAATATGCTAGACTTTCATAAAAAAAACAATATTGATTGTCTAACCAGGTTAAAAGGAAGAATAAATTATGTTTTAGATATCATTGTACCATTGGTTTCTATGAGAACTAAAATTTTGAAATGCATTTTTCTCAGAACCATTTTCATGCACTGATAAGTTCATTTCTCGCTTGTTTATCAACCGATTTTCTTAATTTCTTCGGCAAAAAACATGGGAGGATGTATGCTATGCATTGGTATGAATTGTGGCTAATTAGAAGATATGAGTGACCTCTAAAAGTTGGTTTTAAACAAACTCACAAATTTTGGAACAAAAAGTCTATCAAAAACCACTTTTTGAAATTAAAAAAAAAAGTTTCACATATCACACTTTGATAACATTGGGTAAGACTACAATATAAGCCAAAGTGGTTTAAACTTTACATGGGGCCTTTAAGACTGGTGATCAATCAAGTGCCTGATCTCTCGAATTGCACTAATATCGCCTTGAGCTCTAGCGTTGCTTTCTTTTCAAAGTGATTTTGCAGAAGTCAATACACTGAATACCTTTTGACGTCATGAGACCCAATTAAATCCACTGGATGTTAATTAACTATCATAATGATGGTACCATAATTATATTATGTTACTTTTATATACTAATATTAAGTTTTACTTCATCATCTAACTACATCATTAAAAATAATGAAGTGAAACCCCATGCGAATGATGAACTGTCATTAGCCTATTCATTTGCTAATCACTTGCCACTGAGCTGCAAGATAACTAGGGAGGCTGATATCTTTTACTAATCGGTAATCATCACAGACAGAGTGAGTGACAACTGAACAACATTAGGATAACTCCATTCACCACAGCGATTCACGATGAACAAAGACTTTAAAATCTTGTCCGTATTGAAGAGAATGTAATTATAACTATACTAGTATACCTTATCATATCATTTCGCTATGGCCGCCTCGTAACATCGATTTTCTCACGAACTCCCCTTTTTCTTCATAATAAACGACGATGATAGAAAGAATACCTCAAATTACGCGATATTGGAACAACGGAAATTAATAAAACCTATCAACATAAGGTCTCTCCAAAGGTTGGATATTCAATATAAGCTAAGGCTATTATTAAAGGGCAAAACAATATTCAAACCCTTCAACTGGAAAAGATCAAATGCACTCGTAAAGTCGTAAACGTTTACTAAAACACATCAAAAGTTCCTAAAGATGACAATATAGTTTTAAATTGGAAGGTTTTTAGCAAGTAAGGGACTACTCCTTTGGTAAACCCCACCCCAAAAGAGATATTGCCAAAAATTGTTGGAAAGTAAATCATGTGACAGTTTGTGTGTCACTGAAGACATTCTGAGCGATACTTCTTAAACGATTGTAGCTAGATTTATTATGACGAAAGTATAACAAAAGTAAGATGCCTAAAGTGACAGGATGCCTGTCACAAAAATTGAAGCCTTAATAATAATCTGTCACATCTCGAATGTGACATATTGATGAAAATAGACATTTGTTTTCTGTAATTCTAATAAATAGATTTCCGTTTTGAGTCTAATTGGTTATCAACGAAAAGGTAAATCATATTGCATGATTTCACCTTTAAAATAGAACTACGCCTACTTAACATATAATGGACGTACGAAGCTCTGCACTCGCTCTCGTGATCATTTTTGGGATCATGTAGCGGGAACGTAAATACGGTTGCTAATTGAGGTGATGTCAAGTTGATAAAGGAGGATATTACGAAAAGAGAATAATAACAATTTATAATTATGCCATGTAATATACCCCTTTAAAGTATAATTGCACCAATATTCGAGTTGTGTGTTTCCGCTAAGTTTTTGTCAAATGCCAATCTTTTCTGCTAATACAATTTGTTCACATACTTGTACTTGCACGGAATACCACTCAAGAGCAGTTCAATAGCAAAAAATACCAATTCAAGAGAAACTCTAAGAGCAAACTCTTCCATTGATCGATCAACCGGGATATTATTACTTTTGTTCAATACTTTGCACGTATTTTTGTTCAATACTTTACTCGTTTTCTGTTTTGTCTTTTATACCTTGCGCTGCATCGTAGTCTATGCTCAAGAGAATTATTCCGTTTAAATATAATATTCATATTTATCTGCATTCTTTTCCTCATTGTCTTTTTCAGTTTATCATCACTGGAATACTTGGATTTGCCTGTGCCAGAAAGAAAACTTCATATGTAGTAAGCATTATTACATGAGGCGGTACTGTTGTTTTACATACTACTAACTGTAATGTACGCATACATGAAATACACGATCGTACGTGGCAAATTTGAAAATCAAATAGGACGATCGTACGTGTCATATCTGAAATTCGAAATACACGGTCGTACGTGTCACATCTGGAAATCAAATACACGATCGTATGTGTCATATCTGAAAATCAAATAAACGGTCGTAGGTGTCATATCTGAAAATCGAAATACAAGGTCGTACGTGTCATATCTGAAAATAAAATAAACGGTCGTAGGTGTCATATCTGAAAATCGAAATACAAGGTCGTACGTGTCATATCTGAAAATAAAATACACGATCGTACGTGTCATATCTGAAAATTGAAATACACGATCGTGCGTGTCATATCCGAAAATCAAATACACGGTCGTACGTGTCATACCTGAAAATTGAAATATACGATCGTACGTGTCATATCTGAAAATCAAATACACGATCGTGCTTGTTATATCTGAAAATCGAAATACACGATCGTACGTGTCATATTTGAAAATCGAAATACACGACCGTACGTGTCAATACACGATCATATCATACCTGAAACTCGAAATACAAGATCGTAGGTGTAATATCTGAAAATCAAACACAAGTCATAAACGTGTCATATCTGAAAATCAAATACACCATCGTAAATGTCATATCTGAAAATCAAAATACACGGTCGTACATGTCAAATTTGAAAATCAAAATACACGATCGTATGTTTCATATCACGATCGTACGTGTAATATCTGAGAATCAAATACATGGTCATAGTATTAAACGTGTCATAGTCGAGATACTCGATCTGTACGTGTCATATCTGAAAATCAAATACACTATCGTAAGTCTGATATCTGGAAATATGATCGTAAAAAATAACACAGGCTTCATCAGCAATATTCTTATGCTGTTATGGTTAAATATGATTTGCATTGACAACGCAGGCTTATTTCAGTTAATAAACAGTATGCTTCGTCAAATATTTGACGTCGATATATTAATATTTGACTTGATTAGTAGTATGCAGGGCGACATCATCACCTCGATTTATATGAATGTATACAATCGTCAGTAAAGCCAACATAGTATGCTAACAGACGATAAAGATTCCTACGTTTACATTATCAGTTTATCTTCGATTGATCTAATCTCCTTTTCTAAATACAGAAATCGATGAGTTTCTATCATTAGAGGAATAATTGGAAATACTGCAAGATTCACTCCCCATTCCGCTGTGATAAATTCCGACACATTGATAAAGACGTCTAGAAAATCTAGTCGAGGCATTTACCATGTGTGATTTATAGATTCTACATTGGTTTATTATGAGAAAAGTATAGCCCCGATGATCATTTCGTTTCTGAATGATTATAATGATAGGGAATCACGTTTGCCAAAGCTAGCAAAGCAATTGATCGTCTAAACTATGATAAATTATAGCCTCGCTTGCCTATAGAAAACTAGGAAATTGTTCAGTTTAAGACTTGTACCAGAGGCTGATAATTCATCCCACTGGTGTAGTTTTTCTCTTTTAATAGCGTCTGCACAATTTCTACCAACCTATTCTAAAGAAATAAACAATTTCTATAAATTGTAAAACTTGAAATGATATTACATGATAACTAATTAGGCTTCTGATAAGTAGTTTTTCTATCATCTGTTTCAGATATTATGTTTCACGGCGTTTTCTATAGTGTCACTTGTGACGGCCGTTGTAAGTATCCAACTGTTGAGATTGGGCCTAGTAAACCATACTACAGACGGTCACACCTTCCAGAAGGCCGAAAAGGACATTTTAATAATAATAGCCCTAGTGGACGCTGGTGCCGAATGTCTGGTGTGTATCATCTCTTCATTCGTCAGCTGCAGGGTGGCTAAGCTGGCCAAGAAAGAATTGTTTAAGAAAAGAGAGGGGACTTTTCACGTTCAGGTATATGGAGATAAAGATATTGTCGTGGTGTCAAATCCCCTGAAATCTGACGCTGACACGGCAGTTTGATTAAAAGTAACATAAAAGTCATCCTTGTCTGTATCTTCGCTTTATTCGAACGCAGCGAAGCTTTAGCTTGTGTTAAATATTCACTGGTAATCCCAGAATCACCTTAGATTTTTGATTCAGATCAGCTTGGGCCCCACGATAAGTGAGTGACTTAAAATATGACTGAATCAAAAAGAATATGGCGAAATTAATTAAATTCTGGGCATCATATTTGGATATTACATCGGTGAACCATGAAACATTTCAGAATTGCAGCTAAGTTGTAATCTTGTAAGCTGACAAGCAAGATGAACACAGGCTTTTAGTTTGTAATCTCTTTTGTATAGTTTCTAGTAGTACAAGCTTAAAAGGCAAGATAAACATGTAGCCTTTAGTGTACTATTCTAAAAATACAAGATACCAGATTTTAATCTCGGAATGATAATATCCAAAAATGACGCGCCAAATTCAAGAAGCCATTCTTAATCTAAAAATGTGTGTTTGTGTGTGTATGCAAAGCAACTAGTGTCTGTATTTCTAAAACAGATCTATGAATATATATATGTACAGAGAGAAACAAAGCAAGACAAATAAATCAAAGGATGGTCATTGTTTATCCGCATAAATAAATTATTTCCAGACAATCTGATCTGATTTGATATGAACTTATCTTGTGTGCTGTTGCCTATTTGTGGTTGTCTCTGTTGTTTAATTGCCATTGTCAATATTTGCTTAGTGCCTATTGATCGAGGAATGCCGATTCACTTATCACCAGTCACAGATGCTTTTTTAATCTGCAGGCTAACACCGTCAAACACCAAACTCTTGCAGTCCGGGAGGTGCTGTCTCATGTTTCATTAACTTCTACACGTGAATCAATAGTACTATCAATTTAATTATGAAACATGGAAATAAGTATTCACTTGTAAATACAGTATCTGTTTGTTTACAAGGATGGGTAGACAGATTAGTTGCGGTTGCCCATTAGTTGTTAAATGAATTAGAAGTAAAAGACATGAAAGAAACGAGATGAGAGTATGTAAGTTTCAAAATAAAGTCACAATTTTCATATCATACAATGTCAATGTCATCCTAATTCTTTGATTTTTAAAGCTTATTTAAAGTTATTTCCCTTTTTGAATTGTAATGAATTTGGATATTTCAGCAAGTTAAATCTTTAATAACTTTTATGTTGTGATCACATAATTTAATGCTTTCTTGAATAAAATAAGATTATCATACGTTTTGAAAATATCACTTCCTAACACTTTTCACTCTATAAATCTTCGCTGCCCGTTTAGATAAAATGGAAATTTTGAGACAGTCCCTCGCCGCCATTTTGTTTTATTTCATACTTCAAGCGATTGTAGTTTCCCGGGTATTCCGGCCCCTCTATCCCCATTGATTTCGTACTTTATCAAATCGGGGATTGGGGTAAAAACATACTGACATCGTGTAGCTGTAGTTCTCAATGTACGTGTGCATCCCACAAATGTAGTTGTGAAGTGTTTCACGAATGTTCAGGATGAACCACCAACGGTACCATACCCTTTGCATTCGTTCGACTTCACTTCTTAAAGAGAGCTAGCGCTTCGTCTTCAGTTTAGTTTATAACTAGACTCTGCGCGCAGGGTAACCGGGCCATAGGAAAACGTAAACATAAGTAATCACGGTGTTCATCCATTCTGATACTCATCACATCTTTCTGCCCTCAACTAAGAGAAGCTAATAAAATGCCATGATTTCTCATGATGGTGTTCATCCGCCATGTTAATTCTTGGACCATCACCCATTATTCTGAATTGGCCATTATCAATTTCATGGGCCTCTTCATTGGGACTAACCAGACCTCTTCTTACCCAAACTCTGCGGAGGAAGACTAGTTGCATCAATTTGAGATTGATAGTACAATTGACGACAATTCACAGTTCTGCACTGTTTCAGCAATTTATGATCAATTTTGAAATTCCCAAATTCACTCTCAATCAACCTGACCTTGTCCTTGATAGCGGGAGTAACGACCTATAAGAGCAACTTGGTCTATCAAAGAATTCAGCTCACTGAACCGTATATTGTAGTTGTCACACTAGCACACTCGGGAGTTGATGCTGTATCTCATCATTTGTAAAGTTATGTTAACAGGTTACAATATCTCATATACACAGTGATATACATGTATTGATCACGTACATTCACAATGTAAATTAGTGAAACATAGACAATGCACATCAGCAGATATTGTGTTTGTAAAGCTATAGTCTTGTGTGCTTCTTCCTACAGTCTCGTTCTCTGCTACTTCTCTATGTCATCTTTACACTTACAATAAAATGACACATAATCATAGAAATTATAATTTGGCCATGTACTGATAAAAATGAGAATAGGGAGAAAATCAGCACTCTCTGATTTTGATAGAAATAGACCTTACATTTCTAAATCAACTTATTCAAGACAAAATTGGCCATTACGAACTGAAATCAACTGAAAATAAAACAAGTATTTCATTAATACAAAAATTGATATCTTGCATTATTATTAAACCTTTAAATAGTGATCTCAATAAAAGAAAATTGCAATGTTTTATTTTTTATTCTATAAATATAAAGAATGTAATCTAGAGTCAGAGAGTGATAACTGAATGCTGAAATAAATTGATGATATTCAACATAACTGCATGTTTCTATGAATGTGCTGAAAGCATGTTGGTCTCTATCACTATCACAATATATTTCCTCACTTATTCAGCCCCCTTTCTTGGCAATCATTTCTACATCAAAAGCAATGTCACATCAAGATTTAATATTTTCAACTTAATTTTCATCATCAATACATCAGCTAAACTTGGCTATTTTTGACTGTAGGATGAAGCATACATGAATGGTATCTATGGCAACGATATCTATGGCAATGGAAACTATGAGAATGGTAACTATGTGAGTAACTATTTTCAAGAGAACAACGCCTTCATGACTGATGGCAGTAGGTTTACATTCAGTGAGCATGACATCGAGCTACAGGTAGAGGGGGACAGTGGGGAGACTATCACCCCGGAGATTGATGGACTCAGTGCACCAATACAAAAACATAAACGTGAGAATCCTGATAAAAAACATGAGAAATCAATTCGATTTACATTACCAACTGATATAGAATGTCAAGAAAATGGATAGTTACACCATGATGAATATTACGTGAATCTAGATCATTCCACCCATAGTGCCTGCACCGAGACTGCTGTATATTGTAACTATAGAAACACAAAGTTCATCCATCACCATGACAACATGCAGAAAAATATACATCAAAGACATAATCATCACTTTGACAACATGGAGAAAGTATGTGGATTAGACACATTTCATCACCATGGCAACAGATCAAGGATATCATAAAATCATGAACAATGGATAGATAATCTATCAAACATAAATGTGAAGTAATATAACATGTATGCGGATGGACACACTTTACCTCAAATGCCCAGAGGGAGCGACGGAGCGTAGGAAGCTTACTTGAAATTGTACACAGATTCTCACTTTAATCTGACACATTATATCTCAGATTATGTATGACTTGTATTTTACATGCTACCAATAAATGCTTTTAGCTGTAAAAGCATGGATTTAGGTGTCGATAACTAATAGCATTATTAGCAATATGGTAAATATGGAAGTAGTTTGACTTCAGGGAGAAATTGAGGCAGTCTCATATGATAAGGCCGGTACAACTTAATTTAAAGGGCTTTATTTTTCAAGACTATTTTTTGACATACACAAAAAATAACATGTCATACAGACTAGGCTTACTGTAAAAAATTCTAAAAACATTATCTCTGAGCAGACAACTATGTTGTACAGGCTTTACATATTTTACAAACATTTACAAAGAAGTATTATTTCAAATACCAAATAAATTGTATATAGGAAGTACATATTTATAGAATAAAAAAATAAAACATTGCAATCCTCTTTTGATGAGATCACTATTTAAAGGTTTAATAATAATCCAAATTATCAATTTTTTATGAATGAAATACTTGTTTTATTATTACTCCTTGGAGATCCATATCCCATTTTAGCAGGAAATAATACCAGGTGTTATTACCTCATTGTCATGTTACTTATTCTCTGATTGGTAGAACACAAGTCACATGACATATCCCTTGATGTTACTTATTCTCTGATTGGTAGAACACAAGTCACATGACATATCCCTTGATGTTACTTATTCTCTGATTGGTAGAACACAAGTCACATGACATATCCCTTGATCATTTTGTGAGCCTCATTTTGTATATAAAGTGAATATCTCCTAATTTCTGACACTTTTTATCATCTCATCCAGACTCTGGTTCAACCATAGGCATAACCAACTTGCCAGATTCCAAATAGAAGTATAACCTTGGGATTTCAAAATTAGATGAGAATGGTTGCTTTGCACATTCCCAAAACATCATTTCATTTTTAATTCATCGGACATGTGCTTGACAAATCACTGTGCATGGCAATTATATATATTACTGACCAAATATTTCAAACCATTGAGATGAATACTACTACCTGTAATCTTTCACATACTGTAGATTGGATTAATTTGGCGCCCGCTTTAATTTGGCGAATTTGGCGAAATTGAAAAATTCGCCAATATAAATCTTCGCCAAAATTTAGAATGAATCCCCGGGAATTATCTAGGGTTTTTGTCCAGTGTGTTTAGGTCACTTCCAGTTTAGTTTTTTCCAAAAATATGAAAAAATGTCTCTCATAAATTGGCTCAGAACTGGTCAGTCACTCATTAATACTCAGGGAAAAACTAGAAAGAAAAATCGCAGTATAGTATCAGCATCGATCGAGGTGCAAAATGTAAAGGATGATCTCACAAAAATGTACAAACGTGGCGGATATCGCCAATGGTCTTCAAAAGAAAAAATGAATAGCCAAACATGCCCATTTACATGGTAGGCCTAATTCGCAAACAGCGCTTAAGTTTAATTTTTTTTGCATATCAGCCAAATTAAATAGCCGCCAATATGCCAAAAATGGCAAAAACGCCAAATTAAGTAGCGCCAAATTAACCCAATCTACAGTACATGTATTTCAGAAAGTGTTAAGGCTCGTGGAATATCATCTTGTAAAAGTGCCACGGGTATTATATAAATAGAATGAAATATTTGTTTTAATAAATGAGATATGAAAATTCCAGAAAATAGTGAATACATCTTTTGTATCAATGGTTGCCTAATTTGTTAAGCATCGCCAGGCCAGTGAATATCACCTGATCTTTCATGTCATGTGATTATGTTTTAACCAATCATACAATTGTAAAGTGTATACCATATGTGATGTACTTTGTGCTTAAGAGTTATGTGAATCAAAATGGTGTCTTGGTGCCTGATTTGTGACTGTTTTGTAATGTTTAAACAGAAAATGACAGTGAAAATAAACATTTGCAACAAAAGTCTTCTGTTTGCAATTTCATTTTCAACCATTTTGTATTTCTGCAATCCAGGCATTCACCATGTTCAAATTGTACTATTACTTGAGTAATTAATTGGTTGACATATTAAATTATATTACATTCTATATCCCCCAAGGCAATTTCATAAGCCTATTAACCCGAATAAAACTGATATAACGAGCCCATGATTACCAATTACTCAATTACTTCACCCAATAAACAGGGGTTCAATAAATGCGATAAAACATGTATATATGAACACCTCTCGGAATCGGAAAACTTCTCAATGTGACCACTTTCTTTGACTTAATTTTCTATTCTTTCATTGCACTTGAAATATGAAGACCTGCTAATTTGAACACTTTTGGCCTGTTCCAATGGCATTTGGAATAGGGAAGTTTTGCTGTATTTTAAGAACTACAGATCCCATAAAATTCTTAAAAAATTCTCAAAAAATAGAAGATGATACATTCATAATGAACAAAGGATGACATAATTTCTCCAGATTTAAGCAACTAAGGGAATTAATTATAAGGACACCAAAATCATACAGAGAAATACTAAGAGAACACTTATATGTAGCCTTGCCCAAGTCGGTCTCTTTTACTTATCTTGATTTCTATTATGGTAATAATTCAAGATCAGATAAGTAAAAAACACTGACTTGGGCAAGGCTAACTTATATGTTTTTCAATTGAAACCATGAAAATGAAGTATTGTGATAGTATTATTTTTCCCTTTAACTCAAATTACTGAATTGTACGTATTCATCAACTAATATTTGATATATCCATGAATATTTCCATTACACTGTAGAATTTACCTACTATTAGATCATGGCTTAACCCCTGTTCTATACATTATTAGCATTCATATTTTGTACATGGACTTAATTGTACGTATTCATCAACTAATATTTGATATATTCATGAATATTTCCATTACATTGTGTGTGCCAAAAGAATGCCTTTGATAAATGAATATGCATTAGTAGTAATTTCCCATCCTGTGAAGTATATTTATTAATAAGCTTGCCTACAGAAAATATTTATGAAAGAGAATGTAGGTATTTGAATATAATACTTCAAGTCGCTCAATTGAAAATATTGAACCCATACATTGAACCCAGATGTATTATTGCAAAGTAAAACCTGTCAAACGCCACCAGGATTGTCCAATAGGTGTTCAGACTGGCAGGTGTTCACATTTCAAGGTATTTAAACATGGCAGATTAAGGTATTGACATGCAAAATGTCACTACATGCCACTTGTTACAGACCCTGACCACCGAACACCATCCACAAAAATGTTGGGAGACTATAACAATATTTTGTACTGTACAAACTCATATTTGGAACAGTAAGTGACATCATTAGTTCCATTAATCAAGCCTTTTTAAGCTATTACTACACAAGCTGTAGAGTATTTAGTCTATTTTTTCTTAGCCCTCTGAAGGTTTGGTGCCGACACCTTCACTTTCCCTGGCATGTTCCTGGATAGATCTGTGTCCTAGAAGTAGAGAAACAATGAGTAAACAAAGATAAAATAGGTTGGTGCTACAATGTTAGGGACCTCATCCTAAGTAAAAATATAAGGGATCATACTTTTAACATTAAAGATATCTTTTAAACTACTGATTGAAAACATCATTGCACAACATATCAATCTTTAATACCCTTTGACATAGCTAAGTCATCTAACCCATTTTCCAGCTGTATTCCAAAATTCTCTACTTACCTTAACACTTTTGAAAAGGTCCCTCTCCCTTTGTCCCGTGTACTTCTCATGTTGGAAAATGTTAAGAGCTGTCTTGGCAGCTGAAATAATAGAAAATATGATGCATGATAAAATATATATAGTTTGGAGCAGCATTTTGAGAAAACTGCAATAATTGAAAGCATTCATGTTTGTACATGTAAAACATAGAAACTTCAAATCAATGAAAATAATTCAACAAGAAATAACCACTTTTTGCTATGATTCACAATAATGAAAAATCTGCCAAAATGTAAAATAGATTTAGATAATGAAGATAGATTTCCAATGTTCTTTCTGAATTTGGGAATTTTTAAACATGTAAAAATGTAAAAGGTGCTGGAAAACTGAATTCCAATACCCTGCACACAGAGTCTAGTTATAAACTACCCTCTACCTAGTATAGACTATATTACAGTTTAGCAGTCCCTCCCCAAGAATTGGTGCCTGTGACAGCCAGAGTAGTAAATCATTCAAAATCAACCACGCTGACCCTTTCTCAACCAATCAGCGAAGTGGAAGAAACACATGCTAAAAACATGCTCATTAACTATGCGGGGATGTGTTAGAGGAAATGACCATATAGAGACAAGTCCATATTTTGACGACGAATTCTGATTGGCTCGGTGAGACAGAGATTTATTGTAAATTGAAAAGAGAGAAGACGAAGCTCTTTTTAAGAAGTCCAGTCAAACGAATGCAAAAGGCAGAATTCCAATGGTATATCTGTTCAATTAGTCTACTAAGTTTCAGATATTTTGAGTGCCTATGTCACATAATAGAATCGTGCATACCAAACCTTTCATTATACTCTAGAATTATATCATACATTATATTATTATGTAATATGAGCTTTACACAGGTACCAAGTTATTAATAATATTGTTACATAGAATTCTATGTTGAATAATTATGAGATCAATCATTTTAGAGAATGAAACAATTTGATATATTCATATATATTAAATCAATTAGCCTTGAATGTTCCCAGGTTATGTTGTATAATATATGTAATATGCCTGCATATTATGAATGTTGTATATGATGCTAACATCAAAGATTATTATCACAAAATGAGACAATTGAATTTATGGATACTGTCGCGCAAAATGACAAAATAAAACTTACAATTACAATTTTACAATTTATTAATTTCAATTTCGTCACAATACACAATCATGTATAGTTAGTCTCTCATTGACATTACTGAGTTTGTATGACATAAAGTGTAAAATGTTGCACCATTTGAAACCTATATATATTGCGCCATTTCAACAATCTCTTGGAATAGACTTCTATAGACTTCTAGTTCTTGTAGAGATTGAATCGTAATCAAAATATGCAAAACAAATTACTATTAAAACTTAGCACTAATTTTCATTCATATCTTAATCTATATTTACAAATATATAACTTGAGAAAATTCTTCAAACACAGCATATTCACTCTACTATACCTAACCCCTAGAAATGCATAAGATACTCTGATTGTCTAATTGCATTGTTTAATATATTTTTGAAAGTACCTTATTAACATCTAACTGTCAACCGATAAACCATTAATAAGGAACAGCCAAATAAAAACAAATAACATAATTATTACTAATACGTCAAATGGGTTGCTCATGAACACCAAATGTAAGGTATAGTAGAGTGAAAATAGTAGAGTGAAAATTGTCCACAAAAAAGTTGGAGACTAAACTCATATTTCCGAATGCAACTTTTGGTTGTTGGCTACCGGATTAACCTACTATTTTATGACCACCTCATTTAAATATGAATGGAATAGTGGCAGGTACTTTTCAGATGCCAATACAATAGTAGGTTAATCCGGTAGCCGGAAGCCGATAGTTGCATTTGCAAATACAAGCTTAAACGATATGTCATCACTTCTGTTTGTGACATGATAAAAGGACAAGGGCCAAATAAGTGCAATTCTCGATAAATAAAGCAAAACATACCTGGGTGCTTGGGGCTATTGTTTATTCTTATTATAAAGTTGAAAACATTACATCTGTTTTACATTGCTTGGGAGGGATTAAGTGATTGGTTTTGGTTTTTATATTACCTTCCCAATTAACTATTATTGTGTCCCAATACAGGATGAATGAAAATTCATCAATTAAAGTAGACATATTGTCAATAAATCTTGCACTTGGACATTCATTATTTCTATTTCACATTAACATCTGGTTAAAAGAGTGGGGTGTGTTTTATAAAAGGCCGAATGCGATTTTTTATGATTCTGAGTGTCTAGGATCTTGATTAGTACCACGGTATAAAAACAAAAAGTAGCTAAAACATTACTTTTAATCATACTTTAGTGTTCAATCATACATATGTTCAGTCATTTTGAACTGATACTACCTAATGAAATGTGGATATACTTTAAAGGTGTGTTATATTAGCTTGATTGAGTCGCAGGTGAACTTACTGAATAATTCATCGACAATACATCCACTTCCCCTTTGATTAGCTTTACATGTAAAAGGAACACAAAATTTTAATCAAGGTCACATTTGTCTATGATATTTCAGATAAAATTGTCAATTTGGTTACTCTTTTATCTTCAACATGATTAAAGTGCCTGCATTTACATTCATTTCATATCTCATAATTTAGAAAGTAGAAAGTAGAATTTAATTACTTTTGTCTCAGTCACATTTGTTTTACCACAAGTTTATGGTTGTCATTAAGTTCCCCTATGTAACCTATGGCAGCCAAAGAAAATCAACTCTTGCCTCTAGGTCACCGGTGACATACCCTGTGCGCAGAGTCTAGTTATAAACTACCCTATGCCTAGTCTACACTTTATTACAGTTTAGCAGCCCTGGCCCAACGACCGAAATATTGGACCATTCAGTTGCTGTAGCAAATGTGAATGTCATTGAATCTTTAAAGGAGTGGTATCGATATGGTGAACACACATTTTTCTTAAACCAGCCATCAAAAAATTCTGAAAAATGTACACATTTTCAATTTAATGGCCATCTTTTGGATGGTAACATTATAATTTTAAATATATATATACACTTTTCTGTATATTGTTTTAGAAAACACATCAGACACTTCTTTTGTTCTAGGAATGAAATGAAACATCTATCCGAACCTCATTGGAACAAAACGTTTATCTTAATTTTTATCTATTTCCGTCAAAGCAGACAGGAAATGAAATTGTTCTTTGTTTCATTTTTTATATGATTGTACACATGAACAGTACGTTCCTTTGTAGGCACAATATTCATTTTGACTTGTACAAATCAAAGGGTTGTAGATCTATAAAATCTTGTATTTAATGAAATATACAGTTATTCAACTTTCATCCATTAAAAAATCCAAATAAGGTAATTTCATAAACAATAATATCCATTACTTTGGTATAAAATGAAAAACTTGGGGGGGGGGTCAGATAATTCACAGAGGTACTATTGCTCAATTTACTACTGATCACATAGATACTTTGTAAACAGGTCTACTATCACTCCCCCCAGTTTTCTGCAAGTTAAAATGCTAAATTCTGCAAGTGAAATTAGTGAATTCTGCAAGGGGAAAAGGCTAATTCTGCAGAAATTCCGCGGAAAATATCGTGATAGATATAATTAAAACGGGAAAATTTCATGATAGTTACATAGGCAGTCACTACGTCACTACTCAATACATGCTGCCATCTAGCGACAGAAATCAAATGACGAAGTTTAAAACTTTCACTTCGCATAATTTGGTAATTTTTGGGTTATTTCTACAAGGGATTTGACTGAAAACGTGTGAAATTGTTGGGGAAATTGTTACAGGTAAGACTGACTATTCAAACTTTTGGAAAATATATCGATTCCGCGGAAAATTCCGCGGAGATTGGCCAAAATAGTTGATTCTGCAATTCCGCGGGCAAAGGCAAATTCCGTCCGCGCTCTGCAAACACGGAATCCTGGGGGCAGTGTACTATGATCTACTATTATATATTTTAACCTTGGACTGCA
The DNA here is from genome assembly GCA_903813345.2 of Owenia fusiformis. NCBI lineage: Eukaryota > Metazoa > Annelida > Polychaeta > Sabellida > Oweniidae > Owenia > Owenia fusiformis. Next base: position 1,395,068 of record CAIIXF020000008.1, read on the forward strand.
GAGAAATCTCATCAAGTCCATGCTCTGAGGACTGGAGCAGTCATTCAGTTTAAGGTAGTTGCACATTGGCAAAACATTTAGGCCTACATGTGTATAACTACCTTAAATCACATAAAAGAACAAAAGATCAATAATAGTTTGAGGGAAAGGTAGCAAAGAATTGTTCTTTTCAGGATAACTAATCAATATGACATTTTGTTTTCCATGAAACTAAGAAATAAGTAACAGTAATTGAAGCGAGAAGTGAGAAAAATAATATGGTGAAAAAAAGTAATATGGTGAAAAATATAATATGGTGAAAAATATAATATGGTGATCATGTTGTTAAAAATGGGAAAAAGAGAAACCTATCAAATTAATTAAAGCTATCAATATTGTATGAGCTACACTAAAAATGCAAGGAAATGCAAGAAAAGAAAGTTTATTTGAACTTCACGCATAAAAGTGTCCATAGCCATTGAGATGTTAGCCAGGGGCTTGAGACAAATAAAAAAATATGACATTGATCTTGGATTAATATTGGCAATTCACTTTATTCAACGTAAAATCGATTATGAAAAAGTAAAAACTCAGGTAAAGAATTTGAGTAATGTGAGACCTCCTGAGCATTGCCTGGCTATTGTATCAACATTATGGTTTTAATAATTCTCTGTTTTATACCCATAAAAACCCATAAAAAATAATAAATCTCAAAGCTATGTTGCGTGTCCTCTTAGCAGCCTCTACGACATAATTAACTTAACTCATTCTGCAGTTTGAAGCAACAGCTTGGAAAATCCTGTTTCAATTATCCAAGAAAAATCAATCCATGTTAGCGAAATGGAGGACAATTTATGACACTTATCAAGATAGATGCAATTTCGAATCTAATTAATGCCTCTGTTTTTGCACCAAGCAAAATACCCTAGAGAGTGATCTCATGAAGATTCCTGCAATATATTATACATTTCATATATTCTTTTTTAAGACCCTTGCACCTCAAAGCTGGAGGGCCTTATGGCTAATGGGCATACACTTTACATGGTTTTGAGAAGGAAAGCTAAAGGAGGGCTTACACTTTATAAAACAGGGGGTATAATAACTAGACTTTGGAAATTGAACGAAGTTCAATTTCAGACTCCAGATCTAGACTTTTTTAAGCCCAGTCATCTAAAATAAGCCTAGTCATCCAGTATAAGCTGAGTCATCCAGAATAAGATGGATGGATAAAATAGGAAGGTAGGATAGGATAGAATGGGAAGGAACGATAGGATAGAATAAGAAAGAAGGATAGGATAGAACAGAATAGGAAGAAAGGATATGATAGGAGAGGATAGGAAGGATAGGAAGGAAGGATAGATAGGAAGGATAGGAAAGGATCAGATAGGAAGGATGGATTAATTTTTCAATATTTTCTTCTCTACTCTTGACTTTCTATCAGGATACCGTCAGATCGAAGGAAGGATAGATAGGAAGGGAGAATCATCCAGAATAAGATCATCTAGATAGAAAGGATAGGATAGACCTAGATTTTGATCTAGGTCCTGGACTGGATTTGGACCTAGACTTGACTTGGACAAAACTGGACTTGGACCTGGACTTGACCTTGACTTGGACCTGGAAATGGACTGGACTGGTATTTTTTCAATTTTATTTCACTTTTCTTGACATTCTATGAGGGTACCATCAGATCGATTTTTCTCGAACTTCCAAAACGTCATAACTCCTGAACCGGAAGTCAGATCTCAATTCGGTTTTCAGATTCGGAATCCTAAGAAAATTTCCTATAAGACTAATATCCTGGACATTGGATTCGGAGAACTTTTTTTCGGACCTCGTTTTCGGACACTGATATCTCGAAATCGGTTCGAGATATCAAAAAACTAAATCGACCCTAGGTTTCCTACTTTTTTATGAGGAACACAATGAAAAAAAACCAGATCGAAAATACTGAAGGACGACTGAGAAAATCGAAAAAAGTGACAAAGTACTGGATTTGACCCAGTTCCTGACCTTTGACCTAGATAAAAATTTGACCCAATTTCCCACCAACTAGATACTGAACCTAAATAAACTGTATTATGGTCTTTACTGGATACCCCATAGTTACTGAAAAAACTCCCGAAGAATAATAATAACTAGACTTTGGAAATTGAACGAAGTTCAATTTCAGACTCCAGATCTAGACTTTTTTAAGCCCAGTCATCTAAAATAAGCCGACTCATCCAGAATAAGATGGATGGATAACATAGGAAGGTAGGATAGGATAGAATGGGAAGGAACGATAGGATAGAATAAGAAAGAAGGATAGGATAGGACAGAATAGGAAGAAAGGATATGATAGGAGAGGATAGGAAGGATAGGAAGAAAAGGATACGAAGGAAGGATAGATAGGAAGGACAGGATAGGATCAGATAGGAAGGATGGATGAATTTTTCAATATTTTCTTCTCTACTCTTGACTTTCTATCAGGATACCATCAGATCGATTTTCGAAAATTTCAAAACGCCATAACTTCCGAACCGGAAGTCGGATATAAATTTGATTTAAAGATTCGGATTCCTGACAAAATTCTACCCCTAATTCATAACTCATACGTTAAATTTGGCGAATTTTTATTTTGACCTACTTTTTGGACACGCCATAACTTCGGAACCGGAAGTCGGATCAAAATTTGGTTTGCAGATTCGGATTTCTGAGAAAATTCTATTTTTAATTCATAACTCAAACGTTAAATTTGGAGAACTTTTTATTTTGACCTACTTTTCGGACACCATATCTCAAAAGTGGGGCAAAATACTTTCTGACGGCAAAAGGCTAACACTATTAGCACACTCTTGGCTACATGTATACAAAATTTCGAAGAATATAATTAATCTGTAGTGTCAGAATCGCAAAAATAAGGAAACACTTTGAATTTGACCTAGATTTTGACCTAGGCATTTTGGTGTCCAAATTTTAAAGCTAGATGGCTTTTGAGGTCCCATTCTTTTAAAAGCTTTCATTATATTTAGCTGAACTCAGTCTATATTTCGTATTTTTCACTTCAATAAAATCTTTTTTTCCATTGACTTAACATGGGCTCCAAATTTAGCGATTTTTGAGCTTTCAAAACGCCATAACTTCAGAACCGGCAGTCTGATCCAAATTTCGTTTTCAGATTCGGAATCCTGAGAAAATTTCCTATAAGACTATTATCCTTGACATTTGATTCGGAGAACTTTGAGATATCAAAAAACTAAATCGACTCTAGGTTTCCTACTTTTTTATAAGGAACACAATGAAAAAAACCCGGATCGAAAATATTGAAGGACGACTGAGAAAATCGAAAAAAGTGACAAAGTACTGGATTTGACCTAGTTCTTGACCTTTGACCTAGATAAAAATTTGATCCAATTTCCCAGCAACTAGATACTGAACCTAAACAAACTGTATTATGGTCTTTACTGGATACCTTATAGTTATTGAGAAAACTCAAAAAGAAAAATAAGAATAATAACTAGACTTTGGAAATTGAACAAAGTTCAATTTCAGACTCCAGATCGAGACTTTTTTAAGCCCAGTCATCTAAAATAAGCCGAGTCATCCAGAATAAGATGGATGGATAAAACAGGAAGGTAGGATAGGATAGAATGGGAAGGAACGATAGGATAGAATAAGAAAGAAGGATAGGATAGAACAGAATAGGAGGAAAGGATATGATAGGAGAGGATAGGAAGGATAGGAAGGAAAGGATACGAAGGAAGGATAGGATAGGATAGGAACAGATAGGAAGGATGGATGAATTTTTCAATATTTTCTTCTCTACTCTTGACTTTCTATCAGGATACCATCAGATCGATTTTCCGAAATTTCAAAACGCCATAACTTCCAAACCGGAAGTCGGATCGAAATTTGATGTAAAGATTCGGATTCCTGACAAAATTCTACCCCTAATTCATAACTCATACATTAAATTTGGCGAATTTTTATTTTGACCTACTTTTTGGACACGCCATAACTTCGGAACCGGAAGTCGGATCGAAATTTGGTTTGCAGATTCGGATTTCTGAGAAAATTCTATTCATAATTCATAACTCAAACGTTAAATTTGGAGAACTTTTATTTTGACCTACTTTTCGGACACCATATCTCAAAAGTGGGTCAAAATTCTTTCTGACGGCAAAAGGCTAACACTATTAGCCCACTCTTGGCTACATATATACACAATATCGAAGAATATAATTAAAGTGTAGTGTCAGAATCGCAAAAATAAGGATAAACTATGAATTTGACCTAGATTTTGACCTAGGGATTTTGGTGTCCAAATTTTGAAGTTAAGTAGCCTTCAAGGTTCCCTTCTTTCATAGGCTTTCATTATTTTAAGCTGTACTTAGTCTAAATCTCGTAATTTACACTTCAAAAAAACCTTATTTCCCTTGCCATAACATGGGGCACCAAATTTAGCGATTTTTGAGCTTTCAAAATGTCATAACTTCCAAACCGGAAGTTGGATCGAAATTTGGTTTGCAGATTCGGATTCCTGACAAAATTCTACCCTTTATTCATAACTCATACGTTAAATTTGGAGAACTTAATATTTTGACCTACTTTTCGGACACCATATCTCAAAAGTGAGTCAAAATACTTTCTGACGGCAAAAGGCTAACACTATTAGCACACTCTTGGCTACATGTATACACAATTTCGAAGAATATAATTGAAGTGTAGTGTCAGAATCGCAAAAATAAGAAAAACCTTTGAATTTGACCTAGATTTTGACCTAGGCATTTTGGTGTCCAAATTCTGAAGCTAGATGGCTTTTGAGGTCCCCTTCTTTTGAAGGCTTTCATTAAATTAAGCTGAACTCAGTCTATATTTCGTATTTATCACTTCAAAAAAATCATTTTTCCCATTGACTTAACATGGACACCAAATTTAGCGATTTTTGAGCTTTTAAAACGACATAACTTCCGAACCGGAAGTTGGATCAAAATTTGGTTTGCAGATTCGGATACCTAGGAAAATTCTACACCTATTCCATAACTCATATGTTGAATTTGGAGAACTTTTTGTTGTGACCTACTTTTCGGACGCCATATCTCAAAAACGGTTAGAGTTATCAAAAAACGATTTGCCTTTCGGAATTAGCTTTGTTTTAAAGGAACATGACTAAAAAAAAACGGAGCGAAAATATCGAAAGACGACCGAGAAAATTGAAAAAAATAACAAAGTACTGGATTTGACCTAGTTCTTGACCTTTGACCTAGATAAAAATTTGACCCCATTTCCCACCAACTAGATACTATACCTATATTGACCATATAATAGTCTTGAAAAGATGTCTTATAGTTGTTGAGAAAACTCGATCAGTATAATAAGAATAAGAAGAATAAGAAGAATAAGAAAAAGAAAAGAGGCAAAAACAATAGACTCCAGATTTCATCTGGAGTCTAATAATAAGAAGAAGAATAAGAATACTGGCAAAAACAATAGACTCCAGATTGACATCTGGAGTCTAATAATAAGAATAAGAACAAGGCATTAACATGACAAAATGTCACCACCTAGTTGCTCACAATATTATGAGTTCAAACTTAATATAAGTCAGATTTGAATTTCTGAGAACTTGTAAAGTCAAATTTGAACTTCTGAAAAGATGTAGATGATTTTGAAAAAAAAATTTGGTCAATTTGAAGCAAGTTGAAAACAGACCTTTTTGACCTTTTTTGACCTTGAGAAGGTCATTAAAGGTCAAATGTCAAATCTAAAGTCAGATTTGAATTTCTGAGAACATGTAGATGATTTTGGAAAAAAAAATTAGTCAATTTGAAGCAAGTTGAAAAAAGACCTTTTTGACCTTTTTTGACCTTGAGAAGGTCAAATGTCAAATCTAAAGTCAAATCTAAAGTCATATTTGAATTTCTGAGAACATGTAGAATGTAGATGATTTTGAAAAAAAATTTAGTCAATTTGAAGCAAGATGAAAAAATACCTTTTTGACCTTTTTTGACATTGAGAAGGTCATTGAGAAGGTCATTGAAGGTCAAATGTCAAATCTAGTCAGATTTGAATTTCTGAGAACATGTAGATGATTTTGAAATTTTTTTTTAGTCAATTTGAAGCAAGTTGAAAACAGACCTTTTTTGACCTTGAGAAGGTCAAATGTCAAATCTAAAGTCAGATTTGAATTTCTGAGAACATGTAGATGATTTTGAAAAATTTTTTTAGTCAATTTGAAGCAAGTTGAAAAAAGACCTTTTTGACCTTTTTTGACTTTGAGAAGGTCATTGAAGGTCAAATGTCAAATCTTAAGTCAAATCTAAAGTCAGATTTGAATTTCTGAGAACACGAAGATGATTTTGAAATTTTTTTTTAGTCAATTTGAAGCAAGTTGAAAACAGACCTTTTTGACCTTGAGAAGGTCATTGAAGGTCAAATGTCAAATCTTAAGTCAAATCTTAAGTCAGATTTGAATTTCTGAGAACACGTAGATGATTTTGAAAAAAAAATTAGTCAATTTGAAGCAAGTTGAAAACAGACCTTTTTTGACCTTGAGAAGGTCATTGAAGGTCAAATGTCAAATCTAAAGTCAGATTTGAATTTCTGAGAACATGTAGATGATTTTGAAAAAAAAATTTAGTCAATTTGAAGAAAGTTGAAAAAAGACCTTTTTGACCTTTTTTGACTTTGAGAAGGTCATTGAAGGTCAAATGTCAAATCTTAAGTCAAATCTAAAGTCAGATTTGAATTTCTGAGAACACGTAGATGATTTTGAAAATTTTTTTTAGTCAATTTGAAGCAAGTTGAAAACAGACCTTTTTGACCTTTTTTGACCTTGAGAAGGTCAAATGTCAAATCTTAAGTCAGATTTGAATTTCTGAGAACAAGTAGATGATTTTGAAAAAAAAATTTAGTCAATTTGAAGCAAGTTGAAAACAGACCTTTTTGACCTTTTTTGACCTTGAGAAGGTCATTGAAGGTCAAATGTCAAATCTAAAGTCAGATTTGAAGGTCAAATGTCAAATCTAAAGTCAGATTTGAATTTCTGAGAACATGTAGATGATTTTGAAAAAAAATTTAGTCAATGTGAAGCAAGTTGAAAAAAGACCTTTTTGACCTTGAGAAGGTCATTGAAGGTCAAATGTCAAATCTAAAGTCAGATTTGAACTTCTGAGAACATGTAGATGATTTAGAAAAAAATTGAAGTCAGTCTAAACAGTATTTGTTAAGTTATAGGAAGTTGTAAGAAATTGTTACAGACGCCGGACGCCAACCGCCGGATGCCAACCGCCGGACGCCAACCGCCGGACGCCAACCGCCGTCGCAAAAAAAACGGAGACCATAACAATATGTCACCACTTTTGGTGGTGACATAATACTGGCAAAAACAATAGACTCCAGATTTTCAATCTGGAGTCTAATAAATATTAATAATAACTAGATTTGTAAATTGAACAAAGTTCAATTTAAGACTCCAGATTGATTTACCTGAGTAAAGAGCTAGGAGTAGGAAGCTGAGTAAGTAGATGATTAAGTAATTGAGTAAGTAGCTGAGTAGGTAGCTGAGTAAGCAGCTGAGCAGGTAGCTGAGTAAGTAGCTTAGTAGGTAGCTGAGTAAGTAGCTGAGTAGGTAGCTGAGTAAGTAGCTGAGTAGGTAGCTGAGTAGGTAGCTAAGTAGGTAGCCGAGTAGGTAAGTAGGTAGGCAAGTAGGTAGGTAAGTAGGAATTTTTGACCGGAAGTCGGATTGAAATTTGGTTTGCAGATTTGGATTCCTGAGAAAATTCTACCCTTAATTCATAACTCATTTATTTTGACCTACTTTTCGGACACCATATCTCAAAAGTGGGTCAAAATACTCTCTGACGGCAAAAGGCTAACACTATTAGCACACTCTTTGCTACCTGTATACAAAATTTTGAAGCATATCCTAAAAGTGTAGTGCCAGAATCGCAAAAATAAGGAAAAACTATGAATTTGACCTAGATTTTGACCTAGGCATTTTGGTGTCCAAATATTGAAACTAGGTAGCTTTTGAGGTCCCCTTCTTTTATAGGAATTCATTATCTTAAGCTGTACTCAATCTATATCTCGTATTTTACACTTCAAAAAAATCTTTTTTCCTTGACTTTTTATCAGGATAACATCAGATCGATTTTTCTCGAAATTTCAAAACGCCATAACTTTCAAACCGGAAGTCGGATCGAAATTTGATTTAAAGATTCGAATTCCTGACAAAATTCTACCCCTTATTCATAACTCATACGTTAAATTTGGCGAATGTTTATTTTGACCTACTTTTCGGACACGCCATAACTTTGGAACCGGAAGTCGGATCGAAATTTGGTTTGCAGATTCGGATTCCTGAGAAAATTCTACTCTTAATTCATAACTCATATGTAAAATTTGGAGAATTTTTTATTTTGACCTACTTTTCGGACACCATATCTCAAAAGTGGGTCAAAATACTCTCTGACGGCAAAAGGCTTACACTATAAGCCTACTCTTTGCTACCTGTATACAAAATTTTGAAGCAAATCCTAATAGTGTAGTGCCAGAATCGCAAAAATAAGGAAAAACTATGTATTTGACCTAGATTTTGACCTAGGGATTTTGGTGTCCAAATTTTAAAGCTAGATAGCCTTCGAGGTCCCCTTCTTTTATAGACTTTCAGAATCTTAAGCTGTACTCAGTCTTTATCTGGTATTTTACACTTCAAAAAAATCTTTTTTCTCATTGACATAACATGGGGCACCAAAATTAGCGATTTTTGAGCTTTCAAAACGCCATAACTTCCCAACGAAAAGTCGGATTGAAATTTGGTTTGCAGATTCGGATTCCTGAGACAATTCTACCCTTAATTCATAACTCATAAACTAAATTATGAGAATTTTTTATTTTGACCTACTTTACGGACACCATATCTCAAAAGTGGGTCAAAATACTTTCTGACGGCAAAAGGCTCTCACTATTAGCACACTCTTTGCTACCTGTATACAAAATTTTGGAGAAAATTATTAAAGTGTAGTGTCAGAATCGTAAAAATAAGGAAAAACTATGAATTTGACCTAGATTTTGACCTAGGCATTTTGTTGTCCAAATTTTGAAGCTAGGTAGCTTTTAAGGTCCCCTTCTTTTATGGGCATTCATTATGTTAAGCTGTGCTCAGTCTATATCTTGTATTTTTACACTTCGAAAAAGTCTTTTTTCCTATTGGCTTAACATGGGCACCAAATTTAGCGATTTCAAAACGCTATAGCTTCCGAACCGGAAGTCAGATCGAAATTTGATTTGCAGATTTGGATTCCTGAGGAAATTTTACACTTATTTCATAACTCATACGTTGAATTTGGAGAACTTTTTAGTTTGACCTACTTTCCGGACGTAATATCTCAAAATCGGTAAAAGTAATCAAAAAACTGATTACTCACCGTCAAATCGTCTTTTTCTTGGCTACACGTTAAAAAAAGAATTTTGAAAAAATATTGAAAAATGACAGAGATAATTGACAAAATGATAATTTGACCTAGATTTTGACCTTTGTCCTAGATTAAAATTTGACCTAATTTCCCAGAAACTAGGTCTCATTACCTATTTAACCATGTAAGCAGATTTCAGAAAGTCCCTCTAGTTGCTGAGAAAACGCGGAAAGAAAGAATAATAATAATAATAAGAAAACTGGCAAAAGCAATAGACTCCAGATTTTCAATCTGGAGTCTAATAATATGGTTGTTTCTTTTGGTCCACTATGTTGTATAATTTATCATTTGCATACTTATCTTTTCCAAAAATAATATAAGTGGTCATCTTTTGAATAATATGAGTTACTAACTCATGAAAGTTACTAATTAATGAATTTTCTATGACATTATGGTTGTTAATGTTCTCTGATAACATTTTGTGCTCAGTATGTTTAGGTTACGCAAAATGAAATTTCAATCGACCAACTGATTAATTGTCAGCAATTCGAATGGCTCTAGAGTAAAGATTGGATTGCGCATGAGGGGACTTGTCATTCTTGTTCTGATGGCAATGGAGTGTTAATGGAGTCATCCAAACTCTATAAATCCAACATTATCACTTTGAGTTATCCTCAAAGTCAGATATTTTCAACATTAAATAGATCACATAATAACATTTTCGTTTTGTAATATAATATATTTCCCCACGGATTCTATTTTGAAATCAATTCGCCCTATGCCTTATTTAACCTTAGATTGACGTCATTACAGCAACATTTTAATTCCCTTTTATAATTCCTACGTGAAAATGACACGTCAATGCATCTCATCTTATGGAAAGATGTGCAGTTATAGATAATTGATGATGATGGTGATGTTTAATGTAAAATTGATTGACAACAAACACGAGACTGATTCCAATCCCAAAATTAGCTCAATTTGAGTTTCTATATTTGGCAGGATGAAGATAATTTTACTTTTTAATCCCAGGTGTTTGGCTTTACCTGGAGGGAGAGTTTCATTATTGTTTTAACAAATGTAATATATTAATCAATACTCAAACAAATGAATAAATAATATTTGTTTTGGTAAGCTTACTAGCAAAAAGAAATAAAACAAATATTTCATTCTATTTTCAGTGAATACCCATTGAACTGGTTTCAAGATGATATTCCACTAGCCCTTCGGGCTTCATGGAATATCACTTGTGAAAGATGCACAGGTATTTACCACAACAGAATGAAGTTTTTTTTATTATTAAACACGCCAATAGCCAGCTTTTCTAAATGGAGGTGCTCAAATAATTCTCATAAATCAAATATTTCTCATAATTTTTTTTCAGATTTTTGGAAATTATTCAGTGAAATGCTTTAACTCCCTGAGCCTGTTGAATCAAATGATACTATCGAAAAGCAATCATTAGAAAGTGACGTCATTACTCAAAGTGTATTGAAATGTTAATATAAATTGTCACACAAAACACATTGTCACTTTATCATTGTGTCAAATTCTGACTTTATCAAACTGTTGGTTCTTGTCTATATTGAACACAGTCATGACATATTCCATTATAGCTAAAAACAGATCTGTATTGGTAATCTTTTATAAAACAATGATGAAAAGGGCACGTGGCACTCCTCTAATCAATGCAAAATTAGAACTATGTATTGTATTTGAACAAAAGTATCCCAATTGAGTATCTTCATGATAAACAACAAGATGAAGTATCTAGCCAATTTCCTGTTGAGGTAGAATCTGAGTGCCAATATTAATAGCTGTTTGCCTTGGAAGATTGATTGGGTGGAGTATAGAGGTCATCAGTCACTTCAGCCTGAGTGCCAACATTCTGGTATACCAGACCCCTCTTATCTGTCGGTTGGAAAGATCAAGAGAAAGGGGGCGTGGTTATCGCAATAAATAAATCAGGTCCGTATTTATATGTTGTCTCAAAAGATACAATAATGATGTCATACTTCTGGTAGATGCCTAAAAACTATTTCATAGATTTCATAGTTTTGTCCCCTCAAATAGAGTAATCTCACCATTTTGTTTCCTCAAGTAGAATAATCATATCATTTGTGCCCTCAAGAGAAGTAATCACACCATTTTGTCTCTTAAAGTAGAGTAATCATACCATTCTGTCCCCTCAAATAGAGTAATAACACCATTTTGTCCCCTCAAATAGAGTAATCACACCATTTTGCCCCCTCAAATAGAGTAATCTCACCATTTTGTCCCCTCAAATAGAGTAATCACACCATTTTGCCCCCTCAAATAGAGTAATCATACCATTTGTCTCCTCAAGTGGAGTATTCACACCATTTTGTCCCCTCAAATAGAGTAATCTCACCATTTTGTCCCCTCAAATAAAGTAATCACACCATTTTGTCCCCTCAAGTGGAGGAGTATTCACACCAATTTGTCTCCACAAGTAGAATACTCATACCATTTGTGCCCTCAATAGAAGTAATCACACCATTTTGTCCCTTAACGTAGAGTAATCATACCATTTTGCCCCCTCAAGTGGAGAAATCACACCATTTTGTCCCCTCAAGCAGCATAATCACACAACTTTGTCCCTTTAAGTAGAGCAATCATACCATTTTGTCTCCTCAAGTAGAGTTATCACACCATTGTGTCCCCTAAAGCAGCATAATCACACAACTTTGTCCCTTCAAGTGGAGTAATCACACCATTTTGTCCCCTAAAGCAGCATAATCACACAACTTTGTCCCTTCAAGTAATCATACCATTTTGTCCCCTAAACCAGCATAATCACACAACTTTGTCCTTTAAAGTAGAGTAATCACACCATTTTGTCCCCTCAAGTGGAGTAATCATACCATTTTGTCCCATCAAGTGGAGTAATATCACCATTTTGTCACCTCAAGTGGAGTAATAACACCATGTTGTCCCCTCAAGTGGAGTAATCACACCATTTTGTCCCCTCAAGTGGAATTATCATACCATTTTTCCCTTCGAGTGGAGTAATCATACCATTTTGTCCCCTCGAGTGGAGTAATAACACCATTTTGTCACCTCAAATGGAGTAATAACACCATTTTGTCCCCTCAAGTGAAGTTATCATACCATTTGTCCTTTCAAGTGGAGTAATCATACCATTTTGTCCCCTCGAGTAGATTGTAATCATCACATCATTTTCCTCAAACTTTGTGAATGTTACAGAAACTACAGCCATGATAACAAGCTATAACAGTTACTTTAGCGAGAATTTTGTAATCTAAGGACAACTATAACAACTACACAATTCCCTCTATGTGGTCAATTCAAGTAGATGAGAACAATAAACCAAACCTGATGTTTTTTACAAGAATTGGTTATTTCTTTTAATTGCTGGAGGGTTATTTGGCATTCCAATACTTTTAAGAATCGGATAATGCTTTTCCCTTCACCTTTACAGGCAAAAACAGGTTATCAAACAAAAACAGTAAATTAGTAAATTGATTGTATTGGTCCATCAAGTAACCTGATTCCATCTTCACCTTAATATGCAAACACAGATTGAGACATATCTATTGCCAAACCATCTTTACAAAATATAGAAATTGTCTTGGCACTAAATTAGGTTAACATAATCAGAAAATAGCAAATTGGGAAGTTGCATTGGTCCATCATACATGTCATAAGTCCATCCAAAAATTTGATTCCATGTAGCTGGGCATCAGACTGAATATATCAATCAATTTTGCTCGTATTATTACATAAATACAATGAGACAGAAAATCATTTGGCACTAATTGAATGAAGCGGGATCAAAGCTACTTAACAATGCCTGCAATATGTATACTGATCGTGCTGAAGGGGACCTTTATCAGAGGTAGTCTTGTAGAAAACTATCAAATAGGTATGCCCCTGTAACTCTTGTATACAGTATATGTCGATATATAAGGGTCATCTACTTGGAAGGAGGTTTTGGATATGGGGTTTATCCAGAGGGACTGATATGCATATCTATTTCCAAACCAACCACACATAACTAACAGGATCTTAAGAGGTTCTGGACAAATCATTTGATTCTGGACTTGTCATATTTTTTTTTCAACGAAATCACATCCAAGGGTTGAATTTTTATTAGCTATTTAGAGAGTGAGTCCTGCCTAGTATTAATTTCAATAAAAAAAGTTAAAATATAACCCTATTTGAGAGTCAATCTAATACTTACATTACATTGATAAATTAAGGCAAATCCTGAAATATTTTTAAAGTGCATTTTTTTATGAAATATTATCCAGAAAGTATTTAGATGAAACGGTCTTATTTAAATACAAATCATAACATGATGATATTTTTCATTAAACATTTTTCAATGAAATTCAATTGAAGGGTCAAGATAAAACGAGCTAATTTAGGTGAAAACCCTTACATGATGATGTGTTTTCATAACTTCTTTCATAAAATTCCATCAAGGGGTGAAGATAAAATTATCGAATTTAAGTGATTAAGGATCACGAGGATATGTTTTCTTTGATATTTTCTATGAAATCCCATCCAATGGTCAAGGTAAAATTTTGATTTTGATTTGGTATTAGGTCACGTCTTCGAAAGATCCATATAAGGCCCATAGAACCATATAGGAACGTCATTTTGAATGTCACGTGATAGATCCATATAAGGCTTTTAGAACCATGTATGGAAAGATGAGGGGAAGCCCCTGACACCTGTTTCACAATTTTATCCGAACGTTGTTTGGATCATTTCGGTTCTTATGCACTTCATTATTGTACCGAAGTTTCCCGATTCGATTCGTTGTATTTCGGAATCCTGGTGACAATTTTATATTCCATTGGAGTATTTTTGACCTACTTCTTATGACGGAAATTCCCGAACCTTGTTCGGATTAATCCAGATTTTCTGACCTACTTTATCTACCGAGATTTCACGAGTTAACATTCGTCTCATTCCGGAATCCTGGTGACAATTTTATACTCCATTGGAGTATTTTTGATCTACTTTTTCTTGATTTGACAACAAGCAAATCAAAAAGTTCGACATGAACGGGTCTCGATCAACTAACCTAGACAATGGAAGCCAGGCACGCTAACCATGAGACCAACGAGCTACCGATATGAAAGAACAAAAGTATTATATATTTATACCGAGCGTCAATTCAAAATGATCCTCACTTAAATACGACTCGTCAGTTGTATCCAGAATAGTAGAACGCCTATGGCGCTAGTGAATAACCAAGTCCCAGGTGAGTGGTTCGTATCTCTCCGTGATATACTATTTTTGTTTTATTAAATACGACAGAAAGGAGCAAGGTGTAGGTTGAAAACAAGACGTTAGTTTGTTTCAAAACAGTTTGGAAACATTAATCTCTGATAATTTAAGGTTTTCCACTCCTGAAGGGCCTCTAGATCTATGAAATTCAATAATCCACTCAGTAAAAATACGATTTCTCTGCAACCTGATGTCCAATCAAGATCATTCAAATATATATGTGTTCCTGACACGTTTGGGCGTCCGGGAATAAAATTGCTTGTGAAAACTGGCTTTGTATAAAAAACCTCCTACCTCATACCCACCTACCCACGTACGTGGGACATAATACAGTCTTTGAAGGGTTCAATTTTAAAGATCTTAGTCTATTAAATCTAAATTTATGATGAATTATAGAAGCATTTGTAACGATCCTTGATAGCAAGTTGCTACTACATCCCAGCTGGGTTCGATTCCCACTCGGAGCATCGAATTTAGCACACTTTCTTTCAATTTCTTTTTCTGGCTTGTTGGACCTATGGTCGCGGTCGTTAGTTATTTATTCCCCCGGGGCGCCCTCGGATCATTACACATTCTGCCTATTCTCAAGAGAAGTAATCATACCATCTGTGCCCTCAAGTGAAGTAATCACACCATTTTGTCCCCTCAAGAGAAGTAATCACACCATTTTGTACCCTCAAGAGAAGTTATCACACCATTTTGTCCCCAAGTGAAGTAATAACACCATTTTGTCCCCTCAAGTGGAGTAATCACACCATTTTGTCTCCTAAAGCAGCATAATCACACAACTTTGTCCCTTCAAGTAGACTAATCATACCATTTGTGCCCTCAAGTGAAGCAATCACACCATTTGTGCCCTCAAGTGAAGTACTCACACCATTTTGTCCCTTAAAGTAGAGTAATCACACCATTTTGTCCCCCAAGTGGAGTAATAACACCATTCTGTCCCCTCAAGTGGAGTAATCACACCATTTTGTCTCCTAAAGCAGCATAATCACACAACTTTGTCCCTTCAAGTAGAGTAATCATACCATTTTATCCCTTCAATTAGAGTAATCATACCATTTTGTCCCCTGAAGAGAAGTAATCACACCATTTTGTCCCCTAAAGCAGCATAATCACAAAACTTTGTCCCTTCAAGTAGAGCAATCACATCATGTGTCCCCTCAAGTGGAGAAATAACACCATTTTGTCACCTCAAGTGGAGTAATAACACAATTTTGTCCCCTAAGTGGAGTAATCACACATTTTTGTCCCCTCAAGTGGAGTTATCATACCATTTGTCCTTTCAAGTGGAGTATCATTTGTCCCCTCAAGTGGAGTGTAATCATCACATCATTTTCCTCAAACTTTGTGAATGTTACAGAAACTACAGCCATGATAACAAGCTATAACAGTTACTTTACAGAGAAATTTGTAATCTAAGGACAACTAACAACAACTACACAATTCCCTCTATGTGGTCAATTCAAGTAGGTGAGAACAATAAACCAAACCTAATGTTTTTTACAGGAATTGGTTATTTCTTTTAATGGCTGGAGGGTTATTTGGCATTCCAATACTTTTAAGAATCAGATATTGTTTTTTTCCCTTCACCTTTACAGGCAAAAACAGGTTATCAAACAAAAACAGTAAATTAGTAAATTGATTGTATCTGTGTATTGGTCCATCGAGTAACCTGATTCCATCTTCACCTTAATATGCAAACACAGATTGAGACATATCTATTGCCAAACCATCTTTACAAAATATAGAAATTGTCTTGTCACTAAATACGGTTAACATAATCAGAAAACAGCAAATTGGGAAGTTGCATTGGTCCATCATAAGTCCATCCAAAAATTTGATTCCATGTAGCTGGGCATCAGACTGAATATATCAATCAATTTTGCTCATATTATTACATAAATACAATGAGACAGAAAATCATTTGGCACTAATTGAATGAAGCGGGATCAAAGCTACTTAATGCCTGCAATATGTATACCGATTGTGCTGAAGGGGACCTTTATCAGAGGTAGTCTTTTAGAAAACTGTCAAATAGGTATGCCCCTGTATGCATTTAAACTCTTGTATACAGTATATGTCGATATATAAGGGTCATGTACTTGGCCGGAGGTTTTGGATATGGGGTTTATCCAGAGGGACTGATATGCATATCTATTTCTAAACCAACCGCACATAACTGCTTTATCCTATATCCAGTAGAGTTTTCAAGGACATATGGTCAGTGCAATAGTACAAGGTGTGAAAATGAACATATAATTCATACGTAAAGTCATTTTATTGCATTTTTTCTTTAAAATTGTCTTATTTTGTGACTGAATAGAGAATAAAGCGTTTTGAAATATTTGATGTTGTCAAATTCAGATTGATGAGAGTACATAATTTGGCCAACTTAATAACTCATTACTAATTACTCCAAACAGTAAGGCAACTGGAACTGACACTTATCCCCAGATTAATTCCAACTTTGACAAATCTGAATTTTCAAATTAGAGGAAACACGTGACAGGATGTATATGATATGATCTCTGATGACATTGTATTAATCATGAGTTATTACAATCAGGTAATAGTTAGGTAATGCACCCAAAAATAAAACCAAGTAAAACATACAATAAAACATACAAAAATGCACAAGGGTACAAATACCACAATCTGGCCCAAAGAAATGAGAAAACAACCAAACGTTTCAAAATATCAAGAGAATACAACAAGCATGGGCTAAAGACAATAAACCAAATGAGATGATTATCCCATTATCTAAAGTGTGACAGAGGCAGCTACTAGTTTCATCTTAGGTCTAAGATCAGATTCGTCATACTTTCACGCAGGTCACAAGATCAATAACTCAATCTATAAGGCTATTATCCACACTCGACAGAAACATGAACAGGAAACTGCTCGTTAACTTCCCAATGTTTATTGTAAAAATATTTAGATTCCACGTACATGTAGATGCTTTTGTAACGAGTACAAAAGGCGAGTTTTAATTTCACACTGCTTTCAGGTGATGAGGGTTGCATGTTTTGTGCTATACAGTATGTTATTAATACAGATCCCATTTTCACTTCAATGGAATATCGCTACTGTATCAAATATACTAAAGATGTTACAGCTCAATTACACTGAATTAACTCTTTTGTTACGGTTCAATTTCTTCTTTTTCTTCTGTGATGATATATTTCAATGATAATATGAGGTTTTAAGACCATTACATTAATTTGATAAAGTAAAACTATTTCTCTGGAGAGTAAGCACATCTTGCATACACAGTTAATATAAGCAGTTAACGTCACATGCTGTCACCCTTTGAGGACATTTTACAGTCATCATCATTATCCCTAACATAAAATGGATTGACTGTTCAACTATCTCAATGCTACAAGTAAGAATCAATCTGAGAGGGAGCTGAGTCTAGACTACTTCATTAGCACACTGATTACAATCAAATCAAGAATGTCAGTAAAGTTCCCTCAAGCGCGATCTAATCATTATTCAGGCGCATTCTACAGCCATTCCAAAAAGATAGCTACTGATTTGATTTGAAAAGCCACTTTGCAAGAAACAGTTCCTGATAAGGCATTAAATAAAATAACATCTGATGATGTGTCTTTAATTACAAAAATTCAGACATAACATATTTAGATATTGTTCAAGGGGAGGGGAACATTTAAAACATTAATTTTCCATTTTTCCATACTTCATAAAACCTTATTTGGTGACATCTGATCTTTTGGAGTCTGCTCTCGACTCAAGATTTTACTTTTGGTACCAGAAATGAAAGTGGGAAAAGAGGGAAGAGGGATCTATTGAGCTTAACTATACATGTAAGTTATCAAAACATATCAAAAGTTACAAAAGGATATCTAGTTACATTATCCTACCACAGGTATATGCCCTTTGATGTCTGTGTGAGATATGTAACTCAAATGAAATGAAATACAAGGCCTAAAACAGTTAATATGTTTTATTACACCTTATGTTAGATAAGGTAAGAGAAACTCATTTCTTCTCCATACAATCTTGGGTCTATTAAAGAGTTAGGTATTAAGCCTCCAAAACATGTGGTATTTTGTGGTATGTAAATATGAAAAATTCTGGAACCTTTTTATATAGACTCTTCCGTCAAGGGTTCTAGACAGATTATAAAAATAGAATTTTCAAAGCTATGAAGAATCAAAATTACATCTATCTTTGTTAAGTGTCATTTTGTAATAAAAAGTCCTATGTTTTTCCTACACAGATTGATTTTTCTTTTATTATCGAAATAGGATTTTTCCAAGCTGTTGCATGCAACAACCCAAGTGTCTCATAAACGAAAACATTGAACGTTGCTAAGATGACAAGCAAAACAACCTGGAGACTCATTAATTTTTATGGATTTATCCGCAACATGGACTGTAAAGCCAAGAATTATTAAACTGTCATACATTAGAGTTGTAGGCGACTAATTATAAGAACTGACATTTTGAGCAACCAAGCAACATTTATTTTTACAATTGATTTAACGTCAAAAGAAAACATGCAAGCTAGAATATCAATTAATCCAAATTTAACGTCTCCTTCGCTTTAGGCTTGCTGCTAGATTTTCTCAGTCACATATATCGGGTGTCCCAAAATAAATGAGACACTTTTTGACAAGTATTTTCTCGGCAACTGATAAACCAGATTCACTGCAAATCCATACAAGTAAATTTTATGTGAGTACTAAGAAATTCAAGATAGCATGTCAAAAGATTCCATACCGGAGCAATGCAATGAGAACTTCATAGTGTTTGTACCAAAAAGGAGAGGAATTTGAGAAGTAATATCTCAGCAATAGATCAGCCAAATAGTTTGAAAACTTTACTTGAGGCACTTTAGAGTATCCTCAAGTAGAACTATGAATATGTAAGAGATCGGTCTTTTATTATGTGTCTATTTTTGAATTAAAGACAGTATGTCAAAATTGTCAATACAGTGTATCAATGTAAAAGTCACTTATTCATCCATTTTGTGGCAAAAATGTTTTTCCATTTTTATTCCAACAATATCACCTCCAATGAATTTTGAGAATGATTGGATTTTGAATATTTATTTTTTATTTATTTTGATCAAATTAATTAGACATGACACACAGACAAGCTATTTTGACTGATTGACATATTCTATCACCTGATAGCTGGTACAAACACTATGGAGATCTCATCGCAGAGCTCCGATATGGGAATTTTTGACATGCTGTTTTGAATTTCTTAGTACTCAATATTTATATTTAGTACTGAATATTTATTTGATCTTTTTTATATTTTTACCACTTGCTAATGATACTCTTAGGCTACTTTGTACACATTTTCAGTAAATTTGGTTCATCAATTACTCAGATGCGAGGAGGTAGTTACCAGTTTCACCACCAGGTGGCTAATTCGGGGGAAATAACATGGCAGGGTATTACAAAGTTCTTTTAAACTTGAAAATCATCAGTTTTAATGGTTCACTTTTCATATTACCCTTATGTATCGGATACTTATTCAAATTAAAATATGTCCAGTAAAAGAAAAAATATTATCTGCCTAACATAAGAAATGATATTTCACTTTTTGTGATTTTACAATGGGAAATCTCCCTGACCTAAAAGTCACATTTTCAAAGAAAATATACTTGGAAAAAAGTGTCTTCTTTTTTGGGAAACCCGATATATCGTCTCTGCTCAAAAGCTTAAATAAACGTTATTATTTTCAAGTATTTCTTTATAATCTCTAGCTTTGAGACTAAATTTCCTGTTGATTCCGCTTTTCCAATTCTGAAACATGGCTAGTGACCACTAATATCATATTTTTCCGAATATTTTCTCATTGGAGTTAATCACTTATTGTTAATCTGCTCTTAGTGACTTGTAAAATACACAATTGATTATTGGACAGTCAAAACAAGGTTTTTTCTCAGCTAAGTATAATTAATCTTCTTAAAGTTGTAACTTACCTAATATAAATTAATCATGAATGTCTGGTTTGGGATGCAAAAAATTATATTCACACATAGCTAGGCAATGTGTGTTCGATTCCAGCCAATCAAAACATAGTATTTCACATAATAGCAGTGCATGAAATAACCAGTAATGCATTTATCGTATGGTTGTCATGGTGAGATCATCATAGGCAGGGGGAGATTTCCCAAAGGTGTCCTTTGGTATTGGCACCTTCAATAACCAATTTTATAAACAGGCCTCAGTACTTGCCATTGAAATGGATCTCACAATGTTCGCTGTTGTTTTATGAGTATTCTCTACAAGTTTGGATTGAGTAACTTCAATATTATTACCGCAGTTTTGAAATGATGATGTTGAAATGATGTTAAACTGAAATAAACGCCATTTCCACGATTTCAAATTTTACTTTGCGCATGCGCAGCACTGAGAGAGCCCATGCTCACATCCTGCAATTTGATTGGACATCATACACTGGGGAATCCCCGAATACGATAGAATATGAAAGAGTTATGGGAGCTACTCACTTCTTCTGCTAATAAAAATTGTCTTTAATTTATGTTTATTTTATCCACTAATAATGTGTGTATGCATGTACATATAATTGATAATTTAAATATAAAAATTAAAAGCAAATCATACAGTCACGTTTGTAAACCATGAGGTAACATTGAGTTAATAACTTATTTTTCTATAGAATAAAACATCAATGTGTTAACTGTCAAAAATCACTATAATCAAGATCGACAAGGTGTGCTCATCTATATTATATCTTATTGATTAAGCATCGCATGTCAGAACAATTCAGATATAAACCTGATGAAAAATTGAAAGCAAACTATTTTAATTTCCTCTCAATTCTGCGTCAAATCAGTGAATAATTCATCAAAGGCCAACAAAGGTATTTAATTCTCAGTTCCTACCACATACAAAGAAAAGTCAGGCTGATTTTGCAATATAAAATACTGAGCTAAAAATGAAAAACGAACGATTAACATGAACAAGCCTAAAATCTACACACTAAATTACATGAAAATCCATGAAAATGAACATGCTTTATTCCAATACAAGAAAAGCATGGAAATACATAGCCAAATATGTCAGTGAACTTCACAGATTAGCGCAACCTTTGGTGTAGTCTATTGGGCTTTGGCATGTAGAGTGGTGATCCAGGGGAAATAGATCCACCATTAATCAATTATTCAATGGTCTCCCCTGCTACTCAATCAAGGTAATATTACCCAGTTGGATTGTAAATTAACATTAGAAACTTTCATCAGGTCAAGGTGACTGTAAATGTATATTGAAATATGGCTTTATCCCGAATTTAAGATATTCTTGGAATAGAGATGTTGCAAGGATATTGAGATGATTTGGAATCTGTATTCCAAACAAGAAATGTCAAATCCACAAAATTGCAAATCCCAGCAACCTGAATATGGCAACCAAAGCAACTATGAAGATAAAGCACTTTTAATAGAAACTGCTACTGAAAGGGGTTCAACGGGGAATTACTGTTCACTTTAGCATGGTCGGGTCCAAATTAGGGTAAAAGCCTTCAAAACACATCTAAGGTATGCAGCTAATTAATAAGCCTCATGCAAAATACAATGAACCAAGGACATTGACTGTATATATTAATCATTTACTTATACAGGCTTATATTGTCAAGGAAACTGTCAATAACAAGTTTGAAGTAATATATTACAAGAATAGAAATAGCTTTTACGTTATGTCTAATAAACACATTCAAGGTTGTTGTACTTAAAAACAATGTGGCTTAAAGACAAACAGTGCACATCAGAAATCAAGGCTGCTGTACTTAACAAGAATATGGATAACTTGTCATTAAAAGGTAGAATATTATTATATTCAAATCAAAAGAGATATTATCTAAAATGTTTGATCACAAGTTACATAACAGTAGAATTTTTTTTATAAAAAACAGAAAGGTCGATGACTCCATTTACGTTGTGTTGCTTCTTGAAAATATCTAGTTTTGTTTATGTCATTTGTCAAGCATTACCATGGAAACAATCCATTGTGATGAATAAGTCAAGTCATTAATTAATTCCTTATTATAGAATATGCAAATAAATAAGAATTAACTTCTTTCATCATGAAAATTACAAGAAATATTCATTAATAAGCATAAAAGTACAGTCATCAGTCAATATTACCACATGGTAAAGCCACCATAACAATCAGTATTAATAGAGATTAAAGTGCCTGGCCATGTCTAACTAGCTTTACTACCCCATATTGAATCTGCACTTTTATTTTATAAAATTTTCATATATTTATGGAAAGATTCAGGAGGCTAGAATTGTTATCAGTTAGGGAAATACTTTTTATCTAAAAAGTGCAAGTTTTGATCATAGAACTCTTCATGTAAATTGGCACTATTTGGTGGGCCCACATGGTTAAACAAGATTTATTGGGATGCCCACCTGACAGAGCAACCACCCTCCCACCCGGCAAACTGATTAATATTAGCACCCAAGGGTGCGAAAAAAAGATGATAAACAGTTAAACAGACAAATTGACAAGGGAGTGCCTACATAGACTCACTGGGGTATATTATATATACAGTAAAACCTGAATATCTGAATACATGGCTAATCCGAACACCTCCCTTTATGAACACTTTTTTTTGGTCTCATTTTTTCCTCCCATTGACTCCCATGTTAAAAAAACCTTGAAATGTGAACACCTCTCAATTTGAACAGTGAACAGTCATATTTGAAAAAAAATTAACCTGTCTAATCTGAACACTTTTGTGTCAAATTGACAAAGTCATGATTAATCCTTATAATTATGGCATTATATTAACAATGATATTAGAATAGACTAATACATCAAGGAGAACTTCATTCCCTAAGTGATACATTGCTATCTGATAGATGTTCACGATAATATAACAATCCATCACTTTTTAATGGGGATCCTTCTGTCAGAGCTAATTATGGCACAGTGTCTAATTAAACAACATGAAACTGAAAAACCTGCTCTGAGGTCATATCATATATAGAGATGATATCCTATGATTTATGAGTGATATGATTTTTATCCACGAATGGATATGATATCTGCACAAGCGAGCTTAGCGAGAATGCAGATATCAATATCCATGAGTGGATTAAAATCATATCTCGAGTAAATCATAGGATAAGTCATCATCAGAATCTTCGGAAATTAAGTGATTTAATTCAAATTTTCCAAACAATATGGCAATGTTGACACTTAGCCTCGTTTTGAGCCTGAAGTAGCAAAAATCCATAATTCATAGCATATGGTGCCGTATGTCATGGCTTAAACGCCGTATGCTATGGTTAGGTGAAAATCTGTCAAATATATCATATTTACCAATGATTACAAAAATACTGTTTTATTTTGACATGTTATCCTATGAATATCATGCTAACTGTGGAATAAAATAGATTACATTACTGATTTTCAGCCAAATGAATTCTTTTTCTTGAGATACAAGAAATATATATAAGTAACTACAGAAAAATTTTTTTAAACCAGAGTGAACTCCAGTAAGAGAAAAAAATGTCACACTGTAAATACAAACACAATCTGATCAATGATGGGATTTTTTGAGTAGAGCTTTGAATAACTTCTTCCAATCAAAAGCCCTCCTTTTATTTGGTGGGTTGCTGTGCAAAAATGTCTTCATGATCATGGGTATAACTTGCATAAACTAAACGAAAACGAGACAAGCCATGGGAGTGACATAAATCATGAAAGTGACAGCCTCCTTGAAAATGGCAAAATCCATGAATGTGACATAAGCCCACAATCCTCAAATTCCATTTTTAATCCATATTCTCATTTGACATATGAATAACATAAAAAATAAATTAATTTACCTTTTCCT
This sequence comes from Owenia fusiformis, assembly GCA_903813345.2. NCBI lineage: Eukaryota > Metazoa > Annelida > Polychaeta > Sabellida > Oweniidae > Owenia > Owenia fusiformis. The sequence continues at coordinate 1,419,582 of CAIIXF020000008.1, forward strand.
CTTTTCTGTGTACCAGGGGTCAGTTTCACCTTGTACCTAAACAGAGCAAAGAACAGAAATTAAACCACTGTTCAGTTAGTCTCGCATCAAGTCCCTAATCATCACTGTTCTCTCTATATCATTTTTCCTGTGTATAAGAGATGGGGGCGGGGGTGTAAAGGGGCTTGATGCAAGACTAGAAATTATATTTAAGAAATATAGACCGTAGAGCAGGGGTAGTGGAGAGGTTAAGCTAACGATGTTTTTCACAACGTAACCGTGAACGCAAAGTGCAAAAATTAACAAAGGAATGTATCGAGCGCTCATAGTTTTATGCGCGCTTAGTCTACTTCAGATACTCTTTCAGCTTCAGAGTTTCGGGTTTAGAACGGGAGATTTGAATATTTGACGTTGGGTCAACGGGAACCATTTTACTCGTGTCTATTGAACACTATGCTGTCAATTTTGATTTCGATGTACAGTTGAATTCTTGCTGAACACGATGATGTATGTCATGCATGATTTAGCGCCAAAAATCTTACGAAACGAGCTCGTTTAAAATATGTATTAGAAAACCAGCTATAAAACCGCATCAATGACATACTATAGAATCATTACACGCTATGGTGTAGTATAAACAAACACTGTATTTGAACGGCTATTTATATGAGAAGGCTACATGAATTTGTATATGGTCGAGTGATACGTACAGGTTCAGTTTCGATTATATATGCAAAGCTTAACCTCTCCACCATCGTCGAATACACCCCGCAGGGCTAGGCACAAATGTTTTCTGTAAGAAAGCTCAAAAGCTTTTGTGCCTACCCCTAAGGTGTGTATTTGAGGATATAACACCTGGTCTGAGGTCTATATTACAATTCGAACATGAAAACTCACCAAAATGTTTCGAATATTCATTAAGGTCCGCCGTTTCTACGGCCCAATGTTATGAGGACACACATTACTCGTATTACCAGGGGTATTGCTCGCGAATATGCCCCAGGTGAGGCGCGAATACAGTCATGTTCGAATTATAAAATAACATTTACATGAAAACTGCAACAATCAGACTTATTAGTCATAATCAGACTAAATCAGGCACAATTGTTTGCTTAAATGCTGTGTCTGTATTCAAACAGGTAAAACTTACTTGTAGTTTGTCATTGCACTATAGGGGGCGCATACAGGTACAAACTTACTTGTAGTTTGTCATTGCACTATAGGGGGCGCATACAGGTACAAACTTACTTGTAGTTTGTCATTGCACTATAGGGGGCGCATACAGGTACAAACTTACTTGTAGTTTGTCATTGCACTATAGGGGGCGCATACAGGTACACAGAAGTGGAGTTCATCTTCTGTGACAGGAATACCAGTGAGAGAGTCAACAGTGGAGGCATCTTCTAGCACTTTGGCCTGTTCCTCCTCAAGTGCTCCTTGTCTCTCATCATCTGAGTCAGCACCATCATCTACTGGAGTTTGGCTAGGATCTGAAGTTAAGTATGATACATAATTCATCCATTTCTGTCTGGAATCAAGTTCTGCCAGAAGGCTATGTTGATAGCACACAGGGAAATCCCATAAATGTCTGATAAAATCCAAATTCTCTTGAATCTCAAAACCTTGATTAAATGCCTTTCTCGTAAACATTTTTTTCAATTTCTATAAAACAAATGTACTTTCAAAGTGCCCATCTATTCTTTTAGTTGCGAATATAGTACTGTATGCTGTATTGTTTAATGTGACATATTCAACGTTATACGCAAATAACACATTAATCTTTGAGTACATGTCCAGTACCTGCAATTTGCAGCTCTTCAGTTTTGACCAGTATATCACTAAGTTGCTTAGGCCCACGTTTTTGCTGCTGTTGTTGTTGTTGTTTGTTAACAGGCTGCTGTTTCTGCTGCTGTTGCAGCTGTTGTTTCATCTGCTGTTTATATAATTTTCCCTTCTTCCCTTTCTTGGGAACCTCCTCCTTCTTTGACCCTGCAGACTGGAAAACATGCAAAATAAAACATAATACGCTATAATACATCATTATAAATTATGAAAACAAGCACTTTTTACTCAATTTTCACACTTTACCATTACTAAGGGTCACAATATTTAGCGGGTAGTTTCACTTTGAAATCTAACTTTGAGTCTAAGAGATTTTTTACAGCCCCACTACAAAACACAACATTTGTACAATATGACTTACAGCAAGTAACTCCATCTTTAGTCGCTTTTCTTCTTCGTCTTGGTCTTTATATTTCTCTTTAATCTTTTTTAACTTTGCCTGGAAGTGATTAAGTTTATGAATTATAACACCATTTCTAAACTATTGGTCATATACTAATACATGATAACACATGGGTCAAGGTAACATGTAAGGCCATACAAAGGTCAATGCCGGGGGGGTCAAGGTCACATTGTACATAGTCAAAGAAATCAATGACCATGTCAAACCATATGTTTCATCTTTATAGCTTTGTCAAAATAAATGTTTTTATCTTGCCCAAATCCTGAATTTAACATTGTGGGGAGTGGTGATTTAAGGTAAAATATGCGAGGGTGGCATCTATTCTGGTTTTTCTTAAATCATTATTAATTTGAATTATTATTACCTTTTGTCCTCGTTTTGGCTGCTGCTGTTGCTGTGGTTCAGTGTTCTTTGTTTTCACAGAATCTTCCACTTCTATGTCAAGTTCTGAGACGTCTTCTTTCAGAGATGTCTTAAAAAGAATTAAAACTATCATATATTGTCAGGGATTGAATACTGACCCCAAAAGCAGAATGCTGTTACAGATGCCAAACACCAACTGCCAAACAGCAGCAACAAAATAGTCGGAGACATGAAAACCTGTCTAATCCACGAACTGCACTAGAACCAGCTAAAAGTGTTCAAATAAGCAGGTTTTCACATTTTGAGGGTTCTTTAACATGGGAGTCAATGAGAGATAATAAAATGGGTGTGGAAAGTGTTCACACTGAGAGGAGTTCTGATATAGTTTATTGTAGTCAGTACAATATTGGAATAAAATGCAATGGATGGGCCATTTAGATGGTAAAATTCGACTTCCTAAAATATGATGAATATGAGCAAGTAATACATTCAATACATGTGAAAATAGCCTACTTTTATACTCTCAGTGGATTCATCAGGGATTTGTGGTTTATCACTTGTATCTTCAATATTTCCGCCTCCTTGTTTCTTCTTTTTCTTTAAATCTCTGAAAATGTTTAAAACTGATTAAATGTCATACATGTACACTGTATTTGGCAAGTCTGCACTTAATTCTATATATTCACCAGACGTGAAATAAAACATCTAACTCAAATGATATTATGATGATATGTGGTATAGGTTATTACTGTATTCTGTGTACATATGAAATTTTCTAATGAATTGAAAATATGCCATACATGTACATGTACACTCAACTGTTCCTGGAGACAGCCTGCTACAATATCATAGACCCATAGTGATACATATACGCTGGAAAACCCATTTAATTAGAAGTAAGTCTTGTATTCAGGCCCCCTAAACATATCATGTCTACTGAGCGAAATAGATTTTGGGGAGTCCAGAAACATGATGCAACATTAGCATTTATCATACTTGAAACTGTACTGCCAATGAATAAGCTCATATATGAGCACTATATGAGGATTGTATACAGGACTAACAAGGTATATGAATCAAACTGACCTTTTCTGTTTGGCGGTCATCCTACTTGTGTTTTTGCCCATTTCTGTGTTAATGATAGGCACAGGTTTATTGTCACCAAAATAGACAACATCTTCACTCTGCTCCTCTGTGTGACTCGTGAAACGCTGAAGCTCATATCTACAATCAAAGGACAAACTATAAAAAAGATAGACAGGAAGACATGATTTGAATGCAACCCATTTTAGTAAATGATATGACCATAACATTAATTCAATTGCTACATAAACTACATTTGTCATATGAAAAATTAAGATGATTCCATTATCATTGACAATAATTTCAAAAAGACATTGCATTTTTCAGTTCACCCTGTATGTGGCACTAGAAGATATAAGGAAGAGGTGATATTTAGACATTGACACAAACACGCAATAAGAAAGTTATTTCATAATATTACATAAAGACATTTTGGATTAATTCAATTGGAAAGCCAACTGCTTACTCTAGATTCTACTTGTTTATTCATCATAGGATTCAACTGTGTGAGAATACTAAAAAATTTTTTTTTTTTTTTCTTTTCAATATAGTTTATTTCAGTTTTTTAAAGTAAGTACAGATACAGTAGTAATAAATCAATTACAATCTTATCATATTCCATTTGTTTTTAAAAAATACATTTTTACGTACATAAATTTCGAATTTTAGAGTTTTAACAATTCCTTCAAAATTCCGTTTTATTCCATTATTTAATTCTTGGATGTATGCTTTATAGATCACAAATGTTACAATACTAATAAAATAGTTCAAAAATGCAGTCTGGTTGTCATTTCCATTATAGCCTATTATCAACTTCCTATATGTTATTTTTAAACCTGATATATTAAAGATATATTTCCAAACATTTTGGGAGAGTGTACATGTGAAAAGCAAATGTTTTAATGTACATACTTCTCCGCACAAACTGCAATTATATGTTTCACTTTTTCCAAATAAATGTAAGTCATTTAGACTAGGAAGGATGTTGTTTATAATCTTATAGTTGAAATTAGCTATCTTCTTTTCTTTACATTTTATCTTTGTAAAAAAAAAGTTTTCCCAATTTATTTCATCGAAGGTTTCATTATTTAAGAAGCAAAATTCACGTTCCCATTTCTTTTTCATGAACCATTTTTCAGATTGCTTATTTTTCAAAATTTCATAAAAGAATTTTGATTTTTGATCTCTAATTTGGAATAAAACATTATTTGCTTTCAATCTGTAATTTGGAATGTTTGTGTATTTTGCTTTATTGACATCAATAAAACCTCTTGCAATATTCATACTTGAGTTAACTTGATAAAATTCAGAAATCCAATTTTGTTTTTCCTGTAACTTTTGAAAAATGTGGTTGATATCATTAAATGTATCCTCTATTATTAGATCCTTTACATAGACAATACCACTTTCAATCCAATTTCTAAAATACAGAGTTTTTTTGTTTACAGTAAACAAACTATTACCCCATATAGTCTCTTGCAGGATATCACATGTTTTCATATTTTCAAGATTTTTTTTGTCTTTACATTTGGCATGAGCACATAATACTTGCTGATAAAAAATTGGTATTTTCTGAAAGTATTGCAAATCAAAACTATTCATTTTCAATAATACATCAAAATCATTTACAATATTATCAAAATAGAGATATGGTATTTTATTCATCATTTGTTTTTTATCATATAACCTTGGAATCCAAGCAGCTTTTAGAGCATGCAATTGAGATTCAAAAATAGAGATACTAAAGATTGAGATACTAAAAAATTATGATTATATTTTCACATGTACTACATCAACTTTAGTCAGTTTGCTCCAAACCCCATGGGAAATTGATTTTCTTGAATGATCCATATAATTCCATGTCCTTGAGAAAACTTACATATAAGATGTACTGGGTGGAGGGATTTTATAATGAAATATTTAGTCATTGTATATTTTAAACAAGACAAAAGTGTGATAAAAAATAAAAGGTTGTAAATGGTTACAATAAAGCTCAACTAAAAAGCATACCAAACCAAAATAGAAAATAGTTGTAGAGAAAATGGGTAACTTAATGTAAAAAATGAAAAAAATAAAAAGGAAACCTGGTACAATTACCCATTCTTAGCTTCTCCATAAAAGAGTCTGAAAACATAAATTGACTGGTGCATTCTATGTTTCGAAATTAAGAAATCAGTTTTTTTTAAATTTGATTTATCAAAAATGCCAGATCAGAAAACTTACTTATCTCCTTGTACATGATGAAGTTGAATGTTAGTATCAGGAAACAAATTCTCATCATCATCATCATCATCACTATCATTTTTTTCTGGTTTGGTTTCCATGGTAACATGATCTTCTGATTCCTTTTCATCAATTTCAGTTGTGTTTGACTTTGCATCATTGTTTTCACAAGCATTGTTTGATTCTGTGTCAATATTTTCAAGGGATTTAGTTTCACTTTCACCATCCTGACTAGGAGTTGTATTACTATTTGAAGTCCTATCTTCAGTGGATGCATGTTCATCATCAGCCTCACTATCACTGTCATCTCCATCATCATTTGTTACATCATCAGTTTCTATGGAAACTTCACTATTTTCAGTTGCTATGGAATCAGCAACTGACATAGCATCTTCTTCCAAAGTTCGAACCTTCCTCTCATCCTTGTGACGGAATATACATGTATCATCTAGTTTGAAAAGAAAACCAAATCCATAGACCAGATAGCATGGTGGCAGGAAATTCTTCTTGCCTGGAAAAAAAGTAAAACATTCTAAGTATTACTCAAACTTAAAGCAGTTGTCTCCAGATTTGGATTTTTAAAGTACATGCATTTTTCATGAGTATGCTCAACTATCTCCTGTTGATTTAACGGTTGTTCAAATAAGAATCACATCATTAGCAGGAAATATGTAAGAACATATAAGAACTAAGAAATGTTCAGAATGTTTTTACCTCTTATCATAAAGCTTCCAGTGGAGAGGTATTCCCCAGTAGGTGCTGTCTTGGTAACCTAATAAACAACAAATAAAGTAAAGTACTAGGCTTGCATAGGCCCTTTATAGTCTATTAGGGTTGACTCTTTGATCTTCCCATTCTAATTCTTTGTTATATTTTTCAGCCAATTTTTTAAAAAATGTAGGCCGAATTGCAAAAATAGGTCAAAGAACAAATATATTGGACACATATAATCCATATATAAATTGCAATATATAGGATAACTCAATATAAACAATAAAACAAACTAATCATAAGATCATTATTACGGGAATAATTATATTACAAAATTGCTCAAATAATATATAGACTTATTCACTGAATTCAATTTAAATACTCCAGCCTTTTCCCCTATCTAAAGCAGTAATTATGTTGAAGAGTATGCATACTTGGTTATGATGGACCCACCAAGCACTGGTGACCACTCTGGCATCCCATGCAGCACTGTTACACACAGCCATTGTGCCTGCTTCATTCAATGTTTTGGGAGGGACCTCCTGACCCGTATGGTTCTTTATCACCACACTGCTTGCACCATGTAGGTCAGCGTGGACATAGATATCACCTATAAAATACAAGTACTGTCCAATCACATACACTATGGCACATTCTAAATTAAAGTACTGTTTATGTATATCATGACACATTCTGTACAAAATAAGGTAAAAGTTCAGTATGAAATATTCTGTATAAAATACAAGTACATGTACATCAGGGCACATTCAGAATAAAATACAAGTACATGTACATCAGGGTACATTTAGAATAAGATACAAATACATGTACATCAGGGAACATTCAGAATAAGATACAAGTACATGTTCATCAGGGAACATTCAGAATAAAATACAAGTACATGTTCATCAGGGAACATTCAGAATAAGATACAAATACATGTACATCAGGGAACATTCAGAATAAGATACAAGTACATGTTCATCAGGGAACATTCAGAATAAAATACAAGTACATGTACATCAGGGTACATTTAGAATAAGATACAAGTTCATGTACATCAGGGCACATTCAGAATAAGATACAAGTACATGTTCATCAGGGCACATTCAGAATAAGATACAAATACATGTACATCAGGGAACATTCAGAATAAGATACAAGTACATGTACATCAGGGAACATTCAGAATAAGATACAAGTTCATGTACATCAGGGAACATTCAGAATAAGATACAAGTTCATGTACATCAGGGAACATTCAGAATAAGATACAAGTACATGTTCATCAGGGAACATTCTGAATAAAATACAAGTACACGTTCATCAGGGCACATTCAGAATAAGATACAAGTTCATGTACATCAGGGAACATTCAGAATAAGATACAAGTTCATGTACATCAGGGAACATTCAGAATAAGATACAAGTTCATGTACATCAGGGAACATTCAGAATAAGATACAAGTACATGTACATCAGGGCACATTCAGAATAAAATACAAGTGCATGTTCATCAGGGAACATTCAGAATAAGATACAAGTACATGTTCATCAGGGCACATTCAGAATAAAATACAAGTACATGTTCATCAGGGAACATTCAGAATAAGATACAAGTACATGTACATCAGGGAACATTCAGAATAAGATACAAGTACATGTTCATCAGGGAACATTCAGAATAAAATACAAGAACATGTACATCAGGGAACATTCAAAATAAGATACAAGTACATGTTCATCAGGGAACATTCAGAATAAAATACAAGTACATGTTCATCAGGGAACATTCAGAATAAGATACAAGTACATGTTCATCAGGGCACATTCAGAGTAAGATACAAGTTCATGTACATCAGGGAACATTCAGAATAAAATACAAGTACATTTACATCAGGGCACATTCAGAATAAAATACAAGTACATGTACATCAGGGCACATTCAGAATAAGATACAAGTACATGTACATGCGCACCAGGGCACATCCAGAATAAAATACAAGTGTGTGTCCATTATGGCACCAAATTATACAAAATTATTCATGTAGCTATCATAACAATAATCTAGATAACTGAATAGAAATGATTAGAGCTATTTATAGATATTTCAGTCCCTAAAAACATATAGGTAGGCTCGCAGAAATACCCAACTTTTTACAATGAACAATCACATTACTCCTTGGCAACTAAAAACATTCATTTCTTGTAAGTAGTAGCAGAATATGAGAATAAAGATAGTAAATTAAGATGAGGTATAAATTGGGAATATATTCTAATTTCTATGAAATATGTACTGAATGTATGTATGTTTTATAAATTGTAATGTGATTGGTAAAACTGTACTTTAACTTAAATATTAACTCTGGATATGACAGAACATGTCGCTTCTTATCAGCTCTTAAAAAGTACATGTAGTTGACTTACTCAAGTCAGTCCTTGATAACCAGAGTCCGTACATATTTTGAAAACATGATTGTCACAATTTCCCAGAGTATCCATTTTCTGAGTGTTTCCCAGTTTATTGTCAAGAAGGAACAAATTACACCATTTAGTGGATTTGTGGCAAAGTCTTGTTACTCATTTAAAAAAACAGGTCAACTTGCCAAAGTAAGTCAAACTGCTTGACAGTGAATATGCTGACTCTAAATAAATATTTATACTGTTTAATACTTTTTCTACTTCTGAAGGCATAATGGAAGATATAAATTTTAATAGTGTAATATAACACAAAGGTCATGTGATGGGTGTAATGTATGCTGTATGCTGGGTTGTGAGTTAAGTCGAAGGTAGATTTCATATCATAGTAAAAATATAGCACAAAAAGATGAGAGGAATTCTGTTAATACTTCTAATCTGCCAAGTTCTTGAGGCAGTCCATGGTGGAAAGGTAAGTACACAAACATGTTTTATTAACAATTGACAAGCATTTCTCATTTTGGCCATTTGTGATTGATTTCCCAATGGGAAAGGTCATGTGATGAGTGACCAATGGGAAAGGTCATGTGATGAGTGACCCGTTGGAAAGGTCATGTGATGAGTGACCAATTGGAAAGGTCATGTGATGAGTGACCAATTGGAAAGGTCATGTGATGAGTGATGAATTGGAAAGGTCATGTGATGAGTGACTAATTGGAAAGGTCATGTGATGAGTGACCAATTTGAAAGGTCATGTGATGAGTGACCAGTTGGAAAGGTCATGTGATGAGTGACCAATTGGAAAGGTCATGTGATGAGTGACCAGTTGGAAGGGGCATGTGATGAGTGATGAATTGGAAAGGTCATGTGATGAGTGATGAATTGGAGAGGTCATGTGATGAGTGACCAATTGGAAAGGTCATGTGATGAGTGACCAGTTGGAAAGGTCATGTGAAGAGTGACCAATTGGAAAGGTCATGTGATGAGTGACTAATAGGAAAGGCCATGTGATGAGTGACCAATTGGAAAGGTTATGTGATGAGTGACCAATTGGAAAGGTCATGTGATGAGTGACTAATTGGAAAGGTTATGTGATGAGTGACCAATTGGAAAGGTCATGTGATGAGTGACCAATTGGAAAGGTCATGTGATGAGTGACCAGTTGGAAAGGTCATGTGATGAGTGACCAATTGGAAAGGTCATGTGAAGAGTGACCAATTGAAAAGGTCATGTGATGAGTGACTAATTGGAAAGGCCATGTGATGAGTGACCAATTGGAAAGGTTATGTGATGAGTGACCAATTGGAAAAGTCAAGTGATGAGTGACCAATTGGAAAGGTCATGTGATGAGTGATGAATTGGAAAGGTCATGTGATGAGTGACCAATTGGAAAGGTCATGTGATGAGTGACTAATTGGAAAGGCCATGTGATGAGTGACCAATTGGAAAGGCCATGTGATGAGTGACCAATTGGAAAGGTCATGTGATGAGTGACCAATTGGAAAGGTCATGTGATGAGTGACTAATTGGAAAGGCCATGTGATGAGTGACCAATTGGAAAGGCCATGTGATGAGTGACCAATTGGAAAGGTCATGTGATGAGTGATGAATTGGAAAGGTCATGTGATGAGTGACCAATTGGAAAGGTCATGTGATGAGTGACTAATTGGAAAGGCCATGTGATGAGTGACTAATTGGAAAGGCCATGTGATGAGTGACCAATTGGAAAGGTCATGTGATGAGTGATGTATTGGAAAGGCCATGTGATGAGTGACCAATTGGAAATGCCATGTGATGAGTGACCAATTGGAAAAGCCATGTGATGAGTGACCAATTGGAAAGGTCATGTGATGAGTGATGAATTGGAAAGGTCATGTGATGAGTGACCAATTGGAAAGGTCATGTGATGAGTGACTAATTGGAAAGGCCATGTGATGAGTGACGAATTGGAAAGGTCATGTGATGAGTGATGAATTGGAAAGGTCATGTGATGAGTGACCAATTGGAAAGGTCATGTGATGAGTGATGAATTGGAAAGGTCATGTGATGAGTGACCAATTGGAAAGGTCATGTGATGAGTGACTAATTGGAAAGGTCATGTGATGAGTGATGAATTGGAAAGGCCATGTGATGAGTGACCAATTTGAAAGGTCATGTGATGAGTGATGAATTGGAAAGGTCATGTGATGAGTGACTAATTGGAAAGGCCATGTGATGAGTGACCAATTGGAAAGGTCATGTGATGAGTGATAAATTGGAAAGGTCATGTGATGAGTGACCAATTGGAAAGGTCATGTGATGAGTGACCAATTAAAAAGGTCATGTGATATCACTACTCTTGGGAGTGACCAATGGAAAGGGTCATATGATATCACTCCCCTTGTGAGTGACCAATTGAAAAGGTCATGTGATATCACTCCTCTTAAGAGTGACCAATGGAAAAGGTCAACATCAGCTCAAGATTTATCACATTCAATGTGTAATAAATAACAAATGAACTCATATTGTATTATGCTCAATTATCTATTTTAGGTGATGATTCAACCTTTTCCAATGTATAAAACATCAAGGATCACAGCCATGGAGCAGATAGCATTGATCCTCTCAAAGGCTGGCCACAATGTTACTTACTTCGTTCACACAGAGTACACTTCTTCTGAAATACTCCAGGCAGCAAATGCTACCATAACCAAGTATGACTACCCAGTAAAGGATCTAACATACAATCTTGGAGAAGGTTCAATCCAAGATCTAATATCAAAGACAATACTTGATGAAATGGACATGATATTCAACAGAGGACATTATTACGACATATACATTAACTATTCACTACCTGCCTATTTCTCAGATATGAACCAATGGAAAAGACTCAAAGCCGAAAACTTTGACTTGATAATATTTGACAGTATGGATTTTGCCTTGGGGAGGCTCATGAAGGAATATCTCGATAGGCCAACGATACTTTGGTCAAATGCTGGATATGAACTCCATTATGACAACTGGCTGATGCCATTCCCTGTATCACACATACCAAACGTATTTATGCCATACAGCGATCAAATGACTTTCAAAGAACGAGCAATGAACACATTTTATTATGTGTTATTACAATATCACTACATTCCATACTGGCGAGATATGACAGATGAAAGTCTGGCAAAAGTGGCTGATAAGCTTGGACTTTCACGTGATATCAATCCTGTTCTCAATGATGCAGACTTGATTTTTATCCAATCAAACTCAGCGTACTTTTACCCTCGCCCTACTATGCCTAATGTTATTCCTGTTCTTGGTTTAAAAGACAGAGAGCATAAACCGATTGAACAAAAGTATTTAGACTTTATAGATGGCGCTAATGATGCTGGTTTTATTCTTTTCACATTTGGTTCGATGCCAAAGGGAATGGATGAGAAACGCAGAGAAATTTTTGCTACTGTGTTTGCCAGGCTGAAACAACGGATTCTATGGAGATATGGTGGCCCTCAGCCAATATCACTAGGCAACAATACAATGTTGTCACCATGGTTACCACAAAACGATCTCCTAGGGCATCCAAAACTGAAATTATTCATCACTCACTGTGGAGCATCTGGTGCAGCTGAGGCTGTTTATAATGGAGCACCTGTTATTGCATTTCCATTATTTTATGATCAGAGACATCACTGTGCAATTCTGACGCAACATCATAAAATGGGTGTGACTTCATCATTTGCTGGTATCACAGAGGAGACATTATCAGCAGCATTAGATGAGGTCCTAGGGAATCCTCAATACAAGAAAAATGCTTTAAAAGCACAAGAACTGGCCCGAGACCAACCTATCAACGCTAGCTATACCATACAGTATTGGTGTGAATACATTATGAAGCACAAAGGCGCACATCACTTGAAATCTACAGCCATGTTTAAACTTAACTTTTTTCAGTACTTCTTGCTGGATATACTACTTCTTGTGTTCATAGTTGCAATTATTTTCTTGGTTGTATTTTACTGCATCATTAAAAATGTGGTAATCTACTTATGTAAATCCAAGAAAGTGAAGAATGCATAAGTGACATAATATTCTGTATAATTGATAATCTTACCTAATCATTTAACAGTAATTACTTATACAGTAAGTACATGTACAGTATAATAAAGACTAATCAGATTCCCAGTTGTTTACATTTTAACACACATGTACCAGGTCGATCAATAAGTTCTGAGAATTTTCCTCTAAAATCAAGAGTTTTGTGAATTTTTATTTGAAATTTTCACAGAACATGTAATATGAATTCAGCAATTAGTGTAAGAAGTTAAATGCACTTTCCACCTATTGGGCCAAAATTATGGTTACCATGGTAACTCGTGTTTTGGGTAGGCGGGGCAAGTATTTTTAACGTAAATAAATTTTTTTAACATCAAGCAACAATCTTATGTTTCAACCAAAGCATTGGATTTCAATGAGGATTTTGTTGTTTTTATAACCATCACTATTAGGTAACAATTTAATATGACATCATAATTCAGGACAAATTACATAATATTACTATTACATCATAATTCCACAACCTCAATGTACCCTGCCAAAATGGCCGCTCCAAAAGATGCTAAAAATTTGGAAGAAAATGAGGAAATGTCAATACAGATGCGCAGTGCCATACGATTTTGCGTGCTTGGTGGCAAAAATAAACAAGAAACACTCAAGGAGATGTTGGTAGCCTTTCCAGGCAGGATATCCACTAAAACTATTTACAGATGGTATGGCAAATTCCAAAGTGGGAGAACCAGTGTAAAAGATGAAGCAAGGTCAGGAAGGCCACTGTTACAAAGCCCACAAATATAATGAAGCTCAAGACTGTCCTTGATGAAGACAGGCGAATAACAATCAGGGAGTTAAGTGAAAAAGTAAACTTCTGCTATGGAAGGACACAGTACATACTGAAAGAGAAGCTCCATATGAAGCTTGTGTGTTCTAAATGGGTGCCAAAAGATCTAACCATGGACCAGAAGCAGCGCCGGGTCGATGTTGCACAAGACTTCCTCAGACGATACCAAGCAGAGGGGGAGGCTTTCTTGGAGCGCATTATTACTGCTAATGAAGTTTATGTTTCATATTATGAGCCAGAAGGCAAGAGGGCCACAAGTGGATGGAGAACAAAGGACTCCCCTACCCCTATGACGACCATTGCTAAACTCAATCGTAGAGATGGCAAGGTTATGTTCATCATTTTCCTGGATATCTACGGGGTACTCCTGGTGCATGCAGTCGCTGAAGGACAAACCATAAACAAAGACTATTATGCTATGGTAAGTTAGTGTGTGGCTATTGATGCCCTTCAGGATGATGTCTTGCCAGAGAATTTATGTTCACTCTAGTCTAGGTAGTTCAGCTTGAATGTACATGTAGTTTAAATACATCTAGTGAGGGAATGGTGCCCTAAAAATCACTTCTTTTTTCAGGTATTGAAACGTCATCTTAAGCGGGCTATTGCACGAAAACGCCATGAAACAGAGCTGTCGTCATTACTTAATCATCACGACAATGCACCGTCCCACACATCTTCGATTGTCAAAAGCACTGTATCTAATGACCTTCAAATGGAACAACTACCCCATGTTCCCTATTCACCAGATGTTGCGATCTGTGATTTTGGTGTGTTTGGACCGATGAAAGATGAGCTGAGAGGATTCAGATATGCGAACTTTACAGACCTCCACAATGCCGTGCAAAATGCCCTGAAAAAACGTTTCCCAGATGGATTTAGGCACTTGTTCCGCCAGTTGGTTCAACGCCAGGAGAGGTGTATTAAGAACCGAGGAAATTACTTTGAACATCTTAATTGAACCCCCTTGACATCTTACTAGGACTATATGACCAACCCTAATGCAGGAAGCAGCTCAGAACTATATTTATAATTGATTTATAAATTATTTATTTACATTTTATGCGCTTTACTTCTGACATTAAAATTATTTGCCCCGCCTACCCAAAACACAAGTTACCATAGTAACCATATTTTTGGTCCACTAAAAGGAAAGTAAGAAAAACTTGGTACACTAATTGCTGAATACATTCTACATATTCTGTGAAAATTTCATTCAAAAAGTCACAAAACTCTTGATTTTAGAGGGAAATTCTCAGAACTTATTGATCGACCTGGTACCAGTAAATGAAAGAATACACAATTTACTGTTATGAAATCCTATCTTATCTATTCTAATTACCTTGGTCTAAAATTGTGCATCAATATTCTAAAATCATTTATTTATAATAAATCAAACATACCTGGTTTTAAGTATTTTTTCCATATAAGTTCATTCTGTTGCTGATCTCGTCCACCTATTACCAAATAGTTCTCACTGCTTATGAACCATAGAAACTTTTCAAACCTAGAAAAACACAAATGATTTACTGTAGAACACGGGCATAAATGCATACAATTTTCAAAAATTCTGAATTTTAACCATAGACACTTCTCAAACCTCAAATTCTCAATTTTCATAACATTTCTAATGAATTTACTACTTATTTAGAATGTTGTCAAACATTTATTTATCACATGGATAACAGGAACAAAATGGACAATCAAAATTTGGTAAACAATAACCAGTTAGTTTCTTTCATAATTAAACAATACTATGAATAGTTATTTTCAATCACGATAAAGAAAGATTTATTGAAAATGTGTCCAAATTGAAACATCAAATCAATGTGGGTTCAGATAAACAGTGGTGAAAATTTTGCATGAAATGAGAGCAGTGTGCAAAAGATGTAATCAGTAGAGGTCAAATATGAACTATATACAGGGTGTCCCGAAAGTATGGGGCCCCCCCTAGGCAGACATATTCCAGTGTCCTCATAGTATGTATCATATATCATTTTAAAGCTTATCCAAAGTTACATTGATTTGCCAAGTATCATGGTTTAACTCCCAACTGGGAAAAAGTTACAGTCATTTTAAAAGTTAGTGTTTTGTCAAAATAAAGTTCAATTTTACTCCACATTACTAGTCAATGAGGCCCCCCTTGGCCATGTTAACAGCAGCAATTATTTTCAGATATGACTTTAAAAGCCCTTCAAATAGGGGTGGGGAATTTTAAAACCCTCTTAAAACCTGTTATGGCACTTTAGAAGAGTTTCCTTAGAGTTTCTACCCTCACCGTTCTCTTTTTCCAACTCAATATCCATCTGACCCGAAAAGAATTGCTGCTGTTACGATGGCCCTGAAGGACACATTAACTAGTGATTTGGTGTAAAATTGAACTTAATTTTGACCAAACACTAAATTTTGAAATGCCTGTCATTTTTTCACATTTGAGAGTTGAATCATGATACTTGGTGAATCAATGTAACTTTGGATGAGCTTTAAAATGACATATGACACATACTATGACGACACTGGTATATGTCTGCCTAGGGGGGGCCCCATACTTTCGGGACACCCTGTATATATGAACTGAATTGCTTATCTCCACTTACCAGTAGACTTTCCTAGCTTTGTTGATGGTTGCTATTGTAGAAACTTCTTTCAATGTTTCCTTGGTTTTCTTCTCAGCATTCTTCAAAGCCTGGATAATAAGAATAAAATGAAACTTTACGCAATAATCAACAAAGAAAGGCTCATCTCACTATTTTGATATTGTCTAAAAACATAACTTGTTTTATTTTCAAATTGTCTCCCTCTTCCAAGAAAGATATACACATTGAACTCTGAAAAGTTCATGGTTATACTAACAGGGGGTTTTTTAACAAAGAAAGTCAAACAGTATTGTTATTTAGAAGGTAAATGATATTTTGCAAGGATTCCAATGGAAAAAGATTTTCCGTTCTTTCACATTTTGTGAGACATTTTAATGAAACAATACCTTGGTTGAAGCTTCAATAGTTTTCTGTTCTTTTTTAGCAGCAAATCTTTTCTTGTCAAAATATCTGAAAGAAAAATGTTCACATAATTAACACTCAAAATCTAAAGATTAAATGATGTTATATTTGTAGTCTACTTTTAGTTTTCATTCACTTATACTAATGATCATGACTTTGTGTTATCAGTGTGTTTTGACATGCATACAGTATTACTTTTTACTTACTTCCTAGCATTAGCATAAGCAGACAGTGCAAGGTCAATGTCAATTCTCATTGGTTTCAATGTAGTTTCTGGGTCACCTTCTTCATCACTGTCCAAATATGGATCTCTATAAAGAAATACAGATCTTGTAAGGAAATTCAATTGTTTAAGGATTTAAGCCCTGGACTTTCTGCAATTTGGATTGACCATTCTTTGAAGGTGTTGCTTTCCAAAATTTGCACGAGATGCAGAGATTTATCAACTTTTAAAATAAACGTCTTCAGAAAATCATGAATTTTATTTTGCTAGATTATGACAGTTAAGGATAATTAAAATATAATTTTGGCATCAGGACAGCATGAGAGAACATGTGCAACATTTTTTCACAAATTCACAAAAAAAACTCACTTCAGTAACATAGTTATATGGTTGCTATCCAACTTCAAGCCTTTGATTGCCATAGCAACCGCATCACCTTGCAGCTGAGCTTCTTTCACAATATTTTGTATCTCAGTCCAGTCTATTTGATTGGCTAAAGCACTGTTGACTATTGCAATTGCTCTATCAACCTACAGAATGAAACAGTAGCATTAATGTTCAAATGGAATAAGTCTACATATTATAAATTAGAGACAAGTCTGTAAAACCACATTTTGCATGGCAACAGCTCAATCAATATTGATAAGTGATTTAAACCTTTTATCGCCACATCTCTATTTATTACATTTTTTCATTAATTTTTGCACTCGAGAAAATAGAAAGGTGTGCATTTATTGGGAGCATGTGTGCTATTGTGGCGTTATAATCTCTCTGCTAATGCTACTAAACTAATTTCATACCAGTTGTAAGTTCACTTCAATTAGCTCAGCCTTCAGTTTGTCAGTGTCCTGGTCTTTCTGAAGACTGCCAAGTCTCTTTTCATGATCTTTCTTGACATTGTCTAATTTCTTCAAGGCTGTCCTCTCCTACAAGAAAAAAAGTAAAACGATTCGAATCTATTTAAGATATACATTGAACAGAGGTACAGAATTTTTACAGCCTCAAATATACCAAATTGCTAATTTACATCAATCTATGGAGACACTACACACACAAAAGCAAAAAGGGTTTCATAAGGCTTATTCCCACCTGCTGTATAACCTTAAGGTCCAATTTCTGGCTCTCTATTTTAGAATAAAACTCATCCACTGACTTATCGAACGATTCTAGCTCAACATATGGCTGCTTCTGGTGCTGATTGTAGTAAAGAGGATGGAATTCTTGGTATCTGTAATGTCATAGAAAAGCTATATAATAAATACAGTAAAACTTGTATACTGAGACACCTTTCTAATCTGAACACCTCTCAATAGAATAGCTTTTTGGTTCCATTTTTGAATCTGCCACAGATTACCACTTTAAAAAACTTGGAATGTGAACATATGCCAAACTGAGCATTTTTGGCCAGTCCCAGTAGTGTTAGATTAGACAGAAAACTATGTTTGAAAACTCATATTTCTATCTGCTTTAAAACTAAATTGATTCCCTGGGGTTAAAGTAGACCCACAAACTCGAACTGATTTTGACCTCTGCTCAAATATTTTGGCCTTGGTCATGGCAGCATTTTTTCAGGAAAGGGGCATTTGTGAAAGTTGTTGATATTTTTTGGATAATATTATATGTATATATTAAAAACTTGGCCTGACGTTTATATCATAATGAAACATTTACTACAAAATATGGCTGCTTCAAAAAATATTGAGATTTTTTCTTATCTTTATCATGGGCTCTACCACATGAATACATGATTTGACTGATAGGAAACAATGCAAGATAGGGTAAGGACCCTCAATACAAAAAAAGATACATGTAAAATATTGCACTGTATAAAAGGCTGTTTATGGTAATTGTGTACATATATGGTTTAAAACATCTTATTTCAAAGAATAAGAATTCTTAATAATATATATATTTGAAGTGGAATTCACTGCTCCTAAGATGCTGAATAATTCGACATTATATGATATGTCCTTCTCAAATTTAATCAGTGTATCTTCCTTCTTTAAATGTTATTCATGAATGTTTTTGTACTTTAGTATTGTGAATTAAGTCTAGGATAAAAAACACACAAGTGTAGTCTTGTTTGATAAATGTGGGTTTTTGGGGCTTTGTATTTGCTTCAGCTAAGAGATTTGGGTTTCATTTCCTACATATTTTTGTCAGAGATAAAATTCTAATCAATACATTGACCTCATTTTATGCAGTTTTAAGCTGTTGAAGAATGATATGCCAATCATTGTGGTTATTTACATTTGCCCTATATAAAACTTTTCAACAAGTTACAAAACATGTAAGATAATATATGATTCACTCTTGGAGAAGTACATGCATTGTTAAAAATATAGGAGGTGAACATGAATGATCAAGTGATTTTAGCTCTGTTTCTAGTTCTTGGTTCAGTGGCTGCTCAATGGTCATTGCCACCATCTACAAGTGAGTATTCATATTTACTATTCCAAACATAAATGTCACTACCTGCCATTTGTTACAGATGCCAACCGCAGAAATCTGAATACTGAACACTGTGCACTAAAAATTTGGAGACAAATATGTCACCAACTTCTGGTGGTATTTAGTTTTGAATTTGATTTAAACCTCTTTATGTAATGGCTGTTACATTTCCATGGAAACAATGATTATGTAAACCAATCAAAACACCCATCCATACTAATCAATGTCCATATGTGACGTTAGTTCTATCATTATGCAGAATCTTTTTGATGGAATTTGAAAAAAAATCCAAACCAAGATGAAGGTATCAAAAACACTAAGATGAAATCTCTCCAGAAATCAATCGTATTAGCTAATCCTTCTGAGCATAACATATCAAATCACTCTTCATTTGAACATTTATCTCAGAAGTAACTGGCCAGTAGCATTGTCTCTGGGATATGATGAAATTATTTGGACTAAATCTGCCATAATCTTTGTGATAAAGCTATAATATTTTTTCTAATCAATGTTTCCAATTCATATTTCACTTAATGATGTGCTTGGATCTCTTGCAATTAGGTATTTTTCTTGATTAATTCTATTCAACATAATTTTATGAGCAGGTAGTGTTGCAACAGGCCAACCAACTCAACAATCCTCAAACAATTATGCCTATAATAATGGATTTTCCTTTCTGGCTGTGGATGGAAATGAAGACACTAATTTTTACCATGGATCATGTACACAAACACGAGCACAAAGAAATCCATGGTGGATGGTGGATCTGCGACAAGCATATACAATATACTCTGTCAAACTGGTGTCAACAGTATTTCCTCGCAACAGTAAGACTTGTTACATTACAACTTGTCGAATTCTATCATTCATTACTTCTGTTTTGTATCAAATATTTTTATTTTTCTTATTGTAGCTCTGGAGAATTTTAGAATAGAGGCAAGCAATGATACATTGACATGGGACTCATGTCGTTCCCACTCAGGACGCATGGTCAGTACCTGGCAACTGTTCTACTGCACAAGGAACTTGATTGGTCGCTACGTCAGGATCCAACGACAGGACTATAACCAATTAACATTGTGTGAAGTTGCAGTCAATGTTCAAACATAAATCAAAATCACTTTATTTTTTTAAAGAATGTACTTCTAATCATATTTAGTACAGTAAATGAGGTTGGATCAATTTATATTTTTGGCTCTCTCTGTAATATTACATACATGTATTGATTGAAAAAGATTTGGAATAAACACCTACTAACAGAGTTGGGATACCTAACAAAATACAATTGTTTTATTGAAGTCATCGATATCGTAAAATAAAAATATTTCTCAATTCAACTGAAAAGGAATAACTGAATTGGTTTAATAAAGCCATTTTCTTATTATATCAACGAAAGGGGAAATCTGAGTCAGTTCCTATCAATATATAGTACGATTTTATTTGTACTGATGCCCTTTTAGGGCCAAACGTACATGAAACATACAATTTTCAAAATAAAAGAAATCTATATTACTATAGCTCAAGCCCTCATTTCTGGCAGCACATAGGATCATAAATGACAATACTATTATACTTTTTTATGGTCAGTTTATACATACAATAATGTTCAGCAATAAGTTACTAAGTTTTCTTACGTCAATAATTCCCCAGTCTCTCCTTCAGTTTTTGCTGCTTTCTTTTCAGCCTTCTGTATAATATAACCCTGAAAGATAGGTAAACACATGAGATAATACATTCAAAAAACACAAGTTCCAGTTTCCTCTCGGTTTATATAATTAAAGAATCCATGTGAGAATTACAATAAAATTAATGCTACATACATGAACGTCAATTTTTACCACGTCCCTATTGACATCTCAGTTAATTTTTTCTGTTTTATTGTTAAATATATTTCTTAACATATTTAATGAGATTTTTGTTTTATGGAAACTCATTTTAAAGTTTAATCCCAGAATACTTTTCTAATTTTTCAAGTAATGGGCTAATAAATTTTCAATTTTTTCTATGTTAAACTAGGTACAGACCAAATCTTGGAGATTATTGTAATACAATTTAAAATACCTTGCACGCTGATGTCCCTATCTGCTTTAAAATTTCCTCCGCCTTTTCTAGAGCAAGCATAAGCTTTGGAAGATCTACAACACAAAAAAATTAAAAATTTAAATCAAAAATTCATTGATAAGTATGATATAAAAGTAAAATAAGTAGCAGATAATGGCTCCTTTAGATGTTATCAGAAAGTAATGTAGCAGTTTTCAGAACGCAATTACCCAGAAAAGCCCATGATAAATAAATTGTTACTTTAGTACCAGAGGCATTTTGACCCCTAAATGCCTTATAAGGCCCTTAAAAACATTTCACAATTTAGGATAAATGTTTGCATTGCATTATAATTTATAAGACTTCTGCATTTGAACAAGATTTAATGTATGTCGTTCCTGACAACTCACCTTCAGTTGGATCAAACCCTTTCCCTATCTTAGCACCCCCAGACAGTCCAACCTCAAGCAGGCAGTGGTCAATCACAGCAGGTCCATAGGCTGGAAGATGATAACAACGGGTAGAAGTAGAACATGAAAGACTTCATTTAGATATTTTAATTCATGGGAATTTAGGTGGTATATTCTTTAAATTCATGCTTTATTTATGTTTAAATGTTTTAAATGGGAAGAATGACTGCAATGACATCTATATTTTGTATTCAACTAACAGCTTGTTCAATCATTACCAGTTGAATAAGGATTTTGAGTTATGTTAAAGGGATGACAACAAACAACAAAATTATAGATCCATAATTGTTTTGAATCAAGGTTGATCAACTGACTATAATAGCAATTGAAATGCTTCCTAAATGTGTTACTAAACTAGATTTTTTCATTTCATCAATTTCATATTGGTGTACCTGTACTTTGTATATTTTAAATTGTTAATCATGTTTACTGAAAAAGAAACATTTCGTTTGTTCAAAGCAAGATACTTACGGAGTTGTGGGTTTAAGATCTTCTTTAAATTATCTCCTTCTTTACCAGCCAGCATTATCTCCTGCAGTCTAAAACATACAAAGGGTATTTGATATTTATATCCTAAAACATGCACTTGCATAAATGTACAATAGTTTTTCCCTCTCACTTTAAGTACAAGCACAAGATGAGTGATATGAATTATTTATTAATTAAAGCTCAAGCACTCGGATTTCAATTTTATATGAAAGTTACATATAGTTGTTGATGAGTTATTATACTTTTACTGAGGTTTTACAGTCAAACATTTAATAAGCATTGAACGGGGGTCTGTGGAACACCTTTGGTATCTCAAAATTGTGGTCCAATTTGGAGGTGTTCCAATTTGAAAGGTATTCTTTACATTAAGTACAATGGAACTTTAAATGTGTTCTATTTATGGAGATTTTACACATAATATAGGCCTAGGTGTTCGAATTTACAGGTTTTACTTATTACTTAACTACCTCTCTATACTAAGCATGGGTTGTTGCTGTTTAGCACCCTCTATGGGGTATTTCTCACGAACAGCAAACCTGACGTCCTGGCTATCATCTGTACGGGGACGTAGAATGTTCAATATTGTGTATTCATGGTCTGTGAGGACAACATTTCCCTGAAATAATACAATTCACAAGTTAAATGTGTAAAACATGTGTGCAATGAAATATTAATATCAGTAATGTTAAGAAATGACAATATCAATGAATTTACAGCTCTGTACATTACCATTCCAACATGTCAATAAGCACAGTTTTAATAAGGTACCATTTCCATATTTTCTCGTACTCAGATTTTGGGATGATACAATTAATGTTCATTAATTTTGCTCTCTTGGTAGAAATCAGGAAACTAAAGCTCAGAATATAACAATACACAAATACTGACAAATAATGTACCCTATCATAAAGCTCCAAGATGACGTGGTATGCAGCCTCACTAGAACCAAACTGCAAATCAACAATCCTGTCCACTCCCAGCTGTTCCACTTTCTCAAGGCGCCTGCTACGTAAATGTTTCCTAAGCTAAAATAAGAAAGGAGTCTGAGTGAAGCAAATAGAACATACAAAGAAAATATTGAGATGCTTTATGACAGGGAACATTTTATCCATAAATCAATCAAAAAGGGTCAAATGTGCTAAGTTTGCATATTTTTTATAATTTTGAGTACTGATCACCAAGAAATATTATAATTTAAAAAAAAAAATTATTCTCACTATAAGCAGATTACCAAGAACTTTTTAAGCTTAAAGCCCCAATACTCAAGGGGCGGGGAGGAAAATTCTCAATAAATGGTGTATAGTTGGTTTGGCAGCATTTTCAGTTAGGGGAGAGTCTTGGATGAAACTTCCACCTAGGTGATAGCTTCACAGAGTGGTAGGAAGTTCTTTTTTTTGAGGAGTTAGCCCCCCACCCCCCAAAAACACCCCACCCTGGGGAAAAAAATTTTCACACTAAATAACCTTAGATATTTTGATGTTTGTAAGTGACATACATAGGTATTATATATATGAATAACTTGCAGTATAATTGATGCTGATAAATCCTAAAGAATTGGAAAATTAGTACAAAGTATGTACCCCAGGGGGCAAATTCGTGACTCATTTTCTTACTATTTTGATTCTAACTTTTCAATTAGACACTGTAAGAGGTTGGAAAAATTCATGTGAAGTGCCCAATAGCAGGGTTAGAAACCCTAAAAGATGCAAAGCCATGGAAGAGGTAGGAGCTGAGAAAAAAATTGTTGATTTTTCGAAAAATTTGACATTTTTGACAGCTGGATTTTGTGTATGACTAAAGCTGACCCTTATAACTTCTAGATCCATCCCTCTATGATGATATTTATGGTTTTATAGTGTGAAACTAAGATGTAAAACATAATTTAGATGGGTTTTAAGGAAGTTAAAGGTTTTAAACAAGTCCAAAATTTGAAAAATTGTAAATATAAGGTTTCAAATTTACGAATTCCAGGTATAGCCATGGCTGACCCCTATAGTTTCTAGATCCATCCCTCTATGATGATATTTATGGTTTAATAGTATGGAACTAAGATGTAAAACATAATTTAGATGGGTTTTAAGGAAGTTAAAGGTTTTAAACAAGTCCAAAATTTGAAAAATTGTAAATATAAGGTTTCAAATTTACGAATTCCAGGTATAGCCATGGCTGACCCCTATAGTTTCTAGATCCATCCCTCTATGATGATATTTATGGTTTTATAGTATGGAACTAAGATGTAAAACATAATTTAGATGTGTTTTAAGGAAGTTAAAGGTTTTAAACAAGTCCAAAATTTGAAAAATTGTAAATATAAGGTTTCAAATTTACATATTCCAGGTATAGCCACGGCTGACCCCTATAGTTTCTAGATCCATGATGATATTTATGGTTTTGCCATGTGGAACTAATATGTAAAACACAATTTAGATGGGTTTTAAGAAAGTTTAAGGTTTTAAACAAGTCAAAAATTTGAAAAATTGTGAATATAAGGTTTCAAATTTATGAATTTCAGGTATAGCCACGGCTGACCCTTATGATTTTTACATCCATACCTCTATGATTAAATATACAGTTTTAGACCAGGTGTAGAATATATACCTGTTGCAGCAGTTAGTCTGCTGCATTTAGATGGAGTGAAAAGTCGTGAACTACAGTAAAATCTCTCTAATCTGAATGCTACTGGTATTTGGACCAGCTAAAAGCATTCTAATTAGGAGTGTTTGAATTTTGAGGTTTTAACATCTACAATACAAGTTCTGGATTTTGAAGAAATATGAATGCATTCTCAATGAAAAATATTAATAATATTTATACTGACCACATAAAAAGCTTAATAGCATTCCAAAATCCAATTCAAAAGTTTTGATATCATAACAATTCAGTGTTAAACTGACAATATTTGAGCAATTTTGTAAGAAATATGTGATATTTGGTAAAAAGAGTTCAAGTTAGGTTAATTTTTCAATTAGATATGATGATTGGTAGGTATTCACAATAGTCAGATGTTGGGATATACAGGTTTCACTGCTGATATATAATTTATACAAGATGATGAACTAGAACTACTGTACTAGGTGCATTTGATAATTTTTACCACAATGTTAATACTATGACAGGAAAAGAAAGCACCCATGACACTTTGCTTGTACAACTTGAAAATCAACAACACTTTAAGATTTGATAAAGGTGTCTACCAAATGAGTAATCCACATAAATTCAAATACAAGCACTTGGCATGCTATTCCCTATGATGCTATTTATAGATTTTTTTTGTCAATGTTATTGATCAGCTTATTGGTTTCATTACTTTCTCTAGAATCTAAAATTGACCTTGGGTTTATGAGAGTGGTACATTGGAATGCAGTTATATGAAGTATTGAATTGGCTGGAATTGGACACAAGTTGCCTAGCTATGTGTGAGTAAACTATGATCTTATGTGGATACAAACAGTTCGTTTGACAATGATCATCTATCTTATCTGTAAAATCAGAACTTAAAAAGGGGTTTGAAATGGAGATCGATGAAACCATACCACAAATTGATAAAACTTTTGTGATCGATGCAATGGGTATGACAAAAGGAAAATTAAGATTAACTTATATGTTGAAATTTGGAGAGTTTTGGAAAGCTATATTTGACTACTCCATCAAATCTAATAAAGGAGCCCAAAAAATAGATTTCATATTAGACTCCTAGTAGTCTCAATCAGTAAAGGATTCTGAAAGAATGCGAAGAATGGATGCTTCCCCTACTGAACTTTAATCCAAAGAAGAAATTACACCATTACCTAAAAATATGAATACCTTTTGGCCAAGTCATATAATACAAATTTTCAAAGATTACAAAGATATTTAATAAAGCAGCATTCTAAAAGTGTGCCAAATGTCAAGATTGTTTTAAGTGGAACTATTGGAGTGAACTTAAATATCTGTGAAAATGATAACTGAAATCCCCTGTTAAATTCCACTCTTGAAGAGGCTGATTTTAAACTTATTCACTCTGTTTTACATTCAGCGGAGAACAT
The DNA here is from genome assembly GCA_903813345.2 of Owenia fusiformis. Taxonomy (NCBI): domain Eukaryota; kingdom Metazoa; phylum Annelida; class Polychaeta; order Sabellida; family Oweniidae; genus Owenia; species Owenia fusiformis. The sequence goes on from CAIIXF020000008.1 coordinate 1,446,168, forward strand.
GTGGGACTGCAGTAATTTGCATCAAATGACACTGATATTCTAATTTTATGACTATCATTTCAATAAATGTAAAAAATTCTTCAACTGCTAGAAAACGTCATCTGCAAAGTCAGTATGTAAACATTTTCTACAATGTCTGTTTAATACATATTGATCATATATATCACCATATATACTTTTTTGATCTACATGAAGATTTTAGAGTGACAAGACCCTTTTACCCTGAAGTTCCTAATCTCATTGCACTAACGGGAGTTTCTAGGCCCAGCGGGGTATGATCCTTATAATCCTTATTTTTCCAAATAATCACTGTTGCCTGGTGACAAGTTGTTTTATTGGGAGTGTAGTGATTATAATTTGATAATTTATAATAATATTTTGTATTAGAAGATGATCATTGCTTAATTACAGTATGGGCATAACAAAATATAGAGAAATCATGTTTCTTTTAATTATCCATGTCTTTATGTATTTTGACAATGTAGAACATTACATCGAACATGTTGATGTGAAAAAGTAAAAATGCTGTATCACATAATAAATATCATCAAATAATAATTAATTAGTTATAATCCATTTAACCCAATCAATTACTACACTGTATACGATATCCCTAGGAATAGTAACACTTTAGGGGAGGGGGATTTATTAACCTCTCACCCCCTTAGGAACTCTACAGTAAAGTCCTCAACTCTAATGATTTTTCTTTTAACAATACTTGTAACATGGATCAAACCTGACCACAATATTTTTAACATCTAATTTCTAAGCTAAAAAGTCATCCATTCAAAAAGAGGGACATCCAAGGCAATACCTGAAAAGGAGGACTGAAAGTATCGCAACAGATTTAGGATAGTCACATGTTGGATTTTTGCTATTTTCTGAGGATTTGAGGAGGTGCATATGTTAGGCCAATGCATTTCCTCCAGGAAAAGCACTCATAGAGATGATAAAACAATTTCTATTTGAGACAGCGTGCAAACAACCCACCCACATGCATCAATATGTTGTGTTTTGACACACAGTTAACCCCTTTAAAGAAATAATGCATTCCATCAGGGGTTTAAAAGATATCAAATATGGGTGACCAAAATTAAGCTGAAAGTAATGGAGCACATGAGTTTTCCCTATGGGAAAATAACAGGAAAATATTGTTTTCTGCTTTATCTAAAAGAAATTTATTATTCCTTTCTATGGGTTAACTTTGTCTCAAAACACAACATATCGATGCAACAAAAATTGAAAAAGCAGGGGTGAAAGGGCTTGAAAATCAGGACAACATTTTCGAAAAAACATGTGGGTGGATTGTTTGCACCTTCGCTGTCTCAAAGTCCAAACTATTTTATCACCTCTAAGAGTTCTTTTCCTGTAGGTTATGAAATGGCCTATCATATGCACCTTCTTAAATCCTTGGGAAACAGACAAAATCTAACATATGACTGTCTGAAATATGTTGCCATACTTTCCGTGCTCCTTTGAGACCTGATATTTCTCAATTTTTTAAACATTACACTTGTTAAAATTCTTAAACTTCCTTAAAATTCATCTTCGGTTTGTTTTACTTCTTAGTTTCACACTCTAAAAATATATGTTTCATCATAGAGGTATTGATGAAAAACCATAAGGGTCATCCATGGCTATACCTAACATTCGTAAATTTGAAACCTTATATTTACAATTTGACAAATTTTGGACTTTTTTAAAACCTTTAACTTCCTTAAAACCCATCTAAACTATGTTTTACATCTTAGTTCCACACTATAAAACCATAAATATCATCATAGAGGGATGGATCTAGAACCTATAGGGGTCAGCCATGGCTATACCTGGAATTCGTAAATTTGAAACCTTATATTTACAATTTTTCAAATTTTGGACTTGTTTAAAACCGTTAACTTCCTTAAAACCCATCTAAATTATGTTTTACATCTTAGTTCCATACTATAAAACCATAAATATCATCATAGAGGGATGGATCTAGAAACTATAGGGGTCAGCCATGGCTATACCTGGAATTCATAAATTTGAAACCTTATATTTACAATTTTTCAAATTTTTGACTTGTTTAAAACCTTTAACTTCCTTAAAACCCATCTAAATTATGTTTTACATCTTAGTTCCATACTATAAAACCATAAATATCATCATAGAGGGATGGATCTAGAAACTATAGGGGTCAGCCATGGCTATACCTGGAATTCGTAAATTTGAAACCTTATATTTACAATTTTTCAAATTTTGGACTTGTTTAAAACCTTTAACTTCATTTAAACCCATCTAAATTATGTTTTACATCTTAGTTTCACACTATAAAACCATAAATATCATCATAGAGGGATGGATCTAGAAGTTATAAGTGTCAGCTATAGTCATACACAAAATCCAGCTGTCAAAAATGTCAAATTTTTCGAAAAATCAACAATTTTTTTCTCAGCTCCTACCTCTTCCATGGCTTTGCATCTTTCAGGGTTTCTAACACTGCTATTGGGCACTTCACATGAATTTTTCCAACCTCTTACAGTGTCTAATTGAAAAGTTAGAATCAAAATAGTAAGAAAGTGAGTCACGAATTTGCCCCCTGGGGTACATACTTTGTACTAATTTTCAAATTCTTTAATATTTATAAGCATCAATTATACTGCAAGTGATTCATATATATAATATCTATGTATGTCACTTACAAACATCAAAATATCTAAGGTTATTTAGTGTGAACAATTTTTTCCCCAGGGTGGGGTGTTTTTGGGGGGTGGGGGGCTAACTCCTCAAAAAAAAGAACTTCCTACCACTCTGTGAAGCTATCACCTAAGTGGAAGTTTCATCCAAGACTCTCCCCTAACTGAAAACGCTGCCAAACCAACTATACACCATTTATTGAGAATTTTCCTCCCCGCCCCTTGAGTACAAGCAAGTTGTCGATGAATACTCTTACTTAGCAGATTATCAAGAACTTCTTAAACAAAAAGCCCCATACTTTCAAGCAAGTTTTCAGTGAACATTTCTCACATACCTTCATTGAGAAACCTGATGGGGTGGTATGTTTCGGCCACTCAAACGCTGTTGTGTGTATTCTAATACCAGACTCTATAAGAAGCACAGCTTTCTGATCCGGCCTAAAAAAGATTGTGAGAATATATTCAAGGAGCAATATGGATTTATCTGAAATAATTATGTACGACTTCTATGAAGCTCTATCAGATTATCTACTAATTATGCAAATTAGAACATAAAATCAGTTTTTGCTTACTTTTGTAATTTGATGAGATATGTTTTGTGGTCGACATCATACACATTATTCACTCTCATTCCTTGTAGCCTGTAAATCAACATAAAACTTTAACAATTCAGTTTAATTTGATTTGAGAAATCTGACATATTACGGAGTCATAGCTCAAAATATATCTGACTCAAAATATTTGCATCATGTACACCCTAATTCTTATTCCGATCATCCATCATTTAGAAGTGTTATGTATATGGAACTAAAAGTTTAAATCGATCAAGAGATGGTACTAGAGTATACTAAACTAAACTCAAAAACTAAAAAGTGCAATCGGAGAAGCCAATGATGATTTTGAAAAGAACAGGGAGTTTACAAAGAGATTTCCAAGTAAACCCATGTAGATATTAAGTGAACTAAGTAAAATAAGAAATAAGAACATAACATTGTACTACTTTTTTTTAGTATCTAGAGTCCATTTCACTGTTTAACTGCGTCAGTAAAAGCTAAAAAATAAGATATCAAAATGTCATTTTGCAATAATATATGGAAAAATATATTCCTAAGTATTGTACATGAATGACATTTGTATATCTTAGATTTGCTTCTAGTTTGGCTTATAAAGTGTGTGGCCTCTTATATTTGGATGCTTCTCTGCCATGTTATTTTCAATAAGATTAACATGGCTGAAATTCTTCAAATTACAAGACGTTACTCGAGTCTATAGCTTACAGCTAGATGTAACTTCATTGATTTCGTATGTACTCGTATTTTGATTGTAAAAATTGCAACACACACCTAGAAATCATTTTTAATAAATTTTATAAATATTTTTAAGAATACTAATTATATTTAGGATGAAGCGTTGCTTGTCTGGATTTAGATATTTCAAAATTTCTTTTCGGAGTTTGACACATGGTGAAATTTTCTCGCTGTAGCTAAAAAATGGCTTCCGGTTCCGAACGTGAAAAATGGAGGAAACTTTGAAATTATTCTCGCTTAAAGAAATCAAATATATCAATAGATTCAGACGGAGATGTGTGCTGATGTTTCTCAAATCTATACATAGAGGTATATTTCATATTATTATGCCGTATTTACTGTGCGTGTGATACAATGATGTTTTACAATATTTACAATACCAAGGCAGCTCAATCTTTCTACTCAAAGCCGGAATATAGAGAAGGCTTCGGACCGAAGTAAACAAGACGGCACAGGCTTATTGCACGAAAAACTAAAAAATCTGAAATATACAAATGTCATTCATGTACATTATGAATATACTTTTCCATATAGTATTGCACAATGGTCTCCCAATTTCTTATTTTTGCCGTTCTACTGACGCAATGAAGCAGTGAAATTGACTCTAGTCGATCTCAATGAAAAAGAAAATTAGGTAGAGTCTACAGTAAAATAGCTTACTTCTCTTGGATTTCTGTAACTACAGCCCTTATGTCGATAGTACTAAAGCGTGTCTTCATTTTGAGCTACTATGACATGCGGAACTTATGTGTCAATAACAAAATATTGGCTAAAGATGAAAAAATGAAAATAAAATCTTGTGAAATTTCACACTTCCGGTTCAAAACTGGCGACTTTTGTATGTCACGAAATAGAAATGACGATGTATGTAATATCACGAAATATATCTCCACAGGTCTTCCTTCCAACTGGACTAAAATCTAAAAAAACACGTAATATTAACTGCTTTTCCAGGTTAAAGCTTTAATTACTTAATTAACTTACTTTAATTTAACTACTTTATTACTGAATATGCCAAGCTGTTACAATCTGATAGTAAAGTATTGTTAGCAGTGTAAGTTTCTAAATGAGACTGGGAAGCAATTGTAAATATGTTTGTTATGGAATACTTAAATTGTTATATACTTATTTACTGTATGTACGCCTTTATTTGGATGATGGTATAATAAATAAATTGAAATTGAAATTGGACAAATTCAACATGCATGAATGCTAATCACTCGTGGCATAAAGGCGTGATGTGGGAGAGCGAAGATACATGTACATGTGTATAATTCGACACCAGGCATGCATAATGTGATTAATGTCAAATACTACTGTTCTTATCGAGCGATTCCAAGGAATCCTACCTTAGGCATATCAGTTCATAACGGCATTCTGAGATCTATATACTTTACATAGAAACTCCCTCCCACTTTCATTTGAACTAAGGGGAGATGCCAATCAACACACATCATAAAGAGTGACAAAGATGTCTTCTTTATGTAATTGAAGTAAGCCTACATTCTCCTGCTTTATGTGATGGATCAAAGAAAAATTAAGATGTAAGAAAAGAAACTTGGCATTGTTTTCATGGATATTTGGATAGTTATTTCAAAGAGAAAATCTAAACATAATCACGATGGAAGTTGAAACATAATTATACACTGTTTTACTTTGACCACAAACTTTGTTTGGACTTTAAGATTGAAAATAGAAACCAATTGTCAAACATTTTTTGTTTGAAAAGGCATGATCGATTTCCTAATTTTACCCGGCGATGAAAGGGTTAATATCTAATTTTGCATTCAGAGAAAATTCAAATACAGATATTAGATTCTCAAAGTTGGCATGCTTGATGCAGAAGAGGTAATTTTAAAAATCACTAAGGAGAGCACTTCTAGAGGCTTTGCACAAAACACCACATAACTAACTGCTCGATTGCTTGATATTTTTGTTTATTACATTGAACAAGTTATTTTCAGAGAACTATTGACTAAACAATTTCAATTGCTGTATAACAAGTAGCAGATGTAAATGTTGCGAGATCATTTGGTCCAAGTTGGTGTGGATGTAAGGTACACCCAAACTTCGTGCCATGATGAACCAGCGCAGTAACAAACTCATATCAGCAGGAGATCCAAGACGTCATTTCCATTGTTCTTTCGGCAAAATCGCGTAGTAATCTACGGTGATCAGTCCATTTAAATTTCACGCTTTTGAACGTCATGGTGTATACATGCATTTCTAATCGATCATATCTCAGTCAATATTTACCATTATATTTACCATTATATTATAAATTTGATAATTAATGAAAGCTTATAACCAGGGCATTACGTATGTGAATTTATTATTTTGGTCAGATAAAATACCAACCAGTTACGGGTGCTAAAGTTTTGACATATTTTTCATTAAAAATGCAGAAATGTGTATCATTTTCGCGGGTTAAATAGGCTATTAAAACAAGTCGGGTTAAAAAATGTTTTTCACTCATCATTTAGCCCACGTCGAGCTCTTTCCAATGGTATAATTGTTTTTTTCTGAAACCCCTGAAGACAAATTTCTGCCAACTTTCTGTAACGACGAGTGAAAAATCATGGTTTTTCCCGCAAACCAATGACGTCGTATTTCTCGATTTTTATACCAAGATTAGATTTGATACGCGTATCAAGGAGGATTGGAAGCCAGGGTTCCAACTCGATATTCTTTAATCTCCACGCATGCGTCATTTGCTATTCGTGTCTGTATAATTTGTACGACTGCATGGAGAATAACCCGATACTCTCCAACAAAGCTATCGCTAGGTGATTGTTTTGCAGAATATCGGTGTTGCATTCTGGGAGCCAATCCTCCTTGCGCGTATGATATTTGTTCACGGTCATATCTCGGTCAATATTCGTCATTGAATGATCATTTTTATAGTTAATGAAAGCTTATTACAAGGGCAATGCGCATATGGATAAGTTATTTCGACCCGATTAAATACCACCCAGCTACGGGTACAAACGTGTAAAACACATTTCACAGAAATTCACTGAAAATGCACAAATGTGTATCACATTCGCGCGTTAATCGGGCTATTAAATCTCGTTGAGTTAAAAAATGTTTTTCGCTCTACATTTAGCCCACAATGAGTTCTCTCCAATGGTATGATTGTTTTTTTCTGAAACCTCTGAAGACAAATTTCTGCCAACTTTCTGTAACGACGAGTGAAAAATCATGGTTTTTACCGCAAACCAATGACGACGTCGTATTTCTCGATTTTTAAACCAAGATTAGATTTGATACGCGTATGTATTTGTTCATGGCCATATCTCGGTCAATATGCATTAATGATTCAGTATGAATCTAATACAACATAAAAGAGTATCACAAGCACATCACATTGATGGACTTATTACATATGATCCGATGGAATGCAGCCAATAAAACCAGGTTACGTGTTACCGTTCTTCACACCAAATGCGTAAATTAAATGTGACTCGTTTTAGCGCATTAATTGAAGCATGGTTGGACATCAGTAAGAATTCTTTTCCAACTTTGAACAATTAAAGTCAAAATACCCGGCTTTTAATTTTACGTTGTGAGGTCGGGGGCCGTCTCTATTTCTCGATTTGTCGAATGAGGGAATTCATTGTATAAATGTGCAATCATTGCTCGCTCTGTATTTAAATCGATTTTATATCAAGACCGGACACCGGATATCACGACGATGAATAAATATCCGAATTATAAGCGCATTATTTCGAAGGCATGTTTTATTCGAAAATGATCAGCTCACGTATACATATTCATTCATAGCATAATGACCCCTGTTTAGTCTCGGATGAGCTGTGAATGCCTTCTATGCCCGGGAGTCAATTCAACAATTCTGCCGACGCCCCTAAGTCAACACGCTATTAAAAATCATCCAATAAAACCGCTATCAGGCTATGCAGCTAAATTTTCGAAAACACTATCTCGACAGATTGGTTTTAAAAAAACATTGTACTGGTTTCAGCATTATGTTCCGAGGAGCCACTCACCTAATAGCCATAATTTGTAAATTGTGCATCCTCAGTCTGTCAGCCGCTTAGCGTATGGATCAGTGACGCTGACCGCATATTGCACCTTTTATAATTTGTAGCAGTTTGCACAACGTCGACGTGCAACTAGTTGGTGCAAGGAAGGTTGACTCCGAGAATTTCATATTTGGAATGTTTCGATAGGAAATAAGACCAAAATTCACGATCCAAATGTTGAAGTGAACAAATGGCGGCTGTTGGAATTCGAATTTTGAAGCACATTCCCATATATGAGACAGAATATGGATATTGCACTCTGGGAGGCAATCTTCCTTGCCCTTAGGAAAATCAATAGTTCATCGACTTTATTTATTTAATAATTGAAAGGAAGTGAAGTTAACGAAATATTCGAATACAATACATACTGCCGAAAAAGCACATTTATTTCGTGGGTATTTAAAGGACCGCGAGTTGTTTGTAGAATGAATCTAGGGAGCTTGTTCATGCATTCCACTTGTGTTTTTCATCTAAAAAACATCAATACACTTTAAAACACTATGTAACAATACTTGGGTGTTAATCCATAGATAAAACTTGAAAATGAGATATTTTTGATGATTATATGGTGCAATCTTAAAGTCAATTAAATGTTTTAAAGTGTATCATTCTACAAACAACTCACGGTCCTTTACCCTACAAAACTCCCCTACCCTTCCGTGTTTTCCTGAGGTTTTCACGAACCTTCCCTGTTCCACCTAACAAGACTCTTTTCCCCCATTGCTATACCCGTATACTGGTATACTGCCCATAGATCTGTGCACAGGAGTTTCACACGGAAAATGAACTTATTTTAGGAAATATTGTGGAAAAAATTATACGTAGCAAATAATTTCTCAACAATATAGGCTGAACGTTGAATGCAATTATTCATTTATTTCATTTCATCAATACTAGTAATCATAAAATCATGACGCTGACATGCCAGCATGCTGACATGGTTTTAATTCTAAAAATTAAGATAAAGTGCAGTTATATAGTACCAAATAATATTCATTCATAATATGCTAGGCTATGGAACAAATACTCAGTAATATGTCTTTTGTGGAGATCAATTCTGAAAAAGAGGGGTGGACCCCCAGAGCTTTAGCGATGACTGATATATTAGTCTCCTGCCTACCACCTACCATGAGTCTGGGTATCGACTTAGAAAATATTGAAAATTGTAATGTCTGATAAACCAACTCAATCACACATATAATTAAACTTCAATATCTTATCCTTCTATTCTGAGATTACAAAAATATCAATTTGTATCACAATTGATGAAGAATATTGGCACCAAAGACAAATCAATGGCAAATATTAAATGAATTATTTATACAAAAACTTTGAAACATATCCTCCAAAATATTGCGTACTTTCTTTGTATAGACATTGAATGGTATTTCTGGATATAGTGCTGTCCCCAGCTCCGATTTCGGTGATCGGCTAGTAAAAAAGGTTTGAGGGTATCATTTTGTTCCAGACACTCTCTAGAGTAAATTATCCTAACTTGAGTAAAAATGTGTGGTAAGTAAATTCGCTATGGGCAGTTAAAGAGGCGCCATCTATTCATTTTAAAACAGGGGGTAGGGGTATAAAATAATTTTTTACACATCTTAATAGTAAAATGACATTGAAATACTAATAAAATCTTATCAAAAACATTATTTACAATCAGTATGAATTTTTTTGTGTGAATTAGGGTGAAAATAAGGGCATATTTTGAAATTCACTACAGGGGCGCCACCTATTTTCATACTTCTACCACGTGTAATAACTTATTTTAGATTCGTTAAGGTACGAAATGTACTGAAAAAATTCATTCTGAAGGACCTTTATATGTTCATACCACATACTTAAAATTGGATCAATAGCTTTTGTACCTGGGGAGAAAAAAATTCTTGAAATTTAAAATTGTGGCATCATGCAGGATAGGGGTGACCATATCTCACATGATTAACTTCCAAAATATGGAGCATATGTATCTCAATTGTACTCAAAATGGTGCATGTACTCTTGCTTTGTCATAATATTACTAATAAGAAGTAGAAAAATGATTGTACAATTTTAAAAAATATTAATTCTCATTTTGGCTTCTGACGTCCCAGGGGTGACCATATCTCACCTTAATAACTTCCAAAATATGGGGCATATGTATCTCAATTGTGCTCAAAATGGTGTATGTACTCTTGCTATGTCATAATATTACTAATAAGAAGTAGAAAAATGATTGTACATTTTAAAAAATATTAATTCTCATTTTGGCTTCTGACATTCCAGGGGTGACCATATCTCACCTTAATAACTTCCAAAATATTGAGCATTTGTATCTCAAATATACTCAAAATGGTGTATGTACTCTTGCTTTGTCATAATATTACTAATAAGAAGTAGAAAAATGATTGTACAATTTAAAAAATATTAATTCTCATTTTGGCTTCTGACGTTCCAGGGGTGACCATATCTCACCTTAATAACTTCCAAAATATGGAGCATATGTATCTCAAATGTGCTCAAAATGGTGTATATAGTCTTGCCTTGTCATAATATTACTTATAAGATGTAGAGAAATGATTGTACATTTTAAAAATATTAATCTTCATTTTAGCTTCCGACGTTCCAGGGATGACCACTGACCATATCTCACCTTAATAACTTCCAAAATATGTAACATTTGTATCTCAAATGTACTCAAAATTGTGTATATAGTCGTGTCTTGTCATGATATTACTAATAAGATGTAGGAAAATGATTGCACATTTTTTAAAAAATATTAATTCTCAATTTGGCTTCTGACGTCCCAGGTCTGACCATATCTCACCTTAATAACTTCCAAAATATGGAGCATATGTATCTCAAATGTACTCAAAATGGTGTATGTACTCTTGCTTTGTCATAATATTATACTAATAAGAAGATTATACATTCAAAAAATTTTAATTTTAGCTTCTGACATCCCTCAATAACTTCTAAAATTATGTAACATATACAACTCAAATATACCAAAAATGGGGCATATGGTCTTGCTTTGTCATAATATTATTCATGAGATGTAGAAAAAATTATTAGACCTTTTGTGAATTGAAATTTTCATTTTAGCATCCGAATCTGACATCCCAGGGGCAACTATATCTCACCTTGATATAACTCTCACGATATGCAACATATGCATCTCAAATGCGTGCCCAAAATGGTATAAATATAGTCTTGTTTTGTCATATTTATTGAGATTCATGAAATCAGAAGTTCAGAATTTATGGATTGGACTGTCTCCCCTGCAGGCTTCAGCTATATATAGTCCAGAGACATTAAGATCTACTTTCAAATATTTGCATCTTCTCCCCAAACACTCCTTATATTACAGGAACAATGGACGATAAGTCTTTTGCATGCCTTGGATGCAACATCTTTTGTATACTGGTAGCCTATCAGTAGTGTGAGTAGCCTAGCCTCATTTACCAAAATTGGCCCCTTAACCCCAAATCTGACCCGAAATTTTGAAAATATCCTGAAAAATTAGGCCTAAAAGGCGCATTTATGCCCAAACATACACCAAACTGTCCCACTGCTAAATTACAAGGGCGATAAGTCGCTTCTAATCCTGATTGACATTCTCTAGTTTGCATGGTTTGTCATGTTGTGCTATATTGTTATTGCCCAATCTCAACAGTTGTATTCACTGTATGGCCTACCGTGCCAAGAATAATGCAATTGTTCCAAAAGCTAAGCTCTTCTTTGGGACCCTAGAAGTGTGGGACATCACAATCATAGATTAATATTTCATTACAATCAATGTATGTTGTATGACAAACATGCAAACTAGTGAATGTTAATGTGGCTAGAAAGATTTATCATTACAAAGAGCTCCTTTTCCCGTATTTTACATACTCAAAATCCCTTAATTCAGTGTATAATCCAAGGTGCATATATTGCAGGCCACAGGATAACATATTAACACCTTACATTAGCAGTTGCCATTACTTCATGAATGGAGTAAAGTACTCCCACTATTGACAGGCTAAAAGGATTCCTGTATGGATTACAAAAGATGTTGGATCCAAGGTATGCAAGGGAATAATCTCATCCATTGTACTTGTAAAGGGTGTTTGGGGAGCAGATGCAAATATTTGAAAGCAGATATTATTTGCCCTGAATTATATGTAGCTGTAGAGGAGACAGTCAAAATCCATTGATTCTGAACTGTTGATTTTATGATTCTCAATAAATATGACAAAACAAGACTATATTTATACCATTTTGAGCACACATTTGAGATGCATATGTTGCATATCGTGAGAGTTATCAAGGTGAGATAGCCCCTGGGACACCAGAGGCTAAAATTAAAATTTATAAAAAAATGCTACATTTTTCTACATTTCATTAGTAATATGAAAAAGACAGGATGAGGATTATATGTTACATACAGTATCTTAGAAGTTATTATTATTATTATATGGTGCGATATGATTACCCAGGAACGTAAGAAGCTAAAATTAAAATTTTTGAAATGTATAATCATTTTCTACTTCTTATTAGTAATATCATGATAAAAAAGCAAGAGTACATACACCTTTTTGAGTACATTTGAGATACATATGCTCCATATTTTGGAAGTTATTAAGGTGAGATATGGTCACCCCTGGGACGTCAGAAGCCAAAATGAGAATCAATATTATTCTAAATGTACAATTTTTTTTTTTACTTCTTATTAGTAATATTATGACAAAGCAAGAGTACATTCACCATTTTTAGTACATTTGAGATACATATGCTCCATATTTTGGAAGTTATTAAGGTGAGATATGGTCACCCCTGGGACGTCAGAAGCCAAAATGAGAATCAATATTTTCTAAAATGTACAATCATTTTTCTACTTCTTATTAGTAATATTATGACAAATCAAGAGTACATACACCATTTTGAGTACATTTGAGATACATAAGCTCCATATTTTGGAAGTTATTAAGGTGAGATATGGTCACCCCTGGGACGTCAGAAGCCAAAATGAGAATCAATATTTTTTAAAATGTACAATCATTTTTCTACTTCTTATTAGTAATATTATGACAAAGCAAGAGTACATACAACATTTTGAGTACATTTGAGATACATATGCTCCATATTTTGGAAGTTATTAAGGTGAGATATGGTCACCCCTGGGACGTCAGAAGCCAAAATGAGAATTAATATTTTTTTAAATGTACAATCATTTTTCTACTTCTTATTAGTAATATTATGACAAAGCAAGAGTACATACACCATTTTGAGTACATTTGAGATACATATGCTCCATATTTTGGAAGTTAATCATGTGAGATATGGTCACCCCTATCCTGCATGATGCCAAAATTTTAAATTTCAATAATTTTTTTCTCCGCCAGTACATAAGCAATTGATCCAATTTTAAGTATGTGGTATGAACATATATAGGTCCTTCAGAATGAATTTTTTCAGTACATTTCGTACCTTAACGAATCTAAAATAAGTTATTACACGTGGTAGAAGTATGAAAATAGGTGGCGCCCCTGTAGTGAATTTCAAAATATGCCCTTATTTTCACCCTAATTCACACAAAAAAATTCATACTGATTGTAAATAATGTTTTTGATAAGATTTTATTAGTATTTCAATGTCATTTTACTATTAAGATGTGTTGAAAATTATTTTATACCCCTACCCCCTGTTTTAAAATGAATAGATGGCGCCTCTTTAACTGCCCATAGCGAATTTACTTACCACACATTTTTACTCAAGTTAGGATAATTTACTCTAGAGAGTGTCTGGAACAAAATGATACCCTCAAACCTTTTTTACTAGCCGATCACCGAAATCGGAGCTGGGGACAGCACTAATAAGTGAATTGGTGTTTATCTGGGTAATCAAGGGATTATAGTCACTCAAAGTTACTGAGCATCCAGTTTTGAGACTTCAATTGCGTTAGTGAAGGACGATTCTCGGTTTGGAGAACAGTCTCTTGGGCTAATAATTTTTTTAATGAAAAATATAGAAATATTACCCAAATTAAACTATGAATATTCAAAAGAGGACATTTAAATCTACAAGATGTAAAAATAACAAATTGGTCTGAAGGGAAAGAAGTTCATCAGTGTACTGCGCTAAAATGACTATTCAAAAGAGGACATTTAAATCTATATTATGTAAAAAAATCAAATTTGTCCGAAGCAGGGATAATGCTCATTTAGATTGATGAACTTCGTTCTCCAAACCGAGAATCGTCCTTTACACATATTTCAGTCAAATTCATGCTAAGCACAACATTTTGGTTTCAATATTATAATCTCTATACACGACCCTGGTGATGAAGATTCAGAATCAGTCAAAAAACCTAAACCGGAAAACTGTGCTCATTGTGCAAAACTAAAAGTGAAGCAACTTTTTTTCTGATATTTCTTACATCAAATGGCAGCCATCTTGTTTTTCCCCCTTCAAATTAAACTGGCGGGAAATTCAAAAATTTGAAAAAAATTTTAATCCTAAAATACATTTCAAAAATATGATTTTCTTTTTAATTCTTCATGGGTCTTAAGTTATTTCTCCTTTGTATGTCATACATGTTGCCATTGGTGTTTTTTCTATGATAATGACCCTCTTTATTTGTTCAGATACTTATTCTGACTCTCAGCAGGGGGTTAATTTTGCATCAAAACTCGTGAAAAAGTAAATATACTTATCAAATATAACTAGGACAGTAATAAAAACCATATTTCACATACATTTGACTGAGGGACCAAAAGGGCATATATCCGGACACATCCTTCTCACGAGTTAGTTTTCTAATATTACACGTCGTCGTGATGTTTTAATGGATGTAAGCATATTCATTACACTTTTCTTTATCTTGATGTGAAAATCCAAGCTATGATGTTATTAGAAAATTTGAATCCGCCATTTTTGTTTATCGATTTGGACCAATCAGAGGTGTACCAACTGTACGTCATCTCAATACATGTTTACATTATAAATGTAGTCATCTTTGAACTCTGAGGTTAATCCCCCCCCCCCCGATTCTGAAATATCTATGAATGAATACTCAGTAAACATGTGTATGGTAATATTTCTCAAATGTAAAGATTCTATTCTATGTTCTCTCAATGACAAATAATGATTTAGACATTCTTATCAGAAGCTTATTCCATGGCTCAAAGGTTCAAACTAACAATTATGCTATTAGACAGTGTTGTGTATGTAGTACAGTATCACAGCAGTGTAGTATAGCAGACAGCTCCAAAAGATACCTCAATCTCCCAATTCTTGATGGGCCAAGATTTACTGCATAACATAACACAAATCATTGTAATTTTGTGAGCTACTCCAGAAGATCATACTACTGCACATATTATCCACTGTCTATTTAAATTTTTCATTGAAACGAATCAGGAAGACTGACAGTGTCATTTGGAACTAATTCTCTTAGTTCATGTTCATTATAGAATGAACTATATTCAGGTTTTGAATCCATGGAGGGAATTTTAGAACACATTCTGTAGCTTTCCTTATTTTGTATCTGCAATTTTGCCAGATGTCAACTTCGTCAGCTTATCTTCAACTCCAGAGAATATGATGGCTACCTGCTCCTCTACTGCCATGGGGACTGCAAAGATATATCATAAACATAAAATTTCAAGGAAATGTGTGACAAATGAGTTGTCAAATTCACCTCTATTCTCTGCTCTGTTTGCCACTTCAATTTTAGTCCTTTTCTCAATGTTTTCGCCCACTGTGAGTTTTTGAAGTATCTTAAATGAATGCCCATGGGGTTTCACAAAGAGGGAAAAAACGTTTTCATACACCTTTTTCAGATAAACGCCCATGGGTCTAAACGTGAGAAACTCTTTATAACACACATGTGCAATGTGAAATAAGAGCATGTGCAAAACATGAAGTAGGCCAATTAATATAATATTTTTGACCACTCTGTCAGAACAATCTTTTATGAAAACTACTAGTATGTGTCCTTATTATGTAAAATAATCGTATACCATTTCAAATGTTGACCTTGACCTTAAGTTAAGAAAACATTAACTCAACAAGAAGCAAATCACAGTGAAGTAATTTTTTTTGATAAATAGTGGTCGTCTTAAAAATTTCTCCTTGAACCGACCTTTTACCAGTTTACTGGTATTTCAATTTTCAAAAAACATGTTTTCTTGTAAAAAATAATGGCCATTTTGAAACTCAGCTGTCTTCTTGAACCTACCTATTTCATGGCTTAAATCTGATCCTACACATGATACAGACTTCAGGGACCCAAATTGATGGAGGGATCTACTATAGAAGTCATTGATCTTAGGAATCTGGATATGTGAATGGAGCTCTGGAAATACCCAAAAAATGTGTAAATTAGTGTAGATTATAACTAGTCTTTGCATCAGGATGCAATAAAGCACATGTTATGGGAAAAATGTAAGTTTCAAAATGGGCATGTTCTATTTTGTTTTGTATTTTGTTTACCAGTAATGAGGGTTGGCAAAACCTGTTCTGCATATACAGCTTGTCCCCCACCCCCCTAGGCAGTATGGGCCCCCTATAAGCAGACATATATCAATGGTTCCATTGCATGTGTCATATATCATTTAAAGCTTTGCACAAGCTTTAAATGTTGTCATAACATGTTGTCATGGCTTTTTGTACCAGCTGTGGACCAACGATGCAGTCAAACACCTTGAAGTACTTTTTACAAACAAGCAAATTAAGGGACCCCTGAGCAACCACACACCCGCCCATTAAATTGATCACAATATAGCACCTACGGTGCGATGATAATATTGTACTCCAGGTAATTTTGGCACGCTACTTTATTTTGGGCTTTTCGCAAAAATTGGAAAATTCGCGAATTATAAAAGGCGCGAAAATTCCAGCAGTTCTAATTCGGGGATTTCAATGTTGACAATATTTTAATCCAGAGCTGGGCTATAATAGGTAAAAAAAAGCCCAAAAAATTGAAAATTAGCGAAATATAATAGCCGTGAAACAAAATGCCAAAAACGCAAAATATAATTGTGTCAAATATTAGTGGGAGTACGTCAGTATATCATGAACATGTATATCAGAATGTACCTTGACCTGCATATTTATAATTTGAAAATGAACACTCAACTTAATTCATGAAACATACTGTAGATACAGTTAATTATCACACTTAAGAACTGAGATTAAGAACTGAGTTTTAAGTTTTATCATTGATCTGGAAATCAGCATTTCAAACTCAGGTGTATAGCATACAGTAAGTCTTGGTATAGCAATGAAATCCAAATAGAAAGGCTTACACAAATGAAATCTTTCAGAGATTTTGAGATTTTCCAAAATACACCTGAAAATTGGTGGATTTTTGTTTGGCAGACCTTTTCAATCCGTCAAATTAAACAGTAGCCAAATTAAAGGTGCAACAATTAGTGCATAGGGGGCATTAAATGATCATTGACCAGTGTCAAAATATATTTAAGTTTGTATATTTCATCAAGACTAAATTCTTTTTATTATCTCCTAAGAAACCCCCTATATGAACATTAGTTCAGCTGATATTCCTCTTGAAACGTTGTGAATCTTAAAATCTATGAATTGGGACACCCTTTATAGAAGCTTTGAACTGAATTTATACTGCTTAATGCTGAAATTGATAGTTTATCCATACATTTCAAGAAAATAGATATGTCAAAGAAGATATAAAGCTAAATATTGACCTGATAGCTCAGAAAAAAATAAAAAATTTCGAAGTTTCTCTCTACAGTCCTTGTTGCCCCTTTAAGTGTATCTACAGTACCCACGTAATAGGACTTTCTCACCTGTTTTGCTTATCTCTGAAGTATTCTCACATGATGTCACAGCCAGAGTAAGGAGTCAGGTATTAGAGAGGAGCAGCATCAGAAAGCCGTGCCAGATACAACAATGATGATGTACTTTATGGCATCTAAAGAAACATAAACAAGTTGTTAGAGAGAATTAGTACATAGATGACAGGCAGGTTTATGGTTGTTTCAATACCTATTACTCCAATATCATCAAGGCAACAATAAATATTTTTGAAGCAATCTCTAACAAAGCATTAAAATGACAAAATGTAGCCACCTGGATGCTACATCTAATCTAAACACTATTAGTTAAATTTTTTCAAGTTCTAAGAATTTGTTCTAGATGCTGAATGCTAACTGCTGACAACTGGATGTTGGAGTATGCATGACTGCTAAAATTCATAAATGCAAATAGTTGTGTTTCTTGTGTGTTTATCATATTAGAATCGTAACAAAGACCTCGATTTTATGATATATGTCAAATATATGACCTCAAATTTTATTCTGGCCATTGCCAAAGACCTCAATCGCTTCGCAATTTTGGTCTTTTAACAATGAGCAGAATAAAATTTTCGGTCATATATTACGCCATAAATTATAAAATCTTGGTCTTTATTCCTTAAATATCTTACCATTTTAGTAGGTAGTGACATAAAATCAATGTGTGTACAAAAGTGTAACATCTTGAAGTCTCTGACTGCCAACAGCCTAATTTTAGTAACAAAAATGCTTTTAGCAATATCAAACATTCAGGTTTTTGATCATTTGAACCCACGTGAGCTAATATTATCATGACTTCAACTAATTTAAATGAACAAGGAAACAAACCTGCATCTTTGAGTTTCTTGAGGAACTGAGGAACTATAGATCATTTCTACTCAAGCAATCTGCATGGGTTCTTTCACTTCATGTTCATATAACACCCAGAGCTTTAGTACCCACTCTTTGCCTGCCTGAAAATCAAAGTGTGAAGAGCATTTAATATACAGTCAGTTCTTGGATATGTTATGCATGGAAATAGTCCTTTTGCATCTGTAAAAAAGCATCTCATATTGAAATTTAGATTCATTCAAATGCTAACTTACCATCCTATTTGGCCAATGCAGTTGTGCTCTCTGGCTAATGACATTTTCAGTTCATTTTCCCCATAGAATATAAAAAATACCCTTCTCAAAAGTGAAATTGACTGAAAAGGCTATAAATATTGCCTATACCTAACATTAATAAGACAATGCATTAAATGCAATGGTGCAAAGATAAAGTGTTTTGCACTGTAAACGGTGAAGTGGACTATTTGATGATTAAAAAATTTCACCTTTTATTGAAAATGGTTGGATATTTGAATATTTGAAAAACATTTCCAATATTTTTGCTTATGTCTGTTAATTTTGGACCTTTTGATAGTAAAGGCTTAAGAGATTTTTCTACAGCGATGCTTGATCAAAATATGAAAATTTGAAAATGAATTCCACAGATCATCAAAAGCAAGGCTTTTTGGCCAGAGTTCAACTCAGTTCATAACATGAAAAAGTTTCACACCAACTGTTAAAATTATGAGAAAGCTGCTAGTAAAGGCTTAAGAAGATCTGGAGATATTTCATCAATGATGCTAGATCAAAATATGAAAATGAATTCCACAGATCAACTTGCTTTTATAAATGTCACTACATGAAAAGGTTTCACACCAACCGTTGAAATTATGTTGAAAGATTAAGTGTAGCTAAATTAAACTGGCTCTCTCTAAAGCTGGCCAGATATAAGTATTAGCAGTATTACCAGGAGCTTTTCTTGCATCAAAATGAGAAAAATATGCCAAATAAACAATCTGGGGATTTGTTGTACTTCCCACCATTCTATGGTCTGTCCACTTGGGTAATCCACATAACATGGTAAAATAGCTATGTCATTTTTCCTTGCATAAAAATTCCCGATAGCTAAAATTGTAAAATAAACACATTTCTAACTTAGGACTTAAGGACTAGAATAATCATAATCATATTCTTGGGTTGTACAACGCTGTTTTAGAAACGGTATTGTACAGCGTTGTTAAACAATACCGTTCAACACTGTTTAAAACAGTGTTGTACAGCGCTGTTTAAACAACACTGAACAATACCGTTTAAACAATAGTATACAGTACTGGTCGTACAATGCCGTTTCCAAGTTTTAATATGAAACGTATATGTATCATCATTTTATTTTTTGTAAATATAGCACGGTGTATAGGCTGATGGAATATTTAAATACGGTGTAAATGTGTTTAGTTACTTATTTTTGAAAAAAGGAAACTTCTTATTTAAGATACTTTTAAGTACTTTAGAGACAGAAATCAGAGATTGGAATGCTTACTCGCGCAGTAGAAGTAAAACAATTAAAATTGATCAAAAAAGAAAATGTCTTATAATTGTCAATATGTTAGTATTCTCAGTCCGTGAACGTTTATAGTTTAATTTTGGTATAAACTTATATAGAACGTTCGCGCCAATAACTGAGATAGATAGACTTCCGACAAATTTCGTCGTGCAGAAGCATGATTGACATTGTCAATGCATGTGCTGGTTCATTTTTTCTGTGAATAAGCAGCTTTTCAGTTAAAAATAATTTGGGGGAAAATATTGAAACTTGTAAAAACAACCCGCTCCCGATACATCATCCAAATTAGTCGATAACATCCCGTGATCTAAAAAACAAACACACAGACCTTTCAAAATCATATAAACAGGGCACCATTGAAATTACAATTTGTACAATATATTTACCTATCATTGTTTACAATAACGAAATATTATAAAAACCAACCCACCTTGTGCGTCAATTCCCTGAATCACAGTATAAATCAGCATACAAATCAAAAGAATCGACATGATCCAATTACTGTTCAACTATATACTTACGAACACATATATGAGTTGTGCCATAACGTTATTGTTGAATTGCGTCATTTACTTTCAATTACGATACCCTTATCTGATAAAAATTGCATGAATGGTAAACGATGCTGTTTGACCCGGGGGAGTTTCTTTTTATATCAATGGGTTCAAAAATAGGATTTTGCTTTTAAATACCCATAGATTGACAACTTTTTTTATTCTTATAATGGAAACGCACCTACAAGTGGGTTAAAATTGCGTTTTGATACCAATACTATTTCTGGCAATCTGCGATAAAAACGATATAAGACACCGTGTAAGAGAAGTAATAGAAATTCCAACATGACCGTGCTCTAACTGAATTTCTCAACCAATCAGAATGTCAAGGAGGTATGGTGATACTACTAGCGAAGTCAGATGTCCAGAAATGAGCCCTTTATAGTTCTTTTTCAGGAAAGCAGCAAACTTGGCACAGTTGTAGAAACACTTGATCCGACTAAAAATGATTTCGGGGCAAGTGATTCGGGTGGTCGTCATTTGTGATAAAAAACAGCGGAACGGTGATAGAGAATGGAATGTTTTATTTAGTGTTAGAGCCTACAGAGCACAGAGGATATATTGTTATTTCAATTTGCAATTGGTCTTTTTGGAATTTCAACCTATGTTTCATTCCATTAATACAATGCTATTTGTCATCTGTCACTATGCGCCATGATTAAATAATTATAACATTCTTTAATAAAAAGATTTGCAATCGAATATACTAGTATTCAGTAAGTAACTGTAAGTTCATGAGGTCATTATGAACTCCTCTATAACAAAATGAAATAGCAAATAAATATCTTTTAATATGGAATCTTTTCAAAAATCAGCTAAAAGCGTGGGAAAGGCATGTTCCAGAATTTGACATATCTGTGAATGAACTCTAGACAATGAATTGCATGTATGACAAATACAAAAATGTTTTTATGTGAGGTACACCGTTAAGGGGAAGATTTGTGAATAACATAAAAATCGAACCCCTAGTCACCAATTGCTGGCTACGCCACTGATATTCAACACATTTTAAGTGACATTTAATCCAAACCATGAACACATGTTTGAAGCCACCTTCACTCGTCACAAGCACTCTGTCTAATACCACCTTTTTCAGATCTTTTTCTGTCTTGGTAAACTCTCCACAGAATTCACATTTTAAGTCCCCATAGAAATAAAAGTCTGAGGAGGCCATGTCTGGTCAGTTAGTGCCTATTCCCAGTTAATATTAGTTGTTTGATCCCCATGCTGTCCAATTGCTTCTGTGTTATTAAATGTGTTGTATGGCAAGGTACATTATCCTGATGCAGGATGAAGTGATCCACCAACTTTGGTCTTTTTGCAAATGGCATTCAGACATGTGTTCATGAACTGGATTAAACATCACCAAAATGTGTTGAATATAACAGCAAACATATAGAACACCTAAAATAAACATCTGAGAAAATCAGAATGTACAAGAATGCTTTGAATGTAACAAAGTATGGTGGCATTTCCAAAATTCAAAACCATTAAGAAAACAAAAACATCATAATATTTCCTTTCTTTTTTGACCTTTGAATTTTTATTTATTTAACCTGCAATGAAAATACTTATACTACTGATGGAAACGTAATTTGACTTTATTTCCAATACCTCCAAATCTTCTCAATTTTTTCCTCAATTACAATAAGTCGAAAATTGATGATGAATGTCATGAATTTTTGAAAATCGACATCCCCATGTTAACCAATGGGAAATGGTAGGTTTGCTGCAAGTCATATGACAGAATATCCATCCATCCGAGTCATTGCAAAAATACGAGTTAGGCAGGCAATTGAATTTGCTAACTTTATTTGACAAAAATTGATATGTTTCTTAAGGTTCAACAAAGTTATAGGGCTTCAAAATCACAATCGTTTTTCAAAAAACCGCTCCCATTTAAATAACACAGGAGACGAAAAATTATTTTCATAAATGACTTTGAAGCGCTGTAACTTTAGTATTCATCAAATAAACTAAACACTTAGTGTACATAAAAGTTAGACAATTCAATTTTCTATAGCTCTATATGAATATATTTTTTGCTGAATATTTTACTGAAAAGATATCCTGATTTCTGATTTGCCACGAATCCCCATTTCCCATTGGATTACATGGGAATGACGATTTTCAAAAAGTCAAGTTACGCTTCCATCAATATCATAAGTTATTTAATCGCCGGTTAAGTAAATAAGAATTCAAAAGTAAAGAGGCTTTAACACGTAGTTCAATGGGGGAGCTAAGGCTGCCAAACTTATGGAGGGGAGTGTATGACATATGATACTGACACACGTTTGTGATAAAAATGTCATCGGAATTCTGAACTCATGAAATAAGGAAATTTCGTACCTTCGAGGTTCTGACATTTTGTTACCGAAACAATCCGTTACAGTGTAATCAAGTGAGTATCAGTGAAATAACCGCGTGTTCCTGATCACATGTATGACATCGTTCACTTTGACTAGACAAGTACATGAAATATGGCTTTGATTAATTTTTTCCTTCTGATGACATTTTGTTTGGAGTTTTCTGACAGCAGTAGCATACTTCTAGCACCATTGGATGTAGGTTACAATAGTCGAACGAGAAATGTCCTAAAAGTTGGGCGAATGTTACTGCAAGCTGGCCATGAAGTGACTGTAATCGTGTCAGATAGAATTCAAAATGAACCTCTGTTTAAGCATGCTGAGGGCTCTAACTTTGACATTGCGTTCAGGGTTTTGACCTATAAGACCCCTTCATTTGATCCGGATACAGCTCAATCTACAGCAAGTCAGGAATGGCTCAACTCTATGGTATTCAGCCCCTATACCACCCTTCTACAAATAATCAGTCAAGCATTTGAACAAAATTTGAAATTTGCATTACAAGACAAGGATGTATGGAATGAACTAGCAGCATCAAAGTTTGATTTGATTTTTGCAGACGAAGCTGCAATTTTCCCGAGACTGGTTTCTGCATATTTTGACATACCAATGATCGTGTACTGTAACTGGGGTCCAATGTCTTTTGATGCCAATTTTGCTCCAAAATTTAATTTGGCATTTGTTCATGCTTTTTTCCCAGCAACCTACACTGATGAAATGACATTTACAGAACGGTTCATGAACGTTGTAGAGTATTGGCGTATAAAATGGATGTGGTATGATATATACAATCGATTTATCTCTATCTGTAGAGAACATGGCTACGGTGATGCATGTGACAATATTCGAGATGCATACAAGACTATATCACTGTTCATGATGAATAGAAATGATGCTATCCATTACCCTGCCCCATATATGCCCCATATCATATCTATCGAAGGATTTTTCTTAGAGACTGAAACAAAGCCTTTGGATATAGAGTACAGCAGTATCATCAAGAAAGCAGGAAAACATGGCGTAATTATTGCTAGTTTTGGATCTTTGCACCGTCGATTAGATCCTAAAACGAGTGAAAAGTTTGCAACTGCCTTCGCTGCAATGCCTCAGACCGTCATATGGAGCTATGAGGGTCCCCCACCAAAAGGACTTGGAAATAACACCATTGTGAAAGAATGGATTCCTCAAGACGATCTGTTGGCACATCCTTCTACAAAGTTATTCGTGACACAATGTGGAGCATCTTCCTTATTTCAAGCATTGCATTATGCTACACCGACTGTCGGAGTGCCGTTCTTTTGGGACCAGCCTTTTAACTGCCACAAGCTGACTCACAGAGTTAAGTCTGGGAAAACAGTTTTGTTGACAGAAATGACGAGTGAAAGGCTTAGTAACGCTATGAAAGAGGTGATCGGTGATAAACGCTATAAAGAAAATGCAAATAAAGCCGCTGATATCTACCATAGCCAACCTATTGATCCAAAGAAAAAGGTTATGTATTGGATAGAGTACGTCATCAAACACAAAGGGGCACTTCATTTGAGGTCGGATGCAGAAAACAAGCTAAATTTTTTCCAGTACTATCTACTTGATATAATTGCATTGGTTGTGTGTTCTTCAATTATGTTTGGTGGTATTGTCGCTTTTGTTATCAAGTATTTGATTCAATACATAATACGCCGATTGAATAACAAAATAAAAAAGTACTAGGCAATGCAACAGTGACATTGAAAGAATCAATTCAAGTGCTCTTTTTACTATTCATACAAATGATTGGCTTTCGCTGTACTACAGGGTGGGCCAAAAAACCACCCCCTAGCCGATAATCGTGATAAATATTCATTTTTTAACATGTACACCAACAATGATATATCATTTTAAAGATAATTTAATTTGCAACAAAATGATATAATAGAACAATATTCAACAACCCCGGCTCGAGATATAACCATTTATGTGTCATGGGGGTCAAAAAACACCTTTTCAATTTTCATCGATTTTGCGAACAATAGCCTATTTCTACCAAATTTTACTGTTCAGTTAAAAATAGCAACATTGTCATGAGTCTTTCATAATCGGATATTATATATTGTTTTCATTCACTTTTTGAACCATACATGCTCAATATACATATGAACGCTTATAAAACTAATTCATTTCTTCTTCAGTCAGTCCAAATATGGCTCAAATAGACCCACCCCCGGACCCATCCTCTGATCAGATTATTCGCTTAAGACGCGGAAGCCATTGGTTGCTGGCATAATTGATGGATGTATGCGGAAGTACCATTCAACTGCTAGTTATTCTTTGTTTTAGTTCCTCTACATCCCTGATAGTCTGGGTATATTTAAATACCAAGAATAATCAACATTATTGGCATCTGGACTGTCAGTAAGCCATTTATCTGGGCTAGAGATGTTGTCATTTCGAATCTCCAAAAACTCCAGGGTAGCATTGGACCTGTGTGAAGAAGCACTTTCCTATCAGAAAATGATATTTTATATCTTTGAGGAGTTCTTTTTACCACCTCATGTCATTAACATTCAGAGTATATTTTTGCTCCTGGTTCACCCAAAACAGGTCCTGTAGGGTCTTTCCTTTTTGGGAAACACCGAGTGGACACCACTATCCATTCAGAAAAATGTAATCTCGATTTGAGTAGCCTTTTATTGCAAATGCCCCTATTATTGCTTACTGATATATAGAGTCTATCCTGTTGATTACATGTGTACTATTTGAGGCATTTAGAACAGTTGGTCTATGAAGATCACTAGCCTATCAGGGATGTAGACAAACTGAAAGAATGAATAATTAGGAGTTCGATGGTACTTCCGCATAGATCCATCAATTATACCAATGGCTTTCGCGTCTTTAGCGAATAATCCGATCAGAGGATGGGTCCGGGAGGTGGGTCTATTGAGCCATATTTGGACAGACTTAATAAGAAATTAATTTGTTTTATACGCATACACATGTTTATTGAGCATGCATGGTTCAAAAACTGAATGAAAACAATATATACATAATATCCAATTATGAAAGACTCATGACAATGTTGCAATTTTTAACTGAACAGTAAAATTTGGTAGAAATAGGCTATTGTTCGCAAAATTGATGAAAATTGAAAAGGTGTTTTTTGACCCCCATGTCACATAAATGGTTATATCTCGAGCCAGGGTTGTTGAAAATTGTTCTATTATATCATTTAGTTGCAAATTAAATTATCTTTAAAATGATATATCATTGTTGGTGTACATGTTAAAAAATGAATATTTATCAGGAATATCGGCTAGGGGGATGGTTTTTTGGCCCACCCTGTAGATTTAGTTATCACTTTTATTGATTTAAATGTATTTCTATAGCTTCGATCTTCAGCTTCTACACTGCACTAATCTTTTTATCTACATACTTTTAAGTGTACAATGAATGTACAATTAACGAAGGACAAGTAGGATTTACAAAAATATTAATTTGCAAAATTATTGATCAAAATCTATGGTTTTTCGAAAGTTCTAGACAGTGATTTTAATCAATAATGACAAATTCCTTTATTAGTTGAAATGGGCACGAATAGTATAGTTAATTTCTAATGAAAGTGGTTCTTACAATAAATATTGTCGAGCTGTTACTGTTTTCTGAAATTTTACACCAATTGTTGTTATACCTAAAATCGTTATTAGAGTATGTTATTTCACCATCTTAAAGATGAGTATTTATACAAATATATGTTGAAAATAGTTAAAATTTGCAAAACATACATATTGCAATGTTATGAATATGTTCATCCAGTGTATTATACGATCGGATGTCAGGCTGCCGCGTCGACCGGTAACCAGCAGGTCCAACGCTCTGGATGGCTATTTGGACTGTTTGAAACTGTCCTGTTTTTTTTTGCATTTACGTATACATTTTATTTACAAGGTAATCACTTCTTGTGTTCATTTCATACATCGTGTCCAGAAAAGGAAGCATATTCCGAGATTATTTTCGATCCCTCCACCAAAAAGTTAAATTATACCTGAGTTATATAATTCGCTTTAAACAGATTGTATCTTATATCTTCATATGCTGGGCACCTTAGTAAGAAATGCTGTACATCTTTATGACATTTCTAAAGTTGGCGATGTTATTGTCAGATTAAATCCTATGACAATATTTTTATACATAATATTTGTGCACTTAATTCTTGCTATGTTTTACTTTTTTACATTATCAAAAAATATATTTCATATTTTGTATTTGTTTGCAAATAAAGTACATGTTTGAAACATTTTTGTTCCATTTTGACAAGTTGTGTTTCCATATGCTAGTCTATTATTTATTTTTGAAGTTAAATTCAAAGAATTACGTGTATGTCTTGTCCATTATCTTTTGCTGATAAATGTCCCAATGGTTTCTTGTTGTATGTTAAATATTCTATTTCAATATTTACCAATATTCCTTTGATAAGTCTGATTTTGTAAGATATTGTAATAGAATTTAGCTTTTTGTTCTGTTCTCTTCATCCATAAAATTATAATTTTCCATTAAAAGCATTGGTTTGTTGTCCAAGACCTTAATCAATAGAAGCAACAAACAAATACAAATGCCACAAGCTATAGCCCTTTACACAATAGTAAGCATGATACATTTCACAAACTGTCCTGAAAAAGACCAGGTATAGCACAGCAAGTCATATCTTTCACTAAGAGTACTCTCTGGCCATAAATACAACAGTTATTTCTGCGGATGGATGTGCTTGTTAGTGGTGAATTGGTCAATGTTCATAAATACGATGACGTTTTGGCACTCCTTCTTTGTAAGAGAGCAGAACTTTGGAATTTCGTGGATATTTTTGTTGAAATTATTTTGACATGAAGGTGAGTTGTTTTGCTGTAATTCTTTGAAATCGATGGGCTGCGATTTGAGAAATTTCAATCTAAACTTGGTTAATTTAACATGCATCTCTATGGTTCAAAAAGTGACTGGAGAGTTCTACCATGGGCTTTCAAGAGAGGACTCTGCTGGTGCTGCCATCTTATTGTTGGTAGGTTGTTTATTAAATATCACGTGGGGTTGTACAAACAGGACAATTTTGAAAATATAATTCATACAACACCTTTCATTGTTCACAATAATTAAATGTTATGAAATATAATTAAATATAATAAGAACACCCCGCCATGTGCGTCAATTCCCTGATTAACAGAGGCTATTAGCAGAAAAATCAAATGATGCAATTACTGCTTCAGTTATCAATCAGCACTTTTATGATTTGTACCATGAAGTAATGGTTGAATTGCGTCATTTGTTCGATCCACTTTTACAATTACGAGAACCTTAACTGATAAATGGATTACATTGATAAACAATGCTGTTCATTGGCGGATCTTGGGGGGGGGGACTGGGGGCCTTTCAGGCCAAATTTTGAAGAAAATGGGCCTCAAAATATTGGCCCACTTTTGGGTTTTAGGGCCCAAAATCTTTTTCCGCGCAAGTTTTTTCTCTGACATAAAATTTGCCCCCCCCCCCTTATTGGTTCCCAGATCCGCCCCTGCTGTTTGACTTGGTGGTAATTTCTTTTGCATGTTAATATCCATACACTGACATTTTGTTTTGTGGAGTTTGTTTTATATTCAAATTTACATAAATGTCAGAAAATGCAATGTGTATATCCTAAAATCGAATTTGTTAAATGTAAATAAAGATTCGAGCATAAAGAGGCTTTAACACGTAGTCCAATGGGTGAGCTAAGGTTGCCAACATTTGAAGGGAAGTGGACCTGGAAATCAAAAACAGCATTGGACAAAAAGTCACTATGCATTTTTAATCCATTTTATTGAAAATATGTTGGTCATTAAAGTACTAAACAATTTCAATCCTTGTGGGGCAAGTAGCATCGTTAAACGATGCGAGATCACCCGGTCCAGTTTTCTTTGGATATAACGTACACCAGAACACTGTATTATGATGGATTATGTTCGCAAAGAACTCATGCGTCATAGTCATATACACTTGGTCTCCTTCATACGAGTACTCCTTACGAGTATACAGTTGTCTCCCGTCATCCCTGTACCATTCCATTGGGAAGGATGAACCATGGGAACTTTGTCTACACACTACGTATACTCTATCATTCAGAGATACTTGCAGAACCTGGTCCTGGCAGTTGGGTCCATCTGAAAATAACAAGTTCAACAGTGATTGCAGGTCTTCATTTCCTCTCAGGATGTGAATGTTTTGTGAAAGACCGTTTGATAACCTTGTGGACTTTAGACTAGTTGAATTTGTCTGTCCGATGCCATATACAACTTACCTAGATCAGGGTCCCTTTTAATATTCCTCAGCATATATTTCAATGACATGACAAGTTTATGAACGTCTCTTGTTTTGGTTGTTATAATGGCTCTTGAATGGATGGGAAATGGACTTGTTGGATATTAGGTCAGAAGCTGAGCAGATTTTTAAAAATAAGTTTGTCTCCTAAGTTTCTCACTGGATTCATGTAGAGCAAGGTCTTGGGCTTATTTTGAGCTTGGGTTCTCGGTTCTAGCCCCGGCAACGAATGTGAAAATTGGTCCTATATGTGGCGCCCCCTACAATTTACCCCCAAATTTAAAGCTAATTATTATTTGCATAACTGAAACATTAAGACATCTCAAATAGCTTAAACTGATCAATGGTACATTAAATTATGCATTAAAAAAATTTTCAATGTGTGAAAATCAAAGTTTATGGAGAAATAGTTGATTGACCCCTTAAAACCCACCCTATTTTAAAGGGGGTACTTAAGTTAACTTCCGTAACTTTTGTGTTATTTAGTATTTGGACTTAAACATATTTCTGAATATGTACAATTATGGTGTTGAGAGACTGCAGTAACCCTGTTGTCATTGCTTTATTACTTTTTGAGAAAAAAAATAAAACGTATTTCCATATAATTTGGTCTTGTATTATTTTCAGATAAACCATCATCTATACTTTCCACACCTTATACCCATGCATAGTATTAATACTTTTCTTTCATTTTAGACCAATATAGATGACTGTAGCTCATATAAAATAAATAAAATAAAAAATTTAAGCAGAAATTATTGATTTACCCCTTAAAACACCTCTTATACGAGGGGTGATCAATAAGTAATGGACGCTTTTTTACACAGATACTTTTTATGGACCAATCCCTTTGATTTTCCTACCAGTGATACATCATTCAATTATCTATCAATTCTGAAAATTTGAAGACAAAATATATAATACATGTTGATATATCTTTATTTCCGTGAAGGAGGTACAGGTACCCCGGGACCGACATTTACGTCACATATTCAGTCATTAGCCAGTTTGGCAAATTTCAGTTAGCTATAAACTTTTTTTACAGGGTGACAAAAAAACTGGAACCCACTTAAGTCTTAATAACTTCGTCAATTATGCATATTGAGCTTAGTTATTTGATACATGTATAGTCAACTCAATGGTGACAGGTCATCTCAACCCCAAGTCATCTCAACCCAGTCCAACTCAACCCCAAGTCAACTCAACCCCAAGTCAAGCCAACCCCAGTAAAACTCAACCCCAAGTCAACTCAACCCTGTAAAACTCAACCCCAGTAAAACTCAACCCTATTCAGTTGTGCAATGTCTAATTTAATTTCTTATGAAGAATAATTTGAGTCATTAATTTCTGAAAATCTAGCATTTTGCATGCTTTGAATAGAAAGTTGTAAAAGTATTAAAAAACCGATTAAGCTCAAGGATAATTCATCAAGTTGTCACTATTATTGAATTTAAGACATATTTTGGAATCAAATTTTAGATAATTTAGAAATAATTAACAATAGAATATAACTTTTTATTTATATGAACATGCTTTAACAAAATCATTAACATTTAGTAATTAATAGACTGAAAGCATAGACGTAGCCAGGAGGAGTTCGCACACACCCTCCCCCCAATTTTGAAGGAAGTTGCATCATTTTTTTGTCAAAACATATCTTTTTTTGGCTCGCTTATGCCACGATCGGCACCCTCTGACTGAAAACCTAATTTTTTGGGCGATCGCATCCCTCCTGACTGAAAGCTGGCTATGCCCCTGGAAAGCAACGGTCATGTTCCAGTTTTCCAAATAATCAAGAGTGTCAACCTCATAGGGATTACAACAAAACAAATGTATTAGCAAGATTAATAAAATGACCCATATTTTAATCCTATTAGTACATGTTGACATTTTGGAGATAAACTCATTATTAACTATCATCCAAAAAAGGCAGTGGTCTAAGAATGAAAATCACAAACTGAATCATTCGAATTATTTTTATGAAATAAACTTTCTCATAAGTTTATCAATATATAGAAATATAGGGGTTGAGTTTTACTGGGGTTGAGTTTTACAGGGTTGAGTTGACTTGGGGTTGAGTTTTACTGGGGTTGACTTGACTTGGGGTTGAGTTGACTTGGGGTTGAGATGACCAGGAAGCAACTCAATGTATGACAAGATGTCAAAGTTTGAGCATTCTAGCTCAAATAGTCTTCAAATGAGGCATGTCTAGATAATGTGCTCCAAATGTGCACCACGACGTTGGATGCAGAGCTTGATTCTTCTTGCAAAATTGTCAATGACCCGACTGCATTCATCTCTGTCTATCTCTCTAATTAGTCTTCCAATATTGAGTTTGAGGTCATCAATGGTCAGTGGACTATCTGTATACACATTATCCTTGAGATACCCCCACAGATAAAAAATCTGGGGGGGGGGGTTCAAATCATGGGAGTGGGGGGCCCAGATGTGGCGGGTACGGCAACTGATTAATCCATCGAAGCCATCGAATGGACTCATTTGAGGTGTGGGGTGTGGCACTGTCTTGTCACAACCATTGATGGTCCCTTCTCAAGTCACGTCATCTACCCAGCGTTCTCCAAAACTTTCGAACATTAGGGATGTAACGTTCTGAGTTGACTGTTGAGTTGTCTTGAGTTCTGACAGACCTCTGTCTCCCTGAATAGGATGGTTAACCATCACTTTTCTTCTTTGTTGGTTTTACAGTTCCTTCTGAATCAAACTTCTGTACAAGCCTAAAGATCTGTGCCTTGCAAGGGGCTCTTCCTGCCCTGTGATCTCTCCTATAGGCAATTGTGTCTCTTTATAGGATTTTGTCTCAATATACTTTCTCACAATATAAGTCTTTTCTTCTGTCGTCCATGGCATGATTAATATCTAAGCTACAGTACTCATTATGGTGTCATTTTGTCATGCACTTAGTCTAGTTTCTTCCCTGAAGAAATGAAGAATGTAGGTATGATACTTTCCGAGAAATTTGATGATTTATGGGTTCCAGTTTTTTTTGTCACCCTGTATATGCAACAAGTGTTGTGTTGTTTGAAATGTTTTGCTGACTGGTAGCACACAAACAGTAAGTATTGTGATGTCAGAGTGTTGTATGGTAGGGGTTTGCAGATCAATTTGAGAAAGCATTGTGGAAGAAGGGGTTGATGAGAGAACGGAACATCTTACTCAATATGGACAATGCACCTGGCCACAGATCTCAAAATGTTCAGAAAACAATATCCCTTGACCTCAAAATCGAGCCCTTGCAAATTTTCCAATGCACCACATTGTCCAGCTCTGGCCACACATGACTCATTTATTCCTATACTACTTATTTCTATACAGAAAGGACGCAGGTTTATTGACATCGATGGAATAAAACAACCCGTGCCATTGCATCTTGCTACCATGTCAGAGAATGGATTCAGCCTTGTCTCACAATCTTGAGTTAAGAGGATGAGGAATTGTGTACATGTAGCACGATGGAACTTAGGTAAAAGGCCCTGTAGAATGAATGTGGCATGAATACCACATAGTGATGATAAAATATTCAAAATCGACTATGGCATAACGAAATGGGGTAAATCATGACCATAATGGTTTATTTTGTTCAGCCTTCATTCAACTGCGTTGCATGTTAAACAAGCTTTTAGCTTCAGAATGTTTGACGTAAATGTCGGTCCCGGGGTACCTATACCTCCTTCACGGAAATAAGGATATATCAAAATATATTACATGTTTTGTTTTCAAATATTCAGAGTTGATAGATAATTGGATGATGTATCACTTGTGAGAAAATCGAAGGTATTGGTCTATAAAAAGCATCCGTGTAAAAAAGCGTTCATTACTTATTGATCACCCCTCGTATAGGGGATACATACACTATAGCTTCTATAACTCACTGTAACTTATGTTTCGTTCAAGATTTAGGTTTGAAAATATCCTTGAATTTGTGTGCGGGAGACTTAATAGTTAACCTTTGCTCCTAAATAAATAAATAATGTACCATATGCTGTTGTCTTTGTAAATTATCTCAAATTCAGATTCTGTTGTCATTGACGATATCGAAGACGCTATATTGTGGTGATTCACGACCCCATTTGATAGAAATTTGGATTTCATATAATACATCATGAGCTTAATACATGCACAGAATTAGTGATGATAAAATCCCATGAGAAACGAGGACCAAGTGATTAAAGAGTTGAAGCGACAGTTATGTCCGCCATTTGTGACAACGGTATCTGACTTTTTCAAATACTCAGCTTGACCCATTGGAATATGGGATATTCTGTATATCACCTGATGATCTGATTTTACAATGTAATAAACCAGATGCGAATAGGCAGTTACCAGTTTCACCGCCAGGAGGCTAATTCGGGTAGAAAGTTCCCCTAAACTTGAATATTCATCAGCTTTAGTGTTTCAATTTTCATATTACCCTTATGTATCTGATAGTTATACACTGTACACATAAAAAGAAAATATCTTTCCAATACAAGCAAAGATATTTCACTTCTTGTGATAATATTAACGTGGGGTCTATGGGGATTCTCATCGACCTAGAAATTGCAAGAAAATTAAATTTTCAAAGTTGCAAAAACACATTACTAGATGTAATTTTACAGGTAGATTTCAAATATGATATCACTTTGACTGAATTTTGAATTTTTAATGGCGCAAATCAAGATTATTTCTACTTCCATCTAATTTATTATAGTAAGTGTGGTACAAAACAGATTATGTAAACTGAACAAAATAAATTGTTGCATGTTTTGTAAGTGCAAGGGACGTGGTAACTGTAATTACCATCTAATCAAGATTTTAGAAAGTGTTGTAAGTAATTCAAGAGGTCACTGAGATACTGTATGTATATATTTTGAAGAATCATCATAACACAACCAGCAGAAAATTTTTTCTTCGTATGTTGTATCTTCGTATCTATTGGTCAGGAAGACGAGAAATAATGCATATATTTGTTAAAGTGTACATGCATTAATATTTCTCCATATACAAAGAAAGGTATTTATTGGTTGTGTTGCAGTAATTGTGCCAGCACAACCCAGTCAATTAGGTCAGGACAATACAAAAATATTACACATACCATATCCTGTATTGGTTTTTCAATAGTCTTAACTGAACCCCTAGTAAGCTAAAGACTGAAAGAGGTGCTTTAATATCCTCTTTTGGTTCTTTGGTTATTTTATAGCCTTAGTGCTATCATAATATGCACTGGTTGTGCCATAATACCTCAAATGTGTTTCATTATATCCCTTATCAATTCCTTAGTATACCCACAGAGCTTTAATTAGTTTCTAAATACCCATTAGTACTTCCTAATATGCCTTGTAGTGCTCTTTAGGGGCTAACTGAACACTATGATGACCTACTTGGAACCATCATGAGCTTTCAAGAGAAAGCTCATCTAACCATTTAGGGTATCTAGGAAACCATGAAGGAATACTGCAGCACCACAAGGCATACTAGGGGTCTCCAAGAGCTATGAATTTAAAAACTTCCTGGGTATACTAGGGAATCGCTAGAGGCTACAAGGAACCAATGTGGGTGACAAAAGCACAACAAGGGCATCTTTGGGAATCACTAATGGATATTAAAGTACCAATTGTGGCTATCAAAGCACCAGCAAGGCATATTAGGGAGTACTAGGGCAGATTTAGTAACCAATAGGGATTATTAAAGCATCACAAAGCAAACAAACTAAGGCATCACTTAGTGTTATTAAGGAACCAATTTTGGGTATCAAAGTTCAATCAGGGCATACTAGGTTATCACTATAAAAGGAACCAATTTGGGATATTAAACCACAACCAGCCATACTCGGTTATTGCTAAGGTTATTTCATGAACCAATAGGAGTTATTTAAGCACAACCAAGCATCACAAAGGTCTTTAAGGAAACATATGTTTAAAGCACAACCAGGCTACCAAGGAACCAATTTGGGGTATTAAACCACAACCAGGGCATACTACATGTAGGTAATTGCTAAGGCTATTAATGAACCAATGGGGGAAATCAAAGCACAACCAAGCATACAGAGGAATCACAAAGGTCTATTAGGAACCATATGTTTAAAGCACAACCAGGATATACTAGGTTATTGCCTAGACTATTGATGAACCAATAAGGGTTATTAAAGCACAACCAGGGCATGCAATCTTATCACTAAGGCCATTACTAAAGCTATTAAGGAACCAATCAGGATTACTAAAACAACACCAAGCATTCTAAGTAGTCCCCAAGGGCTATTAAGGAATCAATAGGGGTTATTAGAGCACAACCAGACACCAAGCATTCTAAGCAGTCCCCAAGGGCTACTAAGGAATCAATAGGGGTTATTAAAGCACTAGCATGGTATACTGGTTATTAGTAAAGCTATTAAGGAATAAAAAGGGGGCCATTAAAGCACCTCCATGGCATTCTAGGGAATCACCAAAGGCTATAGAAGAGCTAATTGCTGAGCTATCTATTTATCATTTTTGTATTGTGCTGACACAATATACTGGGTTTTGTTGGCACAATCACTACAACACAACCAGTAAATATCTTTCTTTGTATGGAGAAATATTTATATCTGTACACTTATATATGCATACAGGGTGTTTCATATGTATACATCCCCCATAAACTCATACATGTCATATTGCCACACCATCATGTTATATATCATTTGCTCCTTATGGAAAGTTACATAGGATTGCAAAGTTTCAGAATACAGCAGTATCCCTGAAAAAAGAAATACCGCATCAAAGTATGTGGGTACGGGTCATCTTTAGGGGTATTTCTGGTCCGTTTGAGGGCAGTTTTAAGGGGAAATTGAGTTTCTGTATTGCAAATTTCAAGCAGTTATCATCATGGCAGAGTTCAGTGCACATGAGTGTGACAGTTATAGTGTTGTCGCGATGTGCCATAATCGTACATCGATGCATCGGCAATTTTCAGTAGTAAACATCGATGCACATCGCGATGTACATAGAGAAAAAGTTTGAGAAAAGTGCACTGAAATACCGAACTCTAATGCACTAAAAAACCGAACAGAACAAATTAATAAGAGTACACTGGTGCATCCGGGAACTTCTAGTAACGGTGAAATGAAAGTAAAGTAGATTTTTTAAGATGAATGGTTCATTTCGACAACCTAAAACAGTTTTAAAGCGAAAGAATATCAGAAAACATTGGAAAATGAAATAAGACATGAAAAAAGGTAAGCAATTTGCGTCAAAATAAGATAAGAAAAGGCGATTTTTAGCAAATTAATTTTTTTTAAAACATCGATGTTTTGTTTCAGACATCGATGCATCGCCAGAATCAGCTTTGGCGATGTATATCGCGATGTATCGATTAATCGCGACAACACTAGACAGTTATGCGCAAAGATGTATAGATAGGATTCTTGCAGTGGCTTATGGAGAGGCCAGGGACCCTGGTGCGACCTCTATCAATAAAAATGGATATGAGAAAAAGTGCACAGATCACCGGCCTGAGTCCAAAAATCACCAGGAATTGCACTCTAAATGACCCCGTACCCGCAATCTTTGATACAATGTATCTTTTTTCAGCGATACACCTGGATTCTGAAACTTTGCAATCCTATGTAACTTTCGATATGATACATAAAATGATAGGGTAGCAATGCTAGATGTATTTGTTTATGGGGGGGGGGGGTGCAAAGATATGAAATACCCTGTATGTACATTATTACTTCTCATCTTTCAGATCACTTGATGAAGCAAACAAAGACAAATAAATGTACCTCTTGATTGTGTTGACGTGATTGTGACAGCACAATTCAGTTATTGTAACAGTACAATCCAAAAAACAATATATGTTAAGTAGTAATTGTTTTAATTACTTTACATGTTAGTAAGAAACCTGCAAGAAGAGGTTGGATCTTTGATTATGTAAGCCCATACATTGGTTCATCCTCTTGGAATGCACGCTAAAGGATTTAAAACTCAGTTATTGGATTATTATAATGGATCTTGGTGAAGACATGGACTATAATGATCGCTAGGAGATATATCAGGTTTGGGGTTGTCTCATGATGTAAAATCGATTATAATTTTGCTTTTATTCAGAAATGTTGGATGGTTGGGACTGGGGCTGGGGTGATAAGACAGGGGGCAGGATAGATCCCGTCCAACATCGGAGGGTGACTATTGGTCTATTTAATTTGAGACACAAATTATATTTCAGCACCTCAAACAGAGAAGCAACATCTCCTGTCCCACCATTTTACCAAATCTATGAACAGATAATGCCTCCCCTGGCTCTATACATGAGTCTATTTTTCTTTTGGACTTTCGTATATCCATACATGATTTTAGTGTTTTTACTCTTCTTCTATCTTATTGGCTTCATGACAACTTGCATTATTCCCCTGCTTGTGACTGTATACCTTATTAGGTCCCACGTTAAATCAATGATAAGTACCTATTCTATTATTCTGATTACCAAATCCTTTTAACATCCCTTTTGATACCTGGATTGTGTATTGTAACTTTTATTCCAAATATGAATATGCTGTTACTCCTCATAGCAGGGGATGTTCATCCTAATCCAGGACAAAATAATTTGACATTTCTGTTCTCAAACATTAATAGCTTGACAGCCAATAACAGCCTAAGATTTGAATCCCTAAAACTCAGGGTAAATGAAATTAACCCAAGTGTTGTCGGCCTCTGTGAGGCCGGTATCTCAAAAATAAGGATGGATTCTGGTGACTTTGACTTAAATGATTACAATACATTTTCTAGTGAACTTGGCAGGGGTCTGGTCCTTTGTACCCATAACAGTATAGTGACCAAGGCATTTAAACCTGGTGATCTTAATTTAAATGGGATTGATGCCCTTCTTTTGACTATCATTGTGAACCATAAAAGAATCCTTATTGGCTCATGCTATAGATCACCGAGCCAGAATGCCACTGAAACGCGTAATTATTTTTCTTCATTAAACAACTTACTTGAACAAATAGAAAGGTACCGACCATCCTTTGATCATGTTATTTTGATGGGTAACCTCAACGCTAAACATTCCATATGGTTTGACAACCAAGATACCAATCTTGCAGGGACAAAACTCTTGGAAACCTTAGATCTTAATGACTATGTTCAAATTATTAACGAACCAACTAGAATTACTGACCATTCCAAATCATGCATAGATCATATCTTGACCAACTCACCTGATATATTTGACCATTTTGAAATATGTGACCCTATAGGCATGACCGACCACAGCACTATCACTGCACAAATAAAGATTGGAGTAACCAAATCCAAACCTATAAAAAAGAACTATTTGGAAATACAACGAAGTCAACTTAGAAAATCTGAACAACGCAATCAGGAACACAAACTGGTTACATATTTTAAATGAGAATATAGACTTAGATTTGGCTACCTCTAACTTTATGAATAAACTCATGGATATACAAATCCAGAATTCCAAATAAAATTATAACTGTTCGGTCAAATGATCAGCCATGGATCACCAGTACACTTAAAAAAGAACTATCGAAGAAGAAAACGCTTTACAAGAAATTTTCCAAATCTCCCTCTCAACTTAATAAATTAATATATGACCAACAGGCAACTAAAGTTGCCCAACTTGTTGAACAAGCCAAAATAGATCACGAAAAAAAGACCTTATCATCAATTGACCAGCTAAATAAGTCCGATAAAAATTATTGGAGAATCATCAAATCATTTTTAGGCACAAATTTGACGAAAAACAGCATATCTAGCATTTATGATGAAATTACTGGACACGCACTTTC
Organism: Owenia fusiformis; assembly: GCA_903813345.2. Taxonomy (NCBI): domain Eukaryota; kingdom Metazoa; phylum Annelida; class Polychaeta; order Sabellida; family Oweniidae; genus Owenia; species Owenia fusiformis. The sequence continues at coordinate 1,485,382 of CAIIXF020000008.1, forward strand.
AAATAACCTTGATATTGCAAACAAATTCATGAACTATTTTGCCATACAGATGCCAGTTTTGACCATTTGCCTCTATTCCCTATGAGGACAAATTCTTTACTCATTTCCGCTAAGACTGACCAATTTGAAATTATGAAAATAATTCTCTCCTTAGATACCTCCAAAGCACGCGGGCCAGATAATATCACAAACAAAATGTTGAACCTTACAGCTCATACCATTTCAAAGCCTCTTACCATATTATTTAATAAACTTCTAACTAAATGCACTTATCCAGATATTTGGAAAATAGGCAATGTTTGTCCAATCTTTAAAAAAAAAGATAAATCAAATGTTAATAACTACAGACCTATCACCTTGCTAAGCTCCATATCCAAAGTTTTTGAAAAGGTTCTTGCTGACAGAATCAGAAAACACTTACTTGATAATGATCTTCTTTTTAAGTATCAGTCCGGATTTTTACCTGGTCATAGCACCATTCATCAACTTTTATGTATCGAGCATACTTTTGAACAAGGACAAGCCTCCAAAACAATATTTTTGGACGTAGCCGCCGCTTTTGACCGGGTTCCGCACTCGTTACTCCTCCATAAACTCAAGGCGTATGGTTTTCAAGGTCAAATCCTTAAAATGATCACATCTTATCTTACCAACAGGAAAATTGCTGTTCAAATTTCTGGTGAGACCTCCAATTACTCAGAAACTAATTTTATAAACTGCGGTGTCCCACAGGGCTCAATACTAGGGCCAATACTTTTTCTAATATATATTAATGACCTTCCAGACAATCTGGATGGCCATTGCTACATTTATGCAGATGATACCTCATTACACCATCCTTTTGACCCAAAACAACCACAACAAATAGAAGCAGTGGTAAAAGCCAATCTAATTAAAGTAGAAGAATGGTCTAACACTTGGAAACTTGATTTTAAACCGGAGAAGAGTTCCGAGATGATTTTTCACTCACCTAGAACAAAAACTGATAATGTGTCAACTTCAAAACTAAACAATATAGAAATCAAAAGAGATACCGAGCACAAACATTTAGGACTCATTTTTGACCCATGTTTATCTTACGATAAGCATATTGGTGATTTACTAGTCAAAATAAGAAAAATGTTAAACCCATTAAAGAAACTCAAATTCAAGCTTGGGAGCAAGCACCTAGAAACAATCTTCAACTCATTCATTCTTCCTCACTTTGATTATGGTGCCATTTTATATGGCACAGCTTCTAAATTTCTTTTGCGAAGACTCGATAGTCTATATTACACAGCGGCACTCTATTGTTCTGGCTGCATCCAAGGGAGCAGTACAGAAAAGGTCCTAAGTCTCCTAAACTGGCCAACACTTGAATCTAGACGTAGAATACAATCAAATAATTTTATGTTCAAAGTTGCCAATGGTACAAGTCCCTCATATATCACAGACATTTTTGATAAGTATAGTAATGTTAGGAACAGAAACTTGAGATACATTGATCCATTAAAAATGCCCATAAGATGCTCTGCTAGATTCTCATCCTCAGCAATACCTTCTGCAATCTCAAAATGGCTAGAGCTCCCCCCTTCTATTAAAACCAAGAAAACTCTTCATAATTTCAAAAAACACCAACGGCTTTTCCTCCAAAACCCCTCTAAAATTTTGACCACAAGTCAACTCAATCTTTCTAGATGGCATGAGATAGTGGTGAATAAAGTAAGAGCTGACTTATTTTTTAAAGCTCAATTTTATGCCCATAATTTTAACTCTGTACTGTCCCCAGTACGATTTTATCTCCATTTTGAAAACAGGAAACCCAAACTTAAGCATAGATGTAAACTCTAAAGCCATTTCACTGATACTTGACTTCATTATAGACAATAGCTAATTCCCTCCCTCATGTCTCTCTCTATGATATCCTGTTGTCCTGTCACACCTGCTCCGGTCCGGGACCCTGTCTGCCTGCCACCCCAGCCTCTCACCATTCCTATATAATGCCCTCTGGCGATTTAGGGATGCTATTGTAATTGTATTTTAAACTATATCAATGAAATAAATAAATAAAAAAAAATGTTGGATGGTTTACATTTGCTATTAATATCAAACTCACCATTTATGAGTACCAGCATATTAAAACATTCATTGCCAAACATCATAAGCTTTCAATGCATGTTAATTTCAAACATATTTCCTTCGTATCCCACACACACCCTTTAAAATAGGGGGTATTTTGAGGGGTAAATCAATTATTTTCTGCTTAAATTTTATTCTATTATTTATTATGATGAACTATTATGAACACCAGTCATCTATATTGGTCTAAAATGAAAGAAAACTATCAATAATATGCATGGGTGTAAGGTGTGGAAAGTAAATTAAAAAGTATAGATGATAATTTATCTGAAAATAATACGAAACCAAATTATATGGAAATACGTTTTATTTTTTTCTCTCAAAAAGTGATAAAGCTATGAACATAGGGTTACAGCAGTCTCTTAACATCATAATTGTTCATATTCAGGAATATTTTTAAGCCCAAATCCTAAATAACACAAAAGTTACGGAAGTTAACTTAAGTACCCCCTTTAACATAGGGTGCGTTTTAAGGGGTCAATCAACTATTTCTCCATAAATTATGATTTTCACACATTGAAAAAATGTTAATGCATAATTTAATGTACCATTGATCAATTTAAGCTATTTGAGATGTCTTTATGTTTCAGTTATGAAAATAATAATTAGTTTTAAATTTGGGGGTGAATTGTAGGGGGCGCCACCTATAGGACCAGTTTTCACATTCGTTGCCGGGGCTAGGACAGAGAACCAAAGCTCAAATAAGCCCAAGACCTTGCTCTACATGAATCCAGTGAGAAACTTAGGGGACAAACTTATTTTTTAAAATTTGCTCAGCTGCTGACCTAATAAGAAAGGTTGGTGACGAATGTGTAAATTCAACAATTTCATGCATCATCACATGGCATCGTTTATCGCATCAATGGTTGTGTTCGACCATTTAATTTTTATGCAGATCGAATGAGAGATGTTTGTTGTCACTATTTTAAAGTTTAATGAATGGTACTTGATCTACAACAGACATAATTTGTTGGATAAAAACACTTGAGCTGGACGGCTATTCTAACTGAAATGCATTTTGTATATGGGCGATTTATACGCACACGTTGTCGTTTCGATTTTAAATGCCATGCTTAAACTCTCTATTATCTCAATTTTGGCTTAAACATGTCACATGTAATATTGATATGCTGTTGAGACAATAATTTCCTCATTCTCAACAAGTCTATCCTTGAAAATAGTACCATGGAAACTGGGCTCACATGGTCTTGCTCAAAAGTGAATGATGGCTAAAATGACAGAAAATAAAAAAAAACGGATATAATTTTTTGCTGATTTTTTTGTAACAAAATTATTTCAAGCCACTTGCCACTATTTTGGACTGACTGAGAGACAGATGGACAAATCGATGTTAAGTAAAATGGCTGAAAAAAAACTAATATAATTTTTTGCCAATTATTTGTAACAAAATTATTTCATACAACTACTCTTTACAGTGACATGGCATTTTGCAATGCAGGACACCTGAAATTATTTGTAAAGCTAGGAAATGGGCCAAAATTAAATTTCGCAAGACAAAAATGGCGACCATTTTGAAAATAGGCAAGCTTTTGAACCAGGAGTCATAGCAGGGGAGTTTTTTGTATTGATGTTGAACAAAAATAACTTGAAACTGGAATCCTATCGACAGAGGTTTTAAGGCAAATGGTCAAAATAGGATTTTGCGAGACAGATGGACAAATCGATGTAAACTAAAATGGCTGAAAAAAAAATTACATTTTGCCGATTTTTTGTAACAAAATTATTTCATACAACTACTCTTTACAGTGACGTGGCTTTTTACAATACAGAACAGCTGAAATTATTTGTAAAGCTAGGAAATGGGCCAAAAGTGAATTTCGCGAGACAAAAATGGCGACCATTTTGAAAATAGGCGGACAAGTGAGTGATTGCAAAAGCTCACCATGTGAGCTAATAATTAGTAGATGAAAGGGGTTTATGGCAAACCAACATGGTAGTTGCAGACATTGACATCGGATGATCTAATTATGTTAATTCTCCAACAAGATAGGGCTCTAAGCAATAGATCCCACAAAAGTGTCAAATGTGTTAAGAAAAATGTGCCTAGATTTATCCGCCCTTAATCACTGCCTCCCCCAGGTCACCCGATCACCCAACGTCTGCGACTACCACGTATGGGCAGAACTTACAGAATTGGTGTCTGTTGCTGTACCATTAATCCTTTACATTTATTCACTCAAAATGACTAAAATTGTGGACATACTGAACGTCTATTTATGTAAATAAAGTTGACAATAAAACTTGGTCTTTTGCAAGTTTTGGAAAACCCGTTTTGAAACGAAAATGACGTAATTTATATCATGGACGCTGGTTGACAGACATTATCATAAATTTGAATTTATGATATACCAAATTAAAGATGAGTTATTCCCAATCCACTGGTATATATGACATATTTTTATCATTATTTTAGGACCACCCTGTAAATGCTTTATGTAAACTAATCTAAGAAATTATTATGGAAATTACAGGTCGTAAAAAGCCGATATATGTGATTGGTCATTGTTTTTCTTTTCTGCGTCACGTAACTGTGTAAAACTACCAGAAGAGATGACGTTCACGGCCCTACAGATACAATGCCCATCGTAAAAACTATATTTTCTTGTAAGGTTACGCAACATGGACCTCAATGCAATAACATAGGACATATTCCTATTTAGCGCTCTTTCAAATCATGACTAGGGGGGGCATACTTTCGGGACACCCTGTCTATAGAAAATCGTGAATGCCGTTCCCACGACTCGCTACCAAATCTACAATAACCATTCAGTCAATACCGCTACTTGAGCAAAATAGAGCCTCCAAGTGCGCTCCTTAGTGATTTTTAAGTTACCTCTTCTGCACTAAGGTTCTAATAGACCGTTGGAAAGCCGAGAGTGTCAGCTTTAAGAATCCAACCTACATTCGAATTTTCGCTGAATGCAAAATTAGATATTAACTCTTTCATCACCAATGGGTGAAATGTCTCAGTTATGTCTCAGAAACTATTCATTTGAATCACTCCATATTAGAATATGTGCATGTTTAAGATGGAATTCTGCATTAGTACTCTAAGAGCGAGGAGGAAAATTCTTAATAAATGGATTATACAGGGTGACCGGAAAAAAAGGAGACCATTGAAATAGGCAATATCTCCTAAAATAGACTAGTGACATCAATGAAATTTTGCATACATCAGGACAGTTCTATGGAAATTTGTTCCTGAAAGTGTCAATACAAGCAGTCAACTGGTTCAGGAGCTATGATCATTTACATAACATGCTCCAAATAGGCGCAATTGAGACCAACGCAGAGCTGGATACATTTGGCAAATACCCTTACATATTCCGACCTTGTTATGGCATTACATTTAGCATTTATTGCCACCTTTAGGTCAGCAATTGTCTCAGGATTGTTTTGGTACACATTGTCTTTCAAATTGCCCCACAAAAAGAAATCAGGTGGATTCAAATTTGAGGTGTATGGAGACGAAGCTTATCTGACCTATGGCTTCTGACTCAGTGGTCCCACTCAGTTACAGTATCATCCTAAGGAGGTTTTGGGTAGCCCTTGGTTTTCATATGGGATTTAATTGTGCCATATAGTGGTTTTAGTAACATGGCACTATGCCCAATACCTAAAGTGACTCTTAAGATTTGGTAAATCAGCACTTTGGCAACAGGATGATGAACCATATGTCAGATAACCCTTCATTGCCATTACAGCCTAGACTTGAATCCTGCTGATTTCTTTTTGTATGGATATTTGAAAGACAATCTATACCAAAACAATCATCAGACTATTGTTGACCTAAAGAAGGCAATCACTGCTATATGTAATGCCATAATAATGCCATAGAGGGCAGAACATGTAAGGGTAGTTTGCCATATGAATCCAACTCTGCGTTGGTCTCAATTGTGCCTATTTGGAGCATGTTATGTAAATGATCATAGCTCCTGAACCAGTTGAATGCTTGTATTGAAACCTTCAGTAACAAATTTCCATATAACTGTTCCAGTGTATGCAAAATTTCATTGATGGCACTTGTCTAGTTTAGGAGAAATTGATTACTTCAATGGTCTCCTTTTTTTCCGGTCACCCTGTAGTTGGTTTGGCAGCATTTTCAGTTAGGGGGAAGTCTTTGATGAAAATTCTACCTGGGTGATAGCTTCACAGAGTAGTACATCATTCTTTTTTCAGGGGTTAGCCCCCCACCCCAAAAAAACACCCCACCCCGGGAAAATAATTTTTCATTCTCAATAAATTTAGATATCTTGATGTTTGTAAGTTACATACATAGACATTATATATATGAATCATATGCAAAATAAATGATGCCAATCACTCCTACAGAATTTGAATAATAGTACAAAGTATGTACCTCAGGGGGCAAATTCGTGTACTTTACATGTCAATACTGTTGACCATGTATTTTTATATCTTTTATTCTTTAAAAATATTTGTTGTTTGCCTGGGTATTTGCAAGCCTATGTTAACATACACGAGTTTTTGCATGATCATATATGTCATGGTTTATGGGCAAAAAATACATGTATGTCAAAACTCGTGTATGTCTGAATAGGCTTGCAAATAACCGGACATGGGAAGGCCGTGAATTGTGAATTGGCTATTGAATTTTTTCTTTGAACAAATATTTTTGAAGAATAAAAGATTCAAATTTTCTTTGTGACTCATTTTAATGGCATATGGTTCAGTGACAAAAATCTAATGCATTTAGAGTTTCTAGGATGGGCATATTTGAACGCCTTACCCTTAACAACCGTTTCCCTCACTTTTAACACAGGCATTTTCATTTCCTTTACATTCTTGGACTTATTTTACCATTTAAAGTTGTGAACTTGCATGCATTACCAAAAAGTACATTCAACGTTTTCCTTTACTTTCTTGGACTTTTTAACGATGAAGCGTTGTGAAATCTTAAGGCGTGTATTTTCAAAAAGCTTTACATTGGCCATTTTCCTTTACTTTCTTGAACTTATGTTATTTTATGATTTAAAGTTGTGAAATTCTAAGGCATGCATTTTCAAAAAGTTTTACATTGGCCAATTACCTACTTGGTCTCTGTTTTTTCACGATGTAGATTTGTGAAATTTTAAGGCATGCATTTTCAAAAAGCTTTACATTGGCAATATTCCTTTAAATTCTTGGATTTAGATTATTTTACGATTTAAAGTTGTGAAATTTTAAGGCATGCATATTCAAAAAGCTTTACGTTTCCTTCGATTGATATGCTATTCAAAATCGATTTATATAAATAATTTAAGTCTACAAATATGGCCGGTCTATATTGATGTCATCGGTCTTGAAATGGGCAATTCGAGAAAACCAGGTACTGAAATAATATGGCTGAATAAAATATTTCGTACCAAAATAAATGTATTATAGACTTGGATTGATGCAGAATATTTTTATGCAAAAGCGTGAGCTCCTTGTGTTAGTTGATCTTTGATGAAGAATCGAAGGTAATTTCATAGATGGAAGACTGTGCACTATAAAGGCTTAAAAATAGTAGGAATTGGATGAAAGAATATATATATATAATATCAAAGGTATATATCAAAAATGTTTTAAAACATGTAACAGATCTAGAAAGGCAACATATGAAATTTCAAATATAATTTATACACATTTATTTTTATATGAAAATGGATTAAATATATAGATATATATTTGGTATAAAAGGAGATTGCTTGGAACAGCCAAACATGTCTGAAATCTTTCTATCCACGGAAACCGGCAAATTTTAATTGATTTTTAGGGTATCTCGGTAAATTTTGTGGAAGTTTGTAAAAGTTTTTTGTTTGTTTTGAAATTTGTTTTGGTTATATACATACATATGGAGAACTAAATATATAAACATCGGAACGGGTAAGAAGTGCAGATCTCAACCGTTTTTTGAAGTCCCGTTTGCGTGACAAAGTGCGGTACTAGAGACTTTAAGCTTGCATATAAAATCGAAACTGCAACATATATGTATAAATCGCCCATATACAAATGCATGTAGTTTTCTCACTGACTTCATCGTCTTGGTAACTTAGCACGGTGTCCAACCCAAACGCTCTTACATGCATGACTGAGCGTTTCATTCACGCGGAAACGCTGTGGAGCGAAATAAAATGGCGGCTAATGAAGATCCCACTATGACCGTAAGTATTGTTTCACTCGTTTCTCTTAGATATCATACGTTATGATGACATATTATGTACCATTCGATGAACAATACCCTGAGCGAAGATCTTATTTATTCAACTTCTGGTGGTAAACTGTTAATTGCTTGATCAAAACTCCGTAGTGTAGATCGAACGAATCTGAAGTTGACAAATTGACCACAAATTACGAATTAAACTAGTACTTATATGAAAACGTCAATCTTTCCGTTAAAGTAGTACCAGGTCGTTCAATAAGTACACGGAAAAATGCTCTCATTTCAAAGATTTTTCATATTTTCTGATGAAATTTTCACACAATGAATAAAATACTTTCCGATTGAATAATAAAATATCAGCATCTCTTATTTGATTGGTCAGAAATAAGGGTTACTATGGTAACTTGACTTTGGGGTAGGCGGGGCACTTTTTACGTCACATTGTTCATTAGAAAAACAACAGAATAGTAGGCAGTTTATGAGTATATCACATGAATTTCCTCTCCGCTTTCTACTTGTACATGATATTACTTAATGTAATAGTTACAACTATTGTCCCATAAGGTTCAGAAATATTCTCCTTCATGTTTAATGCACAGTTGCTTGCATTCAGCCCATTGACGATACAGTGCTCTGAAGCCATCTGGAAAACTTGTTCAAAAGGCAGTCTTGACTGCAGTCGAAAGTTGTTTCATTGTTCCATAAAGTGCACCTCTTAGCTGATCCTTCATCCTAGTGAAAACAGCAAAATCAAGGATTGTCTCATCTGGAGATTATGTAACTTGGGGCAGCTTTGCCATCTATTTTGCCAATTAATTGTGATGGTTTCTTGCACAATATTAGCAGTGTGATTGGCTGCATTATCCCGATGGAAAAATAGAGTTTGGCTGGATGGTTAAAGAGGGAATCAGATATAGCGAGCAGGCTAAACAAAAAATTGTTTCAATTTTAGAATATTTTTGGCTCGTGTCATTCCTTGTCATGTCTATTTTCTAAAAATCACAAAAGTGCATACTTTATTCCAGGAAAACTAAAGAATTTTACAATAATGTATTATTTTTCTTTAAGAATGGTTACCATTCTTATTATTTGGGAGAATTTAAACATTTTCACTCATTTTTGCACTTTGAATCATTAATAACTTCACCAATTTATAACATATTGTGAATCTTTTGGGAGATATTGTATTTGATATTGTAAGGAATAGATTGGTAGGTCAATTATACACGTTGCTTGTAATTTTGTCACCCCCTAAAGATCAGATTCTGCCTTGAAGTTTTAATCAACTTTCCATAGCATTACTCTTTGTTGATTTTCTGGTCCACTGGTACAGCATTGACTAGCACGATTTCAGAAATGTTCGTGATAACAATGAACATCAATTTTCCCTCAGAAAATTTGTAATTTAAATAAGAACAAATAAAAAATAGGGATCCTTCATTTGTGTATATTGATAGATATCTGTAATGATAAATTGTGTGACGTAAAAAGTGCCCGCCTACCCAAAAGTCAAGTTACCATAGTAACCCTTATTTTTGACCAATCAAATTTGAGATGCTGATACTTTAGGAATCAATCAGAAAGTATTTTTTGCATATTGTGTGAAAATTTTATGGGAAAATATCAAGAATCTTTGAAATGAGAGCATTTTTCCGTGAACTTATTGAATGACCTGGTAGAAACGCTCCGTCGATTTAGGACACAATTTTAGAAACGCTCTTACCATTTTGTTTCGATATTATTTTCAGATTATTAGAGAAGAGTTCGGAATCGAATCTATCTTTCAAAAACGTGTTGTACTTGTTAGGCAAATTGAAACGTCCCAACCTGGTGGTGCTAAACGTGCAACTAGCCGACCTAAGCCTACATTAGATGATGTCATGCCTACATATGTGCTAAAACATAAAACTATTGACAAAAACAAAAAGTTGATATGTGAATTAATCTTTCTTCTTTTGATGCCAAATGGGTATAATAGATCTTTCTTTCTCTTCCTGAAAAGGAAAGTCAAGCTATACATTTCCTAAACAGATCTAACTTTTTCTTCAACATGTATTGTAATGACTTCAGTATGAATGAAATGTCCCTTGGTCTTCTGGTCTTGGATTGTGATATTGGTTCTTGAATGGTGGGGGAAAGGGGGTTTTAGACATTGTTTCTTCTCACGTTAGATCATGGTTTTGGGCTATATGAGGTTTGTTTTTCTTGACTGGAATGCACTTAGAGTTTGCTTTTTCTTGCTAAGTTCCATTACAAATTTTGGTCCTTTTCTCTTTGGCACCAGTGCTTATATATCTAGACTACCGCAGCATTTCCAGTTCACTGTGTTAACCAGGTCGCAGCGTTTCTTGAATATGAGAATGTCATTATTTTTAAGACTGGATTTTCGGTCATCAAATCACAATTACGATAATGTGTGGTGTGTTGAAGCATTGAAATTTGACCAAAATATACGTTGGTGCTAGATAATCTTGGCTCAACTAATCACATGTCTCGACAAAGGGGGTTTTTGACCAGTAGAATGACAAATATGTTTATGAATTTTGATAACTTTACTGCTTCGTACAGGTCTTCCTAATTGCTTCAAACGTCAATAGCCAGCCAAGTACAAAATGAATATCATACCCATCGAATGGTAAGCCTATACTCGAAATAAGTAACTCATACCTCTTATTCCCATTATTGGGGAAATCATCAGACGGCTCATCATTCCCGCCCGCCAGTTTTCCTACTCCGGAGCGTTTCTTTGTTTAGTTTCAGTAATGAAACGCTCCGTCGTGCATGTAAGAGCGTTTGGGTTGGACACCATGCTTAGACTGTACAGATCATCGTGTTATATGCCATTGATAGTATACAATTGTTGACCGCTAATCAACCAATCAGAATCGAGTATTTCAATTGAGGTACTAACAATTATGGCTGGTTACCTATGATACAGTGAACAAGTGTTTCGTAAGATATTTGGAGCTAAACCATGTATGACATACATCATTTTCTGAAATTCGATACTGAAATTGTCAGCATAGTATTTAACAGACATGCGTGTAATGATTCCCGTTGACAGTTACTTATTGAATCATGTACTTTCCGTTCACGGTTACGTTGTGAAAAACATTGCAAGCTGAAAATCTCCATTAAATCGAAGATTCTGATGTCTTCTGAACCATCTGCTCGCAAACATGTACATTTTCTTATGACATATGATACTGACACACGTTGTGATAAAAATGATGTCGGAATTCTGAACTCATGAAATAAGTAAAAAGAAATTTCGTACCTTCGAGGTTCCGACATTTTGTTACCGAAACGAGTGTAATCGAGTGAGTATCAGTGAAATAACCGCGTGTTCCTGATCACATGTATGGCGTCGTTCACTTTGAGTAGACAAGTACATGAAATATGGCTTTGATTAATTTTTTCCTTCTGATGACACTTTGTTTGGAGTTTTCTGACAGCAGTAGCATACTTCTAGCACCTATGGATGTAGGCTACAATAGTCGAACGAGAAATGCCCTAAAAATTGGGAGAATGTTACTGCAAGCTGGCCATGAAGTGACTGTAATCGTGTCAGATAGGATAGAGAATGAATCTCTGTTTAAGCATGCTGAGGGCTCTAACTTGGACATTGCGTTCAGGGTTTTGACCTATAAGACCCCTGCATTTGATCCGGATACAGCTCAATCTACAGCAAGTCAGGAATGGCTCAACTCTATGGTATTCAGCCCCTATACCACCCTTCTACAAATAATCAGTCAAGCAGTTGAAGAAAATTTGAAATTTGCATTAGAAGACAAGGACTTATGGAATGAACTAGCAGCATCAAAATTTGATTTGATTTTTGCAGACGAAGCTGTATTTTTCCCGAGACTGGTTTCTGCATATTTTGACATACCAATGATTATGTACTGTAACTGGGGTCCAATGTCACTTGATGCAAATTTTGCTCCAAGATTTAATTTGGCATTTGTTCATGCTTTTTTCCCAGCAACCTACACTGATGAAATGACATTTACAGAACGGTTCATGAACGTTGTAGAGTATTGGCGTATAAAATGGATATGGTATGATATACAGAATCGATTTATCTCTATCTGTAGAGAACATGGCTACGGTGGTGCATGTGACAATATACGAGATGCATACAAGACTATATCACTATTCATGATGAATAGAAATGATGCTATCCATTACCCTGCCCCATATATGCCCCATATCATATCTATCGAAGGATTTTTCTTAGAGACTGAAACAAAGCCTTTGGATATAGAGTACAGCAGTATCATCAAGAAAGCAGGAAAACATGGCGTAATTATTGCTAGTTTTGGATCTCTGCACCGTCGATTAGATCCTAAAACGAGTGAAAAGTTTGCAAGTGCCTTCGCTGCAATGCCTCAGACCGTCATATGGAGCTATGAGGGTCCCCCACCAAAAGGACTTGGAAATAACACCATTGTGAAAGAATGGATCCCTCAAGACGACCTGTTGGCACATCCTTCTACAAAGTTATTCGTGACACAATGTGGAGCCTCTTCCTTATTTCAAGCATTGCATTATGCTATGCCCACTGTTGGAGTGCCGTTCTTTTGGGACCAGCCTTTTAACTGCCACAAGCTGACTCACAGAGTTAAGTCTGGGAAAACAGTTTTGTTGACAGAAATGACGAGTGAAAGGCTTAGTAACGCTATGAAAGAGGTGATCGGTGATAAACGCTATAAAGAAAATGCAAATAAAGCTGCTGATATCTACCATAGCCAACCTATTGATCCAAAGAAAAAGGTTATGTATTGGATAGAGTACGTCATCAAACACAAAGGGGCACTTCATTTGAGGTCGGATGCAGAAAACAAACTAAATTTTTTCCAGTACTATCTACTTGATATGATTGCATTGGTTGTGTGTTCTTCAATTATGTTTGGTGGTATTTTCGCTTTTGTTATCAAGTATTTGATTCAATACATAATACGCCGATTGAATAACAAAATAAAAAAGTACTAGGCAATGCAACAGTGACATTGAAAGAATCAATTCAAGTGCTCTTTTTACTATTCATACAAATGATTGACTTTCGCTGCACTACAGGGTGGGCCAAAAAACCACCCCCTAGCCATTATTCCTGATAAATATTTATTTTTTATCATATACACATAATAACACCATTTTCAACAACCCCATATAGAAATATAACCAATTATGTGACATGGGGATCAAAAAACACCTTTTCAATTTTCATAGATTTTGCGAACAATAGCCTATTTCTACCAAATTTTACTGTTCAATTAAAAATTGCAACATTGTCATAAGTCTTTCATAATCGGATATTATATATTGTTTTCATTCACTTTTTGAACCATACATGCTCAATATACATATGTACGCTTATAAAACTAATTCATTTCTTCTTCAGTCAGTCCAAATATGACTCAAATAGACCCACCCCCCGGACCCATCCTCTGATCAGATTATTCGCTTAAGACGCGGAAGCCATTGGTTGCTGGCATAATTGATGGATGTATGCGGAAGTACCATTCAACTGCTAGTTATTCTTTGTTTTGGTTCCTCTACATCCCTGATAGTCTGGGTATATTTAAATACCAATTGTTCTAGATGCCCCCAGGTAATCAACATTATTGGCATCTGGACTGTCAGTAAGCCATTTATCCGGGCTAGAGATGTTGTCATTTCGAATCTCCAAAAACTCCAGGGTAGCATTGGACATGTGTGAAGAAGCACTTTCCTATCAGAAAATGATATTTTATATCTTTGAGGAGTTCTTTTTAACACCTCATGTCATTTACATTCAGAGTATATTTTTGCTCCTGGTTCACCAAAAACAGGTCCTGTAGGGTCTTTCCTTTTTGGGAAACACCGAGTGGACACCACTACCCTTTCAGAAAAATGTCATCTCGATTTGAGTAGCCTTTTATTGCAAATGCCCCTATTCTTGCTTACTGATATATAGAGTCTATCCTGTTGATTACATGTATACTATTTGAGGCATTTAGAACAGTTGGTCTATGAAGATCACTAGCCTATCAGGGATGTAGACAAACTGAAAGAATGAATAATTAGGAGTTCGATGGTACTTCCGCAGAGATCCATCAATTATACCAATGGCTTTCGCGTCTTTAGCGAATAATCCGATCAGAGGATGGGTCCGAGAGGTGGGTCTATTGAGCCATATTTGGACAGACTTAATAAGAAATTAATTTGTTTTATAAGCATACACATATTTATTGAGCATGCATGGTTCAAAAACTGAATGAAAACAATATATAAATAATATCCAATTATGAAAGACTCATGACAATGTTGCAATTAGTTTATATAGTTTAGTTTAGTTTCTTAACTGAACAGTAAAATTTGGTAGAAATAGGCTATTGTTCGCAAAATTGATGAAAATTGAAAAGGTGTTTTTTGACCCCCATGTCACATAAATGGTTATATCTCGAGCCAGGGTTGCAAATTAAATTATCTTTAAAATGATATATCATTGTTGGTGTACATGTTAAAAAATGAATATTTATCCGGAATATCGGCTAGGGGGATGGTTTTTTGGCCCACCCTGTAGATTTAGTTATCACTTTTATTGATTTAAATGTATTGCTATAGCTTCGATCTTCAGCTTCTACACTGCACTAATCTTTTTATCTACATACTTTTAAGTGTACAATAAATGTACAATTAACGAAGGACAAGCAGGATTTACAAAAATATTAATTTACAAAATTATTGATCAAAATCTATGGTTTTTCGAAAGTTCTAGACAGTGATTTTAATCAATAATGACAAATTCCTTTATTAGTTGAAATGGGCACGAATAGTATAGTTAATTTCTAATGAAAGTGGTTCTTACAATAAATATTCTCGAACTGTTACTGTTTTCTGAAATTTTACACCAATTGTTGTTATACCTAAAATCGTTATTAGAGTATGTTATTTCACCATCTTAAAGATGAGTATTTATACAAATATATCTTGAAAATAGTTAAAATTTGCAAAACATACATATTGCAATGTTATGAATATAACATCCAGTGTAAATTATACGATCGGATGTCAGGCTGGTCCAACGCTCTCGATGGTTATTTGGACTGTTTGAAACTGTTCTGTTTTTTTGCATTTACGTATACATTTTATTTACAAGGATTTGAGAAGGTAATCACTTCTTTGGTTTCATTTCATACATCGTGTCCAGAAAAGGAAGCATATTCCGAGATTATTTTCGATCCCTCCACCAAAAAGTTAAGTTATACCTAAGTTATAGAATTCGCTTTAAACAGATTGTATTTTACGAGGGGTGATCAATAAGTAATGGACGCTTTTTTACACAGATGCTTTTTATGGACTAATCTCTTCGATTTTTTCAACAGTGATACATCATTCAATTATCTATCAACTCTGAAGATTTGAAGACAAAATATGTAATGCATGTTGATATATCTTCATTTCAGTGAAGGGGGTACAGGTACCCCGGGACCGACATTTACGTCACATATTCTGAAGTAATGCCTATTTGGCATATCTGTTAAGTTTGAACTTTTTGATATGCCACAAGAGTTGTGTTGTTTGAATATCATGCTGCCTGTAGTAACACATAAAAGATAAGTATTGTAAGGTCAAAGTGTTGTATGGTCAGGGTTTGCAGGTTGACTTGAGAATGCAATGTGGAAGAAGAGCTTAGTAAGAGGAGGTAACACCCTACTCCATGTGGACAATGTCCCTGCCCAAATATCTCAAAATGTCCAAGATCCAATATCCCTGGACCTGAACATGAAGCCCTTGGCGCATGCACCTTTTAGTCCGGATCTGGTCATACATGACTTATTTCTATACTACCCTTTTCTATAGAAAAATGATGCAGGTTAAATGACATTGATGAAATAAAACAAGCTGTGCAACTGCAGTTTGCTACCATGTCAGAAAATGGAATCGGCCATGTCTTTCAATCTTGAGTAAGGGGATAATGAGGAAGTGTGTAGCACTTAATGGAACCCATGTAGAGGGCCCTGAAGAATGAATGTGGCATGGATGCCACAAAGTGAAGGCACAATATTCATAATCAATCATGGCGTATCGAAATGGTGTAATTCATAACCATCATGGTTCATTTTGTTCAACCTGCATTAAACTGCATTGCACGTTTTAAATGAGCCAAATAGCTTCAGAATGTGTGACGTGATGTCGGTCCCGGGGTACCCATACCTCCTTCACAGAAATAAAGATATATCAAAATATATTACATGATTTGTCTCCAAATCTTCAGAGTTGATAGAAAATTGAATGATGTATCACTGGTGAAAGAATTGAAGAGATTGGTCTATAAAAAGCATCTATGTAAAAAAGCGTCCATTACTTATTGATCACCCCTCGTATATCTTCATATGCTGGGCACCTTAGTAAGAAATGCTGAACATCTTTATGACATTTCTAATGTTGGCGATGTTATTGTCAAATTAAATCTTATGAGAATATGTTTATACATATTATCTTTTGCTGATAAATGTCTTCCCAATGGTTTCTTGTTATATGTTAAATATTCTATTTCAATAAAATTTACCAATATTCCTTTGATATGTCTGATTTTGTAAGATATTATTATAAAATTTAGCTTTTTTTGTTCTTTTCTGTTTATCCATAAAATCATAATTTTCCATTAAAAGCATTTACTCCTGTTGCTGACGGGGTCCCACTGAAAATATAAAAGTTATGGAATTTGACTCTTTCAACCATTAGCATATACCCTAGGCTCCAAGAATATATGAGGTGCTTGTCTCAAAAGTGGTCAGCGATTTTTAATTAGCTATTATAGTGGCGCCCTCTTTCCATTTTCTGACATAGGGTTGGCTTGACAAAATATTTTTTAAAAGTTCTTTTCCCTAGTCTTTCGTGATGATGAATACATATTACTATAAATATCTGTAGTATCTTCTGAATTTTTGGGGCATTTGTGTGAATAACGGTTTTGAATAATTAACCCTTTGAATCCTAAAAGTTGGTTAAAAGCGGGGCTATACTACATATCTTTACATCGTATGGGTAAAATAAAAGATTTTGATTCTCTTTTTTAATTTTATTATAAACTTGGTTTAATAAAGGATAAAGTGCCATGGTATTTGTTTTTTCGAAAATCATTGATTTTTTCAAAAAAAAATATCAAAAATTTGCCATATTTTTTCAGTATTTAACTATATTTCAAAAGCTCATGACATAAATGATTTTTATAAATCATTTTCAAATAGATAATGTTAATCCAACACACACAGTTATATAATATGCTAATCTACGTAAATGTTTATGCTTTTCTCTATTGGATATATATTGATTTAGAGGTATTAACCCTTTAAACACTAATATTACTGGAAATGTTTTCATGTATTTTTCTATTCAAACAATAGTATTATATTGTAAATATCCAATGTTCATATCCAATCTTCATTTACAAAGTTGCAAATGACACATACATACATTTTGTATGTTTCTAGACTACTGATTATGTACATCTATACTATTTTAACCCTTAGGGCACCAATACTGATGAAAATGTTTTCGTGTGTTATTGTGACAATTGTATTCAGTTGTAAACATCCAATGTCCATTAAGCTTCATTTATATTGTTTCATATATACATTTTATAATTTCTAGACTACGGATTATCTGCTTCTGTACTATTTTAACCCCTTGAACACTAATTCTGATAAAATATTTTCATGTATTATTCTAGCTATTCAAACAATTTTATTCAGTTGTAAAAATCCAATGTTCATTTATCTTCAGTTACAATGTTACATATATAGATTTTATCATTTCTAGACCACTGATTATTTGTTTCTTTAATATGTTAACCCTTCTAGCACAAATACGGATGAAATTGTTTTCATGTGTTATTTTATTGAAACAATTGTATTCAGTTGTAAACATCCAATGTCCATTTCGTTTACATTGTTGCATATATACATTATATATATACTTATACTTATATAGTTTTAATTTAGTTTAGTTTAATATTTATTAGACTCTCACGCTGTAAATATATCAAATACAATAAATACATAAAAATACATAAAAAATATTACATGTTTTGCACTAAAATTGAATAAAACACACAGCCCAGCTGGCACCGGCGTATGAAAGACTTTTTACATTTTAAAACACTGAATAGTTTTAAATTATATAAGTCTATTTGACATCATAATACCAATTGTCTTTGCTAGTATGCGTTGCAATGAAGGGGTGCACATTATATTACAGTATTTCCCTAATGATGGAAGGTTTTCAAAGTCAGGAATTATATCTCTAGCTCTTTGAAATAGGTAAACGTAATGTTCCATGTGAGGGCAGTCAATTAGAAAGTGTTGCTCGTCTTCAATAGACTCATATATCTATAGGTCAATGTCATATTTCCCGTGGAATAAAATTCATATTGCAAATCAAGCATGAAATAACCTTTTTATTCCATAATTTAATTTTTGAGAATTCAAGGAAAAATATATTTCAAGACAATTGAAAATTTTTGAAAAAAATGAAAAACTGATTCAAAATTGATTTTTTTTAATAAATGAAAATCTTTGAAAAATTGCAATTTTTTGAAAATCTTTGAATTTTTTTTTTCGAAAATTGGAAAATATCGGATAATATGATTTTTTCCAGGGACAATATGATTTTTCGAGTATATATGATTTTTTACAGGGACAATATGATTTTTCGAGTATATATAATTTTAAGAGGGATAATATGATTTTATTTCCCAGGGAAAACAGTAGTATTATGGAATAAATATACATATATACTTTGGTTTAATAAAGGATAAAGTGCCATGTATATATATATAAGGGTTATGTACTGGGAGGTTTTTGGATATAGGGTATATCCTGAGGGATATATTTATATCTCCCCGAGGGACCGAAGGGACCAAGGGAAGATATAAATATTTCCCGAGGGATATACCCTATATCCAAAACCGACGGTACATAACTGGTGTATCTCATACTTGAGTGGGTTTAGGGTAGGTATAACCTTTTCAACCTTTTCCACCTTTTCAAATGACAAGATAGGCCTATAGTAAAAGCACAATTTATATTTAACATTTTCGTAATATTTTTTTTGTTCATACGATGAAATTGTAACATTTAAACTTTTAAAAAACTTAAACTATAAAATTTTAAATTTTTCAAAACTTTTGATTTTTAAACTTTTTTAAACTTTTGAAAAATTCCCGGGAGCGGGATGGATATATTATATCTGCCCGCATATGGCCTGGAGCGGGACATATACAATATATCCTGCCCGCTCCTCAGATATGATATATATTCCCAGGTGATATCTACCCCAAACCCACTCAAGTATGAGATACACATATTCATCCCATACTTAGACGTGTTACAGGTACATAAAGCCGGTTTGTAAAAACTTATATTTTCATCAGCGGGCAGATATAGCTTTACGTCCCGCTCCGAGCGGGCAGATATAGTATATCTGCCCGCTACGTCATAATCGCCGCTCACACATTTGTTCATAATTTGTAACGTTCGCGTAATGACTGTAAACGACAATGGAGAATACACAGACAATCGGGATCTGTTTGATGGTTTAAAAAGGGAAGGAGCATCCGCTTAATCGATCAAAAAATCGAGAAAATAAATGTGGGAATATTTGAGAGAACAGTAGAATCCGCCCACGGCCAAGAAAACAAAACTGGACATGAATATTCTAAAATATTTCCACGATTGAACAATGTGAACCAGATGACCAAGATTGGTATGGGATAAACATATTATCCTATAGTCGGCTCAGGATATTGGGATTATCCCTTGGCCAATATAATATATTTTCCCTCAGGACCTGCGGCCCTCGGGCAAATATATTATATTTGCCTCGGGATAATCCCAATATCCTGAACCTCATATAGGATAATCTCTATATACTTATAGATATACAATATACTCCCCGATCTCGTGGGAGGAGAATCAAAGATCGTGTTGGAAGGCGCAATTTACACGCAGAAATTGGCATAAATAAACTTATCGACATTTTTAATGACCCAAATAAGTCTTTACACTATCTGAGGACTTTGATTTTTTCTTTACCCCATTCAAAACTGCATAAAATACTTGAAGACTAAAAAAAGCCTTTTCAGATAATAAAAGTCCTCAAAAGGGGACATTCCATTAAGAGGCCATTCTCTGACTTATCAAAAGTGTGAAAATAAAAAACTTCATGAAAAGTTCTTAAAATATTCTGAATAACAAGTTGAATATATATATTTGTGATGAAGAAATAGAGGCTTTTGCAGTAGCAACACAATTACCTCTAAGTTATCGGTTATGAGAGGCTGAGGACTAAACTTGAAATAATTTTCAATCTCAGATTAACAGTAGTATCTAACTTAAGCCGGACAGCCACTCAAAATGTATATGGAGCCCACATCCTAGACAGTGAGCTTGATTGTGAATCTTATAGTTCAACCTTCACAAATGCCTGGTGATGGTAAAGTACAAAACAAACGATGAATTTGCATTGTACAATATCTCAGGTAAATATACCCGCACATTTCACCTTATACTACATTTGAAGTTTGTGTTGGTTTAACTATGAAATTCACTGTAAAGTTGTCTAGGATATGTTTCAGACAATTACATATAAAAATATCTAACTAGACCAGATCTTACTGAAACTACGAAAACATCAGTTTGCTCAAAAGCTACGTAAGATATGGCAAGCATTTTTCAAAGGGCTATATCTTTAGTTTGAAAAATAATTTAACCACGAAAACAAATGGTTCCATTAGATCCATGTCTTATCTTCAATAAATTACATTAGGATGATAATCAAGTTGATTGGATTATCTCTTAAGCTGTCCCTAATCCACCCATCCTCACCAATTTTCCCTAATACTTACGCAATTTTCACCAAAAATGCAGGCCTTTTTAATAATTTTTAGTGCAAAGTTGTATTGAACTTTTAGACATGATTTAAACTGTAAAGGGTAAAAGTTAATTATGAACCTACTTTTTGGTATTTTTTTCGTGATTTTTTCCTAATTTTTTCTGATATTATTAAGTGCTTCATACTAATATTATACAATAACAAAATAGAGGGCAGCTAAGTGTCACAATAATTTGTTTGTTACACTGTTTCAAACACTCAGCTAGTTACTTACTCAGCGTTATGGATTGGCTTAATCCTGTATTTTACCTTATATTGTTTGTGTGTAAAACAGTTGTGTCATTCACGTAGAGCTATTTATATACTGAATAGTTCTTTGTAATTACATGTACCTGGTTTTGACTATTCAACCTAGATTTTTGTTTGGGCAGGCTGAAATGAATAAGTGTGAAAATAAAATGAATTACAGGGTGAGACAAAAATCCAGTATGAGTTGAAATCATATTTGTTTAATTCTACCATGTAATATCTTTTTGCGTTTTACCATGTTTCATGGGTCCATTTCTCATGGTCACAATTCTATGGCCATTCTACAAATTTCAGCCTCGTCATTTCAGGCAGACATGCACTGGTCGGTTGAGGTTGTAAGTTCACGGTCACTTGTTGTAGGGGTTGACATTATATCAGAGATAGCCCGTAGTCATGAGATGAGGCTGGCATTTTGGACCATGTTTCGTATTATAGCCATAAAATCCCGACCTTTTGGGCAGGGCCAATTAAACTTAGTAAAATGAAAGAACATTAAACAAGGTTTTATTATCCCATCGAACGAAGTTCGGAGGGATATAGGGAACGCCTCCGTCCGTCTGTCCGTCCGTACGTACATCCGTACGTACGTCCGCCCGTCCGTCCGTCCGGGCAATAACTCAAATACCGTTGGCCCGATTTTGTTCATATTTTGTACACATATACCCAATGGGTGTAGAAGTTCTGCTCGAAAACCGATTTTCAAAATGGCCGCTCATTTAAAAATGGCGGCTATTTTAGTGCCGATTTTACAGTTTTTTAGGTACTGCATCTAAAACTGTAATAGCAATATGTTTTAAATGTAAAAAAGTTATATAGGACATTGATTAAGCTAGAAATGTAAATACAGAAGAAATACGTGGCAGCCATCTTGAAAAAATGGCTGCCTTTGCACGTCCTTTTACGATTTTTGCTGTAACTTGAAAAATAGTGGAGCGATTTTGTTCATATTTGGTATGTGAATACTTTAAGCATGGCACAATGTCTAGTGACATTTTTGGTAGTAGGCGGTCATTTTTTAAAATGGTCGCCATTTTAACGTGTGTTATTTAACATTTTTTACTGTAAGTCAAAAAGTAGTGGAGCGATTTTGTTCATATTTGGTATGTTAATACTTTAAGCATGGCCGAATGTCTAATGACACTTTGGGTTGTAGGCGGCCATTTTGAAAAATGGCCGCCATTTTTACGTGTGTTATTTTACATTTTTTACTATAACTCAAAAAGTAGTAGAGCGATTTTGTTCATATTTTATATGTGAATACTATAAGCATGGCACACTGTCTAATGACACTTTGGGTAGTAGGCGGCCATTTTGAAAAAAAATTTATGTGTGTTATTTTACATTTTTTATTATAATTCAAAAAGTAATAGAGCGATTTTGTTCATATTTGATATGTGAATACTCGTAAGGATTGCGTACTGTCTTATGACATTTTGGGTAGTAGGCGGCCATTTTAAAAAATGGCCAGCATTTACATATATGCGTGGGCGATTTTTTTAAATTTTATATGTGGCTACTTAAAAGCATATTACTCCTTCTGATGACAATTTGGCTAGTGAGCAACCATTTTGAAAATGGTAGCCTTTCTTATGTGTGTTATTTTACGATATTTGCTATATATTTTGTTTGTAAAATGCCAGCCATTTCTGTTCGATGGGATTCGCTACGCTTTGGCGTTGCTGTTGTTCTGGTTATGCGAAATAACACTTTAGCAGATGCGGAATTTGTTTGGACTACATTTTGGGCTCACTCAGTATTAGACTGCACTTTGAAAGTATTCATTATGTCATATGTTGGGTAAAAGGCGATGATTTAACCTACTTTTGATGGCAAATTCATTTTAATATGAATGAAATAGTGGCATTTACTATTAATATTTAATGAGGCATAAAATAGTAGGTTGATCTGGCAGCTGTTAGTTGAATTCGCGAATACTACTTATAATGTGCTTTCAAAGCCCATGGTCACCTATATAGTTTCTTCATCCTAGGTCAAATCCACTCAAGAATGCCCTTAATTACAATGGTGTTATATTAGATAACACTGGTTTTAGATAGCTTGCAGTGTCCATTTTTCAAAAACAATAGAACAAGAATGCACTCTTCTTTGTTACTACTGTACATTCTTTTAGGTAAAAAAAGGTCTTCAAATTGACCAAATTGACGAAGTATTGGCTTCGTACCTCGTACCCCGTACCCATGTGTGTGGGTGGAGATACAGTTTTTGAAGGGTTCAATTTTTAAAGTTTTAAAAGATTATTCAATCTTAAAGGCCCCATGTAAAGTTTAAACCACTTTGGCTTATATTGTAGTCTTACCCGATGTTATCAAAGTGTGATATGTGAAACTTTTTTTTAATTTTCAAAAAGTGGTTTTTGATAGACTTTTTGTTCCAAAATTTGTGAATTTATTTAAAACCAACTTTTAGAGGTCACTCATATCTTCTAATTAGCCACAATTCATACCAATGCATAGCATTCATCCTCCCATGTTTTTTGCCGAAAATATTAAGAAAATCGGTTGATAAACAAGCGAGAAATGAACTTATCAGTGCATGAAAATGGTTCTGAGAAAAATGCATTTCAAAATTTTAGTTCTCATAGAAACCAATGGTACAATGATATCTAAAACATAATTTATTCTTCCTTTTAACCTGGTTAGACAATCAACATTGTTTTTTATGAAAGTCTAGCAGATTTAGAAAAGATTAACATCGAAAAAAAAATTCAATTTTTTCAAAAAGTTTTTGTTACCTCACTAATGTTTCAAAATATTTTTGATAAGCTAAAACATTGAAGTGGCCCATTAAATATGACATTTTATTATTGAAATAGTGTGTCTTTTGTTCAATCTTTGTATTGGTGTTAAAAAGATAATCTTTTTTGAAATGCATTAAGAAATATTTGATGATTAAGAAATTTCAACTTTTTTTTGAAAAATGGCGGGAAATTTGAATATTTGAGAAATGAAATGCTCACAACAGCTATCTGAGGTATTAATTAACATTCATAGTATCCATAGATGTGAAATTCGTCTAGTCAAAGATAGATAGATATAGAGTCATAAAATAAAGTCAAAATTGTTAATTTTAGTTTTTATTGATTGTCAAAATAATGCCTTTCAAAGGACTTTTCAATAGAGAAAATCCATTGACTAACACTGAGTTAAGTAAGTTAAGTCTAAGTTTTAAATATGTCGGGGTATTCTATGTTTCATTTTATTTAATCGCAGCATGAATAAAGATAATTTTAGTGTCAGGAATCTTAAATTCACCCCAACTTAGCAAGAAAAAGCAAACTCTAAGTGCATACCAGTCAAGAAAAACAAACCCCATACATCTCAAAACCATGATCTAACGTGAAAAGAAACAATGTCTTATACCCCCTTTCCCCCAAACATTCAAGAACCGATATCACAATCAAAGACCAGAACACCAAGGGACAAGGTATCATTACAATACATGTTGAAGAAAAATTAGAAATTGATAGCCAATACGCATAACCTCAAAAATAGTTGTAGATACAAGTACTCATACAAGATAGAGCATTCAGTCTCAAATGATGTGGGATAGATAAAATCCAGTCTCCTCCAAGTCCATATGCGTTTTAAAGGGTCGACATCCATTCTCAAAAGCCGTCACCATAATCCATAAAACACAAGAATTCACAATGGTCATCAGGAATTAAGACATACACATAGGTCTACGAGTGCATTAATGCACCTACAATTCATATAATCTGAAACGTTAGAAATGAACCCTTCAAAGAATGTATCATGCCCCAAGTACGTAGGTACGTGGGTACGAGTTATAAGGTTTTTTATACAAAGCCCGAAGTATTGACTGAGGGAATGCTAGTAGAGTGACCGAATGACAATATCATAATTACACAATGCAATGTACCTATTGTCAAAGGGCAAAACCCATAGCATTAAACTGTTTATTCCATAAAAATTCCAATCAGCAAAAACAATCCAATATAATTTGAAATGAACAAAAAATGCAACAAATGTTTGGCCAAACCATTGGAGAAAATTATTATTTGCATGTACTCTGTATACAGTGGTACCTGTATCAATACTACTACAAATAACACTATTCGTAAGGTCATTTACAGCAAACCCCTTTACAGAAGGCACTTTCGAAACATCCAAGATGGTTGATGATAAAGAAAGATACACATGGGAAGAGTTAATTCAAATAAGATGGTATTGAATCATGTTTTGAAACATCGCAAATGTGTAATATTTCAAATATCCATTTACACTATACCATACAAATATATAAACAAGTATTTCATCTTATGTGTTTTACTAGGTGTTAAACACATTTATGTTTTACTGTACATACTTTACACGACACAGTCATGTTGACATATCCATGCTCATTTCTATAATACGCAATTATGCAACAATGAATACACAGGGTATTAAACACTCACCCATATAGAATAAAACATGCCATCTATGGACCATATATAACTCTATCTATAAACATCATTGCATAAAATAGGGTACATCTTAATGTCGCTCTAAGTGACATCTTTTCATACACTATACACTAAGGTCATGACCTATGAGGTAAAATTGACAAATGGATTATCAGATAATGCTTATCTCATTTAGATCATTTTTTTCTTTTTGGAGATCAATCATGTGACATAGCTCAATGTTTTCGTGCATTAAACTTATTAAAAAATTGCTACTTTTAGGTCGAAAATTCGGCCTAAAAAAATCATTGTTTTCGGATTATCCTAATCCCAAAGTAATTAAGTTTTTCTTTTTAGAGGTAAATCATTCCTTACAATAAATTGTAATTTTGCCATAAAAGCTGAAATAATATGCTGCATTTTTGGTGAAAATTGCGTCCGAATTAGGGAAAATTGGCGAAGGTTGGATTAGGGACAGCTTAAGAGATAATCCAATCAACTTGATTATCATCCTACTGTCATTTATTGAAGACAAGACATGGATCTAGCATAACCATTTGTTTTTGTGATTAAAGTATTCTTAGAACTAAAGATATAGCCCTTTGAAAATGCCTGCCATATCTTACGTAGCTTTTTTAACAGCCTCGTGTTGAACCCTACCCTGTGTGTTCAACTGTCATACTTAATTTGGTTCACACCCAATATAGTCTAGAAATTATAAAATGTATATGTGCAACATTGTAAATGAAGATAAATGGACATTGGATGTTTACAACTGAATATAATTGTTTGAATAGTATAACACATGAAAACATTTTCTTCTGCATTAGTGTTCAAAGGGTTAAAATAGTACAAACGCATAGGATCCGTAGTCTAGAAATTATAATGTAAACGCAACAATGTAAACGAAGCTTAATGGACATTGGATGTTTTTTTTTTTATTTCTGTTTATTAAGTCATGTTACAAATACATTTTCAATGTTACAATTACATGATAGTGTCACATATTTTCCAAAATTGTGGGTAAAATACATTTTTTCTTATAGCTACTTCTTCAAAGAGTGTAATATAACATCTAAATTTCTGACATTATTGTCATTTATCTGTCCTAGGTAAACCTTATAAATTGTATATGTAATTACACTGACAAAATAGTTAAGAAATTTAGTGAAATCATCATTGCCATTATAACCTAAAATAATTTTTCTATAAGTTATTCTAAGTTTTGATTTATCTTGTATGAAGTTCCAGACACTCCTGGCCAAAACACAATCAAAAAATAAATGTTTTACTGAATCAGGATTTCCACAAATATCACAACTATAATTTTCTGTTTTACCAAATATAAAAACCTCACGTTTACTGGTTAATATTCTATTAATTATTTTATAGTTAAAGTTTGCAATTTTGGTTTCTTTACAATTTATTTTGGTGTCAAAAAAATTATTCCAATTAATTTCATCAATACGTTCATCTTTTTTGTAACAAAATTGCTTTTCCCATGTATCTTCCATATACTACTTTTCTGCCTTATTTGCTCTTAAAATGTCATAGAAAAATTCAGATTTCTGATGATTCACATCTATTGTTTTATTTTCAAACTTAAACTTAAATCTTTTAGGAATATTTGTATAGTTTGAGCTTTGTATATCAATCATATTTTTTATAGATTTAATTGCATTTTGTACCTGATAAAATTCAGAAATCCAATTTTGCTTATTGACAAGTTTCTGATAAATTAAATCAATATCAAGCAGGCAGTTTTGCATTATTAAGTCTTTGATATATATTATTCCACTTTCTATCCAATGAGGAAAGAAAATTGGTTTATTTTTTATGGTGAAAAGTTTATTTCCCCATATTATTTCTTGTAAAATGTCACTTTGTTTCATTTCTGATACCTCCTTAATAGTTTTACATTTACAATGAGATTGAATGACTTGTTGGTAAAATAAAGGAATTGTTTTAAATTCTTTAAAATCAACATCATTTATATTTAGTAAATTGTAATATTTTGGGAAAAGTCTTTCAAAGTAAAAGTAAGGAACTTTATTAAACATATTTTTTTCATCAAACAATCGTGGAATCCATGCTGCTTTAAGGGCAAACAACTGGGATTCAAAATCAATCATGTTTAATCCTCCTTTATTTTTAGGGTTGATAATAATAGTCCTTCGTATTTTATCATTTTTATTTCCCCATAAAAATTTGAATATTAAGCCAGTTACAATTTTCGTTATGTCAATTGGTATTCATAGGACTGATGCTACATGTATTAGTTTGGGTATTGCTAATGATTTTATAACTGTTACTTTCCCCATTAAAGTAAGTTTACGTTTCTTTATGAAAAGTGCGTGTGTAATTGAGCTTTTATCTTTTAGAAAAAGTGCAGTATCATCTGCGTATTGTGAACGGACAATTTCAATCCTTGTGGGGCAAGTAGCATCGTTAAAATCGGACATTGGATGTTTACAACTGAATACAGTTGTTTCAATAAAATAACACATGAAAACAATTTCATCCATATTAGTGCTCAAAGGGTTAAAATATTAAAGAAAAAAATAGTCAGTGTCTAGAAATGATAAAATCTATATGTGCAACATTGTAAATGAAGATAAATGAACATTGGATTTTTACAACTGAATACAATTGTTTGAATAGCTACACTAATGCAAGAAAATGTTTTATCAGAATTAGTGTTCAAGGGGTTAAAATAGTACAGGAGCACATAATCCGTAGTCTAGAAATTATAAAATGTATATATGAAACAATATAAATGAAGCTTAATGGACATTGGATGTTTACAACTGAATACAATTGTCACAATAACACATGAAAACATTTTCATCAGTATTGGTGCCCTAAGGGTTAATAGTGATAATGGAATTTCTCAGATAAGCCTTAATTAAGCTGTTACCTCCTGTTCATCCTCCAATCGTTTTGATGAGTTTAAATGATGAAACACATATTCCTGCATACGTTTTCACTTGTTGAGCGCTTGTCAACATTACTATTATTATATACCATTTACTTATTATTGAGGGGTTTAACAGGGGTCCACAAAAAATAGAAAATATTAGATTTTGATATTTTTGAAGTTTACAACAGATTATCTACTTATGAATCGGTTTTTGGGAAGGTTATTAGCATGACATATTGATTTTATCTGTTTAATTGAAAATAAGATCACCTGTCTGACTATATTTTGCATCTAAAATGATCAAAATTAATTGTTCCATTTAGTTCACTTTCTTTTAACATCATCTTGTTTTTTGTTTATCCGCCAATTGTTTTGATATGTTTAAATGATAAAACATATATTCCTACATACGTTTTCACATGTTGAGCACTTGTCAACATTACCATTTACTTATTATTGAGGGGTTTGACAGGGTCCACAAAAAATAAAAATATTAGATTTTGGTATTTTTGAAGTTTACAAAGGATTATCTACTCATGAATCGGTTTTTGAGAAGGTTATTAGCATGACCTATTGATTTTATCTGTTTGATTGAAAATAAGATCGTCTGTCTGATTATATTTTGCATTCAAAATGATTATAAATAATTGTTCCATTTTGTTCACTTTCTTTTAACATCATCTTGTTTTTGTTGATCCGCCAATTGTTAAATGATATGTGTAAATGATAAAACATATATATTACATACATGTTCACCTGTTGAGGACTTTACTATTTACTTATTATGGAGGGGTTTAACAGGGAGGGGTCAACAAAATATTAGGTTTTGATAGTTTTGAAGTTTACAACAGATTATCTAGTCATTAATCGGCTTTTGGAAAGTTTACTAGTATAACATATTGATTTTATCTCGATGTACATTAGATGTTCAAGAGACCAATAAACTTATTTATTAATTATTGAGGGGTTTAACAGGGGTTCACAAAAATATAAAAAATATTAGATTTTGATATTTTTAAGTTTTTTTGGAAAGGTTATTAATATTAGTATGCCATATTGATTTTATCTGTTTAATTCGAACTAAGATCGTCTGTTTGACTATATTTTGCATTCAAAATGATAAAAAATAATGGTTCTATTTAGTTCACTTTCTTTTAACATCATCTTGTTTTTCGTTGATCTATCAATTGTTAATGATATGTTTAAATGATAAAACATATATTCCTACATACGTTTTCACCCGTTGAGGACCTGTCAACATTACCGTTTACTTATCATTGAGGGGTTTAACAGAGGTCCATAATAATGAAAAATTAGACATTGACACTTTTGAAGTTAACAACGAATTTTCCACTTATGAATCGGCTTTTGGAAAGGCCATTAGCATGATATATTGATTTTATCTGTTTAATTGAAAATACGTCTGACTATATTTTGCATTCAACATGATTAAAAATAATGGTCCATTTAGTTCACTTTCTTTGAACACAATCTTGTTCTCGTTGATCGGCAAATTGTTTCTGCCTATATTCCTACATACGTTTTTACCTATTGAACACTGAAACTGAGCACTGTTTACATTTTAAAATCTTGGAAAAAGCATTTGATCGCATATAATATTGCATTTAAATCATAATCTAAGATGAGTTAGGAATTTATTCCCACTATTTATAAAAATGGATTTTAACATCAATAAAACATATGATATGAAGTGGGGTGAAAGGATATATGATTTTTGCGATACAGGCTCTACAAGCAAATAACTTTAGTAATAGAAAAGCGTTTACCCTGATTATTTTATTTAGTAGAAAATAGGCTGTCCCATGAGGCTAGAACCCAAACTTTCTATTGAAATTAATTAATACCGTCTCGCCCAATATTTTTTTCTCGAATAGGTATTCTGTCATATCCAGCTCCTGATCATCAAGCATTTGTTTAATATTGCCCGCAGAAATGATGTTATAAGAATTTTTGCTCAGGTCGATATAGTAGCATAAATGCCACCTAAACTAGCACTAATACCCCTAAAACATGCCCCACAAGGTGGTAATAATAGTAACTGATCCGAGAACTGTCCACAAAAATATTCGTCTTTTTGAATTAATCTTGAATTAAATCTTCAATAAATGAAAATCTGAACCACTTTAAGATATTCAAAAAATTCAGTGTGCCATGTTTATAGTATTCACATACCAGAGATGATCAAAATCGCTCCACAACTTTTCGAGTTCTAGTAAAATACGTTAAAATGGCGGTTATGTTTAAAATGGCCACCTTCTACCAAAAGTGTCATTAGACAGTGTCCCATGCTTATAGTATTCACATACCAAATATGAACGAAATCACTCCACTACTTTTCAATTTACAGCAAAAATCGTAAAATAACAAGTAAAGGCCACCATTTTTCAAGATGACTGCCATGTGCTTCTTTAATATCTACATTTCTAGCTTTATTAATGTCCTATATAATTTTTTTTTCATTTAAAAGATATTGCTATTACAGTTTTACATATTTATACAGAACTCCTACCCCCATAAGGTATATGTGTACAAAATATGAACAAAATCGGGCCAACGGTATTTGAGTTATTACACGAACGGATGTACGTACGTACGGACAGACGGATGGACGTCATTTGTTATTGCTGCATTAGTTTCTTCATTCATTGTCTTCGGGCGGGCGGACGAACGGACGGACAGACGGAGGCCCGTTCCATATATCCCTCCGAACTTCGTTCAATGGGATAACTATTAATTAATTTAAATTGTTAGGACATAATACTAAGCTTATAAAGTAAAAATTTGATGAGTTACACCAATCATTGTGATTTTAGAGCCTATTGTTATCTCATTTTACAGTTTAAATTGTATATATCTTCTTGCTGTCAACGTATTTGTAAAAGTCTACACTTATTAATGTTTATTAATGTAACCTGTTTTCATAATTCATACACCTCAATGATGTAATTTAATCGTAACAATGTACTAGCTTTTCATTTAAGAACTATCCGGAAAAATATTTAATATTTGTAAAATAGACCCCTGCTAAAATCGTTCATAAATGAAGTTCTGTAACTTTGTATGGTGCTCAAAAATTCATAAATGGTCAATGCTATAATCCTAATTAAAAAAAGCAAATTAAAAACATTAGGCTGTAACAATAAGCTTTAAAAAATTATCCAGTGTTTGATGAGTTATACCTCCCACTGTGAACATGGATTCCATTTTGATCTAATTTTTCAGTTGAAATTTTACATTATGCTCTTGATATGTAATAATTCATGCTTTTTGTACTTATTTATTATCTATTCACAAGAAATCTTTTAAAATGATTATTTCTTTAAAAAATGGACCCCTGCTTAAATCTCAAATAAATGATAAACGGTAATGTTGTGTGATCCTCAACAAGCAATACCATATTCAGTGATATTAAATCTATCAATATAATCTATAAAAATGATTGGAACTTGAACAGGAGGTAATCTTCAAATATTTGTCAATTCCTTTATCACTATAAAGTAGTATACATAATCAGCAGTATAGAAACATCTAAAATGTATGTATTAGTCCATGGTATGAAATCTCTAGGACGTCTAATAAAGGAGCTGGTAGCACACTATAGCGCAGCGATATTTGATCTTACATTAACATACCTACATATGTCCCCTAGTAATTTTTATTATAACCGTTCAATATACTTCCGGCTTTTAGGCTGAATTATGCCTGCCATTAACAGAGGTCAAAAAATCACCAAAAAATAAAATCCCAATTTTTCACAATTTGGAGTACACAATGCAACAGAAAAGAATACAAAATGATTTTAAATATATGATTTAGGTTACTAAGCTATAAGTTTGAGGTTATTTTTCTTATCAATACCAAAAAATATGTAATCAGTGTATCGACGTTTTGTATTGTTTCTTCAGGTATAAATAAGATAAATGCTTCAAATAAATCACTTTTATATTGGAATGACAATGTTCAAATTATGTTAGTTTTTCACAAAAGGGGTCTCAATACGTTTTGAGATATGGACTTTTATTCAGCGGTGAAAATTATCATTAAAGGAGTGCCTATTGCTCTTCCTTGACTAATTGGGACTACAGATAAAATTCTATTTACCGTAGTTAGATATAGCTCAGTTGCTTATAAAATAACAATCAAAACTTGATCGAATTCATGAATAATTGAGAAAAATCATTATCATTATCTTCCAAAAATTTGCTTGTATCCAGCGGTAAGGTCAAAAAACAAACAGCCATCAGAAAACTTGATGATAGCCACAAGTAACGTCGAGGAAGAATTTCAAGGCGTTCGATTGCATATGACTCTAATTGATTACTAGACATGCCCTTGGAATATATGAACATTCCAATACCTCTGTAACATTTAACTAGATATAAATCTTACCTATTTGTTATTGTATTATGTTTTATAAAACATGAAGAATAATTTGTTGTTTGACCCCTTGCGATAATATGGGAAAATCCTGGTAATGTGATGTTTTAAATGGTAAGAAAACTAATATGTTCCCAATCATAAATTACCTAAATATTCCACATAATTTTGTTGAATCGGCTGGGATCATATTTGAAAAATCAAACAAAATCTGAAAACACACTTGTATAATTACACTTATTAAACACCGACATCTACGGTAAAATTAAATAGTATATCTTTAAATTATGATAATTTATTTTTGTTCGTATGCTTAGAATAACGGTCTGTGTCTTATAAAATGTATAAAAGTTCGAATCAAAATATTTACGTTTTTTGACCCCTTGTGATGAAATACATTTTTCGACCCGAAAGCCGGAAGTTTTTTCAGCAAATAGTATTTTAAAAGAATCAAGACATGTACACCGATATCGATATTTGTTCATAGTTGGGTGAGTAATCATTCCATTTGCAAAGTGGGCCAAAATTAGCTTTTGGCAAAGTTACAATATTGGACGAAAACATAAAACCAATGCTGACTGCATCCTTTTAATTCAATGTACCAAAAAGCCAAATTACTCCTCTTTGCAATGGAATATCATTCATTCACAGGGAGTCATCTCTGCATTTAGGTGCGGAAACTCATTTTTATCAATTAATTATAAATCTGATAATTATCATTTATCGATAATTTTTATCAATTAGCTATAAATTTGATAAATATCAATTTTAGCTGATATTATCAGCTAATGCTAATTTCATATGTGCCTTTCACTTTTACCATTAGCGATAAATTTGATAATTATCAATTATCCAGAAATTTTATCAATTAGCGATAAATTTGATAAATATCAATTATCGATAAATTTGATAATTTTGATACATGGCAGACATGAAATTAGTATTAGCTGATAATATCAGATAAATTTGATAATTATCAATTTTAGCTGATAATATCAGCTAATGCTAATTTCACTTATGCCCTTTTCTTCGTAACATTGACTCAAGACCCAACATTGTTTTAGCGATAAAAGCGATAGTTTTGATAATTATCAAATTTATCACTTTTAGCTGATATCAGCTAATGCTAATTTACCTAGTGCCATTTTCTCTGAACATCACCTCCAGACCCAAAATCTTTTAGCGATGAAAGCTCCAGACCCAAAATCTTTTAGCGATAAAAGCGATAGTTTGGATAATTATCAAACTTATCACTTTTAGCTTATATTATCAGCTAATGCCAATTTGCCTGGTGCCATTTTCTCTGAACATCACCTCCAGACCCAAAATCTTTTAGCGATGAAAGCTCCAGACCCAAAATCTTTTAGCGATAAAAGAGATAGTTTTGATAATTATCAAATTTATCACTTTTAGCTGATATTATCAGCTAATGCTAATTTACCTGGTGCCATTTACTATGAACATCACCCCCAGACACCAAATTTTTTAGCGATAAAAGCTTCAGGCCCAAATTTTTTAGCCATAAAAGCAATACTTTCAACAAATATCAATTTTATCACTTTTAGTTGATATTATCAGCTAATGCTAATTTACCTAGTGCCATTTTCTCTGAACATCACCTCCAGACCCAAAATCTTTTAGCGATGAAAGCTCCAGACCCAAAATCTTTTAGCGATAAAAGCGATAGTTTGGATAATTATCAAACTTATCACTTTTAGCTTATATTATCAGCTAATGCCAATTTGCCTGGTGCCATTTTCTCTGAACATCACCTCCAGACCCAAAATTTTTTAGCGATAAAAGCGCCAGACCCAAAACAAATTTAGCGATAAAAACGATAGTTTCGATAATCATCAAATTTATCACTTTTAGCTGATATTATCTGCTAATGCTAATTTTCCTGGTGCCATTTTCTCTGAACATTTTTGTCTTCACATCGACTCCCCACCAGGTGACTGGTATGGCATAGACAGTAAAGTGTTCATACTCATACTCTTGCAAGAATACATCCTATACCCGTCCAAATTGCCACCACTTCCTTGCAGATAAAGATGCGCTCATCTGTCCACGTCATGCATAATTCAGCCCTGAATCATGTGTGGGTTAAAGCAAAGAAAAGCAGCCCATGGGTAAATCCTTCTCGAGGTTTTGCAATATCTGGTGTAGGAATTGTGAGCACAGATGCTCTTGAGATAGCTCCAAAAGAAAAAGTCACAACAATTCAAGTCAGGGGAACTTCCATTGGCACTTAGCCCTTGCACTGATTTTTTCAATATCTAAAACTTGGCGCAGAGCCGATTTTGACCCACTGTGCAAATGGAAGGATTTCTCACCCAACCATTTGCATTACAACACGTGAATGAATGACATATCATTGCAAAGAGGAGAGACATGGCTTTATGGTACATTAAATGAAATTGATGTAGTCATCACTAGTTTTGTGATTTTACGAGATAACTACTTGTTGCGTTTTTTTGATACGCCCTGTTTAATACTATTGTTCATGGGCTTTCAATTAGGAAGCCCATGTATTGTTTGAATAGAATAATACACGAAAATATTTCCAGTAATATTAGTGTTTAAAGTATTAATACCTCTTAATCTCTATATTATCTCCAATTGAGAAAAGCATAAAAATTTACGTAGATTAGCACATTATATAACTGTGTATGTTGGATTAACATTATCTATTCGTAAGTTATTTAAACAAATCATTTATGTCATGGGCTTTTGAAATATAGTGAAATACTGAAAAAAGTATGGTAGATTTTTTGATATTTTTTCTGAAAAAATCAATGATTTTCGAAAAAACAAATACCATGGCACTTTATCCTTTATTAAACCAAGTTTATAATAAAATTAAAAAAGAGAATCAAAATCCTTTATTTTACCCATACGATGTAAAGATATGTAGTATAACCCCGCTTTTTTACCAAGTTTTAGGATTCAAAGGGTTAATTATTCAAAACTGTTATTCACACAAATGCCAAAAAAAATCAAAAGATACTACAAGTATTTATATATAGTAATATGTATTCATCATCACGAAAGATTAGGAAAAAGAAATTTAAAAAAATATTTTGTCAAGCCACCCCTATGTCAGAAAATGGAAAGAGGGCGCCACTATAATAGCTAATTAAAAATTCGCTGACCACTTTTGAGACAAGCACCTCATATATTCTTGGAGCCTAGTGTATATGCTAATGGTTGAAAGAGTCAGTTTTTGTGATTTTACAGCATTGGGTCTATGGGGAATCTCCCCGACCTAGAAGTCACATTTTCAAAGAAAATTGAATTTGAAAGTTGATAAACACTTTTCGAAACCACATTTCTAGATGTAATTTTCATGTAGATTCCAAATGTGACATCAGTTTGACTGAATTTTGATTTTTTAATGAAGTAAATCAAGATTATTTTTACCCGCATCTGGTGTATTGCAGAGGTGGTTATTAGTAGGTTGTTTATTAAATATCACGTGGGGTTGTACGAACAGGACAATTTTGAAAATATAATTCACACAATATAGTTATGCCACCTTTTATTGTTCACAATAATTAAATGTAATGAAATATAATTAAATATAATAAAAGCACCCCGCCGTGTGCGTCAATTGCCGATTAACAGAGGCAATGAGCAGAAAAATCAAACGATGCAATTACTGCTTCACTTATCAATCAGCACTTTTATGATTTGTACCATTAAGTAATGGTTGAATTGCGTTATTTGTTCGATTCACTATTACTATTACGAGAACCTTAACTGATAAAAGGACGTGGATTACATTGATAAACAATGCTGTTCACTGGCGGATCTGGGAGGGGGGCTGGGGGCCAAGAAAATGGGCCATAAAATTTGGGCCCATTTTTGGGTTTTAGGGGCCCAACATTTTTTTCCGAGCAAGTTTTTTTCTCTGACATGAAGTTTCCCCCCCCCCTCCTCTTATTGGTTCCCAGATCCGCCCCTGCTGTTTGACTTGTTGGTAATTTCTTATTGTATCGGTGATTCCCAAGTCGGATTTGCATGTTAATATCCATACACTGACATTTTGT
Source organism: Owenia fusiformis (assembly GCA_903813345.2). NCBI lineage: Eukaryota > Metazoa > Annelida > Polychaeta > Sabellida > Oweniidae > Owenia > Owenia fusiformis. The sequence continues at coordinate 1,522,650 of CAIIXF020000008.1, forward strand.
TTTGTCGAGTTTGTTTTATATTCAAATTCACATAAACGTCAGAAAATGCAATGTGCATATCCTAAAATCGAATTTATTAAATGTAAATAAAGATTCAAGCTTAAAGAAGCTTTATCACGAAGTTCAATGGGTGAGCTAAGGTTGCCAAACATTTGGAGGGAGGTGGACCTGGAAATCAAAAACAGCATTGGACAAAAAAGCCACTATGCATTTTTAATTCATTTTATTGAAAATATGTTGGTCATTAAAGTACTAAACAATTTCAATCCTTGTGGGGCAAGTAGCATCGTTAAACGATGCGAGATCACCCGGTCCAGTTTCCTTTGGATATAACGTACACCAGAACACCGTATTATGATGGATTATGTTCGCAAAGAACTCATGCGTCATAGTCATATACACTTGGTCTCCTTCATACGAGTACTCCTTACGAGTGTACAGTTGTCTCCCGTCATCCCTGTACCATTCCATTGGGAAGGATGAACCATGGGAATTTTGTCTGCACACTACGTATACTCTATCATTCAGAGACACTTGCAGAACCTGGTCCTGGCAGTTGGGTCCATCTGAAAATAACAAGTGATCAACAGTGATTGCAGGTCTCCATTTCCTCTCAGGATGTGAATGTTTTGTGAAAGACCGTTTGATAACTTTATGGACTTTAGACTAGTTGAATTTGTCTGTCCGATGCCATTTACAACTTACCTAGATCAGGGTCCCTTTTAATATTCCTCAGCATATATTTCAATGAATATATAAGCACTAGTGCCAAAGGGAAAGGACCAAAAGTTGTAATGGAACTTAGCAAGAAAAAGCAAACTCTAAGTGCATACCAGTCAAGAAAAACAAACCCCATATAGCCCAAAACCATGATCTAACGTGAAAGGAAACAATGTCTAATACCCCCTTTCCCCCACCATTCAAGAAACCAATATCACAATCCAAGACCAGAAGACCAATGGACATTTCATTCATACTGAAGTCATTACAATACATGTTGAAGAAAAAATTAGAAATTGATAGCCAATTGATAGCCAATACTCATAACCTCAAAAATTGTTGTAGATATAAGTACTCATACAAGATAGAGCATTCAGTCTCAAATGATGTGGGATAGATAAAATCCAGTCTCCAAGTCCATAGGCATTTCAAAGGGTCAACATCCATTCACAAAAGCCGTCGCCATAATCCATAAAACACAATAATTCACAATGGTCATCAGGAGAAAACTATGGCTGGTTTCGATCCCTATTTCTTAACCATTAATGCCATAGCCGGTGTGAAAGAAATGATGGTCCCCCAGGGATTATGGTCCCCTTTCTTAACGGCCCTTACTGGCCCTGATTGTGTATAAGATAATGAGGGAAAGAGTTGTATTTAGGTCACCATATAAATCAATGGAGAGTAGGACCATAATTTGATAGGACCTCATACCCTTTTACACCGGGATCCACCTCAAAAGGTGCCAAGTGAAAATATTGTGAGTTCATTGCCAATGACATGACAAGTTTATGAACGTCGTCTCTTGTTTTGGTTGTTATAATGACTCCTGAATGGATGGGAAATGGACTTGTTGGATATTTTCTTTATACGTACAATCACTGGTTGGGATATTGTGGTTTGCTTTTCATATGGCCGATTGAACAAAGAATTTAACCTTTCAATTTTATTTTATTTACCTGCCACCCAAATATTCCATGTGTTTGGCCGAGATACCTCATTTCCACTTGCATCTTTCACAACGCAATATATTTGGTTCTCAGGGCGAAGTACATTAATAGCCAGGTCGTATCTTGGTCCAAGCACCATCTCGTATTTTTCTGGGTCTTTTGTTGTATTGCCAGTGTTGTTAAAATTTGTATAAATGGGTGTTGGGTTAGGGTCTCCAGACTGGTCAAGTTCAAACCATTCCAATGTCTGCTCACTTGGATAACTCACATTGCATGGTACAACAGCCCTGTCATTCTGCCGTGAATAAACATTACCAATAGCTATAATTTTCAAGTTTAATCGTTATATTAGATGGTGTTGAAATATACAGTTTGCATATATTGAAACAGGCAGTATTGAACTCAATGGGATTGTTTGTGAAATTGTGCAATTTTTAATTCATTTGCTTTGTTGATTTTTGTCCAATCATTTCGTTAAATCACCCAATCGCGTTGCTACTCATACATATATTCAAAACAATACTAATGTCATATTTGTCATAATGCGAAGAGCAGTAACTTTCTTCTTACTGTTTTTCCTCGTGATTGTGCCACTTAAGAGTTAAGACTCAAGTTAATTAATAAAGTACATTATCAATCAACGTAATATTTGATTAAAATAAATAAAAACTCACCTTGCGCATCGATTCCCTGATTAACAGTGAAAATGAGCAGATAAATTGAAAGAAACACCATTGCAGTAATTGCTAGGCCTATACCATAACACAATCATAAATCACTTCAATTGTGCTTTAAACGTCCCGGGCCCTTTTTCATTGACGTCGAAGAAGCTTATCTGAAACAGTACATAAACTACAATTAAACAATGTCGCCTGATTGTTTCTCTAGTGAAGGCTGGGAATCAACACTGATGTTCTTGGCCTACAATATAAAAAATGTATAAAATGAGAAAATGTCGTCACCACCTACTAATGATTACAAAGGTGTAACAATTGTAATGCCTAGGTCACGCTCCGATTCATCAGCCGGCGCCCGGCCGATTGCAGTATTTTGTTCAAAATTGATTTCAACTTACTTCAAATTGACCAAATCATGTTCAAGTTCTCTGACCTCAAATTTGAGATTTGACCTTCAATTTTGAAAAAATACTCAATCGGTCGGGCGCCGGCCGATACCAATCGGGGCAAATGTGATCTAGGCATAACGGGGACGTCGACCGCCGATTACAAGAAACAGTGTTTATAACAATCGCCCAAAGTCACCACTGTGATAGTAACATAAATAGCACAAACGTGTACAACATATCATAGGCTTTAGATTGAAAGCCCATGAACATATTCACATCATGGGTGCTCCTATAGGCCTATAGATTTTTCATCCTGAATGCCCAGCGCTAATCAGTTGAAAACCATAATAGCCACCGAAGAATTTATCCAGCATGCCCATATCAGTTTTATAGACTTTTATATCAAAAAGCATCCCTAAAAATTTCAAAATGATACCTCCTTTAAATTTGCCGAGAATGCTCAAAGACTATTCATTTAAAGAGGCTATGCTTTTTACCAGTACGTGAGCGCGATTCCCAACGGGAAAACACCAAAAATGATTAAATACAGCAAGGATACCAAGATATATCGTGTAAACAAGATTCAAAAAGACACAGAGTTTTTGGGACAGAAAGCCCGCCTCAGCATTTCCTAGAGTGCCCCAAAACTAATCAGTTCGAGATTTTCATACAAAGAATTATCCCTCAAAGAAATTGATTCGAAATACGGTTCGCTAGAAAATGCATCTAGACAAAGCTGAAAGGGTTAATAAGAAACATTTCGAGGTCAACCTATCAACCAATTACAAATTAGACTTGAGTGATTGAAGAGAAGATAAATGGGATGCTTCAAACGGCATTCCTTTTTGAATAACTGATTTTCCTTGATAATTTAACTATTGACTTTACAACATTGTATTCATCCATTTTCATATCTTAAGTCTGTAAACATGTGATTTTGTAGATGTTCTTGACTAAAATAAATATGTGTATTACAAAATCTATAAGGTTCATAGTTAAGCTTTGATTTTTACAGAAAAGATATATTGATTGTGCAAGGTACAGGTCATTATGATCTTTACGATCTTTTTGGAGTATATGATGGTTGAGTTAGAGGTTGAGGCACTTAAAAAAAGAACAGAGACACAGGCTGGTATCGAAAATTTTGTCCGCTGTGACGGAGCATGCTATTTTGCAAAGAAACACTAAGAAACCCACACAATTTTTTTTTTACTCATATGTTTCGCTGTACCAAAGAAAATTCCTTACTCCATACACCATACATATATATCATTTGTGGGTAACTGTAACTTCTGTTTGAAGTCCAAGAAGTGCCACTAGTGACACGATAATATTTACATTTGTTTTCAGCATAACTCTGAAGGTATTAATGAGATCTTGATGTTTTGGCTATTTTTAATATTTTTTATTAAAAATAATGTTTTTTTTGTCCGCTGTGACGGAGCAGCTTTAACTGTGAACTACGTTAAGAATTTAAGATTCAAATTATATCTTTTAAAATACCCTAAGATAGTCAGAAACCCATGCTTCTCTATCGTTTCAAAAAATTTACCCAACGTATCGGTCTCTGTTAATTTATGGCATCCATACTTTTTTGAAAGGTGACACTTTGAGGTTCAATTTTCTGCCGGATGACCTTGCAAACTCTCATTGGTTGCTCTGTATTGTAGCATTCCGTTACCATGGTTACGCATCTATTGACATCTTACCTTGGAATCTTAAATCATTTGTAGCTTTGTCATTATTTTGTCTATAGAAATGATATTGGTATCAAATTAAACCTAAATAAATTTCCCATATAATTATAATATTCAATTATGCAAATTAGCTCATTTGCATAAATTGTGACGTCATGAATCTATTTTTGGTTCAGAATTTTCAAGTATAGCAATGTATCTTTAAGAACTGAAGCTGTGCGGTAGAATTTCTTCAAGGTTATGACTTTTATTCTATGAGCAGAAGGTTTAAGCAACATAAAAGTGAAAACAGATTCAAAATTGGATCAGAACTAACAAAGTTATTAAGCTTTCTAGGCAGCTACCATGAACGTTATCACTGAACAATTAACTTTAAACATCTTACCTAAGAATTGATATGTTTGGTAGCTTTGTCATCATTTGGTCTATTAAAAGGAGATCTTGGTATCGAATTGATCCTAATTGAATAATCGGTATGGAAACGATATTCAATTATGCAAATTAGCTAATTTGCATAAATTATGATGTCATCAACCTATTTTTGGTTCAGAACTTCCAAGTATAGCAACATATTTATTAGATCCAAGGTTGTATGGCATAGTTTCTGCATAGTTTGTCATTTATTCTATGAGTGGAAGAGGTATGAGCAACATAAAAATGATTCAAAATTGAATTAGTATTAGCTAAGTAATTCAGCTTTTGAGGCAGCTACTATGAATATTACTATTTGACAATCAAAAATAAAACACTGAAATAACAAAAATGAAACAAAGCTGATTCAAGCTTATCGAGTGAAATCTATATATTTTCCATACCACTGAATTAGTTGGTGTATAGAAATGATACAAGTATTTATAATTTTGACTATCATTGACAGGGGTCAAAACAGTTTTTTTTATTTTGTAACATGATTTATTGTTTGTGAGAAAGTTATGGATTAATCAGTTAGTGAACGGGTGAATGGTATTGTGAAATCTGTTATGTAATCTATAAATTTTTAAACTGATTTGCTTCATAGCCGTCAATCTATTTAAAGAGATGAAACATCATGCCTGGTCAAACATCAATATTTGTTCTGCGATTCAAGCAGTAAACATCTACATGAATTTTTAAACATTATATTATATTATTATAGATTATATCATTGCTGTTTTTCATGTCACCACCAAAAGCGGTGACATATTGTTATGACGATGACTGCTGATGACGTTGCGCCATTCTTACACCTAACACCTAACTGATTTTACCATACTATATGCTTTTTGAAGAAATAAATCTTATTTGTTGAATTTTCTAGCAGAAATCGGCTCCCCTTCACTCATTTTGTCAGATTACTGGCAGTGACATGAAAGATACAATTTTTATTTTCTAGGAGGGTGTCTCAAAAATGTACCCAAAGGTATATCAACAGCAAAGATAAATCAATCAATATTTTCAGATATTTTTTTGCATGGTCATTTAGGAAAAGCATGTACGTTTTCTCTCCAATACTAACTTATTAGTTCAGTCTTGCCTTTTTTATGCTTTTTAACCCTTTTTATACCATGTGTTTAATTTAACCTCCTTACATTTTGATAAAAGCCTGCATCCTTACTGCTACATTGTTTATCATATATGATAATGTTTCTGGTGGAATGTTTTGAATTTCCTTTCACATGTTGATCTCAAGTTGTTCTATGTCTCTTGGCTTGGGATAAGCATAAACATGGTTCTTGAAGTCATCCCAGAGAAAATGTTTGGGGTGTCAAATCTGTTGAATAGGGAGGCCCTCACAATGTCTATATGCAGAGAGAAGAAACTCCTTTCATGGGAATTTTTCGTGTGGCCATTGCTGTACATGGAGGGGCTCAAACTGTCTGGAACCACAGTGTTCTCATTTGGATATCATTCAGTCTCTGTAACTCTGGCAGATGGAACTCCATTATCAATTAACCGCGAAATCATTTGACGATAATTGACCTGGTTCTCTGTGATTGTTCTGCCATCTTCAACATTGGAACTTCTTTCTCTGGGGCTATTTGAAGGAACATGTTAAGCTAATCCCAATCCTAAAGACCTAGAACAACATAAGGCCAACACCCAAAGAGAAATTCAAAATATTCCACCTGAAACATTATCAAATGTGATGAACAATGTAGCACAAGGATACAGGCTGTCATTGAAATATAAAGTAAAAAGTAAAGGGTTAAATCATCAAAAAGGCAAGACTGAACTAAAAACATTGTATCGGGAAGGAAATGTACATGCTTCAGCAACATGACCATGCAAAAATGTCTGAAAATATTGATTAGTTTAACTGTGCCGTTTATATACTTTTAGGTACATTTTTTGAGACACCTTGTATTATTTATCATACCAACCTATCATAGTTCATAGATACCATTGCATTTTTATATTAAGTGTTAATGAAGCGTAGAAATGAATAGTGAGGGCTTTAACCCGAGAGTTTCTACATCCATATGACACTGATTTAATGTCATCAGTGTGACATTGACCTATATGGCATTCATTCATGTTATAACCATCTTCATGTATATGTAACATTGATATTCATTTAGCATTACCCATGTCTTGGACCCATATGTCAGTGGTTGAATTGTTCTTATGTATCTATTTCAGTGGTGACTTTCATGACAGGGGTGCTTTTTATTCTTAATTTAAATTCCCAATAATAATTTAAAAAAAAGTACATGTTTAGTGCTTGGCTGCAGTAGCTGAAGTGATTAGATGATTTAGATATGATTAAAAGTTCACGACCTTTGCATGAACTGCAGAACCAGATGGCAACCTCTATAATCTAAATCTATTTCAACTGAAATTAAACGTTTCCATGATCTTTGTCACATCTCCATGAGTCCATGTTCACCTCACCAGTGTGATTTGACTCCCAAATATCATGTGTGTGACATTAATCTCCTTGTTAACATCATCTATAGATGTGACTTTGATTCAGCTCCTCTCAGCACATCTTATTGTGATGACTTTTGGATAACTGTCCCAACATTCAGGCCTACATGTACATCTATGACTTTTTGATATAATCTGTTATATTGATCAGATCTTCAGAAACCCCTGTATGAAAATAATTTAAATCCTTGCAATGAAATAATATCTTGTACTGGTCTTCGTTCAGAATTGCAATCTATGCTCCCTAAGCTACATACTGTATGCTATTTTCATTCCATATTAAAGCTTCTAAGCTATAAAAATGTATATTAAAATAGTTTATTCAACCTCTGTCAATCATACTACGTGATTAACTCCTTTATTTTGCGCTAAAATCTCCTGTTGTTACTGTTCTCAGTTTTGAATTGTATCCATACTCTTTGGGATATACCTGAAATCCATCCATTTGAGACTCATATTTTTCATAGATTTTTACATATTTCATATTTTGGAAACCCTTTAAAAGAAGTTCAGATTATAAGTCCTATACCACACAATGTGTGGCACACATACTTCCATAAGAGTTAGATGTAGGAAAACTATATGTAGATGTAGGAAGGGTTAGTTAAAGTCCTACAAAAATTACTTCTTTCAAATATATTTTGAAGGGCATTTTTTCTCTGTGGCTATTTCGATCAATACACTTTAATTTCAGGATTACTAGTACTACTACTGAGCTCTTTATATGGATTTTGTCATCATTTTTCATTGCATATCAAAGAGGTTATACTATGTAAAATTAAACTTTTCATTTTGCTTCCCGAAGTACCTTCTTTCTGCTTATAGTCCATTTTCAGAAAAGCTATAACATAAACCATTCTAAGGTTGAATCACCAAGGATTTTGAAGGTTAAAAAATTCCTTTAAGTAGTTGTCACATTAGCTGTGTGGGCTCGCCATTTGCCACCGATTGACTTATTTTGGGCATTGTTTTTTTAAAAATTAATTTACTTTTTATTTGGTGTGATGGGGATATCTTTCTGTAAAACTATTTGTTTTGCCCACCCTGTATTCATGCTGTACCCTGCCATCTGTCGGAAAGTATTCACATGGTGGTGAATGATGAGCTACAAGGCCTAAGTGTGACAGCTCCATCAAAGGAATGCATCCTGGAGGGTGTGATGTGACTCACTCAATAATTGACACATTGGGACATGAGATGGAAATGTTAATATCTAAGTTCTAAAGTTGACACTCTATCTGTATTTTGAATATAAAATGGTAATTAAGATTTATTTAGCTTATGTCCAGATATCAACAAAATTTTGTTTTTAGCTTTATCACATGTTAGAAATCAAATGAAACCAGGAATACTCCTCCATATAAATTTTGTAAATATTGATATGTATATTTGTCAACATATGTCAAAAAGCATAATTAAAGCATTACTATGTATTCATATGGATCATTGACATTATAATGGTGAATTATAAAATTGGATTTTGAAATACAGGATCAAGATCACACGATTTTGACCCCTGTGAATGATAGTCAAAGTACATATAACATATCCACACACTTACATGTTCAATTCAATGGAAAAATATGAACAAGTCATGTACATTTTTACTCAATAAGATTGAAACAACTATGTTTGTTTCTTTTTTTTTCGTTATTGTAATATTTTTTATAATTGTAAAACAATGACGTTCACAGTAGGTGCCCAAAAAGCTGAATAACTTTGCTAATTCTGATCCAATTTTGAATCTGTTGTCTCTTGAATGTTGCCTATATTTTCCACTCATCAAATAAAGGTCAAAATTATGCACACATTCTGTCATACAGCCTAAGTTCTAATATATATGTTGCTAAACTGGGATATTCTGAACAAAAATTGATTGATGACATCACAATTTATGCAGATTAGCTAATTTGCATAATTAAATATTGTAATCATACAGGAAATAAGGTTTAATTTGATACCAATATCATTTCTATAGACCAAATAATGACAAAGCTACAAACATTTTAAACGTCCATGGTAAGATGTCTGAATATAATTGTCAAATAATGACATTCACAGTAGCTGCCTCGAAAGTTTAATAGCTTTGGTAATACTGATCCAATTTTGAATCTGTTTTCACTTTTATGTTGCTTATACCTACTTCTTATAGTCTAAAGGACCAAACTTTGCAGAAATTCTGACATACGGCATCAGTTCTAATAGATACGTTGCTATACTTGAAAATCCTGAATCAAAAATTGATTGATGACGTCACAATTTATGCAAATGAGCTAATTTGCATAATTGAATATCATTACTTTATGGGAAATTTAATTAGGTTTAATTTGATACCAATATCATCTCTATAGGCCAAATAATGACAAAGTTACAAATGATTTAAGATTCCAAGGTAAAATGTCAATAGATGCGTAACCATGGTAACGGAATGCTACAATACAGAGCAACCAATAAGAGTTTGCAAGGGCATCCGGCAAAAAATTGAGCCTCAAAGTGTTACCTTTCAAAAAAGTATGGATGCCATAAATTAACAGAGACCGATACGTTGGGTAAATTTTTTGAAATGATAGAGAGGCATGGGTTTCTGACTAAGAGGAGAGAACGTCTCAAATCACTTTCCTAAATTATAACAAGTAGTCTGGAAGATCGGGGGTAATGTAAATCTGAGATATAAAAACGACCACTCATTTTCGGAGGTTTGTACTGAAATTAACATAAATCAACATGGTGTAAACTCATCATAATATTTCTAATACGTTTTCGCCAAGACGTCGTGGAATGTCACGTGTGGTGTAAATAGGGCTAATAAGAATTTATTCGAAATAGCGCACAGCCATCCTGCATTCCGATGTATAACATTTTACAACATAATGTTACTGTTTTTAAGATGATCTCAATACAGATTTAATTTGCAATTATTTGAAATTCACGCCTCATTGTTTTGCATAGTCTAAAAATATAGAAAAAGTCTTGGCAAACGTGCTGCATGGTAAAACGTGTATCAATGGACATTGATTTGACTTCTGTACGAAATTGCCTCAATGGAGTGAACATCTACCAACTGGGAACACATATTTGAGGCTCCATATGTGTTCACCGTCGCATCAGATGAGCCTAACTCTTATTCTAATAAAGAACAATCTTAAAATCTAATTTTGCATTTTCGTATTTCAAGATACACTCCACTTACCTTTTGGAACGACTTAGAGGGTAGAACAATCCACAGTTCATACCATTATATGTATTTAGCTTCATCTTCATCAAATAATTTTACTTCAAATAATCAAATTACCGTAAAAATTACCATGTCAGGTGATGGATCGATCCACAGTAGGCAAATACCCTATACTGAAATGAAGTTGAGTTATCATGCAGAAGTTGGATTGCAGTACAAACTGAAAAAAAGCTTAAAGAGTGGTCTTATATACATCTCAAATTTTAAATTGCTTAATACTTTTATTACGTTTCATTTTTAAGAATACTTTACGAAAGAGATAGATTTGCCACGTAATGTACTCACAATATACACTTGTGGTAATAAAGGATACAATACAATACAATAAAGATATACTATAAATCTTTAATTCGTAACGTATTTCAGATTTGAAACTGCTCCGTCACAGCGGACAAAAAAATTAAACATTATTTTTTATAAGAAAATTAAAAATACTCAATACATCAAGATCTCATCAATACCTTCAGAGTTATGCTGAAAACATATGTAAATAATATCGTGTCACTATATTGTATCATTAAAAAGAAATAAAAGAAATAGTACATTTTGGAGTATGACATCCCGGTGTTAAAGGGGTAGGAGGTCCTGTCAAATTATGGTCCTACTCTCCATTGATTCATATGGTGACCTCTTTCCCTTATTATCTTATCCACAATCAGGGCCAGTAAGGGCAGTTAAGAAGGGGACCATAATCCCCGGGGGACCATTATTTCTTTCACACCTGCCCCGTTTTCAATAGCTTTTACTCTTAGCGTTGTTGGACTTTAAACAGAAGTTAAAGTTACTTGCAAATGATATATCCATTGCACGGAGTAGGTAATTTTCTTTGATATAGCCAAACATATGAGTAAAAAATAAATTGTTTGGAACTTCCTAGTGTTCCTATGCAAAATAGCACGCTCCGTCACAGCGGACAAATTTTTAGATACCAGCCTGTGAGAGATATGCTGACTTATGATTTGTGTCAAGTAGGCCTACATATTACAGACCAATACATTTGACCTTGTTGAATTCTCTAAATCGTACCAAAGGTTCATCGTTCACTTAGAGGAGACGCGTACATGAAAAATATGGCGTTGATTAAACTTTTTCTTCTAGTGGCATTTTGTTTGGAGTTTTCTGGCAGCAGTAGCATACTTCTTGCACCATTTGATATAGGTTATAATAGCCGTATAAGAAATACCCTGCGAATTGGGCGAATGTTACTACAAGCTGGCCATGAAGTGACTGTAGTCGTATCAGATAGGATTCAAAATGAACCTCTGTTTAAGCATGCCGAGGGCTCTAACTTGGACATTGCGTTCAGGGTTTTAACCTACAAGACCCCTGCATATGATCCGGATACAGCTCAATCAACAGTAAATCAGGAATGGATCAACTCACAGTTATACAGCCCCTATACCACCCTTCTACAAATACTCAGTCAAGCATTTGAACAAAATTTAAAATTTGCATTAGAGGACAAGGATTTATGGAATGAACTAGCATCATCAAAATTTGATTTAATTTTTGCAGACGAAGCTGTATTTTTCCCGAGACTGGTTTCTGCATATTTTGACATACCAATGATTGTGTACAGTAACTGGGGTCCAATGTCACTTGATGCCAATTTCGTACCAAAATTTAATTTGGCATTTGTTCATGCTTTTTTCCCAGCAACCTACACTGATGAAATGACATTTACAGAACGGTTCATGAACGTTGTAGAGTATTGGCGTATAAAATGGATATGGTATGATATACACAACAGATTTATCTCTTTCTGCAGAGGACATGACTATGGTGATGCATGTGACAATATACGAGATGCATACAAGACTATATCACTATTCATGATGAATAGAAATGATGCTATCCATTACCCTGCCCCATATATGCCCCATATCATATCTGTCGAAGGATTTTTTGTTAAGTCTGAAACACAACCTTTAGAAAAGGAGTTCAGTAATATCATCAAGAAAGCGGGGGAACATGGCGTAATTGTTGTTAGTTTTGGTTCTATGCTTCGTCGATTAGATCCTAAAACGAGTGAAAAGTTTGCAGGTGCTTTCGCTGCAATGCCTCAGACCGTCATATGGAGCTATGAGGGCCCCCTACCCAAAGGACTTGGCAATAACACCATTGTGAAAAAATGGATCCCCCAAGAGGATCTGTTGGCGCACCCTTCTACAAAGCTATTAGTGACACAATGTGGATCGTCCGTATCATTCCAAGCGTTGCATTATGCTATGCCCACTGTTGGAGTGCCGTTCTTTTGGGACCAGTCTTTTAACTGCCACAAGCTGACTCACAAAGTAAAGTCTGGAAAAACAGTTTTGTTGACAGAAATGACGAGTGAAAAGCTTAGTAACGCTATGAAAGAGGTGATCGGTGATAAACGCTATAAAGATAATGCAAATAAAGCTGCAGACATCTTCCACAGTCAGCCTATTGATCCAAAGAAAAAGGTTATGTATTGGATAGAGTACGTCATCAAACACAAAGGGGCACATCATTTGAGGTCGGATGCAGAAAACAACCTAAATATGTTCCAGTACTATCTTCTTGATATAATTGCATTGGTTGTGTGTTCTTTGGTCATGTTTGGTGGTGTTGTCGCTATTGTTGTCAAGTATTTGATTCAATACATATTACGCCGATTGAATAACAAAACAAAAAAGGACTAGACAATATACCAATGACATTGAAAGAACCAATTCAAGTGCTCTTCAACCATATATGTACGAGTATAGGGATGATTAGCTTTTACTTTACTAAATTTATAATCACTTCTATTTATGCCGGTGTAAAAGGGTAGGAGGTCCTATCAAATTATGGTCCTACTTTCCATTGATTTATATGGTGACCTAAATACAACTCTTTCCCTCATTATCTTATACACAATCAGGGCCAGTAAGGGCCGTTAAGAAAGGGGACCATATTCCCTGGGGGACCATCATTTCTTTCACACCGGGTCACATTTGCTCCGATCCATCGGCCGGCGCCCGGCCGATTGAGTGTTTTGTTCAATATTGTATTCGATTTTGAACAAAATACTCAATCGCCCGGGCGCCGAAGTGAAAATCGGAGCAAATGTGACCAAGGTATCAGTTAAATGTATTGCTACAGCGTCACCTTCAACGAGTACAATTTTTACGGAAATTGTGGCCATTGATTCGAATTCAGTGGCCATCTTGAAAATTTCTTCCTGAGTAGAGTCCCTTGTCTCTGAGGCACCAGCGTATAACATTTAAACCAAAACCATTGAATCATTTGAATGGTATTTGCGTTATCAAATATTACATGATTTTAACGAAAAATGGAGGCTATTTTGAATTCATTGGCCATCTTGAAAATTTCTTCTTGATTAAAGTTCAATGTCCCTAAGCCATCAGCATGTACAATTTGAATCAAATCTGTTGACTGGTATTTGAGTAATACCAGTCAAAAACGGGATTTATTTATTCATTTATATTTTGAGATTTCTCCAAGGCATGGCTCTTTTATTTAGCAGTTATGTCCCAATCATTGAATATATGCCTAAGGTCTGTCACCAATATAGCCCGAGCTTGCGAGGGTTATATTACGACATAACGAAGGCAGTTATGTCCCTATCATTGAATATATGCCTAAGGTCTGTCACCAATATAGCCCGAGCTTGCGAGGGTTATATTACGACAGACCGAAGGCATATATTCAATGATACGGACATAACTGTTGTATTACATACTTTTATATCATCACTGCTACCCAACTAATTACACAGACGTATCGTCGGTGTATCATGGCGGAACTTCCTCCGGGACTAGGTTTCGGTAAGATTTTTTTATTTCCCGATTTACACCTACTTATAAGTCACGTTGTGGATAATAATTTGGCTCGAAGTTAAGGAAGATAGTCTAGTTTGAGAATGTGTCGATGGTTTTAGGTTTTATATGTTAACAAAGACACAATTCACGTATTTAGTCCCTCGCTTTTCTTACACTGACGAACGACCAATATCAGTGTAATATTGGCAATATTAATGCCGAAACCGAAACTTACCGAAACCTAGTCCCGGAGGAAGTTCCGCCATGATACACCGACGATACGTCTGTGTAATTAGGTGGGTAGCAGTGATCATGGCTACGTTATATCAATGACGCCACGTGTCTATGTGCGAGTGAAATTAGGAAGAAATGAATCATGACGTCCCGATGACGTCATAAGATTGTCATGGTAAAAGGTTTGGCGGCTATACTTAGAGGTTATGTCACTATGACGTGAAATATGCCTGAGTTCTCCCAATATAGGCCGACCTTGGGAGGCTCTATATTTGGGCAAGAACGAAGGCATATTTCACGTCATAGTGACATAACTGATGTATTACATGCCTTTGTTCCCATGGTTACTTTGTATCAATGACGTGACGCCATGATATTATCATGGTTATTAAAGAAATCTAATATCAAAACGAGGTAAGCGGGCTATATCGGGGTAATCGGGCAATATCGGTTGATATAGCTCGCTAACTTTCCCATTGACTTCCATACAAATGCTTCGCTAGGTATATAATACAGGAATATATAGCCGACCTTCAGTTCCATTGACTTCAATACAAATGCTTCGCTGGGTATGTAATACACTCAAATAAAAGGTATTTTAGAATACATGTAGATTGCAAATATTGTATCTCATTTCTGGTTCGCGCCTTTAAAAATCCGAAATGCATGTCTAAATCTGGAAATAGGGCACACGTCCACAAACAGATGTTAAAGAAATGATGGTCCCCAGGGATTATGGTCCCCTTTCTTAACGGCCCCTTACTGGCCCTGATTGTGTATAAGATAATGAGGGAAAGAGTTGTATTTAGGTCACCACATAAATCAATGGAGAGTAGGACCATAATTCGATAGGACCTCCTCATTCACTAATTCAAATAAACTGGAGTCAATGACTCTGCATGCATTTAATAAATCATTGAAATATGAGTCAAGGTTTCGGCATATAAAGCAAAGTACAGTTTACCAGTAATTGAGCACCATGCATGCACTGTACATGTGGTACTTAAAGTATTTGAATAATTTGATTTCACAGTCTGCATCTATATACCTTTATCAAGTACACTAGTAATTTTTGTGTCACATACAAGGCATTGACATGACAAAATGTCACTACAGTAAAGCCTGAGTTAGTGAACACATCTCTCCAGTGAACACCTATCAAAAGTGAACTTTTTCGGCAAAACCTTTCTCTCCAAGTGGCTCCTATGTTAAAGTACAATCCTATCGTGGACACCTACCTTCTGTGAAGAGTGAACACTAAATCTTGGCAAAATCAATTAAATCCTGTTTCTAGTGAACATTGGATCAGATATAAGATTTCTCACAGATTTTCTGCAACTGTCGTATCTCCTCTTCTGTTGAAACAGTTGTAACTAATTATAATTCTTTTTAAGACCGGATATTCGTCTTGCATCGCTTGCTTTGGAGATAAATAGAGATTATAATCCAATATGAGGTTCAGGATATTGGGATTATCCCGAGGCCAGTACACTATATCTGCCCGAGGGCCGTAGGTCCCGAGGGTAGAAATATTATATTGGCCAAGGGATGATCCCAATATCCTGAACCGACTATAGGATGATCTGTTTATCCCATACCAATCACATTGTTCAATTGGCCAAAGTTCAGAAACTTTGCAACCAAGTGTGGAATTATTTTTAAATATTCATGTCCAGTTTTGTATTCTTGTCCGTAGCCGGATTTTCCTGTTCAAATCTTTAATTAACAGTGCATACTCCTCCTTCCCTTCTTGAAAGCATCAAACAGATCGCGATTGTCTGTGTTTTTTGTCGTTTACAGCATGCGAACGTTACAAAAAGAACCAATACGGGAACAGCGATACTGACGTAGCGGGCAGATATACTATATACTATATATACTATATCTGCCCGCTCGGAGCGGGACGTAAAGCTATGTATCTCATACTTGAGTGGGTTTGGGGTAGATATCATCCGGGAATATATATCGTATCTGAGGAGCGGGCAGGATATATTGTATATGTCCCGCTCCAGGCCAAATGCGGGCAGATATAATATATCCATCCCGCTCCCGGGAATTTTTCAAAAGTTTAAATATCAAAAGTTTTAATTTTTTAATTTTGAAATTTAATTTTTTTTAAGTTCAAATCAAGGAGGATTGGCTCCCAGAATCGAAGTCGATATTTTCCAACAATGAAAACGCCGAGATGTCGTTATTTTCTGAAATTATAACCGATTATAAATTCAAAATAAACAGTTCAAAAGATTCGAACCAATATCTCAATCATTTCCTGTGAGTTTTGGAATTTTTCGTTAGGAAATAAGACCAAAATTTACGATTCAAATGTTGAAGTGAACAAAATGGCGGCTGTTGGAATTCAAATTTTGTAGCACGACATGCCCATATATGGGACAGAATATCGATGTTGCACTCTGGGAGCCAATCCTCCTTGAGTTCAAATGTTACAATTTCATTGTATTGAACGAAAAGAATATTAAGAAAATGTTAAATATAAATATCTTGTCATTTGAAAAAGGTGGAAAAGGTTATATCTACCCTAAACCCACTCAAGTATGAGATACACCAGTTAT
Source organism: Owenia fusiformis (assembly GCA_903813345.2). Lineage (NCBI taxonomy): Eukaryota > Metazoa > Annelida > Polychaeta > Sabellida > Oweniidae > Owenia > Owenia fusiformis. The sequence continues at coordinate 1,539,817 of CAIIXF020000008.1, forward strand.
ACACGGTCGGTTTGGATACAAGGAATATCCCTTGGGATATACAATACATCTTCCCTCGGTCCCTTCGGTCCCTCGGGAAGATATATTGTATATCCCTCGGGATATTCCCTGTATCCAAAACCTCCCAGTGTATAACCCCTATGTATCTCATACTTGAGTGGGTTTGGGGTAGATATCATCCGGGAATATATATCGTATCTGAGGAGCGGGCAGGATATATTGTATATGTCCCGCTCCAGGCCAAATGCGGGCAGATATAATATATCCATCCCGCTCCCGGGAATTTTTCAAAAGTTTAAAAACGTTTAAATATCAAAAGTTTTAATTTTTTAATTTTAAAATTTAATTTTTTTAAGTTTAAATGTTACAATTTCATTGTATTGAACAAAAATAATATTACGAAAATGTTAAATATAAATATCTTGTCATTTGAAAAAGGTGGAAAATGTTATATCTACCCTAAACCCACCCAAGTATGAGATACACCAGTTATGCACGGTCGGTTTGGATACATGGAATATCCCTTGGGGTATACAATACATCTTCCCTCGGTCTATTCGGTCCCTCGGGAAGATATATTGTATATCCCTCGGGATATTCCCTGTATCCAAAACCTCCAGTGCATAACCCCTATATCTGCCCACTGATGAAAATATAAGTTTTTACAAACCGGCTTTATGTACCCGTAACACGTCCAAGTATGGGATAATCTGGTTTACTATTAGTACCTCGATCTGTTAAGTCCCAACTTGATCTTTTTCTCATCCCTATCGATTTAAAAAACAGACTGGATTAAAATTTAAATGATCACCCCTAATTGACTCTATCTAATTAATTTAATGAAGTCCCTTTAACTGACTCAAATATGTCAAGGATTCCACGAATCAAAGGATCATCTCTGATGTCAATGAATTACAAAGAGATCTGCCAACAACAAAAACAGACTTATGGATAATTAGAAATCAAGATTGCAAGCAATCTTACGGAGGCCCTCGTACATCCTTCTGACCTTTTATAGGTCAATGAATGGTAAAATCAAGTATCAAAGGTCAGATTACAAAGTTAGTTCCTTGGTTGGTTCTTACGTCAGTAATCATATCATTTACCAGGTTAGCTACCAGGTTGGTTACTAAGTTAGGTACTAAGTTGGTTGGTTAGTTTGTTCTTTTTCAGAAATCATTCTTTTTACCTTTCGCAGGCCATTGAAGCTCAATCAAAGGTCAAATCTCAAATCTAGGATTTAAACGTCGGAGAACGTGGATGAATTTGAACTTCAGTTTGAAAAAATTGACCCAAACGCCGAACACCAATCGCCGTCCACAGCAAGTTGGAGACGATAACACTTCTGCAATCACAATTCAATATGATGTATCTAACAATGATGACATTAAAATGAAATATATTAGGAAACTATTATAAATGTTTTTTGGTTGCGGCCTTGAGCTTCGATGACAAGGAAAAAGTTACATGCTTTAAATGAGGTAAAATGATTAATGACTTATTTGAGAATTATCAGAGTGATACCATGATCATTGCATGGAAAAACGAAACGCAAAAAGGATCAATGCGTGTTGCATAACAAGTTTAACTATACTATAAGTATACGTATAACTAGCTTATATTGAGTATATTGACTTCAATACGGAGTTTTGGGTACTAAATAATTTCAATTCTGGTAGAGCAAGTGGCATAGGTAAATGTTGCTAGATCATTTGGTCCAGTTTCCTTTGAATGTAAGGTACAGCCAAACACCATGTTGTGATGACCAATGTTAGCAACAAACTCGTGTGTTAAAGTCAAATACTGATGTTTAGTTTCATAATGGTATTCCTTAGTACTCTCCAGTACATTCCCAGCAGCCGTGTACCATTCCATGGGAAATGAAGAACCATGGGAACCTTGTCTGCAGACTAATCTGGCTACGTTATTTACGGACACTTGGACAATCTGATCCTGACAGTTGGGTCCATCTTAAAAACAAGAAAATCAATAAAAATATCACAATGTAAGAACAAACGCCGAACTCCGGAAGACGAACTCGAACGCCAACCGCCTAACACCGTCCACAAAAAAGATGGAGACTATAACGATATGTCAACACTTGTGGTGGTAACATTAAAACAAGGCATTAACCTGACAAAATTTCACCACCTAGTTGCTCACAATATTATGAGTTCAATCTTAATCAGATTTGAATTTCTGAGAACGTGTAGATGATTTTGAAAAAATTAATTGGTCAATTTGAAGCAAGTTGAATAAAGAACATTTTTGACCCTGAGAAGGTCATTGAAGGTGAAATCTCAAATCTAAAGTCAGATTTGAACTTCTGAGAACTTGTAGATGATTTTGAAAAAAATTGGTCAATCTGAAGCAAGATGAAAAAATACCTTGTTGACCTTGAGAAGGTCATTGAAGGTCAAATCTTGGGAATGTCATTAACTTGTAGATAATTTTGAAAAATAAATTGGTCAATTTGGAGCAAGTTGAAAAAGACCTTTTTTGAAGGTAAAATCTCAAATCTAAAGTCAGATTTGAACTTCTGTAGATGATTTTGAAAAGTCAGTCTAAACAGTATTTGTTAAGTTAGGAAGGAAGTTGTAAGAATTTGTTGCCGATCGCCAACCACCGCCACTTTTTGGTGGAGACATAAAAATCATGATTTGGATACACTCAAAGGCTTAAAATTAGTACTTAATCAAGATTAACCGAACCCCCTCCTCCTTTAAAAAAACTCAACAAGCATAATCATGTAAATGGGTAGTGTGGTCAAGAGACTTGATGCAAGAAAATGCTATTTTACTAATGTGGTATATATAAAAATACAAGACATTGATGCGAGCACTTTGACAGATGTAGTAAATGGATTGACTTGACCTAGTTTACCTGCGACCCAAATATTCCATGTGTTTGGTCGAGACACCTCATTCCCACTGGCATCTTTCACAACACAATAATGTTGGTTTTCTGGACGATTAACGTTGATGGCAAGGTCATATCTGGGTCCGAGCACCATCTCATATTTATCTGGGTTCTTTGTTGTATGACCAGGGTTATTAACACTTGTATACACCGGTGGTGGGTTTGGGTTTGCGGACTGCTCGAGCTCAAACCATTCTAGACGTTCGCTACTTGGGTAATTCACGTTACATGTTACTACGGCAATGTCGTCTTGTCTTGCATAAACATTGCCAAAAACTGAAATTGAAAGAATGGTCATCATTTGGGCGGACTTCAACTGTTCTAACGTCTGTATACCATATTGTAAGTGAAATGTGCTATTGGCGTAAGTGTAAAATCCTTTAGTACAATATCCCAAGAGGATTTTCCTAGCAAGGAAACATATATTGATGGATAGTTTCTGTTCTACCACTCAAATACTGAAGCGCTGCTTTTTAATTATCTAAATTGTTTAAAATTAATATTTCATTAAATCAAGAACCCACCTTGTGCGTCAATTCTCCGATTTACATTGAAAATCAGCATACAAATAATAATAAGAATCGACATGATGCAATTACTGCTTCGCTAACCAACAATTTTGGATAACAAGGATAAGAAATAAATTTTATGTTTAGCATTATATTGTTTCTCCGATAAAAATCTCTGCTACATTAATATGTGCTTTAAACATATGTGCTAAACATTTACTGCAATTAATTTTCATTAACCTGAAATGAATGGGCCTTTGTGACATTACCCATTTCACATGCAATAAATAGAACCATATCTGATAAGAGTTTGTAAAGGACAACCTCTTGATTCACAAGGTTTCAGTTACCCCAATTTCAACTTTTAATCAAGAGTTATTGGCTCGTGCTGAGGCAAGAGCCATATCTCACTTGGGTTTAGTAGTAAGTGATAACGACAATGGACTGAGGTTTAAACGTTAGTTTACTAGTAGAAAACTTGATGGGTTAATATTTATTGACGAAAATGAGTTAATTCCTCGAGCAATAGTTTAACCCTAAGGTGTTAGTTTATAATAAAATTGCGTTAGTGAAGGTTTCAAACGAAATATACGCACATTTTACAACAACACCATGAAACACTGTGCACTGATTATTGGCAACATGATTTCCTAAATACGACAGAAATACGAGCGACTTCTTGATTTAGAATTGTGAACAATTTACAGCATTAAAAAAACTCCGAACATTTAACTATTTTACTAATATCTTCGGAGAACGAGAATCAAATTGACCCATCTTCACTTTTTGATATGTTTGGATGTTTTCTCAGAAGTCCAGGTACTCAGACCTTCACAATTTAAATATCTTAATCAGTTCAAAATGTTCGGATTTTTTTCTACTTTTGCCGTTCGGTAAATTACAACCGCGTTGAAAGTAAGCTTGGCAATTTACTTATACAGTGAAACTTGACTTAGAAAACACTCTTCTGTAAGGAACACCTGCTTTACAAGTTATAGAACGTCTTTCATAATATGCATAAAATTTCAATTTTTCAGTCTGTATCCCTATTTATCAAAACTGCAAACATCTCCTTCACACGAGCCTTCATTTTTTTAAATGATCTCTTGTTTTATTATCTCCGGATATTTTGTATCACGTGACCATGCTTTAACCAATCATACAATGGCAAATGTGACAATGGTATAATCATTTTAATTACATGGGAATTAACAATTGTCGAGAAAACACTAAAGTTGAAACTAATTAATCTATAGCTAGCAGTTTTGCACTGCAATATTACACTGCTATATTTGTCCATCTTTGACCATGATCCAGGGCATAAAAATGTTGAATAGTGAACACTTAAAGTACATGCATTGTAGAAGGTATATGATAATGAGCAGTGTAAAGTTCTTACATCATTAACTCAAACATAAAATGGGTTACTTGACTTCACAAATTCTTATATTTTTTAACATTATTAACAATTTCAACAAATTATGATCATCACATTAATCAAACATAGTTTTTCATTTAGTTTATATGATATACATATGCAGAGAATAAATAACTTTAAAATGAGACATACATGTAGCATAAATATGTGTACATTGACATAACATACAGAAGTACATACTTAATTATAAGTATGGGAGTATAATTTCACACCTTTTTATAATGTTGGTCTTCCAATTTTTTATCAATCAATTCGTATCAACTCCGATAGAATATACAAACAGAGAATTCTTTAAACTTCTTTGCTTTAATATAATATAATTGCCTTCTTACATCTTTAGATCATCGAGAACACAATGAACATGTACATTTCCAGTCAACACAAAGAAAATATCTGTGCAACAAGGAATATACTACAATTACGCCATTAAAGCAATTGAAATGAATGTACGGTATAATAAAATCTTGGACATAAAACCAAAATGTGCAAATATGTGATTTTTCCATCTTAATCCACAACATATGAAGGAGTTTGCTCTCACCAGAGAATCCACACAATGTTATCTTAGTCTGGGATCTTTTTATCAAAACAATCACGTGAACGAGAACTGACACATCACAAATCAAGATTTGTAATATCTGGTGAGAATAAGAGAATAATGACAGAATTTGTGGATATAGTACACTATCATAATAGAATTCATACATAACTCCTCCATATTGGCTATATATGTGTTGACATCCTAAAAACAGTGTGATATTAAATTGAAACAATCCGAAACAGGCCACCGTAATCATTCAGTTAATACTTATGACCTAATTACAGTGGCTGAACTTGATATGTGTGAGAACATTTCAGAAAATTCTAGCAGAAACCAGATCCAGGAATCATAAAACTTACAGCTAAAATATATTTCAATATCAAATACCCTGCAAACTCATTGTAAATACATGTAATAAATATTGAACACATATCTTGTATGTACATGTAAGCAAGACCCAAATGCAATTTTATATCCCTCATATTTAAAAGACTATCCTTTCTATGGTAAGTTTTACCTGGTTACAGTAGGTTATAAGTACGTTTGACTGGGAAGTGATATGTGCAGTTAGAGATGAAAGGCAAAAGTTATTGGCAAAGGTTTAAGTTACCTAATTCTACAATATTATGTCGCGAATAAATAGATGCTCCTGTCAATTTGGTCAATCAAAACTAATATTCCAACGTGTGAGAAATAATAGTGCAATTACAAAATTTCACTCCATACTACATGTAGAAACACATATCTGATATATGAATTCATCACAACTAAGATAACTGTATGTGATTGTATGACTAAGGTCAATTGCTCATATATCCAAGAGTAAAGTCCTAGGGTCTTCGACACCTGATTTGATTCTCTTAAGGAAAGTGACAGCCTCTCGTCCATCTATGAGTCTATGGTCGTATGTAAGCGCTATATACATCATTGGTCGAATCTCAACCTGAAATCAAATTACAAAATAAAAGTTTAGGTGTTATTTTTTCACTAATAGTGATGTATTTCTGTTATGTATGCCACTAAATGTTTTTTTATGAAATTGTGTCACATATATTATCATAAACATTGTACATATTTAACTTCCTTGTGTGATGTTGAAAAACCTGTTCATCAAAATACCTGTCTAATCCAATCAAGTCTCAATGTGTTCAAAATGTCGTTCCCAATTTTGTATTCTCCCATTAACTACCGCATTACAAAAACATGAAACGTAAACAGTTGTTAATCCAAACACTTTAGACTGGCCCAAATTTTAAATATTACAAGTACAACATCTTCAAAAACATATAAATGTTAGCCATTGTACAGTACCTTTCCATCTACAGCCATGGGTCTGTTAAAGATAGCATGCATGCCAAGGATAGCTGACTGAGGAGGGTTAATGATAGGTGTACCAAACATTGAACCAAACACTCCACCATTGCTTATAGTAAAGGTACCACCATCCATGTCTTCAATAGCAAGATTACCACCACGCGCCTGAAATAAAGGAAACGTTATATTGGGTCATATCAAAAAATCTATAATACTAAAAAGCAAGATTTTTATGTATGTGTGTATTATGGTATGAGGTTCCATATCCATCCGCCAAAAGGTATGACCCCTATATAGTCCATTTAAAAACTCGTGGTATTGTTCTAAATAACGCCATAGTTGGCTTCTAGGGTACCTAGTATGCCACTATTTGGTATCAAAATAAAGAGGAGGAGTTCTTTTAGCGATGTAGGTCAAAAATAGTTCCGACGTGAGCATGTTTACTACGCGTTTGCCCATCATATCAGAATTGAGGAAGTGGTAGCAAACGCGAGTCACAATAAATGGACGCTGATATCTCAAAAAGTAACCTGACTCCCTATAATTTGATGTAGATCAATCGAACCCCTATATGAACAGGTACATTTTGATATATAACACTATGGGGGGTAAGCGTTTTATAGTTGGTCACGAACGCCATATGTGCAAAGTATTGTTATGAATTTTCGAATTTGGTGTTGGATTACGGTACTCATACCTTATTCATAGTTTATGAAATATTTCGAGTTTATAATGTAATTACAAAACTTGGTTTCATTATATCTATGACAATTGTCAATGAAAGAAATATATATCTTATCAATTGTCTGCTAATAGGATTTAATAATCAGCCCTACCTTTTCTCCAATTTCATTTAAAGCTTGCTCGATTTCAGCGTAGTTCAAATTATCTAAATCACGTAATACTGGCACAACCAAACCCTGCAAGTAGAGCATACATGTAATAATACATACAAGGGTTGACATACTTATATCTATAGCAAATTTTCTACTCATTCTTTATTTTCAAAAAGAGATCACTAAAGATTTCTTACAAAATTAGACCAAAATTCAAGAATCAATGACCCATATATTAGAGCTAGTGCCTCGCTATCTCATTAGTTACCTTTTTAATAAATAATAGGCGTATATTTTGTCCATATGATATTTTAAGAAACATGGTATGCTTATTATCTACAATGTATTTTGCTCATCAGGGTGGAACAAATTGCCAAATGTTTGTGGTACCTCATTTGGACATAATGTATTTTTTATTTATCTGACTCTTCATTAGTCACGCTCCCATGAATGGATCACCACATTCTTTTGTAGATTGTAACAGTGTCATCCACAGGAGATTTTCTCAATTAGGTGCAAAATTTTCATTAACATAACTCAGATCAAAATTTGTCAAAATATGCCCATTTTTCATGATTTTTCTCATTTTCAAGTGGGTGAAAATGGATTTTCAGGTGGGTGCAAGCATGTTTTTAAAATCTCAGGTGGGTGCTGCTCCCACTTGCTTTAATGCTGGGGAGATCACTGTTGTATTGTATATAATAATATACATAGAAATCAAGCTTTATGTGAAAGATGCTCATTCACCTTTGGTGTAGCAACAGCCACACTAATATCAACATAGTCTCTATATACAATCTCTTTGTTGTCTATGACTGCATTAACACTCGGTTGTTCCTTTAATGCAACTGCAGATGCCTTGAGAAATGCGGACATAAACCCTAGCTTAATGTTGTGTTTCTTCATAAAGGCATCCTTGTATGTCTTGCGCATCTCCATTATATTACTGAAAATCAACCATACGCTTATTTTACATTCATTTTAAAAAAGCATTGATCTGTTAGTTTACAGAGGCATAAGACAATGGATTATTGCAAAGATAAAGTTTTAAAATAATGCATTAACATGCTAAATGTCACCACCTTCCATTTGCTACATTTGTTACTGAAGCCGAATGCTGAATGCCAACCACCAGGCACCATCACAAAAAAGTTGTAGACCATAACAATGGTGATGCCATAATAATTTATACTAGTAAAAGATATGAAAAATAAAATTTGAGGTAAGGACTAAGAGTATACTTAAATAATGTTTGTAACCCCAAAAAGGAAGGTGAACTTACGTCATGTCTACCTCATTGAAGGTAGTTAACATAGCACATGAATTCTGAGCCTCCTTGAGACGCTCTGCGATACGCAACCTCATACGATTCATCTTCACCTGAAAAAGCAATCAACTTTTTTTTAGGTTCAGTTCATAAACTAAGCTTTTACTTTTGTGAAGAGCCTTAACAAGTACCCTATGTAAGTTTTAAACCAGAACAACGGCAACGCCAAAGCGTAGCGAATCCCATCGAACAGAAATGGCTGGCATTTTTACAAACGAAGCGCAAATATCATAAAACAACACACCAGAAAGGCCACCATTTTCAAAACTCCCCAAGTTTTATTAGACAATGTGCCATGCTTAAAGTATTCACATATCAAATATGAACAAAATCGCTCCACTACTTTTCGAGATATAGTAAAATACGTTAAAATGGCGGCCATTTTTCAAAATGGCCACCTTCTACCAAAAGCGTCATTTGAAATTGACGGTGTACCATGCTTATAGTATTCACATACCAAATATGAACAAAATCGCTCACTACTTTTCGAGTTATAGTAAAATACGTTAAAATGGCGGCCATTTTTCAAAATTGTTTTCAAAATGGCTGCCTTCTACCAAAAGTGTCATAGGACAGTGTGCCATGCTTATAGTATTCACATACCAAATATGAACAAAATCGCTCCACTACTTTTCGAGTTATAGTAAAATACGTTAAAATGGCGGCCATCTTGAAAAATGGCCGCCTTCTACCAAAAGTGTCTTTAGACAGTGTGCAATGCTTATAGTATTCACACACCAAATATGAACAAAATCGCTCCACTATTTTTTGAGTTACAGCAAAAATCGTAAAATGACGAGTAAAGGCCGCCATTTTTCAAGATGGCTGCCATGTGCTTTTTTAATATCTACATTTGTAGCATTATTAATGTCCTTCATAATTTTTTTACATTTAAAACATATTGCTATTACAGTTTTACATATTGCACCTAAATTACTGTAAAATCGCCACTAAAATGGCCGCCATTTTGAAATGAGTGGCCATTTTGAAAATCGGCTTTCGAGCAGAACTTCTACTCCCATAGGGTATATGTGTACAAAATATGAACAAAATCGGGCCAACGGTATTTGAGTTATTGCCCGGACGGACAGACGTACGTACGGACAGACGTACGGTACTACGCCCCTTTGGGGGTTTGTGTGGTATTCACGTTATGTGGTATATATTCTCTGTGGTATATTTACATTGTGTGGTAAATTGTCATATTGTGTGGTTGTCCAAGAATTGTTACGCCCAAATTGGGGTTTGTGTGGCATTAACTTTATGTGGTATTATGTTCTGTGGTATCATTTCATTGTATGGTACATTTTTCTCTTGCGTGGTACCAATGAAATGATACAACAAATCTTAATACCACATAAGGTTAATGCCACACAAAGCACCCTGCTTAGCATAGGATCAATTATATAGTTGTTTACCACATAAGATGAATTCCACATAGACATAAGGGTATGCTTGAACCACACAAGAGAAAAATGCACTATTCAGTGAAATGATACCACAGAACATAACACCACATAAAGGTAAATGCCACACAAACCCACTTTGCTTAGCATAGAATCAACAATTATATAGTTGTTTTACCACATAAAATGAATTCCACATAGACATAAAGGTATGTTTTAACCACACAAAGAGAAAAATGTAAATAAGGAAATAAAAATATATACCATAGGCCTATGTATTACATATTATTTTATATTATATACAATTGAATTATATGTAATTGAATTGAATTGTCTCTTGTCTTTTCTAGAATTTATTGCAATTTTCTAATATATATATATATACAGGGTGTTCCAAAAGTAACAGGACTGGTGCTGGCATTTAGTTAAATATGCACCAATCATCTTCAAAATTCTACATAATGTACTTTCATGTATCGTTACTTAGACTGCAAAGTTTCTACAAAATATATGAAACTCGGGTTGAGTTATGGTTGCTATAGTAACATGACATCACAATACCCGGGGCAACATTCCACGCAAAAAGTTACAGAGACATTAAGCATTTTGTACATGCCATATCATTTTGTACATGCTATATCAAAGTTGAAATGCAACAACTGGTGGGCATTACATTTGTTTTACGTCATTTAATATTTCTATGTATCCTCTACTTTGAAAAATAGGCTCCTCTTTGGTCAGTACAAGAGTAGTACTCTGTATCCATGACCCAAACACATGAGTGAACCCATTTGAGAGCATGTCACGCAGGGTCGATTGGACAATTTGGAGAAGGTCATTCTCATCTTTAAAGGTCGTACAGCACTTATTAGCATTCCGTTCTCAATATAAGTAAAAATCAGATATTGCATGATCAGAGGAGTATGGTGCATGGTTTTAGACCCTCAAGACCTATAAGTTCCTCTATAGCTGCATGGTCTTTAATGCCGACCTGCGGGCAGGCGCGCTATCAAGGTAGATGACTGGCTTCAAATTGGGTCTTTATTTAGACTGTACTGTGATATTCCAGGAAATTGAATAAATGTTATTATCATTATGAAATTATACATGAATCTGAGTTGTATAGCAACAACTTTACAACAAAGGACTTAATAAAATAAACAAGAACTTTTGGATTATAATAGGTGAATTAGATACTTTATTCAGTAATACAAAAATGTTAGATATCACATTTTCAGGACAAAAGTTGCCCCGGGTATTGGAATGGCATGTTACTATAGTAACCATAACTCTAACCGCATTTCATCATTTTTTCTGAAACTTTATAATTTAAGTTGCAATACTTCAAAGTACAATTTGTGAAAATTTGAAGATACTCAGTGCATAATTGACAAAATGCCAGCACCAGTCCTATTACTTTTGGAACACCCTGTATATATAACTGATGTTCTGTGGTATTTCACTGTGTGTATTAAATTCCAAAATCCCCTTATATCTATGTGGAGCTCATCTTATGTGGTAAAACACCTATATAATTGATGTTCTGTGGTATTAAATTGAAAGATGCCCTTAAGTCTATGTGGAACTCATCTTATGTGGTAAAACACCTTTTTAATTGATCCTATGCAAAGCAATTAAACTGGTGGTTTATATTATTTAGCTTTGGCATTAGTTACCCAGAGTATCAGCTTCTTTTTAAGTAAGCTTTGACGATCTTCAGCAAAATTATGGTTTAATGACTCTACCGCGATGGCGTTTGTTCCTCCAATCAGAGAGCAGAGATAAAACACGCTTGTACATATGATAGTCATTGAAAAATCAACAATCGATCCTAATTGGCTCGGAAAATTCAAAGGATCGTTGCTCATCCTAGTAGATGAACTCTCTCTGGAGAGCAAAGCAAGCGAATGTAAAGGGTAGGCATTAGTATTTCATTGAGGTGAATAAACGACGCATTGAATATATTGTTTAAGAAAATATAATGTATATCCAAAATTTGCTACCACGGGTTGTTTACACACCAACTGTTGTAAATACGTACAATCAAAAACGAGACTGTAAATTGAGATAATTATGTGTGGATATGCTCTTGTTAATTGGCATTGGCTCATGGGCAATGAGCAACACAAATTAAAAATCCATGCTTAGCTGCCTTATATTATCATCATTCACTCATTATTCATTCATCAGGCTATTAGCATGGGATCCAAGCAGGGCACGCCTTAAGCGTCTGACAGCCGGACTTGTCCGATTAAATAATGACAAGACCGGCTCAAAATCACAATTAGCCGGTCATTGTGACCGAGACCTTGTCCAATCTATAAGCCTTAGCGTAGATATCGTGTCCGAGGCCTAAACATTTTGAGATGACCCTTAAACTGTTGGCTGTTCATTTGTTTTTTATCTCCCCTTTCCATGAAAATCAATCTACACGTATAACGACATGATAAATTATAATCGATAGGGAGTTAAGTTTTAAATAGAACAGCCTCATTTATAATGCTAATTTAATTCTTGTCTCGGAGAAAAAGCCGAACATCTCCAAATATAGTAATCGGAAAGTACCGAATCACAAATAGATACCTCCGGTGATCTCCAAATAAGGAGTTCTTGACCCGAGTTCATCTAAAGATGGCGAAACCACTCGAAAAGTATGGATTCATATTCATATTTAGTTTTAAAACTGATTGTGCCAAGCGTAATTCTTAAGGTACGTAAAAAACTAATCGATTATAGTACTTCAAGTACTACTTATGGATCAAATAGACGTAGCGATTTCGGCCATTTTCAGTGATATATTGCACAATAGTACGACTTTTCACAGATCAATTTTTGAAAATAGCGCATTGAAAATTTTGACCAGGAAGATTTGCTCATGACGGCAGATTTTGGAGAGGTGTTGGTCATCTTGACCAGCAGGTTTTGTATTTGACCACTTAAAAATTGGATCTTGCCGGACATCTTGACCAGCAAGGAAAATTTGTTTAAGGCATGCCCTGGATCCAAGTCATTTCAACCAATCATATTTTACAATTTGGGCAACATGTTTTTACTTTTATTCGAAGCATTGGATAAATATCTTCAACTTCCATGTGGGAATTGTGTTTTCCATGATGCAATATTTTTTTATAAAGCAATAATGAAGACGTTGTCAAAATAAGGAGTTGCGTCTATGTTAAAAAGTCGCAATCACTCCACTGCATAATGATCAAAGTCTCATTGCTACGGCAATGAATTTCATTCATGGACAAATTGTTTTGGTATATTTTATTGAATAAAATTATATTTACCGTATTGTTGAAATTCAATACAACATTTTGAATATTTCATCAAAGAATGGGCCCGATCGCGAGCTCTCCCATGAATGCATCTGACTAAAATTAGAGCCCATTTGAGAATTAACGAAATATCACAATGAGAATAAAAAATAACAATATGTTTTTCAAATTTATGATGACAAGAACGTCTTTTACCCGTGTCCTTGAACAATTTTATTAATTTTCTTACATTTAATGCGAAATATAAATTTTAAATTAGTAATTGCTGAATAAAACAATGCAAGTCGGATCTAATTCATAATTTATGATAGTTGTTACCACTCACTTTTTGACATTAATTAGTCAATTAATTAATTTATAATATCATTTAATATCATTGATATTTATTTTGATATCATTGATATTTATACCAATATTGTAAAGAATCTAATAGTAATTGTTACTATTTTGTATTATGTTGGTTCAACCAGGTAGCAGTCGATGGAGTTAATATTTGATTGACACCTGAGATTGTACTTGATAACTTGATACTAGTTTAAACCGGTTGAGCTAATTATAGTACAAGATTCTATTTTTAAGCTTATTCTGTCAGGTGGAACTAATATATCAGTAACCACTTTTAGCAGGTTTTGAACAGGTTTCTGATGCAATATGCGTGGGCGATTGTGCAATTATTGCACAACTTTTGCCTGTTATTGCGCAATCCTGACAGAATGATTTATGTTATTTTACTTGTATATAAGCAACCACGGATTCACAATCAAACATTCTGAATTCTGGATTGGGATCACCTTCTGAAACATTCAACATTTGGATCACAACTACTATATTCTAGAATCATATTTTGGATCGCACAATCTGATGTTCTAATACGGGATCACCTTCGCGGATACTCTTGAGTTGGGAACACAACAACACTTAGAGGCGAGAATTATCTCAAAGACGTCCAAGATTGTGAATCCAGGTTGCAGATGAAAGCATAAATAAAGAATAAATAACTTACAACAGCATTTGTTAATCGTTATCGAGATGAGATACCTGTGAGTACCGGAAACCTACAAGATCCCGGAATAATCGAACATCGATCACGTAACCGTCACGGGTGATTGGGTTCAAATTGGTGGAGCTGCCGGGTACAAATCACTCAACCGAGACGTCAAGAATTGCCGTTATTGCATGCACGAGGGTGTGAGTATGAATTTAAAATAACTAACACGCATGAAAGTAAGATGTTTTACAGTAACTATAAATCATTCATCATAGACATAAGTGTTTTGGTAATCATTGTAGGCATATGTTCCTCGGTTGAAAAATTAGTTCTGTAGGTGGTTGGAAAGCAGGTATTCAAATTTTAAAGGATAATTTAATGGTAGTTACAAATTCCAATCTATTAAAATAAGATTTATGTTAACTAGGCAGGCTGCTAGATATACAATGGAAGGGTTGGAGGCTAGGTTACGTAATTTGGAAAATGAACAAAATATAGAAGGTTTAGTAGAAAGGTTAGCCAGGTTAGAAGGTCAGAATGTCCCTAGAAATGATGTAGACAATAAGGTCAGAATTAAAACCTTTGATGGTAATGATACATCCATTGACCCTCGCAATTGGTTCTCCAGATACACTGCTTATGCAGAGATTCAAGGATGGGATGAAGATAGACGATCAAGGGCGTTGAGAATGTATTTATCAGGTCAAGCAGAATCATGGTATAATAATTTACCTGATGAAACTAAACACAATTTTGAAGCATTGGAAAATTCATTTATTGAACACTTTGTAACCAATAGACCAAAATGGAATTTACAGGCAAATTTATTATCCAGGGTACAGGGGCCAAATGAAAGCGTTGACGATTTCATTTCTGCCATTAGATTATTAGCATCTCGACTTCAAATTGGTGAGAATGAACACATGACTATCTTGATCAAAAATTTCTTACCACAAATACGTAAATTTGTAATATCAAAAGAACCGACCGATGTTGTTTCAGCAGAAAATGCGGCTCGGCTATCTGAATGTCTCAATAAATCAGAAACAGATACTGAACATGAAAAGCATAAAACAGATGCTCAAAAATTAATCTTAGAAGTGGTCGATCAACAGCAAAAAAGCAATAAAGAACCTTACAGAAAAGGTATCTCAATTAAGAAAAACTTCAAGTCAATCTATAAATCATTTTAGAACAACAAGCAGTGCGCCAATTTGTAAAAATGCAATTTTAGAGGTCATAACTAAGAATTTTGAAGTATGAAATATTTTTCAAATACCTTTATGTTCATACAATACATCAAAAATATTTGAATAAACATGAGACGATATAAGTTAGGAGAAAATAATCCACTGTTAATGATAAGGTATAGCTTTCCACATTTGTTCAAAAGAAGAAAAAGAAGTCATTGTTTATAGATCTAGATAGCTTAATACTTCAAAAGCGATTTTATTTGTATATATGTTCAAATGTGTTAATCGGTTGGGTAGTACAATTATATTATATAATTGTAATTTGAGGAATTTATATGATCTAATTATTTGTGTATGGCCTATCTAATGTGAAGCTAGCCCACTGAAGAAAAGGGTAGATGCAAATTTTTAACAATATTTGTTTCAAAAGACTCCTTAAACGTGGAGTTTACGAGGGGTGATCCAAAAGTCTTGGACGCCCTGCTCTAATTTTGTTGGTTTTTGATAAAATTACTTTAAACTTTCCAATAATAAAGACCAACAACCAAACTACTTTGTGTGTTAATTTCATGGAGAAATTATATATTTGATGTAGTTTTCTAGATAGTTTTTAATGTAGGGACCCTGCCACCCGGAACGGTATACGCACATGACAACTTTCAGCCTTAAATGTTCCCGCCATTTCACTTGTTTCACAAGTCTTGACCACTATCTTTCTTTGAATTTTGAATGTTAAACCATGTTAGTTTACTTCCTTTGTTATTAGGCAATCAATTAATTGTGTTTTGAATATCATGGCATATATGACAATGGCTGTATATGTCAAATTCTAAGAAAATGACATCAGACAAGCAACCCTCATTCTGGTATCATTTTTGCTCCAAGATGGCTGCTGAAATGGAGAACATGAAAGAAATCAAAGTGGAACAAAGTATACTACAAGATATTCTCACTTTTATTGACCTTGAGCAGCTACCATATGCACGATATAGTCTAGATATGGCTCTGTGCGATTTTCTTCCATTTCTGAAGTTGAAAGAAGGGTTGGAAGAAAATGTTTTTTACTCATTGGATGAGGTTTAGAGTGGCACTCCAGCAGCATTTGTATCACATAAGCAATGGCGGTTTCATAAATGTCTTTCATTCATTGGTAAAGCGGTATGAAAAATGTGTTCAAATTCGTGGAAAATATGTTGAAAAGTAGGTCTTAATACGTGAAAATGATGATGTCGGATGACACTAAGATTGAAAATCGGAAATTCTCTCATACCATGAATGGTGTAAGGTTATGCACCTGCACCTAAAGTATTTGCCATATTATAACAGTTGTGACGTGATTTACTATATTCAAATACCGTTCCGGGTGGCTGCGACCCGGTATTAAAAACTATTTAGAAAAGTAGCTAAAATATATTATTTTCTGTTGAAACTTATACACAAAGTTGTTAAGATGTTGATCTTTATTATCTGAAAGTTTCATGTAATTATATTAGAAAATAGCAAAGTTAGAGCGTGGCGTCCAAGACTTTTGGATCACCCCTCGTATTTATATCAAATAAGATATAAAACATTTGTCTAGGGGGAGCAATGGAATGCTTACCCTGACAAAAGAAATGTATAGTTATAAAAATGAATATGACGAGCCAATGTGTATGGCCGCTAAAGAGGAGTAAAATGGTATTTAAAAAAACCATTATAGGATATAAGAAGTGAAGTGAAGATAGATAAGTACTGTGAGAGATCCTAAAATATGATCTAAACAGAGGTACTGTAGAAGATGATTTACTGTAAGAGATCCTAAAATATGATCTAAGCAGGTGTGTAACAGAATAAAACATGTTAGGATAGACGTGGAGATAAGTTGTATCCTAGAATATTTAATAATGAGAGGAAAATAAAGAGGGTCATGACATTGAATAGGAAATTGTGGCTAAAGGGTCTGAATGAATAGATCAAGCCTGGAGTATGATAAGGCAGCAAATGAAAATAGATATGAAAGATGATAGGCCTTATATGAGATGAAGAAAATCAAGATGATATATCAGATATGAGATGATGAAAATAAAGGTGATATATGAAAATGAAGATGATATATGAGATGAAGAAAATAAGATGACGTATGAGATGATATACTAGTATGAGAAGTAAAAAGGAAGAATAAATACTGCAATAGGACATGAAAATATATAGATATGAATATACTGTTAACAATTATGCAATGGAATGAATTACTATGAATTGAGAATGCCTAAATGCATTAAGATCATAGATTGCATAACAGTATTCGCGGTGCGATAATTGAAATAAAGAATGCCTGAATGCATTAATATTATCGCAGGTGAAAAGGAGGAATAAGTAAAATATAAATATGATAATGATAAAGAATGTACAGTATAATGATTGATACATGCGGGGAACTACATGTTTGCCCGGTTGTTAATTTGAGCTCTGATCTAATGACCATGAAGTGTGATTAATGAATTTTAGGGATAACATTATAAGGTTATTCATAAATGGATGTTTATTGTTTAAAGGAGATGTGCGGTCCATTGCTTTAAGATATATATAACAACTAATGCTTTTAATATTTGGGTCAGCAGCGTTAGTGGACTTGAAAGTTAATATCCTTTCGGGGAGATACAGTCCGGTGCACAGAAGAGACCCACTCAAATGGCTAACATTTTAATGCACATCTCCCGGTAATTTAAGATAAGAAAACAGGTGTAAATAATTAATTGATCGATATGATAAGATGTAAATAATAATCTAATATGATATTATATAATCTATATAATCAATTAATATTATGTGTGTATACAATAATATACTAAAATGAAAATATATCGCATGAAATACACAACTACCTCAAGCACCATAACTGAGATGCTTTGTAAAGGGCATATATTGAAAGTTAAAGACCATCATTTATAGATGGCGTAATAAATTTTAAGATGATAAGTGATAAGTTGAGAAGTTAAGGTTGCAAGATGAGGATGTACATATGATAATGCATCATGTCATATAGTAGTTGCATGATATCATTAATAATATTATTATATTATAATCTAATAAAATACTAATACTATCAAAAATGAAATAAAAATACTAATATGTGTGAAACATACAATAATTATATTAATCTTTGGATGATCTGATCTGATCTGATGCCGATGATCCATTGATGCCTAGGAGAAGATGGCGACGATGACGATAGATGTCACTGCAATATTCAACTAGCAGCTGATGTATGGAAATTCGCGTTAAACTGGATTTCCGTTTGGGTTATATAATATATATGGACGCTCTCCAGTGCAGTATATACCCAACGACATCTATACAATGGGGATAATACATGTGAATATAGAGACACCAGTTATTTGTGCCTATTTCACGAATGCTTAGGAGAGAGAGAATTTATTAAACTTGTGAATATAGAGACACCAGTTATTTGTGCCTATTTCACGAACGCTAAAGAGAGAATTTATGAAACTTGTGAATATAGAGACACCAGCTACTATAGTGCCTATTTCACGAACGCTAAGGAGAATACAGAGGTGAATCTAGAGACGTTAATAAATGCCTAGATTTGCGGACGATGCAGAATATTAACAGCCAAGCAAGACTATATTATAATGACGCGGAATGATATTTATATAAACGCTGAAGCAGTGATATATAATTACCGTCAACAACAAGTGATATATGAACGCTGAAAGCAGAGTTGATAGCACATATATCAAGAGACGCTCTATAGCGCAGCCAAGAGAGATGCTCTACAATACAGCCTAAATGAAGAGGATATGAGACATTTTATATGCCATATCAGACAATTGATTTATATGATAATGACATATTTTAGTGGGGCACTAAAATTTAAGGAGGGGTGGTTGTTACCACTCACTTTTTGACATTAATTAGTCAATTAATTAATTTATAATATCATTTAATATCATTGATATTCATTTTGATATCATTGATATTTATACCAATATTGTAAAGAATCTAATAGTAATTGTTACTATTTTGTATTATGTTGGTTCAACCAGGTAGCAGTCGATGGAGTTAATATTTGATTGACACCTGAGATTGTACTTGATAACTTGATACTAGTTTAAACCGGTTGAGCTAATTATAGTACAAGATTCTATTTTTAAGCTTATTCTGTCAGGTGGAACTAATATATCAGTAACCGCTTTTAGCAGGTTTTGAACAGGTTTCTGATGCAATATGTGTGGGCGATTGTGCAATTATTGCACAACTTTTGCCTGTTATTGCGCAATCCTGACAGAATGATTTATGTTATTTTACTTGTATATAAGCAACCACGGATTCACAATCAAACATTCTGAATTCTGGATTGGGATCACCTTCTGAAACATTCAACATTTGGATCACAACTACTATATTCTAGATTCATATTTTGGATCGCACAATCTGATGTTCTAATACGGGATCACCTTCGCGGATACTCTTGAGTTGGGAACACAACAACACTTAGAGGCGAGAATTATCTCAAAGACGTCCAAGATTGTGAATCCAGGTTGCAGATGAAAGCATAAATAAAGAATAAATAAGTTACAACAGCATTTGTTAATCGTTATCGAGATGAGATACCTGTGAGTACCGGAAACCTACAAGATCCCGGAATAATCGAACATCGATCACGTAACCGTCACGGGTGATTGGGTTCATAATGATATACAGGCTTAAGTCAGTGGGTCAGACTATTAACCAATGAGGGTAGCTTAAGTTTTTTTAATATGCAAATCGTTTAGAAGCTTTAGATGGGGTTTTATTCTTCATGATGCTATTTGTAGCAGAAGATCTACTTCAATTTAATAATTAATGTGACAATCTATAATCAGTATATCGCAAAGATTAACTGCTCATTGAAAAGCGCGTGTTATCTTATAAAAATAGTGACATTAAAGTCTAAAAAGACAACCCATCGGGGGAGTACAGATATTGGATGTAAAATCTTAAAATTAAAGATAAACAATGGGGGGAGTGCAGACATTGGAAGAAAAAGCCAGAAGATACAGTACACAAATTTCCAAACTTCACACCATGACTTGCCGTCAGGCCGGGACGTCAGGATCGCTTGTTTATGGTGTTTATAGATAGAATTCACTTTGTCTGAACGTTTAGTTCATTTCTAGTTACTTTATCAGTAAATAATTGCCCCGATGAGCCCGAAGTGCACACGCAAACATGCTGTTCGGACCAGCTGGCATGATCTAAGCTTTGAAAGTATGCATACTGTACTTCTCTTGGTCTACATTTAATAAATATTGCACGGCCTAGTGCTATACCTATTTATTTTTTCATTTCTCGTTTCCTCTGCAATCGTTGATAACAAACAGAAAATGGAAATATTTTTAAGTTGAACCTCCGGATAAATCTGCATCCAACAATTTATTGTTACTTTAATTTAACAATGTGCTGAATAATTTGTTTAATTTGGGAAGAGGTCCGGGACTTCTAGACGTAAAGTCTGCCAGTTATGAATCGAAATTAAATCGTAAATAAATAAAAATACAATTGAACAAAAGACTAATAAATGCTTTTCATTGATTCTCACACTTTGAAACATTGACAATTTTATCAAAAAGTACTTAGGATGGAGGTATATTTGAATTTGCGGCCAGGCATCTTTGTAATGGGCGATAATAAAAAATAACCTAGCGACAATTAACGTTCCCGCACGTTGATTAAAATGTTACACGTCAACTGACGCGATTGGTTACACATGCGCAATTGAAAAAGATAGAACGTCAATTAACGTAGTATCCGTCAATCAACTACAACGACGTTAATTGACGAGATAAACGTTAAATGACCTAATCGTCTCCACTGAGAAACCATGACATCAATAATATAATTTTAATCCAATGTGGATGTACACCATTGATTTTAATATGTAAGGGATTTAATATTGCATGCTTCTTTAAAGTCATAACTGTGGTTTGATATAACAGATACACTGTACAATTTCTCTGAAAAAATAATGTTCATACATTAGAATAATGTACTTGTGGTAAGATTTTTTAATTTTTAAAATTATTTTTCCTGCCCCTGGCAGGCCCCCGACAGCCTCCCGGCACAATTTCCACCACAAACTGCCCCCAAAATCTCCCCTTGTCACAACCCCGGCACTTTAATAATGCCGACCCCGTCAACCCTGCCGACCCCAAAATGTTAAATTCCCATTGAGAATTTTTTTGCCCTTAGCAAATTGACAACCCCCGGTCGCCGGCAAACCCCGGAGCTTTTCGCAAGGTCTATAACATGAGCATTGAAATAATTTCACAAGCTTGGGTGTAATACAGTTCCTTGTGTGGGAATCAATATACTTGCATTTGATAAAAATGACCATTTTTCTATTTGTTATGGAAATTCATACTCATTACATCTTTAACTGACTTATTCTTTCTCATTTATTGTCAAAGTTCTTATAAATCATTGGTGATTTATGCATAAATCATAAAATTATGGGAATGTTCTTACCTCACATGTGTGTTAGAAGCCCTCCATTTTGTTTCTTAATTCAATTGACCAATGAAAACAAAGATTACAAATATGCAAATTTGATAAAGATATGAGGTCTCTGATTGGTTTTCAGTGAATGCTCCTTCTCCAATCATAATCTAGTACAGAGATGTAATAGAGGAGGGCAATTTGAAAATTTTGTGGAGTCATGGACAAATAATGGACATAGTCCATTTATGGACACTTAGACACTTCTTGTGTGGCATTCCCTGAAAATCCAAAATACCACAGTAGATGGGTTTTTACACCCATTGAGAGCTTTTGTAATGTGGATAACCACACAAAAAAATTAACCACAGAAGCTATTTATTTTACTACCCGAACAACCACAAATACCCACATTCAAGAACACGTACGGACGGACGGACGGACGGACGGACGGACGGACGGACGGACGGACGGACGGACGGACGGAGGCGTTCCCTATATCCCTCCGAACTTCGTTCGATGGGATAATTATATTTTGAATAGCTAGCATATCATTTAACTGTTAAGATTTTCCGCGTCAAAAGAATTCATTCCCTTACCCTAGTTTCAGACCTGAGACCCGGAATGGAGGGTGCAGGGCCTTCATCAGATCTTGGGGTTGGTTTAACTGCGCTAGTAGGGGTGGAGGACATTGGAGCAGTAGGCATGGGGGGTGGTGGTGGTGGGGTGGTGGGGATAGGTCCCACTGAAGCTGCAGGAGCTGGGGCTGCAGGGGGTGGGGCTGAGGCAGCAGGGGAAGGAACCTCTACAGCTTTAGGGGCTGGAGCATCACCGGCACCTGGAATTAGAAGGTTGCTGAGGTTAATATTTAAGTAGTACTGATTAGTTGATAATAACAAGAGAGCTGAGAAAGCATCATTCAATTAAATCTAGATTTATGGGTCATTAACAATATACTGTACTCCTGGTTAATTTTGCGAATTTTGAGAAAACACGAGTACACCTACCTTATGTCATATTTGGATAAGATTTACAATTACTACTAGATCTTGGTCAATGGCACACTGCACCTTAGCCTCTATTACATTGGCATTTTTTGGTTTATTTGATCTCATAAGCCACTGCAACAGACATCGTTGCTTAGTGAAGATCAATTAAAAAGCGCAAAATTAAATCGCAAGCGCAAAATACCTGGAGTACAGTAGTATTCATTCATACAGGCTGACACTAAATAGATGCAAATCTTTAATTTAGAATAACTTTCTCATACTGGTCTATATACTTGATTATTGACCAGTAAATCAATTGTTCTAGATATTGTGATGTCAAAAATCATATCAGAATTAAGAAATATAGACCTAAGAGCAGGTGTTATATCAACAAATACACCCGGTGAAAGTTGACTTTGTTCACAGTTTATAGGAGTCGTGAATACAGTCATGTTCGAATCATTAACATAACTTACCTCCCATTCTGATTTTGAAGAGGGGTGTTTTGGCTACAACAGTGTCACCATCTTCTACAAGGAACTCTTCTATAACACCTGCTCCAGGGGAAGGCACAGGGATAGATGTCTGCAAATGCAAAGTAGAATACATGTTAATCATGTGCTTTATGAAAAAAGAGAAATTGACTTATTTCTATCACTCTGGTGCCATCTTTTTCTAGTAGTTGTTTTCAGATCTCAGAGTTTTATCCCATGTACTGAAAAACAAAGCCCTTTGTGAATAAATACTAAACAAATGCTTAAGCCAAATACGACATAATTACTATACTAATATTTCTTAATGAAAACCCAAAATTACAAAAAAATTCTAAAAATATTCTTGGTTTAGAAAATCAGCCACTTCAAATTTGATATTTGCAAATATCTACCATTTGTCCCAGTTGAGTTTTTGTAAAGCAGGAAAAATGAAGATTTTGCATAGTGATAAGAAAACTCAAGAAGTGATCAATGATGCTTATCTTATAAGTGAAAAGCACAAAAAACTAATTACTTTGCACACACATGAATGTTAATGCGCTTACCTTATCAGTCTCTATTTCAGCCACCACTTCATCTTCAGATACAGTATCTCCCACAGCTGGAACAGTCAACAATGCAGTACATCAATCAATAAATATGTAAATCACTAATAGATAAAATATAAATGTAGTCAGTAGGATTTGAAAGCAAGCATTTATAAAGACTTTAGACCTACTAGTCAAAATTGATGAAATCTATTGTTCCATTAAGACATACCTTTTTCCCATCTTATGTCCCCCTCTGTAATAGAGTCAGCAAATGGTGGGCTGAGTACAGTCTGGACATCATCACCTACAGCACAAAGCATACAATATATACAGTAAAACCTGTGTATTAAAACACCTCTTTAATATCATCACCTACAGCACAAAGCATACAACATATACAGTAAAACCTGTTTATTCAAACACCTCTTTATATCATCACTTACAGCACAAAGTATACAACATATACAGTAAAACCTGTATTCAAACACCTCTTTAATAACACCTCTCAATGTAAATGCATTTTGGTCTAATTTTGAATATGGCATTTATTACAAATATATTAAAAAGTTGAGTGTGAACACTTGTGATTCTGAACACTTGGCGAGTCTCAGTGGTGTTAGAATTAGACAGGTTTAACTGTAGGTTAAAAACTGTTTATTAAACACTGCAAACACTATACAAGTTCAATTTTAACATTCTAGAAAATGATTCACATAGAATTAATTCATAAATATTATTTAAGATGCTTGTTTGGATTTCATTTCAACAGTTGTGGTTGAAAATATGTCCAAGAAAAAAACACATTTCTGTAAATTTTTGGGAGGCAAGACTGGCTACATGGTATGGTACTGTTAGTTATACAGGTACATTGTAATTATAATGCACTTACATACAACAGATGTGGCTCTAAATGATCTGCTCTGTTCTAGGAGTATTTGTCTCTCACATAAAGCTGATGAACTACAATCAAATAAAAAGTAGATTTTATAAGTGGATTATCATTTATTAAGAATACATTATTTCAAATTGTACATTGTCATGTTTAAATATAAGGCCAAATGAACCCTTACTAATTTAAAGTCTTATCTTATCTTGAGTGATCTGATGCCCTAATTCAAGAGTAGCAATTTCATCAAATTCCAAGGTCAATAAGAACATATTATATATCAAACCTTGATTCTTCAGTAAGTTATGATATTCAATAACTACATTCTGTACAAATAGAAATTCAACTTTAATTTCAAAAATAAATGTTTACTCACTTAGATTGTGTCAAGGCCTTTGCAGCCACTAAAGGTCTTGTATTTCTAGCATCTGTAAATAAACATCTATAATTATATCATCATTGATAAAATATGTACAAGCCAATAAACCCTTGATAAAGATAGAAGAGCTGTTGCATAGATATTTGTTTTGAACTTATCAAATGATATTGATTTCAATGATTTAGTGGTAGATAAATGTAATTCTCTAGGTCCTATCTGAGTTTTACTCTACATGTTAAGTGAAGTATGTGGTTGGTTAATCAGTTATAGATATAAAAAAATG
Source organism: Owenia fusiformis (assembly GCA_903813345.2). Classification (NCBI taxonomy): domain Eukaryota; kingdom Metazoa; phylum Annelida; class Polychaeta; order Sabellida; family Oweniidae; genus Owenia; species Owenia fusiformis. The sequence continues at coordinate 1,565,604 of CAIIXF020000008.1, forward strand.
GACTGGTGGAGAGAAAAGTACCATAGTATGGTCAATTCAGGCCAATAGCCAGGGGTTCAAACAAACCAAAAATTCTTTCAAAATCAGGCAGTTTTTTCACCATTCTTCACACTTTTCAACAGGTGATTGTGTGCCCCATTTCAAATATGAACCCCCTGGATTTTTTTGAAAAGTTAACCCCCTTGAGAAAAGCCGGCTATGGGCCTGCTATCCATTACATCGAAACAATGGATTTACTGTGAAACATAAGGTAGTGATCTCCCTAGAATTAAAGCATGTTGTCACTGTACCCACTAAGATTTTCAAATGAGGCTTGCAAATATTTTGTTCAACCACAACTCCAAAACTCATAAAATCAGGAAGTTCGTACCCCTGTCCCATGTACAGTATTATGTATTATGATAAAAGCTCACAAGAAATTGTTTTAGTCACCTAAATGTGTCTATCAAATTCAAAGCTAGTGCTATCAGCATACTAGTATAATGTGTAAATAGTTTACGACTTACTTGGCAACACATGCTTTGATCTTGTCTGTGCACTTATCTACAAGCATATGAATTAATAAAATATTTAAAGATTACATTAGATAATGACATAACTGTTTTTATACAGTTTATAGATCTTAAATATAGTCAGGAATATATTGATATAGGAGAGCTAAAACTGTTGATGTTAGGCAAGGTTCGGGATAACAGCCTTATGTTAGAAGATACATCAGGCACTTTTGTAACAACCTGAGGGCACCTCTGGACTATATCTTTAGTTCTTACATTTTTTGAAAATTGACTGAAAATGTCAGAATATAGCCCACATGTAAATATTTTGTATTGAAAAAATATTTGTTTAAATAGGAAGACTTAGTGCTTTTCAAAATGGCTGATGTGGTAAATTTATTTGCATATTTGTTACTTCCCTAGCTTTACATGTAAACTGTATTTCCACTTGACAATATGCTGTTACTTTTTGCAGCATTTAATTGTACTTTACTACTTAATTGAATACAGTTTATTTTCGGGAAGTTATGTTTCTTCAAATTGATAATTTTGTGCATAAAATTTCACTGTGATTTCCACAGATCAGTACATAACGTTGACTTCCGGCAGTCTGTCAGATACAGACTAAAGGCACATCCAGGCGATGACCAATGCCTGAGCAATGTGAGCATAGTGTGACAAGCCAAATAAGGACATGAAAGAAAGTGTGCCTAATTCAATGCCTCTTGCGGAAACAGAATCAAGGACCCTCAAAGTGTAAAAATGATACAAAAATGATTTTCATATCAAGAAGAAGGTCTTCCGCAAAGTCATGAAAATCAAACTAAACCGATTTCTAAATTCTCTCCTTGATCACAAATGCAAAAACTTACACTGATTTTGATCTGAACTTTGTCAGTCTAAAAATTGATTTTTCTGAAAATGTTCAAATACTCCTGTTAAATCATTCAGCCTACTAACATTCAATGTATCACGGAGGTTTATGGTAGCGTGTATTCATCCATTCCATAGCTAGTAACAGAAATACTCAAAAATCAATAGAAATATTGAATGCCAGGTCAGTCATTTTCTCAAAAAAATTCTTTTGGCCTTATATTTGAGTGATTTCAGGATTCAAACTTTTGTATTGGATGAGTTTATCTAACAAGGGTGAAAATATCTGAACTCGCCATTTTATTAAAAGATGGCAGCGGGGTTAGACCTACTTTGTCTCCCTACATATGGATGAGTCCATTCTGTTCTGGTTACGTCAAATTCTTAGAATCTCTCGGCTAATCAAATTTAGGAAAAACAAGGGAGAAATCTCGATTTATAAAATTGGATGGAATTTACTCACTTTTATGTGATGACTTGTGAACTGACGAAGGTTGGCGAGATTTATCCCATGCCAGGACTATAGTCCTGCATTGAGAGCATTCTTTTGCCTGTACGATTACAACATGGGAGAATTTTTTACGCTTCTTACACTTAAGATACCTATTTCGATAGATTCCTTGGTATTTTAGCATTCTTTTCTTGTAGTTGAATCCACAATTGTCTGGGTTTATCAACAGAACAAAGAAATTTTCGTTTTTAATCACAATATTTGCGTGTAATATTTAACTTATTTCAACCGTCAAATTCCTCCATTTTTGGTGCTTCCGGGCCACTTCCGGGTCAGTCAAATGGGGAATCCCCTTTTAAATCCAACCGCCATCTTGGAAACTGATGGAATAGCTCTCGATGAAAAAGAAAAATGTTCCCGTTCTGCGATGTACCCAGGCAATTGTGGATTCAACTACACGAAAAGAATGCTAAAATACCCAGGAATCAATTGAAGTAGGTATCTTAAGTGTAAGGGGCGTAGATAATTCTCCCAAGTTGTAATCGTACAGGCAAAAGAATGCTCTCAATGCAGGACTATAGTCCTGGTACAGGATACACTGGCAGATTAGGGGGGGGGCCTGGGGGCCCGGCCCCCCCCCCCCTTGGGTGGGCCCAGAAAAAAAAAATTGGGCCCAAAAAAAATTTTGGGCCAAAAAAGGCCTTAAGGCCCCAAAAAGTTGGCCTTTTTGGTCATTACTGGGCCTTTTAAGGCCTTATTTTTTAAATTCAGGCCAAATTTTGAAGAAAATGGGCCTCAAAATTCCAAAATGTGGGCCCACTTTTGCGTTTTAAGGGCCCAAAATTTTTTTTCCGCGCAAGCGCGGACATTTCTTTGTCTGACCTGAAATTTGGGCCCCCCCCTTCTTGGTTCCCAGATCCGCCCCTGGGATAAGGCGAGATATAATGCTGAGATGGCCAAACTTACAATATATAAAGAAAAAATTGAAGGATTGGGCAAAATTTAAAAAATAAGTCAATCATTGGACTGACAGGGTTCAGATCGAAATCAGTACACAACAAGCCATGCAAGCTTCCCTGTTCTTATGCAATAGGGGAGAAGAAAACTGTCAACTAGATTACAAGTGAAGGTTACTTATTAATAAATCAACAATCAAAACTGTATATGTCAATGATTCAATAATGCAGATGAATTGGGAAATAAATACATGAACAAGAACTTTGGAAGATGTATTTTTCAACATCAAATGCCACCGAGATCCGGTCAACTATGTTCTCGAAACTTAGATTTTAAACAACTCCGAAAGTTCAACTGTGCACAGACCTACCTGTTTACTTGCAGTTTTTACATTATTTGTCGAAATTCGGCATAAATGCCTCGGTATACACCGGGACGATGTCAAAATTGCTGCCATTGAGAAGGTCAACCACTGCGCCGAAGCGGAAGTTGCCTTCCGCGCGGGGTTCAAAATTCGCAAAACATAAACATGGTTATATGACATTTTAAAACATGATTCAATGATTTAAATAGTACAATAAGATACTATTGTTTATATATTTAAATAATAGATCAGAGTAACAGACGTAAGCTTTTCTAAATTTGTAAATAAATGGAATAATAGATAGCTGTTGCAAAACTTATAACGAGTAACAGTCAACTTTCGTTTTCGAAAATGCCAGGTAAAATTCCAAATTTTCTAGTTTATGGCGTATTTAATCGTTAATATGGAATAGTATTTGAAAAAAAAACGCGTCAACCATACAAATTACTCGTATACTTCAAATTGATGTTACTGAGGTGTATACTGTTACTACGTGAGCAACGTTAATCACATTTTAAATAACTGTTAATTAATTACTCCTTATGAAAGTGAAACCGAAAGTGAAAGTAGACATACACCTTATACCAATTATTCTGGAAGAAGGATACATTCTTTATGATCAAGATCTTTCTGTGTTCTTTGTGTCATGTACAAATTACCTATTTTCTTACAAGGAAATGAATTGTTTTTGAGTATGATTTGCAATGAGTTTGCGTACACTTTGGCCTTGGTAAAAACAAGGACGTCTTCCTTGGTAAAAACAATGTCAAACTAGTTCATTGAATAATAGTTTGAGAATCTATATTCTGTGAACAGTTACACAAAAATCTAGATATTACTTTTTGATACTTATGGACATTTATTAGTAAAATAATTTTCCCTCTGCATTTTCAGGTAATAGAAATCGTAGTGGGAAGGCACCCAAAGATGGCCAGACACATGGGGAAGACTCAAATACAGATATAAACCTTGTTGATGAATCAAGTCCAATCATACAGGCTTTCAAGCAATACCAGAATGAACTCGACACCAAACATGATAAACATGAGCGATTGGTCAAATTAAGTCGTGATGTTACACTTGAAAGCAAAAGAGTTATATTTCTGCTACAAAGAATTGCTGGGTTTGTATAATATAAGAAGAAAACCTTCATGAATTTCATGAAATTCTAAACGAGTAGTAAATGATACCAATGATGTTTTACTAAAGATAATTAAGATTTATTAAAGATAATCTACATCAGGAAACCCAACAAATTATAACTTCCAAAATTTGACATATTAATATAATCTCCAACTTTTTGTGGACAGTGTTTGGTAATCAGTGGATGGTGGTCGGCATTTGGTGGGTGGCATCTGTAACAAATGGCAGGTGGTGATATTTTACTTGTTAATGCCTTGTTACTTATTTTTGTGATTTTTGGTTGGTTTCTTTTTCAATTATAATTTATCTCACACATGGTCTGGTAAAAATCTCCATAGCTTTCATAAATACAGTTGAATGCATATGGCCCATGTAGTCCAAATTCAAGTGTTGTATTTCTACTCCTGTTTTTCCAGCGGCACTGACGAGAACAAAAACAATGTCTTAAAAGAGGCAGATACAAAACTACAAGCAATTCAAGATGACCACTTCAGAAAGATCGCATTAGAGCTAGATGGGGAAGACCCCTATCAGTTCCTTAAAGCTTATACTGCAGGTATAAAGTACATATGACTAACACAAATGTTAATTTGAGGTCAGCAACTGGACAATTTAGAGAAAGAATACTTTTTATATTTTTAGTTATGTAAGCCTGCATGTAATAGGTCTGTGCATGATTTTTTTATAACAAGGCTGCTTCATTGTGTAGACTTTGTTCATTTATTGAAAGCACTTTCAATTAGTGCCACTGGGCCTTTATTTTGAGGGAAGTTATAAATTGGCAGCATTATTATTATTGAATATTATCAGGTGTTATTCTGTGTTTTAGGCATGCAGGAATATATTGAAGCAGTAACATTCTTCCAATATCACAAAGATCAGAGTCTCACAAATCATCTTACCATACAACGACAGTTACAGTTCACACAGGTAAAGTGGCATTTGGGAATTGGATAACAAGAAATATTTTGTCAATCAATGATATATTACAGGGTGTCCCATAATTAATGGTAGTCATGCTCTATAAATTAACAGGACATCGATATGAAATTTACATCAAGGTCAGATTTAAGGCTTCATTTTGCTATATTATGCCCATTACTCATCATGATAAACCATGACATCTCATTTCTTCTCAGCCCTGAGATACCATGATATAATGAGATTGATTTGGCGATTCAGGAGAGTCCAAAATTGATTTTTGAGATCTTTCATCCCAGCTCATATTTCATCTAAGTGGGGTCATAAAACTTGTGGACCTGTGCCTGTGCTAATATCTGCTGTTAAATATAATGCCTATGATGTAATGTATTGACATTAAGGTAAATAATTACATAATAACTATCACACTTATTGACAGTTATAACTCTTCCCATCTGATGTTTCAGATCACAAAATATGCCTCATAATATCAGAGCATGTTTCAGCTGAAACAGAAAGATGCTATGAGTATCAGAATGCCCATTACTATGATGTAATGATAATGTACATGTATTATTGCTTGCCATGGCAATGTGTATGTGTTCTGCGGAGCAATTAATGTCTGCTCTTGTCTTCGATTTTGATTTTTTTCCCTTCCTATCCTAATAAATATGCCAGTTGTGATTGTACAGACAGGAACACTTTGATTTTTAATATTTGAATATACTAGGTTATGATTTCCTGTTAATATGTATTTTCCAGAATTGCCCTACAGATGAAACGTCAAACAGTACACTGCCAAATGTTGAGAATCCAAAACTTCCGAAATTAGATATACAAGACCAACCAGTTAAACCACTTGATAGTGCTTCATGTGAATCTAGTTACCATGACTCCCAAATCTCTGCCATAAAAACAATAGAAGTCTTAGTGACTCCCCTGGACTATATCCTAGGTGTCGCCGACCTTACTGGAGAAATTATGAGGCTTGCAATCAACAGTGTCAAGACTGGAAACGCAAACTTTCTCTTCCAGCTATGTGATTTCATGCGGGAAATCCACAATGCATTTATATCATTTGGAAATATTCACCGGGAGATTAGGCGGAAGTTAAATGTATTGCAACAGAGTTTGAAGAAGGTGGAGACTGCGTGTTATACGCTACAGATCAGAGGTTCTGAGATTCCAAAGCATATGTTAGCTGATGTGCTTAGTGGTAAAACTATGGATGGCCCAGTGTATCGAGACTTTGATCAAGATGAACCTCAGGACCAATAGATGGAATAAAAAATCATGTTTTTGGGAAACATTCCAAAAGGAAAGCAAAATGATACATAGCAGACAACATTGGCTCATTAAAACGAGTGTCATATTACTGATATCAACAGTGATGAAAAATGGAAAATAAGATGAATAAAAAACCCTTTGTGGATATCCCAATAAATTGGACTGTGCTACTTTTACTACTGAAAAACTGACAGTTTTGAGAGTATTGAGTACGCTAGTATATTAGATATGTCATCCAAAATCACCATAGTTAGTAGATAACTTTGCATTGATAGTTTGAGCTATGATTTTACTTTTCCAGAAATCATTAGAAACTCTCAACCAAATAAAATATTATTCTAAAGCACACACAGTGATCTCCCCAGCAATAAAGCAGGTTGGCGCAGCACCCACTTAAGATTTTAAAAACAGGCTTGCACCCACTTGAAAATGAGAAAAATCATGAAAAATGGGCATATTTTGACCAATTTAGGTGTGAATTGTTAAAACAGAAATTGAGAATTTCGCATCCACTTGAGAAAAAATCCTGTGAACACTGAACATATCGTCTTATATTATTACCAAATCACTAACAACACTCATCATCTACAAATTACATTGTCCACAATCCCACAAATATGTTAACAGAAAGTGGGGCATTCATTTGGTCAAAAATAGCTATTTAGGCAGAACCATTTTATCAAATTGAATATAAATGTACTCAATCTAGACATGGACAAATTACGATTAAGACAGAGCCATTTTAGAGGCACTGTGTGTAATAGAACAAAAATTAATGGAAACATCTTAGATAATTAAATTACTAGACAAAGCTTGTTTTGAGTAAATATTGAAGCTAGAAAAAAGATGACCTTGCACAGTTGCACGCCATGCTATTTTAAACAATGACAGATACAAGGCAGCTCCTACATTTTAGTGAATACAAATGACATGATCGGATACATGGCAGCTCCACCATCTCAGTAAACATGAATGATGTTATACACTGTGTCCCAAAAACGTAACAAGTAAAAACATTGTCAGACACAAAACCAGTGATGATACCATGAAGCCAGGTCAGGTCTGAACAAAACTCTAAAACCAGACATCAACAAAAGGTTGAACTACGCTTTTACAACCTTGATGAAATCAAAAAGATTTTAATTGTCTAACGCAAATAAATGTAAATAAGTTACAAGCTAAGGAACTTTAGTGGTTTTCAGAAAAACAAAAATAAAAAGAATCTACAAAAACACCAGAGACCGTCACAAGAGAAACACTGGAATAGCCTGACTACGGTAAAGTCAGATACCGTTATCACAAATGGCGGACATAACCGTCGCTTCAACTGCTTAATCACTTGGTCCTCATTTCATGGGATTTTGTCGTCGCTAATTCTGTGCATGCATTAAGTTCTTGTGATAATGTATCATATGATATCCTATTTTCGAACAAATTGGGTCGTGAATCGCCACAATATAGCGTCTTCGATATCGTGAATGACAACGGAATCTGAATTTGAGTAATTTAGAAAGACAATGGCATATGGTATGGTAATTACAGTGTCCGTTGTCCCCTATCTCATTTTGATCGGTTAAATTAAAAAGACTTTATTTCGATGGTAGAACATTATTAACTGTGTATTAAGACACTTTGATTGATTGTTGTTCCAAATGAATTTAGTCTAGGTGCTCTATTAAACATACAGTTCATGAAAATCTAATTGAAGCGACGGTTATGTCCGCCATTTGTGACAACGGTATCTGACTTTATCGTTCGTTGTCAGGGTATTCCAGCTTGAGAAAAGCACCGTTGAAAAAACAGCACTAGAGACTATTAGGTGACATGAGTAGTACTGACATGATAGCATCGTATATATGGACTGAAGCCACATGGCCACGATATCTACACCCAGAGATTAGCTCATCTCTCCAAGTCAAGAATACCTCTTTGAATCATCATTTGTTGGTTCTGACAGAGAGCAGCAACCTCATTGGTGATTTTCTGCTAACTGTTGCAATGTCTAAAACTTGGTCCAGAGCAGATTTTGTCCCGTTGTACAAAAGTAATGATTATTCAGTGGTCTGTGGTCATATATAAATAAATGACATACCATTGGAAAAAGAAGACACGCGCCTTCATGGTAAAAAAATAAAATTGATGAAATCATTACTGTTTTTGTGGTTTTACGATGTTTTTGCGTGTTGCGTTTTTTGGGACGCAAAATATGAGAATTTTACCAATATACTTCACTCTGAGTTATTTAAACTCAGAATATTGACACGATTTTCCTTGACGTGAGAACCTCACACCGGAATAGCCTGACAACGGTAAAGTCAGATACCGTTGTCACAAATGGCGGACATAACCGTCGCTTCAACTGTTTAATCACTTGGTCCTCATTTCATGGGATTTTATCGTCGCTAATTCTGTGCATGTATTTAGCTCTTGTGATGATGTTTCATATGAAATCCCAATTTCGATCAAATTGGGTCGTGAATCGCCACAATATAGCGTCTTCGATATCGTCAAGGACAACGGAATCTGAATTTGAATGATTTAGAAAGACAGCGGCGTATGGTAATTACAGTGTCCGTTGTCCCGTATCTCATTTTGATCGGCAGAACATTATTAACTGTACAATAAGTATTAAGACACTTTGATTGATTATTGTTCCAAAGGAATTTAGTCTAGGTGCTCTAATAAACATAGAGTCCATGAAAATCTAATTGAAGCGACTATTATGTCCGCCATTTGTGACAAACGGTATCTGACCTTATCGTTGTCAGGCTATTCCAGTGTGAACCTTTAATTTAAGCTTACTCATTTCAGTGTCACCTAAATTCAAAAGTAAGGTCGTCGCTCGTCTGGAACGACAATTTCTTGAATTCCCTTCTTGCACCTTGGAGTCTTTGGATCTCATGGAAAGTCAGGGTCATGCCTCAAGGTCAACGTTGTCTGATGAAAATGTGATAGAAGGACGTCGCCCTTTCCAGATAATAATCTGCGATACGACGAAGGGTCCATGTAAACTGCAACCACACTCCTATTGTTACTATAGTTGTTACATCATAACAAATTGTAACTTGACCAATAAGAAGCATACTTCGTACGACCAAGGACGTCTTGGGTGGTACGAAGAACGTTGTTCTGTCAAATCAAAAGAAATTACGCTGCGAGCAGGGTTCGATCCCATTGGATTTCAAGTCCAACGCCTTAACAACTAGGCCATCACAGCTACTTGTAGCTAGTTACTACAAAAAAACGATCTGGTATGGCATTTGTAAAAAAGATCGCATTAAGTGAAAAAGAGAGTAAAAATGTTGGAAGAAAGCTTTTTAAACTTTCAATCCTAACTTTGTTTTCTGTAAAATAAATATCTGATCAAATGTGGAATCATGGGCTTTCTCTCTTGAAAGCCCGTGGTGAAATTTATTGATCATGACTTAAACTGCAGAAAAGTACAATTTTATCCAATCACGTTTAAACATTCACTTTTGAAAGTATTGCAAAAGCTTGAAAACCAAAACATTTAAAAATGGAAGCTGCACTACTGTCTGTTCGGTTCTTCAATCATAGGCCTACATATACATTTCATGGAAAGGTAAGACATTGCACCCTCCAGTTGTTGTAATGTTATCAGTGAACTTGTCTCTTTCCTAAGATCTACTTATCTCTTGAACTCGTCCCTTCTGAGATTATCGATGATACCGACAAAAGTTACGCTGCAAGTAGGGATCGAACCTACGCGGGAAGATCCCATTGGATTTCTAGTCCAACGCCTTAACCACTCGGCCATCGCAGCTGTCATACGTTGCTTTTTGTCATTGGGTTTGTTAAAGAAATTGAAAAGGAAAGAAAGTTTTGAATTTTACAAAGGATAGAAGAAGAAAAGAGCTTTAAAATACCTTTTATTTAAAACTTCTAGCTCAATTTTGAAGGAAGTTACATCGATTTTTTGAGTAATTCAAAAAAAATCTTAAAAACAATTTTTTGGCTCGTTTATGCCACGATCAAAAATTTGGCAATCATACCCCATCCCATGGAGTACGTATGTAGTTATGATTTGGGCTTTTCCCAAATCATAACTGAATACTGACTGTGATGAAATGCATATATTGTGAAGAAACAGTGCGGATTTCATTAATTTTTTAGATGCTTTGATTTTTCAAAATGTTCTAACTTTTAGGGATATACTTTTATGCATTCTAAAATTATTTTAGAAAACAAAGTTAGGTTGAAAGTGTTTTTATTAAAAAATATTACTTCTAACATTTTACACCTTCCTTCCTTTTCAATTCAACCATTTTAGTTAACATTGATTTGTCCAATACCGTTTTGTAAGTTCATTGAACTTATACTGATCATGAAAACTTTGAAATAATCAACTTGTTTATGCAATGACTCACTTTAAAGGATCGTGTTTATAATACACTACAACTACTAGGACACAGAAGCAAGCATTTAATTATAATGTGCATAATCTACACGTGCAGATGACAGTGCATTCACAGTCTCTAGTTGATGGAGCTTTTCTATATCGGGAATAGTTATGTTCCATTAAGTACAATTTAAAATTGATTTTAGTAAATATAATAGTTCGACATGACCCTTTAAACTATACGTATACGTATAAGTTGTACTTTCACTTATGTGCGGAATCTCTCTATTAATACAGAAAATCCCCTTATTACTCCCCGCAAAAGGGCATGACAAAGCACCGCTGCTTTCTAGTCGCATATCCACGGGGTACCATCGAATAATTTTGGCAACGTACCGGAGAACGACATTTTACTAAGAAATGGCAATAATTTAGCACAATATATTTTTTAACTAGAGTTCTACTTTGATTTTGACAAAAGTAAGTATTCCATGCAATGGCTATTTCATTCATGAGTTTGTAGGAATTCTGTTGGAACCCAGTTCTGATCAAGTACGAAGTTATTGAAATCGGCGCAGTTGGACTTTACTCCGAAAGATGGTTTTTCGATTATAACTTTTTACAACATTTAAGTATAGACTTTTGAAAAAAGTACAGAATAGTCCTTATACTATTGAATAATTCTGTTATTTCTGATTCACACGACTCTGATTTGTTTAATTAAAAAAAAAGTTTTAAAAATATTACGTAGGAACGTAACCGGAGCTGGGAACGTAACCGGAGCAGATCAGTTGAATTATATAATTTAAAAAAATAAAATATATGATTTAAAGCATATATATTAATAAATACGCATTCGAACAATCCCGTATGTTTTTAAATTAGTATATGTGCTTTAAATCATATATTTTAATTTTTTGATTTAATAATTCAACTGATCTGCTCCGGTTACGTTCCCAGCTCCGGTTACGTTCCTAAGTAATATTTTTAAAACTTTTTTTTTAATTAAACAAATCAGAGTCGTGTGAATCAGAAATAACAGAATTATTCAAAAGTATAAGGACTATTCTGTACTTTTTTCAAAAGTCTATACTTAAATGTTGTGAAAAGTTATAATCGAAAAACCATCTTTCGGAGTAAAGTCCGTCTGCGCCAATTTCAATAACTTCGTACTTGATCAGAGCTGGGTTCCAACAGAATTCCTACAAACTCATGAATGAAATAGTTATTGCATGGAATACTTACTTTTGTCAAAATCAAAATAGAAGTCTAGTTAAAAAATATATTGTGCTAAATTATTGCCATTTCTTAGTAAAATGTCGTTCTCCGGTACGTTGTCAAAATTATTCGATGGTACCCCGTGATATCAGCAGCTGCGATGGCCGAGTGGTTAAGGCGTTGGACTTGAAATCCAATGGGATCTTCCCGCGTAGGTTCGAACCCTACTCGCAGCGTACCTTTTTTGTCGGTATCATCGATAATCTTCATATCAAGAAGAGACGAGTTCAAGAGATAATAAGATCTTAGGAAAGAGACAAGTTCACTTCACTGCTTTGGTTTTCAAGCTTTTGCAATACTTTCAAAAGTCAATGTTTAAACGTCTATTGGATAAAGTACTTTTCTGCATTTTAAATCAATAAGTTCCACATTTGATCAGATATATATTTTTCAGAACACAAAGTTAGGATTGAAAGTTTTTTAAAAAAAGCTTTCTTCCAACATTTTTACTCTCCTTATCATTTAATTCCTTTACAAATGCCATGCCAGGTAACGGTTTTTGTATGTGTATTAGCAGCTGTGATAGTCGGGTGGTTAAGGCATAGGTGGGTTAAGGCGTGAACTTGAAATCCACTTTTGGACCATTTGTTTTAAAACCTCTGTCGATAGGATTCCTGTTTTAAGTTATAATTGTGTCAACATCCATACAGAAAATCCCCCTATTACTCCCCGCAAAAGGGCATGACAAATCACAGCTGCTTTCCGGTAGCATATCAGCAGCTGCGATGGCCGAGTGGTTAAGGCGTTGGACTTGAAATCCAATGGGATCTTCCCGCGTAGGTTCGAACCCTACTTGCAGCGTACCTATTTTGTCGGTATCATCGATAATCTTCATATCAAGAAGAGACGAGTTCAAGAGATAATAAGATCTTAGGAAAGAGACAAGTTCACTTCACTGCTTTGGTTTTCAAGCTTTTGCAATACTTTCAAAAGTCAATGTTTAAACGTCTATTGGATAAAGTACTTTTCTGCATTTTAAATCAATAAGTTCCACATTTGATGAGATATATATTTTTCAGAACACAAAGTTAGGATTGAAAGTTTTTTAAAAAAAGCTTTCTTCCAACATTTTTACTCTCCTTATCATTTAATTCCTTTACAAATGCCATGCCAGGTAACGGTTTTTGTATGTGTATTAGCAGCTGTGATAGTCGGGTGGTTAAGGCATAGGTGGGTTAAGGCGTGAACTTGAAATCCACTTTTGGACCATTTGTTTTAAAACCTCTGTCGATAGGATTCCTGTTTTAAGTTATAATTGTGTCAACATCCATACAGAAAATCCCCCTATTACTCCCCGCAAAAGGGCATGACAAATCACAGCTGCTTTCCGGTAGCAAATCAGCAGCTGCGATGGCCGAGTGGTTAAGGCGTTGGACTTGAAATCCAATGGGATCTTCCCGCGTAGGTTCGAACCCTACTCGCAGCGTACCTATTTTGTCGGTATCATAGATTATCTTCATATTAAGAAGGGACGAGTTCAAGAGATAATAAGATCTTAGGAAAGAGACAAGTTCACTGATAACATTACAACAACTGAAGGGTGGAATGTTTTTTAACTTTCCATGAAATGAATATTATGATTGAAGAACCGAACAGACGAACAGTGCGGATTTCATTTTTCATAGCTTTGGTTTTCAAGCTTTTGCAATACTTTCAAAAGTCAATGTTTAAACGACTATTGGATAACGTACTTTTCTGCATTTTAAATCAATAAGTTCCACATTTGATCAGATATATATTTTTCAGAACACAAAGTTAGGATTTCAACTGATTTCAACTTCCAATATTTTTACTCTCTTTATCGTTACAATTCCTTTACAAATGCCATGCCAGGTAACGGTTTTAGTATGTGTATTAGCAGATCATTCTGATACTCATAGCATCTTTCTGTTTCACAGGGCTGAGAAGAAATGAGATGTCATGGTTTATCATGATGTTAGCAGCTGTGATGGCCGAGTGGTTGAGGCATAGATGGGTTAAGGCGTTGGACTTGAAATCCAATGGGATCTTCGCGCGCAGGTTCGCACCCTTATCGAAGCTTGACCTTTTTGATTTTATACGTTCTTAAGGTTATTTTGCAATACTTTAAAAAACGACCGTTCCCTCTTTCAGTCCTTGTGTTCTTTTTAGTATTTTCAGGGAATCCTTTTGAAAAAATCCACTCATATAGATATCACCAAAATGACGTTTTGCATTGTTATAATGTTGGATTGGAAATGACTCTACAATAGATTAGATATAATCTTGATCTACGTCATTAGATATTTAAAAAGTCAACGTGATATCATATTTGAAGTCTACAAGTAATATTGCAACTAGATTCTAGAAATGTGGTTTCAGAGAGTGCTTATCAACTTTGAAAATGTGACTTCTAGGTCGGGGAGATTCCTCATAGGCCCCATGTTATAAAATCACAAAAAGTGAAATATCTTGTGTTGGACCATGGACTTCAAATGGATTATATATAACTTTTATTGACATATAGTATCATAACATGATTACATTAGTCAGAACTATGGTAGACTACATATCTAAACTACAAAACACCAACTAAACTAAAAATACAAAAAATATATAAAAATATATAAGGTAACAATAATAGTGTGGTGCACACACAATGCATTATGACCATGCTAAATTCTTAAATGAATGGTAAATGAATTTGCCAATATGTCTTTGCAAGGTTACATTTTTACTAGAAATAAGATTGACAAATAAATTTTCACTTTGTAAATCCAAGTTAGGTAAAATTTCACGGGCTTTTGTATATAATATTTGCCTATTCTCATCATTTTTTGTACAAGCTAAAAAGAAATGACATTCATCCTCTACATCTTTACAAATATTACATACTCTTTCCTCTAAAGGTTTTGGTTTTGGCTTTGTATGTCTTCCAGTCTCAATTGCTAACTGATGAGAACTCATTCTAAATCTACTTGTAGCCAATCTATACTTTTTATTATCTAGTTTCAAGTACAATTCTTTACCAAAATCATTTTTAAATAATTTGTACGTTCTCAATATAGGATAAGTGTTCAAATCATTTTTCCATTTTTCTACAAACAATATTTTTAATTTCTTTTCAACCATATTCACCAGATTTTCAGTATCCAGATTTTGATTATTCCAATAAACTAGTAAATCACATTTTCTGAGTATATCATAAACCTTGCTTGACCAACTTTTAAACCCTAACTCTTGATTACCCCTATCATATAAGTATGCTTGATTTAATACATTACTCTCTGGAAAATTTTGAAATCTAAGCCAGTATTTTATAATGTAAGATTCAATTTTGATTGATAATGGGTATCTCCCTAGGTCACCATATACAGCTGGGCTTGCAGTTTGTGATTTAACACCTAATGTTGACTTTAAAAAAGACAAATGAATTGACTCAATTGCTTTCATTTGCTTTTTATCATACCATATTTCACATGCATAACATAAAATAGGACTAACTAACGCATTAAACAGGTGAAGAGCCACATCCGGTGGTACATCATTAAACTTCTTATATTGTTGCTTTATCTTAAAAAGTGCCTTTTTTGATTGTTCTTTAAGGTACTTAGTGTTCAGATCAAAACTGTTATTTTTGGTGAGAATGAGACCTAAATATTTGTATTCTTTGACACATTCTATAGTTTGGTCATTAAATTCAAATTTGAATGATCTTTTAGAATTGAAGATAAGTGCTTTAGTTTTCATTGTGTTGACAATTAACCTGTTAGTCTTACAAAAAGAAAAAAGTGTGTCAAGCAATAGCTGCAATCCGTCACTGGATTCTGAGATCAATACGAGGTCATCCGCCCATAGAAGATGATTTAACCTTTTACCGTTTAAAATAACACCACAGTGTGCTGGTAATTGTAAAGTAAGATCATCGATGAAATGATTGAATAAGAATGTACTAAGCACACTACCTTGCAAAACCCCTATATCAGTATCAAAATAATCTGTTACTCCATTCTTTAACTTTAGACAAGATTGAGATTTGGAATACATATTGTCGATGATTTTATACATTTTGGTATGAGGACTTATGCCACTTTTACTGAGTTTGTATAGCAAAACTGATCGATCTATAAAGTCAAACGCCTTTTTGAAGTCAACCATACATGTAAACAAAGGTTTTTTAAACAGTTTAGATTTGTTAATTAATGTTTGTAGTAAAAATATGTTATCAATTGTACGGCTATAGTAGTTACAGAAACGAGAGTTCTGACGCACCTTTAACATGGAGTCCTATGGGGAGGGACACGATTTTTCATAGTACCCTCCCTAACATGGGCTCCAATGGGGAGGGACATCTGTGAGCCTCCCTGAGCTCGGGAGGCACATACGGGGACCCCACCCCTCCCCCCTCGGCGTGGTGGCGTGTACATATTTCGGGAATCTCGGGCCCTAAGGGGTAACGGACGCCCTACCCCACGACTATACGTTCCGGAAGTTAGCCATTTTGACAGGAAGTCAGCCATTTTGACCGGAAGTCAGCCCGGAAGTCAGCCATTTAACCGGAAGTCGGCCATTTTGAAGCTTTCTAGCAGGAAGTCAGCCATTTTGCATCTGTCTGGGCAAGAGGGTGACATCATAGCGGAAGTGAGGCATCTTTTAGTCGGCCTGGGTAGGTTTTAAAGCGGAAGTTAGCCATCTTTTCCCTACCTCCTCCCACTTCCTCCTTACCTCCTCCTTACCTCCTCCCTACCTCATCATTACCTCCTCCCTATATCCTCCTTACCTCTTCCCACCTCTTCCTTACCTCCTCCCACCTCCTCTCTACCTCCTCCCGCTTCCTCCTTACCTCCTCACACCTCCTCCTACCTCCTCCCTACCTCATCATTACCTCCTCCTTACCTCCTCCAACCTCTTCCTTACCTCCTCCCACCTCCTCCCTACCTCCTCCTTACCTCATACCTCCTCCTACTTCCACCCAACCTCCTCCTGTCTCTTCTCCATCTTCCAAACCTCCTCCCCTCCCTTTACTTTAATATACAATAGTTTATAATGTCATAAATGCCTGTTTATGTTTACAATTGATCTTAATTGACACATTTTGAACCAATCAAAATACTGCACATTAGAATATTCTTATATATTTTAAGTTGTCCATGTTTTGAGTCATTTTACTGATAGATCTTGAACAGACAACATGTCTTTCAATTGTTCTGAGTGTAGTGTGAATTTTACGAGAGGTGATAACCTATCAAGGCATATGAATAAGTTTCATGGAGAAAAAATGCATCAGTCTGATGTTATGCTGAAACATCCGTTTACTATGATAGCAGGTATAGGCATGGACATGTTGAAATTAAAAGTCTGATAGGTTTCTAAATATAGAAAGAGAGCATGTCAATTTATTAAAAAATATTTTTTGTTGTATTTTCAGCCGGACCAACATCGTCGGGGAAGACCTGGCTTATGAAGCACTTGATCAAAAATGTTGAACGGTATATATCCCCAATTCCTAGAAGAATCATCTGGTGTTATGGCCAATGGCAGCCTGCCTACGAAGAGCTAAGAAAATACCCACATTTGGAATTTGTGAAGGGAATACCAGAGGATATTGATGATTCAAGATACCTTGACACTTCAGTTCCTACTTTGATACTTCTCGATGATCTTATGAATGAGGCAACAAATGATCAACGGATATGTGATCTCTATAGCAAAGGCAGTCACCATCGAAATCTGTCTGTGATATGCCTACTCCAGAATATGTATCATCAAGGAAAAATGAATAGATCGATGAGCTTAAACTCTCACTATATGATACTGTTTAATAACCCGAGAGATCGCCAACAGGTGGCATTCTTATCGAGGCAGATGTACCCCGGAAATGGAAACAAGTTGGTCAGAGCATATACCAACGCAACTAATCGACCCTATGGTTACCTGCTTCTTGATCTGAAGCAAGAAACCTCGGAGCACAGCAGATTGAAACCAAATGCCTTTACTAAAAGTGAAGTTGAATTTGAAAGTCATCACGATTCCCGCAACTTCAAGGAACCAATGAATGATTCAAAACACTTACTTGAAAGACAGGGTATTTCAGAAGTCGACTATCCGACGACAACATTTATTAATAGTAGTGATGTTAAGAACTACCCTTACTTGGAACGTGAAGTTCGAGAAGACAACATGGTATCCTGTGATGACTGTGGTTTAGTATTTGATAGCATTCACGACTTACAGAGGCATATAAAAAAGTGGTGTCAAGATCAGGGACCACTACCCAAGAGGATGAGGACCCAATCTACCCAAAATATTGAGGAGAAGATTCCTCAAGACAAAGACAATAACGTTGATGACGATGATGGTGATTTGAAAGCAAATGAAACATTTGCATTCTTAAAGAAGTGGTCTATAAGACAGAATGAGGAAGACCACCGACGTAAAGTGGATGAGTATATGGATAGAGGGATGGATAAGACAGAGGCTGTAGAAAAGGCAGATAATAAACTATTGTCGAAGAATAAGGAAGAATTTATGAAAGGATATAAACAATTCGTCAAGCTAACGGTTGATGTAAAAGACAATGCATTACACAGAAATATAATTGATTCAATAAATAATATGATGAGGAGGGGTGTCTCTGTGAACTTAGCCATTAGGAAGACACTTTTAAAAAACAAACACAAGTTTGATGAGGTCTTTATAGAGGATACAGACCAGGAAAGTAGCTCTGAGGAAGAACAGAGTGAATCCGAAAACGAGGTTGTTGAATCGGACAGTGAGTGATAAATATTGACGATTTCAAGAGATTTCATCATTCGCGAGTTAGATATTAATGGTATAAGATGGCATATCGAGACTATTTGAAGAAACTATATTATGACAGTCAGCATTCTGGAGCATTTGCCGGGCCGGAGAAACTCTATAGGACTGTGCTGAACGATGGAAAATATCAGCTGTCTCGTTATCAGATAAAGAAATGGTTGGACAATCAAGAAGCTTATAGTCTGCAGAGACCTTATAAGAAACGATTCGCCCGTAACAAAGTATATGTCTCGCATATTGACGAACAATGGGATGCAGATCTTATGGATGTCTCTAATATATCATCGCAGAATGAAGGGATAAAGTATATCCTGGTTGCGATTGACATTATGTCTCGCTTTGCCTGGGTTAGACCGCTACACTCCAAAACTGGAAAGGCAGTGGCAGAGGCTTTCGATGATATATTGAAAGAAGGTCGACAACCAGATGTCTTTAGGACGGACAAAGGTCAAGAATTCCGCGCTAAGGTTGTACAAACATTGTTGAATAGATGGGGAGTCCGCCATTTTGTTACGGGTAATACCCCCAAGGCCAACTATGCAGAAAGATTGATAAAGACGTTAAAGACTAAAATAATGAGGTATATCACGTACAAACAGAACCATAGATTTATAGACAATTTACAAAACTTTGTGAAGAGTTATAACGCCACTTGGCATAGGGGTATAAAAATGGCTCCTAAAAATGTATCTAAAGACGATGAATTGGTTATTTGGTGGCGGATGTATTATCCTAAATCAACTATCGTTAAAACCAAATCTAATCACATCTTTAAATTCCCCATTGGAGCTCTGGTAAGAATTACCCAGTCGAGACATGTTTTTAGTAGAGAATACGACCAACATTGGACAGGGGAAATTTTTAAAGTAACGAAACGTTTTATTAGGCAGGGCCTCCCATTATATCGTTTAAATGATTTTCAAAATGAAGACATTAAGGGTACTTTTTACCAATCGGAGCTTCAAAGAGTACAAGCGAATGAAGATGATATTTGGAAAGTAGAAAAAATCTTGAAAACACGAACTAGACGAGGGCAACGGGAACATTTAGTGCGTTGGCAATATTGGCCAAAAAAGTTTGATTCGTGGGTTAAAGATTCCGATTTAATACCTTTGTAATTTGTGTATGATTCAATGAAGAATTTTGAATGTTATAATGTAAATATGTATTATAGTTGATGTATTTTGAAAAGAAGTGTGTTGACGAATTAGCAAATAAATATTTATCCCAACCAAATGTAACATCCATTAAACGGTATGATCTTAAATCGATGAAGGACGTTACACTAATTAAAGTTGATGGATGGTTGATTGATAATCGATAATCGAGCTAGGTCCGCACTTTAAAGTACAGTCCAGAGTAATTTGTTTTGTAAACTGACAGCCGGATGACCTTAAAACGATAAGACCTCGCGAGTATGAAACGCCTGGTTGATAGGTAATCGATAATCCGCCTGGGCCGCACTTTATAAATAAGGCAGTGACATTTACGACGCGTACTGGTTTATCGATTTATTGTTTTTGGCGGGAATTCGAATAGTATCCCTTACAGTAAACGTACAAACGTGGGGTAGGGCGTCCGTTACCTTAGGGCCCGAGATTCCCGAAATATGTACACGCCACCACGCCGAGGGGGGAGGGGTGGGGTCCCCGTATGTGCCTCCCGAGCTCAGGGAGGCTCACAGATGTCCCTCCCCATTGGAGCCCATGTTAGGGAGGGTACTATGAAAAATCGTGTCCCTCCCCATAGGACTCCATGTTAAAGGTGCGTCAGAACTCTCGTTTCTGTAACTACTGGCTATTTTCCTTATATGCACCCTGTAGAGGATCTTGGGTATTCTGTACCTGTGCGTTAAAAACAAGTCGATTTTGAATAATGGAGTCAAATACATTACCAATACAAGCTAATACATTTATACCTCTGTAGTTATCAGCTTTAAGTCTACTTCCTTGTTTAAAAAGCGGACTCAACATACCAATGCTCCAGTCCTGTGGATAATTTCCACTGTCAAATATTGCATTAAAAAGTGCCGTAAAATCTGGAATAAGAGCCTCACAATTACGAATTATGTTTGATGGGATGCCATCAATGCCGGCTGATTTATTAGAGTTTACTCTTTTAAAAGCATTATAAACCTCAATTTGACTAATTCTGTCATCTATGATATCATGGCAGAGATTTAAATTAGGGTCATTAGAATTAGAATTAATTGGAATGTAGTCTTGAATATAGTCATTCATCTTTTGGAGTGCCTCGTTATCAAAATAATCTAAGTTTGGGGGCTTTGCCAGATTTTGAAAAAAAGCTAATAGGTCCTCAGGGGGAACTGGTATATCTTTAATTACATTTCCTGGCAATGCATTAATAAGTTTCCAAAAATCAGTTGAACATTTTGATCTATTTTCTACTAGAAGTCCATGGTTGGACAGATAATATTTTCTTTTACTGAACATATTTTCATTTGTATAATTATCAGAAACATGGTTATATGAACATTTATCTATTATTTATATATGAATTAGCCACCTGGTGGTGAAACTTGTAAGATCAGACAGAATTTGAGAGGTAACCTCCTGTCTACTCGCAACTGGGTTATTGAAAAACAAAGATGGAAGCCAAGTTTGTTTTACTGTTTCTATCACAGTTTACTTGGAGGAACATGCTACAGCGTAGACACCTGTACATAGTGAGTCATTGACACGATAAGTAAGATAAGATAAAAATAGGAAATCCCTCTTCTATAATAAACGTCGCTTATCTGTGTTTTGTTCCCGTTTTGTTACGCTCTTATTTCAATAAGGTTCTGCTCCTCTCCAACGTGGCTCAAAGCTCGAAAGGAAGAGGTGCGATAATTGGCCTATGGTCAAAAGTAAATCATTCTTAGGTGTAATAGAATGTCATATAATTCTTTGGAAAATATTAAAGACTACACACAATATGACACAAATGGTTTATCTCATCAAATGTGCAAATATGAAATTTCCAATTGATTCAGGTCATACTTAAATTAAAAGACTACATACATTTTTTCCCTACATAATGGCTATAGAAAAATTCTCCAAAAACAACTTTTACATTTTGTAAAACCAAAGATTATATTATCATATTTCATTATTTAGTAAATTAGTAACATATTTGGATAAGATGTAGGGATTCGTAGGATGTAAATGGATTTTGATAAACATAAAATACTTCCTGGTTTTGAATCTCTGCCTCACACTTCATGATTGAATTATGACCCTAATATACATATACTGGCATATACATCAATACAGTGCTGAATATAGGTCAACAAGATCCTAGTGTGCATATAAATGTAATAATAAAGGCAGTAAACTTATTTTGAAAAATCAGATGAATTATTATTTTTTCATAATGGTCATAATAGATCATAATGGAGAGTGCACTACTTCCTTTTGCCTTTCGATTTTGCGTCTTTAAAAGACAGCTTTATCAACAATTTATTACTTTACTATGCTCTGACATTCACTTGATAATCCTACTTTACTGTCTTATTCCTGATGAAATATTCATCGACGAAATTACAAAATCAAAAATCGTACAGGTATCACACCGTGAGGAAAGTACATAAAAACAAGGTTCTATGTTGAGGGATTACGTCTCGTTTGGACAGACAAATATGCTCGAACTATAACTTAATTAAATAAGCTTCTTAAGACTCATAAGAGGCTCTGTTTGAATAATCCATTACAGGGAAGAAGAATGAATGGTAGAGGTAGCTGCTAGTGTTATTATTTATCCGAGGATGTTATCCACAGAACTCTGTCTACTTGCTTATAAAGGTAATTTTATCTCGATCGTTTTTCAATTTAATTTCCCAACTGTTTTTAAGTATCTTCCAAAATCAATAGACTTGAACGTAAAACCTCCTTTGTGAAAATATCAAATAACTCCTTTTCTCGAAAACAGTAAGACAAGTTCCAAATTGAAAATCTACTTGCTTCTTTTTCAATTTAAAAAGCAATTGATTCAATTACATTTTCAAGCTTCAGTAATAACAGAAAATAATTTTATCCAAGGCTAATGATTGTATAATTATATATAATTATGAATGAAAAATATGTCAGGGTTATTTAGGGTGAAGAAATACATCTATTACCCTAAATTAGCAGAATGAGTAATTTGCTGCTCGTTATTGTATTGTACCCTTTATTACCACAAATATATTGTGAATACATTTACAGTTTTTTTTACAATTAACATATTTACATATTACATTTGCACTAGCATAAATTACGCTTTGTGAACATTAAAAATACAGTCTTGGCTTTCAAAATCATTATTTCGTCATCATCTGATTTAAACGTTTGAAATATAATGTCGTCATCACCAATTCTAAATAGATTAAGAAGTGCAACTCTTTCCACATCTATGGAATTGCAGAAACGTAAAAAACGATTCAATGTTTCAATTTCACCAGTGTCACATATGTTACATTTCCTGTCACCCCATTTTTTATTTCCATTGAGTGTTTGCTTCATCAAAAGCTTTACCATCAATTTGAAATATTTAAGATTATTGGGATATTTAGAACTAAGTGCCCACCATCACGGGACCATTTAAGTGGCTGGGCGAAGCATTTAATACACTTACATACAAATGTGTTGCACTTTTATAGCACATTTAATCATAAAAGATGCATTTTGGCTTTGACGTAGCCCACCTAAAACTCATCTTGGATTTCCAAGGTATGGTGAAATCAAACTGGGAAACGTCGAGTATTCCTAAAACTAGTTTTCGCCATATTCCATTGGATGGGTATAGACACCTGTGTTAATCATATTAGTTGCAGTATTTAAAAGATTGAACCTGCTTAAAGTGTTCCACATTGTATGAAGTGGTGACGCAACACCAATGTTGCTATTGTATTGAAATTCAGTAGCTCGATAAACAAAGAGCTGTTTGTAAACATTCTTTACTGGTAGTGTCATCAACATGGGGAAGAACATCAATTTATCTAAGGCGATTTTATACTCTATATCCATCCAGCCCAATGGATCAGTTGAAAATACATTATCGGCGAATTTAGGAAGACATTGGATGCGTTTTCCAATCTGTCTATGAGCTGTTTTGGATTCGTTCAACATCGTTATTCAAATAAGAAATGATTGAACTTCCGTATAGCATTGTAGGGGTAGACAGCGTCCAATAAAGGCGTGATGCGGCGTTAGAGGATTGAGTCCACCACAAGTACTCCCCAGACCAAGTAGAAAGAAATATGTTATGTTATAATTTTTATTGTAGAAGATGTTGTATGGTGATTGATATTAGGGTCGAGAAATAGGTCAGACTGGATCTTAATTCTCGATATTATTGAGTGGCGACACAGAAATTACTAAACAAACTCTGGGTCCCTGAGTTTGTAACTATGATTTGCCATTTGTGATTCTACCAACCCTGAATGAACATCGTCGACTAGCCACACTGCCCTCTGATTGCGATAAATGATTTTCCATTTTTAATGCGATTTAGATCTTACTGACCTCAAATGGACCTTCCATACTGTTTTATTGAATGTAAATAGAATATAAAAGTTATTTTATCGGCAGAAAATACATCGTGGTTGTCACAACCGCCCGGTGACATATCGTTATAGTTTCTAACTTTGTGAACGGTGTCGACGGTCGGCGTCCGTAACAAATGCATTCGGCGTTTGAAATAAATGCGTTCGGCGGTCTGCTTATGTAACAAAGTGCAGCAAGTGGTAACATTTTGCATGTTAATGCCTTGTCTGAGTATGAATTTATTATTGAGAATGATTGAACAGTATACAGCATTGCTGATGTTCATACCCATATATACAGTATGTTTATTTTATCCTTGAACATTCTATAGTACTGTTAAATATGTGTCCATCTTGGATCTAAGTGGAATCATTGAATTATATCTCCCTAAACGGAATGCAAATGCATTCTTTTGACTTAAACATAGCATCGTCTAGTTTAGAACTAAACTCTGAGTTCATGACATGAGTTATCTAAAGAGTATCGACAATTTTGCATTATTTCAAAGGGTTCCAGCAATTATATGTGGGGGAGGGGGCTCAACAAAATTTAAGTCATTCATGAATGCCAATATTCCAGCATAGCTAAACAACTATACTTCATTCTTTATTTCTGGTAGATTAGAGCATCTGTTGGTCATGTTAATCCAATAAACCAAAAACATGTTTCGGAAACTGGAAACGGGAACACATGTTTAGTTTTTGCTCCGTCTGATGCAAACGTTTGATTGTGTTGTTTTGACTTCATGCTGTAACCTTTAACAGATCTAGGTGAAGCTAACTTTAGCCGCTTTAAAAAGTATAAGATCGTAAAATAGAAATCATTCTCAGATTGAAGATTTCAGGATGATGAAAACAGCAGTGAAAGTCGCATTTTGTTTTTCGTTTTGTTGTGTCGTTTTTTCAAGTGAGGTTCTAAAGGGTAATGCAGTGGAGGATGACGGGGTCAATGATCTGTACGATTATGGCCACGAGTCAGCCCCATTAAAGTACGACAATGACATTTCATCAGGGGACGATGATAAAGAACACATCAATGATGCATTAAATGCTATTGAAAGCTCAATGTCAAAAGAAGACGATGAACATTTTGAATATACAAGTAATGATAGCGAAATTCCTTTAGTGGGAAAAATACCTGGAGGAAAGAATATTGGAAAATTCACACCTATCCGAATGCCAACTGATTTTGAGAGTTATGATATCAACCCCACTGACGGCTTTGTAACGTTATTGGAGCTTGTAGCTGTGACTGGCGCAAAGGAAAATGTTCAATTGGCATTTAAAGATTCAGATATCGATGGTAAGAAATCCACAAATCATTTACAATTTTAGCTCATGAAAATGAAAACTGATATTATACATCACCTCAAAAAGGTTGGCAAATTTGACTTTCCGTTGAATTGGATGTTAACGCCTGGATATGCTTTGAATTTTTATCTGAATTGTAATTGATGCCAAAATGAATAATTGGATGGTGATCTTTTAAAACATAAACAGGCTTAAACTAACACAATCATGTCTCAAATCAAATGGATTGCATTGCCCAACCCTTGGAAGGGGGGGGGGTATATGGCAGTTCGCTAGTTGGTTGCTCATGTCTCTGTCTCATTGCCATGTGGTAAAATATTTCTCAGGTAAATCTTAAATAAACCGCAACAATCAGGTAATATCAATTTTCTCTTCTAGTGTTTTTACATGTTTAAAGATCTGTGATAATCAATGCATTATCAATGTAATGCCTCAAGAGATTTTTGGAAGAACGTATACAATATAACCCGTTTTGTTTTGTGCCACCTATTGACGAGCTCTGGGACAATTGCAATTCAAAAATCTAAATTGCTTTAAATAGTACCATTTTAGACGGAAATAGATATCGTTTTTACTCAGTAAAGAAAACAATACGCAGACAGACAGTTGATAAGATATGTCATGAAAACCCGCGAGAAATACTGAATTACAGATTTACACCTGATATTTGACTCTGTGGTTTCCAGGATGTGTTGCTGAAGATTGAAAACACACCGTACATCTGAAGAAAACTGTTCTTAGATGTCAATCATTAAGACGTCATAAAATCACGCCATCATTTTTATTTTAAACGGAGACTTGGACCACCCTGTAAATTTGATTTTTTATTCGGGCGAAAAAAAATTCTGAATTATCAAGAGGTATGTTCTCATAAGTATCTGAAACCATTTTCTCCAAGACATGCGATTTGTTTATCTGTTTATGCAATAGAGTAAGTTGGTTTGTGCCGCCATTTTGAATGAAAATACATTAATTTTTATTTTCATTATTTTAAATTAACGGTCATTTTCATCTATTTACTTCATCCACCATATTTGGTGTGTATAAATTATTTTATTTTCAATTATTTACATTTAACATTCTCCCTATAGTACTTTAAGCATTGTCCTGTAGCATTCCAAAACTATGGGATCCGATTTAGCAACCTTCCATATGATTTACAGGATGTCATTCCATGGGTTACAATGAATCTTAAACAATGGCAATTTCCCTGACAATATACATTCAACATGCCAGTTATGTTATTAAAATTGATATACCCTTTTGTTATTATTACTAGATTTATTTTCCCTCCATTGATTTGAGATAATATAATGATTACATACATTACTTTTCACAATGTATTTTCACTGTAATTTTGAATTTTGTAGATCATTCCTAACCAATATGCGTTTAGTTTTGCCATTTAATAAAGTTCGCTGTAGGCATTAGGTATGATAGCATAAAAGCTTTCCTTTTGCATGCTTTTAAAATTGGCGAGTCATTCTGTCACGGCTGATAAGGACCTAATTACGTTGGCATGACATCCGCTCGAAAACCAAGATAGGTAATGTAAGATATAGCAGTCTATACTGATCTGGTCTGACATTTCTAAGCAATGACGGCATGCCTTGATGGGAGATGAACCACAGCCACAAACGCCCCCCCCCCCCTTAACTGAATTATTGGCAAATATATTACACTAAACATACTTCAGGTGATGGCCGTCTGACCAGAGATGAGTTCCTTAAAGCCCCCATGACGTTACAAGGTTTCGTGGATTATGACATACAAGAGCTGATCAAAGTCGAGAATGAGATCATCAAAGATGAAAAAGTCCTTAAAAGGCTTGTCAAAGAATTGGAGGATGGGAGCAATGATACGGATACTGTTCATGAATTGAGAAAAGCATTAGAGGAACAAAGACAAAATGAAATTGAAATTGAAAAAGAGATTGGTAAAAAGCTGTACAATAATAAACTTAATTATTAAACTCTTTAATCAATATGAAAACCCAAGAAGAGATATTTTTAGGATAACTGTTCCATCTTCCTTGGTTAATACAGTGGCCTTAATAACATTACTTTTTATACTGTAGTGAATGCCTAAGTAACAATGGAACGATAACTGACAGGGACCACAGGAATTGAGCTAATGAATGAGTGGGCTGAAATACCATCTTAATTCTCAAGGTTTTAGTTGCTCCAACTTCAGCTGAAATGCTGAAATACTTGATGAATAACTGATTCGACTTTTGCATGTCTATAATTGCAAAATATGTTTTCTGTTAAAATGTCTGCTTTATTTTCCTATTCTCTGTCACTGATTGTAATTATGCAGCCATGAAGTAATAAGGCTTATAAGCTACAAAAGAACACACAGAATGCTGCACAGTGAGATAAGGGGATTTTTTCAATGACGTCAATTTATTTTTTGTATACGGAAAAAATTACATCCATCATAGTTTATTTCTTTAACGCCACCTTAAGCGAGTTCCGCCCGGAGCGAGCTCTACAAAAGAAATGGCCTAAAATTACCCTCTTCTTCAAATTATTTCACCAAGACAATGTCCCATGCCATCGAGCAAATATGGTTCAGAATTCTATCCGGGATACCCTACAGATGGGAGTTTTAGACCAGGGTGCATACTCACCAATGAGGCTGTATTGGACTTGGGGTGTTCAATAGGATGAAAGATGAACTGAGAGGTGTTCGGTATGCTTGCATGACAGAGCTCACTGCAGCTGCCCAGAGTGCCTTGCGCACTAAATTCCCTTGTTATTGTATGGCTCAATATGAAGAATGGGTGAAGTACTAGGTACAGTATGCATGCATCCAGTATAAACAGGAATATTTTGGGCATTCAATGAAGTGACATGTTTGGTAGGAACCTTCAATTTGAAAATACAATGTTTTATAGTGTGTATATGTGCAACTTATAATTCACAAGAGTTTAATTAAAATTGAACTTTTTTCGCGTCATAAATTGCCCCGCGTGACCAAAATACGGGTTACCATAGTAACCATAACTTTTGACCAAGCAGAACAAAGTAATTTATTTTTTGTTTTGTAATGAGTACATATTTTTTCTATGTTTTGTGAAAGTTTCAAGGAAAAACATTGAAAAACCAAAAAATGAGAATGATTTTGCATGAACCTGGTATGTAATTTGTATGTTGTTTTTTGTTGATTTACAACGCTTTCTTCGAACAATTTGTAATAAAAGTAATCGCATAACTGATTATCTCGAGAACGTGTTTTACATATAATTTGGGCATTCTGTGTCTTTTCGTGCAGTGTATTTTATGTAGACAAAAAATAATAAATGAAAATGATCCACCCGTTGTCTGAATGGGTTGCCGATCTATATAACCTAGGATGAGGTAAGAAATATTGCATAACTTACATGTACATTGTTTAAGACGAAACGAAACACCATACATGCATAAAGAAAAGCTTAAGGGTGATGGCAATGAGGTGGTAGACTACTGGGACAACTTGCAGCACTGCTTCGAAACCATATCCGTCTGGAGCATCTCTATGACACTGCAGCAATCTGTATTCTTGCTTATTTGTGGCATATGGCATTCCAACAGATGACACACTTTTCATCTAAAATACATTTATTTTGGAGCCAATCTATACAGTAGGGCATGTACCAATCCCGCGCAGTCGCTGAATGGGGTATGGTACCAACGAGGGGAATTATTTCTTGTCTCTCATTAATCATGCTTAGCTCTTAGACATTTTATACTTGTTTTGATTGGCCATAAATCGATAATGCATGCCGTCAAACGTGATTTTGCAACATCCAAAGTTAACGTATTGTCGGGTTAAAACATAAAAAGCAAATCTATTAATCAATCAAAAATACCAAAGTGCAATACCAGATGAAAAATATACTCATATCTTACACGCAAAACGTCTGTATATCTTGGATTGCTTTTGGCTTGGCTAATGTATCTGAAATAGACTAACGTTTTGCGTGTGAAATATGATTGTATTTTTCATATTTTATTGCATTGTGATTTTCTGATAGCTTTTTAGGTTTTATTGACGCATGGACCTACAGGCGCGTCTGATTCAATTAGACATCTTTCAAATGTCATTTCCTTGTTGCATGGGCCTTTATCTCTTGAGAATTTAAGGTCCATGCGTGTTGTATCATTCTCCGATCGCAGGGCTCCAAGATCCGGAATAATTTCGAAAGATGTAAATATAGTCTATTTTATTGTTTGTTGAATCGCCGATGTCTATAGTCTACTGTCTATGATGGACACACGTGCGTAATGTGCGTAGTGCGTAATGGTCGCAGTGTGTAATGACAACGTTAATATTCTCCGTTGGAAAGAATATTTCAGAATTTAACTTCTATTTTTGCTATACCAACGAATGAAGTTAGGCCGATAGCATTCCGTCCGTTGTGGTCACAGTTCCACTTTGTCTCACAAAAATTGAACGCTGCTCTAAGACTGAGTCAAAATTTTGATTAAAACAATGCTAAGTTACTCTTGGGTACCTGCTTTTTAAAATGTGGAATCTATTCTTTCAAGAACTTCCAAACGATTTAGCTCCATTGAAAAATCCAGGAAGAATCCGTAATATTGAGAGTTATTCCTAAATTAGAGGGTTTTCATAATTGGATAGAAAAACACATTCTCATTCGAAAGAACATCCTTTTTTATTTAAATGATTTCAAAACGATAATTAGCAATTACAAATATAGCCTAATTATAAAATATGCACCTTTGATGTTTATTCCTGGTTTTAAGATTGGAAATCAACATCATCTGAACTGTAACAACGGCTGTTCATCTATTTAATATCTGAGGTCATCTAAGATAAAACCAATGAATACTATTCCACTACTATGATAGATTTGACATTTGAGCATGAATGAAATGCTATTTAGTACCCTGCGTGCAGAGTCTAGTTAAACTACAGAAGAAGACGAAGCTCTTTTTAAGAAGTGAAGTCAAACGAATGCAAAGGGTAGCTATTTAGCGTAGTATTCGTAGTATTGTGTTACAGAATTACGAGACAGTAAAAGCGTTTTCAATCAATGTAATATAATCACCAATGTTGATTCCACTGTGACACTCGTCATAAATATCCATGGACATGTGTATCGGAGCACGACGAAGTGTGTCTATTTATTTACGCTTCAAAAATGTCTTCTTTGTGAAGCACATCCATTTACGTGATCTTTATGATTGTAAAGCCAAGCTTGGATGGCTATGACAAGCCTCTTCTTTTACATAACATACTTTTGAAGGCATTCCTAAAACCTCTGTTTAAAAATGGATATAATATAGGATTTACAGTCGAATTTAACCAAAGCATCCAGAAGGCAATATCCGCCAATACAGGATTCACACAAGTTGGACAAATTGCCGAGATCAAAGCGGAGATTTCATATGGTCCCCAACAAATTGCAAAAACCACAACTAAAATTGCAACATTTATCGCTGCTTTACGGTCCTTGTGGTAACTGTTCTTTGGCTGTGCTTGGGGTACAGTTCCTGTGGTTTGTTTGACCTCCCCTTTCTTTTCTCCTCCCGCAACGCTTGCTCCGTCGTCTGTGGAATTAGCAGTTGTGCTAACTGTGTCATTGGAAACTGGGACAACCTTTCCTGTACGAACAAGTACACCACGAGAACGTTTCCTTATCTCCCAGTAAATGAGGAAATTAAGTATGCACATCACAAAAAATGGGACGATAAACTCGACAGCAGACCCAAACAACAGAAAGTAAATATTATCGTAAAACGGTATAAAGCATTCCATCTCCGGAATGATACGCGTTCCCGTTCCGACCTCCCAAAAGAGGATGGCGATGCCATACGTGAGGAACCCCACCAGCCACGGGAGAATCATGCTGACGATGGTGAGCGTTGCATTCTGTGACGCCTTATAAGCAAGTGCGTTCGACACGATGCGGTATCTGTCCAAGCTTATAAGGACGATACCAATGACAGACGCCGCAGGTGTAATGTAGTCCATCAAGAGCCAAACCTTACACAAGCCTTGACCAAACGGCCAATGTTGTAGCAACAAATATGGAATATACATTGGAATGTTTATGGCTCCTACAACCAAGTCACATGCCGCTAAATTAGCTATAAGATAATTGCTATATGTCCTCAGTTTTCTCTCATATTTCATGGCCACGAGAACCAATATGTTTCCCAGACACGTAATAATTACAACTAGGCTTATCAAAATCCCTAAAACGATTGTCACTGGTAAGGAAAACCTTAACGTATATCCCGAATCGGATGATGTATCATTGGTTGACGCCATTGTTCTACTTTACGTTCACCGGGAATATATAGAAATTAATGCATTTGTGTACTTCTGTGTTGTTTCCAATTTGAGTCAAATATTCATTAACCGTTCAAGTGCTACGAGCGTTTCAACGTTTTGACGACGGGCAATCTAAATTTGTTGGATAAACTTTGCCTCTTAAAAACATGTAATAAAATATTTGTTTGTGGTGTTGTCATATGAACAATCGATTCTTGTTTGTTTGTTTGTTCCATTTCTTTCTTATTCCTTTGTAAGATTGCTGCCATCAATCTTACCAAATACGGAACATTTAATGGTGAAATTTGTTGACCGTCATATTTTAGTTTAATATTTGATATTTTTCACTCTTAATATATCATTAAATGTATCATCTCTATAGCGGCGTGCAGATACAAATCCAAGTATTAACCCTGTGAATTATATCAATATATTTTCAATTAAAATGAAATAACAGCCCTGTTATATTACTGTAAGTGTGTATACACATCGTCTATTAAATCATTTTCCATTGTATTAAAAGTGTCCAGACAGGTACCAATAGCACGGTTACTGTTCCATGAGATTGCATCTGACACGAGATGAAGTCGATCTGCTCTCAACGCTACAAGACAATGGCGATTTGTGCTGATATCCCAACAGCGTATCTGTATCTAGAATGAAGCAGTGACGCCCCTTGTGCAATTCGCGAAATTCTGTTTATATTTCGTATCAAAGTACTAGTATATACCGGTAATTGATATTGATGGCTTCGAAATGAAGGCCTAAGATAACTTGACAACATAGTCTTTATATCAGGCAAGGTTTATAAGTTAATGATGTTACAGTACATAATCAAGCAGAAAATGTCGATGTCACCTACTTAGCTTTTTTTACTCACAGCTAGAAACACTTTTCATTATATTTAATTTCATATTCATATTGCGATAGATAAGGGTTATGTACTGGGAGGTTTTGGATATGGGGTTTATCCAGAGGGAGATATGCATATCTACCTGAGGGACCGTAGGGACCGAAGGTAGATGTGCATATCTCACGAGGGATGAACCCAATATCCAAACCGACCGTACATAACTGCTTTATCCTATACCAAGTAATTTTCTTTCAATTTCTTTTTATTGTTTCAATTTCTTCACATTTTTCTAATTTTTTTTCAATTTTTTCACATTTTTAAAAAAAAAATTCAATTTTTTATTTTTTTCAATTTTTTCACAATTTTTATTTTTTTCATTTTTTCTTATCTTTTTTTCGAAGCGGGAAGATATGCCCTGGAGCGGGAGATATGTCGGGAGATATGGAGGTTCAGGATATGGAAACCTCAAAATCATGATAAGGGATATATCTTACCAACTTATCTCCCTAAAACTCTACTTGGCATAGGATAAAGGACCTTAAGAGGACATAACGACACGACAGA
Source organism: Owenia fusiformis (assembly GCA_903813345.2). Classification (NCBI taxonomy): domain Eukaryota; kingdom Metazoa; phylum Annelida; class Polychaeta; order Sabellida; family Oweniidae; genus Owenia; species Owenia fusiformis. The sequence goes on from CAIIXF020000008.1 coordinate 1,599,046, forward strand.
ATATTTATTTTGCACAAAATGAAAATCACAGGTAACCGAAAAATTCAATTTGAGTGTGTTCCCTCAGATACACGGCGGATCTAGCTTTCGAGTAAGCCTAAAACGGAGTCAGTGATCCTCACATTTTTACTTGATTATTACCATGGGCTTTCAACTCTCATTGAAAGCCCATGTTATTACGCATCATTATGTAACGAGTTTTAATAAGCAAAGTATTGTCATTTTAATCGTTAATTTCATTTTGTCTCTTTTGTGTAAAAACTACCTGAATAAATGCATCACATCCGATACTCAACTTTTATCTGAAATAAATTCAAAAAGGTCTTACTAACACTCTTTGAATAGGCAGGAGGACATATGACGAACCAAATCACAGCCCAGTGTAGCCAGTAAATGTAAATAACAACTGAACAATTTGGTCACACATTTACAATATTTGGTATGCTATCAAATAAAAACTTCCAATTGCCAAAGGAGGAGGGAAAGTATCGCAACAGATTTCGGACAGTCATATATTGGATTTTGGCTATTTTCTAAAGATTTAAACAGGTGGATATGTTAGACCTCCAGGTAAAGCACTCCTACAGATGATAAAATAATTCCGACTTTGAGACAGGGAAGATGCAAACAACCCACCCACATGTTTTTCTGAAATGTTGTCCTGATTTTCAACCCCTTCCACCCCTGCTTTTTTAATTTTTCTTGCATCAATATGTTGTGTTTTGACACACAGTTACCTAACTTAAAGGAATAAGTTATCAAAATTTACTTTTCTTTATTCTCCTTTATTTTCGGGTTCACCCTGGTGTCTTGTTAATAACACTCTTGTAATTACAATGCGAAGTTGATAAGCAGATATAAAAAAAATTATGTGTGGATGGGGGGGGGGTTCGAACCAACAAAAAACTGGCTACGGCGATGGGATCAGGGCCACTCGTCGAATGAGCACGAAGAGTCGCTTGGCAATCTTTGACTACCTTTGCTAGGATACATATCAGGACTGGTTTTTATTGAGTTTGAGATCATGGACCCATCAGCAGATTGATTCTATAAACATGTTTAGATAGGTTAAACAATAGGTTAAACAATAGCTGTAGTAACTTCCTTCAAAAGGTTGATCATTGTTTAATATGACGATAACCTTATTGATTGATCCATTAAAAATGTAAAGCTATACGGTATTGAACAAGAAACGGCGTCTCACACTCAAAACAAACAGACTTTCAGACTGAAATACATGTAGGAAGGAAGCCAAGGACTTTGTGGATGGCGTTTCGATAGTCAATAGATTCAATACTGTTATCAGCTTATTGTCGTTGTTGATTCCGATAGCATCTCTTTCATAAAAGCCAGTATCGGGATTTGGATTGGAGAACAATGCTTCACCATGGTGTGTTTAAGCTCTTTCTACAGATGTTGAGGTGTTAAGCAATTCTTCGCGCTTCCGTCTTTTTATCATTTACTGTAACATATTATTATTGATGCCAGACCCTTTGGCGCTCCTTTCGTGTCAAATGATTCCCTAGCTATAATGAGACATGGACTGCTACTTTACTTAGCTCTGGAGATGTTTTTATTAGCATCCTTCTGGCATAAGGAGTTTGTTGATCCAGTAATATAGCAATGTAAGTCACACAATTAATTAAACATGGTGGATTTAACAAATAAGTGACTTTCATATTTCTGCAGGTTGTAGGAAATTAAGGATATGCTGCTCTATTCATGTGTATCTTTGATCATAAGGAAGCTTATCATAATTATGGAGACTTTAATTACCTTATCAATCCGACGTGGAAATTGTTTTTCACCAAAAATTGCATGCATACTTATTCAAAATAGCTTCATTATTTCTGTATATCTAGATCGAATATGAATATAGGTCTGCTGGAAGGTTGGATCAAACGATCCTAGAAATAGTTTTGCTTATATTATACATGAAGTCCAATGGAAAGAAGTAACACTAAGAAATCTGGGTCACTAGTATCAGGTGGTCCAAATGAAGCATTAAATGTCTGTGGCTGTCAGAATGGTTCAATGACACTTCTGGAGGATTTTTGTCTTATTGAATTAGATTTGAATACATCCGAGTACTTCTTATATCCAGTGTAATTGAATGTATGTAAAGGATCTCGATTGGGTTGAAAACATTATGCCTCCTTTAAGGGACTTGTGTATCAGTGCATTGAATTGATTTGGATAAGTGGTGTTTGTTGAATATAGAAGGCCTGTTTGTGGTTGGGATAGAGAAGGCCTGTTTGTGGTTGGGATATAGAAGGCATGTCTGTAGTTGGGATAGAGAAGGCCTGTTTGTGGTTGGGATAGAGAAGGCCTGTTTGTGGTTGGGATAGAGAAGGCCTGTTTGTAGTTGGGATATAGAAGGCCTGTCTGTAGTTGGGATAGAGAAGGCCTGTTTGTGGTTGGGATATAGAAGGCCTGTCTGTAGTTGGGATAGAGAAGGCCTGTTTGTGGTTGGGATATAGAAGGCCTGTCTGTAGTTGGAATATAGAAGGCCTGTTGGTAGTTGGAATATAGAAGGCATGTCTGTGTGTAGTTGGGATAGAGAAGGCCTGTTTGTAGTTGGGATATAGAAGGTCTGTTTGTAGTTAGGATATAGAAGGCATGTGTGTAGTTGGGATATAGAAGGCCTGTGTGTAGTTGGGATATAGAAGGCCTGTTTGTAGTTGGGATAGAGAAGGCCTGTGTGTAGTTGGGATATAGAGTGTCTGTTGGTAGTTGGAATATAGAAGGCATGTCTGTAGTTGGGATAGAGAAGGCCTGTGTGTAGTTGGGATATAGAAGGCCTGTTGGTGGTTGGGATATAGAAGGCCTGTTTGAAGTTGGAATATTGAAGGCCTGTTCCAAGTTGGAATATAGAAGGCATATCTGTAGTTGGGATATAGAAGGCCTGTGTGTAGTTGGGATAGAGAAGGCCTGTTTGTGGTTGGGATATAGAAGGCCTGTTTGTAGTTTGGATATAGAAGGCCTGTTTGTAGTTGGGATATAGAAGGCCTGTTTGTGGTTGGGATATAGAAGGCCTGTTTGTGGTTGGGATATACAAGGCCTGTTTGTGGTTGGGATATAGAAAGCTTATGTTTAGTTGAGATATACAAGGACTGTTTGTGGTTGGGATATAGAAGGCCTGTTTGTGGTTGGGATATATAAGGCCTGTTTGTGGTTGGGATATAGAAGGTATGTCTGTAGTTGGGATAGAGAAGGCCAGTTTGAAGTTGGGATAGAGAAGGCCTGTTTGTGGTTGGGATATAGAAGGTATGTCTGTAGTTGGGATAGAGAAGGCCTGTTTGTGGTTGGGATATATAAGGCCTGTTTGTGGTTGGGATATATAAGGCCTGTTTGTGGTTGGGACATAGAAGGCCTGTTTGTAGTTGGGATATAGAAGGCCTGTTTGTAGTTGGGATATGGAAGGCCTGTTTGTACTTGGGATATAGAAGGCATGTCTGTAGTTGGGATAGAGAAGGCCAGTTTGAAGTTGGAATATCGAAGGCCTGTTCCAAGTTGGAATATAGAAGGCATATCTGTAGTTGGGATAGAGAAGGCCTGTGTGTAGTTGGGATAGAGAAGGCCTGTTTGTGGTTGGGATATAGAAGGTATGTCTGTAGTTGGGATAGAGAAGGCCTGTTTGTGGTTGGGATATATAAGGCCTGTTTGTGGTTGGGATATATAAGGCCTGTTTGTGGTTGGGACATAGAAGGCCTGTTTGTAGTTGGGATATTGAAGGCCTGTTTGTAGTTGGGATATGGAAGGCCTGTTTGTACTTGGGATATAGAAGGCATGTCTGTAGTTGGGATAGAGAAGGCCAGTTTGTGGTTGGGATATAGAAGGCCTGTTTGTGGTTGGGATATAGAAGGGCTGTTTGAAGTTGGAATATTGAAGGCCTGTTCCAAGTTGGGATATAGAAGGCCTCTTTGTAGTTGGGATATGGAAAGCCTGTTTGCAGTTCAGCTCATTTTTGGATAAGAGACTAGAGGTGAAACATTTCCTTTAATTCACAACACAAAGGATCCGTACCCATTAGTGTACCTATAAGGACTTAGAAATTTTTCGAAAATGGTAAATTGGAATTCCAGTATTATTCTTATATAATATGAATCATTAAGAAGTATATTTTCAACAAATAACAAAAATAATATTTAGAATATGGTAAAAAGTTGTTTTTTACAGTGATTCTTAACACATGTCATTCTGACTCTTAAAATGAGTAATTTTCACATATTTTCACAAAACTTTGAATAAAATCTTGATTTTTGAAGATACACTTAAATTGACTTGTCAGTATAAAACTACATTGTGTCTGTGCATAACAACCTTCACTAAGCAGATCAACCATGCATAGATACTTTGTAATCCTATTGTTTTGAAAGGCACCCTATTGTGTTCTTGTTTTTAAGAATGGATGACCTCCTACAGTCACTGACAGATTGAGGTGCTTCCGCAGGTCAGACCCCCTCTGATTTCACCTTTATTGTTTAGTATTGACACTATTGCATACAGTAGTTCAAACATGAAATGAGAGAGGGTCCTGGCTGCGGAAGATATACAATGTGAAAGTATAGCAACAAATTTAGTTTAAAAAAATAGGCCATATTGGATCTGCCAGACACCAAGGCAACAAACTATCAGACAAGTATCAAATGGGTCAATTTACTTTTGATTTATCAGTCATGCATGCCTCTGAAGGGGATACGTTGCAGAGGGACTGAGTTGATATCCATTTAGTCATTAAAGGGACACTGTTTGTAAGGTAGTTCTCATGCTAATGAACACTAAAATGTTTTAAACAAAGAATCAAATGGGTCAATCTTCTTTTAATTCATCAGTCATGTCTATCTCTTGAGATGATATGTTGAAGAGACACTGAATTAAAGGGACACTCCTTGTAAGGTAGTTCTCACCCAAAGAAACAAATAGGCCAATCTATCTTTGATCGATCATTCATGCATGCCCCTGAAGATGATATATTGCAGAGAAACTGAGTCATTATCCATTCAGCCATTTAAAGGGACATTGCTTGGAAGATAGTTCTCATCCTAATGAACACTAAACTATTTTTAACAAAGAATCAAAGGGTTGATATACTTTTGATTCATCAGTCATCCCTGCCCCTGAATGTAATATATTGCTGAGGGACTGAGTCAATATCCATTTACCCATTTAAAGAGACACTGCTTGTAAGGTTATTCTCAACTAATGGGTCAATCTATTTTTGATTCTTCATTCAATTGCCTACCCCTGAAGATGATATATTGCTGAGGGACAAAATCAATATCCATGAAGCTGTTTAAAGGGACACTGTGTGCAAGGTAGTTCTCACCAAAAGAAACAAAAGGGTCAATTTATTTTTTAAGCTTGTCCCAAAAGATGATATATTGCTGAAAGACGGAATCAATATCCATTAACCATTAAAGGGACACTGCTTGTAAGATAGTTCTCATCCTAAGTCAGCAAACTAAAATATTTTACTTCATAATAATTATATGTTATTCAATGGATAGATTAAAATACCTCCACTTGTTTGATAGCAAAACAATGGGTTTCAAACTCTCCTACATGCACCTTTTCAATTTTAACAAGCAACCATTTGACTTTATACCTTTAGCTTCAATTGAATTATTCTTTGAAAATGCCAAATAAATATATCATATATTGGAAAGTCACAACTAGATTTTTAATATTTGAGTTGAATACCTGGGTTTTGTGTTTTCAATATGTTGCCCTTTGTGTCCTACCTTTGATAATGATGTGAAATATGTCCTCTAAATTGAATATCCTAGGTTAAACCTACTGCATACCAACTGAAGTGATACTTTTGCTGAGATTCAAGATTAAGATTCTTAGATATATATTCTTATATTTTAGGGGTTGTTTTATGATTTGTGTTTTCAATATGTTGCCCTTGTGTCCTACCTTAATGAAATTTTGATATATCAATTGATTGAATGGTCAATATACTTAAAATTGTCATGAGTGAAGACTAACATACCCCTAACATGATATTTAGGATGATTTGCATCGGTATCAAGTTTCTTATACCTTTAGTCAACAACCTCTTGAAAGAGAATTGCTAAAATGAGATAAAGTTGAAAACAACAAATCCCTAATAGGGAAAACTATGCTATCCATTGTTTTAACCTGTCTCAACACTTCCAACTCCACTGGGTGATTCCGTAAGTGAGCCTAAAATCACCAAAAGTTTGCTTTAAAAAGAACATTTCTCATATTTTTACCTCATTTATTCTAGATCCTTTAAAATTGCCAGATTTCTGTCAAAATCTAGTTATCATTTTTTTGTTCGCTGTCTAGGTCCCACCTTAATAGTATTGCAAGACTTCGAAGATGTTATACCTTTAATCTTTTCCTCTTTTATATTTTCTGTCATGTGTGATCTTTGCCATCATTATTTCATTTATCTTCATTTTTGTAATTTGTCATAATTTGTGTAATAACTAATAAACAAATGATTCAGTTTAAAATAATCTATAAGGAGAGTTCTCATATTTTTCAACCTCAATTATACAAGATTTTACTTCACTATTCCTTTTTCAAAGCAAACTCCTTTAATATCATAAAGACCATCTTTCATTTATCTTCATTATTTTGTAATTTGTCATTTGTCATTGTAAATTGTAACCACCATATTATTCTATATAGAAAGCAAATCACAACATAATAAAGGGCATGTATTTCATCTAATTGGTTTTATTATGCTTCCTAGTACCATAATGTCAAACAAGTACACGCATTTTGCAAATGATTTTCAATATACAATTTATAGTTCAAGTGCTGGTACCGTAATAATTCTAAGCTATTTCATGATCAGAATTTTCTACATTGGCTTCCAACTTTTTATTATTGCTTTAATTCTGTGTGATACTCCAAAAATCCACCTCTGACAGGCATATATATTGTAATAGCTGGCATTGTTTAACATGCGAAATTAATTATTAAGATTCTATTTAATTTAGTCCACTCTTTATTGAAATCAATTTATACTTTGCTTCATTGAGAGTTTGTGTCATGACAGGAATCATTTGTAACACATTAATGATCAGAATAGCCTGGTATGATTTTTGTCATGATTATCCATACTATGTCTAACTTTTTCACAAATAACAATATCAATTATCAAGTCCTATATGAGAATATTTGTGGCGTGTGTGATTAACTCAATATAAATTCAGTTTTTATCCCTTAACAATATTCATTATTACAGTTAGGCTAGTATAAGGTCACCTAAGGTGTTTCACCCTCTAGCGTGCACTTAGCTAGAGTGCCTAGAGTAACTAGAGATGCCTGTAAATAGGTTTAACTAAATGATGCTTCAATCCAATTCATCTTCATGAATGTCAATCCAAGATGCAAGTTTCTACAATATTATGTATCATCTACAAAATCTGTCTATCCAGTGTAGCCTAGAGCCGAGGACAAAAGGGAGACTCCACGCTCATAGAAGCTGTGATCTTTTCCAGAGCCCTCACCAACGGTCTCAAAGTCTACGGTGAATAAAAGCTGAGCCCTGGTGGAGTTCAGATACACGGGAAGAGTAACGATACTGTCTGCCTTCTGAACCTTATCAAGCCTGAAATAAGAAAGAATACAGTTTACTTTAATTACCTATTTTATTTTGTTGGCATATTCTCGCGAAAAGGGAAGAAAAAACATATCATTCATTTTCATTACAACTAACATCATACTCGTACGAAATCCCATTATATTATAGGAACAATTGACGTTCAAAGAACATAAATCTGTAGGAGAATTTTATCACATAAATCTAAGATAATAGGACCATGGCTGATAGTTAGGATTCGTAAAGTTAATTAACCAAACAAAAAATAACTCCAATCAATCAATCAACAACATAATCCACTGGCCATTCAATCATTAATCGGTGAACAAACTAATCAATCAACATGTTCAAATTACCTAACTAAACAATCAATCAATTTGTTACTAATGAGCATTTGTAACCAGGTAGCTATGCTAATATGGGTTAATGATTGGCCAAATACACCTGAAGATCTTAAATGCAAATCTGCCCAAGTGGTATTTTCTAGATTCAATAAACAAGGAATTCTCCTGTTAATTTTCAGGATTATTTGGTGAATGAACCCTTTGTAATTTGTAATATGTCAGCTTTGTAAGTGGAATAATAATCAGGTCAATTTGTCTCATAATTGGAATTCATGCTAGGGGTTAGTAATTATAACTAGGGATATGAAATTATAGTTATTTTTAATTATTTATTATTTCTTCACATTCCACCATCAATTGAAATTCATTGTGAATGACCCTCATCCTTTTTAATGAAAAGATTATTTAAGTCTAAGAGACTAAAAATAGAAATAAGACAATTCTAGTTTATTTTGAAGAATCCTTCAACAAATTAAATTATACTTCTCATTTAATTCATTAATTCTAAGAGCATTAGTATTTTTTATTTTACACTTGTTGAAACAATCTAAAAAGCAACTGACGCCTCTATTCATTAAGTAATCTTCTAAATACTAAACCATTGGATCTGTACACATACAACTCAATTTTGAAATAAAGCAGGTGTAACCTTTTTCATACTTTTAATCAACTATTCTTTAAAGAAATTGAAAAACACTTTTTAAATATTCTGAAGATAATGTTAATTTAAATGTTCAAGTTTATATATACATTCACACTTGTTGCGTATCACTTGTCACGTGTGTGCACATATTACAGTTGTTGCATATCACTTGTCACATCTGTGCACATGTTACACTTGTTGCATATCACTTGTCACATGTGTGCACATGTTACACTTGTTGCATATCACTTGTCACATGTTGCATATCACTTGTCACATGTGTGCACATGTTACACTTGTTGCATAACACTAATCACATTAATCATTTTGACTCACCTGATCCAGCGTAGGGTAGTGAGTGGTAAATCAGTGGTGATTGTTGTACATAGTTGCAGTTTATTATTGGAGCACTTGGCACCTTGCAGTTTCAAGCCAGTAACACCAAAGCTACAGTCGTCCAGATTGACATTGGATTTACCATCTGAAACCTCCACCTATAAAAAGCACAGGAAAATGAAGATGGGACCTACAACAATGCTAATAACATCAATGGGGATTGTGTATGTTCACAAATAAAGAATTTTAGGTAATATTTGGTGAATTTCAGGCATTTCTAACATAGTGTTCCATTGGAAAGTTACAGAATACTGGAAAACCTGATTTATTTCTTAACAATTTGAAAGTGGTAAACCTCACACAAGTTGTTGGGGAAAATAATTCCACATGACAATTCAATTTGTGCTGTAAATCGTTGTGTTATACACCTTAAAAAGCTAACATACCTGTAGGAACAACTCCTCAAGTGACCAGCTGTTTGCCTGTGCAACATACTGCCTTGTTGCTGTGATGTAAGCCTCTGGAATAAACAGACCACCCAACCACACTTGCAACGACTGAAATGGAATGAAGAGGCATGATAGTATAATGTATAAAGTATATTCACTAAATACAGCTTTTGACAATATATTTAAAGTCAGATTTTGTGTGGATTTATCAACATAAATTGGGTATCATAGATCTTCGAGGACGGAGGTCTATCGGGCAATTTAATACACTCTAATGTATTCAATTTGTTTTTTTACGATACTTCTTGCCAAAATGGAGAAAAAATTCAGTTTACAGATACGGATAATCATTCTGCATTGTAAAATACTACAGTAGAACCTGTGTATGTGGAACACCTTTTATACAGCAAAATACTGTTCCACTTTTGAGGTGTTTGATTTACAGAAGTGTTCCACTTCACAGGTTATATTCTACTTTGTACATACCTTCAATTCCTTAGCTCCTCCAGACTGTGAGGCAGATGCAACATTCTGGAGTTGTTTGATACGCTCCCCAAAATCTACTATCCACTGTATGACAGTCAGTCCACTTGGTACAGTGTAGCGCCTCCACAGTGACGGGATCATCCCTGAAAAATACAACCAAACACATGACTGAGGTAATCTGAGAAAAACAGAGAGCCACATATCCGTCTGACATTGAATAGTCTATGGTACATTTTTTATCCTGATATCTGTTTTGACATTTTTTCAATAATACCTTTAGCTAAATCGCTCATTAGATTTCTATGGTGATTGGTTGGTTTCTTCTCTCCCGTGCAGATGAGGATGACATCCTGCAAGTCACGTCGCACATCAGCCAATAGCTGGACACCTGCATTCACTTCACGTTCAAAGAAGCGGAATAACGGATCTTTGATGTTATCCACTGTGCGCCTCATGCTGCTCAGACTCTGTAAAAGTAACAAAAAATTTCATTTCTAATCATTAAATTTCTTCAGGGATATTTCACTTGTTTTAACATTCAATTGACCCAATATCTCATATACCTAGAGAATGTGACTTAATGACATTGCAAGAGCCCATAAAATATTTTTTTAGTATTAGTTATTTGATTTTCTTTTACTAAATACAGAAATAATATGTGAATAATAGTATGTGTGTTATCACAAATACCATCTCTATGCTACATAAATATCACTCTAACCCAGAATTCTAACCCAACATGTACATTGTCTTAACTGTATAAAATAGAAACCCTGAAATATGAAAAATAGAGCTATAGAGATATATATGTATACACAGGATACATAAATCATATAAAATGTTCTGAAGAGCTGTGTATATGGAGGAAGGGAGGGTAAGTGAAGGTTGGACTTAAAACTGTAATGGTATCACTACCTGTTTCATATAAGTGGTCTTGTCATATACAGCTAGAAAGACCAACTTTAAAGCAATGAAACATTAAAAGAGTCACCAAGGTGATCCAAAGTTATCTTTGATGCATACTATTGGAATGGAAAGTGTATGTGCAGTTGACTACTCAGGAATTAGTGATGGAATATCTTTGTGAAAAAAGGAGAGTGTTTTCTGTTTAATCAAAGGCTCAATAATAGGTTAATCTTTCCTGTATACCAAATATCAAACACTAGCTTTTTATCAGGGTTTGGCGTAAAAAAGTGAGGGGAAAAATTTAGAAAAGTAGTGGATATAAAAGAGTTCTATTTTTCGACATAAAAAGAACCACCACAAAATATTCATCATGACCCACCACAAGATATAATTGTATTAAGATTAAATATACTTACAATCTGCAAAACATCGAAAATGAGGATTAGTACTGTTATTGCATGCAATACTATGAATGAGAATTTCAACTAAAAACTTATTCTAATCATTCAGCATAATAAAATCGTAATGGGCATATTGATGAATAAAATTCAGCAAAGTAAATATGCAATCAAAATAAAACAAGACAAAATTAAGCAGCAATTTCTAAATTAAATCCAAAAATGTTGCCATGTTAGTAAGAAAGTGCCATTTATAGCATGTTTATGTCTTACCTTAGGTACAAGTTTAAGCCACGTCATGACAGATGCCTGCAGGGTGCGCATCCAGGCAGGACGACCATCAGAGACCTCTTTAGCCTTCTCCTCCGTACCAGTCCCATATGCCAGCTCATCGTCGTCTTCTAGAAGCTGCATCTTCAACAACTTGGCTATCATCTCACCACCTGGGAAGCACGAAATATTAAGTGATGGGCATGGCAGTAATGTATTACATTAAAACATGAGAATCTGAATAACTCTACACAATGCATCTTTTATCCTTATTGCTCATGGTTAGGGAGGCACATCTGCCCCCCATTTAAGGAAACCTGTTTCCTAGTTTATTTTTGATCTGAAACTTTCTGGGTTTTCTTGAAATTGAATAGGGCATGTTTTAACGAAACAAAATATGACTCTAACCCCCCTAGGAGGAAAGTTAGAGCTGGTTACTGAAATAACCAAATTGTCAGTACTTTTGACTAGGAACGATAAACGCCTTCATTTTCTTCCTCAATAATGGCTCAAATATATATAACCTTTCTGATGATACCTTATACAACATCCTATGATGTTCGTTTCTGAGATCATAGGGGAGGGGTGGGGGGGCAACCGTTGGTGTAATTCTCTAGTGTAACTGCTTAAGGGTTTAAGGGTTAAAATCATTTTTTATACTCTCATTCTTAGGAAGACTCAAGCAAACTGGCAATTTTGAATCTCACATTTGTGCCTTGATTTCAGTTGAAATTACATGTATTTGAACTGACATCATGTCAGAACTGACATCAGAAATGTTTGTTAATTTCTTAACCTAATTAATACAGGTCAATGGTAACAAGGATGCAAATGTTGGTGTCATTACTTACTTTGTGTTGTAAGAAGGACAGTTTCTGCACTGTTAGGCAATCCTAGCCAACTGGGTGTTTGTTGGTCCATCAAAGTGTCTGTCCACTGGACAAACTGTTCACGCCTGGAGAAATAAAACACTTACATTTTATGTACATATGATTATGTTTTCTAATCAGTAATGAATTACACTAAAAGAACAAGTAGTATCTATTTTATTTCATATTCTGTATACAACAAAGGAACAACACATTCCTGGAACAAATACAGGGTGTCCACATAAAAGAAGTAAAGGGACATGTAACATATTTCAAGGGTCAATTTATTTGTTTACCTTATTCCGTCAGGCATTGTAATACTTTTGCCAGAGCCATCTATGTTTGACACAAGAGGGAAATCTCCGTCAAAACTCTTCAAGGTAAACAGCTTGTTGAGGAAGGCAGTCAGCAATCTCTGAAAACAACAGGTTCAAGAATATTTACACCAAATACTGATTCCAAATAAATGTTCTGTATAATGTGTTACTTGGTTTTAAGCTGTATACAGTTTTGTATTTTGTCATATTGTAGAGTAATATTGCTCAAAGAAAAACTGAGGTAATTCTTTTTCTTCATGGTTTGTTCATGCCATTATCTACTTATCTAATATCCTGGTATAGGATGCATGCCATATTGACATGTATTTAGTTTAGCATTTACCACCTAAGAAAGTTGACTTCCCAGGTTGCATGTACCCTTCAACAATTCCTAAAAAAGCTTTTAACATGTCAAATGTTTAACGTGTCAAAGTCTTGAGTAATCTTGAAAGGTTTCTTATGCATTTAAAGTCCCCGTCTAAAGTTTGAAAATATTTTTTTATCATTCATTGAAATTTCTTAATCACCAAATATTTCTTAATGCATTTCAAAAAAGATTATCTTTTTAACACCAATGCAAAGGTTGAACAAAGGACACACTATTTCAATAATAAAATGCCATATTTAATGGGCCACTTCAATGTTTTAACATATCAAAAATATTTTGAAACATTAGTGATGTCACTAAGGTACCAAAAACTTTTTGAAAAAAATTGAAATTTTTTTTTCGATGTCAATCTTTTCTAAATATGTTAGACTTTCATAAAAAAACAATGTTGATTGTCTAACCAGGTTAAAAGGAAGAATAAATTATGTTTTAGATATCATTGTACCATTGGTTTCTATGAGAACTAAAATTTTGAACTGCATTTTTCTTAGAACCATTTTCATGCACTAATAAGTTCATTTCTCGCTTATTTATGAACCGATTCTCTTAATTTTTTCGGCAAAAAACATGGGAGGATGAATGCTATGCATTGGTATGAAATGTGGCTAATTAAAAGATATGAGTGACCTCTAAAAGTTGGTTTTAAATAAATTCACAAATTTTGGAACAAAAAGTCTATCAAAAACCACTTTTTGAAATTTAAAAAAAAAGTTTCACATATCACACTTTGATAACATTGGGTAAGACTACAATATAAGCCAAAGTGGTTTAAACTTTATATGGGGCCTTTAAGGAAGATTACAAGAAGCCCTACCTGATCAAAGTCATTGTCAATCTTGCCTCCATAGATACATTGAGAAAGCAATGTTCTGAGGGCATCCCATGGTACCTTCTCAGGTGGCAGGTTGGTACGGCCCTGGAATATAATATATGTAAATAGGATGGGATATGTACACCATTTGTGGTTTATATTTACTCCAACTGGTTATACAGGCTACCCCTACTACAAGTTAACAACAAACCATTAAATACACATTGAATGAGATGAAAAACAACATATAATATGAATATTTGTAAACCTACATGTATACTAAAAGAATAATTGGACCCACGGTCCTGTGCTCACACAGTGTAGTTGACGTCAAAATCAGCAATTTCTCGGAAACCGGGCGAATTTGGGAAATGGCGATGATAGGTCAAATAGGCATTATGGATATGCATAAATGAATGTGGATATGACTCAATCTGAATAGCAGTTTTAATTTGTGCGGCCAATGTTGACGGACGGACGGACCAACGGACAGACGGACGCCTGGTCGATCCCATAGGCTCACTGTGTGAGCCAAAAATATGCTGTGTTTCCTACATATACAAATTCTTGTTCTAAATATCGCAATTGATAAAGTGCCACAGGCAGTCTGCTCAGCTGCATTTAATTAAGTCTAATGGTGTACACATCTGTGATTTCAACAATAGAACATTATTTAAGCTATTTAATTGAAAATAAGCCAATGGGGTATATACATTGTACGATACAATATGGATTGTCTCAGATGTTTAAATGACATAGATAAGTGGAGAATTCATTAACTCCTTCAAATAAAGCTGAATTTATATGAGAATTGTCATGAAATTATTGTAAGTGTTGTAAGAATTGAAACAGGTTTATCCTTTGGTTTACTCAGGCTTAATACTATTATTTTTATAAATATTTAAGTTAATTACCATAGCAACGGATTCAATCCAGACATCAATGGTGTCACATGCGCAACGCAGATCTGATTCATTGAACTCATATTTCTTGGACCAACCCAATGGGGAGTAACGCAGTCTCTCCTGTACAATTGCATGGAACCATGCCAATAGGAAGTACAATCTAAAACATGGAAAATGGAAAAACTAAAATGACTTGAAACAAAGCAACATGCAGTGTTAGACAAAATTAAATTGAACTAAACTTTGGGTTCAGGATTGGATACTTTTTCCCACAAATTATTTGCCTCTGAGATAATACTGTACATGTAATACCACAAAACCAGTCCATACCTTGCCCTTTCATTGGGTGCTTTACACATTCTTGATGCAGATATTGTGTTGAATGTACGCAGAAGGTTAGCCCGGACACCTGGTGGGGGTTCATATACAAAGCATCGTCCAGCACGCAACAAGTTCACTGGAAGCTACAAACACAAAAAATACGTCCTTAGTTTGAAGCATTCTACTTTTCACATAAATTGATTGATGAGGTATAGTTTTCATTGACATTCAAATGTTTACATTTTGGTCATTGATTTATTTGTTTACAAATACATTATGGTGAACTAATATGTCAGAAAGGTCATATCACATGACTAAATAAAAAGTATACATAGTATCAACATGATATCTTTTATGTGTTATTTTTTGTTTGTTTCATTGATTCGGGGTCAGGTTGCCATATCAATTTGTCCAGACTAGCCATGTGAGATCACATGTGAAAGATTAATTGATTACTCATCACATATTGGACATTGATCTTATTCCTGGTATGATGTATTTCCTGTAACTAAAACCTGGAAATCGTTACAATAATTCTGACTTCTTATCAAAGGGTGATCAATAAGTAATGGACGCTTTTTACAGACACTTTTTACAGACCAATCAGTTTGATTTTTTGTGGGTGATATATTATTCAATTATCTATCAACTCTGAAGATTTTAAGACAAAACTTAATATATGTTGATATATCTTCATTTCTGTGAAGGAGGCAGGTACCCCTGGACCAACATTTACATCACATATTTTTTTCTATAAATTGGACGTATTTCAGTTATATTTGAACTTTTTTTTATGCCTTATTTCTTTTCATACTAATTATTTCTATAGAGAAAGGATGCAAGTTTAATGACATTGATGAAAAAAACAAGGTGTGCAATGCAGCTTGCCACCATGTCAGATAATAGATTTGGCTTTGTATTTCAATCTTGTGTTAAGAGGATGATGAGGAAGTGTGTAGCATTCAATGGAACTTATCTAGAGAGCCCTGTAGAATGAAGGTGGCATTTGAATGCCACATAGTGATAACAAAATATTCAATATCACTTATTGCGTATCGAAATGCTGCAATTCATGACCATCGTGGTTTATTTTGTTCAATCTGCATTCAACTGCATTACATATTAAATTAGCTAAAATAGCTTCAAAATGTGTGACGTAAATGTCGGTCCCAGGGAACCTATACCTCATAACAGAAATAAAGTTATATCAAAATGTATTACATATTTTGTCTTCAAATCTTCAGAGTTGATAGATAATTGAATTATGTATTACTGGTAAAAAAAATCAAAGAGATTGGTCTATGCATGTAAAAAGGCGTCCATTACTAATTGATCACCCCTTGTACATTAGCACAATTGAAATTTTATAATTCCTTTATATTTTCACTTTCTTCATTCAAACCTTTCAAAGTCAATGGAGACAATATGTTAATATCCTTTTGGCAAATTATCGCAAACAAATTGAGCTAGAGGAAAAAAAACCATTCAAATTTTCAAGATTCATTTAATCAAACACATTCTCTCTTTGGGGGCCTATACATGAACTACTAAATACATCTAAGCAATTGTCCCCAAAGTTTAAGAAACAGTGTATAGTGGTTGGTTTAAATGATGCAATGTAATGCAAAGTATAAGTCAAATCAACTATATCCTAGTGTCTCCTGAATCCTCTCATTGCGATTCCACCCTAAAGCCTCCCCTAATCACACCCTGCCTCTTATATTGGTAAGATCGAAGTATAAATAGTTTTCTTCATACCTTGGGGTTGATCTCCATTGTCAAGAAGAGTCTGAAGCCAGGATGAGGGGTCAAACTGTGGAGTTTCTTTTCCAGTTGCACAAGCCACTGTGGGGCCAAGTGTACATTCTTCAACATTACCCAGCGCCCAGTTTTAGAGGCTGAGTTAATTGCCTTATCTGCCTGGCTAAAACCCTCCGCAGATCCTTATCAATGAAATACAACATATTTAGTAATATTTGTAATACCGTATGTTTTATAAATGGATGTAATGAGATAAACTATTGAAATAGGGCCCTCCAAAACATGAAGTCCCAGGGTTCAACAAAGAAAATGGAACGTATGACATTCAGGGACAAATGTATTCATATTCATGGTAATGTGAACTTTCTCAACAATAATCAAAATGTACCTATAGCAATGGCTGTCAATGGCTGGTTGTTCTCAGAGGCGAGATCATCAACACGTCCTGAGGCATCATACCCAGGTACAGAGCACATCAGAATTGGGGTGTGTGCCTTGATCTAAATAGTGAAAAGCAGATATTAATTAGAATATTGAGTCCTTGACCAAACAACTGATTCTTATTTACTCGACCCGATGAATAATCATTTTTGAAACATAAAATTTGTTAACATGATATTTACTTACATATATTTCAGCGCAAAATATATCATATACAAAAGAAGTGTTACATATTTCAATACATACCTCAGACTCTACAACATGGCCAAGGTTCAACTCCTGCTCAGAGACATGTAAGAAGTTATGCCCCAAGGCTGCTTGCACAAACGTTGTTGCTGAGGCTATGAGCCTATCAGGTCTGAATGTCTGAACCACCAACATGTGCTGCATTGCCTTACCCACTGGAGCTACAAACAGAAATGGTCTTGTATTGTATGTCATGGCGGAATCACAATTGTTTATGGAAGCATATTCAACGGTATTTCTTTGTGGTATTTCAAGGGAGCACCCTAGTTTCTACATGCTTTTTCATGGTAGCTTCATGAATATTTTTCCAGTATGATATAATATGGTAACATAATGAGATGTCACTTACAAGTCGATGGCTCGTCTGCTACATCAGGCACATTGTGTTCAGCTGCAGTGGATTCTAGCCAAGACATGAACTCCTACAAAACAGGGGTTCACAGTTTGTAATTCAGGGACATCCTATGATTAAAGGATCACACACTTGAAGCATCCTATCAAATAGGTGGCGTAATTATTAACCCTTAGCAATCTGGACCATTTCACTTGGGTTGGATAAGAGTTATAATATAGATGGAGTTACTATATAAATGTTACGTAAGACCAAAAAATAAACTGAGTGGTAACTGAACTTACCGGATTGTTCCGGATCTTGTTTGGTAGGGATTTGAAAGCAGGCAGTTTGGTGAGGCTCAGCAATGAGGCTTGTTGCTGTGGGGTGAGGCCTTCAATGTTTACCCCACCTTGCTTCTCTCCTATGATTCCTTCCTGACTACGTAGGAAGTGTTGGAACTCATTGTCGTACATGGGGTCTCTGGAAGTAGAAATATTAAACACATTTCATCTAAGTTTTCATAATGTATCTCATGGAAAAATTGAAAGAAGTATATAATTTAGTCAATAATAAACCCAACTTGTTTCTTCCAAAAAATAATAATTTCCCCTATATATTTATTTTACATTGTACATATCAACAAAAATGGGGGGTGGGACGGGAATTCATTGTATGATGCATGAACTCACCCCATTCCTTTAAGGTTAATCCTTGCTAGCAGTACAGCAAACACTATCCTATCCTGGTGAAGCATACCACAAGACACTCGGCAGAATGTGATCTGAAACAGTGGACATCATTACATTTACAATTGCTTGGCAAATATTATCAATACAAACATTAACTTGAAACGGCATAATATCAAGAATTACCAATACAAAATATATAAGTTATTGCATTGTCAAACTGATTTACAATGCTTAACCAAACTGTCTCAAAACAGGGATAATACAGACATTTTCAAGAAATAGCCTAGAGTCCAAAATATTTTTTCATACCTGGAATAGATCCTCTGTGATGATTTTCAGACGTTTTGAATATTCCTTGACACCCTCAAGTCGCTTGTTGTTGCTGAGAATGGAGTTGAAGATATCCAAGAAGAAATGAAGGGCATACTGGTACAGGAAGTGAACCTGAAAGAATTGAATGTGAAGAGAGAAGGAATTACAAGAATTGTGTAGTCTATTGATATGTTAAACTTGAACCTTGATGAATTTCAAATCACATAATGTACCTCAACATACACTAACCTGGTTGAGAGACTCCAGTGTGAAGTAGATGCTACTACAAGACTGAGCTAGGGGTACATATTCCTTAGATGTTGTCTCCACTTCAGCCATAATAATGTCAGTCTCTTCAACTTTCCTTGCTACCTCTGCTGACTCATTCTTCAGAGTTTCAAGATGGCTGATGATACTGTCGTCATCTAGGATCTTGCCCTTGACGTCATTGAGGGACTGCAGCAATGACTTCTCAAGTTGGCGAAGTCTCAAGTGGAACTCACCTATTGGGAAAATAATTCAGTATGTTAAACTGGAGCAATTTGGATCAATTTAAAAAGCATGGTACACAAGAAGCAAAAAACTATGTCAATTAGGGGGTGATGAAAGTGAAAACTAGTTGCCATTTTCAAATACATTAAGATCAGCACTGCATGTGTTAGTCTTCTTTTTTTCAGCCATTTTTCAGTATATGTTCATGAGCTGGGTAAACCTTACATAACCTCATACATACCTTGTAGTTTGAGGAGGTCAGACCTCTTCTCATCTACATCTGGCCTCTCTGCCTTGAGCACCTGGTTGAGGCACTGGGACTGGAGACTGCTACGTGTCACTGTGAAGTTAACAAACGTCACTCTGGAGCACACATCTGGGGCAAAGTCAACCTGGAATATATTACATGGAGAAATCAGCGACATTGACAGTTTATGCGCTCATATCTTGGAAAATCAAATCAAATTTTAACATTTTTCATATTGTGTATGCTTCAGTATTTATAAAAGAATAGAAATGAGATTGATAATGCGACATTCACTTTCCAATCAAACAATATCTGTAATTCTTAATTACATGTATTCCTTTTTGAAAATTACAGTACTCTTCATGTACAGCCAGTACTGCAAAGGTTAAATGCCAGATCTATGTACTTAAGTACTCACAGTGGGATCTCTAGTTGAGAGGAAGATGGTAAATGAGGGTGAAAGATCAATGTCTTGGTCTCCTAGAGAAATAAGGACACGTCCTCCAGTACGACGCAGCTCTCTGTTCAGTACAGGGTTCAGGATTGGATCATAACTCTCAACATCCTGGACCAATAGCGGGTTGCCAAATCGAAGGGCACTCTCAAGGTTCTTACGGAATGCATCATCAAGGAAGCTGAAATAACATGTCAAATTATGAAATAACATGTTAAATTATGAATTAACATGTTAAATTATGAAATAACATGCTAAATTATGAATAAACATGTTAAATTATGAAATATCATTTTAAATTATGATGAAACATGTTAAATTATGAATAAACATGTTAAATTATGAAATAACATGAAATTATGAAATAATATGTGAAATCATGGAATAATATGTTAAATTATGAATAAATATGTTAAATTATGAAATAACATGTAATTTATACTAATAAGCATGTAGGCCCCAGTCCCTCCAAAATACACAACACTTCCCAGTGATGACTTCTTTGAAAATAAAGTCAGATTCTATTACCTAGTCTTTGTGATCTTCCTGTCTTTGTATTCATTCAGAAGGAACTCAGTGGCCTGGCCTGAGGGGTCTATGATGAGGGGGTATCTGTTGAACCTCTTCAACATTATGGCATTCTCAGTACAAAGGTCATCGGCTGGGAGAGAGTTAGCCTGCCAGCGCAAACGCTCATCAGCATTAGACAGGTACTGAAAGTCAGAAATACACAAATAAAGCCAAATTATATCACTTTCACTATCAACTCTAAGTGAATTGCAACTAACGATGAATGTAACATTAAACCTTCTTAGTGAAAATGTTGGATATATTACCTCTGTTCTGGCTAGGTCATGCCTGAACTGGATATGGGCTTGCTGTAGATGGGTACACCATTTTGTGAACAGACTTTGCCTCATGTGCTGGTCAAAGTAGCCTAGAGAACAAATATATTAACATGACGTATATTCATTAACTCTGTATGTATGCTTAGTATGAGATGTGAAAAAAGAAGCAAATTGAAATAGGTTTACCAAATAAAGTATTCTGTGAAAGAGTAATCAAAATTTTTTGTTGAAACTTTTCCATATCAAAATTCCATAATTTAAGTGTGTAATTACTTGACCAAAAGCATTATTTTCATCAACAAAGAATCAAAGTAAAGGATACAAATCACACATTCATTGATTGACCGTATGCATACTTTTTTGTATTTTCATTTTATTTTTTCTTAATTCATTTATCTTTTCAGTTTGTATCCAGTTTCCACATTTCAAATCTCACTCTCTTATCTTACGAAAACTGCTTCAGATTTCTAAATTCGTTGACCACTTTAGCCATTTTTGAAGAAATTCCCTGACTTTCCCAAAGAGTTTTTGAAATATGTTGTACTGACCAGCATAAGCCATGAAGGCTGAAGAGAGGAGGACGTCTCCAACAATGGTGGACATCTGGTTCTTGAATGTCTCACTGCCAGCCTCCCAACGTTCTCTCTCATTACCAAGGCTTTTCAATAAAGCTACACTTCTCTCAACCTAAAATTTGAAACAACTTCTATATGAAGATACAAAAGAATATGAATTATGGTAAATATACAAGATGCACAAATGGTATGGGGGTCAGTTATAAGAGGTGTACAATCAATTTTGTGCATAATATTTTAACATTGAAAATGAGATCTGAACTAAATGAACAGTACATACTCATATAATTTTAGATTTTATACAGTATCAAAATAATTCATTCATTTGTTTTTAAATTCTACCTTAGCCTCTACAGCAGCAAGGCTGGACTTGATGGCCTGAGCTTGACTGATAAGCTGGGCATATTCCTCCTTGTAGTTGGCAATACTCTGCTCTAATTGGGCAACCAGTCTGTTCATCTCCTCTGCTTTGGACCTGTTAACATTGGCACTTTCCTCCAAACTGCTCAGTTCGTTCCTCAGTGGCTCAACTCTGCTCAACATGTCAGCATATTGAATCTGAAATAGTGCGTGTTATATGTGAAGATGTATAGAAAATGTGAAAGAAGGGAGTTAAACTGCCAATATTGAGGAATGGTAAAGAATGACTGGACAAAAGAATGATGAGATTATATTAGGCACTAAACATATCATGCAAAACTTTATTACATATCATTTCAGAATTCAGAATATGGGTGTAAAATGGATGATTATTATATTGGTAATATTGGTATTAGTTCCCAATTAGAAATGTCTATATGAGTCAATATCTAGCATAGAAAGCATGGAAACTGACTCACCTGTGCAATAGCCCACTTGACAAGGGGACCACATGCCAAACTGGCCCTGTTCACTTTCTCAAAGTTGTAATCTGGGTTGCTGATGTACTTGGACATCATCTTCTCGCGAATCTCATCCCTGGATAAAGAGGATAAATTGAAGACTTTCACAAATCACCTACAGTACTAAATTTCTTTTTATTTTATTATTATTTTATTGTGATCATATTAACAGAGAACATTTTGTGTGACATACTACACAAATATAAGAAATAAGAAAATTTTTGAACTTTGGATAAGTTAACATATTTTCCCTTTCATTTGTCAATTATGTGTACCAAATGAATCACAAAATAGCTTTCAGATTTGAAACATAGGAGACATGTATTGGTGGAATTAAATCAAATAAAAAATAAAATATGGCTTCTTTGTACAATTTCTGAAATTTTGATCAATTTGGGTCAGTTTTATTTAATGAATCAACGAATAGAAAAGATGTTGAACAAAGAATTAGTAAAGATGAATTCCTAATAAGGAACAAAATAACACAAATCAAATGTGGTAGAGTTGCAGAAATGTTTAAAAATGGAAAAACTAATATAGTATTATATACGAACTAAACCATGCCCAACACTACACCTAAAAATGAAATAAAATTAATGTAAACTGCACACCACTGAGAAATTTTAAATAATAGGAATAACACATGGCTAGACCCGAGAGAACAAGCATGTTTAATATGATCCTTTCAATAACAAAGCATTTCTTCTCTTTAATTCCCCTAATTTTAATACCCATATTTGATAGTGGAGCAGCATGTGATAGGATTTTTTGAGTTTTAGTCAACATCCACACTCAATTTTGTGTCTAACCCCCCCCCCCCACTCCAAGTTATTCTACATTATGCAACTACTTTCAATGTATAATTGCCAGGGTATCTGGACAACTCGGACCCAGGACAACTCGGACCCAAGACATCTCGGACCCAAGACAACTCGGACCACTTTTTAAAATTATGATTTTTATCATTATGTGTGGTTTTATTTTCATTTATGAAAATTAATACATATATTATATATTGTGGCTTCATATTTTGTATTAATTTGATGAAAATGTTTTAATTTGACTTATTTGATGAAAGTTATGAAGGAAGACCAGTAAGAGAATATTGAAGCTGAAGACCCAAGACAACTCGGGCCATCTTTTGAAATTATAGTTGATTTAATTTAAAACAATTTCATCGAATTAACAAAATATATAAATAATATATGTAAAAAAACATTAAACAAAAAATTAGAACCCCATACAATGATAAAAACCATCATTTCAAAAAGTGGTCCAAGTTGTCTTGGGTCTTTAGCTTCAATAATTTCTTACATCTTAACTCTCATCAAAACATTAATTTAAAACAATTTCATCAAATTAACATAATTACTCTAGTAGCTCATGCTGGTTGAGTATGCACTTCTATGTCCAGAGATTTTCTCTTCAGAAATCATCTTTGTGAAGGTCATTGATCAATTTTGGCTTGGTAACATATTTGCCACAGAAGGCGAAATAGGTCAAATGGCCACACCCTTTTTTACGTGAATACTCCCCCCCCATTTTTGCATCTCCGGAACCGTTGAACATACAAGGTTGTGTGACCACTCAAAATGTCCGGAATGGCCACATTATAGGGGGTCAATAATACATATGTATTTAAAAAAGTCAATGGATCTCAAGATATTTGCCAAATCAGCGAAGGAAACAAACTTTTTTGGTTGTTGAGTTGGCCAAGAGGTCTTAGGTGAATGGGTACCCTAAACCACGAGGTTGCGAGTTTGAGACACGTGTGCTCCGTATGTTCATTCTTTTATGAGTACCATATCTAGTATCTACAAGGAATGCTGATGAATAATGAGTATTGGATATCGATTGAGTTTAATTATAAACCACAAGGTTGTGAGTTTGAGAGGCATGTGCTCCTTGTGTTCATTCTTTAATGAGTACTAGTATCTACAGGGTGGTCCAAAAAAATTGGAACATTTGTTAATTGAACACAAAACCTTTATTTTTCCTCTAAAATGCACCCAAATTTTACTGAGTATTGTTCAATCACTTATTTATCTGATGTAAAGTCTATAGGTGCAAACAACAAAGTTAATGCATGAAACTAGACAATGTTTGATATGACCCCCTTTCTCCTGAATTACAAGTGAAGCCTGGGACTTAGTTTTGAAATGATTCATTCACTCTTCTGCTCGTGCGATTTTGTCCAAGCCATCTTGATTAAAAAATTCAGCTTGAACAAACTACTTATATGTTTGCCTTGGAAGATCAAATATATGAACATATTCAACATTTTTTTACCCAAATTGATGGGTATCAAGCATATTTTGATGGCTATTGTTGGTTATATTACTGATTGAATATTCTCCAGAAAGAGGCCAGGGCAGTCTGTTTTGACTGGTTAATGAACCCTCTCCCCTTTTTTGTTCTAATATGAATAATATTCATTGAATATATGTATATCAATATCATAAAGGAGTTTCCCAGAACACAAATGATATATTATATTATGTGTGCTTAGAGGTGGTCTTTAATAAAGCCTTGTAAAGAACTAGTCAGTTTCCCCTCCACTGAAAAGTGGAAACAATGATTTTGTCAGTTTAGTAGCTATATGGGTTATGCAATCACTCACCTCTGACATGTTCTTTCTTTCCTACTCTTAAATATAATGATTTGGGGTATTCTTAAGTTGACAATAACATAATCCTTGTTAATACTTCATGTCAACTAAATATGATTTATAAAATGTGTATAGCAATCAACATGTTCATTAAAGCTTTGAAATAAAGAATATATGAAAAAGTAGCTGCGAAATTGACAAGTGTATATTTAAGAAAAGGGTGTTACGCGGTATAGGGCATACATTCATGGTTGCGCGGTATTTGTGATACAGGTGAATATGCCATACTCACCTGCGGTATATGGCATATTCCGCAAGTGAGTTTGCGATATTCCGCAGTGAATATGCGATACATTGATTTCAGTGAATACCCGATACTCACCTGCGGAATATGTCATACTCACTTGCGGAATATGGCATATACCGCAGGTGAATATCACATATACCGCAGGTGAAAGCGAAAAACAGAAAGTGTTGGTTTGATTGGTTGCGAGAATCGACTCTAAATGTAAAACTATACGCTGGATTACCAATATATTTAGTGCGTCGAGTACTAATATATGAATCCTGGATTGATTGAGTAAGTTTATTACGCGAGATTGATGACTGATACTTCTGCTAAGTTAATATATTCGATACACAGTACTGTTGATTCAATAATCATTATAATAATCTATAACGTTTTACTTGTTCGTTCAATCGATGCAATTGACAATTGCGTACTTCCGCATTACGTTCTCATTGGTTAGTGTATATGCCATATACCGCAGGTGGATCTGTCATACACCCCAAGTGAATATGCCATATTCGTTGCGGAATATGACATATTTTTGTATCGTGTTTACCGCATAACAAAGGGGGTCATATCAAACATTGACTAGTTTAATACATTAACTTTTTGGTTTGCACCTATAAACTTTACATCAGAGAGATAAGTGACTGAACTATGCTCAGTAAAGTTTTGGTGCATTTTAGAGGAAAAATAAAGGTTTTGTGTTCAATTAACAAATGTTCCAATTTTTTTGGACCACCCTGTAGAGACTAGTACTCATTAAAGAATGAACACAAGGAGCACATGTGTCTCAAACTCACAACCTCGTGGTTTATAATTAAACTCAATCGATATTCAATACTCATAATACATCAGCATTCCTTGTAGATATTAGATATGGTACTCATAAAAGAATGAACATACGGAGCATACGTGTCTCAAACTCGCAACCTCGTGGTTTAGGGTACCCATTCACCTAAGACCTCTTGGCCAACTCAGCAACCAAAAAAGTTTGTTTCCTTCGCTGATCTGACTAGATAGAGGCTGCGGATTCAGTCTTAAATGATGCAGGATAGATGAAAACTGTTGTGCGTAACATGCTAAAATCAGTTTTTGGCAAATATCTTGAGAACCATTGACTTTTTTAAATACATATGTATTATTGACCCCCTATAATGTGGCCATTCCGGACATTTTGAGTGGTCAAACAACCTTCTATGTCCAACGGTTCCGGAGATGCAAAAATGGGGGGGTGAGTATTCGCGTAAAAAAGGGCGTGGCCATTTGACCTATTTCGCCTTCTGTGGCAAATATGTTACCAAGCCAAAATTGATCAATGACCTTCACATAGATGATTTCTGAAGAGAAAATCTCTGGACATAGAAGTGCATACTCAACCAGCATGAGCTACTAGAGTAAATATATTAATTCACAATATATAATATATGTCAAAATAAACATAAAAAATAATTAAAACCAAATATAATGATAAAAATCATCATTTCAAAAAGTGGTCCGAGTTGTCTTGGGTCCGAGTTGTCCAGGGTCTGAGTTGTCCTGGGTCCGAGTTGTCCGGAAACCATTGCCAGGACAAGTGTAAATTGCAAGCAAGCAGGGCCTTTCAGACACAACCAAACTACAGGAACACCATGCCCAGAGCAATGGAGTATTATGACATAACAATAACAAAGCCCACTGTTCTATTGTGTATGACATCATAATAACACAATGCAAGGATGAGATTTCATCATGTATCGCACCCTTGCATTCTAAAGCATGTTCACGTGTTTAAATGTACTATCCTCATTATATAGCAAACATACTGAAACTTCATACAGTAAATGCAACATAATGAGCATTTTGCACAATACAGTACTACAGGCATTTGGGCTGCAAAAACTCCAAGTGCAATCTCGACCCGGGTGAACTTACGAAATATTATCAGTTTGGTAGTTGATTATAGAAGAAATGAAGGTATCTTTGACAATGACACCCCTAATTGCCTTCCAGTCACTGGCTGTCTCACCAAGGAGGAAACAAACAGACTCCACAGCCAGCTTGATAATAGCTGGCGGGTTGGCCATCGACTTCACCTCAACGATGGACTGCTTTTTAATCCCCTTAACCGCTAATCACAACAAAGAGAGATAGAAGTTAGACAGACAATAGATACAGAGAGCATACCCCATCTACATGACATGACATTTCTGTAGAATAGGGCATGTTCTTGTTAGCTTTATAACAAAGCCATATACACTTACGATATGTTTTCAGTGTCGAAGTTCACAATGGTCGAGATGAAATTATCTCGCATTATGATCCCACGCATTCCTTTCCAGTCTACATTTCCTTCACCCAGGAGTGTGCAGACTGACTCAAGGGCGGTACGTACAGCCTCTGGGGGACGAGCAAGTGATCTCACTTCCACCAAATGTTGTTTCTTAATACTTTTCACAGCTATAGGATACAGAATGGTTAGAAGGTGGACAAAGACAAACATGGAACATTTGATAACACTATTCATCTATCTGTAGGTAAATCTTTTTAGCAGACAAAGTTAATCTAATAGATTTTATGTTTTAAGAAAGTATTTTTGACTTTCATATTGATATTTAAGTCAGAGAGCGCAATTTAGTTTGTATATAAATTGTTTAGAGTGTATTATCTCCAATAATTAGATGTAGAAACTAGGCAGATTTGAGGAATATGTTCTCCAGTACCTTGTTTGGCATCAATGACAGCTGGTTCTACTTTAGCGAGGTCCTCCATGACAAACTTCTTTTTCTCATTAATGACTATGGTCTGTTTGTTGAGGGCTTCTTGGATCTCCTGGGAGGCGACCTTCTTCCTTTCAGCTTCCTGTTGGTCTTTCACCTACAATGAAGAATTATGGGAAATTAAGGGTTTGTTCATCAATTACTGGGAAATTATGAAGAATTATGGGAAATTAAGGGTTTGTTCATCAATTACTGGGAAATTATGAAGGATCATGGGAAACAATGAAGAATTATGGGAAATTAAGGGTTTGTTCATCAATTAGTGGGAAATTATGAAGAATCGTGGGAAACAATGAAAAATTATGGGAAATTAAGGGTTTGTTCATCAATTACTGGGAAATTATGAAGAATTGTGGGAAACAATGAAGAATTATGGGAAATTAAGGGTTTGTTCATCAATTAGTGGGAAATTATGAAGAATCGTGGGAAACAATGAAAAATTATGGGAAATTAAGGGTTTGTTCATCAATTACTGGGAAATTATGAAGAATTGTGGGAAACAATGAAGAATTATGGGAAAACAATGAAAGAAGTTATGGGAAATTAAGGGTTTGTTCATCAATAACTGGAAAACTGTATGAATGATCATGGGAAACAATGAAGAATTATGGGAAAATTAAGGGGTTTTCCATGAAGAATTATGGGAAAAATTTGAGTTCTTTGGGATCGAGTCAAGTCAATATGGATCAGGTTTGCTCATGCTGAGCTGAGTAATCAAAGTTGCCATATTAGTGGACAAGTTGACCACCCATTTGCTAATATTGATTGCTATGGTAATTGAACCTTATGACCCATTCTAAACTTCAGCCCAACTAGATCCACATACCTCCTTATATAAGGTCATGGTCCTAAAAAGGTTGCATATGTTTAATATTAACTATATCTGTCCAAAATAACTCCCTTTCCCCTAAACAACACTGGTGGAAAAGTTCAAAAAATTATCACTAACCATCTCTTTCAATTTGTTGTTGGCCAGTATGTTTTTCTCCTCTAGCTCCCTCCTCTTGATGGAGAGTGATTTCTGCAATTCTTCTACCTGGTCCACAGTCTCTCTGATCTTTTGCAAGCCTATGTTCAAATGAAGCTGCTGCTCCTCAAGATCTGACCTCTTCTCATTGAACAACTTCACCTAGATAATAAAACACCAACATGAAAACATTTTCACATACTGCACATAGTGTATTTTATTAATATTCATTAATTTTCACCTGTCATTGTATTTTTTTTTCATTTTGTCTCATTCAGGAATTCTTATCAATTCACTGACGGCATATGAAAAAAATACATGTTAACTCTTTAGTACATTGTATATCCTTTAATCAATGTGTGTCTGATTTCATTCTTTAGTTAGGGTTTGTATTTTCTTGCCATTAAATGTAGAAAGACTATTGTCATATCTAAAGAATAAGCAATACTCAAATGACACAAAAGTATGTTAAGTGTAACTATATCTTACATAGTGGTTGATGAAGTCTAGATAGTGTCTAGGAGTGACAGCTGTTGAGCGTCCTCCCCTCTTAGCAATTCTGGCATTAGCCTGGTAGAGCGTCTGATGTACGTATACATAGGCATTCACCACTACCTCTCTGTGGCTTGGACTATCTGGCAGACCCTCATAGGCACGGTGCAGGTACTCTGGCGCAATGTACTAGAAATTGGAATTATAACATACAATTTTGGTAAAAGTGATGGACTTTAGGGCCGTGAGTGGTAAATTGTATTTCTATTACAACTGCTGAAACCTTGATTTCACTCTGTACTCTTTGGATGATGTATTAGAAAGCATTAATTACAACAAACATCTTGGAATATAAACAATTTCAGGAATTCTCTAATCCTTGTGAATAAATTATGAATTTAGATCTTACGTTTGTTTTCTCAAGGTCCATTTTGTTGGTGAATTCTTTGCCCACTTGATAGAGGGCGCCATTTGACCAGTCCCCAAACCAATTCAGCACACATCTGAAATGTGACACTCATAGTATAATAGGATTGGGAACACTCCTACACATGTCGCCACTACATCTCAGTACCATAATATGTGTATCATCCATCTTGAAGTTCAACAATTGACAAACATAAATATTAACTATACACCTAAAAAATCTTCATGACACACTTCATCTTAGTTTTTTATAGTCACATCTATGGTGGCCACTGTACCTGTTGAACAAAGCAGGAGAGGTGGCAGCTCTGTCTTTCAAGCCATCTGTTGAGGGGTTCATGGTGAAGACAACGTGCATGTTACGGATGACCTTCTGTGTGAACCACTTATACAGCTCCTCCCCTGTGTCGAGCATCATGCCCTCTTTCTGGGAGCCCTCCTTGCACTGGGTCATCAGCGTTGTGTACTCGTCACCTACAAAATTGATTTATTGGTGATTGCCAAGAAATGATCATTTTAAATTATTCCTTCTTGCACTGGGTCATCAGCGTTGTGTACTCGTCACCTACAGAATTAATTTATTGGTGATTGCCAAGAAATGATCATTTTAAATTATTCCTTCTTGCACTGGGTCATCAGCGTTGTGTACTCGTCACCTACAGAATTAATTTATTGGTGATTGCCAAGAAATTATCATTTTAAATCATTCCTTCTTGCACTGGGTCATCAGCGTTGTGTACTCGTCACCTACAGAATTAATTTATTGGTGATTGCCAAGAAATTATCATTTTAAATCATTCCTTCTTGCACTGGGTCATCAGCGTTGTGTACTCGTCACCTACAGAATTAATTTATTGGTGATTGCCGAGAAATTATCATTTTAAATTATTCCTCCTTGCACTGGGTCATCAGCGTTGTGTACTCGTCACCTACAGAATTAATTTATTGGTGATTGCCAAGAAATCATCATTTTAAATTATTCCTCCTTGCACTGGGTCATCAGCGTTGTGTACTCGTCACCTACAGAATTAATTTATTGGTGATTGTCAAGAAATGATCATTTTAAATCATTCCTTCTTGCACTGGGTCATCAGCGTTGTGTACTCGTCACCTACAGAATTAATTTATTGGTGATTGCCGAGAAATTATCATTTTAAATTATTCCTCCTTGCACTGGGTCATCAGCGTTGTGTACTCGTCACCTACAGAATTAATTTATTGGTGATTGCCAAGAAATCATCATTTTAAATTATTCCTCCTTGCACTGGGTCATCAGCGTTGTGTACTCGTCACCTACAAAATTAATTTATTGGTGATTGCCAAGAAATGATCATTTTAAATTATTCCTTCTTGCACTGGGTCACCAGCGTTGTGTACTCGTCACCTACAGAATTAATTTATTGGTGATTGCCAAGAAATGATCATTTTAAATTATTCCTTCTTGCACTGGGTCATCAGCGTTGTGTACTCGTCACCTACAAAATTAATTTATTGGTGATTGCCAAGAAATGATCATTTTAAATTATTCCTTCTTGCACTGGGTCATCAGCGTTGTGTACTCGTCACCTACAGAATTAATTTATTGGTGATTGCCAAGAAATGATCATTTTAAATTATTCCTTCTTGCACTGGGTCATCAGCGTTGTGTACTCGTCACCTACAGAATTAATTTATTGGTGATTGCCAAGAAATTATCATTTTAAATTATTCCTCCTTGCACTGGGTCATCAGCGTTGTGTACTCGTCACCTACAGAATTAATTTATTGGTGATTGCCAAGAAATGATCATTTTAAATTATTCCTTCTTGCACTGGGTCATCAGCATTGTGTACTCGTCACCTACAGAATTAATTTATTGGTGATTGCCAAGAAATGATCATTTTAAATTATTCCTTCTTGCACTGGGTCATCAGCGTTGTGTACTCGTCACCTACAGAATTAATTTATTGGTGATTGCCAAGAAATTATCATTTTAAATTATTCCTCCTTGCACTGGGTCATCAGCGTTGTGTACTCGTCACCTACAGAATTAATTTATTGGTGATTGCCAAGAAATGATCATTTTAAATTATTCCTTCTTGCACTGGGTCATCAGCGTTGTGTACTCGTCACCTACAGAATTAATTTATTGGTGATTGCCAAGAAATGATGATTTTAAATCATTCCTTCTTGCACTGGGTCATCAGCGTTGTGTACTTATCATCTACAGGGATGATGATATGAATAGAGTTTTTACAGATGATTTCAAATTCTTCTGACACCATGTACACTTGTTCGACTTCTATTTATAAGACTATAAGCATTACCTTCAAAGAGTCCAGGTACCTCTCCATTGGCCAGAAGAGTGTTCATTCTCTCAAGGAAACTGCTGTCCATCACATTAGACTCATCCATGATGAAGCAGATCTTCTCATTCTACATACAAGACACGTGAAGTTACACATTGACAGATATATGATTTATTAATTGGATGTGTTGGAAAGCTAAAACGCATCTTGCAGTACAGACTGAAAGATTTCAAAATATACATTTTATGAGGTTGAAGATGAAAAACATGTATGGATGGTACTACATATTATTATGCATACATGATTGCATGTGCATTTGAAAGAGACTTGCATACTGAGAAGAAACCCTTACTCTGTTGAAAATAAACTTACCTTACAACCAGACCTTCTCAGCACATGTCTAAGATCCTCATCAAAGTCAGCGGCAGTGTACTTATTGTGGACCTTCACTTGGAACACACTGAGGCCATTCAGCCATGCCACAAAGCGGGACAATGTGGTCTTGCCAGCCCCAGATATGCCAATCATTAGCACATGCCCCTGGGGTTGCCTGAAGATCCTGTCAATTCTGAGGACATGGTCCAGAACCTCATCAAACAGCACAAGTGGCACATCTAGTTCCTCTTCATAGAACACCTATAGAAGTATTGAAAGTACATAAGAATTTTTCACATAGCATCCAAAAAATATAAAATCACTGATCCAGAAAATGTTAGCTTATTTCATTTGGTTGCTCCATTCAATTTGGATTCTACCGTAATTTGACTTTAGGATGAGCAAGCATTTTTAACGTGATACCTTCAGTCTTGCTTTGACATAGTCTCTCAGCTCCTCTCTCTCCACAGGCATGTAGTCCTTTGAGAGCCAGTTGCTGTACAGTATGGGTCTTTGAAGGGCAGCATTGCGGTCAATGTTGGGGAAATGCTTTAAAGCCACAGCGTTGATGTTCTCATTAGTCCAGATTCTCTCGTCATCTTCAACAAGTCTGAATAGAGAAAGGAAACAGTTTTAGAGCTAGAGACTAGGTTTATTCCTGAAAGAGTTGTGTAGGGTGACACGTTTCTAGTTACCATGGTTATTAATAATATCAATTTGGATTGAGCCACCAGATTTCTGTAGTGTAATTCCAAAACAATACAACAAACCCAATTTCCCCTCTGATTGACTCATTACACAATCAAACAGTTCCTTGACATACAGGCTGAAATCAACTTCTGACCCACCTTTGGCACTGTTCATTTGACTTAGAAGTGTAAAACATCGCCTCTATAACTCATACTATGTTATATATACCTGTCTTGGAAGAGTCTGAGAGCCTCATGGGCCCAAAGTCTCACTAATCCCTCCACTGGTAGGCTCTCCAGGGGTCTAATTGCCTCACATATGCCTCTCACCCAACGTGTCATCTCACGAGGACTGTAGATGTAATGGGGTTGTTTGTCTTGGGTGAACTGCTCCTGTAAAGAAACATATCTGATTTGTAATTTTATGAGCATTAATAAACGACTAAATCAACTTGTAGTTAATATAACAAGACTATCGAAACAGAGTCCAGACAAAATGTTTACCTGAGACATAGTGTAGAACTCCACCATTGCATTTGTCAGAGGGTCAGCATATGCTCGGAGACTTGGGACCAATCGCAACATGGCTCTGTTGAAGGTTCCATAAATCTGTGACAGAGATGTCTTGCCTGGATAGTCCACATAGACAACAGGGACGTGACGCAGGAACCTAAAATCAAATATTTTAAAATAAGTTTACAATTTTAATGGAAGATCAATGGACATTTGAGTGTTCAGAATGCATGGGTTCTTTTATTGCTAGAATCCTCTAATTTCAAGCTTTTATCTCATTACCAAACCCGAAACATTTATTTTCATACCTGTGAGATAGTGGTTTCCTGCCTGGATCAGTAGGTGGATTACATGCTCCCACAAACTGTATGCGCTCAAACTTCACCCATGTGTGGTCAGATGTCCTGAAGAATCCACCATGTTCCACCATCTGACGTAGGAAGGAGATGACTCTCTGGGTGCCTATGGGAACATTGGATAACTTGTATTACAATTTGTGGTAAAAGTCGTTAAGTAAATGCAACATGGATGAACAGATTGGGTGGCCACTGAAATAACATTATAGTAATTATACTAAATGCCATAGACATTTTTTTAGTTAATCTTGTTATCTTTTTGCCTTTTTTCTTTTGGCCTTTTCGCTGATAAAAATATGATCGTGCAACCAACATTTTTGGTGTTATAGACTGCAAATGTGCAGAACATGGTGACCTATCTTGTCACATATACTTCTGACATCACAGAAGTTTTCCACACATTTAAACACAGATGTATTCCTTTAATAAAAAATATCAGCAAAATGTCTCTTACAGAATTATAATGAGGTACTATCTTAGTATCTTACCATATTTGTCCATGTCTGGAAGATTGATTTCATCACAGAAGAGAACGAGCCACTTGTTGAGCTGTATGGGTGAGAGGACTGTCCCATTGGGGGTGCGTCTGTACTCGCAGTATTGATCAAACGTCTTCATCATCAACTCTGGAGTGGTTGCACTCGAGAAGTTCAGACCTATCACCTGTAGGAAAATGACACACACGATTGAAAAGATTTCAAGATATATATTTGGTGCATTCTTGGTGCATTGCAGAATTTCTAATAAACAGAATAATTATGATAAATGGATGAATCAGACTAACCTCAAGATCTGGTAGTGCCCTCAATGCACTGAACAGTGTCATTGTTTTCCCGGAGCCAGGAGGTCCACACAGCACCAGCGGCTTGTGTTCTGCTAGCCAGGTGTACAGCAAAGACTCGTGACGCACGGTGTCTAGTGTTGGCACGACAACATCAGGTGCTGCCACCTTGTGAGTCTCAACCTCAACTGATGGTACTTTAGATTGCCATGGTAACCATTCTCCACTGATAGCAACCTAAGAAAACAATACTTTTTTGTTGTTGAAATATTTCTTCTTATACAATAATAATGTTTAATTAAATGGTACAACACCTTTGGACACATCTATAAGTAACATATTGTTTATTGGGTTGCATTTATTTTGTTTCCCTATTGGTGCCCCTTGTGAATTTCTGATTTTACTATGAAGTTTACCTCATAGTCAATGATGGGCATCTGGGCACCTGGGGGTAGAGGTATGGTTGTCACTCCTCTAATGAAATCTCCCATGTCACTGCGCACCTTCAGCTTGCCGTCTCCAGACATGGACCACAACAGGGCATAGACCAAGCACTTTGGCATGTAGCGCTCCAGTTGGTCTTGCTATAAATGTAGAATTATATATTATTACTGCAGGGATATTTCCTACATCCACATTTCACATGGGTCATTGTATTTCATCACCAAATGGCTTTCAAAACAATTTTATGCTTGTTGTTTAGATCCAACTAAAAACCAAACAGTCCATTCAATTCTGATTTTCATCTTAAATTTTTTTGATGTATAAATTAATGTACTAAATTTTTTGTTAGCCTTACCTGCATTGGGAAATCGGCATGGTTTGAATTGTACGTCAATACATTGCGCACTGATTGGTTGATCATTGAGAAGAGACTGCTGAGTGCACGCAAACGTGTGTAATCCATGACGTGCTCCAAGCTGGCTCCATATTCCAGACATCTGATAACGAGGCCATCAGATGAGAAGAATGGGCTCAGAATACTAGCAATGTCCCTTTGAACCTACAACATTGAAATCACAATATATTTACAGTAAAACTTGTCTAATACAAACACCACTGGGACTGGGCAAAAGTGTTTGGATTGGCAGGTGTTCACATTTTTAGTAATTGGCCGATTAAAAAGTGAAACCCAAAAAGTGTTCACATTCAGAGGTGTTCAGGTAGGAGACTTATCTTTGGATATATAGTTTTTCATGCATTTAATATGTTTTTTATAGCTAAGCTTAATGTAATGTTACATCATAAAGGTTCAAATGCTGACAACTTTGTCTTGAATTAAACAATATCCTGCATTTCGATAAAGAATATTCAGAGTGATATAATTATAGACTACATGCTCCGCTTGAATGGTGCCCCATAAAGAGGTGTTCAACTATTAAGGCTTTACTGTATTTAGCAGATTGAATAGCTGATTGTATATAACTGGCCATTAACTGTACCTGCATGTTAATTGTAATGTTATCCTCAGCTAGTTCCCCTACATGTTCTTCCTCTCCCTCTTCTACTGAGACGTTGCGGAGACGAGTGAGGAAGTTCTGGAAGATCATCTCCGTTGCTAAGACATCCTCGCTGAACCACACCATGCCACATCTACTCACTGTTGCCAAGGTAGCGTACTTCAGATCTTGGACTTCAAACATGATACGCACCTAGAAAAATACAGAAATGATATCATAGATGACAATTATGACAAGCTTTGAATCGTAAATAATCAAATACCTTTTCAGTAGATTGTCTTTACCGAATCATTTCCATACTTAAAAATCAATTATGAGGGTACATGTATAAACCAATCCCAATAATATTAAAGTGTACAATAGCATGAAGGGGTTTAAAAATACCAGTAATATTTCAAAAAAAGGTCTTTATGTGGGCAACTTACATTGGGTGGAATACCTAGACGTTCACCATTAGGCAAAGTGAGAAGCTTGCTGTCATCCAGTACAGAGTTAAGATTCTCCACCCACTCAGGGTCGACATCTCCATCAAATATGATCCACTGACGCTTGTTCAGTTCACCTCTGACATTCTCAATGATCCTGGAATATACAAGAAAAGAAATTAGAATCAGAATAATTTACCACTTCCTGAAAGCTAACTTAAAAGATTTCGTTAAACATTCATTCTACACAAATCTTATTTACATGTGGGTATCTCAAATTAGCAAATTTGGAATTAGCAAAGACAAGAATGTTAAGCCTAATTGTATTTTCTGAGTTCAATACCCACTACCATTCCCCTTGATATAACAGCAAAAATAAAGCAGTTTATTTAGCAAAAAATCTAAGCAAAAGATCTCAATATATCTTACTTTCTCAGTGTGTGTGTGAAGAGACCATCTGTCCACTCTCTAGTGTTAGGATCTAGAACACCATAGAGCACCTCCTTGGAGATTGACTAAAACAGAAGCACAAAATCTTACTAAGACATAAATACTGAAGAACTTAATAAATTCATTATGTAAGTAACACACATAAGAGTCACAAATCTCTTCATAAAGACCCATTTTTCTCATAACTTATTGATTGGCCTTCTACATGTAAAAACGCCTCAACCATTACTCACCTTGGGATCAATGACATGTGCCACACCTTCCACTCCCTCCATTCTCTCCAGGGCCTTGAAGAGCACTCTCCATGCAGAGCTCTTTCCTGAGCCACTGGGGCCCACCATCATCAAACCATGGTGAAGCTGACTGATCTGGTACAGTTGCAACACCTGCATGGAGGGAAAACATTTCTCATATTCTAAAGAATACATTCAGAGAAAGAATCTTGACAGATTTTTGTCAGAAAGCCCTACTTTGTTTTCTCCTGTTAACCTACCTTGTCCACCCATTGAGCGCCATCCTCTTCCTTCTCACCATAGATGAGATGCATCTCCTTGCAGACCTTCCTCAGCTCCTCTCGTAGGGCCTTCATCTGGTTAGGGTTGTAGCTCACTCCAGGGAAGACATCAGACAGCAGACTGTTCAACAAGGGAATGTCCTCAGCCACCAATTTGGGCACCATGGTCTCCATGACTGACTGGATCAAGATCTGTAATAGAAATAAATTTGGTTTAATAATAAGTAATCCTATTAATCATAAACAATTCTCAGTGAACAACTGTTAAACACCAATTGAGAACCATGCATTGAGAATTCTTGAAGGCATTTGGAATATAGCCCGGCTAATACAAACCTCTTGTTCTGGAAGCTGTTCAGCGATGGATGCTTCATCAACAGCCTCACCACGTGCAGTCTTCTGTTCCTTAACCTTCTCAATGTGGTCACGCTTCACATTACCAGCACTCACTAACACACTCTTCAGGGCACGGAGTCCAAAGTCATAGTGAGATTGTGGGGACAACTGTTCATCACAAAGCCTGCAAAGTTAAATACAAGACCCTATTGTAAAACTTGAAAGTCAAATACAATTTTGCACAGAACATCAGGAATTTGAACTAACACTTAATGCTATGAATGTACATACAGTGGATATTTATGTACAATGTATATACCTATATGCTCACATTATTAATTCACTGGCTGACAGATTTGGGAATTTTGCTTATTTTAAGGAGTCAGAATTATTGGAATTGCGTGTGCATATTTAAACATGACCTTCAATAATTGTATGAAATTCTTACTTGAAGAATGGCACAATCTTCTCTGCTAACTTCTCGGCCTGCTTGAAACCCTGTGAGTACAACATCACTTGGGCAATCAACTGTCGATCTGGCTTAGTCATTGCCAAACTTCTGAACAACTTCTTCAAATTGTCAGGTAGATTTGAACGTCCTGCATAACCAGGGTTCATAGTGATAAAGATGGCCATGTCTGGGTTCAATTTCACTTGTTTGCCGATCAGCTCCACAATGAGGCTCTTGTTCTTGCCGCCATCTTCTAGGAGTTGTTTCAGAGTCTCTTGAATTGTTTGAATCTGTTGGGAGACGGCAGAGAGCATACGTTCCTCAAGTCGATTGAACTCATCAAAGCAGCCCCATGCTCCCACGTGGCAAAGACCAACGAAGATACGACCCATGGCTTGGAAGTCAAACTTTTCATCGCAGTTGAAGACCAGCACAAAGCGTCCAAGCTGGTTGCCCAATGCCTTTACTGATTCCGTCTTTCCAGTACCAGCAGGACCTGGAAGTATTTTTTGTTCACTTCAATAATTGATTTCGAGACATTATGTCACATATGATGGTATAATGATATGAAGAAATCATTTAACAAAATGAAACTACTAAACCTTAAAAATGCATCTCATATATCTTACATAATCAACACATATACTTTCCTGCATATACATCACGCTTTTGCTCTTCTCCTACAGCACTAAAAGTTCAAATATTATGAGATGACCTATTAACTTACCCAAAAAGTGATCCTACAAATTTGAACTTACCAAAAGATGATTCTGCCCATTTTAACTTACCAAAAGGTGATCCTCCCAGTTTTAACTTACCAAAAGGTGATTCTCCAAGTTTTAACTTACTAAAAGGTGATTCTCCAGGTTTTAACTTACCAAAAGGTGATTCTCCAAGTTTTAACTTACCAAAAGGTGATCCTCCCAGTTTTGCCTCCAAGGCCTGTGTCATGGTCAGGTAGCACCTGTCTGTCAATGGGGTCTGGACAAGTTTCTCCTGTACTCCCAGGTATTCAAAGCCATAGTTGAATTTGGCATTTGCCATCTGAATAGACAGCTGATGGAGTGGTTCAGGGTTTTTAGGGTCAAAATAGAACCTCATCTGACACAGCCAATCAAATGCCTTTGGACTATTCACCTCATTTTTGACCATTGTTCTTGTGACACCACGTTGATGAACAAGCTCTGTGATCTACAAAATAATAAAAAATAAATATACATTCATACATTTATGTTGATATATGATTTATTGAATTTCGTATACATTTGTCATGCTTAACATGGATCTTTGAAAAAGTGGAAATTACAATAAGTGACTTCATAAAAGAAACAAAAAACTTACAAGGTGTTCAAGTTTCTTTCGTCTGACAGGTGGTTGCTCTTGTAGTACAGATTCTGCCAGTACACCCAGTGTCTTC
This sequence comes from Owenia fusiformis, assembly GCA_903813345.2. Lineage (NCBI taxonomy): Eukaryota > Metazoa > Annelida > Polychaeta > Sabellida > Oweniidae > Owenia > Owenia fusiformis. The sequence continues at coordinate 1,638,950 of CAIIXF020000008.1, forward strand.
TCTACAGTGTCTAAGGCAGCCTGCAGGGGGCTGAAGTCTTTACCTGCAATATATGCATTCATTGGTTAACCCCTATCCATCCATAAATTAATCCAACAAAGAACATAATTCACTTGGATTTGATCAACAGTACACAATTCTGGGATCTTCTGGGTATTATACTAAACTAAAGCATTCACCTCCTTTCTTTTCTATCTGCTGTAGGGCATTGTCCACACTCTCTGACCACATCACCTGGGCTGCTATTACCACCAATTGGGCCTGAAATAGAGCAGGTAATAATGGGTTAGCACATGCAGGATTTGAATGGTGCATTATCACTCATGTGCAAAGTAGTTTTGCATGTGGTTACACTTTATTTAATAGTCTGTTGAAATGACTCCATTATCAAACATATTGAATACTTTGTAGCCATATTACCTGACTGACCACCAAGAATAAAATTGAAATGATTGGAACAGACATATTACTCCCATTTAAGGAATGCATAAAAACAAGACTGAGTTGAGAGGGGTAGTAATGATATGATAAAACTTGTTACAAAGTTTAATGAAATTCTCGTGAAAATGATCAGAAGCATGTGTAAAAATGGGAATATGTAAAAAATGTGAAGCACATGTGAAAATGTGAAACAATACCTGATATTTATCAACCCACTCCATGTAGGCCTTTGGTTCAATATTTCCAGAACGGAACTGGGCAATATCTGCAGTGGCTGCGGCCAAGAGTTGCGCTAAAGTCACTCGCATCTGTTTCTCCACCAGGGTGAGCCACTCATTGATCTTGGGGTTGTCAAGCAGGTTGACAGGCGACGAGAACAAAACCTACAAAGGAATTGCACATGAATATATGAAGGAACTTTTTCCAACAATTCTTAAAAGAAATCATACAAATTCACTTAACAATCGCAAAAGGACAGTCCATAAACTACTAGCACATATCAAAATATAATTTCATGCAAAAAGAATTTTGATAAAATATAATTTAAGATTGTGGCCAAATATTCCACTGTCAAACATTTAAATCAAGTATGTATATTAGAGCTTCATATTTTGATTCGTGATAGGTTGCACCGAATTCCAATTCATTATGTTAACAACACTAAATACGCACCTCTTCCCCTTCCTTGGATGCAATTCCAATTCATCATGTTAACAACACTAAATACGTACCTCTTCTCCTTCCTTGGATGCAATTCCAATTCATTATGTTTACAACACTAAATACGTACCTCTTTCCCTTCCTTGGATGCAATTCCAATTCATCATGTTAACAACACTAAATACGCACCTCTTCCCCTTCCTTGGATGCAATTCCAATTCATCATGTTAACAACACTAAATACGTACCTCTTCCCCTTCCTTGGATGCAATTCCAATTCATTATGTTAACAACACTAAATACGTACCTCTTTCCCTTCCTTGGATGCAATTCCAATTCATTATGTTAACAACACTAAATACGTACCTCTTCCCCTTCCTTGGATGCAATTCCAATGACTTCAGTGTTGTCCTCATTCAGGAGAATACTCGCCACACCAGCGAACATCTTCTTGAAGTGTTTCTGCAGGCGGCCAACATTTTTGCTATTACCTATGATCTCTAACAGATCCTCATCTCCCACAAAGTAGAACCTGTGGTAATAGCAAATGATCTTGAAATAAGGCTGATATCAAACAAAGCAAATCATTTTCATGAATATAATTACAATAGAGGGAGGGGGTAGGATTAAAACCTAGGTTTCTTTTTCCATGTATCTAACATGAAGATGCAATATAATAATGTAAATTCAATGTTCAATGTTTTAAAAAATGGGAAAATTGACATTCTGACAATGGGGCTCATTTACATTATGTTCACCTACCTGGGGAATGAAGCTCTCTCCCTCTCCAGGTACTCTCCAAGTGCCTTCTGTATCTTTCCCAACAGGTCTGCCAGCCTCTCTAGCTGTCTCTGCGAGTTCTGGATGTTCAGCACATCCATCACCAGGGGTGACTTGGACACTTTCTTCATCAGTCCCAGGAATTCAGTACTCACACTGCAGGCAGAATCAAATGTATTTTAAGTGAACTTGTACGTAACATATAATATTATAATCCAAGGAGTTTCTGGTCCCCTCTCAATTGTTATTAACAAAATTCTCATGTCAAACTGAAAAATAAAATTTTCCACACAACAAAATCTTATGGAGATGATTAAGTGGATCGCTTACCTCTGGAATCGTGAAGTCTCTACAGGCAGAAGGTGTTTGATGTCGGCACTCCCAGTAAAGATCCCCTCCAGATAAACCCATCTCCTCTGGACGTCTATCCAAACATCAAACAGTCCATTGATCCTGTTCAGCTTATCCTCCCATGATAGCGCCTCCTCCTCAAATTGCTAAAAATATTGAATTTTTGTCAATGATTAATAATTAGACAATTCTGTGCAGCCATCCAGCATTCGGTACTAAGGTTGAAAACATGATTGCCCAATATAAAATACTGTCATTCAGTCTACTGACACAATAAACAAGAAAGAAGAAGTATACGTCACATTGAACTGAATACTGAATAGCTCGTTGTGTAATGCATTCAAATACAAGTAACACAAGTAACACAAGTAACAAATCTGACTTTTTGGGATCTTGCGAAAACGTACCTTGTAGTAGGGGGAAAGCTTCATGGCCGCCACAAAGTTGATATGTTCCTTCACCTTGTTGAAGAGGTCGTCCCATCCACGAATCAGACGACATTTGTTTTGGTAATTGATCAACTCCAACTCGTATGTACGCCATACCTCAGCCACCTATAGGATCGTAGATAAACTAAATTTAAATCAAAGGGACAACAAAGGAAAGAAACAATTTAAGTTGAGGAAAAATAAGAAATAATCAATCACATTCATGAAAGATTTTAACTTCAGTACTGTATGTCAATATTAAAAATTTCTTAAAGATAACATGTTGTTTTAGCAGAAACGTGGTTGAGTAAGTTACTTCCTTAAAATCAGTACAACCCACGATAGGAATAATAAAGAACAATATTTTTCTTGCCTACATATATGTACACTATCAAAACTGACCTGCTTCAAGTATTGCTCTAAAGCCTGCTCTCCCTGAGCAACCAACAAGACATCTCTTACTATGCCCTCATTCCTCTGTAGGTCAATATCCCATACATGGCCCAGTGTTAGATCATTGAGCAGCCAGTTGACACGGAGCTGGCGCATTAATGACTTCCAATGACGTTCCTTCAGTGCCTCTGACTTCAGTTCAGTTACTAAGCCATTCACCTAAAATATATATTAACCTACTGTAAAGCAAGGGGTTATTCATGTTTTTGTACAGAAACTACCATTTCTTATCTCAGATTTCAATATCTTCAGACAATTGTGGAAAAGTGTACAAATATCCATCCATATACAGTAGTAATAATACGGAAATATCATTTGATCCATTCATCAAAAATATGTATTAGTACACTGATTGTTAAGCAAGAAAGCTAAAGGAACTTTGTCAGATCTTTCTACTGGTATATTCAGCAAGAGATTTTAGAACTCTATTCTAGCTTTCTATTGGTATATTTTGACAGAGATTTAAAGGAATTTTGTCATATCTTTCTACTGGTATATTCAGCAAGGGATTTTAGAACTCTGTCCTAGCTTTCTATTGGTATATTCAGCCTGGGATTTAAGAATTTTATCATAGCTTTCTGTAGGTATATTCAGCAAAAGAGTAAGAAGAAATTTGTCATAGCTTTCTATTGGTATATTCAGAAGGGGAATGAAAACAACTTTGTCATAGCTTTCTATTGGTATATTCAGCAAGGGAGTGAAAACAACTTTGTCATAGCTTTCTTTTGGTATATTCAGCAAGGGAGTGAAAACAACTTTGTCATAGCTTTCTATTGCTTAATTCACCCAGAGATTAAATTGTCATAGCTTTCTATATGTATGTTCACCCAGGAATTTAAAGACCTTTGTTATGGCTTTCTATTGGTACTGCAAGGGAATTAAACAACTTTGTCATTAAGCTATTGGCTAGCCATCAATTTGTGGTATGAAAGGAGAATTTTGGGACTATGTTGGCTACATCCTAGAAATTACCTATTACTATGGCTTTACTTGAAAAAATATTTTCAGAGTTTTTATGTGGATTTGGGGGAGTTTATTCACAGAAACCTACGCCAGAAAACATTGCTGTAAAAAATGGCATTATTTTCATCTTTAGAAAACATCTATTATCAGCAAAGATTTATTTACTTTTTACCAATACCTGTACATATATGATATTATATGGTATTATATAGCAACGACACGGAGTAACAAATCCTACTGAACAAATCATGTTTGATACATAGCGGCCATCTTGAAAATTTCCTCTTAAACAGAGCTGCTTTGTCCCTGGGTGTCAGCATATAAACTTTGAAGAAAATCCGTCCACTGGTATTTGAGTTATCAAAAACTATGTGTTTTTTACGAAAAGGGTGGTTATTTTGAAATTCAACTGCCATCTTTAAAAAGCGTATAAAATATCGATGCCATTTTGAATTGAGCAGCCGTATTGAAAATTCCTTCTCAAGCAGAGGTTCTACACCCATAGGGGATAAACCCATAAAATTTGAATCAAATCCGTCAACTTATATTTGATGCAAAGCCTGGACAGATGGACGAACGGACAGATGAACGGACAGATGAACAGACGGATGAAGGGCTTCTCTTTATCCCTCTCAAGCTTCGTTCAGTGCCTGCTCTAATACATAATGAGATACAGAAGATGATTCCACCCATCAGTTCAAGCTGTTACTTTCTGACAAATCTACATATATAGAAAACAAAAGCTAATGACTAAGCTTAATGTGTACTACAGGTTATTGTTTCACAATACTGTACATGTATATTCAAAAGTTTGTTCCTTTTCAAGAAATTGAATACTGTAATCAGGGGCGGATCCAGGATTTCAGGTTAAGGGGTGCGCCTTGATTGTTGAATTGGGGGCCGATGGATGAGCAAAGAAGGCCAGAGGCCAACCAACAAGGGGTCCGAATTTGGATGTCATTTGCTACACTCTGGACATTTCTGAACATTTTGAAATGTACCAAAAATTTAGAAAATAGTTATTCTGCGCATAACAGGCTACAAAGCGAATTCCATATCGTGAGGATCAAACTGAAATCCGCCAGGGCTTTATTTTTCTGGTTTTAGAGATGATTGTAGGACTTAAAACCTTCTCTCATGATTTTCGAAATATGCATGAAGGTTCGTTCAAAGTCGGCAGTTTAACCATTGAAAGCGATATTTAGACTGAGGATAGAAAGCTGTTCACGATCATTTTCAGCTCATCTTTATTTCGATAAACCGAAAGTAACTTTTTGAGTCAGGAACACGGTATCAATGTTCTTTTAATGGAGCCAGGAAGTCAAGACATTTCTAATAGAAAGCATAGTACTTAACACCCTTGAGTGTTTGAAGGGCCTCTGAAAGCGGTTTACAGCATCACAAACTGACCTAAATGAACTTCTGCAAAAATAATTGATAGAATATGAGTGATATTACAATTCATTTGTGCATGGGCAAGGATACCCCAGATTTGCTTTGGAGAACATGTTGAGGGGACCACATGTTTATGTGGATAGACCCAATGGCCATATGTAAAACAAATAGGAAAATTTCATAATGACTCAGTTTAAGGTCAAGCTTCTACTCAGAAGAAAGTTAAATATTAAAGAAACTGTTACTCTTTTGTCATTTGGTCTATCCAATCACTTAGAAGTTGGCGCAAGTCAGATTTTACCATGGGACACTAAAAGCTGTCATGTGGAGCCAATCAATGACAGATTTTGAATTTGATGGTGTCAAATTATTCGAGAAAGATTTGTCTTTTGGTATCCAAAGTATATTTTAGGGAAAAATAAAAATTATGAAAGATATTGAACTTTTTGTGAGTGTAACATTTTTTTTGAGACACACTGTAGAAGCATTTAAATTGAATCCCAAAAAATTTGATATAAATTAAATCGGTTATGGTACTTTGTGATAACTAAAGTAGCAGTAAGTAGATTTAGAGCATCTTTTAAGCTGAATATTCTCCCAATTCATGGAATTTTGAAATCACCAAGAATTCCAATTCTTCATTCATGAGCTTATGAACTCTGAAAGTATGGAATCTAATGAAAGCATTGTAAAGAAACCTTTAAAGGATCAGGAAATATTGTAAACCTTCTTTTATGCCGCTAAATCAAAGGTTGTTATTACAACAATAGAGAATTATGGCCTAGTCACATAGCCCGGCCGATGAGGTTCCGATGAGCCAGCGATGCAATTTTCACCGAACTCGGCCGAACACCGGCCGAACACCGGCCGGACATCCGTGGCGTTTGTTGCTTAAAACCGCATCGGTGGCAGCTCGGTGAAATTTTAACTTCGGAGTTAAATTTCACCGGGCTCTCACCGAGCTCCCTCATCGCAGCCCCATCGTAACCACATCAGAACACACGTCGGCCGGTGCACGGCCGAGTATCGGTCGGTGTCCCGTGCATCTGAGACAACCAGAGGACGAGGTTTTTTTAACGGACACCGGCCGAGCTCCGACCGAGCTCCGGCCGATGTGGGACAGAGCCTTGGAAAGTATAGTACCTGAAGATGTCCGGACGGAGTCCGTTCACGTCACCGAGCTCTGCTTCCGATGAGGAGAGCTCGGTGGCACCAAAAAAATCCACCGAGCTCTACCGATGCCGGACATCGGCCAGGCTATGTGACTAGGCCATTACATATATGTATCAAATAGTTTCATAAGAATCTAATAGTTTGAGAAGTTATTTAGCATTTTAAGGCTAAAGAATCGAACCAGTCAGGGTGAAGATTTAAATATGAACGCTAATCTTATTTTATTTAAGATTTAAAATTTTAAAATTTCCACAAATAACTACCATAATACATATTTCAGCCAAATAAGAATCAACTAAGGAGGAACTTTGATTTATTGCTTACAGATCTGCTGACAACCCTGTATTTGACGTTTATGACAACAAAACCCTCCAGGTGTTCAAAAGCAGTAGATTTTACTCAAACAAAAACACTGATAAACATGATAATAAAAACAGTTTTAAAATTTGCATATGGCTGGCCATTAAAGGTAAAAGTAACAATGATTATTAGTTCAAGCTGATGGATAAATGGATATTAAAACAAACTGACGCTTATCACAATTGATATAAACCTTTACTTATTAAATGTGAGAGGACTGGATTGATAAGAAACTGCAAAGTATAGGAATAATTTACATGGAACTCAAATAATTTGCATGGAACAGTATTAATTTACACAGAGTAGGAATAATTTGCCAAGAACTGGAATATTTTCTAAAATCTGGTATAAAATTTCCCAAAACTCAAAAAGGGATGTTATACTGTTACGTTACATTGTTACAGCAACTATTGGATTGAATATAACAAAGTTATGCTGGCAGTTATGTATAAAAACAAACTAACCTAATCTTTATTAACATAAATCAATAGTATAAAACATATTTGAGAGAGGTAGTAATCAAGAAAATGCTAGTACTTAGTTGATTGCAGAAAATAGGAAAAATTTGCCAGGAAATATTGAATAAGAACTGAAAAAATATCAAGAACTGGAATAACTCAGAACTCAGAATAAATTGTGAAAATCACGAGAATTAAAAATGAATGGCATTCAACGGAAAGTCTCTAGCTGCTTTCCCCCTCTACTTGTACGCATATTCTTACTCTCAACCACATGTGGAGTACTTTTGCTTACGTATCAATACAGGATGCAAAACAGTTTGAGTGAAAATGTCAGCAAAGATGGACAACATATAGACCCCAAGCCTTTAATGAGCGCCAGAATTACAGAAAAACCCGACATAGATGACAATAATGAAGTAAGCGACACTAGTTCTTACAACAGTTTTAAATCTAAAATGAATGAACATTCTACAAACAAAGAATATTCAAGTACACAAAGTCCTCCTGATGAAAGAGTGCAGAAACTACCAGGTGTTATCAACATTGGGATCCAGAAGTGTGGCACAGGTGCATTGAACACATATCTGAGGATCCATCCACAGCTAAGAGTTAGGGAAGGCGAGGTTCACTTCTTTGATAAGAAAATAAATCACTCAGCACCATTTAAACAAGAAATACAGAGGTATCTTAAAATGTTGCCAGTTGCATTCCCAAATGAAACAGTCTTCGAGAAAACCCCTGCATATTTTGACTTGGCTGATCCGTATGATCTCTTCAGAATGAACTCTGCACTGAAGGTGATTCTACTGGTTTGTGACCCTGTTAGGAGAGTGATGTCTGCCTATTTGCACAATTTGGCCATCAGGTTGTATTCACAACATAAGACATATGAACAGTACGTATTTGATAAAGACGGTGCAGTTGACAAAACAGCTGAAGTTGTACGTAGAAGTATATATGATGAATCGCTGAAAAGATACTTGAAATATTTTCCTCGGAACCAACTTTTAATCATGGAGAACACATTCCTACTAAAACAGCCAACATTGGCAATGCAAGAAATAGAGAAGTTTATTGGTTTGAAGAAGTTTTATACAAATGAGACATTTTATTTCAATGAGGAAATAGGTTACCATTGCATTAATCCTTCCATTTACCCGGTTCATAATGGGTGCCAGGGGAAGAGTAAATACAAAATCCATCCAAATGTCAGTGAAGAAAATGTATTAAAACTTAAGAAGTTCTTTCAACCTATCAATGACAATTTTATGAAAATTGCAGGTATAAAAATGGCTTCATTAACATATTTTTGATACAAATTATTTAAAATAGTTATTCCAATAAGTATGAATACTCGAAGGCAATAATGGAGGGTTTTGTATATGATATCCAGTAATGAATGTAAATAAGTCCACACCTGAGGGGTTCACTATTTATAAAACCAGCATATCCTGGACAAAGGAAGGGGAACATTTATTGACAGTCCGAGAAATATCTAACTTTGGGTACGGCTGTGGTATGGCTCTTGGGTGTGGAAGTAGTCAAATCTTATATGAAAAGAATATTATTTTATAGTTAACACTTTTGGGCCACTTTTTGGTATGACAATGACCTTATTGTCATAGTGAACTTTGGTTTCAAATTTAGTTTTTGACACATATATAATATGTAGCTTTGTTATGGGGTCTTATCCTATGCCAAGTAGAGTTTTGGGTTCATCCCACGTGAGATATGCACATCAACCTTCGGTCCCTACGGTCCCTCAGGTAGATATGCATGTCTCCCTCTGGATACATATCCAAAACCTCCCAGTACATAACCCTTATATATCTAGGAAAGTATGGTAATATAATAATAATATTTAATGGTCAAGCCTAGTATTCACCTCAGAAGTTTAAAAATTGAAAGTAATTAAAACTTTTGTGAAATATATTGTATCAGTTATACTATCAGTTTGACAATAGTGTTCTTAACTTTGTCAAACCTAATAATTTGAATTATTGCTTGTATTATATGAAATAAATGATTATTAAAAAAACAATTGAAAGTATCATGAATTTTTCAAGGAAGCTTTAAGGGAGTTAATAAAATATCAGCTAGCCCAATTAATTTGACATGTTTGATTACATTAATCTACACTGAATCTACTGTGTGACTGTTTTATTATGGATAAACACCAGTTTGACCATTAATTTGCCATTTTTCGAGCTAAAATAGTAGATGTTTACTTCGGGGTTTTTAAATTTCTGCGCCTGACGAAAAGTGGTCTTCAACGCTATACCACTTGATCAATCAGAGATAATATTAGCCATAAAGGTAAACAAATGAAAAAATTGTACATCTTTTTCTTCTATATTCAACCATTTCTCAATGCTCTCTTAAAAGCTGAGACCTATAAATACCCAGCCAATTTCACCGACCCATTGCCTAAATCTAGTAATTTGAAAAAATTCCATAGCAAGAAGATATTCAGGAAAGACTGACTTTTGGCATCATTGATATTGCAACTGTTTTATTACTTCAATAAATAATTGTAAATAAAATACAGGGTGATCACTAAGTTCTGGGAATTTATCTGTCATTTCATTATTTTTCAACCAATTTACTTGAAATTTTCAGGGTAAATGAGGAATCTAATTTTGGGTTGGATAAAACAGTCTCATAGTCATCTGATGTCACAATGGATAATTATTGTTACTATAGCAACATGACGAATGGCGTAGCGGGTCAAGTAAAATAAAAATGAATTCAAATTTTGCTTGATCCAAAACTATGGTTAATAAATACCTATTTGGTGGACATATTTCTGTGATTTTTTTTATATTTTTCAAATACTTCTAACTTTAGTTTCTAAAGTAACATCTTTATTGTTATATAAGAGTGTACTTTGCTCTATTTTCGTACCATTCATCAGCATCTCAAAGTCACAATCATGACTAAAAATAGCGGGGAGTTATCTTCCATTATGACTATGCTCCTTCCCATTACTCAAGCTGCCCATACTACTCTCGAAGAATTAGGGTTCACACAAGTTATTACTGCCCCATATTCACCAGATAAAGCACTATTAGGCTTCACTACATTTTGGGTGCTGAAGCATTTTATGAGAGGTCATAAGTTTGATTTTGATAAGGGACTGATTTCAACGGCTTGAGCAAATCTTCAAGGGATACCAAATGGAGGACTGGAACACATCTTTATGGACTAAGTTTGTCAACCACGCATGTGCGTCCAGGCTAATGAAAACAATCATAAATGAAATGATCCTCTCAGCAATGAAGAATACTTCTGAATAAATGACTTCAAGAGTACTGTTCTGCCTCCAGTACAAGTAGTTTGAAGCAGCCATCTAGGCAAGATGAATATGTTTTGGCAAGAAATTTTCAAATTAACATCAGTCTAAATTTGCTGACCCGCGAACCACTTTTACTTTTTTTGTAATTACAATAAAATAAATTGTAGATGTGATATGTATATGAAACATTGCTTGTCAATTCAGAATTATACAATGTACACTTGCTGAAAATTCCAACTCAAATGGTTGAAAAATCTTGAAATGTCAGACCAATTCCCAGAATTTAATGATCACCCTGTATAATGTATTTTCTGTAAACTGTCATTACAATAGTCAATAAATAACTTGAAAATATGAAACAGCCCATATGGAAAAAGGTACATCAAGTAAGCCAATGATAAAATTTCTTGAATAGAAACCACACAGCCTATGTTTCATTCAATAAAACTTTTCACAAGTGATTTATTAGACTTTTATTGCTTAGGATGATTATTGACAAACATGTTAGGTGATGAAATGTTACGGCAACTACCTTTAAGGCATATGATATTGCGAATTGAAAACTATAAATTATACAGACATGTTAGAAAATCAAACAGTTTAACATCTGTCAGTTGAGTAAACAAAATTATCGTAAGGCATTTAATAAAGGGCACTAAAATAATCCACTCTAAATAGAACACTTAAATATTATATTACTTTCAATTGTTTTACTGTACTTGTAATAAGTATAATTTGTAAATGTAATTTATTTATTAAATTATTAATTTAAGTTGAGTAGTTGTGTTATATAAAGCTTTGTGCCATATGCATTTGCGCCATTGTGCAACAATGCATTTGTGCCATTGTGCAATAATGCATTTGCACCATTGTGCAATAATGCATTTGTGCCATTGTGCAATAATGCATTTACGCCATTGTGCAATAATGCATTTGTGCCATTGTGCAATAATGCATTTGTGCCATTGTGCAATAATGCATTTACGCCATTGTGCAATAATGCATTTGCGCCATTGTACCACAATACATTTTTGCTTTTTACACTGACAATATGATAATATGTTGGGTTCAATAAATAAAGGGAAATAAACTATAATTGTATCAAATGAATTTTGTTATATTAAATCATTATTGATGTTGCTTGTATAATTTTATGACTTTTAATGGTAGACAATCTACAGTGTTGCATGTAAAAAGTATACAATATATATATCATCAACTCAACAAACTTTCATGTCCTTATCTTAGATATTACAGCTGATTACTATCTGCTCAACCTCTTGTAGATATTTAGTAGTTCAGATACATTTCAAATTTATTATTTCTAATTTTCAAGCTATTCTATGTCACACTGTACTTATGTTCCTGCATTCAAATACATGTAGGTAAAATCTACTACATTGGAAAATGTTTTCAAATCCACCCTATGCAGACAGAGCCTGTGGGAAATATTGGGTGCAGAGCAAATGAGCGGAGGGTGCGGAGCTAACGGTCATTTTTGAATTTAAATTTGGGATATTTCTGAAACTAAGCCGTTTTGGGACTTCAAATATACCAAGATATGTGTATTTGACACCAAATATCAATACAATTGTGAAAATAGTAGCGCAATTCATTCTATAGCGACGCAGTGTGTCTTAAACCTTTCCCAGACCTATATATTTTGAAATTATCCTTTTAATACTGAGTCCCCAGCATTCATAAAAAATGGTGTTCAAGGTACACTATCTTAACAAATTATTTTTGCATCTTGGAAGCCAGGCAGTATCTGTGTGATTTTATAAAAATTCGGAAATATTCTTCAGATATGAGCCCCCTCTTAATATTGGGTGCGGAGGAGCTCCATAAACGTACCTCCGCACCCAATATTTAGAGGGGGCTCATATCTGAAGAACATTTCCGAATTTTTATAAAATCACACAGATACTGCCTGGCTTCCAAGATTCAAAAATAATTTGCATGGGTAGTGTATCTTGAACACCATTTTTTATGAATGCTGGGGAAGCAGTATTAAAAGGATAGTCTCAAAATATATAGGTCTGGAAAATGTTTAAGGCATACTGCGTCGCTATAAAATGAATTGCACTACTATTTTCACAATTTTATTGATATTTGGTGTCAAATACACATATCTTGGTATATTTGAAGTCCAAAAACGGCTTAGTTTCAGAAATATCCCAATTTTGAATTCAAAAATGACCGTTAGCTCCGCACCCTCCGCTCATTTGCGCCGCACCCAATATTTCCCACAGGCTCTGTCTGCATAGGGTGAAATCACATGATTCAATGTTGACTAACAATTTATAATCATTTGATGAACTTTTAAATCAAACTTTTTACAGATATTGCATGCAGCTTAGCAATTTAACTTGAAATTCATCAGATATAATCTTAATAGGACTTCTACATGGAAATCTGTTCACAGTTAGGATTTATCTGCTTTTAGAATTATATGATTTTTCGTAAAATTACTAAGTGAACACTATGGGGACCTATATTTCATGTTTCAACGTGAAAATAAGTCTGACATTTCGCAGAGTTGGGTTCATATCCATAGTTTTTTGGGAGAGTCAGATTGATAATTTTATTATCCTTGGGATGTGAATGAAACATACTGTTTTAATGAAAAACATTGTATTTATGCATGGTCAGAAAATATCTACAACCGATGGCCGTAAACTGTACATTGTAATTCATAATTTCTAAACAATTCAAGGTGGGCTTCTGAGGCTAAATATATATATATGTTTCCAGCAAAAAGGACTTAATGACATTAAAGGGTTTTTAAATCTTTATTTCACTGTTAAGTTAGGGAAAAAACCTGGTCTACATACATATTTTAGAAGTTAGTTCATTTGACAATAAACAATGATATTGAAAATGAAGGATCAATATTGACGCATCCAATTAGAGGTTAGTTCTAACAACTACACAGGCAAATTATAACGGGCCCCGTACAAGCCAGTATTACATACCCAGCGAAGCATTTGTATTGAAGTCAATGGAGCTGAAGGTCGGCTATATATTCCTGTATAGCTGTCAAACTTTTTACCATGACAATCTTATGACGTCATCGGGACGTCATGTTTCATTTCTTCCTAATTTCACTCGCACACAGACACGTGGCGTCATTGATATAACGTAGCCATGATATAGAAGTATGTAATACAACAGTTATGTCCGTATCATTGAATATATGCCTTCGGTCTGTCGTAATATAACCCTCACAAGCTCGGGCTATATTGGTGACAGACCTCAGGCATATATTCAATGATAGGGACATAACTGCTAAGTATGAGGCACTGATATTACGAGCAATTACAGCGTTACTAGACCCATACAAGGTTGAGGGAACAGGGCTCATACAACCTCGTACAAGCCCAGATGTATTTTATAAACAAAGTATATAGCAAAAATGGCAGCCATTTTTTAAAATGGCCACCTTCTACCAAAAGTGTCATAAAACAGTGTGCCACACTTATAGTATTCACATACCAAATATTTACAAAAATCGCTCCACTATCGAGTTATAGTAAAATATGTTAAAATTGCAGCCACTTTGAAAAATGGCCGCCTACCAAAAGTGTCATTAGACAGTGTGCCATCCTTATAGCATTCTGTGACATACCAAATATGAACAAAATCACTCCACTACTTTTCGAGTTACAGAAAAAATCGTAAAATAACGAGTAAAGGCTACCATTTTTCAAGATGGCTGCCATGTGTTTCTTTAATATCTACATTTCTAGCTTTATTAATGTCCTACATAATTTTTTTACATTTAAAACATATTGCTATTACAGTTTTACATATTGCACCTAAATTACTGTAAAATCGGCACTAAAATGGCTGCCATTTTGAAAATCGGCTTTCGAGCAGAACTTCTACCCCCACAGGGTATAATGTGTACAAAATATGAACAAAATCGGGCCAACGGTATTTGAGTTATTGCACGGATGGACGGACAGAAGGAGGCATTCCCTATATCCCTCCAATCTTCGTTTGATGGGATAAATATCATATTTTGATCATATTTAAAATATCTTGGTAAAAGACTAGTGGGGTTGGTTAAACTACTGTAACATCTTTCATTTAAAGGAAGGAGAAGAGACAGAGACAAGTTGAGAGTATGCTTTGGAAATATTGTCACAGTTTTGAATAGTTTTTTTCATGTCATGCCTATTTTCTCAAAAATCCAACAGTTCTGACTTTATTTTCAAACAATCCTTCAATTTTAATGAAAAGTGGATATATTTTTTATAAAAAGCGAATCCAATTTTCAATTCCAATGATTTTGGATATTTCTGCATTATAAATTATCGATACCTTCAATATTTAGACTGTCAGGGAAACATTTGGATGTTTTTTGAAAAGATTGCTACCAACAACTCTGTCCTTTCTACTTCCTCTATCTTTTTGAGTTTGAGGGGTTATATGTCTTATACCAGTACCTTAGCAAAGTTCTGTAGTGTTCTTTTGACATGCTCATAGGATGCGTACTGCCTTAGTCTAGCTGGTAGGTCCTTTAACTGGCCAAGCAGACCATCTATAGATTGGCGAATCTAACAATGAAAAAAAACAAAAACTTGATTACAATACAGTTTATACAAGTACTAGACATTCAAAATTGGCTTTCTAGAAAACGCAAGATTCCAAATATGTGCCTTGCCATACAAGCCAAGATATTCATTACATGTGTCAAAGAATACAATATATACCTTTCTTGGCTGTATTGAGAGCCATGGCTTTTCTTTGAGTTCATCTATCTGGTCCCAGATCTTAACCAGCTCAGCCCAGACTCCCTTCAAGTCCTGCAGTTCTTCCAAGGCCACTTGGACTCTCTCTTCACTTGGACCAACAACTCCTGTAGCAATAATATAGATATATTACTTTGGCTCCATATAATGAGCCAATCAAGATTGGGACATAATATGTGCATAGGTATGTGTATAAAGAACAAGTAAGTGAATCATGAATACAGGTGGAGGTTATTTATTGGAAGATATTTAACAGAAAGAATGTGTTCTACTTAATATCAAGATTGATGCATATTTCTACATGCATCAAAATGATTTATTTGTAATAAAAATGCAAACCTGGCTCAGTGAGTTCCAGAGCCTCCTTGGCTTTCTGTACATTATCTCTCTCTTCCTTCAATCTGGTGAACTTGCCCTCCAAGATAGCGATCGTCTTCAAGGCAGAGTCAGGCTTGAGATCGCCAGAAGTTGGCTTCTCTTTCTCCCAGTCCACCAACAGTGTGCCAGTTTTGTCTTCAACGATTTTATCCTCTGAGACAATCTTCATTTGCAAACTGGCCACCTGGGTCTGAATAGAGGAGTCCTTGCGCTTGATGATGTCATTGAACGCACCTGGAATGAATGGTCGATGTTAGATAAATATTCATGATATATATGATATAGTATGTAATATGGACTGTGGCTCCTAACGTTATTTAAATACAATCCAGTGAACAAGTCCAGACTGCTAATAGAGTCAACTCAAACATCTAGTTTTTCATTAATATGGGACACCATGAAAGTCAATTCAAACATGACCGTGCTCTATTCGAATTTCTCAACCAATCAGAATGCAGCATAGCCAATATAGAACGTTCTCTAATTCTTCATAGATGCACGACCATGCTCTATTCAATCTGCAATTTGCATTGTTTTGAGTGACGTCACATCTCAGCTGCACATCTGGGGCTCTGTCCGGGGATAGCTGTTCTTTTTTACTCCCTATTTATTTTTATTTTATCAACACCCCATGTTTGCATACACCGTATAAAATCTAAAACGGGGAGTAAAATAGAACAGCCCAAACAAATTCTAAAATTTTTCAGGCCGACTTCAGAATCTTGACAGCATGCGTATTCTTCCTTCATGCCCGTTCCACAGACACGGCTTTTATCAATTTTTATGTTTGAATCGGAATAAATAATGATAGGCCATTCAATATGGTGAAATTCAGCACTCGTTGGACAGAATGTTAGTACAAATGCACTCACCTCCGGTTCGTGCTTTGTACAACATTCTGTCCAACTCGTGCTGAATTTCACCATATTGAATGGCCTATCATTATTTATTCCTTAATTAAAGAACATCACACATTTTAGTAATCAGTCTTATCTCAATTTCATTATGGGTCAGTATGAGTTCAGTAATGATTTTAAATCAGTGGCAGAATCAACTCCCTAAGTGACCATATTGGTTGCCACTTTTACTGAACAAGACAAGTATCTTGGAAACAGGCTGGGAAATCTGCCACAATGAGATGACCCGGGGAAATTACGAAACAGTAGTTAACCTAGCAACACGTCACATGACCAAGCTTTAACATTTCCTCCTTCCACGTACCCCATTCTCCCTCTATGTTGTCACTGTACATCCAGGTTGAAGGGAACTGGAAGCGTTGTCTCTCTAGCAACCTCTGGCCCGATTTGTACATTTCCACCTGCTTCTCCCAGCTCTTCATCTTCCGCTTCAGACTTTGTACGTATGTGATGAAACTGACAGCATCTGATGTAGAGGCTGTGTCTATGGACTGTTGCTCAAGCTCAGAACGAGACTAAAACAATATGATAATACAGGAATGTTAAAATATATAGAAACTAAAGGGGAATATTGGAGTGATAAAAATACAGACAACACAAGAACAAGAATATAGGACATGGAAAACAACTAGATAACAGCTCTACATTCCCCCAACTTTATTCGTTGGGATAATAAGACTAAATCTAAGAGTGAAAAATGTATAAAATGTTTTTTTAATTAACAATGTAAGAGATGTTAGAAACATGAAGTGTGGGGGTCTGAATAAGCATACTGGCCAATAAATAATCCAATTACTTCACTGTCACTGTTATCTTTATATAGATCTCACATTATATCACAAAAGACTTATTTCAATTAATGGCTTATTATTGTGAAACTCCATTGAACTCACATTGGATACAGTGCTATGGAACTCGGACATTTCTCCACCCAGCATATTTCCAAACTTGCTGATGATGTCTTTGTGCCAAGAGTCATACTTGAGTGACACCTTGGATTGGACTTTGCCGAACATGATAGTCACTGGACCAAATGCCTTGCTGTTTTCAGAAGTGTCAAATGTCTTCCTCAGTTCCCTATTTAAGACATAGAAGATGTTAAAGATAAGATTCAAACCATTCAGAACAATGTGACAAATTTGCCATGAATGATCCAAATGTATATACAATGTACAAAAACATAAAGAGCCTTTCTTGTAAAATATACTCTCAGAAAAAGTTATTAGTTATTTAATTAGTGATAACACTTTCTAACCTCTTTTAGGCCTTTATTATTATTTTCAAATACATGACAAAGGTGAACAAAGATTATGGCTTACTTGACTTGGTCCAAGGCTTCCATCCATTGGTCCATGTCTTCCCCTAGTCTGTTGTAAACCATGTCTGACTGAAGGTCCCATAGAGACTGGTAGTCCAACCATGTCTACAATACAAACACATGGTATATTCAAACAATCATGGTATATTCAAACACTCATGTGATGGTATATTCAAACAGTAATGGTATTCAAACAACCTCAGCTTAATCAAACATTTATGGTATATTCAATTCGCCATGGTGCATTCAAATAAGCTTAGTATATTCAAATAGTCATGATTTATTCAAACAATCACGGTATATTTTAACAGTCATGATGTATTCAATCAAAAAATCTTGGTATATTTCTTAATCTAAGTCATGGTATATTCACTTTATAGTATGTTCAAACATCACTTGCTGAATTTTGTTCATGTGGTCCACGGTTGGCTGGCAGAGCGTGATGCACTGACCTTGGAATATTAGTTGTAAAGAATTTTGAGAGTCATTTAAATTGAAATATTGTCCTACCTTGACATACTGGTTCACTTCCCTCACTAACACATCAATGGCCTCATATGAATTTTCTAGCACACCCTGGCCATCCGGTAGTTTGGTCAGCACACTCCTATGAACACAAAAAAAAACTTTTTATCATCACATTCAATTATATGAATGGGAATTAATGTAGCTTGGTACATAAGCATAATACCATTATAATAATAAAAAATTTAAGCTACTGGTATGTTGTTTTTGGTTTCTTGGTCAATGATTTAACATTTAAAGATAGGGCC
Source organism: Owenia fusiformis (assembly GCA_903813345.2). Taxonomy (NCBI): domain Eukaryota; kingdom Metazoa; phylum Annelida; class Polychaeta; order Sabellida; family Oweniidae; genus Owenia; species Owenia fusiformis. The sequence continues at coordinate 1,657,853 of CAIIXF020000008.1, forward strand.
TCAATTCATACCCCTATTTCAATGTTTTAAAATGAAAATAATCATGTCACTTCAACATAAAGTGTAACAGGGTCAAAACTAGGCTGTCGTTTGACAATTTGGAAATTATGGGATAGATTTTAGGTGCTCTACTCTACCTGTATGTGCTGTCCATGGCAGATTCAGTCTCAAGACCCACTTGGTATCGGGAGTGTTGAATTCTGGGAAGAGAGGTGATAACAGCCTCCCAAGCAAACAATTCCTGCATGATGCGTACACGCACCTCCTCTACTGGAGGATGTAGGAACATCACTTGGTTGGTGATACGTAACTCATGCATCAGGTTCTAAAGTGGAAGACAAAATACAGTTTTTAAATCATCAATACTATTTAGACAATAGAACCATGTGGGTACAAATTCAAATAAAGGAATAAACATTATCAGGCATTCAATTAAAGTATTACAATTTAGTGCATTCTAGGGTCCCATCCCAAAGGTTATACATCACTTTAAATGATCACTGATCCTTACCTTGATCTGTGGATCTCCTCCAGGTTTGTGAGCCACCTGGGTAGGGGCATCAGTGTCCATGCTTAGATCTCCCATATCACTGTCCTGTCCTTTGAGGCAATGAGTCCATGCTGTTAAACCTGCTTGGATTCTACCAGCTAGCTTCTTCTCGACCTACAGAAAACAAGGGAGATGAACGTGTTATATAAGATTACAATACATCAAGATACATTTATTAAAATTACAATTTTCTGTTTCACTCTATCCTATTCCTATTTGTACATCATATGGAAATAAAAGTTACTGAGTTAATATGATGTCATTTTTTTTGGCAAAACCCTTTTTATTACAGGAGCCACTAATCATCATTCTGATTTAAGACTGGAACCTCTTAGAAGTTGTATAATTGAATGTCAACTGCTAGATATAATTCCAGTGCTCCAATAGCACCTCTTAAGAACAACAATTTGATAAAGCATAAAATAATAGCGTTATTGGTCATGTGACGTGATGTGACCAATCACACTGCAGTATTATAGTTTGAAATGTGCTAATAATTAATATCTAACCTCTTGGTCAAGTTTTGCCACCCAGTGTGGCAGATTGGAGTACTGGTGTAGACTCAGGTCATCCACTGCCTTCTGGATCTTGTTTAGGATTTCACTGAATGTGTTTGAGTTGTAGGCACATGTCTCAATGGATCTCACATCTATGTCTATTTCCTCTTCTATGGCTAGCAAGTCATCCACCTATTAAGTATTGTAAAGGTATGCATTATGAGGTATTGGGCAGAATTCAACAAACAACACTTCATAGAAAATTCACTTATTTTCATAATATGCTTGCATGCATGAATTAAAAATGTTATTCATTTTTCTGGGTTGTGAGTTGATTCTCTATTACTTCATTGTAGAGTCTAATTGATTTGTCATATTCCTATGCTTTTTCACCTGATCTACTGAAGATATTGAATTATATTAAATCAGCAATGCTTTACCTTTTCTTGGTAGTTGAAGACATTCTCGGCCAGTTTCTGTACATATGGGTCCAGTTTGTATGACTCCCACACAAGACCCATACCTTCCCCGATCAATCCTTGAACTTCACGTTTCATACCAGCAACAAGTAATGTGATTGAGGGTCTCTCTTCTACTTTCTCATTGGTGCGTTCATAAGTGCGTACACTCTCTATGAGTGAGATAGCGAAGGGGTAGAGCTGGTTAGCTTGATGGGCCTTGTTCACAATAGCAAGTGGAATTCTGAATCCCAGCCATTTCAGATTACGCACCTACAATTAAAAACATAATTTGCATTTAATCATTACATTCATTATATTACAGTACATTAGTATCAATTTTATCCTATACGGGGACTTCTTGGATTAAAATGTTCATAAATTGCCAATCGATTAATCTAAAGCAATGATGATAAGAATCAAAACTTCAATGTTGCCCTACTAAGTCCAACATTGATCAAAATGTGTCAATATTTCAGTGATAACAATTTTAACAATTTTCCATTCCTCAAGCTTCAGTTCATATGCAACTAATTGTTTGAATCTTCCAATGTTCTACGTACCTCCTTGGAGAGTGTGATGATCTCAGGCAGGAAGTTGACCTTCAGCTTAAGGACGTTGCCTTTACCCGCCAGCCTGGATCTGGTGCTCTCTATGGCAAATATTCTCCCAGAGACACCAAGGTTCCTTTGTTGTACCTACAATTATCATCATTAAATCTCAATAACATTTTAGGATTACTTTTACAACAATACCTTCTTTCGTATAATTCATGTCAACTCAAGATTGACATCATTCATTCAGTGCATTATAGGCTCAGCTGTACATAAAATGATCTGAGATTGCATATCTTACAATTAGGGGTGAGACGAGTCGAAAAAATCTGATTCGAGTCGAATCCGATTCGAGTCAGAAAATGACGATTCGAGTTTCGAATCCGTTTCGAGTCAGATAAAGTGCGAACAACATCGCTTTTGACCGTTCGTATTTTTAATGCGTCAATGGTTGAAAGCCGGAAATATAAACAAACACAATTCGTCGTAAGTTTATTCTGATTTTATTACATATATTCTTTCATTTATGTGTACATACAATATAATAATTCAATACAAGCATATCCAAGTCATTGAAACTTATATATTCAACGCAATATCGAGTAAAAACATGCATATTGACAGTATTTTTCTGAATTTTTTTATTTTTTCGAATTTTTTTCTCAACTCGAAAATGATTCGATTCATCAACTTCGACTCGATTCGACTCGACTCGAAGCCCCAAACCCGCGAGTCCTCGACTCATCGGGTTGTCGTCTCACCCCTACTTACAATATATGGCTTTATATGAAAAAGTTAACTTCAGAATTTTTTCTCTATCCTTTGTCTGTGTTTATTTTTGACACTATTAGCATTCAGAAACCAGACACTTAAGTGTTAACTCTAATTTCACTCATGATTATCATTTATACTTTTTAAGAGGGTTAACTGCTGGAGTTTTTACCTTTCTTGCCCACTCATCAAACAGTTCCTGTGTGTTAAGCTTCAGTTTAAAGCTGTCCCCATCACTCTTCAGTCTCTGTCCTTCCACATGTTGTTCCCAGCCTTTGCCCAGAACATCCTCTACTCTGTGCATGTAGGCACTCAGCTGGCGCTCAATCTACAACAAGATACACAGTGATAAATAACACACTTAATATTCAAGTTAAACTTATGGATGGTCTTGCTATTTTGATGGCAAGATTTTTTTTGCCCATGCCCTTGTATATAATATTAAGATTTATTTATTTTGTGATTTAAAATCCTTGGTGACTCCCTGGAGGCAACACAAGGTCCATAAAAATACAATACATTATACTAGTATACATTTATTTGTTGTGTTATAATATCGTATTAGTGAAGGACCTATTAAATTGAACTTTAAGTATTGAACTATTCATAGAACTTACCTGTTTTGCCCATATAATAGAGCCTGATACAGGAGGTAGATCCCTCACTCTGCTCATTCTGCATGCCTTGCTTTGGCCATACTGAACCTGGAAAGATGAAACCAAAAACATAATAGGCAATTATATCTTATCTTCAGCCACGCAAACTCATTGCTGTATGCGATAAAATAGTGAGCAAGTTTCCACATGTGCTTGGAGGACTACATAAATGAAGAGCACGTTACCTTGAATTGCTCGTGAAGGGACTCAATCATGTGCTTGGAGGACTACATAAATCAAGAGCATGTTACCTTGAATTGCTCGTGAAGGGACTCAATCATGTGCTTGGAGGACTACATAAATCAAGAGCATGTTACCTTGAATTCCTCATGAAGGGACTCAATCATGTGCTTGGAGGACTATATAAATCAAGAGCACGTTACCTTGAATTGCTCGTGAAGGGACTCAATCATGTGCTTGGAGGACTACATAAATCAAGAGCACGTTACCTTGAATTGCTCGTGAAGGGACTCAATCATGTGCTTGGAGGACTACATAAATCAAGAGCATGTTACCTTTAATTGCTCGTGAAGGGACTCAATCATGTGCTTGGAGGACTACATAAATCAAGAGCACGTTACCTTGAATTGCTTGTGAGGGGACTCAATCATGTGTTTGGAGGACTACATAAATCAAGAGCATGTTACCTTGAATTGCTCGTGAGGGGACTCAATCATGTGCTTGGAGGACTACATAAATCAAGAGCAAGTTACCTTGAATTTCTCGTGAAGGGACTCAATGTCATCCTTGACTCTTTGTATCAGTTGGGTCTGGTATTCCCGAATAGCCCCACGAATATGTGGACGCACAAACAAGGCATTGAAACGTGAGAAAATGCGGAACATTTCATTGGCATTCTTTGCGGTCCCAAGTTGATCTCTCAGTCTCACTGTGATACGGGTCTCTACACGGTCTATCCTCTCTTCATATCTGGAATTACAGATTCATTATTATCATTGAACACAAGAAACAGGCCTTGAGCCAATAAGTGTCAATCAGGGACAGTTGGTTATATATACATGGTGGAATATAACATGACTGTAACATGACCATATTTCAATTTTGGCCCAAGGGTCCTTAAAAGACGAATAAATCTTCTCATCCAAACCAAATCAAAGCCATATTTTCATAACAACATGGCTTAACTGGAGCACTATCACAAAGTTTTAATATTAAATGACTACCTTTTGATGGCAGCTTCCCAGGAGTCAGTGCCCTCTTTAGACACATCAAGGCCATCTACTTCTTTAACATTCTCATAGGCTAAATTCACCTCCTATAAATGTGGAACAAATTCACTAATTGACTGAGTTAACATAAACCAATGTCAATGTTTTATTTCTAAAAGGATTTTAAAAATGTAAATCAGATGTGAAAATGTTGTCAAAAATTTTCTTTCAATTTTTATGATCTAAAAAATCCATGATGGCATCTTCAAAATGGACACGTCTACAAAGTGCACATTTGCAGACTAACTGTTCAAGTCAAGCATGAGTACACTACAATGACATTCTTATTTCTAAAAACCCCTAAATGTATTACTTGAAACTGTAGAAATCAAAATGTTACAGCAAACTCTTCTGGTAATGTAACCAGATGTGTACACAATTATACCTCAATGGCATTGACATCAGCTGCATCAAGAGCCATAGGTTCAGCCTTGGCATCTCCCTCATCTTCAGACCTTGTGGTTGTCGCTGGCCTTAAAACTCTCACTATCACTTGACGGAGCTGCTCATGCTGACGACGGAACCTAAAAACATACATAAAACAGATAAATATTGGAAAGATTGAAATGAAACCATCAAGGATTGAGATTAAAGAAACAGAATTCAGGGAATAAATCTCACATTAGCATATATCTTGTACTCCATACCTTTACATCATGCATGTTAAATTAAATTTTAATACCATGATTTTTTACAAAATGCTCATTTTTTATGATTACGAAATAGATTTGGATTGCAACTTACTTTCTCATCTGGTCGAGTCTGTTCTGTAGACGTTTATGTGCAGGGTTGACTCGCCAGACCATTTTGAGGTGTTCATCACGCTTCTTCTTGACAATATCCCTCAGTAACACTTGGAGCTTATCATACTCATCATCCCAAATACTGAATACATCAAAACAGGCATTCATAATGCGCTCAAATTCATCGAAGGGAATATGCATCAAACGCTGAGTTCCTAGAACCTGAAATGGAAATAAAACATATTATATATGAATTTTGTGATTTTATTCTATTAAGGGATATCAACTCTGAATTACTGAATGCTGATATTCAATTATTTAATTTTGACAAGATCTCAGAAATCCACTGAATACTGCATGAATGTACCAGAAGGAGAATTCTGATTGTAAATATTTTAAATCATAAAATCATTTCAATTAGCATTTGGAGTTTGGACATCAGCGTTGAGTTTTCCACACTTTAGATACAATGTAAATTTCATACACCTGTCAACAGATAAGATGAACACTAAACACAGGAACCGGAATCCTACCTTCAACATCTGAGAGCTTAGATCCCTAGAGATCGCCTCCACCAATCTGAGTGCTCTCTGTATGGGGTACTTGGTGCTTCTGATCTTCCTCAAGTGGTTGAAGATTGCCTGAAGTGCTGTTCGGATCTTGTCTAGTTCAGTAGCTGAGAGAAGGTCATTCAGGGGAAAGTCCTTCATCAATGGGTTGTAGTCATTCACAGTATCAAGGATCTGCCGAAGGCCTAAATATGAAAAATTGTCGGTATATGTATTCTGAGAAAAGTGTTCAAGGCCTAAACAGAAAGGAATGCAATATTTAAATGCAGTTGTAACACTGTAGATGTGTATGGCTTTGTGCTTTCTGTGTTTAATTCACCTATTTTGTTTGATTAAGTATCAATGACACATCTCCACCCATAACCTGATCAAAATAACCAATTCACTTAAACTATTCAGATTTTTACCTGTATCAGTGTCAAAGCTGACAGTGGCGTGGAACCTCTTTCCATGTTTCAGGATATCCAGGGTCAGAGCGATGTCAATACTTTCCCGTTTCTCCTGAATCCTCAGTAGGGCTCTCTCTAAGTTGAGCCAGAATGCAATCTCCTGCATGGCTGTTCCTGAGGCAGGGTCCCTATCTAACTTGGTCACCTGATAAACAAATGGTATTATAAGTCTATATGCTTCCAAAAGACTATTTTTCAAGAAGAGAAATAAGCATGAGCTATGAACAAAATTTTTTAATAAAAAACTATAGTTAATAGAATGCTACTAATGAAAACATTCTCAAACCATGTAAAAACTAAACTTAGTTATATAGCACACAAATTCTCATTTGTTCTTTATTATTTTGAAGCAAACTTTACTAGCCCTTAAATTGTATAGATATATTCAAGTTATTAATGCATAACAAATTAGATAATAACCAGTTCGAAAATGTAATCAATACTAGCTTATCAAATCAAAAATATTTCAATACATCAAAATTCAATACCATAAAGGATAAACCTAATCCCATCAGGTAAGCATTCATATTTACTGACCTTCTGAATTTCTCTTATCCAGCGATTAACACCACTTTGTAGTGCATTCAAGAAAGTTGCATCTTCAACTTTGTCATCAAAGTCTGAGGCTTTGGGTTTCCTTCCCTCTTCTGCACATTTCTTGATCATTGCACCAACAGTTGGGTGGACAGGCAGGGTGATCTCAGGGATGTCAATGTTCTGTTGAAGATGTAGTAATCCCATTTCAAGCTCTGCGATCTTTTTCTCAACTGAAGGTGCCATCTTGTCCCCTTCTCTACGATTACAAGAATCAAAAAATGTTTTTCAATATTTTTTGCCTCACAAATAATAAAATTCTTAGTTCTTAGTTCCTTAATTTACAGGCCTTTAGTTTATTTTCATCAATGATTTGAGCTGACTTCCTGATGTTCTGATTTGTGTTTTCATGTCAATTAAAGTACATGTTCTTACTTTACCTTTCAACTTTTCCTGTCTCCCTTATATATGATTTAAAGTAGGGAGCTACAGCACTGCTGACATATGTATGTAGGGTCTCATAGGGGGATCCATCAGGGAGGTTCATTACACACAGCTGGGAGGCCAGGCTCTTGTCTGCCTCTACTACAGGCACTCTCTTCACAACAACCAAACTACAAAAACAAAAAGATGGTTAACATGCGCAGAGACATTAATCTTTAAACGAATAAAAGCCATTATGATTGATAATTAATAGTGTTATGTCTCTTCATATATACAATGTTAAAAAGTGCAATAATTTGATTTAAAGAATACATTAGATTTACCTCAGCATTTTTGAGCTGGTGAAGTGTATATCAGCAGAGACATGATATGTAACACTTTCTGCTTCAGTCTCACCTCCTTCACTGACATCATCATCTGAAAAGAACAATTTTGCAATTTCAACTGGTGTTACTGGCGGTATAAGTGCCATCTATAGGCTTACACATAAATCAATGAGATTGTCTGTCTAAATGAATGAATGGAATTGAATCAACAGACATCATTTTGACCTTTTGTTGAATTACATGTACATCGGTATTATTTTCCCTTGTGACCATTTGTTTTAAAAAGAGATTCCAAATGAATCTGTGACAAATGTACTCATAATTTTCTTTATAATATGAGAATAAAGGTTGTCCCATGGACTGACACTCCACCTCCCTCTGTATGTCACATATCAATTCTTACATTGATCAAGTTCAAAATTAAATGCAAAATCATCTAGCAGTGCACACAAAGACACATTACTAGAGTCCATTTCACTGCTTCAGTTCGTCAGTAGAACGGCAAAAATAAGAAATTGGGAGACCATTGTGCAATAATATATGGAAAAGTATATTCATAATGTACATGAATGACATTTGTATATTTCAGATTTTTTAGTTTTTTGTGCAATAAGCCTGTGCCGTCTTGTAATTTGAAGAATTTCAGCCATGTTAATCTTATTGAAAATAACATGGCAGAGAAACATCCAAATATAAGAGGCCACACACTTTATAAGCCAAACTCGAAGCAATCCAAGATATACAAATGTCATTCATGTACATTATAAATATACTTTTCCATATATTATTGCACAATGGTCTCCCAATTTCTTATTTTTGCCGTTCTACTGACGAACTGAAGCAGTGAAATGGACTTTAGAGATGGAAATGAAGATTTATATAGAACAGAGTTCCTGAGATATTGTGGATACAAATGACCTCATGCTTCAATGTTTGGCATCATGCAGCCCTGCAATCACTAAACAGTCAAGTCAAGTTGATCATCTAACACATCAGATCTATTTTGAATTTCAAATGCAAAATGCACTTTGTAGTGAGATAAGATAAATCTAACCTTTGACTTTATTTTTGACATGTTGGATGATGATGAGTCATAATCTGAAAAAATCAATAGATCTAGAGCCAGACTAGAAAAGCACCCCTATACCTTTCACCACAGTTCTTTGTACAAGCAACCCAGGTACTTGAGGATCACTCAGGAACTTTTTCATTTGTTCTACGCATGGTTTTTCTTTCAAGGCATTGTAGAGACCCTGTGGAACATCGTCAGAATCTTCCAACAAAACCGGAACGACCCGTTTCAAATAGTTGCAAAAGGCTGTCGTATCTACGACGGTCTGCCCGGAGTTCCCTCCACTATCACCGTCGCCGGCGTCTGCCATAGCGTACTACGGCACCTGGACCAACTATCTGTTTTGAATTTACTTGAATTACTTAGTATTGGTGGAGAAATAGAACGAAATGAAGACTGAATTAACTTTTTCTTCCTCAAAATGGCAGTCTTCTACATCCGGGCTTTTGCTCGAATCTTTGTCTCTGATTTGCTATATTATTTTCGTAATCACTTATAAATCCCTACTCAGCAAGGTATGGCAATAATAAATTGAGTCATATAATCATTTGTCTATTATTTGATGAAATTATGATTTTTTTAGTACTAAAACAGCATTTTCTTTGAATACCAAACTAACCAAGTAGAGTACAGAGCTACTGACAACAAAGATTTCAAAAATTTCGAACTAACTCCACTTTAGCTTGTATTTTCTTCTACTAAGGTGAATATGAGACAAGAACTGAAGATGTGGCTTAAGATAGGATATTTGTGATGCCAGGAACTCATTTAAAGTAAGTACACGACTCCTTTTAACCATTGAAAATGTGTTATAATCTAACCCATTTTTTAAAACTTTTATTGACATCAACAATGTGCTGATAAGTGCCTTATTGGCTCTGAATCAACTAATTTGTGACTAAGCCTAGACTTGCTGCATCATTCCAGTCTAAATGTTAGAAGTTCAGAGAAAGTTCATCATAATTATAAATACCACCATGGAGTAAGATATGAACGAGCTGAAATACCTGCTATTTCATGATGAGGTATGTTTTGATGTAAATTTACTTTCGTTTTCTCTCTTTGTTTATAAAAACTAGGTCAGTAATCTCCACTTACTCCATTTCTGGGAAGTAAATTGGGATTGAATTGCTAGTATTTCAGAGAAGTTTGGTGTTCATGATTTTATACATGTACGTAATTATTCTAAGCCTGTTTATTCACTTTTGTACATTCAGGCACTTTAGAAGAGTTAGAAAGAGTTATTCATCATCAAATGCACCAGCTGTATTATAATTAAACTGAATATTCAACATATGCTTATTCAGCAATTCAAGTTATTGTTCAATATGGATAACGTGATAGTGGATATGATTGTACACTTCAAAGACAAGACATTTTTTCTTTATATTTATTCTTTAGTACATGTATAGCCTGAAAAGCCTCTAGGCTTGAAGCCTATATGTGATATATGTACACGATGATCAGTTTTCATTCTCATTATCTCAGAGACATAACCTGTATAATATATAAAAAAAGTTGATGTAGAGTTATTCAAAAAATCCTACAAAATCCATAGGCTAGAAGTTCATTTGAGAGGGACTGATTTACTCAAAATTGACCATTTGCTCCAAATGTTGAACATAGAATTTAATTAATCTTATTTTATGGTTCAAACATCTTTACAGCTCAGTTGGTTTTAAGTTAATAGGATATTGTCTTTTTGAAGTTCATTTACTCAAACTATAAGCTGCACTTGAATTGTACTATCATCATGTGAAGAATATGTCACATTTCACGGTGCTTTCCCAAGGATTTTGTATGTGGAGGATCTTCAGAACAGCATTTTAGGGATTTTGAAACTGTTGGTGCTAGGCCATTCTAGGTATAAAAGAATAAATCAGAGATGCCATCTTATTGAGTTTGGGAGAAGCCTTCCTACTCTGCTACTCCAAGCATTTTTGTTAAATTATCAGCTTAAGATTTAAATACTATGGATTAGGGCTGAAACAAGAAGTGAATTGTCAGTTCAAATATTCTACCAGCAAATTCAGGTTTGGCCCAAATTATTAACTTATGTAGAAATGTACGTATCTTAGAGTTCAGAGTTTATATTGCCATGTTATAAACAATTCATCTTGTACAGTGACTTTTTAGAGAAAGATGACTGTATCCTAATGTAGGGTAATGGTGGTTGAATTGAAGTTAGACAGATGAATGAAAGGACATGTATGTTGGGATATAATAGGATATCAGGATATTACACTTCTCCCCTCTTTAAAACCAGGATGTAAGGAACAATAATCTATATCTGGTATATTATACAAAACCTAATGACTCACCTCTGAGAAAAAAGCTATGTCTTAATCATAGTTAATATACTAATACTAATTATTCATTGTATCCTTTGATTTGTCAGAATTATTGCAGATAAGAATTAATTTTCTACATAGGTTTTCATTCAGGAAAAATGATACTAGTGAAGTATTGAACTATCATTGGTTATTCAAATTATAGATGTCGTGGATAAGTTTATGCAATAAACCAATCGTGTAAAATTGTATGATCCAGTCTTCGTTCTTTTTCTTGGAATTGAATCTTGGGATTAACAGAAGGAAAATGAGAAAGTAGCTCTATTATGAATGTAATCTTTCAGTTTTAATTTGACGCTAATCCATCATTTATTTTATTTATAATGAATCAGTCTTCGTAAAGAAATTCTCAGACGTTTTAGATGATGAGTTTTTATTGTATCTGATTCTGTATAGATTCAATCTCATTTTCTTTAGAATTTTGTATATTTGTGAAAATTTCTGTTTTAATAAATATTTTTATGCTTGACACATATTAAATGATAATAATCAAACTTAACAATGAAATTGATCCCCTAATATTCTATTAATTAATCAGATTTAGGGGAAGTTTTTGTATGGCTGCGATTTCATGTGACCCGAGTTAGCCACAACCTTTTCATGAAACTTGTAACTACCAACTGGCACCTTGGTAATTGCCATAACATTTGAAATAGCATTGAACTTATATGTGCTCTTAATTACTACAGTAAAGCCTTTTCATGTGAACATATATTTAATGCGAGCCCTTCAAAATAAATAACATTTTTTCATATGTAATTTTTCAATTTTAGAATGTTTACTGAAGTATGTTTATTCTGATCAAAACCTCTGAATCTGAACACCTCTCATTATGAACACTTTAAGCCAATCCAAGTGGTTTGCTTTAAAGAGGTTCTACTGTATACTACTGTATACATACTCAGGCCTGTCAACTTGGGAACACCTAACATGAGTGACTTGGAAATGTTGAACACCTCCCCTCAAAATGTGGACACCTTGGTCCAAATCTGAACACCTTGATCCAAAAATACGAAAAATTTCGAACGGAATGCGTGACATATCCGTCATACGCGTGAAAAGTCCGAACGAAATGCATACGTTTTTTTCCCGTCGTTCGTATTTTTGCTGTGTAGACGATCTTTTTTAGAAAATTTTCTCCAGAAAGATTTTTGCTTGACAATTACCAGGTAAAATGCGTATTTGCGTGACAATTTCTGTCACGCAAAAGTAACTGGCGTGACTTCAAATTCTTCAGCAAATGCGTGACAAATACGCAAATTGCGGGACAGTTGACAGGCCTGCATACTGACTATCTTTGTTAGGACTTCTGGGAACTAAAATCTAAATTAATTGAAGAGTTTCAGTTTCAGTACTTAATGGTCAGTATATAATAGGTTAACAGAGGTCAACATTTACATGCCAAGATACTATTGTAGGACCACTAATCTGAGTTGAATATTCATGGATGTCAGGTTTAAGGAATTATGATAACAAGTAATGAAATACTAGACATGTACAGGTAATGTAAAAGCAATCTAAATAATTCAGTATATCATAAACATGGACATTTCAGTATGTGTTAATTTTTTTTGTTTTTATGAAATTAATAAAAAATACTACAAAAGGCTGTAAGACACTCTGACACAGCTTTAATTTAATAAAATTCATAAAAATTACTATAACAGAATTATTTTGCTACCAAAAATCTGAAAACTTGTAATAATATGCCAGATGTACAGTACATCATTTATAATCCTTAATTATATATAATCGTGGCTTAATTAAATGGTGCATGTTGGTGGAGTTTGATGTAGCCAGGATATATGTGTATTAGATCCGGATATGTATGTGTATTAGATCAGGATATATGTGTATTAGATCAGTCATAGGGAAATATTCAAGGTGAGCCACTGAGCATAGTGTATTTAGTGGTGTAATATTGACTTATTGATAGGCAGTTTGCAGGAATAAACATATAGAATTCAAGGTGAGTTAGATATATTTGTTAATTATATCATAAATATTGGTCTTTACTTAATTTGTCTTGTCTTAAATTAACTCTGCATATTTTTAGTTTTTTCTGTATTGTAGTCAGATATGAATCTTGATCTGTTAGATCCAATATCACTTGATATTAAATCTGATGATTTTGATATCTAAAAATTTCTGACATAAAAATAATACTTGTCACGCAGTAAAAGTTTACATTTTTTAACAATACAATATACAGTAATAATACAATTCAATACCAAGTTATTCAGCAACAACTGATATGGAACAAAATCAATACCAGAAAATTCTGATTTTTTTGTCTGATGACGCTTAATACCTTGGCTAGACATACTCTGGAGGGGATTACTCAGATGTATAAGGCAGAATAAGCCTGGACAAATAAGCTTAATTGTCCTAGTGATAAAATGTCCCTGTCATTACTCAGCAAACTTGATTATGTGCTCTGTCATCACGAGAGATTAATACCAAGGTATACTCCCCCATAATTAACCAGGTGATATAATGATGTCACAAAACCATATGGGTGTCTCATATAATAGGAACATTTGGTTTTTACAGCACTGATTTGTGTTGGTATTTGACTCACATCATCCCCCTGTCAGTCCTGGTCATATCTGAACTTAAGTCGATGAACAGACATGTTCATCTCCTGATGAGTTATTGAGTTATTAAGAACAACTCTCGCAAACATCTTGAAATTGGAATACTTTTCAATTCTATTTTTTGACATCTCATCAACTCATATGTTAAGAGTCTTAAATCAATATAAACACTGGTTTGTCAAGCATTGTCTGCTTTAGACAGGTTTTACTGTAAACCAATCCCAGAATTCAGCAGGATGGACAAAGATGATAAGATGCTGACTCAACTTGTCCTAGGTCAAAATTGTGAAATCAAAAGAATGCTGGCTGTTGTAAATAACTGAGGTTGATGACTTCAGTGGTACATTAGCCAAAATTGATAGCCATCAAATGAATGAACAGATGGACATGGGTGCTTAGAGCAAGTACATGGATATGTCATTTGAATAGATACAACAGAAATAATGCATGATTTGAACTAGTAGATAGTTTCATATTAGAAGTAAATCTATGTTTGTACAGAACATTTATTTTTATGTTCAGTTCAAACATGTCCAGAAATTCACCTCATATGGTCTTAAGTTTTGGCAGATGGTGAATATAATTGCTAAATTTGATTCTTAATAACTACTCCCTTGGCAAAGTTATTTAAGTATTCATATACAATATATGTATAACTTACATTTCTTGTAAAAGTCTGAAATAAAAGATCTCAAAACTCTTTCTTCAAAAGTCATTTTCTCAGAACCTATTGATCAATCTTGTACAAAGCGTGAATATTAGAATGCTGTTAGAATAATGTAATCAAATAAACCGCAAACATAATATTACAATTGATTGAAATGTAGAAATAAATTCCCTGAACTTATATTAGTGTATAAGTAGCTTGTTTACATTATATAGTTGCATTTGAAAAATAAGTTAGTAAAATCATTTATAGTTTATTAGAAGTAAGGTCTCGGCACCTTCTAAGTTCAAGTTAACTGTCTATGTCCCCAATCATTTAGAACTCAGACGCCAATACGATAAATATCAAGTACAAATTGCGCTAAATTAAAGGTCCCCGTGGAAAAACGAACATTTTACTCAGTTTTCATAAATGCTATAAATGGAAACTTGGTAATTTTTATTCCATAATATCCTGACAAGGTTCTTTCATTATTTAGAAAGTTCTTAATTTCACACAGAATGTAATAAGTTTCCGATTGAATTAATTAGATTTCCTCATGTTTCATGATTTAATGATATGTATTATAAAAATGTTATTAAAGATCTTTGATAAAGACAATATGCCTGAAGAAATCCAGGGATTAATGGGATATAATACTGTTTGGCCTTTCTCTGGACCATTGAGCTATTATACATTATATACTTAGCTGCCTCCTGGCCTAATTTGGATATGATATATATCTCCCTCAGGATAAACCTTATATCTTTCACTTAAAAATCCAAGAATACGCTTCTGCATTAAGAAATTGCCATATTTGGCTATCAGGATGATTTATTATGCTGCACAAACTTTATTAGTCAAAAGGATAAGATAATCATGTATATCTTGGTTCTTTTAGTTCACCAAAGGACATACTTACTTTAGATTATACCATATATCTTGTTTTCTTTTATTTCATCAGAATCAGAACCTGTCATTTGTAGTCAGACCATATGAAGTAATAATCTTATTTATAAAGAAAAAATATAGGGATCCATTAACAAACATACATCTTTTTCTCATTATTCATTATAATGCCATTTATGACATCATAATCTGTGTTTTAATGACATTTGTGACATTTCAAATTGGCTGATCAATCAACACTGGATTGAGTATTGTGTCTAAGTTCTTTTTTATTTAAATACCCCATAAAATAGTCTTAAAATAAAATGGATTAAATAAGAGGAGAAATTATGAGTTTCCGTGATATTTACATGAAAAAGAACAAATTACAAAAATTACATTTTTAAATGTCACTAGGGAACAGAGCTTTAGGTACCTTTGCAGTTGCCTTTTTATGTGTAAAATTGTTTAGATGATTTGATACATAAAAACAACATACAACAATCAGCTTAATAATACTGTATCGCATACTGAACATATCTAATATGAAGAAGCATTGGCAATTATCAGTGGATTCATGATATGCTATTTTATTTCATTAATATGGTGTAATATAAATGTAATTCAATCTAATACACAACTACATATAGTTACACTTTGGAGGAAGACCAGTTGATACTATGCAGACCCATAGCCAGGATCTGCTAAGGGTGGTTTGATCATTCTGGTCCAAAAATGACCAAAATCACTTAAAAAGTGCCCGGAATAGAGAAAAACTGTGATTTTGAAAGAATTTTTGGCCAGGGGAACCAATCTCCCCTCCCCCGGGCTACAGGCCTGCTATTAGAGATATGAAGGAGGTGATGTACCAAGATATTTAAGTGGTCTTGCATTTTTATCCCATCGAACGAAGTTCGGAGGGATATAGGGAACGCCTCCGTCCGTACGTACGTACGTCCGTACGTACGTACGTCCGTCCGTACGTACGTACGTCCGTCCGTCCGTACGTACGTCCGTCCGTCCGGGCAATAACTCAAATACCGTTGGCCCGATTTTGTTCATATTTTGTACAAATATACCCTATGGGGGTAGAAGTTCTGCTCGAAAGCCGATTTTCAAAATGGCCGCTCATTTCAAAATGGTGGCCATTTTAGTGCCGAATTTACAGTAATTTAGGTGCAATATGTAAAACTGTAATAGCAATATGTTTTAGATGTAAAAAAATTATATAGGACATTAATAAAGCTAGAAATGTAGATATTAAAGAAGCACATGGCAGCCATCTTGAAAAATGGCGGCCTTTACTCGTTATTTTACGATTTTTGCTGTAACTCGAAAAGTAGTGGAGCGATTTTGTTCATATTTGATATGTGAATACTTAAACATTGTACACTGTCTAAAGACACTTTTGGTAGAAGGCGGCCATTTTGAAAAATGGCCACCATTTTAACGTATTTTACTATAACTCGAAAAGTAGTGGAGCGATTTTGTTCATATTTGGTATGTGAATACTATAAGCATGACACACTGTCCTATGACACTTTTGGTAGAAGGCGGCCATGTTTCAAATTTTTTTTTCAAAAAATTATATAGGACATTAATAAAGCTAGAAATGTAGATATTAAAGAAGCACATGGCAGCCATCTTGAAAAATGGCGGCCTTTACTCGTTATTTTACGATTTTTGCTGTAACTCGAAAAGTAGTGGAGCGATTTTGTTCATATTTGATATGTGAATACTATAAACATTGTACACTGTCTAAAGACACTTTTGGTAGAAGGCGGCCATTTTGAAAAATGGCCGCCATTTTGAAAAATTGCCACCATTTTAACGTATTTTACTATAACTCGAAAAGTAGTGAAGCGATTTTGTTCATATTTGGTATGTGAATACTATAAGCATGGCACACTGTCTAATGACACTTTTGGTAGAAGGCGGCCATTTTTCAAAATGGCCGCCATTTTAACGTATTTTACTATAACTCGAAAAGTAGTGGAGCGATTTTGTTCATATTTGGTATGTGAATACTATAAGCATGACACACTGTCCTATGACACTTTTGAAAGAAGGTGGCCATTTTGAAAAAAATTTTGAAAAATGGCCGCCATTTTAACGTATTATACTATAACTAGAAAAGTAGTGAAGCGATTTTGTTCATATTTGGTATGTGAATACTGTAAGCATGGCACACTGTCTAATGACACTTTTGGTAGAAGGCGGTCATTTTTCAAAATGGCCGCCATTTTAACGTATTTTACTATAACTCGAAAAGTAGTGGAGCGATTTTTGTTTATATTTGGTATGTAAATACTATAAGCACGGCACACTGTCTTATGGCATTTTTGGTAGAAGGTGGCCATTTTGAAAAATGGCCGCCATTTTAACTTTTTTACTATAACTTGAAAAGTAGTGGAGCGATTTTGTTGATATTTGGTATATATGAATACTATAAGCATGGCACATGGTCTAATGACACTTTTGGTAGAAGGCGGCCATTTTGAAAAATGGCTGCCATTTTTGCTATATACTTTGTTTGTAAAAATGCCATCCATGGCTGTTCGATGGGATTCGCTACGCTTTGGCGTTGCCGTTGTTCTGGTTACCCCTCCCTTAACCTTATATTACCTCTTGAGGTGAAATAGAGTTGTCTTATCATGCACAGAGTGAGATGAAGCTCCCTTTTAAGAAGCTAAGTCAAATTAATGCAAATGGTAGAGTTGTCTTCTACTTTAGTTTTAAATTCATGATATATTATGCATATGTGCTATTCTGATACTCATCGCACTTTTCTGTCTTTTCCAATAGTGTGGTTTTGCTTCTGATAATCCTGGGCTCTGGATAAGCTGATGGGGATATAGGGGAATTTACCTTTTATTGACACCTTTTCCAAAATATTTAAATCACTGGCCAAGAAAATGAAATACTTCTCTAATCTTTAACTCCTATTCATTGTATTTTTCCACATGCCAGATTAAAAAACTCATTAATTGTTGTCAGGAAGTCTAGGCGGTCATTCCGGTCTTTATTGTTTAGTCAGTGGCTATTAGCATAAATCTTCTCTAACATCTCAGTATCACATGCCAGTGCTAATTTCTTTGTTTTAACTTCTGATGCTCAAAATACTATAAACAGCTCTAATGAATCAGGACTATAATCTTAAATCTGGCTGAGAAAGCAGTAGGTGGTTTGGTCCAGCAGGTGTTGACAGTTAGGAAGAATGAGAAGGACACTGTAGAGGAGAGTAAAGTCTGGGTATAATCACATTCCTGCTTGTTTTCACAGTGCTATTAGATTAGGACTTCCCTGAATGAGTCTGGATTCTCAATTCAGGGTAGAATGACCAATGATGACCAGGATGTTAATGAGTTGATCTTAGCATCATTGAGTTGACTACAAGTGACAGTAGATGACAAAGATTGCGATGGTTCAGCATTGATGCAATGAACGCTAAATAAAGTCACGGTGAACAGTGGACCTTCAATATTCTCAGCCTGAGATTTTAGTTTCAGAAACAATACAGAACAGGAAGAAATCTTTTAAGTGTCATATGATAGCAATTGTAATCTTTCCTGGATTGTCACAGTTGTTCTTAGAACACTAGAAAGAACAGTAGATTGATATATAAAATGTCATGAGGATTTGGAACTTACTCAATGTTCAAAGCAATATTTGTGAGAAAGGCAAGTAAATTACATTGTTTATTATATATTTGTTATATTTAAGATGGAATGAATGACTAGTGTGGCTTCGCTGCTTCGTCCCTTCTTCTTCATGTCTGAACAAGTTTTGAAACAAGCGCCACTGATCAAATCTGCAGAGACATACGGTTCATATTGGAATGTCATTCATTCCAAAAAGCTCATGCCTAATAACCACAAATTGCTATTTGTGGCTTTGATCTGATAAAATCAGCCAGAAAACTGAGCCAGGAATGTTTATATCATGTTGTATCTCGATTCCCTGTTTCAGCTCTATGTCAATGATTTCTACCGCAACAGTAATAGATTGTTATATGACAAATCCAATTTCACTAATGCTCTAGTTGGGTGTATTTCCCATACATTTGGTTCATTTAATTTGATAGGTAATACCATTGAATTCAATATGGAATGCATATATCCATGAGAGCTTTATATGAGGAGCACTAGGGGTTTGGGAATTGTGTAGATTAATAGGTTTTGGCAGACTTTTTATCAATTTATATAGACACTGGTCTGCCAAACCATAAATTGAATTGTTTCTCTGCAGGCTATCATATATGATGCTCACATACAAAGTATGCTGTCCTTAGATCATCCTAAAGGTTGTCTCCATCAATGATAAGGTCTTGAGAACAAATTTGTATTTGTACCGCGGGAAAGACCTTGTAGTCAATGTAATTTTACTTGTGAATTAGCTCTCATAATCTTTTGTACAAATCCATAAGGTATCCTTGCTATATTCTGTTCTGAGATCACAAAGTTGATTGGATGCATATTTGGTTTTTGAAAACTGAAGTTTTGAACAAAATGTGATTTTGTGTTGAAAACTGAAGATTTGAGATTTTTAACAGAATCACATAGGTTTTTATCCTAAATCTACTAATATTCATGATGCTATTTTCAAGATTTTAAATTGAAGCAAACTTTAGAGGTTGGAGAAGCAAATTGATATATGGTGCAGCTCCTTAGTTTAAAAAGTCTTGCAATAACTCTGGTTGGTGTGGGACGAAAGAGATTGTTGCATGGAACAAAACTATTTGACATACTAATAACTAAAACCTGCCCCTTATATTTACAAGAGACCTTGACTGTAGTATGACAGCTAGCAAGTGGTTTTCAAGCTATCAAAACACAAAAACAAAGAATATTTCTTATAAAGTTCAGTGGAAATGTAATGCTATGGTTTTGTTATGTTTGGCATATTCATTCTTTAACTGGTTATTACAATCTTCTGTACTTATTGAGGTCCCTACTTGAGTGCTTCCTAGTTGCCCCACGCAAATAATCTCATATTTTGCTCATAAACTTTTTATGTTATTTGTTAGTTGCTATAGAATTGGTGATTTCCTCCTAGTCCAAATAAATTTGAATGGTTCTACATTTCATGTTTAGTATCAAATAACTAGTCATTTGTGTCAAGGGGTATAGTCACGATAAGGAAGAGGCTGGACCCAAAATTAATGTGCATGGCTATAACTGTAGGTACTAAAAAAGGAAATGTTAAGTTTTAATAATGTAAGGATATTATCAATGCCAGGCTACTTTGGAAAGTGATTTGGATGTGTTAATGTAAAGCTAAGCGAAGGGATTAATCTGCTATGTATTTTAGCTCATCCATGCAGGAGATACTAGTCTCGCATCAAGCCTTTGGTTCTCTATTTCCCACCATTGTGGAGACTGATGACGGAACGAGGTTGCAACATTTTTTCAAATCAACATAGTCATATTGATTCACGTAGGTACATGTTCAATTAATTAAATAACATGTAGATTAAATTAAATTAGGCTGGTATTTCTAGGTTGTAAGTAGATACTACTTCTGCCAGCTGATCAGTAAGATCTCTGATTTGGTACAACAGTCTGAGTGCTAAGTTTAGTTTGAGACGAAGCTCTCTTTTAAGAAGCAAAATCATACAGATCCAATGTTAGTGGCATAGCTTCATTTTGTGCTATGTTTAAATTGGTATCATGGTTGTCATTTTAGAGAGCACAGCCTCATGTCACTTCCTATCTAGAAGGCATATTTAGATTGATAACTCTTTGTTACCACAGTTTGATAAATGTACTAAAATATGAATTGGTGCCATGTTTTTATTTGAAATGATAGTGGTTTGTTATCAGGGTTCGATATGCTTTTTGGGTTGATTTAATACAGGGTAACCTGTCTAATCTGAACACCACTAGATATAACCAAAAAGGTTTTGATTAGCAGGTGTTCAAGGTTCAAAGTTTCTTAATATTTGAGTCACTGGGAGGTTACAAAATTGAGACCAAGAAAAGTGTTCACATTGAGAATGAGAGGTGTTCAGATTAGAGAGGTGTTCTGATAAACAGGTTTCACTCTACCATATATTGATAGCATGCATCTTGACATTATACAATTTTGTATCCAGGTTATCATGTTATACAGATAATTTCAAGGTCACCATACCCTCAAAGCATCCCTGTGTTAAATAATTAAATACAACATAGCTTCTAAATATATTTGCGCGTTATATTGTGCTGCACAATAAAGGAGACACAGGGGATATTGATTCTCTAACTTGGTTCAGCCCCATATTGAGCATCATTGCCTATCACTGGAAATACGAAATATGAAGAGTCAGAAAGGATTCGGCCCTGCATTTTGTCATTTTGTTTTACTTCCTGTTTTTCAATCTCTTCGTGCTTATTCACATTTCTCTTCTCAATTGCATGTCACATCTTCCTTCATTTTAAGGTCTTTTTACATCATTTGTTTCTCCCACTATTTTCAATTTTTGCACACTTCATCTTTACTTGACTGTAAGAACTTAGAAATGCATGATCCCCTGTTCCCCATTGTGCTATATTTAAAAGGTATCTATAACATTTTTAATGGAAGATCTCTGCTGGTTGTTTGTTACGTAAGAGGCTGTCAGGCACTTAGACTTTGATTGAAATGTTATGCAGGTGAAAAATCAGCTTAAATAGATTGGAATTAGCAAATAGAATAGCTATGGTTATTTCGAAATGACTTGGAATTAAGCATGATCAGAGCGCCATCTTCCTTAACCCATTTGGATACTCATTGATTTGGGTACTCATTGATTTGGATACTTATTGATTTGGGTACTCATTGATTTGGATAATCATTGATTTGGGTACTCATTGATTTGGATACTCATTGATTTGGGTACTCATTGATTTGGGTACTCATTGATTTGGGTTCTCATTGATAGGATACTCATTGATTTGAGTACTCATTGCATATTCTTTCTTATAATGCACAAGCTTTGATTGTTGTGATTGCTTCAGTATACCATGATGAAGTTCAACCAAGGTTGGGTTTTAATCAAAACCTCTTAGAGGTAAATAGGTAAGGTTAGAACAGCCTGATAAGATTCATTCCCTCACATCAGCTCCTTTTCTTCTGACTTAACAGGCCATTCAGCTCTAAAACAGAACTTTATTGTGTAAATCACACTATTTCCGATGAATTGTATTTCAAGACATCTGTGATGTTGTCATGGAAATGGAATTGAATTGAATCATTGAATTGTACAAGAAATCATGATTTGATTAGAAAATGAGCATCTCTAAAGGAGAACTGATAAGATGCCCGGTTAGCACTTGAGAGAGATAAATCTACACCTTAAACTTATGATTAAATCATCACTACAATATATGAAGCAATTTTGGAGCTTTTTATCTGACCCTTTATTGGTACCAGATTTTTCACAAGGGGCAACATAGGAAAACACAAAATATATTGTGTTTCAGATTCAGTCTTGAGTGCTGGTCATTATTGGCAAACCAAATACATGAAAATACAAAGGAGAAGATTTCTGAAAATGGTAAAACTGATTTGGCTCAAGATTCACCAGATTTACTCAACTGCACTTGGATCAATAGTATCTATCTAAACCTCTTATTATAATGGTCAGCAGGCCAAGATAATTTATTTTTGGCCATATGGATATTATTCTTAATGGGCATCTTGGCTTGATTTGATTGGTATATATCGGGTAGGGGGCTTATCTCCATACTTACCTATACTGATAATATTATGAGATGCAGAAGCCATAATTGAGTTAAGCTAGGAGTAAATATTGTAGGAATAAGGAAGTGTTTATAATGTTGATAATTACTACTTCTGAGTGCATTTCCTAGTATTGCATTTAATCTTAGACAATCAGATTTCAACTTCAATAGACCAAAGCTATTGGAATCTATGAGGAATATTGTGTTATAAAGATGTTTTTGCCTGGATTTGTAGAACAGGAAAATAATGTTAGCAGATGATATCGGTAAGTAATAATTCAACTTATTTCTTATTGAAGTATTTTAGGTTATCAAGCTGTAAATGGGCTGTCAATCTTGTTCAATTGACAAAAATAAGTTGACGACTTATTGTATACGAATTAAGGAATCAATATACATGTATATTCAAACCATCCTCATTTTTGAATGTTCATCATTTCTTTAGTCTCATATTAAACTCAACTGTATATATTACACACTTCCCCTTCTTTCCATAAAGACATTTGAAGAAACAAAAGAAGAATAAGAGAGTCCATTGAAATGCACAAAGAAATGTTACACCTTGAGGAAACTGGTTTATTTTATCAAATTAGCCATCTGTTTTTAACTTGGGGATATCACTTGAAGGAAAACATATTATTTTGATGAGAAATAATCTGGTATTTATTTAAATTGAGAAAATACTCATGATCAAAGCTATAACTGGCAAAGATAACGATCATTGTCTATACAATACCTGGTCTATCAGTGGCGGATCCAGGAACCAACAAGGGGGGGGGCCAAATTGGTCGTCATAGAAAAAAAGTCAAAAAAAATTTGGGCCCCTCAAACCGAAAAGTGGGCCCAAATTTTGAAAATTTGAGGCCCATTTTCTTCAAAATTTGGCCTGAAATTTAAAAATAAGGCCTTAGAAGGCCTAGTAATGACCCAAAAGGCCCATTTTTTGGTGCCTGAAGGCCTTTTTTGGCCCAAAATATTTTGGGCCCAATTTTTGTTTTTTCTGGGCCCAACTTAGGGGGGGGGCCTGGCCCCATGGGCCCCCCCCCCAGATCCGCCATAGTCTATTATCAAATACCCATTTCTGATTTTATTCAAAAATACTTTTGCTCTGACCTTAGAACAAACATGTTCACATCTTTAACTAAGATTGAAATACAGGATGGGCCAGAATATCCCGTAGATACATAAACATCCCATTGAATATTTGATCAGGAATTTTATATTGATTGAGAGTGAGTATAGAAACGCACACATTGATCAAAGTAGTAAAAATGCACTTTGGACCATGGGGCTTTGTACCAGAAAATGATTAGCTAATCAAAGATCCTGAAATGTGTGCTAAAGTAAGTGGAGCAATTTCCTGGAGTAATATCCTGGATTGATAGTTTAATTTATTTATTTTGTTAGTAATTTTATTTTCCTCTTCTACAGTGCTGCACACAAACTGGGATTTAGTACTCTGGTGTGAGCTTATTTATGATATAAGATAGCTCAGTTACAAACTTGACAAAATCCTTATGGTTCTAGCTAGTGACTATCTATGCTATATGTTGTCTATGTGTTGCTGCACATATTATAGATGATGTTGCACCAGGTCTCTCGATACCCAACCCCCAGCCCCCCCCCCAAACTATCTACTAAGCCCTCCATATGTAGAGGTGAGGATATGAGGTAGAGGGTCACAAGAGCTTATATTCCAGTCCGTGTCTACATGAAATCAAATCATATGGTGCTACTACCATGGTAATGAATATGCTGTTAAACCAATTTCCAGATGAGAAATCGAGCAATAAATTAGTGTAATGAAACACTGGGGCATTTCCTGATTTTGTGATGTTTAGAATAAGTCACGACTTCTATTTGAAGATATTAAGTCCAAACTAAGAGCAACTCAGCAAGATGTATAACAAAAAATAATCAAAATGTTTTGACTAAAACACTTGTAAATCTAATTTTCAAGCACTTTGCTTAACAAGAAATGGAAACAATTAAAAGTTACTCTTGTACGGTAAGGTGGTTTAAATATCATACTAGTCACTATGAAAATAAGTACAGTAAAACCTGTTTAATCTGAACACCTCTGGTACTGGCCACAAGTATTTAAATTAGCAGGTGTTCACATTTCAAGTTTTTTTTTAAATATGTGAGGCAATGTGAGATAAAAAAAAATTGGAACCAAGAAAAAGTGTTTACATTGAGAGTTATTTAGATCAGTGAGATGTTTGGATATGCAGGTTTCATTTTTTGAAACACTGTTGGGAAAACTAATATTGAAAAGGCTACAACAAAAGAAATGGTTAACATCCCAACTAATGACATAGCGCAACAGTCTCATACGACCCCCGACCACCAAAATGCCATTATAGCGCTATTATAACAATCCATGATAGTGTGCATCAATACGTACATGTATTAATAGAGAAAACTCAAAGGAGATTTAAGTGGACTGCCATATGAATGAGGTGTGTCTCCTACAGGAGACAATGGAATGAATCTAATACAGCCAACTTATAACATTTTGAATTACCACATTACTGCTGTAGAAATATACAGTATTGAATGACACCCTAACCTGATTTACTATATGTTAAAGATTCTCTGATTTATGTTCCTGACTCCTGCTTTCAAAATGATCAGTTTGCAATTAATTGTAGCATCTTAAGATACCCTCCATATGGAGAGCTGTCCCGGATTCCTCATAGAGCAGTAGGAGTTATTGAATATTTATAGATCAATCATTCCTAGGTACTGTTGGTTATCTGTTTCAGTTAGTATAGGAACCCAATGGTGAAACATGACACAGTTGGTAGAGAACTTTGGAGGTATTGGGATTCTTCTAGAACCTGGCTCCTATCAGTTTCTGTAAGAGCTCTGAGGTTACAGTCGGGACATTTGAGAATAGTCTAAATTCTCATTTTAATCATATTATCTGGTTGGATTGTTCGTTATTGTTATAGTAGGTTGCCATGACTTTCCCAAGAGAAGAAATTAACTTCCATTTAACCTTTAGCGTGCTGCCGGCGGACTCGTCCGCCGAGACTAAAATGTCTCTCACAACTGCCGGCGGACCCGTACGCCCGATTTCAAACTTTTAAAAACTTTACTTTTTCGCGCCATTCGTATTGTCCAATTAGATTGCCCGATTTATTCAGTGCCTAACATGACTTCCTGTTGACCTAGAATGGCGATATTTCGAAAAATAATTCTCAATTCAACAATTTAAACAGTGTTTTAGTCGTTTTTAGTGAACGAATCGTACAAAATGGTGGACAAATACGATCACAACGAAAATGTGGAGGAAATGAATTACGATTTCGAGCTCTTTAGGCTCTTGGAAGCCGATAACGGTCATCGAAAATAGAAACTAGAATATTTTCTGAATTGAAAAATTGAACATTCGATCGCTGCAAATTCAGATTTGGATTCTGACCAGACGAAGAGGCGGAGCGGCGGATTCCGGAGGAGTATTCATGGTATATTTATGCCCAGTCGTGTTAATGTACGAAAAAATTCATGAGAACATTTTTTTCATGAGCCAGGCCACTGTATCTTCCCTTTGTGAAAATTTTATCCAGATTCATTCAGTAGTTATTGAGATATTAATTATTATATCATTTTTTGCACTCTTTGAAAAATAAGCCAGTTGCGTGGGATATATTTGCTGAAATAAGGCAGCATGGTAAAGGTTAAATGTTTTTATAGAATTCCAAGCTTTTCTAATGGTTTGATAATTCAGGTCATGATAAACTCTACTGTCAGTTAAAATTAGGCATATTGTTCAGCCCGTAATGTTTGACCATCATGACACACCATGTCATCTTCTTCCTCTTCAGTCCTGAGATGTCACGAGTTACATAATTGAACATAATAGAAAGATGTAAGGAGTATCACAATGGTGTTTTAAATGTATTCATTTCAGTCATATAGATGATTTAATGAAGGATTACATACCCCAATGGATCGAGTTGTAAAATATTTAAATAGATTGAGGAATGAATAATCTACTCTCTATTGTTGCCGTTAACTAGTTTTTTAAAATATGCAAATTTTCACTTGGAAATTCAGTGGAGACAAATGTTTTAAAGGAATTACTCGTAAACTTAAATAGTTGGGTAAGTAAATATGTTTAGCCTAAAAGACAAAAATGAGATACATTTTGCAAAAATTTAGTTTCTATATAGCTGAATAAAGCCACAAAATGAGTATGATTACTGCCTTACTGGCCCCTATGAACTTATCCAATTACTGCTAACTAATATACTGAACCTTGAAATGTTTCGATTCACTTCCTCTACATATTGATTGAAATGCCCTTAAAGGAAACAGTTCTATAATTTTTTTTACATATGTTTTCTTTGTTAAAAGGACTGCAAAAAGCAGGATATCCTTTTGAACAATAATGACATGATTGAGGGATATAACGGGTGCATATAAGGATATGAATGTAACATTAGGAAGTTACTTGCAGTCAATTAGTAAAGCTCAAGGAAAAGTTAATTTAACTAAATAAAGTTTGTACAAATGGTTTCCGCCATAGTTCTTCAGGGTTATGCCTTTGGACATAGGTCTATGGATTTATAAACATTTGGTGCCAGATTTTTCTGATAATGGATTCTTATGAGCTGATCTTCTATTTATCACCCACCAAATGGTACATTAATTTTCAGAGTTCTAATGAGCAATTCTGGATCAATATACCAAAATATGTTGGTAGGACCGGGGTTTATGTGAGCATCTGCTCATATATAGGGTTGTAATTGATTGGATGCGGTTTTGTTCAGTAATAAAGCAAGATGCTATCATTTTTATTCAGTTAGCATGTTCCTTTTTATCTGATGGAATTTGGTATTTTCATCAAGACCTTCTCAACCATAATTTCTTTTAGGACAGCTTGCTCTTGACATAGGGGAATCTTGGAGTCCTTTGTCAATACATTGTATCTCTTGACTTGTTTTTCTTAGTGAGAGGTAAGGGAACTGTTACTGTATTTTTTACAGGCCTTTCATATTTCATGTTAGGCTCTCTCTAGTTTGATGGTCAGATCCATCTTAGCGATAAAAAGTAATCAGTTATGGGGATATCTACATTCTTGAAGCATGTTATGTTGATATCATGAAATATAATGATGTGATCATTTATGTTGGTAGTCTAACCAACCGTGTAAACAAACTACACATTGCTTGGGGTAATGTACCTTTTACCCTTTTGAAGAAATCAACCTCTCTACACTCTTTTAATTAGAGATAATTCTTTAATGTAGCCAATGTCCAATCAGACTGTATAGTCAAAAATCATTTTATACCTTCATATACAAATCTAGTTAGAGGACTTGTGATCCTTTAGATTATATCTTCAAAAAAACTGTAAAACCATCTGGGTAATCAGAGGGGAGTCAGCAGAGATCCAGGGTGACTTATTATTTGTAATATGAGGAATTGAGTATTGTTGATAATTATGTCAACATCAGAAGTGATGACATATTGTTATAGTCTCCAACTGGTTGTCTGTGTTCAGTATCTGTAACAAATGACATGTTGCATGTTAATGCCTTGTAAGATATATCATGAACTATGACTGCAAACACTGTTTTGTGTACCCTGCGTGCAGAGTCTAGTTAAACTACACTCTGCCTAGTAGAGACCATATTACAGTTTAGTAGCCCCGCCCCCACGACGGGTACCGTGACAGTTTGGGTAATAAATCACTTTTGACCTACGCGCTGACCTTTCTTCCACCAGAGCTTGAAGAAACATACGCCAAATGCGTTCTAATTAAATATGCGCATGCCATTGGTCAGTTCCGGGCTCAACGATGACGTCAAGATGAATGACCATATATAGAACGTCCGTCAAATTTGGCCGACGAACACTGATTGGCGCGGTGAGTTCACAGGTTTATTTTAGTTTGAAAGAGTGAAGACGGAGCTCTCTTTGAAGAAGTGAAGTCAAACGAATGCAAAGGGTATGTTTTGTGTTTTATTGTCTTTATATCTAGAGGGCTGGGTGCATCCTGAGTCTTTATGAAATAAGAGGTCAATATATGAATATCATAGCCAGGTATGAATATAGCATTGACAACAGATTTTTGTTCAAATAAAGACAATCCTTTAAGCCTCTTTAAACATTTACCATATCTGGATTTTTGGTCAGAATCCCCATGGTCTTTTCATATCACTGCTGAAATACTCGTAAACTCTTAGTGTCTCTTTTATTCTAATATTTTGAAATGGTTAAGGTAACCTCCTCAATATTGTTGTGATCCTACGGATTAATGGGACATTCCTTATAGAAATCTTCCAAATTTTATTTTCTGAATTACCATTTCTTGAATTCTTCATAGCTTAGTTATACCCGAGTGTGCCAAAAGAAATATTTTTATTCATTAATACTTCAATTATTTGCTAGATTAAGAAATGAATAAAGCAAAGCTAGAAACAAATCATTTGAAATATACATATTTGAAAAGTTTATTTTATTTGCTCATTATTGAGTATACTTGGCTTTTGTTTGCTCAAGTTAACTATTATTATATCTACTTCTAGCCTGGAGAAGTATTTTAGTGCCTTTTACGACATGGTAATTTATCTCAGTTTAGAGATTGATATCAGTAAGAGAAAGCAAAGACATGGGTTGTCTCCAAGCCCTGATCATACTTTTTATAAATACAATAAGCTATGCGTTGTATCATTTTGTGAGGGTCTTATCATATAAAACACTTGTTATGAAATACTTATAAGTATATCTTGCAGAGGGGCTCATCATAAGTTCATCATGCGGTGAACATTTCACAATATGATTAGGCCTTAGATATTACCTGTGAAAAACCTTTTAAAGACTTCGACTATATGCCAGAATTTATCTGATAGCACCTAAGGCCCATTTCAGGTTACCATTACTTTTTCAATTGGTATGGGTTTGCTTCTTAAAAGAGAGCTTCATCTACCTTATATACTAGGCATAGTAGGTTATAATACATTTGATAAGACAATGAAGTTGTATGCTGATGCAGATATGACTTTACTTTTACTCTTACCAGAATGAGAAGCTATGGTGATGTATAACCTTATAACCAAATCAATAGAAGCAATTAGGATTTTGGAATTGTGCCTGACAGATATGAATATAAGAGAATAGTTGCCCGATCTAATCATCACCTACATGTTCTTTCTACAATATTCATAAGTTATCTGATGCAATCGATACATCTATATTGTCCAAGTTCAATGTATTTTTATGGCCAAGTGCAAAAATTTTGTGTCCCTCTCTCATATAACATGTATTTTGTGCAATTATATTCATTAGCAGCAATCAACTCCAGGCAATCAATATATTAAGACTATATGGTGTGTATGTTCCAAGTTCAGTCACTTTTCATCCATCAATTGCAAACAGTATATATATTGTATATCACATGTATTGTGTTCCAGAAGCGAACCTGAAAATCAAAGGGATGGTACTTATAAAAACGCATGATTATGTTTGAACTGTAATCTAGGTACTTCTACATTTTTCTGAACATTTTTTTTTGATTGATAATAAGTTTCATGAATGCGTAAATACGAAGATTTGCTAATGCATGAATATGAAAATCAAAAAAATGAGAGATGTAAAATAATTAGACGGGACTCTAATTTTTCAACTGGGTAGCGTCCCTGGGATTCAAAAATTTAAATGACTACTGCAGACACTGATGGCTGTAGCATTAGAGATTCTCCATGTGTCTTATGTGTTCTAAAGCACTATATGGTATTTCCAACCTATGATATCAGGCATTTGAGGTTCAGCAACTCTACTTGAAATAATTCAATTATGAAGATAAATGAAAGAAATATGAAGAATCAAAGGAGATGATAAAAGCTTAAAAGAGGAGCAATATTATCTTACGTGGCCACATGAGAGATTTTAGTAATCAGATGTTCATGTTCATCAAAACATTCATCACTGTCCAACTAGGGACCATATATAAATGTAGACTTATCCAAATATAATTTTCCTGTCTTAATTACCTATATCTGTATCTTTCATTAGATATGGAATAGAATTTTTCTTGTGACATTCGACCAATCCTCATCTATCTTATTTTGA
The DNA here is from genome assembly GCA_903813345.2 of Owenia fusiformis. NCBI lineage: Eukaryota > Metazoa > Annelida > Polychaeta > Sabellida > Oweniidae > Owenia > Owenia fusiformis. The sequence continues at coordinate 1,688,974 of CAIIXF020000008.1, forward strand.
CGTGACACTTTGAGATCTGATTCATCATTTTAGTGAATCAATGTGGCGTAAATGAAGATTTTGATTTGCTCCCAGGTCATATCTGTCTAATTGGAATCTGTGGAGATATACTCAGTAGATGTTGTAGAGTATCATTCACTTTCACAGGTAGTTTGCTCTTGCAGATTATTATCATGAAATATTCCAAGTAATATGGTCATAGAGGACAGAAACCAGAAGGGGTTGCCTTTGAATCCACCAAGTGCACTGGAACTTGGACGTGATCCACTGGCGGATCTGGGGGGGGGGCCAGGGGCCAGGGGTGGGCCCAGAAAAAAAAAATTGTGCCCAAAAAAAATTTTGAGCCAAAAAAGGCCTTAAGGCCCCTAAAAGTAGGCCTTTTTGGTCATAAATTGGCCTTCTAAGGCCTTGTTTTTTAATTTTAGGCCAAATTTTGAAGAAAATGGGCCTCAAAATTTCAAAATTTGGGCCCACTTTTGGGTTTTTGGGGCCCAAAGTTTTTTTCTCAGACCAGAAGTTTGGGCCCCCCCCCTTGTTGGTTCCTAGATCCGCCCCTGTGATCTGTATAATATTGCAGAAATAAACATGTACATGTTTATTATATGACATTATGAATGTATTTTATAAGTATGCTAAGTTCATTTAGGGGCCCTCATATGTCATATGCAACTTATATATAAGTTAAGAAACACAAATCCGCAAATTCTTTTTTATCTCCAGGGTTGAAAGTTTCAAATCAGAAAAAAACAAGTTAGCCAAGGTCACGATGTAAGACTAGAAAACCTTTAATTTAGAAGTACAAGATGGAATGAATGTATCTTATCATTGCTTTACATCTATCCAGTGAACAGGAAAGTTTCCATCCAAAAACTAATTGATCTGCAGCATGTATTTTATCAGCAAACAAATTAATCTTGATATCTGGTATGTCAGAAAAATATTCTGATCTTAATCGAAAAAATAACTGAATCTGTAAATTACAGTGATATCTGAGGTGAACATTTTTCGATGTCTTAGGTTTATATGAAGTATTTGGTTCTTGACTAAACTTTATCTGGTTCTTGACTCTATCTATGGTTCTTGACTATTTATCTGGCTCTTGACTATATCTCTTGTTCTTGATTATATCTTTGGTTCTTGACTAAATCTCCCACGGCTCTCACTAGAAGATCATTAGGGTGTGCCACTGCAAAAAGCCTATTGAGAGCCCTGTCTATTGTTCTTGACTATATCTCTGGTTCTCGACCATTTAATTGTCCTCGGTAGAAAATGTGGGAATGTAGCACAGGGCTTTGAAACAAGACTTAGAATCTAAAACTATTATAAAATGTGGTATTATTTGAAACAAGACTGTTGAATGTAAAACTACTATGAAATGTGGTATTATTTGAAACAAGACTATTGAATCTAAAACTATAATAAAATGTGTTATTATTTGAAACAAGACTATTGAATCTAAAACTATAATAAAATGTGGTATTATTTATATTTCCAGATTCAATAACAATTCACCAGATCCATCGTCACAATACTTAAGCATATCACCAAAATCGTCAACAATTATTTCGAGCCAAGAGAGTACACAGGAAGAAGGGAGTTCCTTCCAATCTACTCCATTAGTACGTGGGGAACCTGATGGTGCATCCATCCCCTTTCAGGTCGCGTCACAGCCATTTGATATCTTAGCTAAACCCTTTGGGGCTACATCTGATGCCCTGAACCAAGGAACAAAACTAAACCCAGGAACTATATTAACTTTTACAGACCCTCGATTGAAGATTCAAAATACTAATTTAACAGAATGGGGTAATGACATACTGCCCATTCCTAAGGATTCTGAGCTGCAAAATTATAGTCTAGATAATGCTAAACAATTCCCAAATATCGACAAGCACTTAAATGATATAAGGACTACAAGTGGTGCAAGTAATTTTGGAAATCCCACATCAGATTTCCTTAAACAGCTTCATCCAAGTGGATTTTCGGATATTCTTCAACATTCAGGTGGCAGTACTAAGAGACGTCGTGCTGAACCAGAGCCGACGGAAAAGTTTGTACGACTTGTGAGTCGAAGACAGCATGCTGAGGCTATCACTGATAAACCGGTGATGTACGGAGAACTTGTGATATTAGGGTGAGCAATATTTCATTTAATTTTGGTGTTAAAGTCTCTAACTTTTTTGTGGATTGTGTTCAGTGTTAGATGACATCTGTAACAAATGGCAGGTGATGATATTTTGCATTTTAATGCATCGTTATCATAAGCATTTTTGCCAAAATGAGAGCGTAGCATTGAGATTTTGTTTTTCTCAGTTCTCATTTCCCTAGTCTAAACTTGGAATGGCATGTTTAGTTCCGATTTATATGTCGGAAGTGGTGACATATAGCCTTCGTTCTTTATGACCGGCATTCAGCATCAACAGCTAGCATCTCAATCAATTGTTGCATATTTGTAACAAATTGCATGAGGTGGGATATTCTTAATGCCTTTTTTATATTAGAATCACCATATTATATGGGAACACCTCAAATACAGCATATTATATGGGAACACCTCAAATACAGCATATTATATAGGAACACCTCATAATGTGAACACTTTTGTGTTAGGTTTAATATTAATTAAATGTACATGCTATCAGAACCTCTGAATGTGAACACCTGTTACCAATACTAAATAATCGCAAAAATGTAATGATTAAGCACTTGTTTTGCAGGTATAATGGCAACCTACCCCAAGGTGACAAAGGCCGCAGAAGGAGCAAATATTGCCTTCTGAAGAGGAAAAAGGCAAATGGGGTGAAGCCACTTAGAAAACATGTCGTAAACAGACCACATGAATCCAGTGTAAGTGCATGTTACAGCAATAAAGAACAACCTACAAATAATCTTTTGTAATGCAATTTAGAACAATTATTTGAGTGATCAACCAAGGATTGGGGTTGAGTCAATATGTCAATGTCTTGAGTGATTACTTCAAGGGGATTGATCCATCATTTCAACCCAATTTTTACAGAAAATATTTGGGTTTTCAATTACGGTATGTATTCTTCCACATACACGTGTAAATATCCAAATAACATTTTGAAAAATATTACCAATTTCCTGAATTCTTGCTAATTAAATCATAAAATTACATGTAAATTTTATCATGGGGATTTAACTGAATTCCTTGTTCACTTATTCTCATGAAAAATAAAAGTATTTTGAGCTGATCTCTGAGTAGGATAAAGTAAGAACTTAAGATTACAGCATAATGAAAAAAACAAGAAAATGAGACACTTATTCAAATTTTACTGAGAAATTATTAGGGAATATTCTTCTAATTATGCCGATGGGGGCATTATAAGCTAGAGTAGATGTCTCACATAGACTTCACTCTTCACAAAGACTCAAAATATCAATAGCAATTTCCTTGTCTCGGCACCTTTCTAGATTTAACTGGTTAATTTCTCAATTATTATAACACATAAGTGACATAAAACGTGCATTAGTTTTGTAGGAAGTTGCAATTAGCATTCTCTAGTTTTGTTATAATGTTCAATTTGAGATGAAACTCATTTTCTCAATTGTGTTTCTAAATATATTTTATGACTATGATTTATTTCTTGACAGTATATGTATTTGTAATCATATGGATGTCCTATACTGTCTACTCCAGCTATTACCAAGACAAGTGCAGATCTTTCCCTCTATGTCAACCAAATCTCATAAGGCTCACAAATAGGATTGAAAACACAATTGCCACAAATTCAGTCCATTGTCCAATGAGTAATCTTTTTTCAGGTCAAGGTCATTGCCAAGGGTGATAATTGGTTGCTATTGGCATTGGGGAAGCTGTGAGTTTTATCTCAGTTACGAATATCTAATACTTTGAATTTTATATCTATTACAGATTGTACAGGACAGCGAACAGCATTCCGTGTCATATACACTGTCCCGAAATCAAGCAATTGTTGTAGAATACACACACGATGATGACACAGATATGTTCCAGGTTTGTACGTTTTCTAATCAACCGAACTCTTATAAATGTTTCATTAATTGAATTGATTTATTTGAAGGATCTTAGGAAGCGAAATGAATGAAAATCACAATGAAATTTAAAAGATGTTCAATTGGTAACACAGGATTTTTAGAAGAAAAAACGTGTTGGTATTAAATTATATTAGTTTAGTCTGAACATGGAATCCTGTTATGCAGAATTAGATAATAAAATAAGAAGAAGAATATGGTTGAAATTTTTACATTTCAGCCACTTTAAGCATAACGTGTAATTTATCAGATTTTGATTGTTATTTTTAGATTGGAAGGTCATCAGATGAGCCGATAGACTTTATCACCATGGATACCATACCTGGTAACCAACGAACAGACAATGCAGTAGTTACGCAGAGCACAATATCACGGTTTGCCTGTCGTATATTGGTCGAGAGGGAGCCACCATATACTGCTCGTATTTATGCTGCCGGGTTTGACTCGGCTAAAAATATATTTTTAGGGGTAAGTTATAAATCTGATTTTGACAATTCACTCACAAAATAAAACATATCTGAATCAGTGAATATTCATGCCAAAATTTTGTGATTCATCTTTTATATGTATATGGTTTAATTCATGTATTTTTAAGCTATTAGGATCACGATTTAATCATGTAAGTGTCTGATTCATCTATTGAATGGACAAGTAATCTAACCTTACATTGTTTCATAGAATAATTAACTGCTTTTGTCATTTTGAAAAACAAAGTAAAATGTTTTATTTGTATGTTATAGGAAAAAGCCACAAAGTGGAACACAGATGGAGATGGCATTGACGGATTAACAACCAATGGGATTCTCATAATGCGATCCAAAGGTGGCTTTTCTGACCAATCAGAACCGGGGGTGTGGCAGGAAGTTTCAGTGGGGGGAGGAATCTATGCACTCAGGGAGTCGAGGAGTACACCTCAACGCAGTAGCCTCGTAAGTTCTAAGTTACTATTACAATGGTGATCATTATGAGGTCATTTATATTATTTTTATATTTATTGGTTATTTTCTTTCTTTTAATCTAAGGTGTGACTTATGTACATATTGGCACTGACCTACAAGTCTGTGTCTATGCCTTAATGGGAAGCATCAAAGGCAAGAAGAACAAAGTTATTATTATAATATACAAGGTTATTTGACAGTATAATTATAATGTCCACAGTTATTAATTATAAGTCTCTGTCTTAATATTAGGCTATACTGCACTAGTAGAACCATGAAGTCAATTTATGTTGGAATATAGTGTACTTATATTGAGACTAAAGTGTAAGAGATCCACCTTGATATCATCTTCACACATAGCCAGGCAAGGTTTGTCCGATTCCAGCCAATCCGAAGATGCTAGTTCACAGATTGAAATTGATACTTTGCCTTCTTGACCCTTGAAAAAGGTTTCATTGAAAATATGTTATTTTAGTGATATTGCATCTTTTAAATGATTTTGAAAAAATACTTGGCAATTTGTGAAAAGAATTTAAGCCCAAGACTCAATGCATTGTGATATGACCATTCCTTTCAGGCGTTGTTTCCTAAAATTAACACTCAATGCTCCACATCTCAAGCAAACTTTGGAAAGCCTTCAAAGAATGATCATTGCACTGAGTCCATGGCTTAAATCCTTAAATCAAAAGAACTCATTAAGCACATCTTAAATTCAAGTCATTATTGCTTTTAAATAGACGAAATATTGAAGTCAAAGTGACTGACATTCATCTGTGGGAATATATAGCTCTGTTTACATATGGAAATTGGGATGGTTCAGGATAATGGATGTTCTGCTATATTTGTAGGTAGAGGATGAAAATAACATATTGGAAGATGGTACGCTCATAGATCTATGTGGCGCCACATTACTTTGGAGGTCTGCTGAGGGACTCAAGAATGTACCCGTAAGTCAACATTTCAATTATTTATCAAACCATCATAACTGTGCTACCAGATTTGAAATGATTGATGAGTTGACGACTCAAAAATGAGAACATCTATTAGATTTTGTTCGAATATGAAACTCTTTAAAAATGTTAAATGTATGAGACGATTTTTTCTGAAAAGCCCAGTAATTGTTTTTTAAAAATTGTATGTTGCATTGTATTTTATACATTTTTTCAATGTTGCAGAGTCAATCCCAGCTGCAGAGCCAAGTTGCAGCAATCAATGCTGGCAGACCGCAGTGCCCAGTGGGCTTAAATACTCTAGTTCTTCCAAGTAAAAACACTATATCAATCTCAGACAAGCAGCCCTATGTTTATCTCGAATGTGGCCATGTACATGGGAAGCATGACTGGGGGGACAAAGAGCATGATAATTCCAAACGAATGTGCCCCATGTGTAGGAAGGTATGTTTAGTTATATTGCTTTAATTGATATGCGATTACAGTAAAACTTGTGAAGAAGAATACCTCCATATGGGAAACACTTCAAAAGTCCCATTAAAGTCCTATTGACCCATTAACTTGAAATAGCATGAACCTATTGAACACATGCCATACATTGGAACATTATTTTGATGTTAACAAAGGTGTTCCACTTAACACAGGTTGTAATTGAATTTTAGTTAATCTCTTGGAAATATCAAGGGCCCTGATAAAGTGTGGGGTTGTATGGCTGTATGGGTTCAATGACTTTTGAATATTTGCATTACTTTCAGGTTGGTCTGTTCACCAAGTTGCTGCTGGGAAATGAGACAAGTTTATATACCAGCAGAGATCCCCCCACACATTGTTTCTGTCCATGTGCTCATATGGCCAGTGAACACACAGTAAAGTAAGGATTTTTTAAAGAATTGACTGATATTACAACAAGTTGTGTCTCAGTATTTTCAATTAAAATGAAAGTAATGGCACATGATAATTGTATATGCTTGGGTCATTACAAATGTTTATGAAGCCAACAATGTTGATTGAAATGATAGTTTTTAAGTAAAATTATCCTGAAATTGAAGTTCGTATGAGTATAGGTTGACATTTGTATATTTCCAGATATTGGGCCTCAATAGCAATTCCTCATGGTTGTCATGGTTTCCAAGCCATGTGTCCATTCTGTGCCACCCCATTGGACGGTGTCCCTGGGTTCACTAAACTCATCTTTCAGGACAATGTGGATTAATAAAATTAATAAAATCATGTCCAGTGGATTAATATTCTACTATGGAGAATAGAAAGATTCACGCAGTGGAATGGAAATCACCAACTGACCTAGAACTAATTAAAGCTGCATGCTAAGATTTATTCATTGCTGTATTGAGTTATTAATAATCACAGTTAACGTGTGAATGATCTCGGGAATCAAGTAGAATCATACTCATGGATTGAATAGAAACAGTATGGGATTGAAATGGAACAGATATGAAAAACAATTGAATTCATGCAATTAAGTGAAATGCTGCAAACAATTAAGAAAAACAAACAAGAAGAAAACAAACCAAACAAGTGAAACAAAGGGAAGAAGTAAGATTGAATGACCAATTAAAATAATTATATTATAGTCGTGTACCTTTTGCTCCAATTACAGCTGAGGCAAAAATGAAAGGACAACTGTGGTTTGATTACAAACAGACAAATTCAAAGTTTGGATCTAAAAGAAATGTACCAGGGTAAATATTTGTTTCAAATGACATATGGTTTTAAACTTTCATAGACGTACTAGATGTGAATGCTGACAAATGAATCGCCTCTTCAACCAGTTGTGTACAAGCTGCATGTATATGATTCCACACTGAAAAATTAAAACTTTTGTCGAAATGAGCTTTTATAAAGCTGATTATTTTATAAATCACAATGTACATAACAAAATTATGATGTTCAAACTGTTTTATTTCCAATTATTGACATTATTATTAGATGTTCTATTGAATCAGTCAGCCAAATTTAAAGTATTCACTCACCTTGCGCTCTTTCCCTGGATAGTTTGGTGTTTAACTGACTTAAAACAGTTTGTAAATGTTACAGTATAACAGTGTTGTTCAAAGATGTCCCCTTGAACCTAAACAGCTCATATTTATCATTTACTTATTTTCCTTTTATGGTATCACAGTTACTTTAGTTAAAACTACAATAAGATAGGGGGCGTGTCAAGATTGTTTCACGATTTATAATCTTTGTAGAATTCAATTTTTTCATATTGTTGACAAGGCGGGACAGAATTGAATATTACGAATTGTGAGATATGAATTAATTCCAAAATGGCCCCCAGTATATATTAAATGTACAAAATTTCTATACTACACATGTGTATATTTATTTATTGGAGGTGGTACTCAAACTATTTAGATTGAAAATTGAGATGTTTTTCTCTATATAGTATGATTTACACTTCCACCTTTGTACAGACTATTTTTGTATCAAATACTGAAGGTTTGGTTTAACTGTGTTTTTACTGTACTATGTACATTATAATTTGGTAACTCTAAGAACATTACCTTTCTAGGTGTATAGGGGCAATGGGTATATGGGTAGTTAATGGTTATGGTATGAGAGCCATTGAAAGCTTTCTGGAACCTCAGTTTTGGTCATTATTTGCCCATATATGTTAAATAAAAACCTGTTCTGTAATACTATATTTGGAAATATTTTCTTATAATTAAGGGAACATTATCTCACAATTAGATGCTTGATTAATAAGCCACAAAATCATACTTATTCAGTTTCATCCACTATTAGATTTCAAGGGAGCATATAGTGAAATGTGTTCCATTAACATATTTCATTCCTATATTGTAATGTACCAGTTTTTGTATAATATCAATTTGAATTTGGAGGAGCTGGGAGAAATATCAGTGCGCCATTTTATCACAAAACTTTAATTATTAACAGGGGATGGGATAGAAAGCAATGTTTTGTCACAGAAAAAACATTGATAATATGACTTCAATCTTTCGATAGGGCTTTGCACTTCCCTCTATCTTGCCTCTGTCAACAATTTATATAAAATAAAAACATTAAAATAATCTCATTGTTTTGTTTTCATTTTTGAAAAATAATTTGGTAATAAAGGGTTCTGAGAAATCCCAAATAATTCTTGGATGTGTAATATTAATTCACTCACAATGCACTACGATCAATGCCTGTATTTATTCAGATGAATATATACAGACACCCCCCCCCCCCCCCAACAATGAACAAATGTACAAATATGTATTAATTTGTTCAGTTGTTTATAGATCGTAAAACTGGGAATATGAAGATACAAATGCATGAAATGTATGAATTTTTGTACAAAACTGATTTTGAAACTACATATGAAGGATAATTTTCACACACAACTCGTGATTTTATCCAGAAAACCATAAAACATCAACTGAGCACTGTATGGGAATTAAAACATTCATTTCACATAAATAAAATAAATACATATAAGTCATTAAATCAATTCATTTATTCAATAACTTGTATTGAAGAAAAAAATCATAATTAAAAAGTATAACCTTAACCCAAACACTCTAAAGTAACATGTAGAATGATCCCTATAGTCAGTATTGGCAATCTAAATCTCATTAACTCTTATTAATTGTCTATAATTCAAGATGAGCTCAATTTGTGTCTCGTAAGATGAAATACTTCCATGATTACACTGAAAAGCTATATTCTACTACATTAATTCATATTTTATTTTCAGTTTTGTATAACAACTACAGGAAATTAAAAATAAAAATCTTCGAATATGTTAATCCAATGAGTAATTTATCAAATCTTTTGAAATGGAAGCCATTCATTACCTTTTCAAAGCAACCTTATATCATTGCCACCAACTATTTTTGTTTTGGCCAACTATTACTTTCAGACAAGGCATTAACATGTCACCACCTGCCATTTGTAACAGACAACATATGTTACAGACGCCGATCATCAAACCCCAAACACCAAGTGCCAACCCCCATCCACAAACGTTTGATAACATTATGTCACCAATTGTGGTTGTGACATAATAAAAATTTGATGAGAGATATTCAAATAAATTCCATCTCAGATTTCAATTTCCTTATCTTCAATTAAAGATGCTTCAAAAATTCAAGTTGACGCTAGTGGTTTTCACTTGAGTTGTATTATTCCATTTCAAGCAGTTGGTTTCCTATATCCATCCCATAATAATCAATCAGTTAACATGCAAAGGTGATGTAAATCCTGACCCAGTTTGTACAAGCCTCACTTCAAACCACTAGAGCAGAACAAACATCTCAAATGCTGTATCAGCATATCACACATCACTCTACATAGTTTGATAACCTGTACTATTCATAATTTCTGATTTCATGATTTGCAACTTATTTCCTCAACTGATCTGTCTTCATTTTATTGTCTTGTGCAATGTTTTTTTTATGTTCATTAATTTTGAGTGCTTCTTTTCATGACACAGGGTGATAAGTCACCAGTTCAAGACACTAGTTCCATATATTAACACATACGCATTCATTCACAGAACCCCAGGTAAATACACTTACTTCTTATATTGAATAAAACACTTCCAATGCTTCAGACTCATGTCATGATTACATTCATTTAGAACATTATCTTACTCTTTTGCTTGCACATTGCACTGCAGTCTAATCAAGATATATATGAAGTGAAAACACTGTACCGTGCATTGGATAGTTTTTTTCTGTTTATTCCATTTAGATATAACATTCACATTACAATATAATCGCCAAAGTTTCGCAACATTAGCAGCTAGCAATTTTACCATTGGGTATAATAAAAGAAATGTTGGGCCCTCACAATAGCAACTTTACGGTGTAGTTGCTGAAATGATAACTGTGACAAGATTGACCATCAACATCCAGGATACATTCCATGTGTATGTATCATGCGCTAAAATATTCCACAATGCTTTTCAAGCTAAAACATTTCATGGCTCGCCTCAGCTTTCGACCACTCTGCTGTATACAGTCTGTAGTTTATGTTATGTCCCTTCGTGACAATAAGTATACTTTGCACAATGTCATTATTCCATGTAATATTCTCACTAAAATGTATTCAAATCTTCTGCCGGGTTAGGATTACTTCCTGTTGAAATGACAAACTTGCGTTCACTGAAAAACAATAAGAGGTAGAAGAGATCAGAAGTGAATCAGATGCTTCACTAAAAAGGCTTCACTGTATTAAAAGGTATACCTTGTAAATAGTGTGTATAAGGAAAGTACAATGGCGAAAACTGGCAAAAAATGAAATGCGGTATTCAAGAAATTAATTGCTTTATAAGGCAGGTTCAATGAAGGCTGTGAAATCAGGATATCTTGAGGTTTAGAAAGTTTTTGACAGGGTCCACCTTAAAACCAAACTATTTAATTTTGTTTTACATATTCCTAGCTAAGACCTACCTTATATGATGTGACTGTGAGGTAGTTGGATTACTCTGTCCAGCCTTCCACTTTAGTTTGCTACCGGTGGGAACTTTTGGATGAGTAAATGAACAGGTGTCTTTTCTACCACATCCCACACCATACCTGCACATCTGTATGGATTTGTAAAGAATAAATAAGTAATTGTAAAAAATAAATGACTGTCTATGTACATGTATTCTATAATGTAATTCATGTTTATGATTTGAGTTAAAATATTTTCATTTCTTCAATTAAATCTGTTTAAAAGAGTTTTCAAAAAGTTTTATCTCAGCTCCATTGATTTTACCATGTTTAGTCATCAAATTGTTTTACTTAAGCAAATGTTTAGAGTTCTTGCAGATTCTAAACAATGAAAATTTTATTAACATTCATGTATGACTCACCTTGGGATGATTGAATGGACAGTTCATATTGGTGCATTCTGGGTAAAACTTGCAGTTTGTCTGACGAGAATTCTGGGAGTTGGAAGGTGGTAGTGGGAGTACAGGGTGGGCAGTTTGTATAGGAGCAAACTTTGCTACTGGACCTATATAAAAAATTCAAAAAACATTAATTCATTAAAAAAACACGTCACAAAGAATTAAAACCACTTATACAGATTATATTATTTGTATTTACTGTATTTGAACTTTAGAATCATCTTTTCTTAATGCAAGAAACAATACACAAGGAGACAAAAAAAATGTAATATGTCTTATTTTTTAAGTGAAATGGACAGTAAATTGTTGTAATTATGAATTAATTCAAAATTGCCGTTATCATACCTCTTTGTGGTTGTGCCAAATGCTTGGTTGAATGAGTGAATGGGCAATCTGCTCTAGTACACTTGGCATCGAACTTACAACTTGGATGAACATACAGGCATTTATCACCAAATGTACAGTTGGGAAAAGTCCTGAAGAACAAAAAATAAGTAATAATGATAAGACTACATTTTAATATATACAGGGTGTTCAATATGTGACTTTGTACACTAAAATATACTTCTTATACTTATTGTTCCACTAAAACAGACTTTCTAACAGCCAATCATAAAAACAGAGTTTGAAAACATTTTAAACAAAGGCCGTCAAAAATGAAAAATGAAAAAGAAAAACATGTGAGCTGACTGCTGAGCATACACTGTACATAATGGAAAAAGTCAATGACTTACTTGCAAGGTGTTGTTGGGTGCTGATATGGACACAAAGAACCATTCTTACAACCAGGCCAAAACTTACAGCGCTCCACTGTGCTCATACGAGGCTTTTTCCTGGGGGAGGTGTGGTTTTCTCCCTCATATTCACCATCCCCTTCACCTAGAAGACAAAGATGGAGAATAAGGTACACAAATACAGGTAAACATATGATTAGTAGATCAAATCATGTACAACAAGGAGACAAGGCATTTACATGAAAAAATGTAACCATCCACAATTGGTTACAAAAGTGTACAATTGCAGACAAAGCAGTGCTTGGTATATAATATACAATAATATGTCACAAATTTTTGGAAGTTGCAACATGTCACTAATTGTGACATACTAATTGTTTAACAAACCAACAGTTCCGATTTTTGACATGCTAATCCTTAGACTATAAAAGTTATTTGGCATTTTGAAAAAGATGGGCATCCCATTTTTCAGTTCGTATGTGCTAAATACTTCAATTATTACCATATTTGATCAGTGATATCAATTTTTATTTTCAGATCACAAGTTTAGCATTGTAAAGGAAACATTTGCACAATTTTTGAAAAGATTGTTACCAACATTTTACGCTCTTTTTTGCAGCCATTTTAATTATTTTATAAGAAATGGATACACCATTGGTACTTACTATCAGAATCAATGGCTATGGCTAGGGGTCTATAAAAGGTCTGGGGTATAACTTTCTGAGGGGAGTCATCGTCCATGGAGTCCTCCTCAGAGGCATTTCTGTGCCCTGTAAGACTTCTGGGATCAACACCATCCAATGTGACAATAAATCTTGGACTCTCCGCTCTTGGGACTTGTGCCTTAGACCTGCAATATTGTTGATGTGATTTCATGTTTATATCCTATTTTCACTAACATAAACAATATTCTTTACTATTTCAAGATTTTAAAAGATTATAGAGTTATACATTCATAAATATGGATGTTTTAGTTGGTTTTATAAATAATAGGTTTCTTACGAACACTTCATTTGATAAATCTAGTTTGTTTTCTTGAAATAAACCAATGCAGACAGCAATTTGTTGAATAAAATCATCTTTCAATATGTTTCACAACAGAAAATACAAACAAGTAAATAAATGAATCATCATATAATAAAAGGTATGTATTATGTACTGAAAATAACATTGTGGGTTGTGAATTACGAGAGAAAACATGAAGTAAATTCAACCTACTCTTGAACAGCTTGTTGTACATAGCGCACATTTTCTTTCTGCGCCAAATCATCTTCCACAAGATAATCATCAACTTCGTCGTCCATGAGTATATCTGTGTTAGACGTCACTGTATTATCTTCAGGGCTCTCTGGCTCAGAGTCTTTAGTCTGTACCTCAATAATTCGCTCAACTTTCCTTGAGTCGTTGACGAAACCCATCGAGATGGTTCGAACTTCAGTAGCTAATGAACATGAATACAATTTCATTAAGGGGCGGGTCAAAATATCAATGTTCATATTGAGACGAAAGTAATTTCGTTTGGACAACAACCCCCCCACCCCCCCTCTAGACGAAAGCTTAGGTCACTTCAAAAAAACATTGATTTTCAGTGACTATTACCTGATAGAAAAGTCAAATGAGAGGCATAATCGTATCATATTTGACGGGTTATTATTACGGTGAATTAACACACGTTCGCAATTAAACTGCATTGAACTCTTCAAAAGGAGGAGGGAAAAGTACGGAATTTATTTGAAAAATGATCGAATTATCGTCTTTATCTACCGATATTTTGGACCTATCACACAAAAAAGCTCACGAACTATTGAAAACAAGCCTTTTTATCAGAACATAGCGCCAGAAAAAGTGGGTAAGTCCAATTATTTTTTGTATATCAGATCCGAATTATCGATGTTTTTTTGGTCAACGAAAGTGCCCAAAAAACCCCTCCCCCTCGCGAAAGTACTTTCGTCTCCATATGAACATCGATATTTTGACCCCGCCCCTAAGAGAGGTGAAATCTTTGCCTGCTATATCTTTACTTTGTTGACTGTTTGAGAATGATCCACACGAAGCATTTTAGAATTCATTTTGAAATTGTAAAGGGTACTGGCTTTCAGTTCAACACTGCATACATTATTAAATGTTACATACTGATAAAAAATTTATATTGCTTGATCTGAAAAGATTTGTCTTAAAATACATACTCTCTACTTTTTCCGTTGGACTATCTATGACATCAGACATAATTTCATCTTTCTCTTCTTCAGAGTCACTCCTTTCATTTCGATATTCTACCAAGGGGTCTTGTCGACTTGATCGTGATGTCAAGCCCTTTGGCTTAAATGATTCCGGGGCAAGTCTTTCTAGAATATGTGCTGAAGAAATAAGGAAATCATGAATGCAAAGTACAAAAATTGTCAATGGTTTTCATGATTCTGCCATATTATTTTTCTTTTTTAGAACGAGATGTGTAAAATAAAGATCAAATTATCATTTTTTGTTGACATATATGTCATTTGCTTTATTTTTAGTTTATAAAAGAACACAATTTAACTTCTCTGTCTGTAATCTGCACCTCTTTGTCTGCTAGCTGCACCACGTTGTCTGCTATCTGCACCTCTTTGTCTGTTATCTGAATCTCTAGGACTTCTTCTATCCCTCCTCATTTCAACTTCACCATCATGTCTAGATCCCACTTCATTTTCTGAAGATTGTCGTGTTGCGCGTGTAATTCTGCGCATTGATGGATTGGCCACTGAAGAGGTAGCAGCGTCAACTGCTTTGAGGATCAATGATTTGTTTGCTTGAAGGGACTTGGGAATACTAGACCTAAAATAATAGTTTGTGCAAGTATTGAAATGTCAAGGAAACCCTTCACAGCCTCATGAGATTAGATTACAGATTTTCAGATGGAAAAAAGAAACCCATGCTTACTTTCTTTCAGACACATGTATAACACTTGCAACAGCTCCGACTCTTCTACGATCAAAATCTTCATCATCATCAACATTGTGTCTAATAACTGAACCTACAGTTGATCCAATTTCTGTTGATTTTCTCTTACGGGCATTTCTATCTTCCGTACTGCTAACAATGCTATCTTTAAGAGTGCTGGATTTCAAAGGTCTAGGCTTCTCTATAACTTCAGTTTCATCTGACATTTGTCTCTTTTGCTGCAAGTGAAATGACTTAGTCTCAATATACTTTTAAAGGTTTGAATATGTATTTGAAATAGTATATCACATTTATATTTTTCAGATATCAAAAAAGTAACTGTAATGAATTTAGTATTATGCAGAGAATATGACTATACTTAATCATTTCTGATCATCTTCAACATACTATATAATCAGTCATACTGAAATTATTTCAAACATTCTACACTTTTCAAATATATATTGTTTTCTTAATGAGCAACTGACTCAAATATAGAACTCAACATACCCTTGCAGAGAGGCCAAGCACTCTCCCTGGAAGATACTCATAAGTCTTAATAACCCTCTGGGGCTTTTTCACAGTTGCCTTCTCTGTTGGAGATTTTTTAGAGGAACTATCTACCATAACTTGATCTGAGCTCGAGGGGGCATCTTCTACGGGCGCTTTCGTTGTTACAGTTTTACCAAGTCTAGCAAGGACTGCCAGTTGACCAGTTTGAGTGACTGGGGATGTAGAAATTGTTGGTGTTGGTGAGATTTTCTGTTTCTCTTCAGTTTCATGTTGAGTTTGTTCTCTCCTTGCTTCTTCAGAAAATTCATCTGAAATTAAAATTGACAGCAATACTTTATTTCAATATCTTATTAAGGAGATTTGTTTCATACATTAAGGAGTTAAGTTTCATACATTAAGGAGATTTGTTTCATACATTAAGGAGTCAAGTTTCATACATTAAGGAGATTTGTTTCATACATTAAGGAGTCAAGTTTCATACATTAAGGAGATTTGTTTCATACATTAAGGAGTTAAGTTTCATGCATTAAGGAGATTTGTTTCATACATTAAGGAGTCAAGTTTCATGCATTAAGGAGATTTGTTCCATACATTAAGGAGTCAAGTTTCATACATTAAGGAGATTTGTTTCATACACTAAGGAGTTAAGTTTCATGCATTAAGGAGATTTGTTTCATACATTATGGAGTCAAGTTTCATACATTAAGGAGATTTGTTTCATACATTAAGGAGTTAAGTTTCATACATTAAGGAGATTTGTTTCATACATTAAGGAGTTAAGTTTCATACATTAAGGAGATTTGTTCCATACATTAAGAAGTTAAGTTTCATACATTAAGGAGATTTGTTTCATACATTAAGGAGTTAAGTTTCATACTGTATCCATTAAAAATACTCATTTTCACAGCTATGCTCAAAGACAGTAAAAATATCCCAGCTTTTCGAATTATCATATTGACGATTATGGTTCTTTAAGTGTATATGATTTGAAAATCTTGATTTAATGTCTGTGAGATGAATGGAATCATATAAAGACAACTTTGCCTAACTTACCCTTTTATTTGATCACAACAATATAAAGTACAAATTCATATTTCTTTCTCTTTTGTTATCTTACTTTATTTTTAGTAGAAATAATAGTAATAGTAAAACCTGTCTAAATGGAACACCTTTGGTACCTCTAAAAAGTGTTCTACATGGGAGGTGTTCCACTTATACAGGGGTTCATTAACATTAATTCAGTTAATCTTGGGACTCTGAAAAATGTTCCACTTCTAGAGGTGTTCAACTTTACAGGTTTCACTGTACCAACATTCAAAAGTATTGGACGTCATGTATACACTCAGAAGATATGTCAGTTTTATGGACTGGAATGAATTCAAGTGAAATTGAAAAATAAGAAAAAAAAAAAAAACCAGAACAACGGCAACGCCAAAGCGTAGCGAATCCCATCGAACAGAAATGGCTGGCATTTTTACAAACAAAATATATAGCAAACATCATAAAACAACACACCAGAAAGGCCACCATTTTCAAAATGGTTGCTCACTAGCCAAGTTGTCATCAGAAGAAATAATATGCTTTTAAGTAGCCACCTATAAAATCTTTGAAAAATCGCATACATGTACTTGTAAAATAACACACATAAAAATGGTGGCCATTTTTCAAAATGGCTGACTACTCCCCAAAGTTTTATTAGACAATGTGCCATGCTTAAAGTATTCACATATCAAATATGAACAAAATTGCTCCACTACTTTTCGAGTTATAGTAAAAAATGTAAAAATGACAGCCATTTTTATAAAATAGCTGTCTACTATCTGAAGTGTCATGAGACAGGGTGCAAGGCTCATGAGTATTCACATATCAAATATGACCAAATCGCTTCACTACTTTTCAAGTTATAGTAAAAAACATAAAAATGGTGACCATTTTTCAAAATGGCCACCTACTACCCAAAGTGTCATTAGACAGTGTGCCATGCTTATAGTATTCACATATGAAATATGAAACATACCAAATATGAACAAAATCGCTTCACTACTTTTCGAGTTATAGTAAAATACGTTAAAATGGCGGCCATTTTTCAATTTTTTTTTCAAAATGGCCGCATTCTACCAAAAGTGTCATAGGACGGTGTGCCATGCTTATAGTATTCACATACCAAATATGAACAAAATCGCTCCACTACTTTTCGAGTTATAGTAATATAGGTTAAAATGGCGGCCATTTTGAAAAATGGCCGCCTTCTACCAAAAGTGTCTTTAGGCAGTGTGCAATGCTTATAGTATTCACATACCAAATATGAACAAAATCGCTCCACTACTTTTCGAGTTATAGCAAAAATCGTAAAATAACGAGTAAAGGCCGCCATTTTTCAAGATGGCTGCCATGTGCTTCTTTAATGTCTACATTTATAGCTTTATTAATGTCCTTCATAATTTTTTTACATTTAAAACATATTGCTATTACAGTTTTACATATTGCACCTAAATTACTGTAAAATCGGCACTAAAATGGCCGCCATTTTGAATTGAGCGGCCATTTTGATAATCGGCTTTTGAGCAGAACTTCTACCCCCATAGGGTATATGTGTACAAAATATGAACAAAATCGGGCCAACGGTATTTGAGTTATCGCCCGGACGGACAGACGGACGTACGTACGGACGGACGGAGGCGTTCCCTATATCCCTCCGAACTTCGTTCGATGGGATAATTAAACATACCTATTTCAGGAGCAACTGTTAGCACTGTATCCGCCACTTCAGTTTCTTGTTTGGCTTTTTCTGAGATTTCCTCATCCTTTTGTGCTATTAATTGTTCATTTGACTCAACTGGCTCTTTTGCAGTTTCTTTATCACCTTTAGATTTCTTTCTTTCCCTTTCAGAGTGTTTCTTTTTATCAATGTCTTTCTTTTTGTCTGATTCTTTCTTTTTGTCATGATCTTTTTTAGAGTCTTTCTTTTTTGAGTCTTTTGATTTTGATCTTTCATGATCTTTTGCTTTGTCTGATTTTGATTTGTCAGTGTCTTTCTTACTTGATTTGTCAGATTTAGGGTCTGTGTCCTTATTTGGAGTTGTCTGTTTTGATGGGGGGTCAGCAGTAATAGCCTGGAGCTTTTCTAACAATTGAGCAAGCCTGAAATGTAACTTATTTATCAAAAAACTCCAAAATTCAATGTATATGATGTAATGCAATCAATAATTCTCGGCTGGCAGTGACCTGAATGAAACTTTGTTAACTTAAAACACTTTAATTACTGGTCCACAGCAGATTGGCAGGCAAGTTATACATGGATTCAAAATATTTGGCCATTAATCTATTAATTTGAAAAAAAATATATATACGCGATTCAGATTTTACTTGACTTAGCTGAAATCGAAGTTTTATCAATGACAATATCAAAGAAATTTTGTCTACCATCTTAGATGATGCTAAATCATACTTCTGTAGACCCGTGTTAATGGCACTAAACCTGTCCTGCTACAGTTCTTCATAAAGAAATATTTGAAAGATGGGGGACAACTCTGATACCTATTTGCAAATGATATAAGTATGCAAGCTTGTGCTTAATATCTTAGTTAATCAGCAAATTCAGTCATTCATACCATGTTGTAAATGTTTCTGTGTTCATCCCAAGAAACAGTGATAAATCATCCGCCATTTGTTGACGTGTCTTCTTATTGGCCACCATGACCATGATGTAATCTGGCAGCTCATCATCTGTAACCATGATACAATATTATTACTAACAATTATGAAATATTGAACCAAGAGTACCCATGAGAAGTAATACATACTACTACATAGTTGCCAAATGACAATTACCTGAAATATATAGATAAGCACTAACCTTTAGTGGCTGACATTAATTTCACATTTAAAATCGTATTAATGACCATGAAAGCTCCCTTATCAACAAAACTGTAAATCATTTCCAATAGTCAGAGGGAAGTGTGGAATTCAGGGTAAATGCAAATAAAAAACCTACCAACATATGCTCCCAGTTCTACCAGCTTTGCTTTTATTGCAGACTGAAAATAAATGTTCAAGAAATAAATGAAACATTAACAAGATGAGTCAGTTAAAAATTATGAAAACACAAAGAATGTTATTTTTTGTGATCAACACAATGTTGTATAGTGAGGTTTTTGTCCGGATGATTTGTGTCTGCGTTTGTATAATCGAATAAATTAGTACACCCCACATACATGTAGGTCAAGTCAGCTGAGATGTAGTTTATATTCTCTTGTTTAGTTTAAAAATGACGTTCATGTTTAAATGGCTTATTACTATATGTTTTTAATATTCTAATGAAATAATTTTGCTCCGTCCCATTGATTGCTCCACCCCATTGATTGCTCCACCCTATTGATTGCTCCACCCCATTGATTGCTCCACCCCATTGATTGCTCCACCCCATTGGCAAGTATTATATTTTAAATCTATTTTTAATTTAAGTACAGGAAGATGAGCTTCTTGGAAGTAACAAATATTTGAGCCAGTATTTAAACTATTCAGGATATTTATTAAAGCCCATTGTTAAAATATGTTAATAAAAGGTTATAATGGAAAAAACACAATGAAGGTTAACATGGAGAATTTTTCTCATGCCATAGAGTTGCTAATGGTGAGTAGTCAGAAAATCAAATGTTCCCTTTATTTCAAACTTACAGATTTCAAGGGGGGCAGAAAGATAGATCATCTATAGGCAGTATAAGGGTCCTTTGAGGAGTGGGGTTAGTTTGTCATGGGGTTATTTCACCCTTGGGGATATTTCAGCATTGGGTTATGATTTCAATATAAAGATAAAGATAAACACTTATTCTTGTGAGTAGTTCATATGGTTAAAATAACGAAATCATGAAATGTTACCATGTGTCTACTTAGCAGTTTGTTCTATGTCATCCATCCTGCTAGGTTACATTGTGGAACTCAGCCAAACACGACACTGAAGGCAGTATTCTGAGGTTATAAAATCTAAATCTAAAAAATTTCCCATTTGCAGCCCCTTGGAGATTTCGGGAATTGAACAAAGTAGCGAACGTTGCGATCTTTCAACTACTCACTAGAATAAGTGTTTTATCTTTATGAACTGCCAAGATGTTAGAACCGAGAATTTGAAGAATCAGCCTATTAGAAATAACCTCATGGTCGAAGCAGTCCCAGGACGAAGTGACATAATTCAGTCTATCGAAGCTTGATGGAGGAAATCACAAGCTCTGCTATTTCCATTTCAAGCATATTCTCACCATTTGTTTGATTTTGCAAAAAAAGTCATGGAAATTTGGCACATTCAAGCTGATAATAAAGTAGTGTCGTCTATCGTGAGACTGCACAATCAAATTCTGATCAAAGATAGAATGTTGGAGTAGAAGCTTACCCTGATCTTTTGACTGATTTCTGTCCCTATTTCCATTTTTCAGACGAATTATCAACGAATTTAGATAAAAAGCCAAAATATAACTCGTCGCCGAAAAGTTTACGGAGTGAATTTTTGTTCATGACACGCCACAATACTTCCGGTGGGAAACTTAAAAGTTACATAGTCGCTCTATTTTATGAATTACTGCTGATTTACTGATTTATTGCTGCTCTGCACCATGGCATCAAGCAAAAATGAAAAGGGGAAGAAAGTGATCATTGTAGGAGGAGGATTAGTGAGTATAATTTACCCAAATATTCATTAAAACTTTCGATATGACAAATGTTTTTCACGTGACATGATTGATTTTAAATGTTCGGAACTACTTTGAATTTAAAAAATAAGCAATCAAATGACTATATTGCAACAGTATATAAAAAAAAATAGAAACATATGTACTTGTCCTAACTTTTGTATATTTCAGATAGTTATATAATGTGCAGTAAAGCTGTGGCCTTTTATAATTTAGGGAGTCACGGACCTCTGCCAGATTACCTCTATGGTGTCTAGGCTCAATAAATATACTCAAGGATAAGACACAGAAAATTTATATTTCCTTGATTTTGGGGTCAGTTTATCAATATATATCACATGTCATACCTCAAACTATGCGTACTGTTGTTAGCTTCATCTCCAATCACTTACATGTAAGCCACACATTCAAGAAAGCATCTGTTGATAAAAGCATAAAATAAGAGAGCATATATTTAATGGAGTGCTCGTCTATTTCCGTTGTTCAAATGTTTATTCCCGAAGTCAAATGCCTTTTCTGAGAATGTGACGCCACTACCAATGACGTCACATCAGAGATTACCGAGAAATCCCATGATGTTTCCTTCAACTCCTGTAGAAACAATAACAACGGTTTGTTAGGCTATGAGATCCTTTACTTTCATTGGCTGTTTGTTGCGATGTGACGTAATTTGAGAGACGAACAACATCAGACACTGCCGAAAATTACCGAAGCACTCCATTATCTTTACGCTCTGAAAATTGGAAATAAATGTCCCGGGAAAATTAGAATTACAGCGTCAATAATGGATATCATGCAACCATTCAAACTAATACAAAAGAAGAGATTACGGGGTAAATATTGATCAATCAATGTCTGACAGACGGAAAAAATAAAGGTCAGTACGAGGGTCATATTTTTGTGTGGTCATTTTTTAATGTCCCATTTTTGCTCGTGTCTTATCTTCCCATTTATCCTTTGAGCCTACTACCAATAGGGACTGGATCTGGCTCCAGATCTGTAGTTTCAGCCATGTTAATTTTTCCGAAAATAACATGGCAGAGAAGCATCAAAATATAAGAGGCCACAGATATGATAGCTAAACTACAAAACAAACTAAAATATACAAAAGTTAGGACATGTATAAATGTTTCTATTTTTACATATACTGTTTCAATATGGTCCTTTGATTGCTTATTTTTTAAATTCAAAGTAGTTCCAAACACTTTAAATTTTACTGTAGTCCAACAACATTAGACCTAGCCTGGGCCTCGTTTCTTATCTGACATGTCTTATGGCCCTGGCTAGGTCTAACCTCCATGATCATTTTGCCTTTGATGCATTAATTTAATCATTCCGCAGGTTTCGACAAGCGGAACTAATTCAACCCTGAAAACATGGTAATTTGCATAGAATGTGATTCAAGCATGCATACATACCTTATGAATACATACACACCATCCCGTATCCCCCTTAGACCCTATTGATGCATAATAACCATTTAGCATTGAGCACAATATCCAAGAGATAAAATATGGACAGTGAAAACGAATGATTTCCTTGTAAGTTCCGGAAGTTTCAAAATTACCGAACATATGTGAAGATTGAATGTTTTTTGTTGATTTTATTTACATGTGTGTGTATTCTTCTTTATTTTGGTCTAAATTATAAAGCATCATGGACAGGTCCTACTGTATTAATAGACTAATAAAGCAGACGACCCATTTATACTTTCTGTGCAGCTTTTCATTCAGACCAATAGTTCCATTATAGATCATGCAGTTTCTTCTATCTTAGAACAGGCCATCCTCCTCTGCCCTGTCCTAAACTCTTCTGCAAACAACCACAAAACATTCTTTTTATCCCATCGAACGAAGTTCGGAGGGATATAGGGGACGCCTCCGTCCGTCCGTCCGTACGTACGTCCGTCCGTCCGTCCGTCCATCTGTCCGTCCGTCCGTCCGGGCAATAACTCAAATACTGTTGGCCCGATTTTGTTCATATTTTGTACACATATACCTTATGGGGGTAGAAGTTCTGCTCGAAAGCCGATTTTCAAAATGGCCGCTCATTTCAAAATGGCGGCCATTTTAGTGACGATTTTACAGTAATTTAGGTGCAATATGTAAAACTGTAATAGCAATATGTTTTAAATGTAAAAAAAATTATAAAGGACATTAATAATGCTACAAATGTAGATATTAAAAAGCACATGGCAGCCATCTTGAAAAATGGCGGCCTTTACTCGTCATTTTACGATTTTTGCTGTAACTCTAAAGATAGTGGAGCGATTTTGTTCATATTTGGTGTGTGAATACTTTAAGCATTGCACACTGTCTAAAGACACTTTTGGTAGAAGGCGGCCATTTTGAAAAATGGCCATCATTTTATCATATTTTACTTTAACTCGAAAAGTAGTGGAGCGATTTTGTTCATATTTGGTATGTGAATACTATAAGCATGGAACACTGTCCTATGACACTTTTGGTAGAAGGCGGCCATTTTGAAAACAATTTTGAAAAATGGCCGCCATTTTAATGTATTTTACTATAACTCGAAAAGTACTGGAGCGATTTTGTTCATATTTGGTATGTGAATACTATAAGCATGGAACACTGTCTATTTCTAATGACGCTTTTGGTAGAAGGTGGCCATTTTGAAAAATCGCCACCATTTTAACGTATTTTACTTTAACTCGAAAAGTACTGGAGCGATTTTGTTTCTATTTAATATGTGAATACTTTAAGCATGGCACATTGTCTAATAAAACTTTGGGGAGTAGTCGGCCATTTTGAAAAATGACCACCATTTTTACGTGTGTTATTTTACAAGTACGTGTGCGATTTTTTAAAAAATTTTAGAGGTGGCTACTTAACAGCATATTATTTCTTCTGATGACAACTTGGCTAGTGAGCAACCATTTTGAAAATGGTGGCCTTTCTGGTGTGTTGTTTTATGATATTTGCGCTTTGTTTGTAAAAATGCCAGCCATTTCTGTTCGATGGGATTCGCTACGCTTTGGCGTTGCCGTTGTTCTTGTTAATATTGTTATTATTTTCACATCAGACATGGTTGGATGATATGTCATTAAAGTTCAAGGCTCAATACATTATTTCGTGATAGGGGCAACGGCTTACTGATAGTCAACACAAGGAAAACAACACAAATGGAAAAATCAAAAAAGCATTTACACAAATTTCAATCAGTCAGCTTATGCTTCATCATGAACAAAACAAAGGTGATATGGTTTCATTGAAATGTGTGTTCTTACCTCTAGAAGGTAATTAAGACCCCCAATCTTAAGATAACTCTTCTATTTCAAGTTTTACAGACGCAGTCTGGCAATGAAAAAAGTAGTAATTCTTTTGATTCTAATTCTAACAAAATATCGAAGAATCACCAAACTTTGAAATGTAAAATCAATGAACCAAGAATCATTAAGTTTTCATAATGAGACTTCTGAATTAGAATTAAGATATAAAAAACTAACCGATTTTTTTTTAAATTACCCAATTTTAGGCAAATGCATAGCCTGGGAACAAAGTGTGAATGCGAACTGTATGTGGCATACTAGCATGCAAGAAAGGAAGGCATGGGGTCATGCGCTTAACATATTTTCCCATATACTGTAACAGCGCCCTTACAAGATAGAAACATCAATTCACTTCTATTCCTCATGTAGACAAATTGCATATAAAGATGCAAAGCGTGAACTTGAACAATCTTATAGTAAGAGTATTAAGATGTCAATTTAAGTATAATATTCAGATGTCAATTTAAGTATATTCAGATGTCAATTTAAGTATATTCAGATGTCAATTTAAGTATTGATCGTAGCTTAATCAGAAGAACTATTTCGAAATGGAATCAGAAACTGAATCAGTTTATGTCACAAGATTTGACAGCCTTAAATCGGTACAGTGCTTTCAGTGCAAACATGTACATGTAGTTGAATTGACATTTACCACAAACAAATGAATGAAATTATCATACAAACCTTCTTTTGAATTCGTGAAATGTTGGTTTCCTTAGCATTATGAACTTCAATGTCCCTGTGTGGTTTGGTTTTCGAGAAGGAAAGTTTTTAATGACCTTTCTTGTTTTTTTGGTGGTAGTCACTTAAACATGGAAACATTTCTCTAAATTCTCCAATCTTGTATAAATCATATTTTTGTGTTTATTATTTAGGTTGGAGCCCTGAACGCATGTTTCCTGGCTAAAAGGGGCTTCCAGGTAGAAGTCTATGAGAGACGTCCAGGTAGGAACACTGATTTAAGCACTTATAGTATGAGAATATTTGCACTAACCGAACACCTGCCTTTATTGCCTTTAGAAACACTGTTGCAAAATAGCTACTTATAGGATGGCCATTGCAAGGCAATGGGTGTATTGTATTGTAAGGGCTCACCAACATTTTCATTTTTGAGACATTTTTTCAACTAAGACAGTAGAAATAAAGTTTTCAAGAACATTTTAGTCTTATCAATGTATTGTAAGGGGTACTGTGAGGATGGTGTAAACTAATAATTTGGCTTGTTTGACATAAGACCCTATAGTAATTCTCTAATTTTAGGTAAAATATTTCAGTTACTGTACATGTATTATAATGATATAACCCATACCCCAATTCCATTTTGTCACCTAGATTCTGCAAGTAACAAAATGAACATTTTCAAAATGAAAACAGTATTTTTGTAATCTAAAGAAAAAAATATTTTTCACAAAAACCATCAATAGTACAGTTTTTTAACAATTGCCAATCTGTCATTATAAATAAAGGTTAAGAACATGACAAGCACCCGTAACTTCCACTTTGGAATAAAAGGAATATTCCCTATGTTTTACCTATGATATGATTTTTATTCACTAATAGAAAAAGTATTTATGGATAATACTGATATCACTCATAAATCATGGGATATCCTCATTCTGTATAATATGTATGGGAAAACCCAATATGAAGCTGGTAGCCAGGCATCCATTCTGCTTAAACAATGAACACACATCATTATTCAACATGTTGCAGATATAAGAACCCAGGAAGTAGTAAAGGGTCGTAGTATAAACCTTGCACTCTCATGTAGAGGACGTGAGGCCCTCAGAGCTGTAGGGTTAGAAGAAAAGATTACTGGTGAGGGGATTCCCATGTTTGCCCGTATGATACACAATCTTGATGGGAGCAAAAAATCTATACCCTATGGTAAAAGGGACCAGGTAATACATTTATTTGGTTGTGGTGAGGTTTACCCAGAAAATTTTTTTGATCTGTCATCTCCCCAGCACTGTTCCACAACTAGTTACTTTGACGGAACGTCATTGTAACAAAATGGATAAATTTTTTTGATACAAGTTTTTTGATTTCTCAATTTAAACTTACGTGTGAGTCATGTTGCGGATTATCATTTGGCACAAAGTTGAGCAATATAGTCCAGCTTTTAGAAATGTTCTCAGTTTTGAATTTGATTTTTGAATAAAGCTGTAATTCATGCATTTAGACCATCGCTTTTGTTACGTTGACGTAAGTCGTCAAAGTAACATACATTGGTAATATAACAGACTGTAACAAAATGTAACAAAAGCGAGGGGCTAAATATATCAATTGCAGCTTCATTTACTCAAACAAACTCAAAATCGAAGAAACTTATTAAAACTAGACTCTAGACTGTTGTTTCTAGCTTTTATGCCAAATTATAATCTGCAACTTGACTTATAAGTACACTGTTTAAATGGAGAATACAAAAAACTCGTAACCAGGAAGTTACATTGATGTTCCGTCAAAGTAACTAGTTGTGGAACAGTCCCCAGGTATTCCCTCAAAATAGTCCGTCTGCCCATACACCCCCTAGCCCCATCCCCACCCATATTTAGTGGTTTGACTACAAGTGATTGCGACTTCAAAATTTCACTGCATTAGATTTGCTTATTGAAAACCCCTTTGGTAGATTTACATGTTAATGCATTAATATGCTTTGTCTTAAAAGCCCATGAAATAATTCATACAAATTCTGTAATATGTATTGAATTCAAACTTTTTAAACATATTAAATATTATTAGTATTAATATTATTAGTATTTATTTATTTTATTTATTTATTTATTACACCTTTAAAACGGTGGCACACCAATACTGGGTGCTCTTACAAAAATGTACATAAAATACAAAACATATTCATTTTGTGGTATCATTTGAATACTAGTAATAATATTAGTACATTTTTAATTAACAAGTTAATCCGTCATTATTATAAAATTTCTTGATTTTAACAGGGTTTAAATTTTTGTGTGAAAAAGGCTGGGTTAAATCCCCATTGGCTAAATGTTACAAAATCTTTTATGCTATATGCAAAGTTTGAAAATATTGTTTAATTAATCAACCAAGGAGAATTGACTCCCAGGGTTCCATCTCATCTCATATACAAAATTCTAAATCAACCAGCCACCATTTTTTCACTTCAGAATTTCAATATAGTTTTGGTCTTTTTTGGTCAAAATACTAGTTCAAATCTTGTGGATTGCTAATTATGAATTTATACTCAGTTAAGATAATGATATTTTCAATATTGTCATTAATCAAGGTCAAGGTTGAATATCGAGTTGGAGATCTGGGATCCAATCCTCCTTGATTAGTCATCCAAATATTATTTGCCTTGATTTAAATGAATTTTTTCAAAAACATTTGATTTCTACGCATACAATCGATTTCATAGCATTTTAAGAATAATGTCTATTTTATTTTTCAGTCTATAATGTCAGTAGATAGAAGACATTTGAATGAGCTGCTTTTATCAGGTAATAACACAAGTTCATAAAATACAATATCTTAATGTTCATGTTCAGAGTTGTACGTGACTTAAGACATTTCTTCGATAACCATTGAAGTTTTAAGAATGAGAATCTAAAGTGGTTAGACCTATGTTTAACCAGACACTCAATTTGACACATATTTCTGGTTCAACATTGGTACATCAAGATAACATGAATGGGTTCTGTAGAATATACTACAGTATAACCTGTTGCTGTGAGCACCCCTTATAAGTGAATACCTCTTGAATCAGGACTTCTGTCATTGTAAACTCATATTTCTAATGAGAACCTCTTTGAACATTTTTTCACAGAGGCTAAATTATACATTTTCCATTTTTCAAACTCATTCTTCATTTTAGTTTAGAATATTTATTATGACAAGTTAATTTGTTCAAAATGTTTTATAGGTTTCGCTGTCTTGGAATTTATCTTTAATTGCATATCAATTTATATGAATGCTTTGGAATTTAACTAAACTAATTATGACTATGACCTGTATTGAATAGTATTGAAAAGTGACATGTGATGTATTGAAAATTCCATTCAAATTGGCTATTGAGTATCAAGTAACACCAATGCACAAAGAATTTAAATGAGCCAATTTTATTTTACATCTTTGCAAGCCTTTTCACTATCTAATAATAAATAGTCTACTGATTTATCTCAATGGTACTATTCTGATTTCAGCTGCAGAAAAATATGACAATGTGACTCTTCATTTCAATCACAAAATCACAAGATGCGACTTTGAAAAGCCCCAAGCTACATTTTTGAGGTAAAATATAGTGCTAATTACTTATTTGTTGACCCCTGTAGAGGTGAATAGAATCAAAAGTATACCTGTTATACAAGGTATAGAGGTGTATTTCATACTTGAGTGGGTTTGAGGTAGATATCACCCGGGAATATATATCATATCTGAGGAGCGGGCAGGATATATTGTATATGTCCCGCTCTAGGCCAAATGCGGGCAGATATAATATATCCATCCCGCTCCCGGGAATTTTTTCAAAAGTTTAAAAGAGTTTAAAATTTAAATTTCAGAAGTTTAAAATTTTTCAAAAAGTTTAAATGTTACAATTCTATTGTATTGAACTGAAGGAATATTATGAAAATGTTAAATATAAATTGTGCTTTTACAGTATAGGCCTATTTTGTCATTTGAAAAAGGTGGTAAAGGTTATATCTACCCCAAACCCACTCAAGTATGAGATACACCAGTTATGTACGGTCAGTTTTGGATACAGGGTTTATCCCAAGGGAAATATGTGTATCTCACGAGGGACCGCACCAGTACTGTAATATATCACATTCTTTCGTGGGAAGGATGAAGAATTAATTGTTTTTACCATATGGACAACTATCTTACCCTTCATTGAGATATCCATTTATATCCTGGGAATATAGATCTTATAATTCAGTTGAAACTTATTTATGTTCAGACCACCCATTAAATGTCATGCTATGTCCCGATCTCATGTACATTTACAGAAAGACCAGCTAGAAATAGTACATCTGTTTTTCGGGAGACTTCAACAATGCTTTTAACATGATTCATACAGTGTTATATATCAAAACAAAGGTACTTGACATGAAAAATATATGTTACAATAATATTCAATTTTTATTTTTCCTTTTTATGTAAGAGACGCTGAAAAGAACTTCATTGAATTTTAAAGTGCTCATTCTTACCATGTAAAACGTTGCATTTGGGGATTTCAAAAATGGTAATTTGGTCATAACTTTCTTATTACTCATCCAATTTACCTCAAATTTAATATGGGGCAACATTTGCCGAAGGTTATTTAAGACGTAATGACATTTTGTGATGTCACCAACGCACATCCACCATCTTGGATGCTCAACAAATAGTAAAAATTTGTAAAACTCAAAAAGACAAACAAAAACAGAACTTAAGGCCCCTATTATCTTTTTGAAAATCAAAACTAAGAACAAAAAAGTCATTTACACTTATTCTATCTATATTCAACTGCAACTTAAGGTACAGCTGGAAAGTAACATTTTGGTAAAAAATTGCTATACCTGCACATGTTATTTTCTGGTACAAAATAAAGTATGAAGGCATGTGTCAATTTCCTTGCTTTTTTCAGGAAAGTATCATTACATTGTCATCTTTTAGAATATCTAATAGGCGTTCAATGAGAACTCCAGGAAATTCTAATATTTCACACTTTCTTTTTTTCCAAATTTTCTTTCAAAGTTTCAAGAAAACACAGGAGCTACCATTGACCTGTTTCCAGATATTCTAAAAGAAGACAGTGTAATGATACTTTCCTGAAAAAAGCAAGGAAATACACACATGCCTTCATACTTAATCTTGTACCAGAAAATAACATGTGCAGGTATAGCAATTTTTTACCAAAATGTTACTTTCCAGCTGAACCTTAACGTTAAAAATTTGTATTGTTAACATAGCAAACATTTCACAAATTGTGTCTGTTTTTACTAAGAAAAAAACCTGATAGAAATATGGCGGGTTACAAAAGACTCTCTTCATTGCAAGAGACAAAATTATGCATTTCTAGTGAGATTCAACTAGATTTTTTATGATGTCATGAAAACGTAACACTTATACTACATATGCCATTATTTTAAGTTCAATTGCATTGTTATGCATGTAATGGGACCAGGTAGTATAATTTGCCCCATTTAGGTTCTTTTCTCCGAAAATATTTTTTGACGTTGTAAAATTGATTAGGGTATTTTTGATAACATTTTAAAATAAAATGATATGAGCGAAACAAACGTGCGTGACATCAAATTGAATTAGACCATTGAAGGGGTTATATAGAAAGATTCTTCACATGTAGTTCAAGCATTTAAATTATTCTGAGTAGTGGATAGTCATTATTACTGAAAGCGGATAGTCGTTTATAATTTAATTTCGTTATTTTATTTCAATTTGATACCCTAGTAACACATATAATCTAGCGTTCTTGTTAATTAATTGACTAAAATGCATATACGACCTGAAAGCCTGTGTCTAAATCTACAAAATAATGTTTACTTTATTTGGATTAAATAACAATTGATGACACCTCAAAGCATCAACAGGCGGCCGTTTTAGTATTATTTTCACTGTTTGCAACGTAAATGTACATGAGATCGGGACATAGCATGTGTACGAAGTGCCTTTTTCAGAAATGAACGTGTAGAATAGGAAAAAAATTCAGAGTTATAAGTATAATTATTCGTTGGTGTCTCAAAATATGTGTGAGTTGAGAGTATTGATTAATGGAAACAGAATGTTCTAGGGGCTGGTCAGTTGAGAATGAACCCACAAACCCTCACTTTCCCGATGAGTGCTCAACTGAGCTACCAAGCTGATATATTTTTCAAATTCCTTTCAGAGAAGATGAAGGTACAACTGTAGAAGTTCCAGGAGACTTAATCATGGGCTGTGACGGTGCTTATTCTTCTGTACGTCAACAGCTCATGAAGACTACAAGATTTGACTTCAGCCAAGAATACATTCCACACGGTTATTTAGAGTTATCCATTCCAGCTAATAAACAAAATGAGGTTAGACACAAAAGAAACTGATGTTTTACACTTTATTTCTGATTAAAACTAAGTCTTTACACTGGCAATATGAAATTGAACCATATGAGCCATGGGAAAACAAAATATATCAAGTTTTTTTTCAGTACTTTGCAGTATGTTATTAAGAGGTAATGCTAAAAATCTCTCGCACAAAGAAACAAAAGTGTACTGCTATATCTTCTATTTTAAGCAATAAATTAAAATCAAGTTTTACATTTCATGAAAAGTAAAAGTAACCTTTCTCATATTTATTTATTTATTTAGTATGCCATGGAGTTGAACTACCTTCATATCTGGCCAAGGAACACATTTATGATGATTGCCCTGCCAAACCCTGATAAAACATTCGTTGGTACGCTATTCATGCCTTTCAAAATATTTGACTCAATTAAAACAAACGATGATCTGATGAAGTTCTTCAAAGACAAATTCCCGGACTCAATACCACTAATGGGAGAGTAAGTAATTTTTCAGAATGTCTCTATGCATTTACATTATTAGTTTATTACATAACATTATTTTTGAAATGTACTTTTTTATGTCCCCACCACATAGTGTGTGGCCATATTGTCGGACTAGGCGCGTCCGTATGTCCGTCCGTACGTCTGGCAGTTTTCTCCAAAACCGCTACAGATATCACCTTCAAATTTTCAGGGATAACTTGTGAGTGCGTCTTGATGTGGATGACAAAAATTTAACTCGATACCTACTTCCTGTCTGCCATTTTGAAGTCAAA
Source organism: Owenia fusiformis (assembly GCA_903813345.2). Taxonomy (NCBI): domain Eukaryota; kingdom Metazoa; phylum Annelida; class Polychaeta; order Sabellida; family Oweniidae; genus Owenia; species Owenia fusiformis. The sequence goes on from CAIIXF020000008.1 coordinate 1,721,687, forward strand.
TGCTAAAATCCTTGTCTGCAAACTTTAAGAAAAACGGCTTCACAGTTGCTTTTGAAACTTTAACATCTTGTTCAGCTCACTTCATTCTATATCTGATCAGGTTTTGGACCTGTTAGCTCAGTCATGTCAGCCATTTTGAATGTTTTAAGAAAAGTTAGCGCGCGATAATACTTTGTATCATATTGAATGGTGTTTTTCAGTTTTCATACTTTAACTATTTAGTAGCTTTATAAATAATTTCAGGTGTACTTTGTTGTAAAAGCCTTTGTTATTGTTAACAGTAGTTATATGTGATAATTTTGTAAAAAGAAATCAGCAAAAACTCATTATCACTTTTTTATTGTCGGCCATTTTGGATTTTTCCGTCCTAAAATCTTGTCTGTAAAGTCTTGTCTACGCGTTTTCAGGTGAACCGTTTGGTAGATCAATTTCAAATTTTCAGGGATGATTCTTAGTATGAAAATCTAGATCTGATTAGTTTTGGGTATTCTGGATAAATGTCAAGGCAGCCATTTTGGATTTTCCATCTTAAAATCTTGCCCGTCAAGTCTTGTCTACGCGTTATTAGGTGAACCTTGTGGTAGATCAATTTCAAATTTTCAGGGATGATTCTTAGTATGAAAATCTAGATCTGATTAGTTTTTTGGCATTCTGGGTAAATGTCAAGGCAGCCATTTTGGATTTTCTGTCCTAAAATCTTGTCTGTAAAGTCTTGTCTACGCATTTCCAGTTGAACCGTTTGGTAGATCAATTTCAAATTTTCAGGGATGATTCCTAGTATGAAAATCTTGAAGAGATTAGTTTTTTGGCATTCTGGATAAATGTCAAGGCAGCCATTTTGGATTTTCCATCCTAAAATCTTGTTTGTAAAGTCTTGTCTACATGTTTTCTGGTTAACTGTGTGACGGATCAATTTCAAATTTTCAGGGGTGGTTTTTAGTATGAAAATCTTTTTGGTATTCTGGGTAAATTTTAAGGTGGCCATTTTGGATATTCCGTCCTCAAATTGTGTCGGTAAAGCTTTGTCTACTCATTTTTAGGATAACCATTTGGCGGGATCACCCATAGGTGGGGACATTTTGTACACATTTGTGTTCTTGTAATCTAAATGTGAATTGTAAAGGCCTTTTATAATGAGTGCTTGTATTACGTTTACCATTGAGTTCCAAGAGTGATATATGTCTCATGTACATGAACTTACTACATCTACATAAAATTACCTTAATTTTGATTCCAGAGAAGCCCTGAAAGAATCCTACTTCAGAGTGAAGGCATTACCCCTAGTCTCTATTAAGGTAGGTTTAAATCGCTTTAAAATAGTCTTTAGAAATACCTGTCCAATCTAAATACCACTGAGACCAGCCAAAAGTGGTTGGTTTGCCAAGCATTTTGAGTTTGTTAACATGGAATTCTGTTGGAGGTATAAGAAATGGACAGCAAAAAGCTTGGACACAAAAGGCTATTCAGATAAGAGGGTTGTTTGAGTATACAGGTTTTACTATACAAGTGTACATGTGTAGAAAGATAAGCTGTAGTACTTATAATAGTACACATTGCAGTTATACAGGGTGTCCCGAAAGTATGGGGCCCCCCCTAGGCAGACATATACCAGTGTTGTCATAGTATGTGTCATATATCATTTTAAAGCTTATCCAAAGTTACATTGATTCACCAAGTATCATGGTTCAACTCTCAAATGTGAAAAAATTACAGGCATTTCAAAATTTAGTGTTTGGTCAAAATTAAGTTCAATTTTACACCAAATCACTAGTCAATGTGTTCTCCTGGGCCATCTTAACAGCAGCGATTCTTTGAGGGTCGGATGGATATTGAGTTGGAAAAAGAGAAAGTTGAGGGTAGAAACTCTAAGGAAACTCTTCTAAAGTGCCTTAACAGGTTTTAAGAGGGTTATAAAATTCCAGACCCCTATTTGATGGGCTTCTGAGGCCATATCTAAATATAATTGCTGCTTTTAACATGGCCAAGGGGGGATAAATTGACTAGTAATGTGGTGTAAAATTGAACTTTATTTTGACAAAACACTAACTTTTAAAATGACTGTAACTTTTTCCCATTTGGGAGTTAAACCATGATACTTGGCAATTCAATGTAACTTTGGATGAGCTTTAAAATGATATTACTTGTATCTATTGTTTGTTTGTAGATGTTGTAACTAATTTCACTCTATTCCAGTGTTCTCCTTACCATGTGTCTGACAAAGCAGTGTTAATGGGGGATGCCGCCCATGCTATGGTGCCCTTCTATGGACAAGGAATGAATTGTGTAAGTTAGGATCACATGTGGACTTCATTACAGTCATTTTCTAATTCTTAAGTGCTTTAGAAATGTATAAAATGGGTGTTATCAATAAATCAAGGTAGGCAGAATAGAATGAGTTTCATACTTTTGTCATGCACACTGTTGTCTAAAGGTTATACTAGTAGTCTCACCTTAATTAACCCTTACCTTATTAAAAAAAGATTTGCATTATAATTTCAACCAGTGGCAATATTGGTGTACAGTAATTTCTTCCTGATACACCAAACTTGGGTATTTGTATGAATGTACAGGTATACATGGGATTCTGCATGCATCTCTACATATTATGTACAAAAATGTACAGTATAATTTTATTATATTCCTACAGGGCTTTGAAGACTGCCTAGTATTTGATGGTATCATGACAAAGTACAAGAATGACTTCTCCAAGGTCCTGCCAGAATATACAGACACTAGGAATATAGATGCTAAAGCCATGTGTGACCTTGCTATGTACAACTATATTGAGGTAAGAACTCATTGCACATAAGAGACTGATACATATATTAGTACTATAGAGCCTGCAAAGTGGTACACCTCTGTAAGTGGAACGCCTCCCAATGGTGTTCCACTTACACAGGTTCTACTCTACTAGTGTATTAAATATAAACTCTTAAATTATATTTTAAAGCTCTTAGCTTATACTTTGACTTGTGAATTGACAAATAATGATTCAACAATTTACTTCCTCAAATCTCAAGTTGACAGGTTGAATGAATTCTATGAATGAAATGAGTGTGTTCTAGGCTTTCACAAAATTCATGTATTATGAGTCAACATTTCTTATTACTTACAAATGATACTCATTGTTGTGATCTGTTATTATTTTTGAACTATTCTCCAAAAATATAATACAAACTTACAAAACACAAAAAAATATTTTACAGATGAGGGAATCCGTTAACAGCAAAATGTTCCTTCTCCGCAAGCACGTGGACAACATGCTGAACTGGTTGATGCCCAACACGTGGGTTCCTCTCTATACAACTGTCTCCTTCACACGTATAAGATACCACCAGTGCATTAGCAATAGACAATGGCAGGACAAAGTAAGAAGATGAACTCTTTTGATAATTTTAATGATTTGATTGCTTTATATTATCTGAAAGGGTATGTGGTGTATCACTTTTGGCATGTGGCCTTAGTTCAGAAAATCAAATTTGAGTTTTAATCATGTTTCAGTCATGGCATGTAACCATTCAGTTTTGACTTCCTGTTTTACAGATTTGTAACTGCTTTCTGTCCACTGTATATAAGAACGTCAAACTTCTTTACATTATTATGTACAGACCATTGACTTTTCTCTATTATTTCAGGTTCTAAAGAACACCCTCTGGGGTTCTGTATATGCAGCTATTATAGGTGGCGCCTTTGCATTGCGCCGAACAGGTGTAACCATGGAAACCATTGCAGATGTTGGAAAAGATCTTATTAACAACATCTTCTTAAAGGCATAATGAGAAAAGAGATTGCTGAGAAATCACGTTAGTTTGCTGAAAAATCACAGTCTAGGAATACGAATCACTGCTGAAACGGCAACTATACACACTTATAATTTCACATACATGTGTATATCAATATACGAATAGTATATCAAATATACGAGATACAGTTATTATCTCATAGATCTTGAAGGGGTGCAAAGGTGTTTTGATGAATTGTATAATGTATTGGTCATTTTTTCATGTTTTTTTATTAAAAGGATTAGTATTTTTAATGCTTGGAATGTTTTCATATTTGATGCTGATACATGAAAAGTCTGATACTGTCAGGTAAATAATGTTATTCAAGACTCCTGGACATTCGTACTTTATACACTTTTACGCTTAACAAAAAGTGCCTTACACATTACACAGTATTTGATATGACAGTCAGGATATGACCTGATTTTTTCTATTGTAATATTTGTCAACGATATTGATCCCTGTGATATGCTGCAAAAGTCAGACTAGTGGTAACTATAGTAACTTCAGGAATATTAACACTGATAATGTAAGAGTGAGAGGAAAATACTATTAAGTAAGATAGATCTGTATGATGAGGATTTCTATGTAATTTTCATGATTTGAATAACCAATAATTAATGAAAAGGGTATTTTCATATTTTATGTGGATGTATACACATTACACAGCCAATGAATATATGAAATAATATATACTGTATGTTAAAGTATGAACAGTAGTTCAAAAAGAAAATGATTTTTCAATTTTTGAGAAGGTGCGGAACTACCTTAAGTATTAGTATTGTAATATTTAGTATTGGAACTTTCCTTATATCTATTACGTTCCTTCTGCACAAGTATACAAGCACATTATACATACATTATACTCTTTAATGGCTTCTTTTTACAGTATTACCTATTTACCATTTGACCACTGTCTTCTGGGTTGATCACACAATACCTTTTCTCTCTGGCCCTTCTGGCAGCTGAAAATATGATGTAAGAAGGGAAATTTGAACATGTGTATTCACTTCAGTAGAATGGAATATTTGTGAAAATCAATTACAGTATACAACCACACATGCATACAAGGGTTGTTTAAAAAGTATTGAGATTTTTGGGTTTACAAACCCGTGTTCAAAACAAATCACAGTTGCAGCTGAAAGTAGCATAATATTAGATAACTACGTAAAGGTTATATAACTCAAATGTACAATTATTCAGTACATAACATTCTTTTGTTTTTATTACATCTTTTATACATTCATAATTGCACCATTTCATGTGTTCTTTATTATGTTAATCTGGACAAAGCGATATATAGAAATACCTTTACCGTAGAGGTTAGCTAATAGTAACGAAGAAGGAGCTCTATGTTAAGAAGCGAAGTCAAACAAATGGAAACGGTTGCATAGAGAACTAACATAACATAGAAATTAATATTATGTAGAGACTCACATGTTATGAACTAATAGTGGATGTTACAAAATGTCGTAGAATCAGGAAAATCCAGGTATATGGTCTAGTGTGACACCTTAGTTTTGAAAAATCAGTTAGTAGTTGAAATTCACCAGGTGACAGGTGTGTTTGTTGTGTAACGAGAGAAAAATAGAAATTAGAAATAGTATTTTTTATATTATATTCCATGGTTATTTACTCAAAAGTGTATATCTTTGCTCAAGCTGACAGTCAGAATTTATAATGATATAATAGTGAATTATAATGATATAATAGTGAATTATAATGATCTAACATGTAACATGTAATATGAAATGTATCTAACATTATGTAAAATAATAGTACAGCACTTTGAAAAAGTGATAAAAAGAGAAGCCTGTTTTTGTTATTCAGGATTCTTTAAACATACTTAACTTCACCTTACTGTCAATCTGTAACTTATTATACACAGTTCACATGACAAAAATCTTCCTGGATCTCCTTAAGCAGAGTTGAGCCTTGGCAAATATTTCTTTCTTTACTTCATTTTATCTTCAGTAAGAATGACAGGGACTGATATTCTGTTTTCAGCAAATATCTGCATATCACTCATCCTGATGAAGATTGACCATGCTTATTGATATTCAGACTTGTGATTTGAGGGATCTTTTAGCTTAAAAGGAGTGTTGCTTATTTGAAAATGTTGCAAGAATTTTTCTCATCTCCGATAAGTTTTACCTTTAAAATGGCAGAATTGTGATCCTAAATGACCCCAAAATGTCGTTAATTTAATGATCTGAAACGTGCATCATCAAATAAACTTTGTTGCAAATCTTTTATATTCTGAAAAGGAGTGGTATCGATATGGAGAACTGAATTCAACAATGTTTTTCTCTTAAACTAATCATTGAAAACATTCTGTAAAAAAACATGGTATTTTATGTAATGTTTTTGTTAACATTTTTTGTTTTTTAGTGCAATTGTTTTTGCTCCTTTCTACCAATTCTTGAGAATGAAATAAAATGTCTTTCCGAACCTTGTTGGAACAAAATAGCATATACAACATGTTTTTAGACCTCTCAATATTATAGTTATACAAAGGAATTTTGGGTTGATTTTAAAAAAGTATTCAAAAAATTAAAACAAAATCCCCCCAAAATAGATAAAAATCATGGTAAACTTTTTATTTCATTAACAAGATACTTTTTTAAAATCAACCAAAATCTCCTTTGTACAATTACAATATTGAGAGACCTAAACATGTTGTGTTTATGTCGTTTTGTTCCAATGAGGTTCGGAAAGATGTTTCATTTCACTTTGGAAACATTATACCAAGAACAAAACAAGTGTTCGATGTGTTTTCTAAAACAATATAGATGAAAGTATATATATATTTTTCAAATTAAATTGTTACCATTCAAAAGATGACCATTAAATTGACGATGTGTTAAATTTTTTATGACTGATTTAAGAGAAAGTGTGTTCAAAAAGTTCTTCATATCGATACCACTCCTTTAGCATTATATCAATTTCAAAATTGAAATTCTATAATTACAGAGAAGGTTTATATCAAAGCATATTCATGTTGCAAGTCTTCTATCGTTGTGAACTCAAAATATTTAAGGATAGATTTTAAATCAAATCTTTATATAATTAGTAGAATGTAATAAATGCACTTTAAAAGAAACATTAAACAAAACACATTTTTATATTTAACACATTCAATAGAGTTCACTATTTTATTGACTGAATGATTCACACAACAACACTATGTGAAGTTCTCCATTTCAAACCATTTCACAACAGTCACAGGTCTTAATAATAGCAAAGCATAATTAAGGTGGCCCTCGTCTTTCATTTTGTGCATGTTGTTATGATACAAACTTGTGTGTATACAGCCCACCTTAATAGATATCAGATATACTATATCCAAGCCTTCGTAAATGCGAGAGATGTTTATGATGTAACTGTTGTGAAATTTCCTTGGAGTCACCAAGAAATATCCAGATAAATCTGATTACTTAAGCTCTGTGCGTTCAATCAGGATGTACCCCTGTTGAACAGGCAAGAATTCGGGTTGGGAGCCCAAGATGGGACTTAACCATTGCTTCAGATTTATTCGACATTTCTTGAATTGTTCAAATACTCAGATCAAGCATATAGTTTTTATTGAACTTTTCATTCAACAACTTACGTCAAAGACAATTAATTGATGCTTTTTATTTTCGCAACATGCATTGTGAAGATTAAATTAAAATATCGCTCCTGACTAAGACTGAACCTCAACAATGGTTCTTAATATATAAATAATTCCACCATTTTGGTGTATATGTATTCAAAACATTCATTATTTAAAAATAAAAATAGCACAACATTAGAAGAACTACGACAAATCATATAACAACTCGGACTTGGTAACAATATATTATTCAATTATATGTTATATAAATGGGATGTTTCTCACTTCTCAGTTTGGATGCCTATTTCAGCATTTCTAAAGTGATCTGTATCATTCACATGAACATCAACCTGTGCGTCATTCCATACGAGGATTGTTCCAAAACAATTGAGAGTTCAATCATGTTTTATAGTATACAATGTACTAACTCCAGAAATCCCCAAAATATTGACTTTAACACAATCAAGAATCAAATAAGTACAGAGTACACGGTACATAAACGAATATGTATCCACAAATAAGCATTGCATTATATGTCAGATGTCAGTATTATGTAGCTGTATCCAATCACTACATTGCAAAGTGCTCACATCACCATGGATACAGCGATCAGTGCTCCAATCATAACCCAGTTCAATGCACAACTCCAAGAAAAAATGACCAATCAGGTAACAGGTCCATGTAGGATCACATGAGTTGAGGAATTTCTTGAGTAAATGCCTTAGATTGTAATTTATCCATATATGGTAAAATCACATTGCATTTTATTTCAATTTTAGGACTTCAAAGGTCTGAGTACTCAACAACACTCCAAAATAGACACTTGACACCTTTATATGGGATATCAGCAATTTTGTTTGAGGACATCCAAAAGTCTGTTACTTATAAGTTCACAATGTCATCTTACAGCAAATCAAGAAAGTTGTCAATGTCAAACAATGGTGAAAACCCCAAATTACAGTATAAATACAATTGGCATTGGTATTAATTCTGTACAAGGATTACAGTTTTTCACTAGAGAGGATCATCACCCAAACAACATTTCCCAATTGGACAAGATTTTTTCTCAACAGAAAGTTGAATCGCAATATTTTCTGTTTTTGTCAAAGTACCTCAATATTACATGACTAGGGGATTTTCAATGAAATTGCCAGTAATTTTAAGCACCCACTTGATCTTATGCTTGAGAGATTACTGATTCCAGTAACAATTTGAATAATCATCAAGAAAACTTGACCAAATGAGCATGTTTAAAAGATGCAGACCTCAAAGCTGTTTCCTTGGATGCCCTTCATAAGTTCGGAACATGAAGGATATAATATTGAACATGGACGATCTGTATATCCAACTCCAAGATGAGAATCATGGGAAAGTGATACATTCCTTGTAAACAATGACTTTTTTGTCTTGGAAAGGGCTGCCTGTTTCCCAGCCACAGTACCAGTTTAAATAAACTTCGCACGAGGTATAGGCATGCATATCCTAATGTCTCTCCAGCACTGGTGTTAGTGTAATATTGAGCTGTACTGTATGTATCCAAACACACATATCCCAATTTGTCATGCGATTTCACATATAAAACCAGAAAGTAAGGAAAACCATGAAACTCAATCTAGGTTTCAGTATATCTAACCATGAACTCTTCAAACATCATCTTGAGTTAGAACTGAATGGCTTTCAAACATTACTCATTTTTTCCTTGAATAAAACCTGAAATGGCATGACTTCATTGAGACTGTCTGATGGGCACTCTAATGTAATTGCATGAATATCTTCATTGGAATCACCCTGCAGCGTTGCAATACTTGGCTACATCGGCACACTATTTCCATGGAATTCTTTGCCCTGAAAAATAAGAATTTTAAGATTACAGTTATGAACTCAGTTGGGCAGCAATAAATCTTTAAATATCGGTACTAATTATGATAAGTTTTTCCTTTCGCCAAATGAATTCCTGACATTGTCGAAACTTGATTCCAGATTACATGTACTAACTACATGAATTAAATGGATTTATGAACATATACCGAAGTTTCTCATTAATAAGCCAACTAGGCATTTATTTCAGGGCCCTTGAAGGACAAGTGTCACTTACTTGTCTTCCTGTTGAGGACATCTTTGAAATACTTGGGCCTGAGGTACCCTTGCTTATCACTTACTTGTCTTCCTGTTGAGAACATCTTTGAAATACTTGGGCCTGAGGTACCCTTGCTTATCACTTACTTGTCTTCCTGTTGAGAAAATCTTTGAAATACTTGGGCCTGAAGTACCCTTGCTAATCACTTACTTGTCTTCCTGTTAAGGACATCTTTGAAATACTTGGGCCTGAGGTACCCTTGCTTATCACTTACTTGTCTTCCTGTTGAGGACATCTTTGAAATACTTGGGCCTGAAGTACCCTTGCTTATCACTTACTTGTCTTCCTGTTAAGGACATCTTTGAAATACTTGGGCCTGAGGTACCCTTGCTTATCACTTACTTGTCTTCCTGTTAAGGACATCTTTGAAATACTTGGGCCTGAGGTACCCTTGCTTATCACTTACTTGTCTTCCTGTTGAGGACATCTTTGAAATACTTGGGCCTGAAGTACCCTTGCTTATCACTTACTTGTCTTCCTGTTGAGGACATCTTTGAAATACTTGGGCCTGAAGTACCCTTGCTTATCACTTACTTGTCTTCCTGTTGAGGACATCTTTGAAATACTTGGGCCTGAAGTACCCTTGCTTATCACTTACTTGTCTTCCTGTTGAGGACATCTTTGAAATACTTGGGCCTGAGGTACCCTTGCTTATCGCCAGAGCTTAGTATCACATTGTTTGCAGACAGGTGGAATTTCAACCCATCTGGAATAAAAGAGAAGACATAGATGTTAAACACATGTACAGTAAAACGAAATGATTCAAACTGAGCTGAGGAGGGGTATGTAAAGTTATTTGAGTAAAAGAAAGGTTGTCCCCAGATTAATGCATAGAGAGGGTCAGGAAAGTACAAGGGATGAACACCAATTCCTCACCTGACATGGCTTTATGTAGATCAATAAATATGAGAAGGTCACAGCTCCCTCGCATGCCACTAATTACACCGGAGTCACTGGGCTCCCCTGGAGCTAAATGGATGTGTTGGCGGGACATACGGCTTAAGCCCTACAGAGGGAGATACATTTTGGTAAGTCATGTAAGTTGTATATTTTGCCATTTAGACATTGTGACTGTTTAAATTCTCCACAATTTTTGATTTTTCAAAAACAAGATCTATAGACAACAAATTGTAGAATGCATTGAAGAAGTTTTAATGTACATACATTGAATGAAATAATAAATTCTGATTGGTCCAAAGACAAACACTCTTGCACCATTAGATCAAATAAATGAGATACAGTATTTCTGAATATATTAAACGATACATATTGAAATTGCAAACCTCAATATTCCCAAATTAAAATGTGTATAATTGAAAAAGCCCATCAACAAATATTTACCTGTGTTTTTATTTTGTCCCATGACTTGAGGTAAGTTCCATGGACAACAGTGGGATAAGTGGAGGGATTCTCTATTGGCTTTAGATCCAAACCTTCTACCTGCAATTATAATGGACATAACTGAATGTTTTGTGTTTCTTGACCATATTTGGTCATGAACTGATCATACCGTATATGGGGATTTTTATTAAGTCTCCTCCTGCAATATTTATCAACGGTTTTAAACAATATCATCATTTTCAAAGACAAAATCATGAATTAAGAGGTTAAAGTTCAAGAATTAACAATAATGATAAAACAGTAACACAAATAAATCTTATCTTTATATAAATCTTAAAAGGGATGACGTTTGATTTCGTTTAGATTGGGGACATTGAAGCATTTGATTTGAAAGATTTTGCAACATAACATTTAATGGCCACGTTGGTGAATAATGCAAACACCAATCCTAGCTTAAATTGTAAATAGACACATGAACAATTGTACTACAATGTATAAAAACTAATAATTAATAGCAAATGTAAATGATATGCTATTTTTTTATGTACAGGAATTGCAATGAAAATAACAAAAGAAAATTTGATTTCAGATTTTTAAAAATTTGATTAAATGATACTTAATTATCTATCAACTGTATATGGTATATAATATTTCCAACTATTCAAAATGTCACTTCAATTTATTACAATAGACATATACTAATGTGGTTTAATTGTGAGGTAAAGAACACAAGGTATTTTTGCAATATAACAAGGTTTTGAGCTTGAACTTAAATAGAACTGAGAAGGAAAGATGTATTACAGTAAGATATTAAGCCTATGAAAGTTATAGAATCTCCAATTTAAAATGTTAAGGTGTACACATTACCTCTAAAGTATGGCCCTGATTTGCTCGGATTTGCAGCTTGCCGTTTTTGGGATGCTTTTGAATTGCGAATCTTTGTTTGTCGTTAGACTCAACCACTCGCACAATGTCTTCTTCACTAACTCCCAGGAATTTTTCAGTTGTAAGAATGTCATCTATGTACAAGAATCCGCCTACAAATGAGGATATATTAGAACAAATCTGATGATATAACAAGTATCCAAAATGTTTAATAATTTTGACCTTGGCAGAAGTAGATTATATATTATCATAGGACTATTTTCAAAAAAAGTAATTTAAAAAGACCAATTTTTGAGATTAACTGATTGTCATTGGCCTTTTCCAAACCTGACATTCTTGTGACCCATATAATCTGCCTGACCTTACACCTTCCTGACTGACTTGTTATGACTAGAAGTGGCCAATCAACTTGTACTTGTACTTGGGTAACTGCTGACAAATCAGACTATACTATAGTGATTTAAAGCGTTACCTTCAGATAATTGAAAGCCCATCTTTTCAGCACCATGTCTTAGCAGCCAGGATAATGATTTGGAAATGGATACATCATCCTAAATTGAAAAATTAAGAATTACATCTATGTACTGCCAAAATAATTCAAATTGCATCAAAAATTTTGGTGTACAATACCATTTCATCACCATGTCGTTAACACTCGCAAAAACAATTTTGTGCTGCATCAGGGCTAATTTCTAGTGTCGAAAAGATGCAGAATGTTGGTTTGAAAAAAATGAAAGTATTCAGCAAGTATTTTTGGCATTTTATCAAAATTATAAAATTTCTTGGTACCATCTCTTACATATATTAATATAATATACAATGGTGTACTGCCTATGACTAAAACCAAACTAATTATGTTTCTTTAGTTCTCCAATTTAGATTTCCACTTACCCGTTTCTTTTGAGCCTTTGCCCATACAATGGGCTTCTTGTCCCCAGAATAGAGATCCCAATCAAAGCTTTGACGCTCATCATTGGCTATGGCATATTTGACATCTTCAATTGTAAAACCCTGGAGGTCGCGACAGAGCGCTAGAATCTCATGTACGTAGGCAGAACCATCTAAGTGACAAAAATATGTAGAACATATAATAAAGTTATATGTATATTATGTAAATGCTTTTTCATTAATACATTACGTTTAAATACATGAATTGTAAACTGTGGGTAAAATTTGATAATCAAAATCTGATTTGCCAATGTCAATAGAAAATCCCCACTTATCTTAGAAAGGATCAAAGACTGGGTAAAATTATTTTTTAACTCTTAGGGTTGTCAATAAAGATCACACATGACCTAGCTTACCATTGACCATGCCAAGGGGTAAAGCAAGTTCAATATTTACAACAATAATGTTGCCTCACTATAACTTACATGTGACATTGCTTCAGCACATGTGGTTTAAAAGAGACATGAAAATATTCTCTGACAGTACTGAATACATACATACCTTCATAAACAGTTATCCCTAGTTTTTCAGCACCACCTTTTGTCAACACCCAATGTAACGTGCTCAGCAGTTTCCTCCAAGATGTGTCCTGAAATATATGAAACATTGTAAGAAATACGAAACAAAAATATTACAGCTCATCCTTATTTATTCAGTTCATAGGGATTGTTCAACACAAGCCTAGTTCCATTTTCCTTACCTTTCGTGGGTCCCTGTAGCGGTTATCTTTATAAGCTTCCCGACTACGCTGCCTCCCATAACCTTTATATGAGCTCCCACCCTCTCCGCTTTCCCATTGGCCAAAATCTGCATCACTACTCTGACTGTTTCCGTTCACGCTACCTGCTTTGTCTTTACCATCCCAGTGGTCCATTTTATCTGGGATGCCTCCAGGGAACCCTTTAGCACCATTACTTGAGGTGGGGGAGGAGGGATCCTCCCAGTACCCCATATCGTTGTCAGAAGGTTTAGGAGGTGGGTCCCTAGCAGCCTTCAGCAGGAGAGTCTGAGTGAATGAGTCGGTCAACGTGATGTAGTTCTCGCCAGAATCAGCTGAGATCACCCGTTTAAGATCTTGGAGTGTAAAGTCAGAGTAGCATTCTAAGATATCGTTCGCACTTACGAATCCATCTGAAAAACAAAACAAAAATCTTTTGAATCTAGTCTTCTATAAATAAAAATGTTATAAAAAATTATTTATCTAATTCATTTCATGATTTATGCATCAGTATATCCATTTAATTTCAGAACTCAAAGTGATTAATAAATATTCATAATTAACTGTGAAACTAAGTAGGTATTAACTAAATGATATTAACTTGGACTAAATGATATCTTAGTCTCACCTTGGTTGAGTTTGAAATTCTTTTCTGATATTCCATCCTTGTAGAATAGAAAGTTGAGAATCTTGGGAAGTTTGACATCAGGATCAACCTAAGAACAAACAAAATGAGAATTAAATATATGATATTTAATATGACTGACATTCAAACATTGCTTATTGGGATTACCCATCATTTTTGTGCTTGTACATGTTGGCCATTATCTTATTCCCATAATGTTTTGAGAAATTATACAATTCATTCTATTGAGGGAAATACAAGTAAACTTTTCACATGTGATATTACCCCAAGCTCCTAAATAGTAAAGGTAGTAAGCATCGTAGAGGATTATCATTGAATAGTTGATGTCACATGACCTGTGCTCAACCAATCACAGACTGAGAAACATGACAATGAGCTTATAATAATAGTCATACCTTTTCCTTCTTTTTCTTTTTCTGAGGAGTAGGTTGGTTATCTGTACTGCTTTGGTCTGAGAGGGGGGTGTCTGGCACTAATTCTGATTGCTGCTGATGCTTATAGTTATTTCCATAATCATCACTCTGATCTGATTCACTGCGTGCCTCATAAGCTTTGTTCTGAAATAACAAGGCATTGTTTCCATAATCATCACTCTTATTTGATTCACTGCGTGCTTCATAAGCTTTGTTCTGAAATAAAAGGGCATTTTTGGACACATAGTACTACAGGGTGGTCCAAAAAATGGGACACTCTTATTTCAAAAATAAATATCGAATTTCTTAAGGAAAACATGCCAGTTTGCCCTTCTTTTCTTATATACTCTTGCAAGAGTTGTGCTCTTTTAACTTTAACTGATGCTATAGAAGCATTATACCACAAAAGGAAACCTTTATTTTCTAAAGTTTCTAAAGACTTCTATTAATATCATTCATAGCTCATATTCACCTTTTTCTTCCTGCGAGATGTGTGGTGATCACTGTGTTCAGATTCTGTATCATCGCTAATATCTGAGCGAGGAGATGTGAGAGGACTAGGACTCGGGAGTAAGCCATTCTCTGACTCTTCAGCCTTAAGTACAATGAAATAAGTACAATCATTACTTAAATACAATGAAATATGTATAATGGTATATAACAACAGACTTACATGAAAACTAATTTATATATCCATGGAAAAGTATTACATGTGTAAATAGGGATGACTATCCAATAAAAGTCAAATACAGAATTTTTGGTTACCATGCATGATGATTGCATTTTCCTATAATTTTTTTGTTTATTTTGTATGACCTATTTTCGAAAATACACTTTTGACTTACATCATTTTCCCGAGCTGGTTGAAGTGAGTTGTTTACTGCACGTAGAAAAATTTGGCCTGTTTGCGAGATTTTCTCTAGAATGAGACCATTGTTACTGCACGCCACGGCATTGTGGATGTCGCCCATCTTATAGCAGGAGAACTGCTCGTGAGCCTGGAAGTCACCGACAGGTAATGTGCCATCTATTGGAGAAAACAAACAAAATTCATTAGACTGATATGAATTTATATTGATATGCAGTTTGACATGTAAAACAGAAAAATGTCAAGGTTGATAACAAAATTCCCCAGTTGATTTTCATTTTAGACAAAATGTAATGAAAAAAAACATTCTGTATTTGATTTGTACCTACAAATGCATTAAAATACAGCCTTATTTCATGTATCTTCACATCTAAACCTCTTACATCTAACCAATCACATGAAATACAAAAGTAGGTATTTCCTCCTCTTCTGTTCACTGGTACTGTAGTATAACTCAACTTACCATCATCAAGAGAAAGACCTTTAGATTCTGCCCCACCCCTACACAACAGGAAGTCCAGAGTTTTGACAAGTTTTTGTACCTTCTTATCAGGTTCACCCTAATAAATAAACAACATGAATCAGGTTTACCCTAATTAATAAAAGCTAATGTATGTACATACAAGGCAGTAACATGCAAAATGTCACAACTTGTAATTTGTTACAGACACCATATGCCAAACAACGAATGCCAAACACCAAATGCCAAACACTGTCCACAAAAAAGCTGGAGACAATAACAATGTGTCACCACTTCTGGTGGCAGCATAATAATTGACCAATACAGCAACATTTATAGATTGACTAAATAGATAGTGAACACAACACACCTAGATCATGTGTGGATGAAACTACATGTGATATGTGGAGTGATATTCCCATGCTCACAGATATATCAAATAATGGAAATATGAACATCCTTATACCATATAAGGAACCTTTATATTGAAATCATACCTTATTAGGCTTTATACTGATGGGCACTTTCTTTGGTCTCTCCATAGTTTTTTCTTCTTTCCTAGCCTCTTCTTTAAGAAGTTGCTGGACACCAGGTGATATTGGGATGAACAATGAATTATTCTTCTGGAGATTATTAGTTTGTACTGCACTGTGGAATTGTTGCTGTTGCTGTTGTTGCTGCTGCTTTTGTTGTTGCTGCTGATGTGTTGTTGTTATGTTGTTATGGTGACTGTTTGCTGCTATAGAGTTGCTGCTGTTTACAACTGGCATTTGGCTTTCAGATTTGGGCTGAAAATAATGCAAATGAGTAAAATGGGTTTGATTAAACTGCACTTTGGTCCACTGATTGGTTAGTTACCAAATGCAAATCGGTAATTTCAACACAAAAACATGAACCAGTTCCAATGTTGAATTAGTAACATGTTGAATTGTTATCATATAGGGCGCTACATAGTACTGCAGCCCCCCACACAGGTTTCAACAGCTCAATAGATGACGAAAATCTCTGAATGACTTCAACTAAACAACTGATATTTTAAGAACGTATCAACATACCTCTTGCACCACAACTTCTGTTGGCCGAACAACAAGGCGCTTCGTGGATGGATTGTGGTCAACTTTGAACGAATGGTCCTCATCTTGCTTAACAACTCTAATAATATCTTCTTCAGTATAGAGATCACCGTATTGTGGTAGAGCTAGAATATCACTGATGGGAACCCCACCATCTGAAACATGACGACAAAACTTTTCATTTATCGTTATATTTTCTGAAGGTACTTCTGTGCTTTCACAAGTCGGGCTGAGAACCAAAAATTAATGAAATGTCATCATCAAATAATAAAAATGTGAAAATTTCACCTATTTCATTAATTACTGGTTACCAAAATCATGACAACAACAACATGTTGGATTACATTAAGAATCTTTGCATACTTAGTATTCACTACAACCTATTCGAGTTTAGTGTACAAAGATGTTCTAAAAATGGTCAATTACATTATATAAAACCTGTGTTCAGCGAAAGGTGTTCATAATGTTAGGTATTCAAATTAAGACATCTGATAACAAAGGTAATCATGGATGCTATGCTCCTCAGCCAAATCCTGATTCAAAGACCAATAGTTCTAGATACATGTAGTAATGAAAATATGCCATGCTTAATTGCAGTATACATTAACAGCTCCAGTAATGAGAAGTCGAATGAATGGGCATAAATACTGCTTAATGCAGGTAATGAATAAGGTATGAATAACAAAAAACAATGTACAAGAATTACAGCTTTCATTTAGAATACAAATTATTCATCTGCATATACCTGTAAGTAGGGTATATGAATACATTTATCTGTATCCTAGCTGTAAAGGAATGTCCTTTTGTTTTGAAAATATCCCATTCATATTCATGGGTAGATATCAAAAAAAAAAATAATTAGGAAAAAGAAAATTTTCTTTGAGGGATTGAAATTTCTTTAGAAACAATTTTGCTACAAAAAATTTGACACCATGGAATATCATCCTTTATGGAACATACCTTCATAGACGGTTATGCTTTTTTCTGTAGCGCCACCTTTATACAGCAGATAATTGAGCACCTTTGGTAGTTTCTTGTCAACGTTCACCTGACTCATCGCCTGAAACAGAAGAATGCTGAATAGTTTATGTAGTGTTATATGTATCGCTATTATATATAGCATATATTGCGGAGATTTTTGTAACATGTAGGGCAGAAAAAACTTATACATTGTATGTAGAGCGAGAGTAGAATTTTTAAGATTAGTATAGAGAATAAAGTGTATATTGTTAGAACATGTAGTGTAGAATGAGAGGAGAATCTCATTACATAATAGTGTAGAAAATATAGTGTAAATTGTTATAACATATAGTATAAAAATATAATGTTAATTCATACTATATATTTTTTTGCATGTGCCATAGAATTAGTAGTATATTAGTAAGAATTGTAGCTAAGAGTTGTTAGTACATTATAGTGTATATTACAATGAGGAATTTATTGTACATTTATGATAGAATCGTAGTGTGGAATCAATAATGCACGTTCACATCATAGAAAGATTAATGAGCCATTTACATAACAAAATCTCACTACCTGATTGCGATTTTCAGAACCGTAACCATTTGTTTCATGCCAAATACAAAATGCCAAACTATGGTCATAAAAATAATGGATACGTATATTAAAGGCTATTTTTCATAAAATCTGCCACGGTTTTAAATTAACCTGAAACATACTTTGCTACATAACAATTATTTTGAGAATATTATTTTTGGATACTTGTATAATTTGAGAGGATAAATAATGGATAGATATGAAAACATGAATCAAATGAAGTGATAATGACTAATTCATGACATGCTAATTCTAATGCTTCACCTTCTAAAATTTATCAAGAAGGGATGGGGTTCAACAGCTTTTGATTCCAAAACTTGCAACACCCCTCCCCCCATAACTACCACCTAAATGGTGGCTCAAAATAATTTTTTTTGGGAAATATTATGCTCCCTACATGAATCGAGTTGCATTTTGGGGTAAATATCACCTGTGATTTTTTTCAAATTTTTTAGTCAACTTTTAGGGGTCCCCCACAGCCTTTAAAGTTTGCCCATAGGCTTAACATTAGGAGTGTCACATCGGAGTTAACTGGTATTCTGTCTATGTACAAGCAGTTTTATTAAAGTATGTTTTACTTCTTCTACAAGAATGTCTTGCATACCCTACTCCCCCTATTCCCAACCCTATGTTTGAGACCTGTTAGGGCAAGAAACTCAGAGAACTGATGCATCATGAAATTCTAACTATAAAGACATAACATCCATTTCAAATTATAACAGAAAGCATAAATTGTCTCCATGACATTGGAATCATAAATTATTAACGCAAATCACTTGTTATACAAAACATACCCAGTGTCCGATACAAGAAGATGTGATACAATAACTCGATACATTAACACCAATCCTTTAGCGTGTGTTTATCTCATTTCAAATAACAATTGAAGAACATGTCCAAAGAGAATGCTGCTGCTTCAGTGTGTCTATGTAATACTCTTGCTTGCAGAAAACAAAACAGTTAAAGGTGCATTATACCAAAGGTTTCTCCCCCAGACAATCAATGATGTCCTATTGTTCTTGCTCATATAATATCTAACATACCATGGATATATCTTGAGAATAACTTTTGGGCATATTATTGCCGAAATATTGAAATAATCAACAGAACAACCAACCTCCAGAATTAAACACAATCGATTCCTCGGCTAGCGAGGGGAATCCCCATTGAGTCACACAACCGCCCACAAGCGCCTTGAACCAGGCAGCTAATCAGGTTCATGATAAACAAATCCAACGACCAATCAAATAACAGGAGGACTTTCCCGGTATATTCAAACTTCAGATTGAATTAAGTTCTGCGAAAATAATTAGATCGGCCAGCACAATCGCAAAAATTTACACTGAAAAAAGGCGATTTGGGACTTCTTCTTTGGTAAGTAGATGGGTGAATATGTGGTGAAACTCAATATGCAAAAAAGTCCAGAGGGGTCTTGATTGTGCTATCCTATAGCATAGTGCCTCTTTAATATATCACAATGTCAAATGTTTTTTACTTTTTCCTTTATTTTCATATGAAAATTTTCCTTCATATAACCTATAAATTCAATCAAGCTACATTAAGATTTATGATTTTTAATAACTATTTGATACAAATATACCACTAGAAAGTAGTAACTTCATATTGCATAATCAATGGTGAATTTGATAAATTGATCCGTAACCGAAATTTATAACTCGTAATAATACAAACAATATGATAGAGAACCAATTAGCTACAGCGACAGACAAAATACTATTACTATTGTACAGCAGTATTTTATGGATTAATACAAAAATAATGGCCTGTTTCATGAAAATCCTTGTCATAAATATGAATCCCTTGATTCGGTATAAATGAGCAATTATAAAAGTGTAACAAACCATTGCCATGGCAATGCCATAGGAACGAAAATCTGAGGAGAAGGAGATGCAAATTACATGTAGATAGAAGAAACTGAATTCTGAAAGTAGAGAAATGTATCAGAGGAATAACATTCTCTTTTTCAATGGTAGATTTACTGTTACATGTTTGTCTGTGATGAATTTGTGATGAATTGGTCTGGGTTTACTTGCTAAATATGTTGATTCTAATATCATTCTATCACAGATAGGCAACATCGTGGAGTAATTGGGGTTAGTTTGACACATGAAATGGTATCATAATTTGGCAAATGGTGAATTAGCGTCATTTCAGCGTATTTGATCATGCTGCAAATGGATTGTGAAATAAATAAAAATTGTTCTGTGAGGAGGGTACTTAGGAACATCTCTAAACACAGGAATACCCCCAACTAAAGCTTTCAAAATCATTATTCATTTTTAAATTCAAGTTCTTCATGATTTTACTTTTTAAAATTTTTATTTACAAATTGGTACCACCTAGTTGCTTGAACAAATATTGTGAGTTCAAATCTAAAGTCATTTGAACTTCTGAGAACTTGTAGATAATTTTGAAAAAAAGTTGGTCAATTTGAATTTGAAGCAAATTGAAATAAACTTTTTGACCTTGAGAAGATCAGTGAAGGTCAAATCTCTCTTGTAGATGATTTTGAAAAAAGATCTGGTCAATTTGAAGCAAGTTGAAAAAAGACATTTTTGACCTATATTTGAACGAACTTCTGAGAACTTGTAGATGATTTTGAAAATTTTGAAGTCTAAACAGTACTTCTTAAGTTATTGGAAGTTGGAAGAATTTGTTACAGACACCAAACGCCAGACACCAAATGCCCCTGCAAAAAAGGTGGAGATGATGACAATTTATCACCACTTTTGGTGGTGACATAAAACTTTCTTTTGTCAAACTACTTTGGCCTAATATCATCCCCTTTTAGTTAAAGTTGAAGAAAGAGGAATTGTATTTGTTACTGTAGTCTTGCTTCAAGCTGTTTGACTACCACTCAATAGAGGAAATATGGGGTCTTAATACAAGACTAATGTTACCAGACAATTGTGCATATATAAGTCGGTTATCCCTAACATTAGCATAATACATACATGTTCACAGAATATGCAAATAAACCAAGATGTGCTAAGTAAATAGCATACAAGGAAAAAGTGTTGACTTAGTTTAGTTTACTCAAACATTTCTTTATGTATATTGGTTAAATGAAGTTATTAAAGTTAAAGAAGGGAAGGAGGTGGTTCATGTAATTGGAAAGTGGGATCTTGAAAAGATAATTCAGTGAAAATTTCACAAGAAAAATAAAAAGCCATATAATATGTAAAAAAAACTGACCCACTCCACTGTTTGTTTCTGCAATAAAAGTAATGTTTTCCAATTAGAAACATTGTACAAGTTATGTTAGAGAAATATTTTACTTTTAAATAACAAGAAAGCCAATGGCATCTCCATTAACATTTCAAACCCAAGCACTTTGATTAGTTAATGAGATCAAATGAAATAAGAGTAATAATAGAGTACTATTCTCTATTTAATAGTTTCTATATCATAATACATAAATACCAAGTTCAGAGAATGGCATCGGGATTTGTTGTATAAATGTTGATAGTTGTAGAGTAACTAGAGACGTCCTTACAAATGACACAAACAGGATAAATAGATACATCAATCAATAGGAAAAAATTCCTATAAGGAATGTCTGAGTTTAAAATTTCCTTTTCTCAAATGGCCAAGCTAAATGTACAATGTGCTGTACTTTATATGCATTTTTTTATTATACATTTGTATAAAAACATGTACATGGTCATGTACAGTTGTACTAATGATTGAAGCTACAGTATTTCCTTCGAAAGTTTATGAAACTAGATGAAGACCTACAATAGAAGCAACAAATCAAAATATTATGTTGAGGTGTTTCAAAATAATATTTAATGGGTGCTACATTGCTGAGGTCATACTTTCTGGCAAATACCTCAGATACATTGAACGGTTATAATGTTTACAATATGGAAAATGAAGATAAAAATGAAGGAATAAGAAATAAGAAGGCAAAAATATAAGATATGACAGGAACTATCGAACCCATTCAAAACAATTTAGCCAAGCAGTTTATTCAATTCCAAGATTTCATGAGAATATTTTCCAACTGTATGATCATGAAAAGGTTTACTATGCAGTGTTTGAAACTCACAACTGCCTGGCTGCTTATAATAACCAGTTTTCACTCTTGGTAATGAGCTCGGGAAACATTTGCCTATTAGGCAATGGACTGAATGGTAAATTGTGGCAATCGTGTTCCAATCACACCTTTGTATCTTGTTACATTTAAGTACAATCTGTACATGTACTTTGTTTGGTTATTCCATATTGATGCATACCTGATAGTGAACAGTGATACTAACAGAGTTCATGAGATGGTTAAAGTAACCCCACAAGAACATTTACAGGCTAGACTCTATAACTAAATATGGGGATTTAATATAATATGTTATACTAGAAATACCTGATGAATATTTTTATAGGATATTAAATTCATCCTCTTGTTAACTTTATTATTCAATATTTACTCAAGCTGTAACTGTAACCCACATTTATGGGGTTTGAGCATAGCCTTTTCGGAGAAAGTCCCTAGGTAGGTAGGGGTAACCATGATCTGTTTACCTTTGGTACCCAATAACAATTATGAAACAGAGTACGACCTCAATAACAATGGGGGAAACCCCACTCTTTACATATACATGTACATGTGTAACTTGCTCGACAATTCACTTTCCTTTTGAAGCCAACTTGAAAAATGAAAATGATGAGTTGTGAGATACATTGAAATCAAATCAAATGTAACATCAATCCTAAGCAAAACATAATGTATCTTTTTATACATATAGGCCCTTATATTCATCCAAATATGAAGGCTCACACACTGACATTTGGTTGGAGATTCTACAGAAAATTAATTTTTGAGATCCCTGGGAATTTTGCAGGTCATCATCATTTGTTGACTACTTATTTATCAAGATAGTATATCAAAGATACACTGAAATAACCACTGAAACAGCAGGGCTTTATGAAAATAAAAGTTTAGCTGTGCACCAAATGCAAATGAAAATGTCAAATATGAAAATTGAAGTTTTTTTGCAAAAAATCATGGAGGTCAAACCCACCTTCTTTTTCTCCCCTTTTTTACCCTTCTTATCGGGATGGCGTTGCTGGTGACTCGCCATGTTGATACTCCCCAAGCTGAACTCTCGATATTTTGTACAAACTTCTCTTCAAAATGTCTGTATTTCCAGCAATCGCTGGTTAAAATTTCGAATTCGGACTTTCGATTAATTGGAAGCCATGTTGAATGTCAAGGTCAAATTGATGGGTTCACCGATAGGTGGCGTAACGTTATAGAAATGTGTTTATATTTTGGTTGTGCCAAGTTATAATTGTGTTAATGGTTGAGTAAAGTATCATATTACCATTCAACGTTTGAAATGTACATTTCAATTGGCAAAGAGAGGTCGTGTGTCGCCAAACATTTATTGTTTCCAAACTGAAGCAGAAAATTCAACAGCATTTATCATTGGTTGTCCAAGCCTGAGTTCGTCCGTGTGATCATTGTGACATAACTAATGGTCACTCTACTGGCTCTTTTGCGAGGTAGGCAAGATCGTTGGTTGGTAGATTAAGTAGACTCTCTCCGTTCCATAACGATGGAGTTTTTCACAATGAATGGCAACCTCGAGACAATGGTTTCCAAGGCCTGGAAAGAAAGATCAGTGTTTATATGTATCAGACGGTGAATGTGACACATGGGTGGGATCACAGGGAAATGGAGGCTCGACTGACGATGAATATGACGAGCAAACGAGGAGCTTCAGGAGTGACAGCCTGACAAACGAGGATACCATACCACAATTGGCCAAAAAGATGTGACCTTGAGAAAGACTGGGGCATCATTTTTTTGAAACTTCTTTCAAATCAAACTAGGCCTACATGTAAATGTACTAATTGGCGGTGTTGGGCCAACTTTTGAAAATGTGAGTATTTTTAGAAATGAGACACATTCTCTAAAAGAGTCAAAGATGCCAAGAGTTTTTTGATAATGGTGTCGCGAATTCATTAGGTCTAAAATGAAAATGCTATGCCACACACATACCCGAGACTTGAGATAGACCTACGTTAGTCTCAGGATACACTGATGGCAATAGGCCTATACCATATACATAGGCCTAAATATTGGCGATACTAAAACACCACGAGAGTGGTGATAATGTCGCAGTACAGGATGAGCAGATATAGATGATTCCATAATATAAGTGATAAAAACATTGTCACAGTGGTGTCACAGAAAGGTAAGATATGAAACATTGCACCCGAGGATGTCACAGTGTTTGAAAACTGCGGAACTTTATGACTTATCCGGACGGTTCCTATCAACTTATATTTAAAAAGAGATACAATCGATATATTTTAATTGAAATCTTTCAAACAATAATTGCATTCTCTCTTTCTTTTGATTTTAGGTCAAACACGTTGACCGAGAACTGACTTACGCTATCACAGTGAGGCTGCACATGTCACAAGATAAGGACAGAAAGTGCATATGACAGCTTTATTTCAGGGTCGCAAACATTCTCCTTAGATAAACTTTACTACAAACATTTACTCTGCCAAAAACAGGAGACAACATATATGAAAATTAGATAACACAATCTAGTTTCAACTGGATTGCTATGTTGGTTTTGTACTGGTTCTTTTATCAAGTTTCCTACCCAGGGTATCATTATTTTATCTTATACGACCTACAGCCTTTATACTGTTTCTCAAGAAAATCGCGTCAGTATAACAAGGGGAGTGACATTGAAAGCAAGCTGTGAATAATAAACGCTTTTTGTTTTACTTGGCAACAAAGCGGCACAACCAAACTAAACGCAATGCAGACCGATCACAACAAAAACAATGACAGTAAACAACCAGGTATGGTTTTCAGCACATATAGTTTTGTTTTTTTGATGCATTTTGTCAATATTTAATGAAACATATATGAATGAAAAAGATGAATTTACTTTAACGAACAAATTGATATACAGATGTTATTGAATGCTAGATAATAACAAACTTATCAAATGTCTTACTTATAAATTATTCTAGTAAATTTTTTTGGGGTAAACATTTTCAAACAATATTCACAGTTAACAATTAAAATGTGTTCGCTATCATCACAAATTCCAAACGTAGCATTTCAAGGAGATCAAATAAGGTTGCATCAAAAATATAAAATGTAGTATGCAAAACGCGAACACATATCATAAATCTCGTCATATCACACAAATCACAAATGGGCAAAGACTTTTGAATACCAGAAATAACGAGCCTCTTATCGCGATTCTCAAATATCACAAATGTAATGACCTTGACCTTCAAATGGACCTTTTTAATAGGCCAATTGTTCTTATTTGCAGAATGAATTATATATACATTTTTATCAACGGACCTTGGGATATCATGTCCTCAACTGACCTCCAAGGAATGCTCGAATCACACAACTATGAAATACCCATATCACCCCCAGTGATCGGGAAAATGGGACGGAGGGGGTGGAGTAGGCAATCTCTGCTGGAAAATTCAAAAAATCTAGAAGATTTATTTTTTCAAGAAAAAGGTTACCATTGAATTCCTTAATGAATAGGTGCACGGTATGGTAAAATATGTTAGGTCTTCTGGGATTATTTCTGAACCGATATTCTTCTAAGACATGAGATTTATTAAAAAAAACTGCAAGGCCACCAACGCGCACAAATGTTTTGTTCTTCACGACCTGTAACAAATACTACTTATAAGTGACGTTATCATAACTAAATCATCATTGCTGACTTTATAAAATAAGTTTCCAAACGTTATATGAAAATAATCGAAAATTATTAAACTGGGGTGGAGGAGGGAGGGGACGGAGGGGGGGGGGGCAATATGTCTATAAAGTGAAACAACTTTACACGAATTCTTGTGTTTTAAAAATGAACTGAGTAACTTAGTAAAAAACTGGATATTACACCTCTGAAGAATGAAAAATGGGGCAATTTAGAGTTAAAAGAGTTATAGTCAAGTACCATATCTTATCATGTCTTATATACACATTGCTACCCTCTCCATCCCCTCTCCCTCCCTTTCAATAGTAAACCTTTTCTTGAAATAAAATTAATCTTCCAGATTTTTTGAATTTTCTAGCTGGAATTGGCTGTCCCCCACCTCCGTCCCATCTTCCGATCACCGGGCGTGTATATAGGTTGACATTTGACAATTTATATGACCTTGGCATTGGATGACATTCACATTGTTGTTTTGTAGTTGGGAGGATCGTCTGGGAGGCGCGATTTCTCTATATCGACCCCTGACCTTTGTGTATGACATTAAATCTACAATGACCCCTAATGGATCTTCCACATACAATCAATTTGTAAAAACAGAAATGTTCACTTGATCTTTGATTCTTTGACGTAAATTGATAGATTAAACTATCGCTTGATATGAAAAATTACCTCCAGTAATAAAATTGCATAAGAGAGTGTACTATTATAAAAGTCAAATAAACAATTACATAACATATACTCATATATATCACATGATTGTACGCGAGTTTCAATGTCAGAGTTTATGTTAGAGATTATGTTGCTCGATCTTATGACACTTCGAACTTTAAATTGGAATTTTCATTTCTGATAACGTTAAAATGAGAACAATCGGTTTAGATAAATGAATTATTATGAAATGTTCAATTTTCGATTATTACAAATAATTGGAATGGTCACTATAGAGTCCTCGTATTTCAGAAAAGTAGAACAGTTACAGTAACAGTGATTGTTCCTTATTTTCGTTTCTGTAAGATTTTTAATAGTTACGTCTTTTACTATCAGTCATCAGCGCGTACGTTGATGAGTACAGCAAAACTTGTGTAAGTGGAACTGCCTTGGTAACTTACTTACCGTAGGTTTATTAACATTGGTATATGTCAATGGAACATTGGTAATTTTTCTGTAAAATTTTGTTCGTAAACATCTGAAACACTTACATATCAAAAATATATCTTAAAAACGTTATCTGAAAAGTTAGTGTCTAAGAGTTCGTACTTGTTGAAAAAACTAATTAAATGTAATCACAAACTAGTAATAAACAAGATAAAAATGACGTTGGCTATGTACGATGCACTTTTCAGACGCTTGTGGATTGTGGAGATCTAGTTTTACGTATATCTTGACCACCATCCACTGGAGCAATGATAGAAATTACACATTCAACGGATTTTAATTGATAATTACATGCAGTCATAAAAGTCATTTTGATTCTCTTAAATTTATTTATTAATCTTAAATTCTATTAAAGCTTGTGAGAAAGATTGGTTCCAACAATGTAATGAAGTCGAATAGACGGATACCCTTTGCATTCGTTCGACTTCACTTCTTAGAGAGCTTCACCATCAGTACTTTATAAAAAATAGTTTATAACTAGTCTCTGCGCGCAGGGTAATAGACGGATCGAAGACAAACACCTGTAAAAGTAATAAATCACCTGAAACATTCATTTATTATTTCCGCAACCTTGTTTGTATACCTATCGACTCATTCTCCAACTCAGTCTAATCTATATTGTTAAAAAAACGTCCTTGCTCATTTCAGTAAGTTTATACATTATTCCAGGAAAATGTTGGTAATTTGATCCACAAATAGAAGTTACAAACATCTACGCTTTGCATCTTGAAAATCGAATCTGATCGACATAATCGATTTTTTGCTTAAATTGTTAATACGCATACACATATTCCCGCAATTAATTGGCATACTCTAATATAAAATGACACATTCATAGATATTTTTGAGAATGTTTTAGTTTGGTAAATGACACATTTGTTTTTAAGTATCATAAAAAACATTTATTTGATTGCACATAAGGAGGCAACTATTTCACAATGTACTCAAGAGTGAACATTGTTTACTAAAAAGCAAAACATGATGAAATCTATACTGGACTCATTAACAGTCAACACAGAGTCACTCTCACTAACATATGCGAAATCTTTATCAATCAGTATACGGGAAGTATTGATCATCAAAACAGCAATACTAGGGTCAAGTTGCACATGCACAAAGGAATTCATTACTTTAGCAGGATAGAGCAATTTAGTACAAGGTCATTTCAGGCGTTGTTATTATAATACAACGTATTGTGAATAACAGGTCATTAAACACATACTGCTTCAAAACATTATTAAGGTGTTTGAAGGAGGAATACATATTGTATTTATACTTTATCGTTCATCATGACAGAACCAGCACAAGCGGGAACCAGCTTGAAGGCAGTAGACAGCGTCTACAGGACACGATCTCTGGGAGTAGCAGCGACTGGATTGCCTGATCAGTATGCTGATGGAAAGGCTGCTAAAGTATGGGAGCTCTACATCGGGTCTAAGCACTCCAGGACAGGGGCATACAAGGAATGGATTGGGAATATGTTGAGAAGCAGAAGCTGCGAGAACGTCCTTGACGTGGCATGTGGAAATGGGTAAGATTTCCTGACATATGCTGAATGAGGTCTTACAGATAAGTTTGGCAATGTAACAAAGACTATAGACAGAGAAAGAGTCTCCCACTCATTTATGAATTGACTGGTTGGTTCATCAGTGGGTTGATTGATCAGTTAATCCTTTGGTTGTTTAGTCAGATCAACACTTGGTTAATTTGACAGTTCATGAATGGATTGGTTGGCCAGTTCATGCAATCAATGGGTTGATTTGTTGTTTGTTATTTAATTGATTGCTCACTTAATCAATGAGATGAGTGGTCAGTTCATTAATGGTCTGAACTGGTAGTTTATCAAATGGTTGATTTTTGTTTGGTTCATCATGAGGTTGATTTGTAGATTCATCAGTGGGTTGGTTGATTGGTTCATTATTGGATTGATTGGTTGATTCATCAGTGGGTTGATTGGTTGGTTCATCATCGAGTTGATTGGTAGGTTCATCAGTGGGTTGATTGGTTGGTCCATCGTTGGGTTGACTGGTAAGTTCATAGTGCTTTGATTGGTAGGTTCATCAGTGGGTTAATTGATAGGTTCATCAGTGGGTTGATTGGTTGGTCCATCGTTGGGTTGACTGGTAAGTTCATAGTGCTTTGATTGGTAGGTTCATCAGTGGGTTAATTGATAGGTTCATCAATGGGTTGATTGGTTGGTTCATAAGTGGGTTGATTAGCTGGTTCATCATTTGGTTGATTGGTAGATTTATCAGTAGGTTGGTTCATCATTGGGTTGATTGAAAGGTTCACCAATGGGTTGATTGGTCGGTTCACCATTGGGTTTATTGGTAGGTTCATCATTGGCTTGATTGGAAGGTTCATCAGTGGCTTGATTATTTGTAGGTTCATCAGTTCATCAATGAGTTGATTGGTCAGTTAATTAATTTGTCGGTAGAATATGGGTTGATCGGTAAATCATCATTGAGTTGAATGATCAATATGTTTGTTTGTTTTTATAAAATTATCTATTCAATTTATAATAAATATTATATCAATATAAAAGTTTCAAAATATATTAAAAATATTACCTAAAACCATGTTGATCACTTATGCCACACCTTGTATGACTGGTCAGTCAATGTTTTAATCAGTTAGATCATCTACAGAGTCGTTCTTCTTTCCAGGGTGGACTCCATCATGTTACTTGAGGAGGGCTTCAAGATGGTCAGTACAGATGCCTCTGATAAGATGTTGAAATATGCTCTTCAGGAGAGATGGGCCAGGAGGAAGGAGACAGCATTTGATAAATGGAGTAAGTTGATCCCATCTATCCTCAATGCACATCAGCAAGCAAATGAAGCTTCCTTTTGTGAGAGAGGGTGAAGCTTCATCTACTACTTATTTTATGTTTCAGTCATAGAGGAAGCCAATTGGTTGAATTTGGTCGAGGACCTTGATGAAGTGGAAGGCCTGCCAGAAGGAGGCTTTGATGCGGTTATATGTTTAGGAAACTCATTTGCTCATTTACCAGATTTCACAGGTAAGTAAGGCTAGTTTTTCATTAATCTTTGCAACTCCTCTCCCAGCCACCGACTCAACTATTTGTTTCACCTTCAAATTCATAACTATTTTGTGGTATTTTTAGGCTTCATTTTTGCCTATTTATGCCCAAAATGCGAGAAGCACTTTTAAAATTGTAATCTGTAATTGCTTTCTAGGTGAACTCAAGAATCAACGTATCGCAGTCAGCAACTTCTACTCAATGTTACGTCCTGGGGGTATTCTTATAATTGATCATAGAAATTATGATGCAATCCTCGACTCTGGAACTGTGCCAGCAAAAAACATATATTACAATGTAAGTGGGGGACAAATCAAGATTGAGTAAAAAAAGATATTTGGAAAAAGACGTAATTAGGGATGTGGGTTGGGAGTGGGGTCAAAACCCTGTTTCGTTTTTATACCAGAATTGACTTATTGACTCAATCCCTTAGTCAGACAGACCCATCAATATTAATTGACACATGTACTTTGTTTGTTGGTCTGTCTGGATGTCAGCAGTTAATGCAGCTCTAAGCTGTAAATCTGATGCAATAGTACTATACAGGAATCAGGACATTGACATTTTTTCAATCAATTTATACTCAGTTGTTTGGCCAACTCATAATCAATACTTCATTTTATCATGCCATGTCCAAATCTCTATATGATATAATATTCAATATTTAGGATCTTCAACATGGTTGCATTTTAAAACCCTCCCCTCCATAAGTTTGGCATTTGGTGATTTTTTCTAAATTGCCAAATATGAACAGATAGGAAGAGAAGTGATCCAAATGTGGACCTCCAGTTGCCAAACCTTTAGAGGGGTGTTTACCTCTCTAATCTTCTAATTTCTTTCAATTTCAGAGTGAACATATCATTGATATCAAAACATCCAACCTGTATGTTAATGGAAGGCCTACTATGGTAACCCTCGATTACACTATGGATGGTAGCGTTCTAGTCAAAAAAGACCCCCAACACAAAATAATACCTGAAGAACCAGGTGCAAAGTAAGTGTAATATACATGTACATCAAAATATATTGTTTTGAAATAAAGATGCAGACTACTGTAATAAAAAAAGCTGGACCAGATTTGGACTGTTCGTCTCCTCACTCGATACTTGTTGAGGTGAACATTAATACATTGAGCTCCCAAATGTAATTACCGTAGTCTGCATCTTTTATTTTGACTAATCTTATACGGAAGTTATTCATATATAAAGGTTACATCAATTATTGCATCAAACCCTATGTGAAAATTGGACGCTGTATTGCAAACAATAGACTAAATGTCTGGGGGTATTTACTGTTTTAGAACTCCTGAAGGTGTTACAGACCCACCGCAGTAAGCATAGAATATTCAGAATGGCTTAATTTACATTAATATGAACACATGCAGTATTACAAGCATGTACATGGATGTGTAGATTAAACTAAACTGATTTACTAGCTATGTTTTGAATGAGCATGATCAACTTTAGGTTTATGGCTGCTCTTGAATTTGTTATTAGTGCTGAATTTGTTG
Organism: Owenia fusiformis; assembly: GCA_903813345.2. Lineage (NCBI taxonomy): Eukaryota > Metazoa > Annelida > Polychaeta > Sabellida > Oweniidae > Owenia > Owenia fusiformis. Next base: position 1,753,554 of record CAIIXF020000008.1, read on the forward strand.
TTTTGGGTGCAAATGTTATTTCGTCTTTTTATCAAAATTATGGATTATACTGATTTTATTTCTATTTTAAGTTGCTATTATCCCTCTAACGCTTCTAGGATTGCTTTTGTAGATGCATTGTGTATGCATGATGGCAATGCATATTGGTGACATGCATTGTACATGCATGATGGCAATGCATATTGGTGACATGCATTGTATATGCATGATCTAATGCACATCAGTGGCATGCATCGTATATGCATGATGGCAATGCACATCAGTGACATGCATCGTATATGCATGATGGCAATGCACATCAGTGACATGCATCGTATATGCATGATGGCAATGCACATCAGTGACATACATCATATATGTATGATGGCAATGCACATCAGTGTCATGCATCATATATGCATGATAGCAATGCACATCAGTGACATGCATCGTATATGCATGATGGCAATGCACATCAGTGGCATGCATCGTATATGCATGATAGCAATGCACATCAGTGACATGCATCGTATATGCATGATAGCAATGCACATCAGTGGCATGCATCGTATATGCATGATGGCAATGCACATCAGTGACATGCATGGTATATGCATGATAGCAATGCACATCAGTGACATGCATTGTATATGCATGATGGCAATGCACATCAGTGGCATGCATCGTATATGCATGATAGCAATGCACATCAGTGACATGCATCGTATATGCATGATAGCAATGCACATCAGTGGCATGCATCGGATATGCATGATAGCAATGCACATCAGTGACATGCATTGTATATGCATGATGGCAATGCATATCAGTGACATGCATTTAAGTGTACCATGTAGAGCTACTATACCCTTTCTTATGCCTCAGCAAAATGGCACATGTGGGCAATTTTATAATTTGGGACAAAACGATGGACTTGTAATAAATATGGCAATAAAAGGTGTCAATGTTCAGGGTCGTTGCAGTCATTATTAAAAAAGAAGTTAAAAGCAAAAGATATTTCTCTCAAAGGAAAATGAAATTTTAATGTCATTTCATTTTGGGTATCTGTGCACATTCCTAAGCTTCTAGTGGATTCTCCGCATAAGAAAATTGTCATGGTTTAACTGGTCTCAACCATTACAAATCATAAATCATTCTGTTCTGTTCCACTACATTAAACAATGCTTCATAAAAGTTTGTGTTTTTTTCAGCCACCACACATTTAGGTTATCCTACTATCCCCACAGACTGGAAGCATTCAACAATCTCATTAAAGATATCTTCGGGGAGAAGAGCAACCACAATGTTTATGGTGATTTCAAAGAATTCTCTACTCTCACTGAGAAGGACACTCCCGCATATTACATTCACGTCTGTGAGAAACCAAAGTAAATGTGATTGTCACAAAGCGATGACTTAGAGGGAATGGGCTGAACTTTTTGGGTATAAGTAGCAGGTTTTCAATGAGATGCCAAAGTGTGAATAACAAAGTCAAGGCTTGATCATAGTGTACATTAACAGGTCAAGGCCTGAGAAGAGTAACATTAATAACGTCAAACTATAGTAACATTAACACAGTCAAGCTTGATGTGTTGATTAAAAGTAACATTATTGGAGTCAACCTGTAGTTGGGAATGGGCAGATCTCAGTTTTGATCATATTTTGCTACAGGGTGCTCAGAAGATACATTGCAGTATACATTTTCTCAGTTCTTGAACACCCTGTACATGAATGATGACCTCACTAGAGATAAACCCACATATACACAAGAAGGTATCATAGTATTACACAAGAGCTGATAATTGTGTAAACTAATACACTGAGATGCATGCTACTACTCAATAAAGAACAAAAATATGTATATGAAAAACAAGATATTAAGCGAAAAAGAACAAATATTTGTGCAGTTGCCTGCATGTAGCGGGCACAGATTACCAAATTATTATACATGTTTAAACAATGTATATGTATTAAATATAATTTTTCAGAAATAAAAACATACAAAATATAATATCTGTGTTTCTATGTTATTTATTTCTATTGCCTACTGTTGTGTGGTGTTGCTAAGAGATTGTACAACCTTCCAGCCAATCACTGTCCACAAAGATAGCTCTGTATAGACCGGGGTAAGAATATGATACAATCAGTGCATTGATAAATGTACATTTTACTCCAGGATACATAATGTCACTTTTGATTGCACCAAAAGTCCCTTTGTTTATGCGCAGCCCTATCTATGGGCTATAACACTCTATTTCACATATAACAGTACGTAATAATATCTCCTTTCATAATATTTTTGTGATTAGCAAAGGGAAACATCGCCATCCAGGGACATTGCCAGGGTCTGAAAAAGGCAAGGCTTTTAATTGGTGAGGTAAAAATGGAAAGGATATAATTCTACAATTGGACATCACAACCAAAGTTTAATTACAAAGTGGTCAGAATATTAACTTTTCTGTAGAATTCTGGTGAAGCAGGTGCCTCAGGCCTGGCTACTCCCATAGCTACAATTGGTTTAATTTGACACAATGAAATCTGAACAATAGAACAATGACTTTCAAAAATAATTCCCAACTTGTTCACATTTTCATAACAAAAATACATTGTTACATGAAAGATAGGAATATACAAAAGTAAAATATATTTGTGGGGTGTCAAAACAATCCTTTATTGAGTAATTTTGGTACTGACATACCATAAATGATATTGAGGTAAAAAATTTAACAGGAAAGATGCATACTTATCACATTATGTTTGATCAAAAGTCAGTCCCTAGTTAAATAAAGTTTGGTCACAGCCAAAGATGCCCCCATCTCCATTGATTTGTACAGTGCATAATTACACAGGGGTACCACAAGAACTAGGGTCGATATTTTCTTTATTACTTTATTGTCCAAATGTGTTAAGGGAATGACTAACATTTTAACCTGCTTGGTAAGAGGTATATACTATAGCATGCCAAGCCCACTTATATATTACATAGCAGAATTGATAAACATTTGACAACAGAACATGTGTATGAAATGTGGTCCCTATCTTCCTTTACATACCTATTTATTCAATGTAATCTCAACAACTGACAGTATTTTATCTCAAACTTATGACCTTCATATGGCTTTACATACATAAACAACAAAAATGTTTTGGCAAACTTTAAAATATGTGACTACAGTTCAACTACAATGAAACTTGTGCAAATGGTACCTCTAAACGCCCTAAACAGGTGTTCAACTCTCTGAAGTTCATTGCACAATGAACTCTAAAGTGTTCCACTTTCAGAGGTGTTCTGCTTAGAAAGGTGTTCTGATCACAGGGGTATTCCACTTTACAGGTACTACCGTAATACCTGTATACACAACAAGTATATTCATATTTTTTTTACTCTTAAATCAGACATACTGTTGAGGCACTAAACGAAACTAAAGAAGCTTACGCTAATGAATTATTAATATATTATAACTTTGCTATATGCTACAGTAAATCTTTATATACAATTCAAAAATCATCTACATTCTATACATAACAACTTGTTACATGACATATCTATATGGCCTCCACCAGTATCAAAATTCACATGTATGAACACTGTTAGTTGAAATACAGGGTGACACAAAGCATTTGCATTGAAAATCTTAAAAGGAACTCTAGTAGAGGGATGAGTGGACTGATACAGACAGAAATAATATTTTGGATCACCCTATAGTCCTTCTAGATAATACCTTTCCTGATGAAATACTGTTGTATCAATTTAGATTCAATGTTAAGAAACAGTCAAGTGACCCAGTTTACTATAAAAGAGACTTTCATGATCATATCAAATGAGACTCTCATTGTAAAATTCTTATCAAAATTTATTCTAATCAGGCTTCAGAAGCATATAATTGATCATATCATTTTTCTGGTTGTTCATGATTTGGTAAAAATATATCTCACAGTCATTGTGATTCCTTGATTCCAACTTAACTGTACTTTTCTCTGCTGCATGAAATCTCCTTAAAGATGAAATATTTGTTAAATTTCAAATAAAGACCGTTTTGAACAAACATTTTATTTGAAAGAAGTAATATTTGATTGTTAAAAATATTCTCAAACTTTACACGAGTCCTTTAACCATGATATTCCAGATTTCATTGTGAGTTAAAAGTTATGTTAGACGATAATTCTGTATATATGTAATGATAATATTGTTCAGTCAGGTGCAATATTCATGCAATTGGATTGATAATAGAAAAAAAAAATTTGCGTAGGGTTGGAAATCAAAATAAAAAACTGAGAATTTATTGTAAATAGACAGAATTCTAAATACATTAATACTACAAAACTGTAGTAACAACTGCAGTAAAACATGCCTTCGTGAACAATACTTTGAAAGTGAAAAATGGTGAACAGTTCTTTCTACACACAAAGTAAGTTTCTCCACTGACATCAATGAGTTCATAGTATCTCTATACAGTTGTACAACTTATAGATTACTACCTAGTAAGAGGAGGGAAAACCCCATGATTCAATTGATGAAATACGATTTCCTCCTTCGCGCACCTCCTTTCCCGGAAGTACTTACCCTCCATCTTGGTTTTCAAAGTTTTCAAATTGACCTATTTTTATACCAATCAACGATTGACTCGCTAAACCAATCAGCGATGATGTCATCCCAATACAGATTTACATTATAAGCGTATGTCATCTTTGAACCCTGGGGTTTCTCCCCCTCTTCTACCTAGTAGTCTACTATTCTATGCACACTCTCTTAACATGTACAGTAAAACTATAAAAATTGTGTACCACTTGGTTGCTCTTCCACTTGAGTTGACTTCAAATTGAATAATAGGACTTTCTTCTCCACTGACAGAGGTGTTCTACTCAGTAACAGGTTTTACAGTACATCTGTTTCACTGTATCTGAAATCCTTATATTCTAAATGGTGTATCTTCTACTCTATATCCAAGAGAAGGTCATCTCCTTCAAGCTTCATGCCCTTTTCAACATGTAATTTCTTAATTGTTCCTGACATTGGTGCGCTAACCAAGAGTTCCATTTTCATGGCACTAAGTACAACTAAGGGGTCTCCTTGGCTGATAGTGTCTCCCTCTTTTACACGGAGGTCCACAATTTCTCCAGGCATTGGAGCACCAACAGACCCCTTGACACCTTTCAGGGCTTTAGGATGGAAGTGCATAGTCTGGAAAAGCATTTTCATATATGAATATTAAAAACATTTCACAGGGCTGTTGAGATATTAGTATAGGTCAAAATAAATCAATGTATTTGTGTCTAGAGAAAGTGCCTTGGAAAGTCAAAAAGTTGAGATTACTTATTACTAAATGTTCCTAAAGTCGCGCCTATTTTGCTTCTTATGTATATTATAAGGATGTAAGTGTTCCAAAGAATATTGGGAAATAGCAAATTCTTCCATAAAACTGATTACCCCAAATTACGGTATCGTTGTGGAATAATGAAGTCAATTTTGTAAGGCAGAAGAAGTAAATGATAATTTCACTAGAATGAGCGATAAATTATTTTTAAATTCTGTGAAGGGCAAACTAACATTTTCAAATCCTGTAATATGGATGGGGGTTAAACAATAATAAAATTGACTTAATTTTTCTCAAACTGACATTTGGTCACCACCCCTAAGACATCTCTCAATTAATTCAAATCTCTTACCTTCATTGCAGTCTGGTCCTTCACAAGGACTGTTCTCAGTTGACCATTCAGCTCAAAGAACACCTCCCTCTGTCCCAGCTTGTTCAGGTCACCAACAGCCAACATCTTGATGTGAAGAGTTTTGCCCTTCTCAATTTCAACCTGGAATTTTCAGAAGTGACATTAGAATTGAATCATTCATCCTGAAAAATTGCTTAAATGATAGACAATACTTCATTTTAACATATTTGCCAATATTTCATTAAGTATCAATTATAAGACTGACTGTTTAACTCTAATGCATAAATAACTGTGGAATATATATCTTCATGTATCCAGTTCTTTATGTGACTAAAGTCGTTCGAAAATATATAATATGTTATAATCAAATTTTACAAGCTTTATAAAAAGGAAATCTAATTGCGCGCCCGCAAGCTTTATTTTTCAAACTGATCTTATATAGTCATATCGATTCCTTGACATCTTAAATCTTAATTCACTAGACCATTCTCTGACTAAATGTATGGGTATAAGCTAGGGGTGGGACGAAATTGTTTCGTTCCACGGTATTTGGGTTCGGTATCGGAACTCGGAACACGAGGAAGCACTTTCGGAACGGGACAAGACACCTCAAGCTCAGTATTTTTAGATCGTAAATAAGTCGATTTTGTCTTAAAGTCCCCATCTAAAGTTTGAAAATATTTTTTTATCATTCATTTACTATTTGTCAGGACTTAAAAAGTGATTTTAGAGATTTTTGAAGAAAAAATTTTTTTGAAAAAAAAGTTGTGAGCATTTCATTTCTCAAATATTCAAAGGACAAGGTGCAATTATTGGCAAATATCCCTATGGTCAAAATGAATCATTTGTAGGTGTAACATGAAGAATAAAATGTCATATAATACTTTGGAAAATATTAAAGTGCTCGGACACACATAAGCTGAGATAGGGATCATTTCGTTCAGTAAGGTTGTATTGACTTACATGGGGCTGTGCACCATTGACTTAACATGAGGATATCAGCAGATCCCAATAGAGGCCATTGGTTTCCATTGATTATCACAGAAATACCAAAAATACACTATGACCTGAATCGATTGCAAACTTAATAATTTCACAATACGAGACAAATGGTTTATCTCATCAAATGTGCAAATATGAAGTTTGCAATCGATTCAGGTCATACTTAAAATTAAAAGATTGTACATTTTTTCATCATTTTTCCCCCTACAAAATGGCTATAGAAAAATGCTCCAAAAACAACTTTTACACTTATCAAATATCATACAAGTTTGTAAAACCAAAGATTATACTATTATATTTAATTATGTAGTAACATATTTGGATAAGATGCAGGGATGCGTAGGATGTAAATGGATTTTGACAGACACAAAAATACTTCCTGGTTTGGAATCTATGCCTCTACACTTCATGATTGAATTATGACCCTAATAAGTGGCCTATACATCAATACAGTGCTGAATATAGGTCAACAAGATACTAGTGTGCATATAAATGTAATAATTGAAGCAGAATGTTCATTTTGAAAAATCAGATGAATTATTTTTTTCCCATGGGGAGATCCCAATGGAGGGTGTATAAGGTCCTTTCCCGCCATTTTTCAAAAAAAGTTGAAATTTCTTAATCATCAAATATTTCTTAATGCATTCCAAAAAAGATTATATTTTTAACACCAATGCAAAGATTGAACAAAAGACACACTATTTCAATAATAAAATGTCATATTTAATGGGCCACTTCAATGTTTTAGCTTATCAAAAATATTTTGAAACATATAGTGATGTCACTAAGGTAACAAAAACTTTTTGAAAAAAATTGAATTTTTTTTTCGATGTCAATCTTTTCTAAATATGCTAGACTTTCATAAAAAACCAATGTTGATTGTCTAACCAGGTTAAAAGGAAGAATAAATTATGTTTTAGATATCATTGTACCATTGGTTTCTATGAGAACTAAAATTTTGAAATGCATTTTTCTCAGAACCATTTTCATGCACTGATAAGTTCATTTCTCGCTTGTTTATCAACCGATTTTCTTAATTTTTTCGGCAAAAAACATGGGAGGATGTATGCTATGCATTGGTATGAATTGTGGCTAATTAGAAGATATGAGTGACCTCTAAAAGTTGGTTTTAAATAAATTCACAAATTTTGGAACAAAAAGTCTATCAAAAACCACGTTTTGAAATTAAAAAAAAAAGTTTCACATATCACACTTTGATAACATTGGGTAAGACTACAATATAAACCAAAGTGGTTTAAACTTTAAATGGGGCCTTTAAATCAAAAATAAATTTTAAAACTTACGAGAGATTCTCCTCCAAATTTCAGTCAGTATGCGGTAGAACTACAACTTTAGCAAACGAAAACAATCAATATTTATTGATTAAATATAGCGGTAGTGGACGATCCGATAAAATCCCGTTCGATGAAGAATAACTATATTATCATATCAATTAATCAATTGTGCAGTGTATATGAATAATATTTCAATCATCGCGATCTTTTATCTTTGTTTCAAATATTTAATTCGTTTCATTTCAAGTTTGACTTCGTAGGCTCTCTATAATGGCAGCACCGAGCGAAACTTTTACAATAGAAAATGCTCTAAAAAACCTCAAGAGCTCAGTTTGGGAGCACTTTGGTTTCCCAAGACTGGATCGATGGGGTAAGGCAGATGTTCCGTTCCGAAAATGTTCCGTTCCGAAGGTCTAAATACCGTTCCGTCCCATTCCGAAGTTTTTCTGTTCCGTCCCACCCCTAGTATAAGCATAACATGGGGTACCATCTTTTATCAACAATATAAACACAACAATAAATGAATGTATACATAAAAGAAATTCTTTATACCTCTATTTCTTCAGCAATCTTTGGTCCATCAAAGAAAATTCTTGTGTTAAGTTTATCAACAGGCCCATAGAGATTGATGTAATCCATGAAGTCATCGAGGACTTGAGGGTAGAGGGCAGCACTTATGACATCACGTTCCTTCACAGTTTTTCCATGTTTCTCTGCCAATTCCTTGCCAAGTTGTGCGAAATCTAATGGGGATAAACTGGCACCTGGTCTGCCATCTATTGTTGGCATTCCCTTTAGGATCTGAAAAAGAACAAAATAATTTCCCATTGACTGTATGTTATATTGGATAGGTTTTTCAAATGTATCAATACTACATTACATCAATTGACCAATTTTAGTGAATATGAAAGGACATATGAATGAATTCATGCATGCAAATATTTAATTGCATGAAACTGAAAAAATGCATTCAAACGGATAAATGCATGCCAAATGGATAGATGCATGCAACTGGATGAATGCATGTATCGTAACTTAATTTATGTATACAAATAGATTTTTACTTGCAATTAGTACCTTTGTTCTAAGTGGCTCAGGGAATCCACCTGGTGGGATGCCAATATGGCCTTGCATAAACTCTACCACTGATTTAGGGAAGGAAAGCTCTTCAGCGCGATCTTCCACTTGCTCAGCCGTAAGCTTGTTCTGCACCATGAATTGGGCCAGATCACCAACAACTTTGGATGATGGAGTCACCTAAATGTAGTACAAATGAAGAGAATTTATTAAATCAATATTTCACTATCTGAATATATGTCACTTAGTATTTTGTCAAAAGGTATATTATACAACACCAAGATCATTCATTAGATATTGGTCCTGTCATCTTAAATCCAGGATATTCTGCACTCTTTTATCCACAGTTCTACAGTTCAAGGTGGACCTTGGAAGTTGACTAGATACGAATATACAAACCTACATCTGGAAAGTTTTAGACTAATTATTCTAATCAATCTGCCTTAATTAAAACCCATCAGCTAAGTTTTGAGTCACACATTTCAGTTGAATATTTCAAATGAACACTTTCAAATCTCAAAGATGTTTAATATTCACACTGATTTTACTGAACACCCACCTTAATTATGTCTCCGAGAAGTCTATTAGCCACAGCGTACATGCGTTTCACTTCATTGAACTCTGATGCAAGACCAAGACTGAAGGCCTGGAACTGGAGGTTGGTGTACTGTCCTCCTGGGATCTCATTCTCATAGATATCTGCATTGCCACTCTTCATCGTAGTGGTGCACTCAAAGGGTCCATACAATTGTCTGGTTTGTTCCCAGTAGTCAGAATACTTGAATACTTCCTTCAATGGGATACCTGAAAGAAATTAGTGCACAAAGTTTTTAACACATTTTTATCTTAATTTTAAGAAGGGTTTTGTTTTAAGACATTTTTTGAATAAAACTGAAAATTGGATCCTTGATGTTCAATAAGCATGACTTATGTGAGTAATATAGCATTGACTAAAATACATTGAACTATTAAGGGCAGGTTTAGTAATGAATAAGGTAATGTTCGGCTCAGTATAGCGAATATGTTTGTATATTGTAAGGAAAAGAGAGCTTGAGCCATTTTCAATCTGTTTATCATTTCATTTCATTTTAGATACCTGTATCTAGGGCAGTTTTCTCCAGTGATGCAACTATGGCTCCCATGCTTGGTTGTGATGTCATACCAGACATGGAGTCTACTGCACAGTCCACAATGTCAGCACCAGCCTCTGCACAGGCAAGCATAGAGGCTACACCAGCCCCTGCAGTGTCATGGGTGTGGATGTGGATAGGGACATCTGGGAATTTGTCCCTGAGTGCAGAAACTAACATGGTAGCAGCCTTGGGCTTCAGTAGACCTGCCATGTCCTACAATTTTGAAAATACAGACTCATAGACTCAATGCATAAGAGACTACAGCTCCAAAGTTATTTTAAAAACTATTTGAGTGTATAATAACTAGATAACGGCAACTCCGCGGAGTAGCAAATCACAACGAACAAAATATCAATTACCGAATTCCAATCAATTATACTCATTACTTTGGTTAAAATTGAAAAAATTTCTGTTTTCCTGTCCCCCCATACACGGCCCCTGGGGGTCAGGATGAAAAACACGGAATATATGTTCAAATAGATAAATGTTGTTAATATACTACCAAAATTACAAACAATAATATTAATTACTTTGGTTTAGAATGAAAAATTTATGATTTTTGCGAAAAAGTCCGGTCATTTTTAAAGCAGCGGCCATTTTTTTTTGCGTAAAACTATTCACCAATATACATCTTTCCACTAAATATGAAGAAAATCCATCTACTAGTATTTGAGTTATCTTCCGGACAGACGGACGGAGTGACTGACTGACGGACGGACGGATGGAGGGCTTCACTATATCCCTAGCGAATTCGTTCGTTGGGATAATTACAAGATTGTAAAGAGATCCTCAAGGTTGACCATGGGAGCTAAAAAACATGTTCTCTGTTACTCAGAATAAAATCTTTACAAATCAATGCTCCCCACAGCTCATATCATGGACTATAATTCATTGCCTATCAGACTGTTGTGTTGGTGGATTGAGTAACTAAACCCATGAATGGAGCCGTGATCTTTACACATTGCTTGACAGGCTTGAAATCAACATGACCTTTGACCTGACCCTGACCCCAAATTACTTAAAAACATATGTCTAATAGCCTAATACCTTGATGCATAGAATATGAGTTCCTCCTCTTACGAGTTCCTCAGCTAGATCAACGTAATAGTCGAGATTGTACTTGGTACGTGCTGGATCAGATACATCTCCGGTGTATGATATGGCAGCCTCAACAATGCCACCTTTTAACAAAATTGTAAGTTGTGAATATAGTGATGTATATATTGGGTATTGTACATGACTTTGATTCAGATTATTCTTAACTTTTGATTTTTGGAACATACAGTATACTAACAAAGGTATTCTTAAAGTCCAGAGCTTTAAATTTTGATTGCTTTACGAAAGAACCACAGATCTAAACAAAAACTTTTTATGAGCTCTAGTAATGCAATCTGAAATTTTAGGACAACATCAAAATATTTCCTCTGTCCGGCTTTTATATATTCCTGTAAAATGGAACTACTGCATTTCAATTCTGTAATCGTAAAATTACCTGCTTGCCCTGCTGCTTCCATGCCCAACATCAGATTGGGAACGTAGTTGAGGGAGTCGAACACACGGAATATATCCATGCCTGTCTTGACAGCTTCTTCACAGAATCTGAAGAGCAATTACATAGTACATGTAATATAAATATTGATGGTTTGGAGCTCTGGAGATTGCTTTCATTATTGACTTAATTCAACGATACAAGGCAGGTCTTAGAATTGAAATCAAAAATTGAAACATAATCATTAAAACCTTTTTATTCAACAAACTTTTATATCATTTGGAATAGAAATTTGTCAATGCTAAGATATATAGTGGTTGAGTTTTATTGGGTTTAGTTGATTTGGGGTTGAGTTTTACAGGGGTTGATTTGACTTGCAGTTGAGATGACCAAAACATTGATGAACTGACATATAATAATACCAGTAACAATGTAAAATAAAACATTTGTTAGGCCAAAAAGTTGTAACTAATTGCACAATTAGTTACAACAAAAAATTTAATTGACCTATTTAATTAAATGACACACCTAAGATTGATTAACTGAAGCTGTTTGATTGAAAGTTTATTTGTATTTTGTATGATTTCACAATCTGAATGTCATTATCCTGTTATTGTAGCTTCATTCCATTTCATATCCTGGCTAAATGCGGGATCGGGATAAGAGTAATTTACTTATGTACAACATTATTAGGGTATGGGGCATCTAACTTCTGTACAGCAGTATCAGGGTATAAGGGTAACTTACTTATGTACAGGGTATGAAGGTTATTTAATACTTATGTACATTATCAGGGCATGAGGGTAACTTACTCATGTACAACATTATCAGGGTATAAGGGTTACTTACTTATGTACAAAATTATCAGGATATGAGGGTGACTTACTTATGTACAACATTATCAGGGTGTAAGGGTAACTTACTTATGTACAACATTATCAGGGCATGAGGGTAACATCCTTATGTACAACATTATCAGGGTATGAGGGTAACATCCTTATGTACAACATTATCAGGGTATGAGGGTAACATCCTTATGTACAACATTATCAGAGTATGAAGGTAACTTACTTATGTACAACATTATCAGGGCATGAGGGTAACATCCTTATGTACAACATTATCAGGGTATGAGGGTAACATCCTTATGTACAACATTATCAGAGTATGAAGGTAACTTACTTATGTACAACATTATCAGGGCATGAGGGTAACATCCTTATGTACAACATTATAAGGGCATGAGGGTAACACCCTTATGTACAACATTATCAGGGCATGAGGGTAACATCCTTATGTAAAACATTATCAGAGTATGAGGGTAACTTACTTATGTACAACATTATCAGGGTATGAGGGTAACTTACTTATTTATGTACAACATTATCAGGGTATAAGGGTAACTTACTTATGTACAACATTATCAGGGCATAGGGTAACTTACTTATGTACAACATTATCAGGGTATGAGGGTAACTTATTTATGTACAACATTATCAGGGTATAAGGGTAACTTACTTATGTACAACATTATCAGGGTATAAGGGTAACTTACTTATGTACAACATTATCAGGGGATGGGGTAACTTACTTATGTACAGGGTATGAGGGTAACTTACTTATGTACAACATTATCAGGATATGAGGTGTATCCAACCGCATTAGCTCCCCTTAGCAACATCTGGAACGGGATATTGGGGATCAGTTTGCGGAGAGTCTCAAGTCTTTCCCAGGGACACTCTGTTAAGAACCTCATGGCAACATCAAATGTTGCACCTAAAAATATCAACATTATGCAAAAAATCAAACTTTGCAAAACAAATATCAAACATTCCACATAGATATACATATTGTACATTAAACACTTCTTGAAAATAGGTATTAATGTTGCAAGACAATAATGGATATTTATTGAAAAAATGATGTATATGTGCATCGTATAATAAATATATGAAGTTGAAAAAATGTCACTAGCAGTTGAGGTGCCTATTAAAGAAAGTCATGAGACCTGAGTATACTGATGTGGCTATATTGCAATATTCCCCCAAACATAGTAATGTCTGTTTGCATATATTTATATATTCAGTCAGTCCCTTTGCAATCAAAAACATCTATTACTCACCTCCCCAATTCTCCACACTGAGTAGATTACTAAAGTTGTGCGCCACAAATGGCGAGATTCGTTTCAGATCATGTGTTCTTACACGGGTTGCTAAGAGAGACTGGTGAGCATCACGGAATGTTGTATCCGTTAGTAAAACACCTTCATGGTTGCGTATGGCTTTGGCAAATGCTTCAGGACCTTGCTCCTTGTAGATCTTTCTCCATCCACTTTTCAAATCAGCTCCTAGAATCAAATAGAATCATTAAATTGATGTATAAACTTACGTTAACCATGATTTGTTAATTGAATTGGTTAATTCTACATAATGAGTAATTCTATGTTAATTTCTTAGGGTTCAAAATTTAAGAAAACTACGGCATGCCAACAATATCCTACAAGTGTGAGATTTTAATATATGAAAGAAGATGCATATTTTCCACAAGTATAAATGACAAACTAGCAAAACCTGTGAACAGCAAAGCACTAAAGAGAGTATTACATTATTGCATATCATGCTTCTTTTTTTACGTTTGCAATATTACTTGCTCATTTTAGCTATTTTCTCTTGCACAAAAACAAAATTGCTGCTAGATTCATGCATATAAAATGGTAAAATATTACTTGGGCCATAACAAGACAGACATAGGGCAAAACAGATAATGGGACACTATAGTACTAGAGTTTCAATAGTTTATGATTTTTACACTCTGTCCCATACACATACATATGAGAAGATAGTCAAAGAATGTTAAGACGTGGTCACCATCTAATATAAACCCAGTTTCTGTCTAATCATAATAAAGTTTTCAGAGACCCCATTCATATCATAACACACTAATTTCTATATCTGAACAAAAAAGAGTGACACATCTAATCATGTACCAATTTGTAAATCTTGCGTATCTGACTAAAACGTATCTGAGAAAATCAAATTCTTGATTATGACCCTTTATTCTATTTTAGACCTGGATAAAGCAAGTGAAAAATTAGTTGCATGCATTTGGTTTTCAAAATAGGTTCTCAACATGTAATGTGACTTGTTAGTTTGATTATAAACAACTGCATCTCATCTCAAAACAAACACCTGCTTCTCAGAATATTTCAAGAAATAAATAATTGCTTTAAATATTTTGAGTAGCAACTACGTGTATACAGATGCAATTTATATGCAAAAACGTGAGGAGGCTTCATGCATAGATAAACACTAAAGGACCCGAAGCACCTGAAGAAAAAACTAAACAAACAAAACATGACATGACTGGTACAAATACTGTATATTAAAACAATAAGTTTAATATTTTTAATATTCCTCACCAAACCTTTCAGTATCTGAAATAAAGAATGAAGATTCTTCAATTATTTCATTTTTTAACACACAAGTGTATTTCACACAAAAACCACAAAATAATGAATTTTATACAAAAATTCCATATCATGCAAGATATACAGGGTCTCCATAAAGTCTCTAAAATTAAAATTCAAAGTCTGTGTAAAGTGTAGAGACTTTATGGACATCCAGTACCTTAAGTTAGTGAGTTAGTCAGGTGTGCTTGGAACCTAAGGTGTTCTCTTTAGTGAAATGCTCTTTTGAGAGGTGTTTTCCTTGGAGAGGTATTCATTTCAGACAAATGACAGTAAAATGTGTTCTACTATTCAAATAGACAGGATTTACTTGACATGCAACCAATCAGATTCTAACATGAATTGTAGATATTCCACAATAAAATATAAAAGCTCCACATTTATGAACAATATTCAACATTACAATGCATAAAAAAAGATTTGCAGGATGAAGTTACCATGCATTGATTGATAATACTAGTTACCAGGAGTACAGGGTACTGAACACAATCATAACTGACCAAATCAAAATGCATCAAAATTCCTAGACATGTGACTTGGGTAACAATGTATCACCACTCAAGCTTCGGTTTCGTGGATGATACAGTATTACCTTTCGTGGAATATTTCCTGTATCACATGCTGAAACGTGTGATAACTGATAATACTTCCTTTTTCTTGCAATACATGTACATGTTAGAATCTGAATTCAGTATGAACCTTACAGCTAAGGTGTTGGTCAAAGATCTAAAACTGTATCCTCCCTAGTTACTTTTCTTATTATGGGTTCACTAAGATCTGCTGTTCAATTCATTTACATTTCATTTCATAATAACCTCACCACAACACCCTATATTCCAAATATAATTCTTAATTAGTTAATATATAAGTCAACCAACACAGAATACTACATAAAGATGACCCACATTGAAGTAAAATAAATGAAACTTTTTGAACAACTTTAAAGATCAAACACTTTTAACTAGTGCAAAGAGAGTGTTCAGCTTACATAAGTTTTACTGTATGTGGTACAATTCTACATCAACCAGTAACCACAAATTTAAACATAAACAAAGCTTACCAAATGGCACATCAGGCACAGATGGAGTTATTTCTGCTGGTTTCAGCGTAGTAGCAAGAGGGGTCGTTGGGCCATTCACCGCGACGTGTCCAAGGAAATAAAGTAGCTTTTGTGCTCTGTTCTGACTCCTCACCAAATGGAAGAGCTGAGGGTGTTCGTCTATGAAGTAGGTGTCCACGGAGCCATCAGTGAAACGTTCGTTTTGGAGCACGTTCAATAAGAATGGGATGTTAGTCTGAAATGTTGCATTTGTTTGGCTTATTATTCTATGCTTTTACATAATACTAGTATTAAATTTTTAATTATTTCAATATCATCATAATCTTTTTAATGATTTAGAATTTGCATACTTAAAATTTGTCCACTTTGATTTCTATTTCTGACCATCGTTTACATTGATATGCTCACCTTCACCCCTCTAATTCTGAACTCCATCAGTGCTCTCAACATCTTTGCACATGCATTCTTATGATTGGAAGCGTGCGCAATAACTTTCACTAACAAGGAGTCATAATACGGTGAAATAATTGCTCCAGCAAATGCAGATGCTCCATCCAATCGAATCCCCATGCCTTCTCCACTTCTGAACACCTCTATCCTACCAGTATCTGGCTGGAAGTCTCTTGCGGGGTCTTCTGTTGTCATGCGACACTGAATGGCACATCCATGGAGTTTCACATCCTCCTGGTTAAGGCCTAGCTCTGGTAAGGATTGACCTTCTGTCACACGGATTTGAGATTGAACCAGATCAACACTGAAAATAGACAGGAAGCCAATTTTCATTTTCAGGACATCACAATAACGTATTAACAGGGAGACCATGAATGAAAAATAAGCTTTTTTTTGTACAACTAAACTGTATATTTGGAATTTTCAATATTCTAAAATATTAAAAAGTTTTCTAGTAAGATATAAAGCACATACCCCGTGACTTCCTCTGTCACTGTGTGTTCCACTTGAAGTCTGGCATTTACTTCAATGAAGTAGTATTTGCCGGATTCATCCAATAAGAACTCAACGGTTCCTGCATTCTCATACCCAACATGCTTTGCAAGTTTAACAGCATCAGCGGCCATTTTGCGTCGTGATACCTCAGGGAGATTTGGAGCCGGAGCAATCTCCACAACCTTTTGATGTCTACGTTGTACAGAACAATCACGTTCATAAAGATGGATAACATTGCCAGCTTTGTCTCCTGAATTAATAAAAAGAAAACATTATGGTTTATTTACAACAACATGTTTACATTACTGCAGGCTTGATTATTTTGAAGCAAATTATGAGCAAGTAATAGAGCTCTATTTTCCCAATTATTGGAACAATCTCTGATGGGTTTAGGAAATAAACCAGAAACAGTTTCAACAGTTATTAATCCTTTATGGAAAACTTATGCTTAACAATTTAGATTTAAAAGTTTTTAACAGAAATGACTTACCTAATATTTGAACTTCAATATGACGAGGTCGTTCAATAAACTTTTCTAAAAATAGTGCTCCATTACCAAATGCTGCATGAGCTTCAGACCTTGCTCTTTCAAATGATTCTGCCACATCCTGAAACATCATATGGGCACTTATAATATGTCTATACATATGTGGTCATTTTCAATATGGAAGCATTCTTAACTATGAATAATTCAAAAAATCCATCGTTGTGACCATGGATACCATGATGTCATAGTTATACTTTGCTTACCTCTATGTTACGGACCATCCTCATGCCCCGACCACCACCTCCATAAGCTGCCTTGAAGATGACAGGCATCCCCACCTGCTCACAGAACACTAAAGCATCCTCTACATTCTCTACTGGACCTGGGGTTCCAGGTACAATCGGCACACCTGAACGAAATGTTGCATGTTTATACTGTAGTATGATTTTTACATTCAACTTATGCGAACAGATACAGTATGAGTGCTCAATACATATTCACTTTTTCAAATAAAACAATATTTGTTAAATCAAATAATAAAAATAAAATAATTTATGTAAATATTTGCAAGCTTGGTCTTTATCAATACGCTCCATTCCTGGGTGGTATGGACAGAGTGAATATTTGAGTGAGGGTTAATACTAAATAGACAGACAAGTATACCTGCTTCAATAGCTGCCACACGTGCCTCAACCTTGTCTCCCATCTTTCTAATAACCTCTGGAGATGGACCAACCAGTCGTATTCCATTGTCTTCACATGCTTGAGCGAAATCATGTCTCTCAGAAAGGAACCCATACCCGGGATGAATTGCATCTATATCGTGTTCCTGGAATACAAGTCTTTAATGAAGAAATAATAACACAAAACTTGAGAACATTTTAGCAGTAAAGTTCCTACAACCATCATTAAACCATGGAAATAATGATGTCTTAGTAAGAGAACAATCGACTCGACAATGTTAACACATGGAAATATTGAATAAGGATATTCTTAAATTTTGGTGAAAATAATTATTGGTGAAATTTTAGTTTATGCACATGTCATGTTATTAGCAGTGCAACATCAGGCAAGAGTTATTACTAAGGAGCAGATCATCCAAGGACAATGCAAAACAATTTAATACAAAGTATTGATAAACAATCTGCTCTCACATTAGTATTGGATTTGCCACAAATTGTTAAAAAAAGCACTGATATCAAAAGTACCACTGCATCAAACAAATAATGTTGACACGGAGACATAAATAGAATTGCAAATTGTTTTGAATTATGACATCACAAATTACTTGTAAATTTCTTGGAAACCCCTAGAAACCACCATTTGTTGAAATTAGAAACATAAACAAACAAATGTTAAATGACATCACAAGAAACACCAACCATAAAAAATGTTCCATTATGACATCACAGGCATTACCTCTTGACATCACAAATCTCCCTTAGCAACCAAACAATTCAGAAAATTCAAAGATGGCAGACAGGTGAAAATTCAAACAAATTCAAAAAGAAAAGTAAAACATGAAGAAAATTACAGATTTCATTTACAATAAGCAAATGCTAAAATAAATTACTTTGATAATCGATAAAGATGTACAAGATGATGAAACTACGTAAAAAGGTGAAAGGTCAATGTGACGTTGGGGTGCAGGCGGTCTTAGCCCCAGGAGTGGGAGACTTTATTCATAAGATGCAACAGATTATAAATGACACAACATATCTCATGCAGGATAACCAAGCTATGACTGAATACCTTGCACATAAAATAAAGCTAATAACAGACACTGTAGACTCTCAGGACAAACAGATCACAACATTTAATGAAAATAATGATACACTGAAGGATAAACTTGAACGAATGATACTTGAAGTAGATGTTCTTGAGGCGGATGCTGATGATATGAGAAAAGAAAGAGCAAAGTTGAAAGCAAAAATAGATGAGAGAATACAAGAGAGAGAAGATGCAGAGAAGGAGATCAGTTGGTTGATAGAAGAGAGAGATACATCTAACAAGAAAGTACAAAACCTCACAATAGGAATAGAAAAACTTCAAAATAATTTGAACGTTATGGCAAAAGAACATGATCAATATGAATGGCAATTACAACAGATGTTGATGGCAGCTGAACGGCGAAGTCGCAAAGAGGTAAACTGTCTATTAAACACTATTGCCCGTTTGCGTGTAGAAAATCACACTTTAAAGCAAAAGAAATTCACAGCAGCCAATATAACTGAGATGACTGGTCTACTCGCCACAACAGAAGCATATCTTAGACTTGCTGAAGATAAGGAAGCATTCCAGCAAAAGATTGTTCTCCTTGCATCAGAGAAAATGGAGCTGAAATTTGCTCTGAAAAGGCTACAAGGGAAATTCAATTCACTGACAAACTCAATTGCAGCTCATGAAATGGCAGGATGTAAAGCTAGTATCAGCCAAAGGGAACTCGACAAAATGAAAATGGTTCAGAGATCCCTATGTGTCCAAGTAAATCCTGAGGACATCACAAATGATGAAGAAAGTACATGTAAATCTGACACGGAATTGTCCAACATAAGTCGCCTGCGTAGAGATGACTCGATAGGGTCACAAGACTCTCTGGTTTCAGTGTCGTCATTGGGGAGCCCAAGAAGGTCTCGAACAAAGTTAGCTAAAGTACCAATTGATTGCCGTATGTCAGGATTAATTCACAACATAAGCATAATCAGACCAACGAATGACACACCAACAGATATGGAAGGTGTCACACAAGATAATGATTCCACCATTTTATCAGAATCAGAGAATGACTCATTTCGAGATGACAACGATGTTACATCAGGCCCAGAATCAGAAATACCAAGAGGTGATATGAAGAAAGGAAAATATGGACTGCCTATTAGAAAGGTGATAAAACCGATATTGCAGTAAATCGTAGATATTTGGATTATTTACCTCATATTGAATAAGAACTATTTAGCTAGAGATCTGAACATTCAATTTTTCCTATTATTTGCAGTACCTTGCAAATAGAATTTCAAATGATTTAATCAGTACAGAAACAAAATTCAAATAGAATTAAACTGACAACATAAAATCTTGTAGACCTTATGTTATGTTAAAGCTATGAAACAGAACACAACTCCTATGACCTCTGTTTTGTTCACGATTTATGATGTTATGAATGTGCCTTAAAAACACAAGTGTGTGACTGAGTTTGAAGATGAATAGCCCTTAGATGTTTACATAGATTTCTTGTGTTTAGTAATTGGAACTAATGTCAAGGACTGTTGACAGGCAAATCTTTTAAAAAAAAGTATGAAATCTAGTTGGGTGACTTATAAAATCCATGATTTTATAACATTTTACACGTTATTTAGACTCAAGAATCTATGCTCACTAGAAATGTAATAACAATATTTTTGAATGGAGCCTATGAAGATTTTTGGTCTAAATAGGTGCATTGAATCGATGAGCTGAAATTTGAGGTACTGTTGAACTTCAATTTATCATGCAAATTGATAAACCAAAATTAATATCTCCCAATTTGCTATTCACTCAAAAGCCAGTTAAGTTCAGTTTTTAAAAAGTACTTAGCAACAGGTGGATATGCGGCTGCCTGAAATATAAGCTATTTCTAAGATCAGCATACCGTATGCATCTACAGGGTGATCCAGAAGTAACGTCAAAGACATTGTAATTTCAAAAGTATTCATCAGATCTTCATGAAATTTGGTATACATGTAAAAACTATAGCATGACAAATAGTGAGTAGCAGTGCACAATTTCTCTCTGCATCTTATGGTCGAATTGTAGGATTATTGATGGAACTACATATCAAGCATTGGTGTACGTTTACATGAACATATGGAGCAGCCATATATTAACTTTTGAAGCTGTACAATAAATATCAGCCGTGATACTCGGAAAAACCAAAGTCTCTATTGGAACTACTAAGGTAACATTTTACAGTGTAGCCATTAAAACATACAGGGTCATAGCGACCTAACACTGCACATCTAGGAATTATAATCTCCTTAGGGGAGGCATCAAAAGATCAATGTCTGATAGAAAACTAAATAAATCTAGTTTGGGGGGGAGGGGGTCAAAGCTATTTCAGTTTGCTATCCGACAATTTTCAACATTTAGATTTTTCGCAATTTCGACTCGAAATGCCTTGGAATGGTTTAAAAATAAAGACTTTACCAGATGCCTTCTTCACCAAGATGCATGCAACATGGAATATTATGCCTATTGTTGTTGGCACATGTTTTAAGAATCATAAATAAGTTATAGTACTGTCCCCATGAAAGTCCAAATTGAGACGCTAAAACATGTGAAAAGTCCGCGATCAACTTTCATTGTATTTAGTTTTGAGGGGGAGGGGGGGGGGTCCAACTCAAAACTAGATTTATTTAGTTTCCTATCAGACATTGAACTTTTGATGCCTCCCCTTAACCTGTTAACTATAAACATTGATATTATACTTAAGTGGCCAATCAGTTTTAGTCAGTTTAGAAACTCAGCTGAGTAGGACAACATACAAGCACTATGGCAACACAATCTCAAGGACAAACAATCCCTGTAGTGTCCTCAACTAGTCAACATACTAGCCCTGTTATACCCATACCCTCTGCATTTAACTTGAGGGCACCAACATTTGTACCTAATACACAGCCAATGCAACATGCCCCTAGCCCACAAAATCCATCCCAAGTTGGGAACATGCAACCACACCCTGAGGATCTTAATAGGCCGACTACTATTGGAGATTTAATAAATTTCCAAAATCACTTTGACAATATGTTTAAATCATATCAAGCGCACGTTGAGAATGTGATGCAACAATCCTTAGCCCCCCTTCAGGCAAAAATCCGAGCTCTGGATACTGAAAATGAGTGTCTCAAACGTGATGTTGCCACACTGCAGATTGAAGTACAAGACTTAAGATATGCGTCAAATCATAATGCGCAATATAGTCGTCGCACAACCATAAGAGTTCTCGGCATACCAGAAAAAGACCAGGAAAACTGCGCAGCTGAAGTCACCGAGGCAATCGTGAAACACAATGTGATGCCTAATATGACAGAGGATGACATAGAAATTGCCCACCGGGTTGGAGTAAAGCGGGCAACAAATGCCAAGCCTAGGCACATTATAGTCAGGGTCAAATTCAGAGCAACTAAGGATGAAATAATGGCTAGGAAAAAAGCTCTAAAAGGTACCGGGGTCCTTATTTTTGAGGATCTCAGTCCCCTTAATCGTCAACTGTTGGAAGCCGTCAAAAATGATCCTGAGACAGAGAATGCTTGGTCATCTAATGGAAAAATAATTGGTAAACTTAAAACTGGCGTTATTCGAAGATTTGAACTTGCTGATTTTGGCTTATGAGAAGAACATTCTTAGACTACAATCCTTGGATATCTATCCAAGGAAATGGTATGTTTGAACCTTGCCATGATTTTGAATCAGACATGACATTAGACGCCGTAATTTTGGGATGTGAAATGACACATGATACACTGGGATATGATAAAGTGATATGATAGCGATTTCTTCGACAAGATATGATATTAGCTTATACAATATTCTACATTGATGAAACTTGATACATACTGACTTCTTCGACATGATATGTCATTAGCTGATATGATATTCTACATTAATCAATTGATTCCCCTGACATGATATTATCTAATATTATATGATATTATCTAATATAATATGATAATGAGACTTGATATATAGTTATAATACTGATCTCTTTGACATGATATGATATTATTTAATATGATATGATACATTAATGGGACTTGATCCATAGTGAAATAATACTAATTTCCTTGACATAATATAATATTATCTAATATGATACGCTACATTAATGGGACTTGATATACAGTCAAGTGATACTGATTTCTATGATATGATATTATCTTACATGATATGCTACATTATTCCTATGGTATGATATGATATTATCTAATATGATATGCTACATTAATGGGACTTGATATATATTCAAGTGATACTGATTTATATGACATGATATGATATTATTTAATATGATATGTTACATTAACGGGACTTGACATATAGTCAAATGTTACTGATTTCTATGACATGATATGATATTATTTAGTATGATATGTCACATTAACGGAACTTGACATATAGTCAATTGTTACTGATTTCTGTGACATGATGTGATATTATTTAACATGATATGTTACATTAATGGGACTTGATATATAGTCAAATGATACTGATTTCTATGACTTGATATGATATTATCTAATATGATATGCTACATTAATGGGACTTGACATATAGTCAAGTGATACTGATTTCTATGACATGATATGATATTATCTTGGAATATGTTACATTAATGGGACTTGATATATATTCAAATGATACTGATTGCTATGACATGATATGATATTATTGAATATGATATGTTACATTAATGGGACTTGATATATAGTCAAGTGAGACTGACTTCTATGATATGATATTATCTAACATGTTGATATGCTACACTATTTCTATTACATGGCATGATATCATATCATCTTACTTGATATGCTACATTAATGGGACTTTTTATATATTCAAATGATACTGATTGCTATGACATGATATCGTATTATCGAAAATGATATGCTTCATTAATGGGACTTGATATATAGTCACATGATACTGATTTCTATGATATGATATTATCACACATGACATGCTACAGTATTCCTATGACATGATATGATATTATCTAATATGATATGCTACATTAATGGGACTTGATATAAAGTCAAGTAATACTGATTTCTATGACATGATATGATATTATCTTACATGATATGGTACATTATTTCTATGACATGACATGATATTATCTAATACAATATGCTACATTAATGGGACTTGATATATACTGATTTCTATGACATGATATGATATTATCTAATATGATATGCTACATTAATGGGACTTGACATATAGTCATGTGATACTGATTTCTATGACATGATATGATATTATCTTACTTGATATGCTACATTAATGGGACTTGATATATATTTTTTAAAATGATACTGATTGCTATGGCATGATATAATCGAATATGATATGCTACATTAATGGGACTTGATATACAGTCAAGTGATACTAATTTTTATGATATGATATTATCTTACATGATATTCTACATTATTTTTATGACATGATATTACATTATCTTACTTGATATAAGTTGAAAAGTTGTACATAAAATTGTTGCTTTCAAAGCACACTTATCATTCTGTTACTAGGCACCAAGTCCAAATTACGATATGATATAGTATGCAATGATGAAGCTTTACATGCTTATTTGATGGTAAGGCTCTGTATGGTAACTCTTGTCAGAATTGAATTATTCTATTATATCTTTCACTATAATTATAGTAGTATGGTGAATGTATGTATCATTATAATTATTTTGTGTTTTATGGTTCATTTATGCAGAGAGATCTTGATCTGCATTGTATGCCCCTCCCATTCTTGCATGATGTGTGATACAGTATTTTCGCCTCCGCTCACCACTTCCCGCTCCCCACCCTCCAGCATGGTCAATTATATCTTTGATCCTGGATACTATCAATACTGATATGCCAGGTCTCTGGAGCATATTGCCTTTTGCCAATGCTATGTTAGATGACATTTCTATATACGACCAATGTGACAACTTTGTCTTCAATGCTAAAGATCTTAATAACATTGCAAACGACAAGGATGATATTAATCAATTAGACTCCCAATTAGAAACTAATATGAATTCATGTAAATATCATGAAAACTTAATTAGTGTAAACAATGACCTTAGAAATTCATCAAATGATGAACTTACAGTTTTACATGTTAATGCAAGGAGCCTCAATGCAAATAAATCAGCCTTATATGGCTTGATGGCACAATTTGAGAAAGACTTTTCGGTAATTGGTATTTCTGAAACTTGGCTTAATAGTAATATTGAATCATTATCTAATCATTATAAATATGAATCCTTTTTTGACCACAGAGATACTAACGGTGGCGGTACTGCTTTGTTTGTCCGTAAAGGTTTAAACTGTAAAATTAGACCAGACTTAAAATTAAATCACAATGATTGCAACTCCACAACTATTGAAATACTCAACCCCAATTCAAAAAACATCTTAGTGTCATGTATTTACAAACCACCTGACGTTAATATCAACAATTTTAATGAAAAATTTGAAGAATTTCTTCGCTCTTTATGTTCTGAGGACAAATCAATCTATTTAATGGGTGATACTAATATTGACTTGCTTAAGGTAGAACACCATAATCCGTCAAATGATTTTATCAACTTGTTATTTTCATATAGCTTATTTCCTTTGATCTTTAAACCTACTAGAGTTACACCTCATTCAGCAACCTTAATTGACAACATCTTCACTAATGTCCCAAATATAAAATCAGCAGGTATACTAGTTCAATCAATTTCTGACCACCTACCCATTTTTGCCATTACAGAAAAAAATGTAAAATCAACTATGACTAAAGATATACACTACAGATTAATAAATGATAACTCTATAAGTAATTTCAAACGTAATGTACGACTGATTGACTGGAGTGATGTTACTGAATGTCAAGATACTAATGAAGCTTATTCAATTTTCAATAACAAATTATCAATCCAATATGAACAGGCCTTTCCTGTTAAATCCAAAAATGTCAAGCAATTTAAAAACAACGGTAAACCTTGGCTCACATCTGGCATAATAACTTCTTGTAAGACAAAAAATAAACTTTACCTAAAATATCTTAAAAACTCAACGCAGGAAAATAATCAAATTTATAAAAATTATAAGAATAGATTGAAACATATTATGAGAATTGCTGAAAGAAAATATTATCAATCTAGGTTCTCAGAAGTATCATCTAATATTAAAAAAACTTGGGAAATTTTGAACGAAATTATGCAAAGAAAAAAGAAAAATTACAAGCCTCTACCTACCTCATTTACAGAAAATAACAAGAACACAAATGTGTACAAAATGTCCCCACCAAGTGGTGATCCCGTGAAATGGTTATCCTGAAAATGAGTAGACAAGACTTTACCAACACAATTTGAGGACGGAAAATCCAAAGTGGCCACCTTAAAATTTACCCAGAATGCCAAAAATTTAGTCAGTTCTAGATTTTCATACTAAGAACCACCCCTGAAAATTTGAAATTGATCCGTCACACAGTTAACCAGAAAACATGTAAACAAGACTTTACAGACAAGATTTCAAGATGGAAAATCCAAAATGGCTGCCTTGACATTTACCAAGAATGTCAAAAAACTAATCTGTTTGTAGATTTTCATACTAAGAATCATCCCTGAAAATATGAAATTGATCTACCAAACGGTTCAACTGAAAACGGGTAGACAAGACTTTACAGACAAGATTTTAGGACAGAAAATCCAAAATGGCTGCCTTAACATTTACGCAGAATGCAAAAAAAGTAATCAGATGTAGATTTTCATACAAAGAATCATCCCTGAAAATTTGAAATTGATCTATCAAACCGTTCTCCTAAAAACGCTTAGACAAGACTTTACAGGCAAGATTTTAAGACGGAAAATCCAAAATGGCTGCCTTGACATTTACCCAGAATGCAAAAAAACTAATCAGTTCTAGATTTTCATACTTAGAATCATTCCTGAAAATTTGAAATTGATCTACGAAACAGTTCACCTGAAAACGAGTAGACAAGACTTTACAGACAAGATTTTAGGACGGAAAATCCAAAATGGCTGCCTTGACATTTACCCAGAATGCCAAAAAACTAATGAGATCTAGATTTTTATACTAAGAATCATCCCTGAAAATTTGAAATTGATCCACCAAACGGTTCACCTGAAAACGCGCAGACAAGACTTCACAGACAAGATTTTAGGACCGAAAAATCCAAAATGGCCGACAATAAAAAAGTCCTTATGAGTTTTTGCTGATTTCTTTTTACAAAATTATCACATATAACTACTGTTAACAATAAAGTAGGCTTTTACAGCAAAGCACATCTGAAATTTTTTATAAAGCTACTAAATAGTTAAAGTATGAAAACTCAAAAACACCATTCAATATGACACAAAGTATTATCGCGCGCTAACTTTTCTTAAGACATTCAAAATGGCTGACATGACTGAGCTAGCAGGTCCAAAACCTAATCAGATCTAGAATGAAGTGAGCTGAACAAGATGTTAAAGTTTTAAAAGCAACTGTGAAGCAGTTTTTCTTAAAGTTTGCAGACAAGGATTTTAGCATTTGACTTCAAAATGGCCGACAGGAAGTAGGTATCGAGTTAATTTTTTTTCATCCACATCTGTATGCACTCATAAGTTATCCCTGAAAATTTGAAGGTGATATCTGTAGCGGTTTTGGAGAAAACTGCCGGACGTACGGACAGACAGACGGACAGACGGACAGACAGACGGACGCGCCTAGGCCGACAATATGGCCCCACACTATGTGGTGGGGACATAATAAAACAATAACAGGTAAGAAAAATATAGCCAACGGATTCAACAACTTTTTTTCAAATGTAGGGCTTAATTGTGCAAAAAATGTAGGACAATCCAACTATTCACCTGATACTTTTTTGAATAAAATGAATAGAGTAAATAATTCCATATTTCTTACTCCAGCCAATCATACAGAAATTGTTAAAATTATCACGCAGCTATCTGACTCAGCAGCTGGGCCAGATAATTTTAAACCTATTGTTATAAAGGAATGCAGTGAATTTCTAGGCTTTCCAATTATGCATGTTATTAACCTTTCATTTTCATCTGGAGTATTTCCAGATAAACTTAAATTCGCAAAAGTAATTCCAATCCACAAAAAAGACAGAACAGATGTATTTAACCATTATAGACCTATCTCTCTCTTATCAGTCTTTTCAAAAATCTTTGAGAAATGTATATATATTCGAACTTTTGATTTCCTTGAAAAACAAAATGTATTTTATGCCCACCAATACGGATTTAAGAAAAATCACTCAACTTTCATGGCACTTTTAAAATTTGTTGAAACCGTACGACTTGCTATTGATAAAAAGAAACTTTGTTTAGGAATTATGTGTGACCTTTCAAAAGCGTTTGATACTTTAAACCATACTATTCTTTTGAAAAAACTAGATCACTATGGCATAAGAGGTACTGCTCTCAAATGGTTCCAAAGTTATCTCTCAGATCGATCTCAAATTGTAGAAATTGATGATACAACCTCAGATATAGCCAATTTTACCTGTGGAGTGCCTCAAGGCACAATACTGGGCCCATTACTTTTTATTATTTACATTAACGATATCTACAAATGTTCAGAGAAAGCAGAAATGTTCCTTTACGCAGATGACACAAATATTCTCTTTTCTGGTGATAATCTTGATGAAATCAATTCTACTGCAAATAAAGAGCTATCTATTATAAATGAATGGTTTAAATGCAACAAACTCGCTCTCAATCCAAACAAAACCAACTTCATTATTTTCAAAACTGCTCAAAAAGAAATAGATTACAGCAAAGTCAATCTCACAATGAATAACGTCCCACTCGAAAGAAAATCAGTTTGTAATTTCCTCGGAACACTTATTGATGAACATTTATCATGGAAAGCCCACATTAACTATGTTGAAACGAAGATCTCAAAGACTTTGGGAGTTATTCACAGAGTCAAACACCTTTTAGACAAAAAGAGTTTAAAACATATTTATTATTCCTTAATTTATTCATATTTAAACTATAACCTTATTGTATGGGGGAACGTTTCCCCATCTTCTTTAAATAAAATTCACCGTTTGCAAAAACAATTTATAAGAATATATGATACAAATTGTAAATTAAGAGATCACACAGCACCATTCTTCAAAAATGCTAACATTCTTAATATATTTCAAATTTTTAAAGTCAGTATCCTGACATATCTTTTCAAATGTATCAAAGGCACTGACCCAACATCCAAAAACCAATTCAGTTATTACTTCACTCCAAACAATATTATTCATAGACATGAGACTAGACAACAATTCAAACTCAGATCAGCAACTTTTAGAACAAACATTGGCAAATATTCCATCAGTAAGCAGGGACCAGATTTATGGAATATATTACCTGATGAAGTTACTAAGTGCAACTCTATACCTCTTTTCAAGAAAAAGATCAAGTCATTTTTGATCAATCAATGATAACAATCTCCAATTAGCTATTCACTTATGCTGTCTACCTAGTAGCTATTGTTATCGTTCTTTCTTTTTCTGCTCATTGTTTTTATTCCATCATCTAATTGGCAAAGCCAACATATATCATCGCCTATCATTTTTCAAAGCACTTAACCTTATTCGAATATACTGCTCAGAGACTGTAACTGGCAACCCAGTTTACTTTCCATATTGTTAAGACCATGCTGACGGGTGGGGGATGGGGGTGGGGAGTGCGAGGCTGGAGATACATAATTTACACAACACTGCTTGTCATGTTCATCTTCTCTGTGCGGATAATATGCCCATTAGGGTGTCATCCGCCTTATCTGTATGTTTCACCAGATGTTTGAAAATAAATAAATGAAATGAAAATGAAATGAAAACCCACAACATTTCTGAGTTACCATCTCAAAGATTGGAATTCAATCATTTCATTGGTTGAAATTATGGTTGCTATAGTAACCCGATATCGCGTAACCCGGGGCAAATTGAAGAGAAACCATAACGTTTTTGTGAATTTCTCTAATTTAAAAAGTCAGTAACATTTGAAAATGTTCATTGTTTGTTTTCTATGATTTTTATATTTGTTGCCATGGTAACAAATATGTAATAGTTGTGATGTCACAATAGGCATTCATAAAAAGCTTTCAATTTCTTTGAATTGCTTCCATCATCCATGACAAATACTAACATGACCAAGGACACTAACCCACCCAATTCAAGATGGCGCCAAGTCAGAGTAAAATAGAGCAAAGAACAAACATTAAGTTCTGTGTAAAGTTGGGGAAAGGTGTAAAAGAGACTATAAGACAGATAAAGAAGGCATATGGTAAAGCTGCCATTGCTGAGAGAAACATTTACAGGTGGTTTAACAAGTATTCCAGTGGATATGATGAAGTGGTAGACAAGCAGCGAGGAGGCAGGCCAGTGTCGTCATTCGATGATCAAACCATCAAAGCAATTGAAGCTGATGTTATGGACAATAGGCAAATTTCTATCAGAGAATTGGCTGAAAAACACGATCTGAGCTATGGGACTGTGCAACGGATACTGACAAAGAACTGTCTGTTAAAGAAGGTGTCTGCTAAATGGGTGCCGCATGACTTGACACAGGAGCAGAAAGACCGGCGTGTTAAGGCTTCAAGGGACTTTCTTGCAAAATATCGGAGAGATGGAGATGACTTTCTTAACAAGATCATTACGAGTGACGAATCATTGCTATCATTCTACATCCCAGAGACCACGCAACAAAGTTCATCGTGGAAACATGACAACTCCCCAACACCAACCAAGCCTAAAATAGTACCAGGAATTCCACAAAAGAAACAAATGGTTGTGACATTCTTTGACATTAGAGGAATGGTGTTAACCCATTTTGTTCCCATTGGCCAGAGAATTAATGCCGTTTACATTGCAAAGGTAAGATATCATTTGTTCTAATAATACATCATACTGTGAATTTTATTTTTAAATTAAAGTATTTAAATGTTGTTCACTGTCAATATAATTATAACTCCATGGCCATGATTCAAATCCAAATCCAATCAATGAAACAACTGGTTTAACAACCATTAAACATTTGTTTTTCAGGTTCTGAAGCGTGATCTTCAACGTTCCCTGAGGAAAAAGCGTCCCGGACATCTGCAGCAGTTTATCTTGCATTGGGACAATGCCCCTACGCACACTGCAATCCTGACCAGCAACACAGTCCAAACACTTGGATTTCAACAACTTGAACATGCCCCTTATTCACCTGATCTTGCCCCCAGTGACTTTTATTTGTATGGGGAACTAAAAAGAAACCTTAGTGGAAATAATTTTCAATCCTGTGAGGAATTGAAAAATGCCGTAGTACTAGCCCTACAAGGAATGAGTTCTAATGGATTTAATTCTGTGTTCAAGGAATGGGTATCCAGACATGAGAAATGTGTTGCAAATGGTGGCAATTATGTAGAATGAACTATTATTAGTAACTGTGCAATAGTATGATTTATATTGTTGTGAAATAAAATGTTGAGGATATAACAATTTCAGATCTTGTTGATATTTTGAGATTACGCATTACACGTTAAGTAATTTGCCCCGGGTTACGCGATATCGGGTTACTATAGCAACCATAATTTCAACCAATGAAATGATTGAATTCCAATCTTTGAGATGGTAACTCAGAAATGTTGTGGGTACATGTATACCAAATTTCATGAAGATCTGATGAATACTTTTGAAATTACAACATCTTTGACGATACTTCTGGATCACCCTGTATAATGTACATGTACTGAGCAGTTGCAAATTTAGAAATTGTGCCATGTCCACAAATCTGAATTCTCAAAAAACAGAATTCTACAAGCAGAAGCATTGGCCATAGCTGCAAACGTGAAGCTCACAACAACATGTATAACGAGGCATTAACATGCAAAATGTCACCACCTGTCATTTCTTACAAACACCGAATGCCAACCACTTTACAATTAATACCGAATGCTGAACACCATCCACAAAAATGTTGGAGATCAAAACAATATGTCACCACTTGTGGTGGTGACATAAAAACACATGCCAAGTATATTCTTCCAACCTTTGCTACTTGGATAATTTCTGGGATGTTTAGATATGCAGCCACTGGTGGCAAACCAGCACCTATCTGGTAGGCCTCATCAGCCTTCAAACGATGCATAAGTTTACGATCTTGTTCGGAATACACAGCAACTGTTCTTATGCCCATCTCTGTGCAAGCTCTGAACACTCTTATGGCTATCTCACCTATACAGTAATAGTGCATTATTTTAGGACTATGCATGATTTAATTTGTGGGAGGAGGGGAAGCAAGGGTATGGTTGCGTCAGATACTTATGTTCGTGCGTAGCACACAAATGTTTGGAAAAGTAAATTTTTATGTGTTTTGAGCTGTGGGTCAGTTTATTAGATATGACCTGATATATATATTATCATGTGTAAACTATGAACTAAGCCTATGAATAGCTTAATTCAAACATAACACACAAAAACACACTCCAAAACAATTGTGCTAGCACAAACACAGTATGTGAGAAAACCATAGCCAAAGCTTGGGACTAGAGTTGGTCACCTCACCCGAGGTGTTGCCCTTTCCAGATTTTATGGAATAATTTTCACAGGAAGTTTATAGAAACTAAGCTTGAAAGCAAATGAAATATCGAAGATCCATCAGGTGATTTCTAATTCTATAATCAGTATGTAACAATCATATACCATTCATTTTCCTTCATGAAAATCATTCCATAAAAGCAAGGCTCGATTAGTCACCTAATCTTCACAATACCTTGGCAACTCGTATAATTTCTGGAATACTGAGATACGCTGCCACAGGAGGTAGTCCCTTCCCAATAAGATATGCTTCATCTGCTTTGAGACGATGCATATGCATCTGATCCTGCTCGGAGTATATGGCCACGGTCTTGATATTCATTTCTGTACACGCTCTAAATACCCTTATAGCAATTTCACCTAAAGGAATAATCGGCACATGCATGCAGGACGTGAAATGATAATGAAATCATCAGGTCATTAGGATTACAATATACATGTAGTCAAATATATGGGAAAGTTCATGAAGATGCCGTTTAACTTTTAACCAAATGAAGATGAGATAACAATAAAAAAAAAAAATGTATAATTGTAACTAACTTAACTTAGTTTTTAATGGAAAAAGATTCAATATGCAATAAAATTTAAAGGAAAGGACCATCTAGTTTTATATCAAGTCCCTTTCACAGGGCAATATTGAGTTATGTATCTAATAGGAGGGAGACACATGGACCTGATGCAAGACTTAAGTATAATGCTGGGTGGTCAAAAAGTAGGTTTACATTTACAGTTTACAGATTGTTGTATAAACCTACATTTTTGGCAACCCTGTATAATATTCACATTCATATAAAGCGACAATGCCACATACCTCTGTTAGCGACTAACAATTTCTTTATTGGTTTAACATCCCCATGCTGTCCAGATTTATATCGCAACTGCCATAGTCCTGGGGCGGCTGTGCGACACTGCAGTGCATTTTGGGATATCTGAGAGGTGGCACTCCGTAACTGATGAACTCGGGAGGCAAGATGTAGTACCTTCATTTTGACACTAGGTGGAGCTTTTTATTGTGTGTGTAGCCTGAAATTATTAACATATTTATGGTTAATAAACATTTCAAACATATTGTTATGTCATAGATTATGCAACATAATAAAACACTAAACACAGGGAGCTCAAGGGTCTCGAACTCATGACCTCACGGTTAAGGCATCCGCACCTAGCCCAGCGCACTCAACGCTAGAGACCTTATTTGGTCCTTTCCTTTAGATATTAACATTCATAAACACATTCACGCATATAACTAGCTCGACTGTTTTAATTTCTTAATTTTCTTTAAAAAAGTGGAGAAATTTACATTTAATTCTGAGAGTAAACAAATCAACAGGTCAATAATGTTACTTCAAAGAAAATCAATTCAGTTTTATTTCTTTTAGTCATCAAAGTCATTGCCCATTGATTAAACTGACACAAGAATGATGTAAAGCTAAAATGGGAAATATGAATGCATCCTTATTTGAAGTGTCAGCATTACAGGAAATTTGAGACTGTATACTGTATTACCGTTCAATGGTATAAAATTTAGACATAAACACATTCATGTATAAATACATGTATAATGGTAAGCTCTGTGATCTACTGGTTAAGAAAAAAAATATACAGAAATATATTTATTCAGACATTTTCGGCTAAAATTGCAGAAATAAAGACTTCTTTAGTGACGACTGAGTGTGATGGTGCGCTCAGTGTTCAAGTGTTCAGTTATATAAGCATAATAATTAAAGTATAGAATTTGGTTAAATATGAAATTCATGCACCAAAATACACAATGTGAATATATTCCTATCTTAATGATTGTACACTTCTTGCATTATTAACTAGATTTGATACTTGCTACGTTAATAGTAATTACATGTGATCGATTAATAGTTTCCTTAATAAAGCCTGGCTTGTTAAGCACTTAATATGGTCAATGACAAAAATTAAGGATAATTCCTTTAGTGCTTTCTTGCGTTTCATTAGAAGAAGGGAAATCCTCGAGAAAGCTAAGTGACAGAGACAGCTAGAAATGATAATATCTAAAATCTATATATTAACTGTTGAAAGACACTGGTCCAAAAGAATCAAATGTGAGAATTAGCAGTTCTTATTTCGACAATTAGAATAATGCATGTCCGTATCCATCCTTTTCAACTCTGCTCTGTTCACATATCGGTTGAAAATTATTTAGAATCAGTATGAAAATGCAATATTCACTAGTCCTGGCCTCTTTTCCATAAAATGCAATTACTACATGTAGTCATATTAACTTATAATTCAAATGTCAATGTGTGCTTCAGGTATCCAACCAGCCTTACATATTACAAGATCACATATTCAAATGAAAATATCATATCAATTCAAGTACTAGTTACTTACCAAGCACTGCAATGTGAAGCCTATTATTTTGATGTGATATAAAATCAATATGTCTAAGATAGGCCCATGTAACAATTCTCCCTACACTTCTATATTGGAGAGTATAGACCATGAGATGATTTTTTTCACTGACATTTGAGCAGACTATCAACATATAAAAATTCCAAGATGATTTTGCCAAGATGTACAAGGCACAGAGATCTATCCCCTCACATACTCTAGATCTTAA
The DNA here is from genome assembly GCA_903813345.2 of Owenia fusiformis. Lineage (NCBI taxonomy): Eukaryota > Metazoa > Annelida > Polychaeta > Sabellida > Oweniidae > Owenia > Owenia fusiformis. Next base: position 1,789,095 of record CAIIXF020000008.1, read on the forward strand.
AAAGTCAGACCTGAATAAAAGAAAGAAAGGGTATAAAAAGTCTTCATAAAAATAGATAATCCATGAACATAGGATAAAACAATAAAAATGAATTAAAAATATCAACATACCGTAGTATCATTATATTGAGATGAAACTACTCCATCTTGTCAATGATTCAAAAAGATGAATATTTTTCAACTGGTCTGGGTTATAGTTACACATGTAGCATAAGATTTGAAAGATGTTTGATTACTGTGAGATGAGTGAAATGAGTACCTCTCAACCATGTCATTAACACTGTAAACAAACAAAATAAAAACTAAGATAAAGGTGAATATGATATTTGAACAATTTAAACCACTGTGGTTCATAAAGTAAAAATGGAAAGAACAGATTTAGATAGCATTTTCACCTTATCTGACATGTTGATATTATACATATAATAAAAAAGCAGAATAGCAGATTATAGACCTCCATTGCACTATAGGGTAATTTGATGAGTTTATTGAATGAGTTTGCCATATATTTGAAATATGGATTTTGATATTATGCATAATTGATGCAGAGGTGTTCCCTCAACGGTATAAAAAATATTTATATTAAACCTTGAATATGCAATAATAAACTTCAGATTTAGACCCCTTCAAAGTTTGACAAAAATGACCCATACTTTTGCCTGTTGCCTTATACATAACACTAAAGCTACTCTCTAAAATTGCACTGCCTGAAACTTCAAAAAAAATAAAATAAACAAGGCATTAACATGACAAAATGTCACCACTTAGTTGCTCACAATATTATTAGTTCAATCTTAAGTCAGATTTGAATTTCTGAGAACTTGTTGATGATTTTGAAAAAAAATTGGTCAATTTGAAGCAAGTTGAAAAAAGACCTTTTTTGAACCTGAGAAGGTCATTGAAGGTGAAATCTCAAATCTAAAGTCAGATATAAACTTCTGAGAACTTGTAGATGATTTTGAAAACACAATTGCATAGGTCAATTTAAAGCAAGTTGATGAAAAAAGACCTTTTTGACCTTGAGAAGGCCATTGAAGGTCAAATCTTTTTTGACCTTGAGAATGTCACTGAAGGTCAAATCTATAGTCAGATTTGAACTACTGATAACTTATGATTTTGAAAAAAATTGGTAAATTTGAAGCAAGTTGAAAAAAGACTTTATGACATTTTTGACCTTGAGAAGGTCAAATCTAAAATCAGATTTGAACTTCTGAAAACTTGAAGATGATTTTGAAAAAAAACTGAAGTCGGTCTAAACAGTATTTGTTAAAGTTATTGGAAGTTTTAAGAATGTGTTACAGACGCCAAGATTTGATACAGATGCCAGCCGCCGCCACAAAAAATGAAGACCATAACAATATGTCACCACTTTTTGGTGGTGACATAAAAAACAACATGCCAAAGTCTATACAAGTCTGAGTGGAATTTTACCATAACAAGTAAATATCAATGTAACATTACAAAGTCTAATCTCAATGAGTGCATTTTACACCATAACACACATCTGATAGAGACTTTAACCTTAGAGAGCAAAGTTTGAAATTTTCAAACATCTTCTACAAACAATATCAGTCTATTAGTACTAGATAATGGATGAGCACATGTAATAAACATAGTGTACTATCCCTGGTTGTTGACCTTGTTTGTTTACTAGTTAGACATTTTCAAAGGTCAAGATCAGCAATAAGCCAAAGTACAATATGAATGTACTCTTTGATACAAGCCAAAATTTTGCTCACTTGTGAACAATCATAATGAATGAGTGATGTCCCCAGGATTGAAGAAAGTGGAAGCAGCACCCACCTGAGATTTTAAAACAGGGTTGCACCCACCTGAAAATCCATTTGCACCCACTTGAAAATGAGAAAAATCATGTAAAATGGGCATAATTTGACCAATTTGGTCTGAAATGAGAAAATGAGAATTTTGCACCAACTTGAGAAAAAATCCTGTGGATGGAGAACACTGTGAAGGTTCAGGAAAGGTGTTTGCACTTTACCTACTACAGCTGACAAAATGATATTTTTTATATCACAGATGATATCATATATCATGGTTGATATCTTATAAAACACAGTTGATATCTTATTTATCACAGCTGCTATCTTATAATATTACAGCAGCTGGTTTCTCATATATCACAGCTGATATCCAAGATTATAACAGCAGATATATTTCATATCACAGCTGATTTCTTATAGATTACAGCTGATACCTTATATATCACAGCTGATACCTTACATATCATAACTGATTTCTTAATTATCACAGCTGATAACTTAAATATCACATATGATATATATCACAGCTGATTTCTTACAAATCCCACTTAGCTTACAGATCACAGCTGATATCTTAAATATCACAGCTGATACCTTAAATATCACAGCTGATATCTTAAATATCACAACTGATTTCTTATACGTATATCATACCTGATACCTCACAGATCACAGCTGATATTGTTTACTGTTCTACAGACAACATTCAAAATCTAAAACTAAACACAACTTTTATAGCTTCTCAGTCTATAGTGTAATAGTAGATTTCTAACAAAACTGACTCCCTTCCCCAAGGTTTCCTGTGATTTCACATGTTACTACAGTATATGCTAACATTGAATGAAGGTCGGAAAACAGCTGATTGCCCTCCAAATACACACCTTGTTCAATGTGACATTGGCTGTCTGTAAGGTCAAATATAAAATGGGAAGTCAAGGAACTCTCATCAATTTTAAGCTTCATTTATGTTACCTCAAATTATAGGTTAATGCTGCAAGATTTCCAAAAAATGCAAAATGAGTCATTTTTAGAATCACGTTCATCATCATCTCTACAAAACGTAAACAATCCTGTAAAACATTTATTTCCTTTGTCTAGGGCTTGAAGGTTGCACATACAGCACAAATAGAATTATCAGCTGTTAAGAAATAAATTACATTTAGGCCTATCTATTTTTTTCATATCATATCATTTATTATATTGGCCTTTGACACAGTCTAACCCCCCCCCCCCCCCGTCCACCATTTGTTTTCAATTTCAACCTTTCTCATTAAAATAAATTCTAACTTACCAACTGACAAACTTGTATAAGTGGGTATGTTTTAATTGTCCAATCCCTATCAGGTTGTGTTATCTAGTTCACATTGATTTTCACGAATGTTATTTTAGATTTGAAGCATAGCATGAATTTATTTAATTAGTTTTGTTTTTGTGGTAACATTTACTCCAGTCACTCTGCTGTCCAGTCACTACTAAAGGTGGTATTTTAAAAAGAAGATGTAAATGTATATAACACCTGCATCCTGGGACCTGCCAGCATCAATCAAACTTTCTTTTACAAAATAGTTACACACAACAATTTGGTGACACAGGTGGTAAACACCACATTTATATTATCTAATAGGTCTAAACACACCTTAACACACCCCCATTGTACATATATCAGTACAGGATATTCTATGTGTACACATGTTTGACTTTGAAGGTCATTATGTTTTTGGAGTTTGTGTGTTGTACCTAATGACAGCATCAATAGCAATATTATGCTCACAGTAAAACCTATAAAGTAGAATACTAGTCTTGCTACAAGCCTCTGTACCCCCCTCTACTTGACTAAACACCTTCTCAAGATTGTGCAAGGTCTTGTAGCTAGACTATGGATTATACCTCTGTAAGAAAAACACTTTTCAGAGTCCAGTGACCAATTTTAAATTGACTTAATGCTGAATGAACTTCTTTAGTAGAGCACCTCCCAAGTGAAAGATGTATTAGAGGTTACAAAGGTGTTGCAGTAAGGCAGGTTTCACTGTATGTACATGTATAATGTACAAAATGTGTATTACAGCTTATACATGTATAGGAAACGATAATTGCAATACAGTGCCATCATACCAGCATATCTTAATTGATAATATAATTACATGTAATCTAGTTTTATTAACAAAGTGGCGACAATATTTTCAAAGATTATGCCAATGTTCTCTTTACAATCCTTTTTTATATGACCTGAAATTTGTTTTGGATATCGCATCAAATATGGAAGTTGGTGATTAAGATGCAAAAATGTCCATTTGATTTGAAAAGGGAATATACTTTTTCTGTTTTCTAGGGATCAGGAAGAATGAACCATGAAACAATTTAAAATGAAATACACCTTTAAAGTCTACAAATTAATTTTTAGTCAGGATAGATAAAGGCTACACTGTTTGGCTCTGTTTCACAAATCACAACCCTATAAAACATGAAAACTTTAATGAATGCAACTTTATGTAAACAACAGTGATCTCCCCAGTATTTTTTAGGTGGGTGCAAAATTCTCATTTTCACAATTTAGGCCAAAATTGGTCAAAATATGCCGATGGAAAATCAACATTGCTGTCAAGTATGATGTCACTCACAAAAGATGTGTAAAGCAAAAGCACGGGTGTGTTTTTGAGGCATATATTTATCTATTGTTTTCAGGAATCGTTGCAAGGAGGAGTCCTGCGATTGCTTGATATTGCTTGATTGCTTGAGCATTTGGTCATCTCGGGAAGTTTTTATTAAAAAAAAAGAAAGTTGTATCATTGCCTGATCGTGAGGTGAATATCGTTGCTCGTATCGATATAGTGTATTTTGGGACTCCTAGTCGCAAGGTTTTTCTCGTGGACAAAGGCAAAGCAAAACTATGTAACACTAGAACAGTTAAACCTGTCCAGCTAGCAGACATGGCCTGCTGTTGTTTATGGCCTACAGTAAGCTTATTGTTTTTACATGTGCAGAATAAATGGGATTTTTCCATTAGCTGAAACTAGAAATGTCATCAAAGTACAGATAAAACAAAGCTTACCTTTGAATATGCTGTTCTGCTGAGTCCCCGTGTCTTCGTTTGTCTTTGTCAATCAGTAGCCAGGCTACTGACAGTTCATTATCAATGAATAGTGAGATAAAATGCAAGGTGACTCCGGTTCTAGATCAAGATCATTTGTGGGTCACAGGTCAAGGTGACCATCACCAGATGGCGCTTCAATAATTAATCAAAAATCACAATATATACGAATAGCATTCTGCTTATATCCTAATAATTATTAATTTCTATACTTTTTGATATCGATTGCTTGCTAACAAATGCCATTGATTAAGTTTTAATTGATTTTTTACCCACAATCCTTTGCAATCAACATGGCTGACAACATTTTATTTTCAGTCCATATTTCATAGTTTAGGTTGTATTTTAAGGAAATCATCAATTGAACAGTCAACGAAGAATCATTCAAAGTCACATCATATAGCAGAGAAGGTAGGTGGGAAGTTTTAGCTCGTGCCAAATTGTGAATCCAATAATTGAAATGAAAAAGTGTAAAATTATTGTACAGTACATGCACTTCCGGGTTGTAGGCAGAGCTTGGGCTTTCAACTGAACTAGTAATTGAAAGCCCATGAACAGAGTAAATAGACTCAGAGGTTGAGTAGCATTATCAAATCCCATTACATGATTCTACGATCCTAAGACGAAAAAAACGGTTCAGATTGGGGGTTTCGATTGGTTCGAGCCCCCCCCCGGCCAAAAATTCTTTCAAAATCATGCAGTTTTTAACCATTCTGAGCACATTTTAAGTGATTTTGGCCATTTTTGGTCCAAGATTGTCAAAAGTGAACCCCCCTGGAATTTTCCAAAAAGTGAACTTGGCAAATCCTGGCTATACAGGCCTGGGGGTGTTACATCGACACCATTTTGGAGTAACTTCGACATGTGGGGTAACTTCGACACCTTGTAGTTTTTTACTCTAATTTCCGATCTTGGGGAAGCCATGTTTTTTTTCTAGCATGGATCGAGATTTTGCGAGATTTTAATTTTTCCAGAAATCAAATAAACATGGCGGAAAACAGAAATTCTACTTCTAATAAGTGTCGAAGTTACCCTGTCTCCTTACCTACTTTACCCCACACTTCGACGTTACACCCCTTTACCCTAAAAGGGTCTTACGTAGAAATTCATCCCGGGGCTACTTCGACCATGGGGTTATTTTGACCATGGCTGAAAATTCATATTTCTGGTATCGCCCATGTTTCAGTAAGATCTTGCCCATTGGAGATTTGATTCATGAAATTTTCAAGAAACAAACATGGTGCCTATTGAAATCATATGCCAATGTTAAAATAGCCCCATGTTCGACTAGCCTCGTGATGAAGTGACCCCATACATTGAAGTTTGATGCAGGGTCCCTATATCCTATACTGTAGTTCTGCCATTTTTTGAGAAGTGTTCTAGAAAAAAGACTCATGTATGTATATGCCTTTTATACTGTGAATCCAAATATCTGGCTAATCTGAACATTCCAAACACTTTTTCCAGTCACATTTTTTCCTCCCATTGACTCCTGTATTAAAGGGTATGATGGGTGTTTAATTTCTAGCATGACTAAATTCATTTGAATCAGATTTTGGATTGCCATAAAGCTATGTGGTCAATAGAAATATTAATATTGATTAATATATTCTGATATATCTCCAATATCTGCCGTTTATTATCTGCAAATCAAGGGTAGAGTAAATATTAGATTGTGACATATACAGATTCATGAATATTTTGTTCGTTGGGATTTGCTACTCCAAGGAGTTGCCATTTTCTAGATAACAACTGGAACAATTCATTTAGGAAATAAAGATTTACAAAAACTTATAGTAATGGCCTCTGAACATTTTAATTGTTATATTTCCAGGAATTGGTTACCAAGGAAACATGCCTGGAAACTATGTTTTTGTCACTGTTGGCACAACATCATTCGATGATCTCATCAAATCTGTATGCCAACCTAAAACTTGTCAGATCCTAAACAAAGGAGGGTATGGAAAATTACTGCTTCAAGTAGGACGTGGAGACTATGAACCACAAGCCGATATGATATCTGGACTTAATATTGAGCATTATCGCTACAAAGACAGTATCGCAGATGACATCAAACATGCCAGTCTGGTAATAAGTCATGCTGGCGCTGGTAGTGTGTTTGAAGCGCTAGGAGCAGAGCGTCCTCTAATAGTTGTGATAAATGAGAAGCTGATGGGAAATCACCAAGTTGAGTTAGCAGCACAGTTACAGGAGGACAATCATTTATATTATACCACATGTTCCAATTTGCAACAATGTTTAAAAACAATGGATTTAAAGACATTAGTGCCATACACACCAGGGACTCCAGAAACGTTTAGAAATTATTTAGATAAGATAATGGGTTTTAAAACATAGCTTTGAATCATTTATAACTGGATCTCTTATTTGATTTTGAGAAGCAATTTGTGTCATGTGTGTACTAGAGGTCCTATGATTCTGTGAAAATAATTTAGGATATTTCAATGCAAACAATGTATGATATGTGCAATGTTGATCCACTCGATTACGCTTGTTACCGAAACGAGCTCGGTAACAAAATGTCGGAGCCTCGAAGGTACAATTTTAATCTTTCTCTTATTTCATGCTTTGTAGGCAGAATTCCCATGAGATTTTTATTGCAAACATGTGTCAATATCATATGTTTAAGAAAATGTACAATTTTTTTTATCGAAATGAACTGTTTCGGTAACCAGCGTAATCGAGTGGATCACCAGTGATGTGATCCAATTGAAAACAATTCTCAAATTTCCCAATAGTTGATGATGCATGTAGACACTGTAGCTTTGGTTGGACTTAAATAATGTTTTAAAATTATGCGAAAAATCGCCAAGTTACATGTCAAATTAATCCAAGTTCACGGGTAGTATCTAAAGCCCCGCTATGATTTAGAAATCGCGAGCAAATACCCGCTGAAATCGCGAGCAATTAAAAGAAAAGAAGGGTTATCTTTTGTTTACTTAAATTGTATGTTGTAAAAAGCGTTTTCATTTAATTTTACTCAATTACTACATGGTATTGATACTAAAAAGCAACTTCTGCAAAAAAGGATCACGAGCTGATGTTCTGAGTTTTGTTATTCGATAATTGGAGAGAGAATGTATCATCTTGAATCTTTATCTATACGTATATTTCTATATTTTATAGCTGAAGAAGGTCATTGCCCTTCAGTTGAAATGGTCATAGTAATATGAAATGAAGGTATTGTGAGTTTCACTTCCTAAAGTTTCACAAAAAATTATATATTTCAAATTTAGCATATCCCCCGAGGCCCCGCTTCTACCATGAGCAATAAACTAAAGATCCCGCTGAAAACATGAGGAGGCCCCGCTGAAAACATGAGGAGGTCCCGCTGAAATCAGGAGCAAGTGGCTCTCTAAAATGGAGTGAAGACCGATTTGACTTTGCAAATCTGCCACGGCTGTAGCCAACGTCATAAATATATTAATTATTGATACTCTACAGAGCACATGTATATCATATATCATTGTCATTGTTATTATGTTATTATCGGTTCGAGCACCCCCCCCTTACCAAAAGCTGGCTACGAGCATGATTCCAATAAAACCATTTCACTTAATGTATTTTGGCCTGACTCCATCGAGAAATTTACCAAGAGAAGATTTAAATTCATTCCACGACTTTTGACAAGTTTCAAATAACTCGTTCTTCTTTGTATGCAATATATATTTATATTTCACTGAAGTTACATTATACTTTAGTTCAGTATATTACTACCTTAGAGGATTCAGCACCAATGGCGCACACGTTTGAAAAGGCAATTTATGGATCAACTGCTAGATGTAAGTAACAAAGGAGTACATCATCCGATTATGAGTCCCAAATAAGAATAATCAAATAATTTCATCATTAACAATTAATCGTAGGTTATGTTAAACGCACGTGTTACGCGGAAAATATGATGCAAATATGTGTCATATTCTGCAATAAATATGGCATATTCACTTGCGGTGTATGACAGATTCAGCTGCAGTATATTGCATACCCACTAAGCAATGAGAACACGATACGGAAGTATGCATTGATTGAACAAATGGGTAATCATTGTGTCATTTTCACCTGCGGTATATGACATATTCGGCAAGTGAGTATGACATATTCTGCAGGTGACTATCAGGTATTCACTGAAATCAATGTATCGCATATTCACGGCGGAATATCGCATACTCACCTGCGGAATATGCCATAAACTGCAGGTGAGTATGGCATATACTGTATACCCGTATCGCAAATACCACGCAACCATAAATGTATGCCATACTCCGCGTAACATCGTATGTGTTACGCGGAATATGGCATATATTCATGGTTGCGTGGTATTTGTGATACGGGTGTATATGCCATATTCAGCTGTGGTATATGGCGTATTCCGCAGGTGAGTATGGTATATTCCGTATTGAATATGTGATACATTGATTTCAGTAAATACCCCATGCTCGCAGAATATGTCATACTCACTTGCAGAATATGCCTTACACCGCAGGTGAGTATGCCATATACCGCAGGTGAATCTGTCATACTCCACAAGTGAATATGCCATATTCATTGTGGAATATGACATATATTTGTATCGTGTTTACCGCGTAACAATATGTCCAGGAAAATGGCTTATGCAGGACATACGATTTATATGTCCCGGATCCACGTTTGAGCGGGACATACGAAAAATATTTGCCCGGATATGGAATATATTCCCGGTTGATATGTCCCTGAAAATTATCAGGTATGGAATACAAATCATCATTATTTTAATAAATATTTAAAAACAAAAACTTGAATGTTATTGTTAAATGTTATTGTTAAATTATAAAAGTAGAACCTGAATTATCATGGAGACATTGTGATTCTCCTTTCTCTCTAAATTTCATCTTCTTGCAACTTGGGGTGTCTTTGTTTAATAAAAGACTCATTACCCTGAACCTCAGGCTTCAATTAAATTCATTCTTGAAATGATATCCACCTTTCTCCTATACATTTTGATATGGATGCAACTCTATAAAATGTTTGACGAAATCTCTGGTGGCTTGAAGTTGGAATGGAAACATTAGCCCTAGAATGAAACAGTATACAGTAATTATTAGAAGTATTTAACTTGGTCTTTCGTGTACGTTTATTTAAAGAACCTCAATATTTTATGTAATAGTAATGAGCTTTCCTCGTGATCGAAGCGGGTACTCGTGATATCTGCTCCTGTTTTCAGCGGGACCTCCTCATGTTTTCAGCGGGGCTTCCTCATAATTTCAGCGGGGCCACTGGCACACCTTCAATGATGTATTTCACCCCCCACAGTGGATGTTTTTGAAAACAAACTTATCAATACATACAATGTTGGTCCAATATTCATAATGAGATATGTATATCGTAGTTCGTGTCTCTATTTTAACCATAAAAGTAATATGTTAACAGTAAATTATGCAAACGTGCATATTGACGCCCGTTTCTTCCATGCCAGTAAAAATAGTTATCTTTCATGTCATTGTTTGTGAAGATATACATGTTCTGAAAGTATACCTAAGGTATCAAGGAACGGTAATGCGTATTCTTACCTTTTTGGTCCATATTTCCAGATGAATTAAATAAAAAAGGACTTTGCTCGTGATTTCAGCGGGAACTTGCTCGCGACCTCTCAATTATAACGGGGCTTTGGATACAACCCGTGAAGTTACTATGCCAGTGTATGCAGTACTCACCACCAAGCTATCCTCTAAGATTCCTCTTGGTGTCAGATTTGATGTGTCTTGGGATCTCTAGTGTACTAATATCACAAGTCCCAAATTCATAGACACAGAGTCTACTTTGTAATTGTTGTGTTATATTATCAGTGTTGTGAAATTTTAGGGTTTGTTTGATGGTTATAATATATATAAGATGCTGACATATGAAAAAATGATTGGGCAAGGCGCAATACACATGTACAAAGATACAGTATGTAACATATGATTTCATAGACATGTACATCTACTTCTAAACATATGATTCAGAGAATGGACTTGAAATGAATTGGAATCTCCCATTGATCAAATCAATGGTATCACATGACATTTTGATGGTCAAAGATATCCTTACAATGTACAAAAGATTTGATTTGAAATCTTATCATGTTTGTTGTTCCATGCATTAGGGTTTATTTAAATTTTCTTGCATTTTTGAAAATTATTGTTTAATTTTACTTTGTCATTTTGGGCAATATATCTCACCATATTGAGGTATTGAAAATCTATAATGCATGGAAAACTAGTTATGATAATTTGCTTTCAAACGATATATCATTTGTACAGAGATACCTTAGTACAGAGCTTCATGATTATATACTGTACCTAATATATTCCAAGACAACTACGCACTGTTTACTGATAACATCTTGAAGTTTTTTTATTATCAATTTCCACATTTGTGTGTTGTCCTGAGTTCCTGGATGAGGTTTCATTTTAATTTAAAGATCGCCGTTCCTGCAACAATTTAATAATGAGATTCCTAGAAATACTTGATATTTCAAATATTTACTGAGGATTTGAAATAGATTTTTGAAAAAAAGTTTTTTTCCGGTAGATTTTTTATAAAATCAAGTTTTTCCAATATTTTTTTGAAAGAAATTGTAGTTTTACATTGAATCATGGCACAAAGGTAAATACAGTAAAACGAGTATATCTAAATTCCTCTTTAGTCTCAATGAAAAGTTGAGAAAACTTTTGGTCTCACTTTTTAATATGCCATAGGCATCCATTGAAAGTTGAACACAACAAACACACACCAATCTAAACACTTTTTGCCAGTCTCAGTGGCGTTCGGATGAGTCAAGTTTTACTGTACTACTACTGTGTCTCTTGTTTTTAATATGCCCTTATTTGGAGTTATATTAATAAATTACTTCAATGTTTAAGATGATGTGACAAAAATTAATATACAGTATTTTTAATAATTATTAAAGAATATTATAGGTGCTTATAATTGTGCCTTTAACTGCAGATCTCCAGTTAATGTTGTGAAAATCAGCTGTGTAATTGATATTTAAACAATCTCTTGTCTCACATCAAATTCTACCTCCCACTCCCAGTCAGCGCCTATGTCTGTGTGGGTAAGGATTTAATGTAAGAACTTGTTGCAAGGCAAGAATAATCATGCTTACTATTGTCCGCTGATTAGGTACTCATTTGATATTATGGATGCATATATAATGCATGAAAGTGTATCTTTACCATGTGATGAAAAATAAATTTTAATTCCAAGCTTTGTTAATAAATGACTTTCTCAGTGTTCTTTTCATGTGTTAAGGTATGACTCCTATGCATTAAGGTATGAGGTTCCATATCCATCCACCGAAAGGTAAGACCCATAAATATGGTCCATTCAAAACCTGTGATTTTGTTCCAAATTACGACTCATTTGGGTCCTATGGTACCTAGCATTACATTATTTGGTATTAAAAAAATAGTTTCAACATGAGCGTGTGTCCATTATTTCAGGACTGAGTTAATGGTAGCAAACACGAGTTACAATAAATGAACCCTGATATCTCGAAAAAACGTCCTATAATTTGATGTAGATTGACCAAACCCCAAGTGAAGAATATTCATTTTTTTAAAAATTCAAATGAAAGCCAAATCAACATTTTTAACTTTTCTTCATCTATTGACATTTTGAGATTATCCTTTTTTCTGATAGTATCACATAGATGGCAGGTATAATTATCTAATGAAGTATTCCATATATGGATACAGATAAACTTGTGTTTATAAAGATGTCTCTTTTATATGAACTAAAGGCAGCAATGTCACTGAACGTCAAGTATCATATATCATTGAAAAGATGTCAGCAAAATGTAGAAGGCAGCTGCATGAAATGTGAATTAGGTCTTGATATTTTCTGGCATACCACACAAGTCACGTATTGTGAAAAGTCAGACTGCCTTATATTTTATACTCCAGATTATGAAAGAAAAATGCCCTTCTACTTCGTCATGTCAACTCCGCATGTATCTTCATCGTGATTGGGGCCATTTACCAAAGTAGTTGTATCAAGAAAAATGTTGAAATTTTGAAAAATGCTTGACATTTGTCTGATAATTTAACAAAAATATCAAAATTGAAGTATTACCTATTTTTTATTTAGAATCTTATCTTGGGGTTGCGTAAGTGCCAAACATGTAAAATCATGATAAACATGTATATTATGTTTTTAAATACCCTGAAATTACTTTCACAATCTCAGACCATGACAATATGCATCTGATCAGACTTTTTCCCAGATGGGCTGCATGTTTAACAAGCACTGTGTGTTTATGTGATTTTCTATACTCTTTAAACTTCATTGTATGGGAGACATATTACTTAAGTTAGTTTAAAATAATTATTTAAGTGTCACACTTACACAATTTATTTATTTATATTTAAAAGAATATGTACATGTCCAACCATTGCCAAACTATGAGACACTGTGTATAAAAAAAACGAAAAAAGTTTACCCCGTTTGAACAAACAATATATTAGCTTTGCTAGAGTGTAAACATTGTACTCACACATAATTAAGCAATATTTTGATAAATTTTTTACATAGTCAAAAGAAGGATGCAATATTGATAACAACATATCCTAAATCACCGAACATCCTGATCAGCATTATGAATAAAGGCGTTAATACTGACAAAAAAATAGAATGTTATTTAACTTTGAGGTGAAGACATGTTGAACTTTTCCACCCAAACTCACTAATGAACCTCAATGGTTCTGTAGCAGTCTGATGTCTGAAAGTCATCACGACCAATCATAGACATCGAATACCTTCTATTTAAGCCATGTAGTTAGGGTCGGTTTTCAAATGATTTGTATTCAGCAATTTGTATAATGGCTAAATTGTAAGATCAGGACACCTGGGGTCTATTTGCATAATACTAGGAGTGAACACTCAACCTATCAAGAGTAGCAATTTCTTTCTCTCATGAGATCCTTTTAGGCAATTTGGTCAGACATGCATACATGTATCTTCAAGTTTCCTTTTAAATCTACATACCAAGGGAATTCATTTAGGTCTAACTACAGACCCTGGCCTCCCATCTATTTCAACAACAGGTTGTAAAGTAGATCCGGGGAAGGGAGTCCTTGAAGCAAGACTAGGAAAAGCTGTAAATACATGGATATCGAGGGCCTTGACACAGTGAATTCCTGACAAAACAATGTTATAATAATGTTTACATGTACTTTATTTGAGTATATATTACAGTTTTGTAATAATAAGTTAAAATGTTGCATTTTAATAATCCTTTTGTAATGCATCTCGAGAAGGAAGAGAATAGAAGACTAAAATTGTTTATAATGATAAAGTTTTCTTGTTTTTTAACCTCTCAAATTCCCTATTTGGAATTTTTCTATTCATAAAGCCTACTTTTTGAAAATCTCCATGGGCATAGCCATTAGGCAAGCCCGTGGCAACTCAATATTTTACCAAAAATGCTGATGCCGATTTTTATCGAAACGAAGTCTACTGATATGATATGATTATGTTTCCTTTTACTAAATATTTGCCTCGCCAGTTTAAATTTGCCTCACCTAAATTTACATCCCAGCTATAGCCCTGACATGACATTGCTCATTACCTCAATATATTCCGGTCAAGTTGGCATAGATTTTATAAATTATGCATATACGTATTGTTATCCATGATTGATAGTAAACATGTTTGCTTCATAGAAAACACAGACAGACGTGTCATCATTCAATGTAAATGGTGAAACGTTAAAGTGTACACAACAGGTTGTATTTCTTCTATATTAAATAACATAGATAAGCTTCTGATCATGATCGGGATTACGCGGATAAATATTTATCTTATTTAAAAACCCTCATTACTTTTTCCAGTTTTATCACTAATTCAAAGTACATTCTAAAGCATAGAGAGCGGCGAGTCAATATGACATAAAAGCAAATGTGAGAGATTATGCTTTTCGGATGACAAATGGAATGAAGCCCAATAAGAAGATTGATGAACCATCCATTTAACATGGTCGATTAGATGCACAAGGTAATATTTGTAAGTACCTTGTGAAAGATGCCCAGCGGTATCCATTAATAGCAATTGAATACTACTAATGATTCATTTTTGCAGAAAGATTTTTTTCCTTTTCACGTGGGTCTCCTTTGGCTCAAATGTGCTGATTGATATGAGCATTTTACGTTGCTATAACACCATTCTCTCAAGCACATGCCTCCAGGTATCAATTTGTACTATTCGCACCAGAGACTTGGAAATCGTTCTTTTGCTTAAAATCAATACAACCCAAGAGATTCCAGGGTGTTAACACTGTCTTATGCTACACAATATCAATTAGCTAAAAAGCTAACCCTGTCTAGACATACCTAAGAGAGCTGGACATTTTGCTGATTGAACCTTGTAAATAAATTATAGATGAGCTTATTTTGAGTCATTTGGTGTGAATGGCATAAGACACAGCTAAGAACATCAACCGCAATTATGTCGACAAACATTGTTACTATGACAACTCCCATGTTGACAACTTTCACCCAATACAAGGCCAGTCAATTAAATACATTGTTCAAATAATCAGTTTGTGCTCTCAAATATCATACGAAGCAATTAAATAAGTTTGGCATCTGTCGCACATTGTCTCTATTAATTACTTGACACCAGGCAACTTCTCGGAAGGTTCCGGCTCAGATAACAAATTGTCTGATAGAGTCGACCAGTCAGGGATTGTGTTGTTTTCATTGTAAGCTTCCTTTGAGATGGATCGCGATCCAAGGATTTCCAGGGCACCGAATATTGCACCTGAAATTGCACAAATGAGAGCTGAATTAAGTAAAATAATCTACATTGTTAAAAAAGCAATTAAATATGCATTTCCTCTAACAGAAGGGAATTTCTGCATGATGCATCAAAACCTCAGTAAGTTGAACACCTTTGGTACCTTAAAAAGTGTTCCATATGGCAAATGTTCAACTTACAGTGACTCGTTTTAGGTAAATTTCATTGGTAACAAGACTTGGAAATGTGTTCCACTGACACAGGCATCCTTTTTTTCCATTACATGTTTTATTGTGGTAAATAGAAATAAGAGGTCAAATAGTATAAGGAATTTACAGATTTATATCAATTTGATGATGCTTTTTAACATCTTTTAGTACAGTTGTACCTAAGTTGTCCACCCACTGGACTCTACACAGAAAACTCAAGAAATTCCACCAGAATTGAAAAAGTAATTCCAAAATTAGGAGGTTATATATTTAGGGTCACCCTGTATGTGTTATAACATCTCCTACGTTTATGAGGGATGTAAACTTTTCACTTTTCAACTCTTAAGTGTTGAAACAGGGAGAAACTTAAAAGAAGTGTGTGAGAAAAGGTGAAGTTGTACGCCTCCCAGATGTTAAGACTAAAAATAATGTAGACAGCTATATAACCTGGAACATCTGACAGACCACCTTCAAACTCCCCTCCATTGGAAATTTGACTTCGGGAATATACTCAGTCTAGTGCATGATCCTAAAAATATCTCAAATTAGCCATAAACAATAAAACCTGTATATCTGATCACCTCTCTTACTACAAAAAAACACCTCTGACTCAAATATAAAGATACATTAAAATTAGAAAACTTGGAAATCTGAAAACTTTTGGCCAGTCCCAGTTGTGTTTGGATTAGACAGGTTTTACTGTGTCTACCATTTATATATACAAGGCTAGGCATGAGACAGTATACAACCTTGATCAGTTTATTCAATTTAGTTTGGTTTGGTGTCAGTTGTTCCCTTCTTGAATTCTAATAAGAATCAACTGAAACTAATTCAATAGATGTTCTCATCCTTAGATATATCGGGTTCACGATTAATTGGTGTCACGGTGAATATTCTGGAAATACCATCTAATACTATTAAACAGACAAATGAGACCATGAGATTGGATCGAGCTTAACTCGCTACATCACGGACTTGTTGAATGAACATCTCGAGTCAATGACATTGGCAAAAAAAGATAATTTATCATCTAGAGGATATTTTGAGAAAGCTGATATGTTTGGGAAGATGGATGGATGGCTGATCAATATATTTACCGATATAGCTTTAAAATTGCATTCAAACATCATTTTTTGGATAATAATGTTGGGCATTAAGTGCCATAGAGACAAATTATGTTAGTTTGATTTAGTTGCTCAAACAAGGGGTAACATACTCAAGGGAGTAAAAAACAATTAAAATAACATCTTGGTTAAAAATTGAATGTGTATTTCAAAACTCAATTCTACATCTAAAGGACCATTTCAAAATATTAGGGAGGTGGAGCCATACTTGCACATAAATGAGTAATATCATACCATGACGCCAATAATTCCAAATGAATAACACCGGGGAATATTTTAATATTGAAACCTCAACCTCCCTATTGAAATTGTTCAAAACATAATTATGAACATTTTATATTGACCCTCCCTCCCTGAATTCCAAAAATGTTACAATATATTTATAGATTTATTCTGATTAATGTTATTGACTTTTACCCCTTTCTCCAAACATAATAAATTGAGCATTGTCTTTTGAAAAATGAACTTTAATGATTGATAAGCCTTTAATCTTCAACCTGACAACAAACATTAACCAACTCCTGGAATTTGAAAAGTATAAAGGTGAGAAAAAAAGTACCATATAAAAGACCATTTAAATTTCTCTTCAGACATATACATATACTAACATTTCCAAAAGAAAGGTCAAATAAGGTCAAAAGAAAGTCAAACTGAACTAGTCAAAATGTGGAATTTTTGAAACAGAATTTATAGCAGATGCTGGTGAAAATTGTTTCGTACATTTCTTATTAGAATGCTAAAAATCTCGCATTTTTTCTTTATTTTCATGGCAACTCAGATTTATGACACTTTGACCACCAGTCATTTTTCATTTTTTATCAAAATGTTGCTTACTGCCAAAAAGTGATGAAACATTGTTTCTTTGAAAAAATGGAAAAAGAACATAGGGTCTTAGATTAGTTTCACAAAAATGATATGTTTACCGGATGACTTATTGGAAGCCTGTCTAGGGCCCAACTTCTCTCTCAATAATTCAGAAGTACAAGAGGGAAATTAAAGGCGTTAAACAATTCCTGTTAATTGCCTTAAAAAGCTACCAGACTTGCCAAAGAAACAACAATTTTAATGGAGTTTTAAACATTGCAAAATGTAGTGGTTGTTTATAATCCAGGGATTATCTATAGCATTGAGGCACTGTATAAATAAAAAAACAACAAAGACTTCAATTTAGTCTTGTGTATGTTTCCTATTATGTCATAATTAGTCATTTTTCACTGCCTGATATCATTAAGTCTTTTTCCAAATCGACAATAACTTTTCCTCCGCAGGTGGAAATGTGACAGCACTCTGTTTATGGCTGTTAAATGGCCTAAACCTAATAACAGATAGTTTACAAAGTTAGCAGACAGGCAGGAGATAACATACTAATGCAGAGTAATTCAAATCCATTAATTACTGTAGGTGGAATGAAGAGGAGGGAAAATCCCATGATTCAATTGATGACATACAATTTCCTCCTTCGCGCACCTCCTTTCCTGGAAGAACGTATATTTGTTTACCCTCCATCTTGGTTTTCAAATTGACATAGTTTTAAACCAATCAATGATCGACTCGCTAAACTAATCAGCGACGATGTCATCTCAATACAGATTTACATTATAAGCGTATGTCATCTTTGAACCCTGGGGTTTCTCCCCCTCTTGGTGGAATGACATGTTTTTCTTGTAAGTGATGTCACACTGGAATAGATAGCCCCTATTTGTAAATCAGATTACATACATCCATGATGTACAATTTAAAAGATAGGATAGCAAAAGGTCTCAGTTATTAAACCCCCAATTATGTAACATACTTGGCCTGTCATTATGCAGTCATCTTGACATTGAGATTCTTCAAAGCTGTAATTGGTTTTTCTTTTTAATTGGAAACTTGACTTGATAAGTATTAGAGCTATTCAATTAAGACATCTGAGATCCTGAAAACAAGACAGCTAAGTACCATTTTAGAATATTCTTAAGAGAAACATTTTGAAGAACAAGCAAATCATTGCGAGCTAATGAGGCTGCATCATAGATGCTCAACCTCTATAGGTTCATAAAAACAATGTCAAGAGATGATGAAAAATTCAGTAGGTTAAATTGTATATTTTAACATGTAAAAATTGTTTAAACATATCTCCCAAAATTTCATTGAAAATATTGAATGTCTTATATTTAATCTTAAAACTTGTTTGTAAATAATAATGAAGAGAAAATGTGATATTAATTTGATTTATAAAGTGAAAACTTTAAAACTTCATCTGACAAATCATATATCAATTTAGTTTTATCAGAAAATAACTATTTATAATCCTTAAAAACGCTGAAATTGCACCAAATAATGTCTTTGAAATAAACTTTTCTCTTTTCTCTACATCCCCCTGACCACCCCTGAGAACAATCAGTTGCAGCGCCACATCTCCTTTTCAAATATTGTCCGATGCCTCTGAATAAACCAATGAGTGAGGTGTGAAGAACAACATACTCGGGAAAATGAGTGAACTGCCATCTATGCACGAGTACTCTCATTACTCTCATTATCTAAAAAATTGATGACTTTGTACTTTAAAACTGATTGGGCTCTTAGTTGTGGAACTAAATCTTATTTTTGAGCTCCAAGGAAATGTGTCAACATACTGAATACAAAAACATGTTTGTAATTAGGTATTTGATTGAATACCTCTATATGTAGGTGAAAACATTGATCTATATTCTGTACCTTTAATTAATTACAAGGAATGTTTTATTTTTGAAAGGTGCCTATATTGTCGAGAGTGATCCATAATCAATGTAATGTGCATGGTAATGGGCACTGCTGATGAGGTTTACTCCGAGAACAATACAAATGTACTTATGTAAGTATACTTTATTGTTAGAGGGGATTTCACAACTAACTGAAGTCTTGGAATTATTGATATCGGGAGAAGTAGCTTTTTTTCATGATCTTTGTGATTTTGCATTCTGAATTTTCAAGATTTTGTAGAAATTCAATGATACCAAAGAAACGTAAGTAGCCCATTACCCCAATCCCTTTAGTACATTTTTTTTATTCTAATATGAATTTGACGGGCTGTATTAAGTTCTTCTAAAAACTGTGAACAAAGTCAATATTTCACCCAGTATGTATTTGTCAACACTGCACCTGGTAATATGAGTAATGTGTGATGTCATAATGGCGAGCAGTAGTATTGTCGGGCCATAATGAATATTCGAAAAAATTTGGTAAATTTTCATTTTCGAATTTTCATGTTTTATTATTATTGTAATATGAATTGCATCAATACAATACACATTCCTCTCAAAGTCATTATTTTAAGAAATTCAGGAACAATATAGAAGACAGGAGGTGACATAAAACTTAAAATCAGGAAGATGGAGTGTATTTTCACTCTTGGTACATATACAGTAATTCGATTTTTCCCTCAACTGAGTATGTACTTTCTTGACACATAAGTAACTCTGTACTGAAGCTTCTTACCTCCCAACCATACTGTGAAATTAGCCTTAGAGGGTGGCTTGTGTAGCTTGAATGATCTAATGGCCAGTTTATCTCTGTAGCGTTGCTGTTCTACCAACTCATGGACCTCTGCTAGCAGTCTATGTTGGAAGCCTGGTAACATTGCAGTCCCACCAACCACTACTATGTTCTCAGCCAGAACCCTCCTGATATCAATGGGGCACTAAAACAGCACTTTATTGTTTATATAAGAGTTATCTCTTCATTGGGAGTCACAAAATTGTGCATCACATATTAAGATGCAATAATAAGTACCAGAATGAGAACTATAATAATTATCCAACTTGATGATTAGGGATTTGTGATTGAAAATGAACATAAAATAATTTGATAAAGATTGGGATTATATAAACTCAACCTATCACTGGTGGTGACTTGTCAAATGTGGGCAAAGCCAAGATGATCACTGATCATAATATCAGTTTAAAAAAGGAAATCTTAATTAGAATAAACTTGATTATGACCAGCAGTTTCAAATGAAGAGGTTTATTTCACCTAATAGTGAAGTTACAGATCTGCAAATTAAATGTCACTTCTCGGATTTACAGAGTAATTGGATTCTGATATTCATCCTTTAATTTCCATGGTATTTATTCCATGATGACTGTAAACAAAGCAAACAATCAGTATAACTTAGCAATATTTGGAGAATTCAAAGAAGGCAAGTATCAGTCATAAGACTGCACAAGTCTACACCTACTCTCATCATTTACATGGATAGGTTTGCAGACTGATATCTACTAAAACGCTATCAATTAAAAAGGCAGTCTTTTCATCAGTAGCGGCCTTATAAACCATGATAACTGTAGAGTGTTTATTACACTTGGTGGGTGTCTGACTTGAATTTTGGCAATTAAATGACCATAAAAACACACAATATGTTTGAAACATAACTAGGATGAACATATCACTATTTTCATTGCTACCACGTATTTTTAGAGGTCACAAGGTCACGAGTCATGTCATGACTGACTAGATGTCAAAGGTTATATCACTAACTGTAAAATGTAAAATTATGGTAAAATGCAATCAGTGTAAGTTTAGCCAGCCAAACAAATAATTACCAGGCACTGCATCTAATAGGAAGACAGATTAGAACTCGTATGATGAGATCGCTATGACAGGATACTAAATTATATTGCAGACAGCTACTAATTTCATTAATTTTTAAATGCGATTATATTCCTTGTTACATAATAGCTGTATCGATCATTCAACGTAAATTGGTAATTTAGCAAGCATAAGTTTTGATTGAACGTGCTTCTAACCGTAAAAAAATGATAACATCATTATTTGATAAATAATTCAAGGAGAGCCCCTGAGACAGATATTCAGTTCTGATGGTAACGAAAGAATTGTGATAACAAGTTCAAAACGCAAGACTCTTTACAGAACATAAATCACTGAAAAGAGGTGCTGAAGACAAAGAGGTCATGCTAAACAGCATCATTCAAGTCATTTTACGAATACTTTTCTGAAACCTTCAATCTATTATACTAACACTTAAACATCTGGGTAAAAGACTTAACTTAGAAAATGTGTTAATCTATAAAAACAAGGTAAAAAAGTCAAGCTTTGACCCAGTTCTACGGTGAATGTTACTTCCAGGGCTGTCAGATGGGGGGGTGCGATGGGTGTGACCACACCCCCCTTTGAAACCACCCCCCGAAAAAAATGCGAAAAAAATTATATTTTTTAAATTATTTTTTTTTTTTAAATTTTTTTTTTTTGTAGTTAAACCTTTCTGATATATTACATTACTGACACAGGGAAAACTTAACAATTCCATTGAATTAATAACTTTACATGTCATATGATCAAATCTTACCTCCAATATTGCATCTAGAATAAGTGTTGCGATTGACTTCTCATCATTGTCTCGCTCAAATAGCACTTCACATGAATTCTCCCTGAAATTATGAACATATATGTATATCGGGTGGGCATAAAAAATGGGCCGTACTTTAATGCTACATTGACCCATTATTCTTTATTCAAACCATTTCAAACTTTAAACATTCAAAGGGCATGATGCTGTTAACATACTGACCAATTTTCAAGGTCATAGCTTGAGTAATCTGTACACAGTATTAAAATGAAAACAAAGCCTCAAAAATCCACGTTCTGGTGACTCACATTGTATCTATCACCTGTCAACTTTCATGACTACAGCGCGCGCTACACCCGAGTGACAAATGTTAATCAAGTGTTGAAAATTATCTGAGTCTAGTGTCAAAGAAACCCTTCTGCCAGATAAGGTTCTGCCACAGGTTCTGCTGAATCAAAATGCTTTTCTCTGGGCTGAACAAGCAATTGATCGCAACATGTTTCAATGAAAAGTGTTGGAGGGGCAAAAATTGTGAATGAATTCCTGGGGAAAGACTGGATAAAAGGTCTGTTAATAATGTGATCAAAAAATTGAATGGAAAGGCTCTCTAGAGAAGAAGTTGGCTAATGGACAACCCAAAACTGTTTCCCTCTCAAAGAACTGCAATTAAAATTGTACAAGCTTTTATAAAAAGATTTTGACAGAGAATGTGAAGAAAATTGGGTTCAGACATGGATGAAAGACTTTCCATTTGACATTGCACGCAACAGATAGTTGATCACTTTTATGGCAAACAAAAGCGGGACATTCTTGTTGAGAGTCTGCTGGTCTCAGGACTCCACCAGGTTATGGAAAAAAATATTTGTGCACCATCTACCACGAAGATGGAGGACCAATTGATCGTCTTTTCAAGTGAAACAAGGAAGGGCGTCATTTTGAAATGTCCGGAACATGAGTTTTTGACTCACATTTTTATTTTGGTCACATTTTAAAGGATGATACTGAAGTTTGGTCTGTATATTAAGAACATGATGGATTTTGACTACGCAAATTTAATGTAATAAGTTTTGGACATTTAATGCCCAGCCAATATATGTAACGTTGCAAAGTAAAAGTGCGAGTGAGAGTTGAGCAACAGAGCCTTACAAATATGAAAAGCATATTTCTACCAAGATTTTGATGAATCTTTGTTTAAAAATAAAAATAAATCCCATTTTGGTGTGAAAAAAGCTGAACTGTTTTTAATTATTGTAGTTGCCATGTTTGAATAGAGAAATAAAAAATAAATAAATAAAAAAGAAGAGGCCTTATCTGCTGGTTCTCTTTAACTTATGCATATCACAAACATCTTCTATCAATTATGCTATTCTTGATTTCATAATAGGACAGTAATAAAAATGTGCATTTTGTTTCTAATTGTTGTTATCTAAATGAAGAAAAGTATAAATCAATAACCTTGAAAACTAGACAATTTGCTTTACATAATATATAAGAATATTCTTGACTATTGCTTATTCGTAAGAAAGTATCATATTTATTTCCTGGTTGAAAATATCCTCATATCCTCTGGATGATTTTCAAAAATCAGGATGTCCTCAAACCAGAAAAGGCATGGTATTTCACAGAACCCTTTGTAATCTATAGAACTAGACTCTACTCTCAGTGTTAAAATTGTTAAAAATAACTTTGGTATTTGGCAAGTTGTCAAAAGATAATATCTCCGCTATCCTGCCTGGCAATCTGATAACAATATTGCACCAAGGGTGTGACAAAACCATTAAGGACATACAACATTATATTAAAAACTAAAATCAATTGACTTCCTCTGTTGTGCATGTGAAATTAACCAAACTTCTCTTCGCTAACAAATTAGGGTTAAGAAGAGTCAATTATTGAGTTGAAAGGCACAAATCTAAATTGTGAAGTCATTAGCAAATCATTATTCTAATGGTGGCACTAGAAGGGCAGCATGACACAATGTCATATCTAAATCATCATAAATCCTATCATTCTATTTCTTTATTTGAGGTGCACAATGCTTAGGAATTTCAGATAAAAATCAGTGATTAAATCATATTCATCAAACTGATTGGCTTTTGATTGAAAAATTAGAGACAATAGAAACTGGAAATATATTATATCCTTATTTTGTTGAATTTTTTATCAACTGAATATTTGGATAGCTGAAATCAAATAACTGGTATAAATTCTTCACATATTTTCATTAATGAAATATTATAACTTTCTATTGTATTTTAAGTAATTTCACCTGTCCACATTCAGAGCCTTATAAGCCTGTTGAATGGTGTCAATCAATTAATGAGGTTACTCCATGCATCCTGCCTACCTTAAGTAAACCATGAGGGAAGAACATATTGTCAATTACACAAACAATCACTCATCTGCCAGTTGATTCTAACACGTGTTTACAGACAATATTCTACAGTTTTTGGAAAACATGCATTTTAAGGTTTTCTTTGACAAATTGCTGTCTGTGTTTGCAGTGATGAGTTCAAGAGAAAGTACCCTGATGTCAAATTGTTAGTGGTAGAAATAACTAGCCTCTTACATCAAGAATTTTCAGTTTTGATGTTGATCTTAATGTACCCAAAAGTAGCTACTATGGCCTTTCAATAGAGTTTGAATATGAGAAACACATCAGCTACTTATGAAGGTATAAAATCCAGTAACTGGATAATCGGTCAATATCGCTTGCACTAACGTTAATTGTACAAAAATATCCGACTTGAAATTAAAGAGAGAATCAGATATAGCGAGCAGGCTAAACAAAAAATTATTCCATTTATAGAATATTTCTGCCCCATGTCATTCCTTGTCATGTCTATTTTCTAAAAATCCCCAAAATGCATACTTTATTCTAGGAAAACTAAAGATTTTTACAATAATACATTATTTTTCTATAAGAATGGTTACCATTCTTATTATTTGGGAGAATTTAAACATTTTTCACCAATTTCTGAACTTTGAATCATTAATAACTTCACCAATTTATAACATATTGTGAATCTTTTTGGAGATATTGTATTTGATATTGTAGGGAATAGATTGGTAGGTCAATCATATAAGTTGCTTGTAATTTTGTCATCCCCTATATATCTGATTCTGCCTTTAATATTGATATGATATAATATAATTCCAATTTACTTAATTTAACTATGTAAGGCTAAGGATTATCTCTTTCTAAAATAGTTTTTTCATATACAAATAAATAGTACTGTATAGAAGTAAAGGTGAAGTTCTCTTAAAAAGAAGTCAAATCCATAAATGTTTTTCCCTCAATTTTATATTCAAATCTATTAGTTAGGAGCACTGGCTACCTACTTGGCCTGAGAAGTCATATTCAAATTGCCGTGGTAATCAACTTAATGTTTCTATTTACCAAATTGTATCTACCATAACAACCTAATTTCTCACATTCTTGAACAAATTGAACTTCTCTGAAGTACTCTAAAGCACTCAATATGCAAGAAATTAGCATGGGCAATAACACTTATATGGCTTGAAAGGAATAATTCTGATAGAGAAATTAACGAAAAAAGTCTATTGGGTTGATTGATTGTCCATAATAGATTTCTGTCCTGTCAAGTTTCAGTTGAAAAAGCAGAGTTTTTATGTATGTAATGTAATATAATATTAACAAGACATTTACATCACAAAATGTCACCATCTGGTTATACTCATAATTGCAACAAAATGTCACCACAAAGTATTTAGTCCCTTAATTTGTTGCAGTGGTACTGTCTAAAATCTGAAGATGTTTTGTTTCTAATCTAACAAAAAAGGCAATTACAAATTATTTAGTCTCTTAATTTGATGCAGTGGTACCCAATATTGTTAAAAAAAGAAATTCATTGTGAGAGATCAATCAAGAAGAACAATATTGTAAAAAACAATCAAATACTACTATGATTCATAATATTTTTGAGAAAACAGACCCAAAAAGTTTCCCAAGTAATTTCAGTTCATTTTTAAGAATACTTTACTTGTTACATTCCCCTTTTAGTAAATATTTGTGCAAAATTTGAGATTTCCCCATTTATTTAATTAGGCATAGACATTTGTATATTTCTATTGAGCATTGCGCTGTATTATCTTGCTAAAAAACTGACGTAAAGCACTAACTATCTCTGTAATATGATCAATGTGGGAGATTTCTTATCATTGAAGCACACTAGAATGACATTTGTGGGGGCAGAATTCAGCCCTGTGAGAAAAACTAACAACATCATCCCTATTCTATTATCAGCAAGGTTTATTATAGTCAAGTATTATTTTTCAAAGACCATGATATAACTTCATTGTAATCTCTCTGAACAATTACAACAACCAGGAGGTGGGTTATTATTTCATTTCGACGTCTGTAGTTTAAAAATGGCCACCATTATAGCCAAATTGTCATCAGAAAGTGTAAAAACAGTAAGCGTATATGTTAAATTTCAACAAAATAGCACACACATACATGTCAATAGCCGCCATTTTTCAAAATGGCCGTCTACATGCCAAAATGTCATAAGACATGCCATGCTTATGAGTATTCACATATCAAATATGAACAAAATCACTCTATAGTAAAAAACATAAAATAACACACATAAAAATGTTGGCCATTTCTCAAAATGGCTGCCTTCTACCAAAAGTGTAATTAGAAAGTGTGCCATGTTTATAGTATTCACATACCAAATATGAACAAAATCGTTCCACTACTTTTCGAGTTATAGTAAAAAACGTTAAAATGGCAGCCATTTTTCAAAATGTCCGGCTTCTACCAAAAGTGTCATTAGACAGTGTGCCATGCTTGTAGTATTCACATACCAAATATGAACAAAATGGCTCCACTACTTTTCGAGTTACAGCAAAAATCGTAAAATAGCTTGTAAAGGCAGCCATTTTTCAAAATGGCTGCCATGTGCTTCTTCGATATCTACATTTCTAGCTTTTTTAATGTCCTATATTTTAGATATTGTACCTAAATCACTGTAAAATCGGCACTAAAATGGCCACCATTTAATGAGCGGCCATTTTGAAAATTGGCTTTCGAGCAGAACTGCTACTCCCATCGGATATATATGTACAAAATCGAATTATTGCCCGGACAGATGGATGGAGGCATTCCCTATATCCCCCCGAACTTCGTCCGATCACGATGGTGGACTGATTTTACCATACAATTCAAAAAGTGAGGAAATGTTCTTGCAATCAATTTAATTCATGTCTCTCTATTCTACTTTAGGATCAGTGTGTCTATGACATGTACTGTACAGTTATCTTTGAAGGGAGCCCCAGTTTCCTAGTGAGTAGGGTGGGGGTGGAGTAGAGAGAATCTACTCTACAAATGAATATCAGATTATGGCATATTGGATAAGTTAGAGGACATCTTTTTAGTTATGTAGGCCTTCTAGTTTTTAAAATGGAATCCAATTTAAAAGATTCTAAAATAGGGTGTATTCCGAACCCCAAAGAATATCCTTAAATGACCTCTAGAAAGTTCAAAATTATATCCATTTTACCTTATTTTTCCATCAATGTGTAGAATCTTGCCTCCATCTAAGGGGTAGTCAACACCTGGGGGAGGAGTGGGAATCTGGAAAAACAGTAAAGATCACATTTTAGTGTAACATCTCTAAAATGTGCTCAAAATTAGTAAATGTATCTTAATTTCTAAATGACTTCAAGGGGATTATATAGTAAAGTGGAGGCGGGAGGTTAGTCAAACTGTAGATCGTAAAAACCTACCCCTATATTTGTCTCCACAACATTTGTGAGCTTTAGTAACACTATGTACTTGGCCGATATTTAATCAAAATATTAACCCAGTAAACAGAATCAACAGACATGATGAAAGCAAGATATTAGACACGATTTGTGTCATGTGTTTTACTCTTGTTGAGTGCCCACTGTAGAAAACCCCTAGAAGTGGAGAATAATTTGATTAGCCTAATCAAGAAAGATAAAAAAAACTCAGAAAATCTAATAATGGTGGCATAATTAATTGGCTCCTTTGATAACCTTGGAACCAAAAAGTGCAAAGTATTAAAAAGTAGATGTACAAGTATATTACATTCTATTAGAACAACGCATTTTTTGCAACATCTCACAACAAAAACTTCATATATTTTGTATGTGTTTCTAATGAATGGTCTTTGTCGAAGATGAATATCTGTATACATGTGTAACTTTATTATTTTTCACCATTTATGAAAATAAGATAGCTAGAATCTTTTGCCCAGGATATGATTTTGAAGATTTACATCAGATAGCACTACACTCTGAAAAAAATATTGGGTAAATTGTCCAAAAATTACATGATGGGATCTCCTTTACATTTTGAATTTTCCTAATGACTGATGTACTCTTAGATGATTTCTTTTTCTTCCTGTGTTTCCCATGAAAATTGTGTTTATTTAAATATAATTGTTCAGTTCAAAAATTTCTAGATTTTATATTCATCAAAACATTGATAGATGGCACTGACCTTTGTGGGGTCCACTTCCTGTAGACCACTTTCTTGTAACTGGGCATCTTGCAGCTGTTTGGCACGATCCATACGAGTCACAAAGCAACATCTCACTAGAAATACAGTGGTATATAATGCAGGGTGGATACAATGGATTAAAATCTCAAACAGGAGAGTTGAAGACTTCAAAGCCAGAAATATTAACTGGTATACAAATGATCATACTAAGTCAACAGAAATTGAAACAGAAAAAATGATTTTTGGAAAATGAGGATACATAATCGTGATTCAAAGTAATAAAAACTGAGAGCAATGAAAACTGATATTATAAATTCATATACGGTACAAATTTTCCAAACCAACTCTATTCTATCCCTTTTAGGTGCTTTAAATCATGAATGAACAAAAGATGACCTTCTATTAATGGGAAATAACAAAATCATGTTTGCCGGAACATCATCTGGCCGGAACTTCTAATGGGTTACCTTATATGACATACACTAATTCAAACACAAAACTATGGAAAAAAAGTAAAGGGTAAAGAGATAAAATGGCACAATGAACAAATAAAATGTCACCGGTGGTACTTTATCTTGAAATCCAAATCAGATTAACAAAGAGTTTAATTAGCGAGGAAAGAAGATACATATGCGAACTTTTCAACAATTTGTAATTGAACATAGAATAATTTTGAGCATGGGAAGTAGTATTGTTTATGAATGACAAAATGATTACCTTTAATGTCTTCTAAGGTGCTCTGGCTTAGTGAACCTGAAAATACACAGATTGCTATTTAATATTATGCATCACTACACACGCAAATTGTATGTAAATGTTCCTGCAAAAAGCTCTTATTTCAAGGATAAATATTTTTCACTTTTGTTGTATCCTATAGGGACAAATTATGCATAGGGAAGCTTAAATCATCCAACGCTCGTATACATTTAAATATACAGGATACAAATCTAATAGTGCTATAATATGTAGGAAAGATATGGTAATCTTTACAAAGCCCGTGAGATAATTATACCAAGACAATACTGTTCTCATGTTCGCTATACATTATGGTAACATACACATATTGTGAACATGGCATTATAAACTCATTAAAGGACATCATATCTCTTGCTCTACTCACAAAATCAATGTAACATATATACAGGTTATAGTGGCTATGACCCCCAAAAGGGAGTATTAGGTGCCACATAATGGTATTTACAATGATTTGAAATATTATAAGAAGTGTACATGTAATTGTGTAAAAAAACAAGTTTTTCAAAACCATAGAATATACTCTGATGAATCCCATAATGTGAGAATGTGAGAGCTGGGAGGTTGGAGATGGGACTATCAAGTCTTTGGGTCATCATACTCTCACATTTAGTAAAATGTATCATAGCAATCTACTCAACCATTCCATCATTTTCATTCTGGAGAGGGCTGGAAAATACTTAATGAATAAAAACAATGAGCACACGCATCTTGAACCTGCAGGCTTGTGATTACAACAGCCACTTGCATCGTTCAAATGCCAGCGCTCAAGCCCTTATGGCCAACTCGACAACCCACAAAGGGTGTTTTGTTAGTCATTCTTACTAGAGGCAGCAAATGTTAATGCTCAAACACATCCATTAGGCTATTTGAAATTCAAACTTAAACATTCAAGTTAGATTCATAGAATCAGAGCTATGCAGGCTAGTGATAATGAATAACTTGTAATATGGATAGAGGAATCGTTTATATTCCTATTAAATAACATTTACTTCGATAACAATGGCTGTATTCCATTAATTAAAAAGTATAAACCAATCCGCAGGTGAACTAGTCGTTATATTTATTGTTTATTCCTCATAATTCAGCACTAAATCAGATGCTAAATTCATTTATTAGGGATAAAGAGAAAAATACATCTACATATGTAGAACTAAGAAGATGTCTATCAGCAACAGATAATTCTGATGGAACATACTGATATACATGTTTGTATATGTGAAACTTGCAAATATCCTCATCAACGAATATACACGTAGCTTTAATATAATTGGTATTATTGCAAAAGATAGGGTCCAGTAAAGCTACCATATCATTAAAACTGGTCCATCATACTAAACCATCAAAACAAAACAACAACCAAATAAATTTGCATTGGCTATTTATTATTCAAACATGACCGTGCTCTATTCGAATTTCTCAACCAATCAGAATGCAGCATAGCCAATATAGAACGTTCTCTAATTCTCTATAGATGCACGACCATGCTCTATTCAATCTGCAATTTGCATTGTTTTGAGTGATGTCACATCTCATCTGCACATCTGGGGCTCTGTCCGGGGATAGCTGTTCTTTTTTACTCCCTCCGTAACTACTGTAACTATTTAACTATGGCTGACTTTAAGTTTATACACCGTATAAAATCTAAAACGGGGAGTAAAAATGAACAGCCCAAACAAATTCTAAAAATTTTCCGGCCGATTTCAGAATCTTGACAGCATGCGTATTCTTCCTTCATGCCCGTTTCACAGACACAGCTTTTACTAATTTTTATGTTTGAATCGGAATAAATAATGATAGGCTTCGGTTCGTGCTCTGTACAACATTCTGTCCAACTCGTGCTGAATTTCACCATATTGAATGGCCTATCATTATTTATTCCTTAACCATATAAGTTCATATATACAAACTCCAAATACACAAAGACCCTTTGGGCAGCACCTCTGAGGCGCCCCTGATCATAATCCTGGCATATAAAGCCATATATCAATGTTCCATTATCAACTCTTAAGTAGATATCCCCCAGAGGTAAAACGTTAATATCAAATATTCCTACAAAACTTAACAATAGTTCAATTTTGATCCTCAAAGCTTCAATCTTGATTCCTCAGAGGTAAAATGTTAATACTAAATATTCTTTATCTACAATTTAGGATACACATACATGTATATATGAGAAATAATATAATGAAAAGATGTCTAGACTTTTTGGATGCTATATGAATTCATGCACCTTAATGGTAATGAGATAAATTTACATATTATGTTCAAAGACCATATAACATTTTTGCCCCATTCTGTTTGAAGACCTGCAAACATGGTGTATATTTAAATTGTCCCATGACTAAGAATGGTCTTAACAATGTTTCTCTATTGTTTGTTGATTCTGTTCAGGATGTAACTTCATTTGTGATTTATAGGATTTGCTTATTAAATAATAAAAATATTTATTCAATTATGCATGGTATTGGAGGTCCAATGCATTTTAATAAGATCTGTCTGCATCAAGCAGCTTCCTGTGTGGTATCATTATGCATAATGTGGCATAAAAAATAAAGAGGCAGATGCTGACAGCAAGACAGTATTTTTCATCATTTTTGAGTTCACTAAATAATTACCTTACATCAACACAAAAGTCAATGTGACTTATCTATACAAAAATCAAATACCTAGAAAAACCGCAACTCCACGGAGTAGGAAATCCCTTCGAACAAAACATGTTTTGATAAATAGCGGCCATATAAAATTAGAGCCAAATCCATCCACTGGAATTTGAATTATCAAAGATTATGTTTTTGATTATGCCATTTTGAAATTCAGCTGTCATCTTTAGATTTCTACTTTAGCAGAGCTCCTATGTCCCAAGGCATCAGGATATACAATTTATATTAATCCTACTTGAGTTAAATTTCGATAAATAGCAACCACCTTGAAAATTTCTTCTCAAGCAGAGCTCCTTTATCTCTAGGCATCAGTATATAAAATTTGAAGTAAATTCGTCCAATGGTATTTGAGTTATCAATAATTACCTTTTTTATGAAATATGGCAGCCATTTTGAAATTCAGCTGAGGCCTTTGAAATTTCTTCTGAAGCAGATCTTGTTTTCCCTAAACATCAGCATATAAAACTGGAACCAAATCTATCAACTGGTATTTGAGTTATCAATGATTACATTTTTTTACAAAAATGGTGGCCATTTTGAAATTCAATGGCCATTTTGAAAATGTCTTCTTGAGCAGAACTTCTTTGTCTCTAGGCATCAGCATATACAATTTGAACCAAATCCATCGACTGGTATTTGAGTTATCGAAGGTTACGTTCTTTTATGTAAAATGGTAGACATTTTGAAATTTAGCTGCCATCTTGAAAATCCCTTCTCGAGCTCCTATGTCCCTAGGCATCAGCATGTAAAATTTGAACCAAATCCATTCAATGGTATTTGAGTTATCAAAGATGTTACGAAAAATGGCTGCCATTTTGAAATATGGTGGCCGTCTTGAAAATGTCTTTGAGTTATGGCCAAACTGCCCTAATTCACGTCACCATACTAGTCAATGGGCAAAAGGGCAAACGCCTGACTTTTTATCTCGAGTTATGGATTTATGTGGCCTCACTGGCCTATCTGAGGTTCCAAAGCTATGTCTAAGCTACATTTTGACACTAAACTCAATAGGGGCCAAACATATACTTTTTGAAATAATTGGTCAATTGTGACACTACCCCCTCTCTCTGCCGACAGAAATTGAAATTCACAAAAATGAAGGCAAAATTAATTTTCAGAAGAAATGGCATGTTGACATTGCAAAAAGATGACAACTGTGCAAGGCTCCTTTGTACCCAGGCAACAGAATATAAAATTTGAACTAAATCCATCCACTAGTATTTGAGTTATCAAAGATTATATTTTTTCTTTCTCGAGCAGAGGTCCTACACCCATAAGGCATAAGCCTATAAAATTTGAATGAAATGTGTCAACCAGTATTTGAGTTATTGCAACACGAATTGGACACACGAATGGACGGATGGACGAACGGCTGGGCGGCTTTTCTATATCTCCCTCGAATTTCGTTCGGTTGGATAAAAATAAGATGTCACATGTATACCGTCAAAAGGAAATATGCAGTTACTCATGTGTTTTCATCATTAATATTGGCTCTTTTATTGACTAGGAGCGACATTTAAAGTACTCTAAAATAGATGTTGGGTTTTTGTTATTCAAGGAATATAACGCATTACATCAAATAATAAAAAACAACACGGTGAACACAAATTAGATGGCATACCATTAAATAAATAAAACATAACCTATGTTCATCTTTATTTTTCTTATTTATTGAAGAATCAGGTATCTACATAGTTTTGCATTTTCATGTACCAATTACCTTCAATAAAACATTTTGGTATGTAATGGATCCCAGCATATTTCTGTATATGTTGTCAATGCCACATTTGCTGACTTATGTATGTTTTAAAAAATCTAATATGGGTATGTATTTTCTACAGGCTATAACCATGGGATTTCAATTGAAAGCCCATGCTATAACCAAGTATCTGCCAGTATGTCAGTATGATGCCTAACATGTTTTATATCCCTTCCAATATATTATAGATAGAGGCAGCTTTAAACAAAAATATAGGGGTATATGATGAATAATGTTTTTCAACTAATACCATCATAATATTCATCTAAGTTTCTTAATACAAAAGTATATTTATCCTCCATTGACTGTTCAAAGAAATTAAATAAACATTAACTTGTAAAGACAATCAGAGGTATTTGAAGATTTGGCCTTTGTACCAATTTGCTAATCTGATGTGAATATTCGTTTAGGAACAATCAATGAAGGGTTAACTAACAAATATTATACAAGGTGACATTGACTGACAAGTGTTTCCTGAACAGAATATACATCCATCTACCCTGCGTGCAGAGTCTAGTTAAACTACACTCTGCCTAGTAGAGACCATATTACAATTTAGTAGCCCCGCCCCCACGATCACTTTTGACCTACGCGCTGACCTTTCTTCCACCAATTAGCGAAGCATACGCCAAATGCGTTCTAATTAAATATGCGCATGTCATTGGTCAATTCCGGGCTCAACGATGACGTCAGAAGGAATGACCATATATAGAACGTCGGTCAAATTTGGCCGACGAACACTGATTGGCGCGGTGAGTTCACAGGTTTATTTTAGTTTGAAAGAGTGAAGACGAAGCTCTCTTTTAAGAAGTGAAGTCAAACGAATGCAAAGGGTAACATCCATCAGAATTCTTCTACAACAGCGAACAAAGAAATTCAATTTGAACTCATTCAGATTTTTTTGCATCACAGATTATGAAAAATTAATATAAAATGCACCTGACACATTGATTGCTGGTTACTGGCTGCATGCAACTAGTAGTACTTATTCTCAGTTTGTTCTTCATTATGATCAGAGTATTTGTATATATAAATGATAGACAAGAAAATAGTCATATTGGTTCAATTCAAATCATAATGTCAAAAATTACAATGAAAATAATTTTTTATTAAGATATATTTATTGCTTCATAAAAAGATCATAATATAAATCCCTTCAGTCGCCCGAAGGCATTAT
Source organism: Owenia fusiformis (assembly GCA_903813345.2). Lineage (NCBI taxonomy): Eukaryota > Metazoa > Annelida > Polychaeta > Sabellida > Oweniidae > Owenia > Owenia fusiformis. Next base: position 1,824,240 of record CAIIXF020000008.1, read on the forward strand.
ACAATCTCTTTTTACAGGATTTCTGATGTAATATATATATATATATATAGAAAAATCATGATAATAAATCAATCAACTGGTCAATGGATGAATAAATGCAAGAGGCTCATATGTCTTAAACTCACGACCTCATGGTTACAGCGACAGCGCCTATCCAAGCATGCTCTAGACCACTCGATCAACTGAACAACCCCAAAAAAGGTTGTTTCGTCAGCGAATCTGACTAGAGGGAACAGGTGTAATGCTCAAACACACCAGAGGTAACATTCACACACAATTAGTTCGACTGTCCTTCAGAACCAAGAGCCTGTTACTAACTCTAGAACTGAAAGCTCTGACAGTGATCACGAATGAATAAACCCAAACGCACACATCTCAAACTCACAACCTCATGCATGGTTATGGCTGGTTGGAAAAAATAAACCAATCAAAAAATCCTGTAAAAGAGTGACTATTTTTCTTTGTAATTTGTGATGTTACAATTTGCTATGCAGTACTGGTACAGTGCAAGCAAAATATCAACATATCTTAGCTGTATTTTTAGGATGGAAAGTGGATACACATTTGCATGTTTTAGCTATAAGGTTTTAGAGCAAAATTGGCTTTATTCATTGAACAAACCTGTAACGGATCATACATTTGCCATTTATCATAACTTTAATGAATTATGACGAAGGTAAACTAATTTGATTCAATATTTTCATCTTACTTTCTGTACCTGCTCAGTGTCAGTGGAGTATTTTGTTTTATCCAATATTTTGACATGTTTCAGATACATAAAACAGGTTTGTAAAAACCTATATTTTCAACAGTGGGCAGATATGGCTTTACATCCCGGCTGAGTGAGAAGATATATTATATATGCCCACTACGTCTTAACTGCTGTTCACATGTTGAAGCATTTTTGTACCTTTTGCATAATGACATTAATTGGTGGCATGCTATGTAATATCTGAGCATAGGTGACAGTCTTACCAATGTGAAACCAATTAAAGCAAGAAAACAAGAGCAACCTCTGTAAAAATGGATGAACTTATAAAAAGGAAAAGACTGCAAAGTACATACATTAGAGATTCAAAAGTCACATCAACTGAACTATTCTTGTCAACCATATAATCTATTAAGGCTGGATAACAAATTGCTATACGGTTGTATCTGTCACAGACAGATTATGTCAAGAGATCGACTTGACATTGGAAAGTGATTTAGGCCATCGGAATTGTTTTATTTTGAAAATTAAGCATGTTTAGAAAACAATTCTCAAACAACTTTAAATGAGTCATGACAAATTATATTCATATGGTTAAAAAATATTTTATCAAGGGGGGGGGCTTTAATGATGTGTTAGACCTTTTAAAAAGTGTTCAAAAAATGAGGCATTTATTTCATAAAGGTACATTTATGATTTAATTTATGGTGAGGAACATATGATGAGCTATATACATCTCAAACTATGTCAGTTAGTCAAGAGTATCTCTAATAATGTACCTCCATTCTCAACAATAAGTTATACTAAAAGCTCAGTCCTTTGTCCTTATACTTTGTGGAGACATAACTGGTGTTTAACATTTGCACTTTATCTTTCTCTCCTCCACTCTTTTTAAATAATTCACATTAATCGTACAAGTGAGTTGTTAGGCAGCAATCAAACTAGCGAGAAGCCATATTAACTGATAAAAAGCATTACTGACGAAGTGAAAAGCATTTCCCATATCTTCAAAATTATGATTAATATTACATGTTCTGCTAAACAAAGACAAATGTTAACACTATTAGCAAATTAAACAATCAATAATAATGGCACTTTATGTCAAGATACTGTGTCATTTTAGGAAACTTTATTATTTATTTAGGATCAATGTGACACAACTTGGGTCATAATATTGATTTCATCAGACGAGATGATAGTGATAAGCATGAATGTTTGACAAAATAAACATTTACATGCATATAAACTATCAATCAAACTGAATTATGGCAATATTGAAGAGAGTCCTTAATAAGATAATGGGAAATTAATGTCAGACTACAGCACATGAATACAATTATTTAAAGAAACACAATCAGGATTGATGAATGGATGTTTTGTTTTAAATTGATCAAATGGCATTTCATTGAAGATGATAGATTTTTCAGTGATATGGATGTGTTTTCATTATGTTTTAAGTACATGCAGTTGATTCAAAAGTCAAAAAGCATTTCATATATATTAAATACTAACACATTGGATTTAAGGCAGATATAATGACATATCCTATTTGATGTCTCGCTTCACTGATTACATGTAGATGTTACAAAATAAAAGGGTGATTTTGATTAAACAATTATTTCTTTGAAGGTTGGTGCTTGTCAATAATACTTGTTTTTACAACCAAGGCACACAGGACCCATGACACCAGGAAAGCAAACATCAAGACAGCAGGACAAAAGTGAAATTTACCCATAACTGATATACACATTTTATAAAGTAGGTTACTTTTTGGTATGGCAAAATACCAAAGTCAAAAAATAAACTGTCAAGTTTTCTTTGTATTTTTATGAAAAATAGCTGTGTGTTTTATGGATTGTGCGTCAGTTTTGCAGATGGATGTTGACTCTTGATACATATATGAACTTCGAGATTACATTTTGTCTATCCCACATTATTTGAGACCTTGTATGAATACTAGCATCTGCAACTATTTTTGATGTTATTAGTGTTGGTTATCAATTTATATTTATTCTTTAACATGTGCCGTAATATTAAATTGTCGTTTGGCATAATTGGGGTTTGTTCTTCTTATGACTGGTGTGCATTTAGAAGTTTCTCTTGTTGGATTCCTAACAATTATTGTTGTTCCCCTTTGACACTTGTGTGTACACATATTTTGGTTCCATAACAGACAAATCTTCTGAAGCAACCCTGCTATTTACAAATATGAATAAAAATAATTCAATATAAGCTGACAATTATATTGTTGTTTTTAAAGAACATGTGAATCTAATCAAGATTCTGCTAGCAGGATTCAATAAGGCTTTAGAAGACAGATTAAGAATGTCATATGTATTGACATATGACATCGTTTTTGTCAACAAAAATTAATACTCCATCAAAACCTAATGCATATCTGTCAATATTTACAGAATGAAATATATGATCCACAAATCTGATATTTTCAAGAAGATGTTTATATTTATCAAAGAAAGACACCATACTTTTTACTCATTGACGTAGCAGTCTTTCTCATTGGGGTCGTTTTCTCTAGTGCTATGTATGCAATGAGATTCGATCTCTGGGCTGATTTTTTATGTTAATAATAAGTCAGTAATTACTTGAAGTTAATTGTTTTATTCCCAAAACTAGGCAATCAGAAAAATCATATAAAAAAGTGAACAATGGAAATCATAATTATACAGAGGATATCCTATGTTTTATGAGTGATATGATTTTTATCCATGAATTGATATGAAATCTGCACAATATAGCATGGTGTAGCTCATATCATGAGTTAAAGCGTGCTTGTTATGTTCCTGTCATGATCCAACTAATTGGCTATTTTTACTATCAGCTTCATTTGAGCCAAGTAGCAAAATCCATTAACCATTGATACATATATTTTAGTTTAAAAGCCTATTTGATGGGCTGATGAAATATTGCCAAAAATACAATTTTTCCCCAAGTTACAAAAGTTCCTTTTTACAGATTTTAAATGTCTGTTAATTGTTTTGTTGCAGTTGTCAGCATTTTGCAAAGATTGATAAACCCTGAATGACATTGGAATAATTATCAGAAATCTACTTGGGCATAATCTTTCTAACTTAATGAATGCCATGCAAAAGCTGAATAAACCATAAGATGATCAGAAATGGCAAATAATGTGTTTATACAAAGATATGAAACTAATAACAAGACAGGATGACATGAGAACATAAATCTGGTAAATTCTAAATGGTAAAAGAACAGACTGCTGTAGGTAGTAAATCTGATGATCTATATCTCAAACACTGGTTGATATTTCATGCTGGCCTGAAGTTTCAGTTGTTCAGCTCTTAAACCTCTCCATAATCTTCTCCATTTTAATGAATACTCTCACATAATCCTTAAATAGACCACATCTGAGTATTTGTCTTTAGGACCTTTATCTGGTCTCTCAATGTAAGCAAATGCAATATTTGGTTCTTTTGTGGCGTCGCATTAAGGCTAGTGTAAGAAATATTCCTGTTCATCGATGTCATGTTTTTCTGATGTGTTGTTTGTCAAATCTATTGAATCTTTAATGCAATCTTGCCTGGCAGGTTCTGAAAACAAAATGATGACCATTATTATTTTATTGTTAAAGTACACGCAATGGGGAAATAAAGCTATTATAAAACTATTGTAAAAGTGAAAGTTACTCTGCATATTCCCAGGGGATCTCAGATTACAAATAAATAGGTTTATTTATGGTTGCAAAGTGATGATAACAATATAATAAATTGAATAATGACTTACTGTTTGGTAATAATCTAGGTTGTTTGTTCAAATGTCTCCCAAAGGATCTGTCACTGATGGCATGTCTGTACCAATACCATTATAATTATTTCACAAGATTGTCCACGTGTCTGATTTTGTTTGTTTGCTCACTTAGTCTCCTAAATGTATTTTCCCAATGACAGTTTTTGCATATTGAGTTATTTGGAATTGTCGTTGTCGGGTTTCATAACTACTTAGGTGGGTCAAAAAGTTTTGCAGTTGATGCCATAACTTCAAGGAAAATAGGAATTTTGCAATGAAACTTAGTACACATATATGTTATATATTTATATATTATATGGTAAAATTTGGGACCTTAATTTTGATTGGTTCTTGAGATATGGTTGCTATGGTAACCAGAGTGGTGGGTACCATGTTCAACCCGAAATTATGTTTTTCCAAATAGTTTTCTTGATTGAGAGATGAAATAAGGAACACTTGTGTGTTTTGAAAGCATTTATTATGTGTTCACTTTTATTTACATAAATAAAACACATTCCATATTGACATATATGGCAAAATCTAATATAGGTACTTATTTCATAAAATGCATTGGGAAACTTTTCAAGAGACTCAATTGAGAAGCACTACTCCCCGAATTTCTTAACATTATAGTATAATACAGGTCATTAACGAAGAGAATCCAAAAATAAATTAGGTCCACCAGTTTAATTTGGGAATTGGCAGGTTTATATTTTGTCCATGAAATCACTGCCTTATGATCAATTGTATTGTTTTGAAAAGGAGATCTAGTTTGCAGAATCTGGATCCGTTCTTATGAACAATCTTTGTTTTTGTCTAATTTCATCAACATATCTGCCAACATGCCAAAGGCATCTTCACAAAGTCAGACAGGTGTATCTTCATGTTATAGAACATGTACACCACCCAATTTGGACGACTGTATCTCTTGTAAACCCATTTTAAGTAAACAAAATGAGAATCAAAATTGATCTTTATTACATTTATCACTTATTTAATTACTTTTTTACAGGAGTTTATTAACTGATTAAACAACAGATATATTGGAAAGTAAGAGATGCAAGGGATCCACATCCAGTGCATCATGACATCCAGCAGTATAGCCTTTAAAGAAACAATAAAGATTGACGATTCATAATAGAAAGATATTGCATGTAAACATGTTATACTGATTAAATGAATAGAACAGTCATTCTAACCAAGTAAGCCTAAAGACAGTGAAAATCCCAAAAAGTGGCAATGGAGGAAATGAATCTATTATTTTTCAGTTAGAACTACAATGTGAATGCAAAATAGGTATTTTCTCCTATATCAATCAATTAGAGAACCACTTGTTGGTACATTTTAGTTTTCTAAGATCAACATAAATCATCTTCACCTCATATATGGTGAAATGAAGCATGATGACACAACAAATGATGACCTGTTTCATCAAGATAATGAAGGAATTCTAGAGGAATGACATCAAAGCACTAATACTTAACCTAAATGGTGAAATCAAGTGAAATGACAAAGTGTGATTATCACACCAGTAGCCTTTATTAGTGTCACATCGGTGATTTCTCAACTATGTGAAGTTCCTTATTCAGTTCAGAACTGCACGGACCAATAGGTTCATAAATGTCACTACAATACCCTTTTACTTAGGAAATCATTAATTTCTAATTTTTCATTAGAAATATACTTGTACAATATACTAGAGGTCAAAGGGATTCAACATTTTCAATTTGGTTTGGTTTTTGATTCCCTTTTTGGATAATTAAATCTTGGTTCTTTCACACTATTATATTCTGTTATGATGAAGAATATAAAACAAAATTAGCCAGTATGATCACTCTATTTTGCACTTTTTTCATCTATATCCTAGACACTGTAATATTGTCATCTGATCACTTGCTGCAGGTTATCACTAGATACTCTCATTAATACATCTCTTGTTACAAATTAAAAGTCAACATTATTATCAAAATTGAACATTATTAAAAATGAATAGTTACTTCCATGCAAAAGAATCAAATTTAATTTAGAATTATTTGATGTTGACGGTATGATTTAAAATTCATCATCAGAGATTTTTACGAATGGTAATTTTTCCTCAAAAAAATATGTTCTGTTAAAGTGATTTTTCCTAACCAAATGAACTATTGCTCCAAAGTTACGGTAAACCTAGAATATACCCAAATTACATTGTACCTCTATCAATTTCATGTGATTCGTCATGTATTTTACTTTTTGGTACATCAGTAATAAGAAATGCGAAATGTGATGTGAAATGAAATTAAAAAACCCACATCATCCATCAGCTCTGAGAGAAAAAAGAGGTAACAGTGATGGTAAACAACATAGACTATCAACAAGAATTTATGGTAAAGATATTGATGAAAATAGCCACAACAGAAAAATCACATTAGTGCAGTGTGGATGATGACCATTTCCAAACAAAAATCCATACCATTTCCAAAGAACAGTATTAAGTTGAACATCATGGTAGATCACATACCATTTCCAAAGAACAGTATTAAGTTGAACATCGTAGTAGATCACATACCATTTCCAAACAACAGTATTAAGTTGAACATCATGGTAGATCACATACCATTTCCAAAGAACAGTATTAAGTTGAACATCGTAGTAGATCACATACCATTTCCAAAGAACAGTATTAAGTTGAACATCGTAGTAGATCACATATCATTTCCAAACAACAGTATTAAGTTAAACATCGTGGTAGATCACATACCATTTCCAAACAACAGTATTAAGTTGAACATCATGGTAAATAACATACCATTTCCAAAGAACAGTATTAAGTTGAACATCGCGGTAGATCACATACCATTTCCAAAGAACAGTATTAAGTTGAACATTGTGGTAGATCACATACCATTTCCAAAGAACAGTATTAAGTTGAACATCGTGGTAGATCACATACCATTTTCATAGAACAGTATTAAGTTGAACATTGTGGTAGATAACATACCATTTCCAAAGAACAGTAATAAGTTGAACATCGTGGTAGATCACATACCATTTCCAAAGAACAGTATTAAGTTGAACATCGTGGTAGATCACATACCATTTCCAAAGAACAGTATTAAGTTGAACATCATGGTAGATCACATACCACTTCCAAACAACAGTATTAAGTTGAACATCGTGGCAGATCACATACCATTTCCATAGAACAGTATTAAGTTGAACATCGTGGTAGATAACATACCATTTCCAAAGAACAGTATTAAGTTGAACATCGTGGTAGATCACATACCATTTCCATAGAACAGTATTAAGTTGAACATTGTGGTAGATCACATACCATTTCCAAAAGAACAGTATTAAGTTAAACATCGTGGTAGATCACATACGATTTCTAAACATCAGTATTAAGTTGAACATCGTGGCAGTATTAAAATGAACACTGTACATAATGACAGACCATTTCCAAACAACAGTATTTATTTAAACATTTTGGATAATGACACATGTCTCCCATATTTTGCAAAATTGCTCCACTACTTTTCGAGTAAAAGTAAAATATAAATATTGATCATTGCACCAATGGTATTTTAGTTATTTCCCAGACAGGTAGTAAGGATGGATGGACAGAGACATTCTCTATATCCCCAAACTTCGTTTGATGGGATAAATATTATGGCAACACCAAAAAAAGGTACAAACAATAACAAAGTGTAAGAATAGACTTGCACTTAAACATGTTAAATAGTTTTCAATGAAAGATTTTATCCTTGTGGTGTTTTATGGGGATATAAAATAAAGTTGGTGTGATAGATTAACAGTTCTAGGTTGATTCGAGATAAAAATTGTCAGATTAAAGTTAAGAACTTACTGAAGAAAGTATTTATTGTTTGTACACGTAATTTAGGTACATACAACATGTTGTCTCTGAATCTACATGTATACATTAAAATTCCATATTTCATTAAACTTTTACAGGACTCGATTTTAGGACAAATGCTGTGTGTTCTATAGAAAAATTCAATTCAATTTTTATTTCTGGAGAGAGGATGTAAAAAAGTATTCTCTTGAATTCTCCAATCTTATTCTATTTTTGGGGTTGAATTTCTCCATCTTATTCAATTTTTAGATGTTGACTTTCACCATCTTATTCTATTTTTAGGGGTTGAATTTCTCCATTTTATTCTATTTTCAGATGTTGACTTTCCCCATCTTACTTGTAAAAAACTAGAAAAACACAGAGTTCCAAATCTCACTGATGAAACAATATTTTGAAGTTTCAGTAGTATAGCATTATTGCCTCCTTTTATTGGCCATTTTGAATTCAAGAGCCATCTTCCTTCTTGAGTATTCCTACGTCCCTAAGGCATCACCAAATCTGTCACAAGCAGAACAATATCGTTTCCATATTCTTTCTTTGTGCAGTCAATGAAAATAATGCATTTAGATGGTCAAATATGGCACATTACTACAGTATATTTACTTTTTTGTTTTGAGAAACTTTACCAATATCAGCTTCATCAATCTGTTATTTTATAAAACAACACAATAATATCTTATTTTTTCAAAACATCAGAGACTAGGTAATTAATAATTTTGTATTTTGTACTTTTATGTAAAAACAAGATTTTATTATTGCCATTCTAATAATATTAATACATTGCCCTATACCTATAAAAGAACTCACTTAGATTTAAGAGGATTCATGTGTGTTTAAGGGTTACCAGAACCTCATTGATGAGGAAAAAAGGTGAGAACATGGATGTAGAGGCTTTTCAGGTGGTTCATTACTGGAGGCAGGTAGTTATGTGGCTAATAGTGAGAAAGTAATCAAAAGGAATGCCTAAAGTTGCAAAATGCTCAGAATAGGGGCAATTAACTGTCATCAAATTGACTTCATCTCCAGGAACGAGAAGTCACATAATCCCAATCCTGGGCGTAATTTTGATTGATCTTAATACTTATGATTGGTGGGAACCTTGACATAATGAATTAAAAGTGATTCAATCTCAAGCCTCATCTTGATCTAAATAGATGAATATATTTTTGGATGAATCCAATCGGATTTGTCAAATACTTTGGGGTCTTCAAGCAATCCTTTGGTCATAAGACCCAATGAATTCACCGAAAAATTTACGGATGGGTAATTTTAAAAAAACTACACTTTAAAATTATAGGCCCATTTAACAGATCATCCATGATCAATGAAACATCAAATTTGAAATTTATTGACTTCTGTTCGATGGTGGGTTTGAAGATATATTAGCTTTGAACACAGTTGAAAAACATTTTTCTGATTTTTCGACAATCCACTCTCAAATATGGCCAATTCTCAAATTTTCTTTTGGAAACTTATAAATGCTTTGGAAATTCTGTGGCCTTCTTGAATATTTCTTCTTGAGCAGAGGTCCTATGTCTCGATGGTATCAACATTTTTTTTATTACATTTATGTATGGATGTTTCAAATATCATTGATAAATTTTGTTTGCAAATGTCCTGTCATGTGGACAATTCAGCAAGATTAAAAGTGTGCTGCTTTGAAATCTTCACTAGAAATCTTAGAGTGGGACAAGTGGAATGATTTTGTAGTAGTGGCCTATCTGTTGGGAGATGACTGGATTCAGTGGATCTTCATTGTGGTGTGTTATTACAAATAATACTCTCTTGCATAATATAAAGTAGTATAATAAAGTAAGTAATATAAAGCAGATATTGCATGTCCAGCGTGACACAAAAATGCGCTCCTTAGAAGCATGGACACTGCCATTGTGTCATTTCAATACTTTAAGGTATTTTATTGCAAATGTCACATTTTTGTGTCTTATTAGAATGTGTATCCCCATCCTATAAATATACAAGGACAAATGAAGGTAGTGAATGTCCAAAAATTTGTGATTATTTATAAAATGCATAAGTGTGCCATATATCATCTGATGAATACTGAACTTGATAAGCGAATCTGTAGTACAAAAGCATGTCTTCAAACGAGGAGATCATTTGTTTGGAGATATTATGAACACCACTGACATGCTTAATGTGTAAATGACTATACATACTTGTACATAGGTGGGTAGGGTATTTACATTTCAATATTCAACTGACCTTTTTATCAACTCCAATGAGGTATATACTTCTACACTGCATTCAAAGTGAGTACAATTAAAGTCAATGATAGATCATCTGAAGAAATAATGATCCCTCTGGAATGATAAAAGTAATGATTGAAATGGTAATGACTTCAAATGATATTTTGTCTAATGAGGAAACACAAGGTAGCAATTTCAAAGATCAAGGATTAGATGAGGCTATAAAATGAAATTACTTTTTGATACAGACTAAACAATTAATTAAGGTTATGTCTGACCATTGTAAAAATGGGCAATGGGACCTGTGGTGGAGTCCTCAGAGAAGAATGGTCCTTTCTCTCTTGGACCATAAATATGCCTCAAAAGGATATGAGTTGAAAGATGTGGATGTTCTCTGATCACTCTGCCAAAGTTTCACACCGACACAGACTTAGTTATAGTAAATGGTTCTATCTATTGCCATAATAGACTTAGCCTGGATGGTTCATTATATACATCAATGAACATGTTATTTACAGCAGGAATGGAACTTTATCCAGTTTTTACTTAGAACGGAGCTGTAGGATTGAATCATCATGTCAACAACCTAAATTGAACAAAATATTAACATACTTAGGTGGTTCAAAAAGTTTTGCAGTTGATGCCATAACTTCAAGGAAAATAGGACTTTTACAATGAAACTTGGTACACATATGTGTTATACATTTATACATTATATGTTAAAATTTTGGACCTCAATTTTGATTGGTTCTTGAGATATGGTTGCTATGGTAACCAGAATGGTGGGTACCATGTTCAACCCGAAATTACGTTTTTCCAAATAGTTTTCTTGCTTGAAATCTTTTTGTAAAGTGGCAGTTAGCAGGTGTAAGTGTCTTTTGGAAAAGATAAAAGTTCTTATAGAGCAGGACAGACATATTTCATTAGAGGAAATAAGTCATTTACTGGATATATCTAAGGGGCCATACAATTGTCACAAAGATCTTGAAAAAGCGGTATGTTGCAGCAAAGTGGGTTCCAAAGTTCCTCACAGCGGAGCAAAAGGAAGCGCGTCTTGCAGCATCTAGGCAATTTCTGGATACGTTTTGGCATCATTTCCAAATGCTCCCTGAACCAGTTCATAAGTCTCTTGCAAAGTCTTGCCATTTTGAACCATGCACTGTACATCAGATTTCTATGTTTCCATTTCATCAATTTGGTTGGTGTGGAAACATCTACCATTTTCAAAATTTCCTCACTTTTCCATCTCAATTTTACAACTGGGTTTTGGACAGTATACATCACAAAGGAACTTATCGTATCACTTGTCTATTGTGATGTCATAGAGACAATTAGAAAAATTGAAGAATTTGAAGAAAAATAGCCACCCGAAGACACTTACACCTGCTAATTGCCATTTTACAAAGAGTTTATTCAAGCAAGAAAACTATTTGGAAAAATGTAATTTCGGGTTGAACATGGTACCCACCACTCTGGTTGAAATTTCTTAATCATCAAATATTTCTAAATGCATTTCAAAAAAGATTATCTTTTTAACACCAATGCAAAGATTGAACAAAAGACACACTATTTCAATAATAAAATGCCATATTTAATGGGCCACTTCAATGTTTTAGCATATCAAAAATATTTTGAAACATTAGTGATGTCACTAAGGTACCAAAAACTTTTTGAAAAAAATTGAATTTTTTTTTTCGATGTCAATCTTTTCTAAATATGTTAGACTTCATAAAAAACCAATGTCGATTGTCTAACCAGGTTAAAAGAAAGAATAAATTATGTTTTAGATATCATTGTACCATTGGTTTCTATGAGAACTAAAATTTTGAAATGCATTTTTCTCAGAACCATTTTCATGCACTGATAAGTTCATTTCTCGCTTATTTATGAACCGATTTTCTTAATATTTTCGGCAAAAAACATGGAAGGATGATAGCTATACATTGGTATGAATTGTGGCTAATTAGAAGATATGAGTGACCTCTAAAATTTGGTTTTAAATAAATTCACAAATTTTGGAACAAAAAGTCTATCAAAAAACACTTTTTGAAATTTAAAAAAAAAGTTTCACATATCAGACTTTGATAACATTGGGTAAGACTACAATATAAGCCAAAGTGGTTTAAACTTTATATGGGGCCTTTAAGTAAATACACTTGTAGTTGTTTTTACATGATATTTTCCCAAAAGCATAAACAAATTAAGACTATGCAAAGATAAAATCATCATAATATTATCGGGCAGTGAACATTTAGGAGTAAAATGAAAAATGTAATTACTTAAAGAGATAATCTGTCACCTTGGGGTTAAAATTTAAACCAAGGAAATTTTCTCTGCATAAAAAATAGATTTATTGATTTCTTCCAAAATAAGTAAGATTTGTCGCAAATTCCACAGTAAGTTTGATTGTATAGAACCCAATTGGCACAATTAAGTCAGTCTTTTATGAGCTACCAAAATGTTCAGACAAATTGAAAATTCGATCAGCTGATGCTACCATACAATTAACAAAAGAAACAGGCACATTGTATCTGGCAGTAGTTGACAAAAATACAAAAGAAATCTTGATTGTGTTCCTAATAAAACAATGTCTCTCTCAAACCATTTATACAATGATAGATATACACATGTCATGACTTGTCTCTATTGCCAACAAAAAAGTAATATATTGCAACTTTTAAATACCAGCTTACATCACTTTCTACAAATCTGATCAATACATTGGTGTTTGGCCTTGGATGTAATCATTTCAAACTGGACGGGCGTCCTGTAAGATACAATAATGAATGATTTAATCTAGGGATAAGTTTATAGGACAATACAAGGGGTTTTATTGGCACATTTTCTGGAGCATTAAGATTTGCTATTACAGAATAAATGCCAATCGGGACATCAATGTTGTACTTGGATTGAATTTAGTATCATCTGACAAAAACCATGATGACTTGACATTAATTTTTATCATGACAAAGTAAAGTGCACCTAAAAAGCCTCCATTATCTTAAACTATTGACCACAAAGATAATAGCATATAAATCATGGATATGGTGTGGAGAATTTGCTAATTTTTTAACAGATTTAAGGGCATTCAAGAAGTATGCAGCTTGTATTACAATAATCTTGGATTTACAATGTGAAAACTAGCACATATTTCAGAGATAAAGCTAAAAGCAAATCCCTATAAAATTTGAAATAAAATACCTGAGGTATATATGATTCTATCAAATCATTTGTAAGTGATGTTATGAGATTTGTTTTTTTAAATAATTTAGATGATAAAATAATCTGATTTAACACTCCTGAAGGCATACGTCTGTAACTATAATTCTGAATTTTGATTGGCTGACTCTGAGTAAGGCTGAGTAAGGATTATATCAATTCAAATTTTCCTATTTAAAGAGTTCATGAAGCAAAACCAACCAATTGAGAAGAGTAGTAAAATGTCTAAGATAATAGCTTTTAATCCTGACAGCGTTAAAACCCCAGAGACACACTCATGTCAATGCTGTTATTTAAAGCAGATATTTAGTGTACTACTTTCTGCACTTTCCCTTACATTCAACCTGATGTGTCAGTAAATTCTATTACACATACAAAATGATTTAGCTGATTCAAAACATGCTTCAGAACAATATAAAGAGATTCCTGGAAGTTAAAATCAGACATCCACTTCAAAAATGTCTGGATAAATATTTTTTAGTGCAGATTTATTATTGTTAAGTTGTTCTGAATTGCAGAGGTCTGGTTTATTTCAACTGTTTAATTTTTGTTGATTGATAAAGTGTTGCCCTTGAAACTCAATTATCTTATTTACAACAATTGTTACATCATTATACAATATGTCTCCGATTACTAATTTATTGATATGGTTCACCCTGAGTACTATAAACAGTTGGATAGGTTTTTATAAGTCAGATAACTTTGTTAATTCATGGATACTGATTCTTTTATTTTCCAATTTCTACTTTTCTGTTTTTCTTTTTTTAGAATTTCTAAATACGATCATATTTTTATATCGTTATTCAATTGACGTTTCACTTTACAATACATATATAACTTATAATTAAGGATTTAAGCCCTGGACTTGGTGCAATGTGCAATGGTCATTCCTTGAAAGTGTTGCTTACCAAAATTTGCATGAGATTGGCTGAAATTCGACACACCTGGCCTAGCTTTTTGTGAATTTTCATTCATGTAGTTAATATATACATGTAAATGGTATACATGGTTCATACTGTAGTAACTTCTAACAGTACAATCCAAATCCTATACCTTTTGAGACTTGCTCTTTTTCACCAGTGGTTCTCCGGATTGATAAACTTCAACATATTTCCTCTATTCGGGGTGTTTTGTACTTTTGAAATTTGATATTACATGTAAAACATGTTTTATTTGTTTCCTGATGTTGCCTGTCACATATACTTCATCATTAGGGTAAATAATTTATGGAATTTCTATTATTATGGTGAAACATGATCTATTAAAAGTGTTTCATTGTTTTTGCTTATATTATATTGTTTATATTTATGGAATATAATGTTAATCCTAATTTCTAACTTTTCCATGTTTTACTGGATAGACAGGCAGATAAGTGGGGACTACTTTAGCTCCCTTCTGAATACTGACAATACTGACATTTAATATATATATATATAGGAGACATTTCCATTAGAGACACTTCCGTCACAATATAGACTAGTCTCGTCACTTACATGAACATCGTCAAAGAAACAGATCCTCAAATTATCTACTTTTAAAGAATGATGAAAAACATTATCGTAACAAACAACAAATGTTGAACAAAAACAATAAAAATCACGATATCTAACTGTGCAACACAACATGAAATTATTTTATCAATCAACATTCATCAACAAGCCTAGGTGTTATTTATAAATCAATAGGTTAAATAGTTCATCAAAATGTGAATCTCTGCCCTATCAACATCCTGTACAGGTAGATTGTGGTATTCCAGATAATCTTTTATCAGGGCAAATGTCTGTCCTGTCAATGTTCTATAGTGCCATGTATTTTGTGGTATTCTGAAATACCCTTTTCATCTAACTCTCTCATTTGTGGTATTCCAAATGGTTTTTTCATTTCCAATTTTGATTTATTTCAGTCTCAAATGATGTGGGATAGATTCGTCCATCCCACATCATTTGAGACTGAATGATCTTCAACTCGTATTGTAATGACTTCAGTATAAATGAAATGGTATTCTAGTCCTGTGATTGTGATATTGGCTCTTGATAGGAGGGAGAAAGGGGGTGTTTGACATTATTTCTTTTCTCTAGTTAAATTATACCATGATCGGAGCAATACCAGGTATGATAACCATGTATTTGGGATCAGGACTGATATCAGAATGATATTGAAATGAATGGGATGTTATCCGGTTAATATCTATATCATACTGCTAATTCTGATACCATTCCAAGTTCATTTTCTTGGGAAAATCCATCCATTTTTGAGTATAGTGCTCTCCAAGGGAAAAACACTGACAGTGACTCACAAAAGGAGTACCTAATCCTGTGTTTTAATGACACTTCTAGTCATTATTTTTCATATTATAACAGTAAAATACATGTAATGTTAATCATGTTAATAATGTTTCTCTTCCAACAAATGATTTTTGATTCCCTTGGATGATAGCGATATATCCCTCGGTCACTGCATTCCCTCAGGAAATATTGATATCATCTTTGTGATATTCTCAATATCAATTCCCTGTCAGTAAAAAAACTTTTTATTCAATGGTCGCATGTATATACTGCCATTGTACAAATTTACCCTAAGAAACGTGCAAAATATGGTGAGGAGGTTTTAAAATGGCCATCCTTGTTACAAACAAAAAGATCTGCACTTTATACTTTTGAACATCATTTTTACCAAATTCTTGTTGGATTGATTCCTAAGCAATTCATAACCATCGTGGTTCGTTTTGTTCAACCTGCATTAAACTCCATTGCACGTTAAATGAGCTAAATAGCTTCAGAATGTGTGACGTTATGTCGGTCCCGGGGTACCTATACCTCCTTCACAGAAATAAAGATATATCAAAATATATTACATGTTTTGTTTTCAAATCTTCAGAGTTGATAGATAATTGAATGATGTATCACTGGTAAAAAAATCAAATGTATTGGTCTATAAAAATCATGCCACGTAAAAAGCGTCCATTACTTATTGATCACCCCTCGTATGTAAAAAAGCATCCATTACTTATTGATCACCCGTCCTATAATGTTAAATCCTCAATGACAAGTTTGCATCATTTTATGAATGGTTTTATTCATGCCGTTAAATTAGGAGTGATTTTGTTCTGTACTTGGATCTAGAGTCACTCACTGTACTGTAAACATACATGGTATATACACGTGGTAGACAAGTGACTTAATGAAAGATGTAATTTACACTGTACAGTAAACATATATGGTATATACACGTGGTAGACATGTGATTTAATGAAAGATCTAATTTACACTGTACTGTAAACATACATGGTATATACACGTGGTAGACATGTGACTTAATGAAAGATCTAATTTACACTGTACTGTAAACATATATGGTATATACACGTGGTAGACATGTGATTTAATGAAAGATCTAATTTACACTGTACTGTAAACATATATGGTATATACATGTGGTAGACATGTGGCTTTAAGCTAGTTCTTTGGTGACTGTAGTATGTTTAGATAGTAGAATTTCATTCATTAATTCATTTACTAAATGAAAGATCTAATTTACAAATAAAGTACAAAGGTCTATTACATTACAGAGGCAGGTAATGATAATCAGTACATCAGGAAGAAATCATTCTATTTTGCTTTGGGGTGATCAACATTTTCTGTCAAACAAGTCTAATGCGTGGCATTTTTCATTTTAATGCGTAGCACGAAATAAATCTGTGTGGCGCAGTCAAAATTCACGTGGCGTGATTGTCACACACTTTCCAGTCAGGGAGAACACAGAAAACTATGAAGTTTTGAGCCCTGGTATATAAATATCATCATCTCTCATAAGCAACCTGATGAGGGTAATAATTACAAAAAAATAACATCATTAATAAGAATGATATGGTCGACATTATTAGTTTGAATTTGTCTCGTTTCATTATTGTTCCTTGATCTTATAGCTCTGAACATTCTAAATTAATAGAATAAATAATTGAAAGCAATCCCAAGTGATATTTACAGGAGGGAGTGTAATGGATCTTTAATTTCAATATATTAATTGAAAAGGGTTTCAATATGTCCAAGGAAATAGCTTTCACTTCAGCAATCAAAGATTTAAGTGAAGCCAGGAATTCACAAAAACAAATCCTTTTTAAGTGACCATGTGATGCCATGTTAAATTAACACTAAGCTAATCTTACATGTTAAGGGAGAGGACATCAGATGAGACTAGTGCAGAGCATGCAAATGTTTCATTAGCTTTGAGAAATAACAGCAGATTATCCATCAAGCATGGGTTAGATCTAATACAAGAACATATCAATCTTGTTTCAAAAATCTCAAATATAGATATATAAGCGCAAATGCCAAAGGGAAGGGTGACTAAAAACTCCAACAGTAAAAGCAAACTGTAAGTGTAAATCTGTCATAAGAAAAGTAGACCCTATATATCCCAAAACCATGATCTAACGTAAAAAGAAACAATGTCTAACATCCCCCTCCCCCTCTAATCGAAAACCAATATCACAATCCAGGACCAGAACACCAAGGGACATTTCATTCATACTGAAGTCATTACAATACATGTTGAAGAAAATTGAAAAAATTGATAGCCAATACTCATAACATCAAAAATAGTTGTAGATACTAGTACTCATAAAAGATTAGTATAAAAGAGTATTCAGTCTCAAATGATGTGGGATAGATAAAATCCAGTTTCGAAGTCCACAGGCAATTCAAAGGGTCAACATCCGTTGACAATCTAGATTACAATGATAATGCCAAAAACCTTTCATCATACCTGTGATGGAGAGGGAGTGAGGGAGGGGTCGGATGTTTGCTCAGGAACTCAACGTAAGACTATTTCTGACAATGACCTTAAAATCGTCTTAAAATGTCAGAAAAGTTCCAAAATGGAACACAGGTAAGCATAACCACCACATTAGGAAAAAACGATCAAGTGTCCAAAAATAATTCACCAGTAGTCACACATATATATAAAAACGGTATGGCCCTGAATGACTTTTTTTGAAAGGATCCATTGATGAAGTTTGTCTGCTCAGTTGCTCAATTTTTACTGTGTTCAGATGGAGGATGAGTGAAGGAAGATTTAATCATAACGGGGTTCAGTAAAATCATACATATAAATCATAAGTATTTTGTTCTGTTTTTTTATGCAGGATTGGAATCATCTGGTCAAGATTTGAAGCTACAATGAATAGACTTAGAAACTGTGTCAAATGACCCCCTTACTTTGCAAATATGGCATATGATAAGAATATACCAGAGGGTCTAAATTTTTCTGAGGACATGATCCCTAGCTTGCAGTGCTCTGCAACATTGATGCTTTGCGTTAAACTTATTCTTTGAACTATTTTTTTTATATTATAGACACAGAGCCTGGGCTGAATTTACATTTGTTGCCAACTGTAAATACAATAATAAGAATGAACCAATACAAATAATTTAATTAATACATTTTAAGAGAATATTATTCCAGAAGGATTAAGAGGCGAGACAAGTGTTGAAATACTTAAAAATAGACATTCAGTAAATCAATGAATATTGTTTAATTTTAGATTTTCTCAGGTTAATGCTCTGTGTGTACTATATGATTTATTATTAGAGCAGTCTGAAGAAATGTCCATGATTTCATAAGGGATTTGAAATAATCAAGATGTATGCCATTTTGATCCCAGCCCCCTATTAACCCAAACACAAGTTCTGTTGAATAAAAGGGAAAGTGATATAAAAATCATATTAGTTACAGCAATATCATTGCATCACTAGGCCAGAAGGAATCAAAGCCAGTCTCAACAGCGACTGGTAGTCATTCACAGCATAAGGAGATCATTAAAACATAGAGCAAAAGAAACATTTTCTTAACCAGGAAATGATCTGTAGCGGCAAGTACAAACAACACATGGACTAGATAATTTGTTTCATCAATACAATAAAAACAAATAACAATAGGTGATTTGGTACATGTAAAATTGGATTTTTTAGATGAATAGTATTGGCAGAACCAAATCATACATACTAAATAATAATGATTACACTTACTAAATTTAGCATCTAAAAAGACTGACTGGAATACAAAACACAAGGATTGGGGTTAATTTAGAAACATATAACTTTTATTTTGTGAGAATCTGCAGGAGACAAAGGTAAGAAATACTGAATCATTACCAAAAAAATCAATTAAAATTTACTGATAAAATATCACATTACAGTTATGTCATGTTATTATGTTGTTTTTTTAATGAAATAATATTTTCAATTACGCTTTAATGAAAATGGTATTATCATTTTAATTTATTAATTAAATTAATGTGACAGATTGATCCTAGTGAAATTTCCGAAATTAGAATTAATATTTGATCAAATGAATGGTAATCCAAGATAAGCTATAAAGATGCAGATGATATTCCTCAACTTAAGCAATGTATCACATATTCCAAGGCTGGGGGCATTGAACCGTGGCATAAATCAAGTGTCAGTCGGCATTTAGGCTATCTACAAAAATAAGAACATTTTGATCTGTTTTATCAAAGAGTGGAATCTGTAAGGAACAAGAAAAATCTCCTGAGTTGACGTTATCAATATTCTTGATTCTGCATCCAAATATTTTAGAAAGAAATTAAGAGGAATTAACATCATAACATAAATCAACCTAAAGAGTAAGTGTGTAATTTATTGTTACATATTTTTACACTCCTTATAATGTATCATTAGTTATTAGTTATTATACACAATACATAAATTAATATGGAAAGTTGCTAGCAAGTAATAATAAAGAATTCAAATTCAAAACTTTATTTTGTAAGAACAAAAGGAACTATTTGGAATCTATTGCACTTCAAAGAGGATATTACCTGTTTTAGGTGTTCAATTAAGAAAACCATTACTTGTAGAGTATATAATTTTGTAAAGTCATCTGGTACTTTTTTAAGTGCTATTTGTGAATTGTTAACAATAAACTGTAAGTAACAAAAGAGTGTAAGATGTAACATTCATTCATTTATTGTTAGTTTATATACAGAAACATGAATCATTGATTTATGAGAAAGCACAAAGGGCAACATTTGAAAGCTAAATATCATAAATCCTATAGAATATATGAAGAATATTAAGCAAACTTGAATCATAAACTGTCTCTAGCCTGGGTGTTTAAAAAAACATTTAATCGCATTAGATAAGAACCTGGAATAGTAAATATGTTAATTGAAAATTCAAAATGTTCAACTGAAATACTGGTCTGAACATTTCATCTCGTTTCTCAATATTAATTTATAATAAACTGTGATGCTTCAAAACCTATAAACATGACCTATAAACAATATTTGTGGATCAATAATGGTTAAGTTGACATTTTGACAATATATGTTAGATAAATTGACACGACTATTGGATACATTAGCACATCAGCATTTGGCTATGAAACTAATTGGGGATTTAACTATAGATTGTATTCAATATTATCACTGCTCACTTTTCAATACTCAAAGGATTAACAGATGATTATATCTCATGCTTCTCCTATATTGCTTCATATAATTGATAAAATTGCTGAGACAGCATATAATATATATGTAGAATAGTATATGTACATGTAATGCATATCAATGTGCTGAAATGAAACAGCTGGGTGATCATACTAGGAAGCAAGAGTCCATGTTACATTGTTATCTCAAAGTCATAGAAATATCACATTCAGTATAAAAGGTCAAACAAGGGTTATTTAAATGGGTCAATGCTCAGGCCAAGGCCACACTTATGGCTTAAGGTCAACCTAAAGGTCAAACGATGATTTCTTTTAGGTAATGTCATGAGTTACTAGTTTGAAAAAAGGTTATATGGCTCAGTAGTTACTACCTTTAGTCCATGAATACTGTTAAGGACACTGTATAATGCTTGAAAAAGGTAATGTCTCCTGTATTAAAGGTACAGGGTGACACCAGAATTTTTTTTCCCAAATAAATATCTATATTTAGGAATATGATGATGTCACCGTGTTAAGTAAATACATCCTTGCTCAAATTCTCATTTTCTAAGTGAAAGCCACTGTAGTCAGATAATGGAAACAGAGTCCAGAATAGAACATATATGTAAGGAGAACACTATGCAGTAGTAAATTGGTTTTTGTGTTGGACACCCGGAAAACCAACTCCTTATCTAGAATTCTTAGAAAATCAGCTCAGTGACTACTTTTTAATGTAAACCAGTCAATAAGCTGCTATTAATCAAAGTAAGTTGTTACCGAGTCTAGATATAAATCAACACTTCTCTTAGATAATAAGTTAAATAAATCTCTCCTGGTTTAACCTCATCATTTCAGACAGTAATTGCAGATTGGATTGATGGATTCACTTACACTTTCTATTTTAATAAAGCATTTCCCTTTGTACTCACTTCTAATTTCCTACAGAGCAATAATTTGAGAAATGAGCAAGCATCAACTAAAGAATTAGGTCAACATTGGAAAAACATCATCAAGGCAAATCCTTACATATAATCAACCATAACTGTATGTCTATTAAGCAAGTTATCATCAAATTGTCAGAAATTTTAAGAAAAATATAGTCTTTAAATCTAATTTAATCAGTCAAAATGATGATAATTATTTCATCTCTAAAGCCTACTATGTTTCTTTTGAAATGCCAAATTTTGATACATGTGCAAAAGATGGCACTGTTTTAAACAATCACGGATATGAAAGGGTCAAATCCAGAGGTAAAAGTATCCAAAACTCATAATTAGACAAAAATAAGTGAGGTTACAAATGTATCCATATTTATGTTTACCATTACTGAAATGACATATTGAATGGTGTACATATTCAAACATGATTTAATCAATTATGGTCCCACTAGAGATGTTCTGAAAACAATTTGCAATGAAGAGAATTGTTCATTATCGTGACATAACATACAAGAAATTTTTAGATTGACATTTAATTGTATTGCATATTACAACTGTAAATTTTATTGATTATTTTAGGAATAAGGACCGAGATTTTACGATTTATCATAAAATAGAGCTCTTCCTTACGATTCCATATGATTAACAGACAAGAAACACAACTACACTGTATTTGCATTTATGAATTTTAGCAGTCATACATACTCCAATATAGACCAGTAAATCAATTGTTCTTGCTATTGTGATGTCACATGTCATATTAGAATCAATAATAATATATTCTATTTTCAGAAAACGCTGACATTATATAATTTGAAAATCAATGTCAACGGCATAAGCCACTACCAGTCAAACCTAAAGTGAAACATACGTATGGGAATGGGTTGTTCAGTCTCGGCACAACTCACTGTGCAGGATGGTAAAGCTGACTGCGACAATAACCAGAATGAAGAATCACCAAAAAGGCTCACAAAACCTGACCCAAGGTGTCCCCTATCTGAGAGGCAAATATTTGCACTGTCAAAGTCGTGGAAAGGAATCTCAAGGAACATGAAAGACGCTGGAATGCTTATGTTCCTTAGGTACAGCCGTATTTTTAAATATGTTGCTTGCACTATCCTTCACAATCACCCTGTTAGTTAATGTTGCTTAAAAACATGATTTATTTTGCATGCTTATAGAGACAATTGTCCTCAAATGATCTCTATCTTTGCTGCTATTTTAAAGAAAGATGTTCCCTAATGAAGTGATAAATTGTGCTACATGCTGCATAACACATTGGGGAATGGCAATAACCTTTTGAGACCTTTGAATAAACAGGTGGGGATTATAAGCTTTACTACCTGATTGAATAACATATCATTGATTAAAACACTATGATATTTTCTTGATAATGTTTCTACAGTTCCCTTCAACAGTTCTACTTTTTGTTTTTTTAAATGCTGCCCTGTGGGCTTCATGGAGAAAACATACCAAATTCTTTACTTACAATTACAAAATTCAACATTCAGCATGTTCAAAAGTAAAAGATGACATTAACTCATTTCACATATTTAATTGTTATTGCAAGAGAGATATAGAGAACACATATGATGGAATCAATGTTTTAGTCAATACTCAGTATTCTAATTTCCACCACTGGATAATAATCTGATAATCTAAATAGAATCTGGACTAAAACATGGCTCTATGGAATTCAATAACCATCATCAAGGACAAAGCAGAAACAATTGTAAAAACACACACAAGAACCCAAGATCATACTGGTGCTAGAGAGAATGGGGAAATGGTAGAACAAAGTCTTGAGGGTATACATATCTTACAAATATATCAAAAGATCAACATCACATTCATCATATTCTTTGATCATATCATGTTTATATTGAGGTATAGAATTCAAACAGAATAAAATCACATTTACTCTTATTATCTCTGTTATAATTGTGGCTAGTTGAAAGACTAGACGAATGTCAGTCAGATTACGAAAAAGGATTTTTCTTGATTAACTTTGAATACACTTTTGTTTCAAAAGACAACATGGTTGACTTGTTGATTAATTTCATGAAAACATGTATTACTTTATTACTTTTCAAAAAATTATGAATAGATGATTGCAGACAATGTCAGTCTTACTCTATTTCTAGACAATGAGTGTTATTATTAAATCAGTTCTTTTATCAGATTAATATTGCATTGAGAAAGAGTAAATCTTTTGATTACAACTTCCTCATTTGTGTCATTTCTCGACACTCTTCCCTGTTTGGGATACAAAGGACTTCCACTACATGAGTGGGAGTTGACCCATAATCCAAATGACAAGGAAAAAATAACAAATATCTGGTTCACTGGAGCAGCTCCATGAATTCTCAGATATGAATTGATTTATATCTGGATTTCTTTCATACATGGGGAAAAATCAATTAATGCAGGATGTAATATGATACTATAAGGTAAAACCAGGATGTGCTATATTATATCATAAAAAGTACAATTGCTAATATTGATACTTTTCTCCAGTACAGGGTGATCTAGCAGTATCAGGAATAGGAATGGATTCTGACAATAGTACAATAATGTCATTTCGAGGGCAATATTGTGAAATATTGGACCGATATTGAACAAATATTTCACTCTATTGAGGTGAATACCTGTACATCTTTCACAAGTGATATTCCACGAAGCCCGAAGGGCGAGTGGAATATCACCTTGTGAAAGTGCTACAGGTATTCACCGAAAATAGAGTGAAATATTTGTTTTATTATATCACTGTCTAGCTAAACATCCCTAATATTATTAAGTCATTAAGTCTTCAGATATTTTTACGAATCTACTCGGTTCGTCTGCCATTTTGACTTAAACTGAACTAAATTATTTACACTGAACGAAAACAAATTCTTTGAAAATTCCCGGGAGCGTGGGATATCGCTAGATATCTCACGGTTGTCTTATCTGATTAGCATTGCCATTGAATATCGCCAGATATCCCACGACATGTGACCCAGTTTTGACCAATCATACTGTCGCTAGCTAGATAGTGATATAATAATTCACTATATTGCCCGCAGAAATGACGTTATTAGTATTATTACCACCGTTAATGACCAGGACTGAAACAGCAAGAAAATATTGCGCACTGAACGATATCTAATTTCCCGGCGAAAATTGCCAGTCGTTAAATGCATTCTCTACCGGTCGTTAAATGCATTCTTGACCACGACTATGACGTCACATATTGCTCAGGTCGATATAGTAAAATGAATGCCTTCTAAACTAGCACTAAAACCCCTAGAACTGGCCCGGCAAGGTGGTAATAATGTGATTTGATATGCTTGACATTTAGTCAAAATGTCTCAAACAATCAATCTTGAACCAACTGATCAAAGTATTTTTTCTTTCATCAATATTGTTGTTGCAGTGGTTGCTAGGGTAATATGACAAATGATATTGGACAGACAAAATTCAGTCTTAAAGTCAATAAATGTATCAAAAGGTCAACATCCATTTGCAAAGCTGTCTATAAATCAACGATTTACGATATAGAATCAAGAGAAAACCATCTAGTTTTATGTTTGAATAAATGTTTTGTACATAGAGATGCTATAGTAACAATGCTGGACAGTAATATCTTGGACATATCAAATATAGTATCAATGTATCAATCATATTAGATCAAAATGCCAGATCCATTCCTAAAAATGTTTGCATAAACAAAACAAAACCCACAATTGAAGCCCACAATACCATGAATATGATATGGACCAATCAGAATCAAAACATAAGTCTGCATTATTATGTCAAGGATGAACTAAAAATTCTAAAGTCTACATCTTTTAAATATTAGTGTACATGTAAAACTTATTATCAGATATATAGTGAAGACCCAAACAGAACATATTAATATTAAAAATAATTTTCAGAAAGTATATTATGGACTATAACAGTTATCTATATTTACATTGTCTCATAAAAACTAATCTAGATATATATTATTCTAAATATTTGCTATTAACACTTGACAAAAAGTCAGATATTTATTTAACAAATGAGAGCGGAATTATTGTTTGTATCAAACAGAATGTATTCAATTGCAGTAATAGTTGCTTGTATTTCTACATGTGCAACAATCAAGCCTTTATTTCCCATTAATCTTTCCAGACAATACACATAGGACAAATCAATAAAATATTTAATCAATTTTTATTCAGGTTAACCAGTTTAAATATATAAACCGGATATAGGAACCTGGACTTGTCTCACTTGATATGATACCTATAGTATGTGCATGGAAGTTTGTTGAAATGCATATCATTATCGTCTTGTTTATCAAGGATATAACACAATCAATTGTTTCCTTTACTTTTGTATAATGAACACCCTGCAAGCTTTTGGTATATTAACATGCTTATGTTTTTATTCTTTTTAAGACTCATTTTAGTTTGATAAAATGTGCTGTTTTTAACCAACATGGCATTATGAATATTTTTCGATTAAATGCACCTTAAAGTAAAAGTGTCACTTTTAAAAAAGAGTATATCTAAATAAATAAATATCATAATAACTATGATATATTGGCAATATTGATGATGTCATTGGTTGTACTTCTAAATTTGCAAGTAAACCCTATTTTTCCTTGGACAGATTGCTACCGACCTATCATCAATCTATCCAATATATCATGGCTTCTTTGATATACCAAAAGGTTGCATGGTTTATTGGAAAGGTATACTTTCTCCTGGCCAAAGTAGGCAATTACTAATGAATGATAAAGATGATACTATAAATGATAGAGAACACAAAGAATCCAAACAAACATACAAAAGAACAATACCCAGCAAACAATACATTTCCATATGAAATAGTAATGAATTGGGTGTGTAAGTGAGCTGAACAAGGAAGTAAAAGTAAGTTGATTTTATGAAGATCCAATCATCTTAGACTCCTAACAACACAGGAAGAATCCATACGTTAGTCTTCTATTCTGGCCGTTTAGACACATAAATCCAGTAATAATCCTTTGATTTACAAAGGCACAAGCCATTATCACCCATAATAAGCTCACATAATGGAAATCATATAGGAAATCCAACTAAATCTCTTCCTATTGTAATAAGAAAGACATTCACCAACTTAAAGGTCAGTGTTAATGGTAAATGTTGAGTAAAAAAAACCAATGGTGTCAATGAAATTCTTAAAATGTCCATTATCCCAAATCTAAAAATGACGAAGAGAATGACTTCATTGACCAATACATCAATCAGTGGAATGACTTAATAATCACGATTGCTGAGATACATGGGAATATGAATTTATTCTTCAAATAATTTAACACACAAATTAGATATATTTTATCATATATAACTTGATATGTAACGATAGTTTTTAAAAACAGCACGCTCTTGTGATATTTTGCACCATTCTGATGGCGCGACATTTATGTCTTCTTATAGGGCACCTTCTTATCTGACCAAATGTTTTGACATCAATAGAAAAATGCTATTTCAAGTTTGTATTGATTTTATGATATCATCAAATGTAATAAGCTCTACACTTAATGAAAATGAATGACCCTTAGTTAATAATATGATTCTTTAATTATTTCCCCCTTAAGTAGGATAAAGAAAATATCACATCTCCCTGGAAAAGCAAAGCTGCAATTCATCCAACACCTAAAACCTCATTCAATCAAGAATAAATGATGTTTAAGCATAAAAAATGAGAAAAGAGCATCATCATTTCATTACCAGTATTATGCATGAGAAACCTTCATAGGATCTACGGTGTTGGTGTGTTTATTTTTTATCCCAAAATAAATACTATTGAATGAGTAAAGCAGCTAGCTGCTTTAGTACCAAAGAAATAGGAAAAGGTGCTAAAAATAGGATATCATTGTAATAGGAACACACGTGTCTGATATGAATAAAATACCAATAGTGCTTATAATTAATATCAAGATCATTTGGTTGACATCATTCCTAGGTATATTTGATTTAGAAAGAAACACATCTTGAGATAAAATACACTCATTTTATCAATGTCTAGTTATATGAAACACTGCAAATATAATTACATATTTCTGACAGTTGATTAAATCAACATCTAACTGATTGACTTTCTCTCTGATTGTCATGTTGAACTCATTTTATAGGTGACTAATAATTCATTTATCTCTTAGGAAGATTTGAGGAATGACAGCAATCATAACATCAGTCCTTAATTTGGTCGAAAACAAATTCAAGGATTCAACACAACAAAAGACATCCTTAAAACATATTTTTGAATTCAACACTCAAAACAACATCAATTGGAGGGGGAAGGGATGTATTTCTTTTCACGTTCAGATCATGGTTTTGGGATATAAAGGGTCTATTTTCTGATATGACAGGTTTACACCTAGAGTTTGCTTTTCTTGCTACGTTTCTTTACAGTTTTGCTCTTCTCCTTTTTGCCTTTTTTCCAAATTCTTGCACATACCCAAGTGACTCCAACAGTCAATCAAGACATCGATTTGTTTGGCCTGAGTAAATTTGTTCACCTGATGAAGTGCTTTGCCATGCTTCAGCAAACAGCCGACTCTATCACTAATCATCTCAAACAACATATAAATAACCCAGTCACTGTGGTCACAATGGCATTGATGGTAGGTAACAAAGGTTAGTCTGAAGACAAGACTAAACTTATATATTGCCAATTGTTTCCCAATGGTAGGTAACTGATGTTTCAAAGATGAAGCAATAAATTACTAAATGTTTTCCAGAACAAAGGATCTTCTTCAACCAGTTGATATTCCTTAAAATCTCATTATTCATCTTGAAATGACATCAAGGACTCGTTACTCTTCAATGAAAATATCCTTGGGATTGAAACAGATAAAATCTGATTAATTTCAAACAATAGATTGACAAAACAGGATACCCTGGAAAAAATAACAAAACGTAAAATGACCATAAAGAAAAATATGAATTTCAATGATAGCCTGATCTCAGTTGGTTAAACAGGTAACTCTGGTCTCCAACATGCTCCACATGTATGTACAGAGTACTAAAGGGTAATTAGCTAAATGGTCCACAAATAAATGCTGTGGAGTGAGCTGGAAGGATTAGATATCACTGCACAATAAAACACAAGGTCCCTCTATTTGTGTTTTATCTTTCCATGGATTTTATGTATTCATTGCATCTATAAATAATAGAATTACCTTGATGACAAAGATTTGATTTAGTAAGAGTTTCTTTCTAAGTCCCATGAGATGAGCAGTCCTGAACAAATATGGGTAATATGTGTTCAACATCATTATATCCATGAATAATAAAATGTCCTTGATGTATCCCAATAGATCAAACAAAGTGCATTAATGAAAGTCTTAATACACTGAATAATGCAAAGATGTGAGCTAAGACCTACTAAGATTCAAACCAAGAAAAATTCCAAATAGTCAACATTATTATAACAAAAATCTAAACTGAAAATGATGAGTACCATATTGTCATTGAGGTATAAATTGTTGAACTCACCACAAAGCTAGCTGAATGAATGGGAGGAAATCATCAAATGATGGATCACCATAATCTTAAAGAAGTGTGTTGCTGATTTAGAATTTCTAAATTCACCTTGGTTTAAAATAGTTTATTTTATTTTCAGATTATTTGAGACCAACAAAGAGCTGAAAAAACTATTTGGTGATCAATTCAACAAACTTGATACAGCCAGTGAGATGATCGAGAGTAAGACACTTGAAAACCATGCTTTTATGGTTATGTGTACCATCGATGATGCGATATGCAATATTGACGATATTGATTACGTTTTAACACAACTTGCATCTGTTGGACGTTTTCATACTAAAATCAAAAGTTACGACGGTCGCAACTTTGAGGCAGGTGACTTTCAGGTGTGTTGTACAGTGTTTCCTTCTTTCTTGGGACAAACACGATCAATAAATTCATAAAGAAGATATTTACATTTGCTATGAATTTTGAATTCTTAAAATTAATAAGAATTCAAATGAAACAGAGATGTAGAACTTCTTGCTGTACTATTGATTATAAGTTAATTGCATCAAACAGTCATCAATCTAACTATCACCCAATGTAAGAATGCTATTAGCCTTTGGAATGAAGCATTTATTTTATTCTTAATATCTAATGATACAGTAAAATAAGCATATGATACAAATATCAAATACAAGAAAAAAAATATCATGAAATTATCTTTTAAATGTGTGGAAATTCTTTTTTTCCATCCATTTGAAAATAAACCACTATTTGTATTTGATTTTAATATTCAACCAATGATTCATATGACTGTTTTAGTGTACTTACCGACTTACATGTAGTCCTTTGCACTGATAGTTTATTTATATCTTTGAGATTGGAGGATAGTTCGATTGATGCATAACTAGATCAAGGTTTTGTCCCAATTCTTAAAGCTATACCCTTTTGAAACATCTTTATCAAACAAATCTCTAAGCTCCAATTTAGAGAAATGTCTTACATCAGAAGTTCTATAAATGGCAATTTACTATTATGATGTATAAGGGTATACAACAGCCCCGCATGAAACTCATCAGTTCACACTGTTACAATACAAAAAGCATGGTATGGTATCATTAAGTGTTTTATTAGAAGTGCCTTAAATTTCAATTCACTTCCATTTGATGAACATGATTTACAAATCGGAAAACTGATCCTGAGCTGTTTAGTCATTTGTTTGGTGGTGGTTTGTATTTGGTGATTTGGGAATCTAGAGTTGATGCAGATAAGGATATTATTTGTAGTTTTGGATTGTGATAAATACTCCTTAATGGTTTTTTGCCTCATAAAGATTTATAATACTCTTGACATGGAAAATTCATATGATTTAACTATTGACCAGTATATATAAGATATCCTCAATGATTTAAGATGTCACACAATATTTTTTTGTTTTTGGAAATATTTTTTAGTTTTCATTTTTACAAATACATGTTTCTTGGATAAATGTTTAAATCCTGTGGATCTCAGTTGTCTCTAGATATCAATTGTTGGAATTGTCTTTGTTTTCTAAATGCTGATCCCACTAACTAAATGAGCTTAAACATACATGGGGGTTGAATTGACTTTATTTTCTACAAATCAAATCATTGTTAAGGGGATGCCTTATTTGTGTACGCACTGTTGCACAAACACAAATTCAATATGTTTGATAGGATTCTAATTATCTGATGTATTACACCATTAGAGGAGATTCTTTCTCTGATTTGAGTTCAAAAGCTTTGTTATGGCTAAGGCATATGACCTTCTTGAGGAGGTCAATGAGTTCCAAAGTCACTGAGGAGATTTCTCAAAACTTTTTTATTTTCTTTATTCTATAGTTTTTGTGTGTTTATGTTGTTTTTATGTTTCATCATACTTCTGATTTAAATGGTTTTGTGTGGTACTTTTACTAATCTTTAGATACAGTTTATGACAGAAAGGTGATCTACATGAAGCAGAGGGTAGTATCTTTGAAAAATAGCCTAAAGCTGTGGCACCAGTGACCTTTAAGTCATTCTTGGATACATTATTTCCAATGCCATAATATTCATTTAATTCCAGATTGAAAATACATTGCATGTTTGTGTCACTTACAATTAACCTATTTGTATTGCCCAGGTGAAATGCAACAAATCATAAAAGAGAGATCAAATAAGATTACTTTTTTTCAAAAAAAGAAAACATGCAGTGTAAGTTTTAGTTAACATAAACAATTGCTTCAAATACCTTGAAAAAGAAATACAGATCATAAGGTAGTAACAATACAAAACCGAAGGACATAATTTAGTAATTAAATCATCATTAATTATAATTGATATGAGTTTCCTCCAAAATCATCATTGCCATTAAATTAATAAAAAACGAGCTCACTTCCGTATTCAAGGAAAAAATAGACAACAGCAACGTCAAATCAAATTCTTAACTCCAGGGATGAAATTTTCCACCAATTTCCTACCCCTGGGGCAACATTGTGTGTCAAATTCCTTACCCCTCCCACATGATAGAAGGGGGTCTCATGCAAACTTTTAAATGGAATAATGTCCTTCATGACTTTGACATAACTATCGTTGACATCTGTTCAACTTACTTAAAATGAAGCTTCCGATTAAGACTACTGACCTAAAAGCATTGTCGTTTTATATCTTATGTTCATTCTTTACCAGTGCAAAATTTCCTGTGTAAGATAACAGACTCATAAATTAAAAAACATGACTCCCATTGATTCTTCAAACAACCTAAACTATAACATTAATATATCTAAACCTCTGATAAGTTATTGTGAAAAAAATTGAATTTGTGGATTAATCTTCTAAGCTAATGCTCTATTAATCACAAGAACAGATGACTGTGGCAGGTGTAACCTTCAAGGCCTTCTTCCTTTGTTCATTTCTCAATATGGTCATCGTATTGTCATTTGCAGGAACTAGTTTTCTTTATGTGTTCCCTTCTAATAAAATAACCAACTGAGTTTTAAATGAAATCTATTGGCCTTCGCTTGATTTTGATAGGTCATTGCCTTGTATGATTGATCATGCCATATTTAAAGGGATATTCATTGCAATCCCATTTCACTCTTGATATTATTACAATATCAATATTTAACAAAATGTGGCGAAATTTTTTGACACTGTGAAAATTGATCATTTAAATACATACAGTGCTCATTATATGTGGGCTGCCATCTTTTGAAATTTCACAAAGGAAGTGATGTCATCTAGGGAGCCTACTTGAAATGAGCGCTGCATTTATAAATGATCAAATTTGATATTTCCAACACATTTTCCCATGCTTTGCTAAATATAAATAATATAATAATAAAGTTATAATTATCATATCAAGAGAGAAATGGTCTTCCCTTCAAGTGAAGTAATCAAAGGTTAATCTACCTTGACATTGATCAATTGTTAAATCCTTTTAGTACTGACCAAAAGCCCAAAAACGAAGATATACCTCCCCTTGTAGAACCTTACCATTCTACACCATTTATACCATTTTATCACTTGGATATTTTAATATTGATAATTGTCTACCATTTCCTAATTTTCTTGACAAATTCTTGGGAGTTTTAGATTACATGAAAGGATCCTAATCTACATTACACACTGTCCCTTATGTTTAATTTTGTATGAGTATAATCATCATTTATTGGATTTTACCTGTGAAATGAAGACTGTCTAAATCATTTTGAGATCAAACGTTTATTTCAACAAGCTATGTATCACAAAAAACAATTTTTTGCTCCAGTAACCTCATAGAGCTATAAGGAAAATGACTGAATGAAGTGGCAGATTAATTCCCAGAAATTAACAATCACCCTGTATGATCAGAAAACAATACTGAATCCTCAAATATATACTGAATTCTAAATTATTTGAATATGAACTGGTAAACCCATAAATCTGTCAATGCAAAACTGCACATCTATCATATTATATGTGAGCTTAGATGGACTTCCTGAAAATTTTATGTACAAGGCAAAATAATTATCCTGTTGAAATATAATGATGGCTATACATTAGAAAAACTTTGTCCTGAGTCTTGTTAGGATGTTGTTAATGGTCAGAACACGTTATTTATTTCAGTCATATTTCTAGACAAAAGCCTAGAATATTACCAATGTTACTTTGACTTGGACTTATGTCAATGCTACAAAAGGGAGGGACTAAATGTAGGATTTCCTAACATGTACATTCTTAAACTGAACTATAGTCTCTAAACTTGAGCCACATTATAACCTGCAGCTTGTGTTATAAGTAGGTTTAAATTAAGAAAACCAAAAAATCTTATCAAACTCAAATCAAGGCACTTCCTCCAATTTGTTACTTTGACATTACGTCAAAGTGTGAATTACAATGAGAAAAATAAAATAACCACAATACATTTTATTAAGCTCTTTAAAATTCTTGCCAGAACTGATTAATCTTGGGCCATTCTCTTGAGATATTTACTGACAAAATTTAAAGCATATCCTTTTGAAGTATAAACTTAAGTTACTAAATGAAAGGTTTTGGAATGAAATCAATGACATAGAACAGCTTAAATTATGAGCCCTTATACCCATAAAGCTTCATCTTATTTTTCCTTTGTATTACAATTCTATCACATGAATGGCAATATGAGGCCCACTTTAGGTAATACCTTCTTCATCTATATTCTTCCGGTATATGTTCAGTTCAATATCCTGTAGAACCATTCTATTTGACAACTAACATGGCATGTCTGGTATAAAGCACCAAAAGGCAAACAATTCCATTAACCAAAGGAAATGAACAAAATATATTTTGCAAATCAAGTTCAACAGACAATGTTGTCCATATGGAATTCGTAAAAATGTTAGATATACAGATTTATGAAATCAGGCTGAAGCCAAAATGAGTAATAGTTATATACTTTGTTTGAACTCTTAAACAAACCACAAATCAGCAGCTCTCTCTCTCTCTCTCTCTCTCTCTCTCTCTCTCTCTCTCTCTCTCTCTCTCTCTCGCTCTCTCTCAACAAAGTAGCATAATCATACCACATGAAGGTATGATATATCTAAGTTTCAAATAAAGGTCAATGAACTAGGTATTCTCAATGATTAGGATGAGCAACAACTGTGTTTGTTTTGGTATCCTGTACATTGTTTACCACAATGAATCCACAAACCTACATGAAGGTATGCTATAAATTTGGTGAGTGTGTGGAGTTAAATGAAACAAATGTGAACTGTAGACAAACCATTTAACATTTAGATGATGGAGCATTGAAAGTGAATTGAATGAGGAGGCTTTTGCACATACATGAATTAATTAAGAGATGTTATCATCGTGGTTGTTTGGTTATGATTCAAGAATCTTTTGTTGGTTCTGGTTTTATTAATTGATATGGTACACTAGAGGTTTTGTTCTTTAAATACAGTATTGACTTTTGCGCAATCTCATCGTATTTCTAGTAAAAACAAGTGAAGAGAAAAACATCATTCATTCCATTCTTTGAAGTAAACACGACTCAACAGAGACAAATGTGTGGTCACAATACTCTTTTCAGAGAGAAAATACAATGTACAAGCCAATACCTGACAATTTCCATGAATATTCCCAGAAGTAGCCTAGGATCATGAGTCTTGATGTATAATTTCTTGATAAATGGCCAAAAGGATGATTTGCTTTGACATTCATGGCCCCCTATTGAAAAAATTGCAGATGTGCTCCTGTTTAGCATGATCTTAAAATAATAGCTATGCTAAATATATCTCATCTTTGGATGTACATTAGGTTTGATGTTGGCTTGATATTCCTAAACATGTCTCTTCGATCACCAGTACATCGGTGAAAATCTTTTTGGACATTTCCAATAAGTCATGCTGCAAAAAGGATTATTTGGTTTAAATGAAACCAACACCTCTTTGCTCACAAGTCACTGCAAAACAGGAGGTAATTTCCAATGCCAACTATCAAAGGTTCTGTTCAGAAGTCACAAAAAAGAAAACTTCTCATGATTATGATAATACATTTGGAAATATAGATTTAAATGTAAGTGAAAAACAAAACAAAAATATAGTGATTTTGAGAAATGCAACAACTGGGACTGCATTCACATGCAGCTTAACCTCTTGACTACCTGGAGTGACGAGATTTATCGTCACCTCAGAAATGACCTTGACATCCAGAGTGACAAGAACATTTTTCACTAAAATTGCTCTTATTTGAACAATTTTCATTCAGATTACACAAAAATTGTTTTAAAATGTGTAGAAATGTTCTCTGCCGTCTAAAGTTACTAAGTTGAGCTTCCATAGTTGTATAGGTATAGTAAAATGTCAAATGGTGGCAAAAATGAAAAATTCTCTGGTTTCAACCGATTTTAGAGCCTGGGATTCAAGAGGTTAATTAAAATACAATGAATATCACGATCACCTTAAAAATGATTTATGTCTGTGAACATGATATTTATCTTGTCAAAATCAACAATGTACGGGTAATTCATTACGCAACATGGCAGCTAAACCAACATAATCAAAAAGTAAGACTATACTGAAAAATACATAATTGGTAGTCTACATGTATTAATATACCAAGGGGTTGACTGTTACAATTACACCCTGACACTGTCAAGGAAAACAGTAACATTGCAGTTGAGGGATATCATTTTCATTGTAAATCAAATTGGAGGGATCTGTAAGTGTTTTCTTAGCCAGAAGAAAAACTGTGAGATACAAAATGTTAATTTATTATTTGACAATGACATTGGGTCAAATTTAATATTCATATTCAATGAATAAACACAAGGAGCTCTCAGCTCAATTATCTCAATATATTCTAGACCTGTGCGCCCTGATTTTCTTTTATTATCTAACATTCTGGTTTTCCAAGAAAAACATCAACATTCTTTTTGTACCAAACATTAAATCCTGTAAACAACTCGAAAGCTAAAATGAGGTTGTGTCAGTAGTAAAATTGAGACACTTCCTGATGTTGCGTGTAGATCTCTTTGTTACGAATTTCCAGGAAATATCCTTTTAGATCCATCTGAATCTATAGTTGTAAGAGTTGTACTAATGAGGGGTCTTCGGGGAAATCTAATGAATGTCCTTGTTAAGCCTTGTGTTGCTTGGACATAAAAAATGCACAAACTAAATAGAAATAGCTTAAATCAATATCACCTAAGCTTTCTTTAAAATATTATACTGGTCTCTAATATACACTAGACTGATTTATAAATATGTATATTATTTTAATAATATTCAATTGAAGTTTGTTGCTTAGTGAATTAGACAATATCGATAATGAAGAAAATCTAATTCAAAACTTTCATATTGTTGCATGTTTCTATTTCATGATGTTGTATCATTTTCAGTTAATTTTCACCCAATTTTCCTAATTTCTTACTTTGATGTTTCCAGAAAATAGAAGACCCATTTCTAATGGCAGTAAAGGAAGTCCTAGGTGACAGATACAGTATCAACATTGATTTGGTCTACAAAAAGACAATTCACTTTATCACTGAAACTCTGTCAACTTCATTTGATAGGGAAGCAGCCCGTATCAAAGCAGAAGCTTTGGAAAATGACAACATAAATGAAAATGATATTGACAAAGATGTTGATACAGTTGCACTGATAGAAACATCAGACAGCCAAATTATAGATTCCAACAAGGCGAATAATATAGATGATATAACCACAAAGATTGAAGATGTGGCATGAATACTTTTCAAGTTTTATCAAAAACTTGGCAGATTGTTCAATTTAATTGTTAGACACTGCTGCGACTTCCAAAGTGTTAAGTGCAGAGGGCATTTTTGGTATAGCTCACCTCCCATAAAAGAACACTGGAACAGTATTCTGGAAACATTAATTACACATGTGTTTTACATATGAACCTGATTTGGATAGGAAACTGCATGAAGGATTACACACATTAAGGTAAAAATGTAAGAATGAGAAAAAAACATGCCACAGGTAATATGTCAGTATTATCTGGGAGATAAGTCAGTCAATGTGAAATGATATATTCATTGAAGCAGAAAAATGGAAGATAAAGATAAAACTACAATGAGATTCTTGCAGCTTTCCAATAATCTCTGCATAATATACATACAGGTCAGCTAATATAAGAATGCAACTTGTGCCACTTATGGCGATGTGGATGTAACAGCACTAGAATGATTCCAAAAGGTGTCAATAAAGCAAAGAATAAAATATACTATAAACATACTGTAGAGCCAATGTAGTTATTTTACACAGAAGTATTAACAAAGAACTGCTCAGAGTGAGAGTGAAGAGAAAAAATTGATGAACCAGACCATGATGGTTGTGGAAGAATGAATTAAATACATGTAGTGAGACTTATAAACCATAAAGAACTGGAGAGACAAATTCATAATGACCATAAAGGAATTCATATAACAGGAGGATAAACTGTGTATATAATGGTGACAAAAAAAACTGTAAGGAATATGGTTCATTGAACCATGAAAGAATCAAACAGATCAGAACATAATGGCACCAAAGATGTGCAATAAAAAAGGATAGAAAACAGATTGCACAGACTTCGAATCTCTAGAGCTAGAGGATTCATATTGAACAATGTATATATAGTGAGCATATATAGAACAGATAGGGAGCCAATGAGGTAACCCAGTATTAAAGACAATTACAGAACAATGTAGAAGCAGTAAGCATAATACAAAACAGATAAAATGTAGACAATGTAATTCTCCAATTTTGGTATTAAATAAAATACTACTGGTATATATAATTGTAAAAGTTGTTCCACGATTAGATGGTTACATATTTTGTTTCAATCTACAATTAAGCTTAGACAAAAATATTAGATGGAAAACCATTACTGTATAAATCAAAATTAATTTTTTTAAGAATTTCGACTTTCTCAGCAATTAGCTTTATCATGGTGTATTGATAATTCTTAAACTCTGCCTAGTGATATTAACAATAATGATGTAGTCATTTAGAATATGTACATTTAACTTTATCATGTAAATAAATATGTTTTACAATTCTCGGACTGATCACACAGCATCTAGAATTTCCTCTGTGTAAGCTCATGCCCTTTCATAAATTCTTTTTAAGTTGGACTCTATTTCAAAACTAGAGAACAGCTGGTCAGAATGGCATTATGTGAACCAGTTGCAATGTTATTTTGCTACCAATCAACTGCTTCTATGAAAAGTAACCAGTCAATGACCAGCAGACTGGCCCTGTTTACATGAGTAAATTGCCTAAGATGGAACTTTGTATATAATACTGTACTGAAACGGTAAAAGCATAAGAAGTAAATAGAGAGAAAGCAGAACTGAATTTGATATTCTACTGTAAACAAGAAACATATAAATAGCAATTCTATATATAACTTCTATAAAAACATCAACACCTGAATGGGATCATGGTGTTTGGTTATGTTGCTGCATTGGATTACTTAATCTTATTCAAATTATTCAAAGTATTAAGCAATACATTTTATGAATATAAAACATGGATAAATCTCTGACATATTGCTATAGAAACAAATGATGTGGTTTTGGCATCACTCACAGGGCTTTTACCAGGAAATATTTAGGGTGTGGTGCTAACATCTTTAGAATAACTGTTCAGTCATGATAAATCATATTTATGTTATGTTTTATCCTTTTTACATGCTATTATTGTATATTCAGTCATGGAAACAGTCATGATTTGCCAATAGGGTGTGGAGGGAGCTAAATAGAGTGTGGTGCTGCGCCACAGTCTAAAAGCCTGGCAAGAGCCCTGACTCATGATATGTAATGAAGGCAATTATCTTCAGGCCACCAATGAGTTGATGAGGAGAACGCAATTAATACTGACATAAAATCAAAAAATTCCTCCTCAACTCATCTTTGGGCCTGACATTGTTCATAGAAAGACAAATATAGTGACAGTATTGTATCGAACCATAGCCACATACTTTGCATTCAATTTATACACATATGTAAACATATATCCATCATATGTATTAATCTTTGTACTTTGTGTTTAACATGTATCCGGTTTCCATTTATAATTAATCACAATGTAATTATTAATGCCAACCAAATGTGCAGAATAATAAAAAATAGTTGTTAGTTGTTTTATTTAGTACAACTCGATCATTTATGATAATATTTCACTTTGACCTGCTTTTCTTATTATGTAAATTATAAGTTATGCATAAATCATCTCAAAAGTATAATAAAACTACAAAGACTCATAAAAATGTTTATACAATGTTAATAATACAACCATAAAAAGACAAAGGCAATTTATTGAACAATTTCTTCTAATTTATCTCATTCAACTTAACTACTGTACTCTAACCATGATGACTTGACAATTGCAACTGCAGGAGCTCTTGTCCAAAATGGCTGATGACGTAACATTCATATACATGTATTGACTGGTTCTCACAAAATGCCTTCTATGAGAAATTAAAGTTTATGAGAAATTAAAACATAGCAAACAATTTATCTTTTATTTATAAAACTTTGAACACCTATATTTAATTCCAATTAAAATTGTGATTTATAGTGAAATACTCAAAATGTAATGCTACAAACTACAAGCTGGGATTGATGTTGTCCCTTAAATAACATCACAACAGCCACCATACACACTGTTGCCAAATGTACAGAACCTGTGGCAATTTTAATGATATTGTGGACTTTTTTCTGACTATACTAAAACACCCCTTATTAAATATCTTGAAAGACCCCTTACTACCAATGCCCAAAGATCCCTTTGATATTTTAAATAATTTTGCTTCACATGATGTCGTGAATATATTGTGAAAACACTTGATAACACTTTCTGCAGCAGTCTTTGTATATCATGGTGTGCGTTTCAATAAAGAATAGAATGGATGATATTATATTATCATACAATACATTGATCCGATTAATTTGACATATATATATTTATATAACCCACCGTAAATTTTTTTTAATTTCCCAGAAATACTTAATCTTTAAGAATGTCACAGGAAAAATATTACAGGACAGGATTGGAATTATCCATTTCTGGATGGGCCTTCTCAGACTGGACAGGACACTACCAATTAAATAGTTAATAACATTTAGCAGAGAACAAGAGGACTTGGAAGAAGGTACCAGTTATCATACCCATTTAAAGTACATATTTATTTCCTGTATTTAATGTGATATCTATGATTTTCATGCACACCAGTGAATTTATTAAGCCCCGACTCTATTTTAATTATCTGGAAGTGAAGCACATACTGCAATTGCTAAACATTTTTTTGTTTATGGAAATTAATCATGTATGAACCAATCAACGTTGAGGTTGTATTTCACTTTCAGAAATATAATGAAAAGAGATACCACACGTTTCTAATTGATCCCATGAGTTCTTTAACGCTCAATGAAATTGGTTTGAAATCCACCGAACTCATTTTCTATTTGAGGTAGCAAACTTTTGCTCGTGACCACTAATTATTGGAGCAAGAATCGTGGATTGAAATCTTCAGTACATGGCGGTTATCCCATCCTGTTCTGTCCAGAGACCAAAGTTCTGAGGGACATGACAATATCGTGTAACCATGACATCCCTAATAACCTTCTTCGAAAAAAGCTGAACTTTTCACATTGAGGAGAAAATTTATTTTCTAATTACAGCTTCAAATTCATATCATGACAGAAGCATAACTGACAATATGTCTCTCAAACCGAACAGAGTTACCTGGTGAAACTTTCAGACATTACTAAAAATTCAATTGTCTATCAGATTACTTTTCACGAATATTCTTTTACCACTTACAGAGTTATTCCATATTTGGGCAACCAAATATAAAAAATAGGTACTCAACGAGGTTTTCTCTAAAAATAACCAGAGTCATGAAATAGAACTTTCAGATGTTTATGATAATTAAGCTGTCTGTTTAGATGATCACAATAGTATAATATTCCATCACCACCCAGAGAGTTATTCCATAGTTGGGTCACCATGTTTGTGTCAGTACAATTTTTGGGGACAACCTGTATTTTACTTGCAGGTACAGTAAAATATGAGCATGCTGTACTCTATAGCAAGAATACAGAGTATGTCATTCAGAATTCAGATTTATTATACTAGAATATGTAATTGGGTCACTTTACATGCAGATTTATTCTCCAGTAAAATACAATTAGGCTGCAAGGAAATGTAATGAATCATGAATACAAAAATAGAATAGAA
The DNA here is from genome assembly GCA_903813345.2 of Owenia fusiformis. NCBI lineage: Eukaryota > Metazoa > Annelida > Polychaeta > Sabellida > Oweniidae > Owenia > Owenia fusiformis. The sequence continues at coordinate 1,866,075 of CAIIXF020000008.1, forward strand.
AATAGCAATTCCTTGGAGAAGCAAATCTCAAAGAACAAAATGTATATTCTATATTATATCTTCATAGTGAATAGTTCATACTAAAAGTTACAGTTGTATGAATCCAATTTCATTTCAGACAGCCATTTTGAATTCATGGAGAGTTATCCCATTTAACAAATTCTATTTTTATTTTTAATACCTCTGGTTCTGTCTTTAACATTACTAATATATAGTTTTACTTTCTATTCTAACACATATTACCACTTGACTTTGAATTTAGTTTTCCAAAAAATGTTAGATAAGTATGGTCTGGTAACTATGGAATGGATACTTTCTTATTAAAGTGGTAAAAAATCTGAATTAATCCAAAATCAGGACAGAGGATTCTCTTTATTTTAATCAGTTTTCAAGATTAGTCTATCAGATTAGTAGATTTCTAATCTTTTAACATTCCAAAACATTGATTTTTACAGAGATAATTAAATTGATACATGAGATCCACTTGAAAGCCACAAGACAACCTACTCAAATCTTTATAAGTAAAAATGAATACATTTAAAAATGTAAAAATGAACTGATCCAAGCTTTAACAAGACACTGAGTGAACAGAATTGCACCTTTCAATAGCCTGGACAGACAATCCAAAATGGACAGAAAATCCAAAATGGCCACCTAAACATTTACCCAGAATGACAAAAAACTAATCAGTTCAGTAGAAACATCCATGAAAATTACAAATGAATCCCTGAAACAGTTTGACTCGAAACCTGTAGACAAGACTCAACAAACAAAATTTTAGGACGGGAAATCCAAAATGGCTGCCTTAACATTTACCCAGAATGCCCAGACTAACATTTCTAAACTTTCATACATAAAAATTTCAAATGAATCCATCAAAAGGTTTGGTTGGAAACCTAAAGACAATAAAAATCAGGACACCAGCCCACCCATCGGACAAATCCCAAACAGATCACAATATAGCACCCAAGGGTGTGATAAAAATTAAAATCTTTGATTCCTTGGAAATTTTAAGTAAGATGTTAAAATGTTAAAACAAACCAGAATCAGATCAGATTAACTATGTTATTGTAAAAAATCACAGAAGCCATGAAAATCTTAATCTAACTGATATGATCTTTATTACAAAGATAACTTTTTTCCAATATCACGTAATAAACGAAAGCTTGAGTTATGAGGAACTAACTTCACATACTTTCATCTGCAATTCCAATCTAGAGATTTCATTCATTCATTTAGTATTTGCACTTGAATTCTTTTCAGTTCCAGCACACTGTTATACAGTACATTGCTTTTGATTCCAATACTCTTCATTAATCGTGATACAAATGGATATTTTGGGCTCTCAGGAGATCGAGAAGAAGAAGATATAAGGTTTAATAATATGTGTGACTGAGTTGGTTTTTCAGATATTACAACTTTTGATATTTTCTAAGTCGATTTCCTGACCAATCCTTTATCTTGACTTATCCCCCTGATTTATCCTTTAAATGTAAAAGCTTTCAAACTGATTTCTCTCTCATTCACAAAAGTAATAGAAAATCAAAAAATTCATTGTTATTGCTTTATTGTAACAAAATCACATTTATCTGCAAAATTAATTTATAAGTAACTTTTTTCAATTACTTCTGTTCACATAAATATACTTTTAATAATTTTTTTGTTCAAATAAATAAACTATGATAGATAGTAAAATGAAAGATCCATTGATGTCAAAAGCACACATTCAATCAATGAATGATTGCTTCGATATAAATTGAGTTTATTGAAAACTGTTGAGGTAAAACTGAAGCTACAGGAACAAATGGCAATGACATTTCTAGTTTAACCATTTAATCAGTTTAACATAAATATAAAGTTACACTGTTGAAAAGCATCAATCATAAGTTGATTTAAAATCTGCGAAATGTCAAATTAGTTTGTGTTTGTAAGGCAATCACGCAAGTTGTAATCTTAACCAAGAATTTTATGTCGATTTTGTCACGTAATAATTATGCACTAGGAAACAACTTAGCAACAGTTTATCTTTTAAGTTCCTGGAAAATGTCAGAGTGGTAGGATCTTGCATGATAATTCAACACAAATCAAACTTTTTTTAATAATGTATGCCCTCTCTAACATGAAACAGTTTTATGCCCTCAACAACACAAAAGCCAAAATCTGTTGGAAATTTTTCAAACTTGTAGTTGAGCTGCCTTTTAAATAAGCTTACATCTGAGCACTCTTTTAGGGTTAATGCACAACATCTGATTCTTCCAGCTCTTAATATCAACAAAGTCAATGCTTTTTCAGACATTACAAAACCAATATTTATGCCCTCTATGTTTATGCCCTCTGACACGGCAAAGTCAATATAAACCCACATTTTAGGTTCCAAAATGAACAAGGCACAGGACGTGAACGAGATCACACCATCAAATAGGCAGACACTATGAACCAGGAAAACTGTTCTCCTATTATGTTTACAAATTTCAAGAACAATAAAACAAGATGGCCGCCCAAAAGTTAATCAGCTCTAGTACTTGATATCCTCTATCATTTGTGTAAATTTGAAGGAAATCCGATGAGCTGTTTTCCTGAAATGGCGATGACAAGATTTTTCGAAAAACCTTCAAAATGGCTACCAGAAAACAAGATGGCCGCCCAAAAGTTAATCAGCTCTAGTACTTGATATCCTCTATCATGTGTGTAAATTTGAAGGAAATCCGATGAGCGGATTTTCTGAAATGGCGATGACAAGATTTTTTTCGAAAAATCTTCAAAATGGCTGCCAGAAAACAAGATGGCCGCCCAAAAGTTAATCAGCTCTAGTACTTGATATCCTCTATCATTTGTGTAAATTTGAAGGAAATCCGATGAGCTGTTTTCCTGAAATGGCGATGACAAGATTTTTCGAAAAACCTTCAAAATGGCTACCAGAAAACAAGATGGCCGCCCAAAAGTTAATCAGCTCTAGTACTTGATATCCTCTATCATGTGTGTAAATTTGAAGGAAATCCGATGAGCGGATTTTCTGAAATGGCGATGACAAGATTTTTTTCGAAAAATCTTCAAAATGGCTGCCAGAAAACAAGATGGCCGCCCAAAAGTTAATCAGCTCTAGTACTTGATATCCTCTATCATTTGTGAAAATTTGAAGGAAATCCAATGAGCGGTTTTCCTGAAATGGCGATGACAAGATTTTTCGAAAAACCTTCAAAATGGCCGCCAGAAAACAAGATGGCCACCCAAAAGTTAATCAGCTCTAGTACTCCATATGCTCTATCATCTCTGCGAATTGGAGAAAATCTGATGTGCAGTTTTCCTTAAACGGCGATGACAAAAAGCGGGACGATTACGACCACGATCACGACCACGACCACGACCAGTATGACGACTATATCCCACCGATGGTGTGATAAAAAGCCTTACAAGCAAACATTTATGCTTCTGTATAATAGTCATGCTTCCAAGCGGAACTCCTTGATAAGAAAGAGGATGTTATCATTGTTGTATTCAGTTGTTCAACAGTATGTTCAGTTAATGAGCCAAAAACAAAAGAGGTCACATTGGAAAAGAAATTTTTCATTCTGCATTAAAAGAGAGTAGATTTTGCAGGCATCTCAGAGGGAATTTGGAAACAAATTGTTTTTAAAGGCAAATGAGACACTGATGTGATAGAAGTTGATAGTAAATGATGCTAGTCAAGAATTAACATTGAGTATAATGTCAGTCAGTCGTCACTAGAATATATGGTTCAATGTTGATCTAATGATGAACTATTTCCTAGATATCTAGGCCGTTTCCCCATTAAATCACAAGATCGATATTGTCTTACTTAACCAGCTGTGAAATGTATTTATTTCCTTGACAGGCAATGTAATTAACCAAGTAACTTTTGGCAGTTTTCAATTCAATTGCAGGTTATCTTCGTAGGATTTTGATTCATGTCATTTTAGGCTTCATGGTGAGCCTATAGGATCGCTTACTCATCTTTCAATTTCTACTGGGAATATGAATAGCACGAAGGACAGAGGTTGATATCTGCGAATGGAGAAAAATTAAATTTGGCAAAAATAATTATTCACATGGGATGCTCTAAACAGATATAGATGATGTCATGCAAGTACTATGTAACGAGGGGGAATTCTCCAAGAATAGCTTATTATCTGGGTTTTCTAGTTTAAAAGAAGTTTGAACTGTGATTTTTGTAAAAATCAAATATAAAGGCCATATATGGGTAGTCAACTTTAGAGGAAAGGGAAAAATATATGTTTACCATTCATATGAGTTCACTGAAAAGGGAAATATATTTCCAAACAATGTACAATCAGGTTTACATCAATTGCAAAAATCTGGTGTAACCAATTCCAAATTATTCTAGTTATATTTGAAATGCACAAATACTGTAGATTTTTTTTTTAAATTCTAAAAAAATATGAGGAATGATTTTGAAGAGATGAGACATACATTCTGGTACAATTTTGTACTGAGAATGCTCAAGAGGTATATTTTAGTGAACTTGTATGATAAAATACTTGATTCTAAATTATTTTATATTTCAGAGATGGTATGGCCATTATAAATCATTATTAATCAGTGACCATTATAAATCAACCCTATTCATTGAATAAAAAAATAATGGTGAAAAACTAATGAACATCAAGAACATAGTGAACACAATGGGCACAATTGACACAATAGTGGATGCAATAAATGACACATTAATCAGTTGTCCTGTGTCATAGTGACTTTCATTGACATAAAAAAGACTTATGACCAATTTCCATATACAACAGTGATAAAAGCTAGCTTCAGAAATAGTTATTGGCAAAATAAGTAACGTCATCCTCTAGTTGGATGTGTTAATTCGAGGCTCTGATGCAAATTTATTGTTATTTGATTCTGGATAATCATAGAGGATAATCTCTATTTATTCCAAAGTACTAAAATATAAGGTTATTTTGACCTGTTAAAAGTCCTGAGAATTATATCAATCACGACTTCACCATCCTACAGCACAATAGCAAATCTATTTATTTAAGTAATATCATGAGCTTTCAAGAGAAAGCCCTGGGTCATATTTGTCTTCAACTGTATACAATTTGAAGACATCTCAAATTAACTTCTGATTCCTGCCTGATTTATCTTCACAGCTAGCTACACAAGGACTGCCATCTTTAAAATTCAACAATATTTATTTTGAAGAAAATATAGGATCACAAGTCAGGACTTGATTTAACAGCAAAACTAGGCATCTGGAAGAACTAAACTCTCTCTGGAGATACATGTGTACTCCATCGCTCTAAATGTATAAAAATGAGACTTTTATTCCATTTGTTTTTTAAGGTTTATAAGTCACTGAGAAACAATCAGTCAATTATATCTTAAATTCAAAATATATTCATGCAACAACTGGTCAAAAACATTAAATCTAAAACAAAAATATGTATTATGACCAAAATGATAATAAACTGGTGATAAGAAATGAATGTGAGACCATAGACTTGACTGTAAGTCTGAGGTGAGACACAATCTACTCCCTGGCATCTAGCCTCTCCCCTCCACCTGATATCTGTTTGAGATTATGGAGAGAGGGGGAAGGTGTGACACAAGACTACTTCCAATAACATGGTCTTATATAATGTCATTTTCAGACAAAATAACATACATAAAGCCATGCTATATATACATCAAACTTAGGATTCTTTGTTGCAAAATTCCAAAAAATCTTTAGAATGAATATCAAAAGATTCTTTTAGATATCAAAATGTACATTTAGAGTAATAATAAAAATACATTAAGATAAAAAGTAACCAAAATATAACAATTCATCAAATAAAATAAAATACTCTCATCTTCACTCCAGTGTACAATGTACAATATAAAAGGTTTTGTCAGACAACTCCTATGTTATACTACATAAATTATGTATTGTATCATCTAACTTACCCAGTGCGGAAGATAGAGGGCGCTTCTCTGATTCATCAGTGGTAATGATTCCAGTCTCTAGCAACTGTGACTCTAAGCGACTGAAAGAATGAATGGGATCACTGTACGTATATTCATTTCATAGGAATGTGCTTCATAGGTGTGGTTGCGTGCATTTGGGAACATTCATTTTGCTGTCCTAACTGATAAGATTTAATTTTTGGACATCCAATTAGATTCATTTTTCATTAGTTGAGTTAAAATCAAATTTTCAATACTTATTTATTTATTGAATTACAGTAAGAAGTGTTGTATAAGTGGAACATCTTTGTTGAATTTTATGACAAATCAGGTTGTAAGTGACCACTCCATGCAATCTATTAGTTTGTAAATCTGAAAAGCTCCAGTTTTATATTACAAAAAGAATTTTCAGAATCGGAGGATTACAGAACTTTTCTATAGGGGAGTAACAAACAATTATGGAGTATTCAATGACGATTCCTTACCTGTGAATGGCATTGCCTGCTAAAGGAACGGCCTGCCATGCCTTTAGTATTGGGATACTTTCATAGATCTGAATAGTGTTAAAGACAACTGTTGATTCTGTATATCCCTCACATAAGAAAGAGAATTGGAAAGTGAGTGATACAATATGTACCTTTCAATGTACCAGTATTTAAAATAGTTATATGACCTAAATTGCAACAAATTTTATCTCTGAGTGTGGCAAGTGAATGGACAAATGAATTCGTCCATTCACTTTGAACCTCTCTGGATACTTTTTCTATCGTAAAATATGTCTAAAAATAAAGGTACAATAGTGATGTTTTAAATACATGTATGTCTAAAAATAAAGGTTTAATATTGATGTTTTAAATGGAAAGTGATTTCGTGAGATTACACAAGTGCATCAAGTATTAATGGGATCCCTAACTAACACCCCAAGATGCATAACAGTAAAGGATACAGGTAACACAAGTGTTTCAGTGAGTCCAGCATCAAGGACAAGACCAGATGAGATTCCTAAGGTGAACAGGGCCATGAGATGTGATGGGGCAAACAAAACTGATGGCACCTAGAATTCAAAAACAAAACATCATGTTAATCGTAAACATTCATTCAAGAATAGATGAACAGGTAAAATGAGTCTTGAACCTTTTGAATAACAATCACATTTACACATTTATATTATGAATCATTTAAACATGTTGAAAATCCATCACCTTGACCAACTTTGAAGGATTAAAGGTCTAAAAATATTATTGGAGAAATATAAATTTTAGTTTTTTAACAAAAAGCTGTGTGGCGTATAAAATGTAGCTGGAGCTTTTAATATTTTCACATCAGCTGCCTCTTGTGCTGCCATAATTTGTACAGATGCATTGACTCCTTAATTTTGAAAATTTCAATATATTTTATTGATACATCAATTTCATGATACCATACTCCTTGTTTACTTACTTCATAATGTTTAAAGAGAACTTTAGCTAAAGTGTTTCTAAACACACTAGGACATAGAACAGACTCTACCACTACAACTCTCCTGTCTTTTGGGTTCACCAACAGATGTCTATAAATAGATCAAACAAAAAAGTTAATCTTTCAGTTTCATGGTTCTTTATTGTGGAAATGCATCTTATAAGTGAAAATGTGTGTACTATTTCATTACTCCCTGATACTTCACACATTTGTACAGCATCCAATTTCCTACTACCCTACCATATTTCATGACCATCAGACTGATAGTCACAATTTTACAGCACTTTGAACATCACGCTTCAGGTTTGGCTTCAGGTTTGGGGCAAAAAGCACTATAATACTGACGATATTTTGAAAATTGCCATATATGGTACCTCTGAAATAATATATATTGTATATACATGGGCATACATATATTTAGAGGTTATGTCACTATGACGTGAAATATGCCTGAGTTCTCCCAATATAGGCCGACCTTGGGAGGCTCTATATTTGGGCAAGAACGAAGGCATATTTCACGTCATAGTGACATAACTGATGTATTACATGCCTTTGTTCCCATGGTTACTTTGTATCAATGACGTGACGTCATGATATTATCATGGTTATTAAAGAAATCTAATATCAAAACGAGGTAAGCGGGCTATATCGGGGTAATCGGGCAATATCGGTGGATATAGCTCGCTAACTTTCCCATTGGCTTCCATACAAATGCTTCGCTAGGTATGTAATACAGTGTTATATATCATTTTAAAGCATATGACATACTCGTTCAGAATGAATAGTTTTTTAGGGCCCATTTTATAAGTTGTCATGGTTACAAGATTCCCCCAAAAATACATTGGGTTTGTACTTGGACTTGATATCACGTCCTTAGTAGTCAACGTATGTGCTTTATGACGTCATATCACGTCCTTAGTAGCAAATGAGTTAAAGTGCAGAAACATTATGACTATCAATCTGATGGTCATGAAATAAAGTAGGCTGGTAGGAAATTGAATTACGTACAATTGTGTAAAATATAGAGGAAAATGTTGTAAGGGTTTCCAGTTTTTTGACCATCCTGTATTTCTATTTTCAAAATTTAAGTGAAAGGCAAAATTTCAGCATTTACAGTGAGACACAAGGGGTTGAATTCCATTTATTCTGCACGTCCATCTAAAAGCCAACCAAGTACTTGTTCAAACAAATATGCATTTTTACAGTTTTGGAATAAACTCCATGCTTTACTTGTACCAATTTTCAATGCCGTTCATGTCTTATATCTCTCCAGGTGTATCTCATTTTAAGTTGTAAATAAAACAGCGCCTTCAACAGAAATGTTCTGGGTTGTTCTTACCTGAAGTAGAGTCTGTGTAGGAAATCAACAAGGTTGTCATATAATTCTGCCTCATTTTTGAATACAGTCACCTTCCTAGTCTGAAACATACAAAACAAAAGATAGCAATATTGGCACACAACATGGTAATTTACCCCTTAGAGTCCAAGCCTGTGTATGCACTTTGACTATGAATAATTTTAGAATAATAACATTAACTGTAACTGGAATACACGTTCAAAGGACGATTCTCGGTTTGGAGAACGAAGTTCATCAATCTAAATGAGCATTATCCCTGCTGCGGACAAATTTGATTTTTTTTACATAATATAGATTTGAATGTCTTCTTTTGAATAGTTATAATTTAATTTGGGTAATATTTCTAGATTTTTTGCAAAAAAAAATATTAGCGCAGTACACTGATGAACTTTCCCCAAATCGAGACTTGTATTTTATTGAATCAGTCTAATTGAGCGTTACCCCTGCTTCAGACCAATTTGTTATTTTTACATCTTGTAGATTTAAATGTCCTCTTTTGAAAATAGTTTAATTTGGGTAATATTTCTATATTTTTCATGAAAAAAATTATTAGCCAAGGAGACTGTTCTCCAAACCGAGAATCGTCCTTTTTGGTCCATAAGTGTTATCCCAAATTACACCGACTGAGGAATTAAAAATTTGATTGCCCCTGAATCCATTTATCATCTCATTTTGAGTATACATAAGTGGATAATCATGATGTACATGTATTAGATATTCCTTACAGAGGATATATTCAGGCTGAAAAAATGTCAATGATTCATAATTCAAACACTTCATCACTAAGAGTTACTGGGTTAAAATTCAGAGTGAAATGGGTCCAAAGCCCCAGATGTGCCTATTTGACATCAACATTCCCTATTAATAAAAAAAAAACCAGGAGAACATAAGATATGGCAATAACACTTACAAATTGAATAGTTAACATAGAATAAAATGAATGGGCATTTGACATAATAGTCTATAATTTGAATTGCAGTTTCAGTTACCAATAATGTTGATGGATGGATGAGAACATTAAATGACGATGGATGGAATAACTTCAAACCAATGAACATATGGATGCCTGGGTGTTACCATAGTGTGATACAAGCACATCATTGTCTATAATCTACATCATAGATATGTAATGTATCTTACCTCTCCTGATTGTTTGATTACATCACTGGGAATGATACACCTTGGAGCTGGTTCGCCTCCAAATCCACACCTGCAACAAATAATGTGACATACATGTATATGCAGTGAACAGGTTAAGCAGACAATGTGACATATATGCAATGTAATAAACAGGTATAACAGACAATGTGACATATATGCAATGCAATGAACAGGTGAAGCAGACAATGTGACATATATGCAATGTAATAAACAGGTATAACAGACAATGTGACATATATGCAGTGTAATGAACAGGTGAAGTAGACAATGTGACATATATGCAATGTAATGAACAGGTATAACAGACAATGTGACATATATGCAGTGTAATGAACAGGTGAAGTAGACAATGTGACATATATGCAATGTAATGAACAGGTATAACAGACAATGTGACATATATGCAGTGTAATGAACAGGTGAAGTAGACAATGTGACATATATGCAATGTAATGAACAGGTGGAGCAAACAATGTGACATATATGCAGTGTAATGAACAGGTGAAGCAGACAATGTGACATATATGCAATGTAATGAACAGGTATAGCAGACAATTTGACATATATGCAATGTAATGAACGGGTGAAGCAGACAATGTGACATATATGCAATGTAATAAACAGGTATAACAGACAATGTCACATATATGCAATGCAATGAACAGGTGAAGCAGACAATGTGACATATATGCAATGTAATAAACAGGTATAACAGACAATGTCACATATATGCAATGCAATGAACAGGTGAAGCAGACAATGTGACATATATGCGATGTAATAAACAGGTGAAGCAGACAATGTGACATATATGCGATGTAATAAACAGGTGAAGCAGACAATGTGACATATATGCGATGTAATAAACAGGTGAAGCAGGCAATGTGACATATATGCAATGCAATGAACAGGTGAAGCAGACAATGTGACATATATGTGATGTAATAAACAGGTGAAGCAGACAATGTGACATATATGCGATGTAATAAACAGGTGAAGCAGACAATGTGACATATATGCAACAGGTATAACAGACAATGTGACATATATACAATGCAATGAACATTGTAAACAGTTGCAAATAACTCCTATAAATGTGAGAAAATGATAGCTTCAAGTCTTAAAGAGTTCCATCTTCCCTAAAAAATCTGTGCTAAAATTGTATGTAAAATTGACACCATACTAAGAACTGAATTTGAAGATTAATGATGAGAATATGTCAATCGTTTTTGCTGAACAAGTGTTCAGTTTGGACAATAAATAAATGAGTCGTCGATTTTCTATCACCATTTCCAAACCATGGTGGTTTAAAAGCTCATAGTTTCCAATATTGTCTAGATATATATCTCCTAAAATTTGTATATTTTTCATTTTGTACACCCGCATCTACTTTTTTGAAAACTTTCTTATTTTTAAGGTCTTTGAAAATTTGAATCCATTTCTAGAAATAGAGAAAAACTGATTTAAAAATCTTTTTTCCTTTTTATGACCACAATTTTTGTTTCAGACAATTTTTCTAATTTTCAGAGCTCCTGTCATCTAAAACAATATATTGGGCACATTTTCTGAAAAATACAAAATAATCTGTTACATGACCTTTCGGAAATGCTAACTTTTTACTGTCACAATTTCAGAGGGCTGAAAAAGCTATTTCAGCATGGTAGGGGTAATTTTGACCATGACAGTAAACTGATTGAAAACTGGTTAAAGCAGAACTCTGTTACCTTAGTACAAAAAAATTCTAAAATCCACATGGCTTTTTCATTTCCTGTTTGGTGTAAATTTCTGATAACTACCGAGACCTTAGCCTTGCCCAAGTCAGTATTTTTTTTACTTATCTGATCTTGAATTATTACCGCCTTGTACAATCCAATACATCTCCGCTGATATTATGCTAAGTTATTCAGCGGGTTCGAGATTTCCATAATTCCTACGCTGTCAGGGGTATCGCCAAACCTTATTGATTGACAAGATCGCGTGAACAGGACATGTGACTTCAGGCTGATTGACCAATTAAAACGTTATCAGGTTGACCTGCATAAACAAAGCGAACTACCCGTCTATGACTTGAAATTCAATGATCTGATCAAGTGTTTCTTTAGAGTTACAATATATTATGTAAATTGGAATGAAAGGAGTCATTAATATAAATTAATCAATGTTCAATTCAATGTTGATTTTAAAACTGAATAAGCGTTGAAAATGCACTAAGATATAGTCCGGCCATGTAGTCGTCGATCTGATTCAGTGATTGAATCTCAGCCTATATGTTCGATCACTTGAATTCAGCTTTCGTTTCAACGTTTCTTGTTGAAATAGTCTCACCTCCGGGTATCCGATCGCTGCTCCAGCATCCACTAAACTCTGATTGATATTTATCTGATAAAATATTTGTATTTCCATGATGAATTCATGCAAGATTTGTTCGTGAAAAGCCCCGGTGAAAAGTGTACTTGTTTTTGACCATGCATAATAATGAGCTAACGCGTCAGGGCTGTCATTGATTGGTCAAATTTTACCAATATAAACATTGGGTCGGTAAAGCACGTGGCTTTCTCTTGGGTACAAGGTGGTCATAATAGAAATCAAGATAAGTAAAAGAGACCAACTTGGGCAAGGCTACCAAGACCTTAACATGGGAAATCCTACTTCAACAAATCCATGATTCATTTATCTATGGACCAAAATGTAATCATAATTTTCAAACCATTTCACATGTTATTTTTCAAACAGGAATCACTCCTTCCACACATTGTCTACATCTTCCAGTTTTGCACAAAGAGTGCACTTACATGTATGTGCCTAAAAAAGACTGAAGAGAAGATTTGTTTTGTATAATGAAACATTCTTCTCTACATTCTTTTCTAGGTACATTTAGCGCAGTCATTGTGCAAAAGTGAGAGATGTAGACATTGTGGGGAAGGAGTGATTCAAATTTGAAAAATAACATGTGACCCTATTGAGGGTTGCAGCGAACATGCACCATGACCTTAATTATTAGACTGCATGTAAATTATTTTTCTAAAAATCCCAATAACATGTTGTAGGGTGATCCATTTGATTTCAAATCTCAATTCTAAAAATAACAAATTGAGAGTCATTTATTTGGCTAATTCGTTCCAGGAAGAAGAAAGGAAGTGCATTTTATACCAAACAAACAAACAAACATACTACTTTTTTCAAGGCCTGACTGCGTCGCTAACATGCTAAATATAAGAGTTAGCTGACGTTTGGGAGTCTGACTTACCTTCTAAAGGTTAGAACCCGAATCTTAATGAAACCATATCACCTTTGTTGCGTCGATGATGATGCATAAACATAGCATTTGATAGAAATTAGCGTAAATGCTTTTCCGACTTTTTCATTTTTCATCAATGTTGACTTCCGGGAAGGCGTTGTAGTTATCACGAAATAACGCATTGACCCTTGAACTTTACTTTGTTGACGTGTCAACCAAGCATGTCTGGTGTGAAAATTAAAAGAATATTAAGCAATGTTCTACATCCGCCAAGCTAAGTGAAGTAGTCAATATTTAAAATTATCAATTTCAAGTGAAGTACGCAACGAACGAAACTGCGTGATCTACACTCCCACTATTGGTCTGAATGAAATGCTACGTAGAAATATGAGCCCTCTGCTGTATTAGTCGATTAATAGAGTAAGACCTGTTGGTGATGCTTTATAATTTAGACCAAAACATTGAAAAACAACGAACAAATATTCGGTTTTCACATATGTTCGGTAATTTTTTGTATTGAAACTTCCGGAACTTACAAGGAAATCATTCATTTTCTCGATCCATGATTTACCTCTTGGATGTTGTGGCAAATGCTCCATGGTTGACGGAACAAAGGTGATATGGTTTCATTAAGATTCGGGTTCTAACCTTTAGAAGGTAAGTCAGACTCCCAAACGTCAGCTAACTCTTATATTTAGCATGTTAGCGACGCAGTCAGGCCTTGAAAAAAGTAGTACCAATCTAGACATATACTGTGACTGATCAATGGACTAAAAGGTAAAACCGACTTCATAAGTATTCATCCTGGACTAATAATAACAGTATGTGCAAGATCCATGTAATTACAATGATAACTGAGTCTTAGCCTAACACAGGTAGACTAACAGCAAAATGAAAAATTATTTTGGAAAAATAATATTTTCAAATGTGATACTTACTTCGTGTAGGCTCCACCAATATCAACAATCACAGCGGATTTTTCACCACCATAGGCTACTCCTTCGAACAGGGGCATTTCGCACCCAAATGTGTCTTGCAACAGATAGAAATCCCAAAAGAAACGTCAATTTTGAAATTTTAGAAATTTTCAATTTGGTAAGCCTTTAGTCTAGTGTACAACTTTCCGACCTTGACAATTTTAAGATTTTATCAATCATATTCAAATATATGTATATATATATTCGATGTACAACGATGTAAAACTAGAACTGTTTTATTCCATTCGATTTTTGAAAAAATCTTTCATTTGTTCTTGAATCAAAACTAAAATGTGAAATATTCCCATTATTTTTCTCAAGGTCACGCTGCTCAACATTCACAGCTACTATATTTCTTGAAAAATGGATGCCTCTAAAAATGAAGAGGTTTTCAATGATAATAACACAACTGAGACTTACATAACTAATCAAAACATTATTACGGATGCATCTGGTCTTACAGAATCACAAAAATTTGATTTGATAAAGAAACAACTCGACAGAGCTATGGATTTACCTCCTGAAGTGCCAGGCCCAGACCATAGGTCAGATCCTGGAGATTTTAACCCTCCTCCAAATGGACACAATTATGTACAACCTATTGAAGATCCATACAGTAGGGCAGTGAAATACCTTGAGAAACACAATATTCTACCATTATTCCAGGTAAGAGTTGGAAATTAGATTGCGAAACTTATTTTATAGCTAGAAAAGTACATGGTTGTCAGGGAAGCTAATACTTAGCAACCATGGTAACTTCTCTTAAAAGTGATATTTCATATTGCCTATTGGTTTCACGAAATTGCAACACATGTCTCCCCTTCTAGATATATCCTTTGCTAACATTTATCAAAGTTCATCTGTCGTAAGTTAATTTGAGTTTTGCTCAAACACTTGTCTTGTAATCTTCCTTGCAACATTAGTTTTATAGTTACATTACATACCCTGTACTCTTCATGGTATATTGATAAAAAAAAACTGGAAATACTAAATAATGAGAATGGCAACTCATTTCTCCATGTAATTTGACACCCCTCTCAATTACTTTTAATGTCACATCGTGCATCCATAAAATAACTAGAGATAATGACTTGATTTGGCAGGTACATTTAAATGTATCTTTCCAATACTGTAAATTGCTTTAATTTGAAGACCATTTTAATAAATTTGGCGGATTGATAAAGACCGCCAAATTAAGTCTCCAGCAATTTTTGGAAAATAATCTTAAGACCCTGACCCTCATTGAGTATTCTTTCAAAGTTTTGATTATAACTCCATTTTTATTACATTTTTAAAATTAGCTCATATATGAAGGTAAAGCACTGTGTCACACTAGAGTAACCTGGCCAAGTGACTTCCTAGCTGGCCATCTAATATCCATATTCTACAGATGGGTCAGTCCTCCAAATTAAATAGCAGCCAACATTTAAAATAAGTCCAATCAGCCAAATTAAATAGCGCCAAATTAAAGCAATTTACAGTAGTTTGATTTTGCTTCATTTAAAGAGCTTTATCTACACTATCCCAAAGTACTAGACAATTATGTAAAGAAAATTATGTTTGCACAAGTATCAAATGTTAAAATGGTGGATAATTGTTGTAAAATAAAATAATTAATAATTATTCAAACCATGCACACAGAAACAATATTAAGCATTTTACCTGACATCACATCTTCACCATGTTCACTAGATTTGCAGGCCCGTAGCCAGGGGGGAGTGGAGGGAGTGGCTGCCCCCCCCCCTGGCCAGAAATTCTTTCAAAATCACAGTTTTTCACCATTCTAAACACTTTTACATGATTTTTTGCCAAAACTGTCAAAAAGCTCCTCCCCCTTGGCAAAAACTCCCCCCTTGGTAAAATCGCCCCCCCCTGGTAAATCCTGGCTACGGGCCTGATTTGTATATCCATCAAAGTAAACAGGGATTTGTTATTTACAAATCTGTTTGCTTTGATGTATATACAATAGGTTCAATGGGACACAGCCATTTAACAGTGAACCAGTAGAGATACACAATAAAGTGGTCATATTCCAGTTGTTTTTTTTATTCCAGTTCATAAAATGGTTCTTTGACAATTATTAATAATGGAAAAAATATTTTAGTATCCCTCAATGTTTAAATATGTTGCCGTTTCTATGAGGAGAAATACATAGAATTCCAAGTTTTCAATTCTTAGAGATAAAGTAATGTAATAACCCTTGCAAATTACTACTATAGGACAGTTGTACTTGATTTTGAATCTTAAGGTTTTAGGTTCAATTCCTACACGGAGCATTGAATTAAGCACATTTTCTTTCATGTCTGTATCTGGCTCATTACACACAATACCCAGCAGTTGACCATTTCCTGGAGATGCCTCTTGGTCATTACAGTAATCAATTAACTTACCATTGATGATGTGATGCTTTGTTTTCCAGAGCTTAACAGCTGGTATTGTTGAGCACTCACCTGTGGATCCTCTGGAGTTTATAGCCAATGAAGTAGAAAGACTTCACAATGAAGAACTAGTCATAAAACAAAAAGCAGAGCAGGAGCATCAAGCTAAGCTTGAAAAAAGGCGGATTGAAAAGGACAAAAAGAAAAAAGAAAAAGAGGAAAGAGAAAAGGAGGAAAGAGAAAATAAGCAACAAGAACTTGAAGAACAAATTTTAAAACAAAAGGAAGCTTTATTGCAAGAACAACAAGATGATAATTCCAGTTCAGTGAGTCAAAAGAATGACAATGATGAAACAAATGATGCTACAGATACAGAAAACATTGAGGAAAAAGACACAGGGGATAATGATAACATCAATAGTGATGTGGCAGATACAGGGAACATTGAAGACGAAGATGGTAAAATCAATAGTGTAGATAATAACGATAAACAGAGTGAAAGTGAAGTAAAAGACTCAGACACTGGTGACAATCATACAAAAAATGTTGACACTGTTGAAAAGACAGTGGAAGAAATTGATTTCAATAAAACTGAATCATAGTCTTCACCTTATGCTTTCTCTAGAAAACCCCATTGGTTTCTCTAGAGGGTTTGCAGCTCATAAGGTCTTTCCAATTAGGCATAATGTCACTAATGTGTTAGGAAAGTAAAAAGATGGCAGTGGTTTAAAGGCAAACCAAAGAGGAGTATACATTGGTAAACTATGCTCCAGATTGTCTCTTTCTTCACCAAGAGCAGAGCAATGGTAAACATTGATTACTACCAGTATTTTAAGTAGTGCCAAAATACATGGCTTTAATCTCTGCACATAATGACAAATAATCATGAGAGGATCATCAATTGATACAATGAGTTTTTTTATGCTCACTGAGTGGCACTGATTCTACATTCATAAATATATAATATAAGGCCAGTTTGTTTAGGTTGCTAAAATGTGTGTGTATATCAGTATATTGTGTACGCATGTTAAAGGTGTACCAAAACAGTGTTATTGATACAAGATATATTGCCACATGATATGATAATGCTATAAAAGACAATGTACGTTGCTGAATGTGAATCAAAATAAACAGCACAATAAAACCATTTAGATTTGTCTCCATTAAACTGAATCTAATGATGCATGCAAGGTTTTCCAAAAGGTGCATTATTAAAAGTAATTGATCAAGTTATTTTACTTGAAAATAATGACTAGTAAACATGAAATTATAACAAGAGATGATTTTATTTTTAGCTTTATTTTGACAATTGTGCATCAAATAATTCAAGGCTACCACCAAAACTAATGAAATGTTTTTTAAATGAATCAACTGATGAGTCAATGGGTTAGCCTATTCTTTCCACCAGATTCTAGGTTTAAACATTTTTTATAAAAATTCAATGATGATAGTTTTGCTCGAAATACTCCAAGAACAAATTGATTGGCCAAACAGAATACTGCACTATTTCTCAGGTTAATTGAATTAAAACACCTCAAATCAATGCCACGAAACTGATGAAAATAATTGACCCGATGACTAAGTGCCATAGGTCCTTCAGGGAAATCAACCATAATAGTAAATCCTGTACTGAGAGTATTATCGTCACTCATACCTATTTGTTAAAATGTCCAATCAAATATCAAGTAAAAATCAAGTCAGTACAGTAAACCAGGAAGCAAGTTTTCGACCAGATCAAACCACAAGGTTGCCATGGTTCAAAGAAAGTGTTTATTCAGATTGCCGATTAATTTCAGGTCTCATTTTAAAAAGTTAGAACTCCTGTTTTTTATCATGTTTATGT
This sequence comes from Owenia fusiformis, assembly GCA_903813345.2. NCBI lineage: Eukaryota > Metazoa > Annelida > Polychaeta > Sabellida > Oweniidae > Owenia > Owenia fusiformis. The sequence goes on from CAIIXF020000008.1 coordinate 1,884,418, forward strand.
TCATGATATGAGTAAAACATTAAACAATCATCTGAATGAAAATATCAGTGAGGGAGATTGAGCCTCATTTACGAGTGTGAAATTTAACTACATGTCCATGTGTGTGATTGTGCTACATGTCCATGTGTGTGATTGTGCTACATGTACATGTGTGTGATTGTGCTACATGTACATGTGTATGATTGTGCTTTATGTAAGTATGTGTGATTGTGCCACATGTAAATGTGTGTGATTGTGCTGCATGTATGTGTGATTGTGCTACATGTACACGTGTGTGATTTTGCTACATGTTATTGTGTGTGACTGTGCTACATGCACACAGGTGTGATTGTGGTACATGTGACAGATATGTAATTATACTACATCATCAGTGTGTAACTCTGTTTTATGTCTCTGTTTGTCTATAGGTGTGTTATTGTACTGGTATGTGATTGTGCCATGTATACAGTTATGTGATCTCTTCCAGACCATATATTCTAGGAGTGATTGTGCTACATATACCTTTGTGTGCTTGTGCTGCATATACTAGTATACCGAATACTGTATGTGATTGTGCTACATAAACCAATAGTCCCAATATGTTATTGTGCTACATGTACTATCTAAAGGACAGTCAGGTGTGAACTTCGATTAAGCATTACATTATACATGTTCACCGGCCTATGAATACAGCAACTAATAATCATTCACATACGAGGGGTGATCCAAAAGTCTTGGACGCCCCGCTCTAACTTTGCTATCTTTTAATATTATTACATGAAACTTTCAGATAATAAAGATAACATCTTAACAACTTTATGTATAAGTTTCAACAGAAAATAATATATTTTAGCTACTTTTCTAAATATCTTTTAATACCGGGTCCCTGCCACCCGGAACGGTATTTAAATACAGCAAATCACGTCACAACTGTTATAATATGGCAAATACTTTAGGTGCAGGTGCACAACCTAACACCAGCCATGATATGAGAGAATTTTCAATTTTCAATCTAGGTGCAGGTGCACAACCTAACACCAGTCATGATATGAGAGAATTTTCAATCTGAGTGTCATCTGCCATCATCATATTCACATATCAAGACCTACTTTTCAACATATTTTCGACGAATTTGAACACGTTTTCATCCCACTTTACCAATGAATGGAAGGCATTTATGAGACCGCCATTGCTTATGTGATACAAATGCTGCTGGTGTGCTACTCTAAACCTCATTCAATGAGTAAAAAACATTTTCTTTCAACCCTCCTTTCAACTTGGAGAAAAGGAAGAAAATCACACGGAGCCATAGATAGACTGTGTCGTGCATATGGTAGCTGCTCAAGGTCAATAATACTGAAAATATCTTGTAGTATTCTTTGTTCCACTTTGATTTCTTTTGTGTTCTGCATTTCAGCAGCCATCTTGCAGCAAAAATGATTCCAGAATGAGGGTTGCTTGTCTGATGGCATTTTCTTAGAATTTGATATGTACGGCCATTGTCATTTGTGTCATTATAATTAAAACACAATTAATTGGTTGCCTAGTAACAAAGGAAGTAAACTAACATGGTTTAACATTCAAAATTCAAAGAAATAAAGTGGTCAAGACTTGCGAAACAAGTGAAATGGCGGTAACATTTAAGGCTGAAAGTTGCCATGTGCGAATACCGTTCCGGGTGGCAGGGTCCCTGTATTAAAAACTATCTAGAAAACTATATAAAATATATCATTTCTCCATGAAATTAACACAGAAAGTGTAACATCCCCTCAAAATATACTGTGGTAGCATGGTTAAAAGAGAGGGAGATGTTATGGATTAAATTATGAATTTTATATTCTATCTAATTAATTATGGGGGGTGTAAAACATCTGTCTTTACAATGAGTCTTATAGGAAATAAACTTTTATGTCGAAAGAAAGATGGCGCTCTGGCAAAAATCTCTACATCTTGATTATACTTGGAATTGTCTCATGAAGGGGGGGGGGGGGGATAATATCAACTTAAGAAATATAACACGACAAAAGTTTTAAATAAAGAAACATATTTACAGGTGTGTATATTTTTAAGATATTTAAGATAACAATGACAACAGTACAGTAAAAATTAGTTATGAATAATCAAACTGTGTTTTGGGAGAAGTTTCTGTATATAAAGTGACTAACATGGACTAACAATGACTAGCACGAATTATAACAAGTGACTAACACGAGCTAACAAGTGACTAGCAAGTGACTAGAAAGTGACTAACAAGTGACTATCAAGTGACTAGCACGTGACTAACGAGCTACATGGTTGGAAATTTGCCCGGAAATTTGCAATATGACTGCCGGAATTTCCAGAGACTGGGAAAGCTGGACTGTGGGGTACTTTGGGAAGGGGAAATACATCTCTCTAATAGGATACATGGTCCTGGGACTAGAGTAGATGTAAAGGGGATCCTGGGCAACTTTTGGGCCGGAGCATTATATACATTTCAAGGTAACTTTCATGTCAAATCTCATAACAGAATGTCATAAAACATATATCAATTTGTTGATCATCATTTGATTAATACAAATATATATTTACCTAACACCAATAGAGTCGGAATACTGCAAAATCGATCGAAACGTAGGAGATATATCCATTAGCATCCTTACAGTTAAAATCTAAACAGAACACAAACCAAACTTCTCAACGTACTGAGGAAAACCTTACGCCGAATACTAACTTAACAAACAAAAGTATTTCATACGTAATACTGAAATCAAAATATGATGAACATATTAAATAAACATGTTTAAGAAGCTGTGATTAAAGTAAATTGCTTATAATTAATGCTAATTACTGGATCAAGTCTTGGGACTATATTCTGCACTATTTGCAGTTAAATATTAATACGCCATCACTGAAAAGTATGTATTTGGAGATTGGCATTCTTCTTGAGAGTGAATATCAGCTGAATGCATATAAACGTACAACTTATAAACGATTAAAGTTAAAATCTGATTAAATATAGAGATAAATACAGTAACAGCACACCAAATAATAAGAGAAATTATGCTATAAGTGTATATGAATTTGGTGGGTTGTTACACAGCTTCCCTCTTTAATAAGTGTTCGACCCGAACATGCTTTAAAAATAAAAAATAGAAGTCCATAATTTGATAAACATGTAATGTCAGCACCTAAAATTATAGAAATTTTACACTGTCATTATTTTATTAGTCTATATATCGCTGCATTCTTCTCTGGATCTGCAATATCAAAGTTCAAAAGTTTATTCACTGCAGTTCTAGTCTCTCCCATCTCTGTTTATACATTGTATGATTATGGCTACGTGTTTTCAATAGTTCTTTAATGTTCAACAGATTCCCGGAAAAATATATGAGAGGTTGACAGGTCTGTAAATTGTAGTGGTGAATCATCAGCCTGCATCTAGTTAAGTTGACATCTTCTGTTCTGCATCCCTGAAACATTGCTACACAGACATCCTATCGTGTAGTAGCAATACGCCAGAAAGTAAACCAATAACCGGACAGGGTCACACCATCGGTACATAAGCCAAATTTTCAGATTCTCACAAATAAGGGACACGGGACACATCTTCTCATCTACATGGGGAATTGATTTGGTCAACACACTTCCATGGGGATTATGATATCGGTCTTGGGTTATTCGTAACATTGGGATAAATATAATAACATTCGTTTCCAGGTATCTCGGGACAATGGGATTTTCCTATGGGACATCCATTCTTATCGGGTCTAACTGGGACTTTTGGACTAATAATGAGATACTGTTTCATAGAAACAATATGTATTCAAGTTTCATAGAAACCTTCTAATTTGAATTCTATTTGAATTCGTTCACCACGGGACCAATTGCTCCATCTTTTGGAACTATATGGAATAATGGGACAGCTTGGGACTATTAAGCACTAATTCAGTATTTATTAAAACATTACTTGTCTGTACTTGGTCTACTTGAACAACATCCACCTTGTTAATTCAATAAGAACATTGTCTGACTGTTCCGGGACTATTTATATTCTATAAGAATATAATATTTACATTATGTACATTGTCTAAGGGGCTATTCTAACCAGTCTCCAGCTGGCTGTACCTTAATTACTACCTTGAATTCTTTACCCAAGGCAGCGAAAGTTTTGGGAAAAGTATCCTTTCTACATCGTTGAAATTGCTGATTTGTAGAGACAATGGAATCCGACGGATTTATTATTTACAAAAGGGCTACAGCAATACATTCAATACTTGGGGCGAACTTGGATTTCCACTGTTTCAGGACATTCAACCCAGGCGGGGGCAATAACAATGCTTTAACGAAGTATGCTGGTCTTTTCTTTAAAGACAACAAGCTAGCTTTCACATCAACAACAGTCTCATGACTTTTCAGGAAGTCGCGACCCAGAATGCATGGATATTGAATTTCAGCAACATACATAGACTGTTGGAAATTAACCCCCTACTCAACAGATATTTAATAATCAATTTTCCGTGGGTGGGTAACTGACTACCATTGGCGACAGTTATGGCCGTAACTGCCTCGCTATCTGAAGGGACCTTATAAGACCACTTGGCCTAACTTATATGTACATGACTCTTTGCCAATACACTTACTTTAACCCCTATTTTCAAACCAAACAGTGGAGAACACTGCCTAATCATATAGACAATACTACCTAAACTTATAGGCAATAACACACCTGAATTTTGTATCATCGGCCCCTTGACTATTTACAAAGATCTCATGTGGGCTGGGATGAGATCTTACTTACTGGTATATACATTATATTTATCTAAATAAGAGCACCTGAATGCTCAACTTCTCGGGTCGGTCTGGTGTACGCACTGTGGTTAGGACATGTGCCATGTTCTGTTGGTGGAGAGACAACAGAATTAGTTATAATTGATGCCAGGGGTATTGACATCATGGACTATTTGAGATTTGGATACAGTGAGGAATATATCACATTTCATGACTGATATTATTGGACACAGTCTGTGAGGTACTTGGACTTTAAGGTAACATTTACAGGGACGTCCATTGCCTCGTATGGGTGCGCGCGTACCCAAGCTATCTCTCAAATGCTCATCATGTCCAGCATGACAAACAAAAAAAAGAAACTCACAAACAAGGAATGGACGGGGATATGAATATATCATGATAATTTGTTACAAGGGCCTTTATGGGCATCGTTCAAGTATCAATGGTTTCACTGTAATGGAATAAAATGGTATGCAAGGTGGGGGAACATACCATAAAGGTGTATAATGGAGGTGGCCACTATAACAGGAAGTAGATTTAGGGAAAACTACTTCATCAATCAAAAGGGGCAGTCCCTATGGTAGGCTATGGGGACTGGGTGGTCTGAATAGTTTCACTGTAGGTAACTAAAAACGGACATGTGATCCGGACATGGAAAAATGTGGGTCTTGATAGGGCGAGACCTATCAAAATTCCACCGCTGCCAGCCAGTGTAACATCCCCTCAAAATATACTGTGGTAGCATGGTTAAAAGAGAGGGAGATGTTATGGATTAAATTATGAATTTTATATTCTATCTAATTAATTATGGGGGGTGTAAAACATCTGTCTTTACAATGAGTCTTATAGGAAATAAACTTTTATGTCGAAAGAAAGATGGCGCTCTGGCAAAAATCTCTACATCTTGATTATACTTGGAATTGTCTCATGAAGGGGGGGGGGGGGGGGGGGGGGGGGGGGGATAATATCAACTTAAGAAATATAACACGACAAAAGTTTTAAATAAAGAAACATATTTACAGGTGTGTATATTTTTAAGATATTTAAGATAACAATGACAACAGTACAGTAAAAATTAGTTATGAATAATCAAACTGTGTTTTGGGAGAAGTTTCTGTATATAAAGTGACTAACATGGACTAACAATGACTAGCACGAATTATAACAAGTGACTAACACGAGCTAACAAGTGACTAGCAAGTGACTAGAAAGTGACTAACAAGTGACTATCAAGTGACTAGCACGTGACTAACGAGCTACATGGTTGGAAATTTGCCCGGAAATTTGCAATATGACTGCCGGAATTTCCAGAGACTGGGAAAGCTGGACTGTGGGGTACTTTGGGAAGGGGAAATACATCTCTCTAATAGGATACATGGTCCTGGGACTAGAGTAGATGTAAAGGGGATCCTGGGCAACTTTTGGGCCGGAGCATTATATACATTTCAAGGTAACTTTCATGTCAAATCTCATAACAGAATGTCATAAAACATATATCAATTTGTTGATCATCATTTGATTAATACAAATATATATTTACCTAACACCAATAGAGTCGGAATACTGCAAAATCGATCGAAACGTAGGAGATATATCCATTAGCATCCTTACAGTTAAAATCTAAACAGAACACAAACCAAACTTCTCAACGTACTGAGGAAAACCTTACGCCGAATACTAACTTAACAAACAAAAGTATTTCATACGTAATACTGAAATCAAAATATGATGAACATATTAAATAAACATGTTTAAGAAGCTGTGATTAAAGTAAATTGCTTATAATTAATGCTAATTACTGGATCAAGTCTTGGGACTATATTCTGCACTATTTGCAGTTAAATATTAATACGCCATCACTGAAAAGTATGTATTTGGAGATTGGCATTCTTCTTGAGAGTGAATATCAGCTGAATGCATATAAACGTACAACTTATAAACGATTAAAGTTAAAATCTGATTAAATATAGAGATAAATACAGTAACAGCACACCAAATAATAAGAGAAATTATGCTATAAGTGTATATGAATTTGGTGGGTTGTTACAAAAGTAGTTAGGTGGTTGGTCTTTATTATTGGAAAGTTTAAAGTAATTTTATCAAAAACCAACAAAAATAGAGCAGGGCGTCCAAGACTTTTGGATCACCCCTCGTATTGGAGTTAAAGACAATTCACTTTTTACGTGATGCTTTGTTTCCAAATTTTTATCAACAAAGAATATGACAGATCCCCAATATGGGGAATCCCCAGGAACCCAATTTTCAACCAATCAGAATCAATGTTTACAGAAGGATGACTCATTTTTAGAAAACACACTACGGCGGCAAGAGAGGCCATCTTAGAAGTTGTACAGGGATTTTAAACTTTTAATCGGATTAATGCGGTGGTCAGACGTCAACAACAGCATATATTCCATGTCATAATGGTGAGTGAATTATTGTAGAATAGTTTTGAATAATTTATAGTGTTTTAAAGTGATCGATTTTTGAGTTATTTACTTCCAAAAATCCCGATTGAATTTCCAATGTGTTCAGAAATCACCTGTCAATACAACTTGTATTGGGCTTGGCTTCTGTTTGGCTCTCTTAGGAAATCTAAACACAGTTGCATGAAACTAGGCTGTTACATGCTATATTTCCTTGTTAGAACTATTGGATGGTGATTATTTAGAAATTGCATTTTATCCCACAGTGGAACAATGCAATGTTGCAATGTTGATTTTGCCTTATATTAGGTTCATTGAGTGCAGAGGTCAGGTGATCTTTGATTGGTTCCAAGAAATGTTTTTCATCATTTGGATATAATGTCCAACCAACCATCTAGAAACCGGATGCTGTTATTATTTATTTATCGAGTGTTGATCATGCATTTTCACCTGGGCCACGAGCCAAATGAATCTTTATGAATGTCATCGAGTGAAAGTGCTAGAGTGTAGTGTAGGATTTATTGTAGGCATAAAGTTTGGGAATTGCAATTAAATGCAGAATGTATTTGCAGGGCTTGCATTAACGGCGTCCCATACATGTTAAGGACTCAAAAATAATTTGGAGGACGCAAAAATTGAAAATATTTCCGTTTTTTGGACGCAAAATTTTTTAGGTCAATTCTACAATGTGTTTACAATGATACCTAACAAAAACAAATAATTATGATGTCTCACATTTATTCATCCTCCGAAACAGGTGTCCAGAATCCGTACCTCATTTTTCCCCCTGCTATAAGCAGTAAGCATTTCCCCGATTAAGAACTCGCAATTTGATTCACTGTCACAACACTGCGACAGCAATAATGTATACGTCATCGGCGCATACTTAGATCACGTGATTTGGTTTAATCGGGCGCTTCCAACTTGGTTATAGCAGGGGGTAAAAAGAAAGAAGACATTCTGAATTTTGAAGCCCTGTGATCGGAGGATGACATTTATTTGAATCGTAAATAAGGCTCAACACATTGAATATTTACAAATAATCATGATTCTCTCGAATTTTTTCGACTTTGTTTATTTTTAGATTTGAAACCATGACACGCCACAGTTTTTCCTATTCAGAAACAAATATTAGGTTATTCATGAAATAAAATGTATTTCATTGTCGAATGAACGAACATGCGTTTATTCAGTCCGTACTTAACGTTTACTTCCGTTTTAAATTTGCGGCAAGAAATCAAAAACTTAAAGGTGTTTTGGTAAAAAATGCTTTTAAAATAAAGTTATACCTCAAAACAGGCTAGAAATAGGGGACACACTTTTTTTTCAAAGGACACACTTTTTAAAAAAATTGTTTCCCTCGGACTTACACTTTTTCTAACCTAATGCAAGCGCTGTATTTGATATGCCTTAAAAGCAATGAAAACTATGTTTACTAGTAGATGTATAGCTTATTACTGTTTAGTTATGTTGAGAAATATGTCAAAAAGAACCATCTTCAAACATCGAATGAAAGGCCTTATGAAGTTATGCATTTCCAAATTCGTTATTCATGAAATGGTCTGTTAAACAGATTTTGTTTCCTAGCTTTAAATATTAAATAAACAGAAAAAAATTATTGAATCACAAATTAATTTGGGACAGAGGCATTCTGTTTGCAAAAAATTGCTGTTTTGTGGATAAAAATTGCATTGACATAGACTTTAATATGCCTGATTTAGTCAAAATATCTCAATATCTCCCCTCACTCGTGACTCCACATTTTCAACAGGGTCGGGGTGGCTTGTAATTTTAATATTTTCAGTTGGTTGAAGCATTCAGTCTGGAGAATTCATTGCATTTTACATTTCAAAAAGGATCAATAGGGAGGGAGAGTTCACAGCGACCATTGCAAGTTAACAAAGTAGCCATTTAAATTAAAGTCCCTGGGATGCAACTCAGTTGAAAAATTTGAATTTCACATTTTGTTTCGATTTTGAGTTGTTGATTTTTTATATTTTGTGTATTTGCAAATCCGTGCATGTAAGCATTCATGAAGTTTATTATCAATCAAACTTTCAGAAAAAATGTTAAAGTACCTACATTTTTTAAAACTCATGTTTGCTTACAAATATGGTATCTTTTTTGATCTTGGCACATTCCAGAACACATCAGAGTCAAGAAACCCTGCCCTGTAAATATTCAGATTCGTCGGTAGCCAGATTTGTCTATATTAACATATCCAGATTGATCAAGGTAAAAAAGCATTGTTTTTAGAGAGATAATCTTGATAAAAATTATGTTTCATTACTACTATCCTGCAGTAAAGGTAACCTGACACTATGTAAAATCTGTGCATCCCAGGGATGTATGTTATTTCTGATTTTCAGTCCAACCTTGTAATTTCCATAAAAATGAGAAAAAACATTGTTGACGCGAACACTGGTTAATGTATCTGATTGATTGCCAATCATGTGATTTTAGGTATACCCCGTCAGAGTTTGGTATATTTGAAATGAAGCTTTCTTTTAAGTGGGACATCTCAAATAGAAGTATTTTTGGTATTCTGATTATGAGAATTTCCTGATTGTTGTTGGTTGAGATCAAAAATCTTATTGACCTGTCTGTAATGAAAAAATGTGCTTGTATGGCAATGGGATTTTTCTGTCTCAATCAACACAATGAAGGATTACCTTATTTCACACTGTAAAAGAGAGATTTAGTGATCCCATTAATTGTGTTTTTGTTTAGAAATAGAATTCTTGGTTTTTATACATGTTAGTTATTGGTTTGTTGGAAATATAAGTTAAAAGTTGCCATGATTTATCATTTGGGGGAATTATTAATAGTTTTTTCAAGATCTTTTGACTGTCTTCTAACAAAAAAAACATAACAGGGTAACATAAAAGTACGTTTTTGTATAGATATAGAATGTGATCAATGTCGATGTCATGGAAATTCAGCACTCTTTCATGCTCTGTATAATATTCCAGCATAGGATTCGATTCATCATCCAAAATTCCTTCTTAATTGATGAAGTTATTCAAATATCACCTGGTAGCATTTTTCTGAGTTACCCTGTATGGCCAAATATGAAAATTGTTAATAACACATTGACATTTATTCTAATAGATGAGTTGAGGCTTGGGTCAATGTATTTTTCTCAATTTTGAATAATAGGATAATTGAAAACATCTGAAAATGAGGACAATTTCAGAGAACCGAGTTTACCTCATAGCAAGAATTTGAGAAACATATACTTTCCATGACAGAAAAGTTGACACCTTCGAGTCTCATAAAATATATCCCCTAGTTTCCACTAGTGACAGGAATGCTAAAAATGTCTGTTAAGCTGAGTACATTATACAGGGAAACATTGTTTCAACCCCTGTCAGTGCCATATTAGAATGCTGAGGTTGATGGTAAACATGCCCCTTGGTTAATTGAACTAACATACCCTGGATTCTGGGAACTCTTCATTTTGAAATATTCATGGCATTCACTGAAAATAAATTATGTATGCACTTGTGGTTAGGTTCTGAAAATCTGGTGAATTCATTAAAAATATTAACATGTCTTCCTACACCTACCCTTGACAAGAGATGCTGAATCTTCCCTCTTTAAATGAGAGGTCATTTTAGATCTTTATCTGATAAGAATAGGTGTAGTGCAAAAATCCTTACTTTAAAATTTCTGTCTTGTTATAGGATAGTGTTGCTAGGTGATATACCCTTGATTCCAGAGGCTAACCGTAAGTTTTTTTAGATAAATCTTTTCTTTAAAAGATGAAAAATTGAAGCTTTTTCAAAGGGTAGAACAGATGGATAAATGGATATCCAGGGTATATTCTGCACTGTGCTAAATATACAACTAGGTAATATAATAAGTCCTCAAAACTTAGCAAAGGATGGTTGCAGTATCCAGTTGTTAGATGCTAGATAGAAAACTGGAATTTGAGAATAGACAAAATGTAGTAAGAACCAGTGACCCCGTTTGCGGCCTTAAGGATGTTCCCTGGACGAAGTTGAAAACGATGAACACCAACCCCTAATTTTTCTTTTAAAAATGTGAAGTACATAGCATAACTAAGTGTTTCTGTGAGTTTAAGAAAAAGTTAAATATTCAAAAGTGTGTTTTGGGGTGAAAACCTGATTTTTAACATGGGTTTCAATGAGAAAGTGCCACGCCCACTTTTGTCAAATATTGACACTTTAGAGGCCTCTTGCTCAGAAAAAAGCACACTAACATATGGTTTTTAAAGTTTTTATATTCTTTGTTGCCCGTGAGAATCCCAGAAAACCATTTTTGAGAAAAAGTTAAATACTATTGAATATTCTCCTATCTGACCAGGGAACATCCTTAAATATGATTTAAAAATGTCACTAATAAAATTGTTTCCCATTGAGGGACTTAAATATGATTAAAAACATTGCTCAAAGAAATTGTTCCCCATGTAGAGCCTCAAATATTATTAAAAATTTGCATGCAGAAGTTGTTCCCCACTTGGAGGCTCAAATAATGATTAAAACTTTGCACGCAGAAGTTGTTCATTTCCCAGATGTGCAAATCATTATATTTTCTATCTTTGATGTTTGAAAAAGTAATTATGACATCAAATGATGAATAATTACAGAATATTTCCTTTCATTCTAAAAATTATATGTTAGGCAAGCTATAAATTTTATAACAAAACATTTGATGAGACATAATGATGTACATTCCTGTTAAGCAGTTCCGAATTCACTTTAGTTCTTTGATGATGGTAATAATTTCATCTCATAATTGAGAGAGAAAATTATAAACAAAAACAACAATACAGGAGACTTATCATCTCGGAAGAAGTATTAGGATCTCAACTATCTTATTTAATCAAGTTATGGCTAACCTCAATACAGTGGGGGTCTCAAGCTTTCGTGTCATAGTCAGATGTAAACAGGAGAATATATTCTGTATATCTCACTGTTGACGTGCTTGCTCCCAAGTCATAATGGTAAGTCCACTGATCTGCTTGACTTCTGCCTGGAGATATGTTTGTCAATTCATCTTCCCAGTATTCCCTTACAGAAAAACTCTGCAAGGGAGTATGCCTTATCTCATGTTCAAGAGTTCCATGAAATCAGTGGTACTCTGTACTTATTTCACCTAAAGGAAAATGTCATAATTTAGAATACAAAATAGAATGAAATTAAGTGGAATTAGCAAGGAATAAACTATATACTTTAGAAGCCAAAACCCTAAATTTTATGAAAACCCCCAAAATAGACTGTTCATTCAAATTTTAGACAGAAATGAAGTAAAATATGCGAAATTAGCAGCCGGAGATTTTCAATATTTTAACCACTGTATGAGGTACATAGTATACAGTATACCTGTACTTGGGAAGCCTTCAGCTGATAAGCAGTGCAGGTGACACTTCAGGATGAATCCCTGAGCATTGGTTTGTTATCAGCAGCTACTTCCAGTGTACCTAATGAAATATTTCACATATTTAAGCTAAGGGGAACTTTCTCTGAATAATAACATGTCGGGATATTTAATTAAATATGAATATGTTTTTCGTACTTAATGAAAAATTAGAGGTATCTAGGCCAATTATGTTATCAGGGAGGATTTTCCTTGAGTGACCTACTGGGATTTGATTGGAGATTAAGTTGTTTTTGTCCTGAAAAATTGTTTTTGGTAGAAAGCCACAAGCAGGATAGGTTGGTTTGTAAGTGTGTTGGCCTCTTAGGTTTGGTGTTCGTGGTCACAAAGCCATAAAGTTATGTTCTAACACTTAAATTTTATTTTGAGTTATTAAGGGTTTAAATATTTTTACCCACATTCTCGTTTACTGCATAAACAATTTGAAGACAAAATAATTTTGGGGTTTGTGTTGTGCGTGTAAATAAGTCAAATTGAACTTCAAACATTTTTGAAGATAAATAAAGACCTCTATATAATGTCATGTTATCACTTTGAAAAAATGCCACTCCTTTTGAAAAATATGAATTGAATTTCAGTCAACATGCTCTTATGAATAAATTATTCTATTCAATGTTAGTATGGGATAGAACTTACATTTTCAAATATTGTGTGTCGCAACTACAACTGTCTGACTATAAGGGACCTTACGTGGGAGCACTACATGACGTATCTATCAAAACCAGTTTTATTCATACTTGCATTGTAAAACTTATATGAAGTGAACACTTTTAGAGCAGCGAAAACCTGAATAAAGTAAATAATTTTTGAGCAACCAAGAGTGTCCACTGTAAGTAGGAGTTCACTTCAGAAAAACTTTTCTCAGAACAATCTACATGTAGTTGGTCTGTAACTAAGAGAGTAAAAATAGAAACATGAAAATTACTCAAAGCCGTTTTTCTTCATGAATTCTTCTGAACTTGACAAATTAGTCTAGATCCCAGTCTCAAGGTTTAACTTTTCCCTGAACTTTATGTTCAAACCTGTGTTTTTTATAAAAAAAACTAACGAGGTCAGACAGGTGCCAAAAAATAATGTGTTTTAAAGGACCCCTTTATCTTATCTAACATGGAACACAAGAACAAGATTTGGGATTGTAGCAACCTGATCGCATAATTTGACTTTTGTAAAGGAGGTTAAATGATAAGAAAAGAAGTAAAGTAGGTACTTATGGGCTAGCGGGTTACATGCCTCTGTTAGTGGCAGATTTCTGTATAGAATACTTTGTTCATTGTATAATTCACAGATATCAGATATCTAAAGTTTCAAACAATGGCAAGTAAATATTTTCAGAATTGAAGTTATATTAATCAGAAAGATACTAGAAAGTTCAGAAAAAGCTGCCTAGTGAATATTACTGAGGGTCGATTTAAGTACATTCTATACTTTGAAAGTAGAAAGTAGAGATGTTCATTTTAATAGATTAACAATTTAACATGTGAGTCAATGGGATATTATAGTAGACAAACATTTTTCGCTTTAGCATTCTCCAAAGAGAGATGAGATGTTTATTATACTTTAAAATTCTGAAATTACCGTTCTCATTCTAATTTGATTAAAGACTGAATAAATGATTTCATGTGAATTTTAGCACTTCATAAAACAACATTTTATGGAAAGTGATTCATGAAGTAAAAAGCATGATGAAGCTATTACCAAGGGACAATGGAAACAATCATTTGTTATAATAGACAGGTATAACAGGTATAATGACTCCAGCTTTCTGAGTAATGATGAAGCAATGCTGGCAAATGACATTTATTAATCTATGATTTTACCTTTTATTTTTCCTTTTAAGTGTTTTTGAGGATTTGTTCATTATACCAATATGAGGATTTGTTAACTTTTTATAACTTAAATCAACACATGATCACATTCTCTCAGGAAAATATTGGAACACATGTAGTTTCACTGTTAAGATCAAGCATGAGAAATCCTTTAGATGGTATACATATACTTAATATACATGTATGTGACTGTGTGTTGAGTCATCTGGCTCTCACTTACCATTTAGCGCATCTGTAGCACACATGTAGTGCAACTCTACCTTAATGTTGATGTAACATAGCAGATAAGTCTGGGTTACTTACCAAAAAGTAAGTTAAGAAAACAGTATGTGTCTAATCATATTCAAACCAATGGTGATTCTGAGAAATTGTGATAAAAGTCAAAACTTGCCAACATTTACAGTTGAATTTTGAACATATCTAGAAAATATATTGAATATGTAAAATATATGGTCTAATACAGAAAACCTGTCTTAGTGAGCACCTCTCTCTAGTGAACACCTCTCTCTAGTAGACACCCCTTTGCAGTTTGCACATACCTCTGTATAAATTACCCTCTCTGTAGGGAACACCTACCAACACTGAACGTTTTTTTCTTGGCAAAAAATGTTCACTAATCACAGGTTTTATGTAGTATTTACTAGTGATAAACAAGTTATTAACACATTTCCTTTATCAGCAAATTTTGAGATGAACATCTCTTTAATATACATATTGTTTATTTATTTTCGTTTCATGACAGATTTTATTAACAATCTATCTTTAACGTTAATGGCTATCTTAAAATAAAAGTCTTGTTAATATGAAAACTTTTCCCCTTTTCTTCATAATTTATGCATAAAAACATGTCATTGAATTTTAGTTACTACCAATGCCATAGCGAACAAGTTATACCATATGTGTGTATTTTGTTAAAAAGCTCAAGGTCTAAGTGGAAAACACCTTGTAGATATGTCTGAAACAAAGAAATCACCTCAGCTAATACTGGCATATATATTATTGTTTGACAGCCATGATTTCTGATTCACGCTGGATGTCTTAATCATTATGGCTACAATCATTATTATTCATTATTAGTTTTTATCTCATTCAAACTCCAAAAATAGTTTAATGGAAAATACATGTCATAATTTTAGAAGGCAACCTCTTGATTTTAACCTCAAATAACCGAGATAGTGGGTGTATCAGTCGTTCATCTGCATGATACATGAAACTCTGAAAGTGAACATTGGTAATATGAAAATATCAAGTTGACTCTAAATATATAGTGAAACATATAAGTTCTATATACATGTAGTAAGAAAGTTGTCTAGGAGGCTATGTGTTAAAACATACTGCATGTGTTTGTGGTTAGAACACCTGGGCAGACACAAGGCCCATGTGATTCAAACAATATTCATTGCAGTTACACTATATTTAAACCTATATTTTCTGTTATGTGAGAGGTAGGCTTGTGTCTGATGTATTTTTCCTGGTGGTTCCAATAACTATGGGAGATGTTAGTGAAGTTTTCTACAGTTAACCCAGTCTATGTGAACATCTCAAAATATGAACTTTACTTTCATTTCCATGTCCCATTGACTCCAATGTTAATGGTTCAATGTGAAAAACTCAATAAGACCCAATCTATCCTCGGCCTTGCAGTATTTATGTTTACCCTGTTTTAGTGTTATGTGTAGTTTGTATAAGTAAATTTCCTAATAAGGGAAAGAACTAGAAACACACTGCCAGGTTATAATCCTTGGACTAAATATAGTAAATATTAAATGACAGAATTAGAGAGATACAACCATTATTTGCTGTTATAAGATACTTTTGGCTAACAGCCATTCTTGTCAGGCATATTTTATGAAATCCAAGAACAAGTCGATTATATACTCTGTGGAATTGTACATTTTAATATTAATGAAATCATATCGCCTGAATTACTTCCTCACTCAATATAACATCCTGGATCTATTGTCAGAAATAATAAAAACACATTAGTCGAATAATAAAGTATTTGTGAGAACTCTTTCGCACTGTTTGGTAGATTCTATATCAATTTGTACTTTGTGTTGTGATGACCAATACACAATATACAGATACATCTTCATGTGGCATATTGCATGTGTATCTGTGTTTCTGTGGATATTACATTTAGATTACAGAGGAGCAAAACTTCACAGGAATATAAACCACAGTCAGGATTAGGGAATTAGAGATAGCATGGTGAAAGAGAGTAGAGAAGTCAAGTAGAGACGTCATCATGATTTATCGTGTGGTAGTAAACCAATGAAATCTAACATCAACCAGGTTCCATGTCATGCCCTCAGATGTAGCTTCTATACACAAGCTGGTGCACAGTCACAAAAAATGGCTCAAACTGGAGCAATTCTAAGTTCATATATTTCCATATTTGTTTGAAATTCGGAAATTGTGCATCAGATTGGGTTTATGATAGTCGTGTTTTGATCATTAGTTAAGCCGGGTTTACACTGGAGAATATCATCGTCACCTTTCATGTGTGCTTACATATATAGCTCTTGAAAGAATTAAGATGTTTGTGAACTTGTGAATCAAGTATTTTTGTTGAAACACTTAAAATTCTCACAAGCTCGATCAAATGTAACTTGGCTCAGTTTAGACACAATCTTCAAATGGCTTAACCTCTTGAAACCATTTGAAGCTACTGATCTCTCCTTATTGTGCATATAGCATGTTCTTTCTTTGTAGCACCCTCAGTAAGTGTTGATTAATGAACTAATTCAACAAAGAGTTGTGTTTTTTACTTCCTTAACATTTACTGTCTAAGTGGTCAAAGTGTTCATTATGCGAATCAACACTTTTCTTTTTTGGATCATTTGGTTCTGTGATGCCATGATACTCATCTTCATTCAGTTTGTGCTTCTTAGTCTTGCATTAATCTTGAAACCAAAATCTTGCATCTATTTTGATATCAATATCGTGCATCAATCACTCTATCAAAGTATTACATCCTGTATAAAGTCTTGGAATCTAGGTCTGAGAATATGATAGGGTTAGAAACTTCAAAACTATTGCCTCATTCTTCATAGTAGATGAAGCTTGAAGTAAAACCATTTCTGATAAACTAAGACATGAAGATGCACTTAAAATACTTTTATCTGTTTATTGCCAAATATTTGTCCTGTACACTTTCATAGCCTGCAGCTATAATCGTCAATTGAGATGATACACGGGTTACTTAGTACACACGTATTGATTTAATTGTTTTTGTCTTTCATTTCAGAAAATTCTGATTGCCGAATAAATTGATTTCTACCAAATATGGAGACTTGGACCAAAGTTTAAAAGTAATTCGGGAAATTATCAGAAGGATTATACTTTATCAACATGGGCGCAAGAAACAGAACCGTAAGTACTATAAGAATGTTTTGTTTTGAAATGTAACTGTTTAGTAGCGCAGATTCTGTTTATGTTGCATTGTTATTATTATACTTCTGGATCATGTTTTGAGAAAACTGTCAAAAGTCTTCTTGTTCAGGAGAAATTCTCACTAGTAGGACAATTGAAGAAATATAAATCTGAATCAGATTTACAAATATCTTGGAATTTTTCACCGAGCAAATAAACAATATTTACAACAAAAGAATATATTCTTTAAAAAACTGTATGATAAAAACACCATTAGGTCTTATAGCATAAGTTTTATGATTCACCAAAATCGATTGAAATATTTTATGTTAATGCGAACCTACTATACAGAATCTGGGCCAATCTTCTGAATATATATATTCAGACTGAGAAAAACTAAGTTAAGGGTAATGTAAACAAATGTTGGCCAACTGGTGAAAGATTAGAAGGTGTAACATGTAGAGAGTGTCAGACTACAAGATATATGCTCAACTCCCAATGTGAAATGTGCCAGCAATTTGGGAATCTTTCAAACTATTTTCGTACAACCCAAAACCAATTGTCATCGTAATTGCTGCATTGTAGTGAAATCGTAGGAATATTAATGAATATCCTGTTAATTGCAATCTATTTTGTTGATTATTTTTATGTTTTTTTTTTTTTTTCAGTTCTAGAGATTAATTCCAAACCAGACATATATTTTATTAACCCATGATATATTAGCTGGCACTTATTTTAAATGTGTTGATCCCTGACCTTCATCAATCATGTTTCTATTATGAGAGAAAAAAAGTAAATAAACTGTGCTGTCTGGTGCTGACTCAGTGTATGCGAGATATAAATCTTCTAGTAATCTCTAGTCAGCAATTCCCATCACCTGTTGTTTTAGCACATATATATGGACTTTTAATCTATTTTATGTTCTCATTTTTGATTCATAGCTCCTGACACATCAGTCTATCAACATCTTGATTCATAAGGTTTCAGTTGCAGTAATTTCAGTGTCATAACAACCATCTTGGAAATCCAAGTTTTTTTCTTGCGTCTGTTTTGCATATTTGACTGTCGTGCCTAAGGGTGATTGACATTATTTTATTATATTTGTGTACTTTTTAATTCTTCAAGAAATGCTCAAAAAGTTTTTTGAAATAACGTTGAAACTGTTTCTTTTATAAATCAATCTCTCATAATTTCAGACTCCCCGGCCATGGACTCCAATGCCAAAAGTAAAAGATGTATATACATATCAGGGAGTTGGACCAACGGCTGATATCAACCCATTGACTCCTCTAAATGCCCTAAAGCCTGAGAGGAACCTTAATGGGTGTCATTTTGTGAACTGTGACAGAGTTGTGTTCAACGATGAGTGTGTTGATGCCTGTCCCAAGTTATATTCTCCCATAGAGAATAACTGTGGTGTCAACATATGTCAAATGTAAGTATCAACTGTAGCTTGACATCACACCAGCTCTTGACATCATATTAGCTGTGGCTTGACATCACATCACCTATACCTTGATGCCTCACTAATAGTTGGTCCTTTTTATAAGAAATGAATATACATATATGTGTGAAGTTTTAATGATCTTATTTGATATCTTAGCCATTTAAGATGTAAAGGACATACAATATGATGATTGTTTTACATAATTATCCTGCCTTAAAATATTTCGCCATTTTCAGGAAGCCATCTACTATATATCTACTATGTACACACATCCCATTGTCTCCTGCAGGGAATCTTAGTAGTTTGTATTTGTAAATTTCTTATTCTTTTATTACAGACAAATGAGGTACTCCATAATCTTTGGAATGGCCGCTCTGTTGTCCATGTTCATTCTCGTAACACTTGTATGCCTACCACTGGCTATTAAGCTACAGCGGAGGAAGAACAGATACGAGATTTACAAACCTGTGAATATTCATGTAAGTCTGATTGATCTCCTATTAAAAGTAGGACACAAGTTTATTCATTTCCAAGAAATATGGACAAATATGAACAAATATAGTTTAGTTTAGTTTATTTATTTATTTATAGTGGTCAGTCTTACAATTTCATTATAAAATATAAAAAATTAATTACAATTTTACCCAGCCCACCTTGTAGGCTTATTAACCACTGTTAACAATAGAAAATACAAAAAATTAATACACGAAAATCAATATCACCAGGTTGTAAATGAATTGCCTTCTCCGCACAAAAGCCATCTTAATAAATTTAACAATTTTACAGGTAAAAATATAAAGGGAAATCTGGATATCCAAAAACCTCTCAATATGAAAACTTTTTCTTTGGCCTAATTTTGTTATCTTCCATTCACTCCAATATAAAAAAAACTCACTATGTAAGCAACTGCAACTCTGAATACTCTTGAATGGTCCCAGTGGTTTTCAGATTAGACAAGTTTTTCTGTATGTATTGTATGTGATTGCATTGATGACAAGTAAGACCACACATTTGGTTTGGCCAATTAAATTCAGCTAAAATTGTATGACCTTCAAAATGATTTTGTTATAAAAATAATATCAAGGGTAATCATATTTGAATTAGAAATATTCTGCAAACATTTGATAAAGACATTCACGTTTGATCAATTTCACTGAAAGTAACTACAATGTATTTTGTGTCGGAGTACCACGTACCATATATGTTCAACTTCATTTTAATATTAAAGTCATGCTAAGTTATTCAACATTAGCACACCATTTATCTAAATAACATTTCTTATTACAATTTCCTGCTTTTTATCTAACCTAAAACCTCCTTGAATTTCAAGCCCAGTTGATACTAAACAGGTCCATAAAAAATAAATAGACTTTTTATTGCTACTTGGTTTCTAATCTTACACTCCAATACGTTTTTTGAAAGAAACATAGCCAGGTTGTAAAAAGACATGCAGATCCAACCGGATTTGTTTTTTTTAATATTCACAACTTGCATAAAATATACCAATACTATGTCTGGTATACCAATACTATGTCTTGTATACCAATACTGTACCGTCTAGTACGTTCAGGCCCGTAGCCAGGGGGGGTTCGCAGGGTTCGGGCGAACCCCCCCCCCCCCTGGCCAAAAATTCTTTCAAAATTATGCAGTTTTTCACCATTTTGAGCACTTCTCAAGTGATTTTAGCCATATTTGGGCCAAAATTGTCAAATGTGAACCCCCCCTGGAAATTTTTGAAAACTGAACCCCCCCTTGGCAAATCCTGGCTACGAGCCTGAGGGTTTCATATATAAATACTGTCATATGTTACCGCTAAGTATCAGGACCTAGTTATTAGTCTGAATAGGTGAAATAAATATACAGTTTTGATGATCCGATCTAAGTGGCCCCAAAGGGAGCTGATATGGTCCTTATGGGTGTTTCTGTATAAAAGCCTAAAATTTGATGACAGCTATCTTGACTGGGTAGCTGGATTTTGATCGACTGTATTCTGATTGGTTATGAATAGATCAGAAGATTATCTCTGACTCGAAGAGTGTAGATGTTACTCTGTTTAATAAAAATAACCAAAATCGAACTGCTTGAAAGGGTAGTGCTTTGTACTCTTAAATTACTTCATAATATTCTACATATCTCGTCATGTGATTGTGTGATGTTAAATAAGTGCAAACAATATTTAAAAATGCCAAAACAATGAAGATCTAGTTCTTTGTACTTCATGTATTGAAGCCAAAGAAAAAATTCATATTTGTGGTCCCCTTACATACGTCAATAAAGACGTGACGAGCATATCTATTGCAAAATGTTTTTAGAAATATCATCAAAATACTAACATAACAAAAGCAAATGTGATAAAATATTCAAATGAACTTTGGTCTTAAAATTTTCAGTGTTCTTATCAATTGAAAAATTCTACAAACAAAAATCACTGTTAACCTGAATTCGTATTTACTTGTGGTTAAGCGTGTACCGAGGTTTCAGAAAATGTTGAAAGAATTCCTGGCATTTTGATATATAAAGGGTATAAAGGAAACCATCCATTATCATAAACAAGAATATACTTCAGATTTAGGTTTCTGATATATGAGATGCTATCTGGAATAGCTTGACACTCGATAAAAGTGAAATACTTGTTAAAATAGTTTCATCCATGTAAATGTGTTTTGAACATTTCAACATAAATTCTCATGTTGTGTAAAAATTTGTGGTTTGAATGGAAATAAAAAAGATTGGACAAAGACTAATCGTGAAAATTAATGAATTTAATAGTGTTCCATTCAAAAAATATTCACAAAATACACCATTCTTGGCTGCACTTAGCACAACTTTTGAATTATATTATTTTGTTGAATGTTTTTTCAAACTGAAGTACGTGTAGTTAATTTGAAGTTGTCTGTGTGTGGTATTTTAAAATCATACACAGCACAGTATGCACTTATATGATAACATTGTATGTATCTAATGGAACATGTTTATAGTCAGAATAGCTAGTACGAGAGCAGCATACAGCGTTTATTTTATAGCTGTTTACATAAGCAATTGAGGAAATACCTCCTTATACTGATCAAACATCAAAGATCGATACACCCACTGTTTCTCTATAAGGGCTGTTTTTTATCTAGATAATCGTTAACAAGGCCAAGTTATTAATTATCAATTTAACCATTTCTGATAAGATATTACATTCCTTTCTATTTCAAGAATACTGAATCCCATGTTTTATCTCGCACATATATGTTTAACAATTCAAAACAACTTTTTAGTTGCCTTTTATAGCTAGCTCATGAGTTTATGGATTGATATTTCATAATATCAGAATATCAAGTGACATGATAAGTTATTTGAAAACCTACTTGATCTTCGATTTTAATGGATTGTTAAACGACTATCAAATGTTTCAAAGATGATGTAATTAGAAAGTAGCTATGAAGCCAATACCTCGTGAGAAACATGTTATTCTTACATTCATGTAGTTATTTTCGGGGACCTGTTACATTGTTGTAAACTTGTTAAAGAGACTTTCAATGCAATAAGATTATAATACAACACATTTTAAATTGGTCCAATTACACATTGGTAACTAGTTTTAGAAATATCCAAAATTTTGATATTGAAATTTAAAGCATTAGGAGATGCCGATTATTTTGAAGAGAAAATGAGATATTTATTTGAATTATGTAGTTTCTAGATATTTTAATTAATTTAACAAAATTTTCACACAAATAGTGAGACAATCCACAAGAGAAAATAAATGAACCGCCATCTATGTATATGAGTCCCAGCTCCCATTGGCCCATTGTTCAAGTGGTGAATACCTTTTCCAATTCCATTGTGAAGAACAAAAAAATGATTGTCAATGGCTACGAAATAGCTGTAAGTTTTGAACACTATTATTATAATGTATTTTATAAAATGGAAAAAGTTGTAAACAATATTAATTTTTATTTTTAGGTAGAGCCAGCATCTTGTTCAGTCCCATCTCTCATGCGACAGCCAAACAGTCCAATTCACACACTCGTGCCTCATTTTGGCGATGACCAATCAGATACTGATCGATCCACATCCATGCTTATAGAGCCATCTGTTGAACCTCAGCTAACTACCGCTCAAAAGATGATCGACCAGTTTATGGATAACTTCCATGCTGTGGTTCATGACACGCCACATAGAAATTCTATGCTGCCAACAAACTATAGCAACAGCAATTTCACTATAGGTAGGTTGTATCATGATGTAACAATTATATGTGGAAAAGCTTTTTAGAGGGCAACTGGTTTATGTAATATGAGGGGCTGTGTATTTATGAAATATGTTAAAGGAAATTTAGTAATGAAGAGACTATGAGCAGACCCTGTGTCTAATCACATGAAGGAGAGAAGAGGGAGTTGAACAGAGAACCTGAAATTGCAGAAACCATACAATTTGTAAATTGGATTGTATCAGAATTTTTCACAGAACTTTGCAAATGCCAATCTAACGAAATGAATAAATGTCTTAAAATGTTATTTTTTCCAGGATTATCTAATCATAAGGTATTGAACTAATACCTTTAACTCTTATATCTTCATTCATTAGGGTTGTTCAATCACGAAGGAGGCTACCTTGAACTGTCGCATCTCCAAATCACCATGTACATCCCACCTGGTGCTATCCCCTTCAATGAGAAACGCCAAGTATTCATGTACGTGTCCTACCACAATGAGGATCTCCCTGCACTGAAGGGCAGCATGAGTCCAATGGGGCCTGTGATATACTGCGGAGAACATGGGCAGAAGTTCCTTTCTCACGTGATCATAACCTACCCTGAAGTTGACATGAACTGTATCGATAGCGAGTTGTGGCAGTATAGATTGATGAGGACTGATACTAGTCATAATTCAGTGTCGAAGTGGATTGATGCAACATCTGATGTTGACACACAGACATTTGTGTTAGGCCAACAGCGGGTCCT
Source organism: Owenia fusiformis (assembly GCA_903813345.2). NCBI lineage: Eukaryota > Metazoa > Annelida > Polychaeta > Sabellida > Oweniidae > Owenia > Owenia fusiformis. The sequence goes on from CAIIXF020000008.1 coordinate 1,908,595, forward strand.
GTTGGTAGATCATTTTACAGGTATGTGACAATAGCAATTACATATATACATGCATGTCAAATTATTAATACATTAAATGAATAAGGTTTATTATATGGGTCTTCAAATCTTGGTGCTTGCTCATTGATTGTAATCAACTTTCACCTGACATTGTATTACTCAATGGAGAAATGTGGTCTTTTAATCTGGGCAGCCTTTTTGCTTAAAAGTTGGTCAACTATCTAGATAAATATGTGATTGAATCTGAGTTGAAGTCTTTCACCAAAAATATACATATCCCAGTTTATTTTATTTAACTTCTATTCATACAGGTTACCAGATCTCTGCGGAAGCTGGTTCCTCTAAAGCCACCAAGCAGATGAAACTTGGTGTGTTCGGGGACAAACTCTATGCTGGCGACCCTGTGTATGACCTGAAGGTGCGCATCTACAACGACGGCACTCCCCAACATGATCTACCACTTGATGACATTAGGTGTATTGATGTCATAAACAACAACCAGCCTTTATGTATCAAGGTCAAGGACATAGGGCCAGGCTGGAAAATGGATGAAACTGAACAGGTTTGCGTCATTTCTATTCAAACCCATTTTGATACACACAACCTCTTAGAGTTAGAAATCAATCTACTTTTGAGATCATATTTACAAGTACAAGTACAAATCTCTTCAAATTCATGGTTGATATAGCACGAATCTCAAGAAAGATTAGAGTGCAATCTACACGAGATAATAATTTGGTCATAGTTTTGAGATCTTATTTTTGCTTTTGTTTCTCAAATGTGGTCATCAGTATAGAACTTCTATAAGAGAATTACTTCTACAGGTATTCCTTATATGTTTTATGCTATTTGGTGTCCTTCAGAATTGTTACTGAAGTTTGAAGTTATTGTTATGAAGAAAACATAATATTTTCTTAAGATAAGATACTTCTATACCCTATACATTAATGTAACTGTGTATGACAGAATGGAAGGAAGAGAAGTTCCCATGTACATGTATAGTATATGTTCTTGTACTTCCAGGAGATCAGCTTTGAGCACGTCTGGAAGAGCCAGAGTGAGTCCTGCACGTTTCGTTCATCACAGTATGGGGGTAGCTCAGTCCCTTTCTACTGCTCTGTTGAGGTGTTTCAAAAACGCACCACAGAGGCCAACTCTAAACGCCTCCTCAGACCCATGGCTAAAGTCTCTGAGAAGATACTTGAGGTGGGTAATGCTGTAGTACAGATAATAACGCTAAATGTGCCATTTTATATGTATTGCAGTATCATGAAGTAAATATATCAATATGTATTCTGTTTGTTTTGATGTATTTTGTTGTACTCATGTTCCTGAAAATGGGAAAATAGAAATGCTGGAGAAAAAAATGTTGAGCATGCAAGGTGCATGTCTGAAATTTAACATGATACTTAACCCATCTTCAAAGTCATATGTGTATTTTGTGTTGCTATCCCAAGTATGTATTGAACTTTATTTCATGCCAAACAACCAAAACATGTTGTTATTAAGATGTATTTGTGTTCTTGCTTCAGGTTAATCATGTTCCAGTTCAGCACAACCAGCTGACTGAGCCAAAGACCCCAGAGGCAGCGTTCTATGAGCTTGAACTGTCACCTGCTACGAGGCAAGACACGGGGCTCCCTTTGGTGATGCAGCAGCGTCTCGCTGTCACGCTCGATCCCACCCACCCAGAGGGAAAGGACTGGACTCTCCTTGCTGAAAAAATCGGGTTATCGCATGACATCATCAGGTGGATAAATGAGCGTAAAAAATCGCCTACCATGTGTGTGCTGGATATTGCAGCTGCTATGTATAAGGGCCGGGTACAGAGATTCCTGAGTCAATCATTTAGCGTTATGGGACATGAGGTTTGTGGTCAGATAGTCGAGGAATGCAGCACTCAAAATAGATGGAGCATCAGCTCAAACGGGCAAGGGGGTCTCTCCAGAGACAGCACAACAAGTGATGTCACAACCAAGCTATTCCAGATGAAAATGGAGCAAAAGTCACGTCAGAGTAACCCGCAAGTGAAATCATTCGCATCTGAGAGTGGATACTCTAGCCAGAGTCAGTATTCGAAGTTCTCGAGCCAACCGAACATTCAGAGCCCTGTCTCTAGGATAGATGTGACACAGGCCTCTTGGGGTGACGTCTCTAATGAAGGCCTCGATTATGACAATGTATTATCGCCAACAGATCAACCACCAAGGCATGTGATGAGCCAATCAGTGCCTTGTATACCTGGGTTTGGTGTCCAGGCCACAATGAATATACCTCCCCGCGATGCGACGACTCTCTCATCTGTCTCAGAAACTGATTCACAGCAAACGGTGCTAGCAACCTGCTCAGAGAATACATTACTGGGTGACAATAGAGACACTAAGTCCCTTCCAAGGACCCCTAGTCCAAAAATTCTGGAGCGGACCACAGAACGTAACTGTGCCAGCCCAGTTATGAATGCTTACCCAACACACTCAGACGGGGACCTCACATTTAGCACATTTAGGCGAAACAGGCCAAAAAAACTGAACTTAGAAAAGTCAAGGCCGAACAGTGTGGACAGTGGGACTTGGCTGTCACCCTGTCATGTACACCTGTCTCCAGGACATGTTTGTGCAATGGACCCTACTATACAACAGGGGGACGACAGTCATGGTTCTATCCAGTTGCTAAGCGACCATGGGGACTCGTCATTTAGGATTGTTACTCCAAATGTGAAGGACTTACCTTGAGAGAGGAATCGGTTGATTCTTGTTGAAAATGACCAAACTCAATTTTTGATCTCAAGATATGAGATCTCAGAATTGAATGTATGTTTTTATTAATTCTCATTTCAAGAAGGTTTTTATGGTTTACAAACATCCAAGCCATTTGTAGATCAGTTTAAATGGTTACTGATGTATCAACTTTAAACCATAGTTCTGTGAAACATTTATAAAAATTACATCATTTTGTAAGAATTTGTATCCGATTGTGCAATTGTAAAGTAGATTTGAATTTTACTTTGTAAAAAGTAATATTATTTTTATACCTGAGCATAATCCTGACTTAGTTCTTGCTGAAATGTCTCAATCTGTTTCTATACTATCAGGCCCGTAGCCAGGATTTGCCAAGGGGGGGTTCAGTTTACAAAAATTTCCAGAGGGGGCTCACATTTGACAATTTTGGCCCAAATATGGCTAAAATCACTTAAGTGGACATAATGGTGAAAAACAGCATGATTTTGAAAGAATTTTTCGCCAGGGGGGGGCCCGAACCCTGCGAAGCCCCCCCCCCCCCCCCTGGCTACGGGCCTGACTATACTCTTGTAATGTCTTTGAAAACATATTTAATATGTGCACTCAAATGTTTATATACACAAATCACTAGAAGAATTGTGTGCGAATATATAAAAACATGAATAAGTACATTATTTTAACAAAAGGCCTTGAAAATGTGCCAACTTGAAGTAACCCCAACATCTAATCGTTAAATGGGCCAATTACACGTTTCTTTTTGCTGTACATATGACAGTAGCATGTGTCAGTGGACACAATGGCCTACATAGGATAATTCAAAAACTGGGGATAACAATAAAATGAGGACTTAATTTCAAAGGTGATCTATAAAAGACATCACATTTTTTCACTTTTACAAGATTCATCATATAATGGTGCTTCAATTGTATACGTTTTATATTTCAGACCAATGATTGAATTTGTTAATGATTGTTGACATTTTGTCATGAACTTCTGATTTGGAATTTTATTTCAATTTAAAAAATCAGATTTTTGTTGTCAGTATTACGGAGTATTACTGTTGCTGTATACAATGCTTTCATATTATATTTGTATGTAGTGTAAATATTACTAAGCTTGTCATACAATTTAAAAAATGTTTAGTTTTGCATACATACTCATATATATGAAAATATGTATTTTATTGCCCTGAAAGGTGTGTACAATAGTGATATCAATTTTGTGTACAATAGTGATATCAATTTTGTGTACAATAGTGATATCAATTTTATGTACATTAGTGATAGCAATTTTATGTACAATAGTGATATCAATTTTGTGTACAATAGTGATAGCAATTTTGTGTACAATAGTGATATCAATTTTGTGTACATTAGTGATATCAATTTTGTGTACAATAGTGATAGCAATTTTATGTAAATCAGTGATAGCAATTTTATGTACAATAGTGATATCAATTTTGTGTACAATAGTGATAGCAATTTTGTGTACAATAGTGATAGCAATTTTGTGTACATTAGTGATATCAATTTTGTGTACAATAGTGATAGCAATTTTGTGTACAATAGTGATAGCAATTTTGTGTACAATACTGATAGCAATTTTATGTACAGTGCACATTGCAAAATATTTCTTTTTCTGAAATTGTTGAAAACATTTATCATCTCTTGATAATTTCATGACAAGAATCATGCTTCTTAGTATCTGTTATTTCTTGAGCTAATGTTCTGAAGATTTTATATAATTAGAATTAGGATGTTTTAATTCTGATATACATATAGCTTTTAAGTCTCACATACACTGCTGTAATATATTTTAGAGCATAGATTGTACATTTAGTTTTAGCATAGAAGGTGTGAATATTCAATAATTATTATTCTTATTATTTTATAGTTTTTAGGTATATTTCCTTATGCCTACTATGTACCTACTATATCTGTGTTATTTTTAATTATGTTTCTATAGTTTATTTCTTTCTCAACTAACTGATAGGAAAATTATATTTTAATTAGTACAATGTTCAGTGCATGTTAGTGTTCTCCTAGGATTTGTCTTAACTTTGCGGAAAATTTTCATTTTTGACATTCTGATATATATAGTATATTTTCTGAATTCTCAAATGGGTGCAAATGGATTATCAACTGGGTGAAAGTTATTTTTGAAATATCAAAGAGGTGAAAGACTGGGAAGAACACAGCAAGCACAGTCAACACATTAGGCACTGAAGAAATATTTTGAATGTAACTAAATTCATGTTCAAGAATATTATGTTTTACTTGTTTATGAGTTGAGAATTTGAGTTGATCTCTTCTGTCATGAAATTTTGAGTTGAATTTGTTTGTCATGAAATACTTTTTAATTGAATCACACCAATCCACAAATCCCCAAAATTAAAATTGTATAACCTTATTCAAATGAGAAAATACAATTTCTTTTACCAAATGAGAATGTATTCAAAGACAATGTTCTTTATATTAAAGAGCAACTCTATTATAGACTAGAAACAACAGATGTTTTAATTTTATGAAACATGATTTTATTATGATTTTAATTGTATCACAATACTGTACAGTATTATGTTCTAATGAAGATGTCACAAGTAATTAAACTTTGATTTTAATATTGAAGAAAGAATGTTTTTATATGGATCACTTTTGTAAGAAATAATTTTATACAATGAATAAATATTAGAAAGTTCATGTGTGATACAAATGCCTTCTTGTTTCATTGAATCTATATTGTATGGAATACAGTACTTTTGCATAACCATCTAGATTGACAGTACAAAATCTAAGAATCTAATCAAATTTTGACCAATAGACCATTCCAGTGAATCCTGCCGTTTTTGATGAATTAAAGAAGTTATGATCATGATGATAAATTGGCGAGATTGATGATGTCATTGGTTGTACTTTTGTAAGGCAATAGGTTTATCCTATTTTTGCATGGACTAATTGTTACATACAACCTATGACATCATCAATCTAGCCAAGGTATCATAGCTTCTTTGATGTACCAAAAGGTGGCAGGGTTAATTGGAAATGTCTATATATGGACTAAACAGATCATGGAGTTTGTAGTTGTCTTTCAACAGGCCATGTGAATCTTGACCTTGAACATACATGTTGCCATTTTCTACACAATTTTGTTGAAGTAGACAGGACAGGAAAAAGAATTGATATTCTGAACTATCAAGTGTCCTCATTGGTAGTTTCTATAATAGATTGAGAATCATTCTCCTCTGCTATAGCTGGCACATCAGAGTCCTTATGCTGTAAATTGGGAATCTCGTCACCTTGTTTCACTGTTGGAATCTCCTTTGGCCAATCAAGATTGACAGCCTGAAAAATAACAGTTCATAGTGGGTTTTAAATAGTCTCCATTTTACAAATATTATCTCCTTTTATCATGGAAAATTGTACCGATCTCCTGGTATATTTTGATGCTATCAAATTCAAATTGTTTTCCAGAAAAACAGAGTAGATGAATAAAATTTGAATTATGTCTGTTACCATTTTTGACGTCCCTCCCTATTGTAATATATATTACCTGCACATCCAGTGTCAAGATGTCACATTCACTCCCCAAAATTGTCCCAAGGCTAGGGGTAGTCCTGCCAAAGTCACTGTGAACAAACTCTTTAATGTATCTAGACTAGGTTAAGGAAATGTTAAGACGTGTATATGACAATATGTCACCACCTTATTATTTAATGCAAATGGGTTACAAAATGTAACAATTTGGTACAGATGCCAAATGCTAACAGGTTCTGGGTGACATGAAAAATGTAATTTATTATTTTTTTAAGATTGATGACGTGGATAAATAGTATTATTGGGATTACCTAGAACAACTAGGTATAAAGTTTAGTTCGTAAAGATGAACCTTTCGTAATTAATTACAATTCATTAGTAGAAAGGATACGTCCCTGCCTCTGTTTCTAAATGTAAGGTAAAATGATGTTCATCCATATAATCTGCAGACATAGAATGAACAGTTCTATCTCTAGTGGCCAGGGATCTCCTATGTAGAACACGAACAGGGGTCTTTTGTTTTAACACTGTGTCCTACAATCACAACAAATCAATAGGTTGCCAATCATTTTCATTGGTTAGCATATCATCCACCCGCTATGGCTCAGTGGCAGAGTCAAGGTTACCACTATCGCTTGGCCCCGGGTTTGATTTCTCGTTCAGACAAGTTTGTGTGTGCGTTATGTAATTCTGGGTATTTGACCGAGTGGTTCACGACACGTATAAAAGGCTGTGGTGTGTACCTGTATGTCTGTGTACCTGTGCACACAAAAGAACACAGGGCTCCTCCAATGAGAATTTTCTGGCTTTGTCTTCAAGTGTAAAATACGTTAAATATGGAATATGCAAATGAGGTATTCTCGCCAAATATGGTGGTAACGAAGATACATTACAATACAATCATATTAAAGTATTCCAAAAAGTGGTCTCCTTTTGCCAAACTTATGGAGGGGAGTGTAATAAATAAGTTTAAGCAAAGTGTCAATAAAAACAATGGGAACAATAATAAACTTTCTTGAAAGTCCATTGGTTATTATTAAAAATATTTCATTCGTCTATATATTACATTACATACATTTTATTGATACAGTTTAACGAAACGGATTGGACAAAAGGCTTTCGCCATTGGTTAACCTTACCTTCAGCTTATTCAATTTATCTAACTTCTCCTGACTGGTGGCATCTTTGATCCAACATAGGGCAGAGTAACTTTTTGTTTTTTCCTCTTCCCCAGACTTCAAGCAGCTCGTCTCTTCTCTGGTGATTACCTGTAGGTCTCGTATTGCTATATCTGTAGTAGACTCATTAATAAGCTAAAATAAAAAAATAATCTGATTTTTCATGATTTAACATACAGGCTACTGTCAATCCCATACATATTACTGACGATCACATACATGTTACTGACGATCACATACATGTTACTGACAATCAGAGGTTAGGTGCTAGATGATGGGGTCATCTAGGAAAAGACAACAGAGCGTACCTTGGTCATTTCTGCTAATTTTTCATCTGTGAGGTTCACAATTTTGGGGTTCACAAATTCCAGCAGAAACGGCCTACCTGGAAACAGTTTTAATCAAAATTGTACCAAGCAGCTACTTCATACATGCATAATATTTCTGTAGTACAGTGAACCAATTTTTGACAAAAAATCAAAAAGGTTGCCAATAAATACAGAACACTTTTATATTGTATTTATTCAAACATATTCAATTCCTCCCTCAGAATTGCCTCTGTGGACTTACCTGTTCCTAACATACGTACATCAACATCCTCTCTCCCCGAGGCGGACAATGTGTAATCTGAAAAATAGTCATTTGAAAAGTTAAAGCCATTTACTTAGAAACTTAGAAATGGCAAGTACGAGATGGTCAAAAAATGGAAACCCTGCATTTTCCTAATATCTTTGTCATTTTGAAAAATTACTCCCTGATATTTCACACATTTGTACATCATTCAATTTCCTACCACCCTACCATTTTTCATGACCATCAGTATAATAGTCACAATTTTACAGCACGGATGATCTCACTTTTGAGGTTTGCAATTGTCCTGAGGTCATTCTCATATACTCTATCCTTGCCAAATCTCCACAGGTAGGGACATTTTAGACGACGAGTACAGGTTTCCCGACAGGGCAATAGTGGCCACTGGGGCATGTTCTTTAAAGTGCTGTAACATTGTGATTGTTACTTAAAATGAAAAAGATATGAGGAAAATGGTGTAAGGGTTTCCATTTTTTGACCATATTTGTAAATCAACACTATATCTGAAAAGTAAAAATTCCCATAGACTTTTTTGCCATTCTAAAATCACATTTTTTAAATGTCACCGATACACTGGAGAGTGTAACAGTTGCAATTTATAGTACCTACACTACCATGAACTTTCTAAAGACTTATAAAACTACTTCATTTACATTGTATATGTTGATGTATATCCTGTCAATAAAATATGATACACTGATCTCCCCAGGATTTTTTCTTAGGTGGGTGCAAAATTCTCATTTTCACAATTCAGAATTGGTCAAAATATGCCAATTTTTTAATTTTTCTCATTGTCAAGTGGGTGCAAATGGATTTTCAGGTGGGTGCAAGCCTAATTTCAAAATCTCAGGTGGTTGCTACGCCCATTTGCTTTAATGCTTTGGATATTACTGTGATATAATCTTACCATCTGCCTTGACAAGCTTCATGAGGGGGTTTGCAATAAGTTCCTGTACAGATGAGTCTCCTTTCCTCACTCCATTAATCATCCATGGAGACTGAGGCAAAGAACGACTGTACTTATTATACCTCCCTGCAAAATAGGGGTACACCATCAAAAACTTTCATAAAGTTAAGAATTCATAAGTTGATGTTCTCATACCATACTAATGTCTTCCATGGTAACAATTAATTTAGGAATCTTGAATTCAAATGGGGTTCTATTAAAGTATCCATGTCTGAAATAAACTGAATTTTTCAAATATTTTAAATGATAGATTACAGGAGATGCTGATTCTTTATTAATTAGCTGCATTTAAATATGTACAAAATTTTTTCACCCTGGATAGGGACAAAGGATAAATGTTGTGGGTGAAAAAATGATACAAGATATTTTGAACTTTTTCCTTTACCTGCCAAGAAGAGTGCATCATGGGAACAGCTCAGTTTACAACTGCAAACTTTACTAAGTTTCCTAGGTGGGCACTGGTACTGCCTGCAAGTGAAAAAAATGGCTCATCAAATATCTGAATACAAATCACATGAACACATATTTCTATAGTGAAAACAAATTGTGAACATCTCTCTAGTTAACCCTCTTTACACATCTCTAACTTCTTATAGCAAATATCTCTTCAGAGAAAAAACATTTTCAGTGGTGACTTCTTTGAAGATGCGTAAGATGCATAGAAGTGTATGAGTAAGATTTGATATGTAGGAGATACAATATTAACTTACTTCTTAAACAGCTTGTCTGTTGTATCATTGATAGCTGAGGCAACATTGGCTCTTGTAAACAAATCCTTACCATACTGTAATACAAACAAGTCACATACTGAACAATATCCTAACTGTATCGTAGCTAATTATTTTCATATCTAAATAATGAAAAATGACAGCCTTGATATTTTCTTATCATGGACAGAATCTAATCAGTTCTAGATATCATCCATGAAAATTTCAAATCAAGCTGTTTTTCTGGAAATGCATACATTGCATATAGTAATATAGTCATGGAAAGTGAGCTGCCACCACCAACCTGGCCACATATTCAAAAAATGCAAATTATCAATAATTTTTTAAATGGGAGTGCAGTGAAAAAATGTAGACTTTGACTGATAATTTTTTAGACAGTTTCGGCATACTGTTGGCATACTATTGGCATACTGTACCTTGGCAACTGTATTGCTGTGCTTCCTCTTCCTAAAGACATCAGGATAGAGATCAAGCCTGGAATAAATGTGTATATCAAATTATTTAAATTTCTTCATCAAAAACTGTATATCATTAGACAATTTAGCAAGTAATGCCTGGTTGCCTGCCCAGGATAATTATACAGACACCACTGTAATGATTAAAAGCATACTTTTAGACAATACTGTAATTTCAATTACAGGAACAGTATTATAAAGCAATGATTTGACAATGAAAACTACAGATTTATTCTCTACTTAATTCTAACAAACATGTTTATGAACTTACAGAAAATTGCACTCGTTGTTTGTTTTTTCATTCTCAAACTCCATGTTGATCAGGAATGGGCTCTGAAATAATCAATATACATTTAACATCTTGCTTTAGTCCAGGACTCAATAAATTGAATCATTGATGGTGAATTTAATCATAGGCCAAAGGGTGATAGAAATAATTCTAAACTAGATAAGAGCAACACCAAAGTGAAGCAAATGCTATCGAACAGCCATGGCTGCCATCCTTGTACTATGGCCAACATTCTCAAAATGGTCACTCAATATCCAAATTGACATAAGAAAGTTTAATATGCTTTGAAATAGGCACATATAAAATGTCAACAAAATCGCACCCATGTACATGTAAATGGTGGTCATTTTTCAAAATGTGTACCATGCTTATGAGCACTGACATATCACTCACATCTTTTTTAAAAGGAACTTGTAAGAGATGTGCCAACGAGGGTCCATTTCCCCACTTCCAGACCTCCTTTATGGGAGGCACGTCATCCTCTACACAGCCTTCATACATCTTCCTGTACAAAAATATAAATTTATTGTCCATAAATATTATAATTTCCTTTATTTTCATTTATTTCATTATTTTCAAAATATACATTAAGTACATTATTATTTAAACAATTTATTTTCAAACACGATTAAATTCACTATTCACAACTTTTTTATTAGAATAAACTAGTCATGTGATGATTCCAACTTACGGTAGTTTTTCTCTTAGGAGCACTAACAGTGAATGCTGCAAAAAAAAATTAAATCACAACAAAATGCCCAGTAATCAGCAATTTCTTAATATTACAGTCCCTGGTAATATAAAAACAATTTCAGACCAAATGTGTTTATATAAAAATGTGGATGGTTTAAAGGGGTTGGTTTCCAAAAAGGGATGACATGTACCCTTTGCGAGAGATGAGAGATCCACTATGTCTACACTCTGACTTAAATATAACTCTTTGATTTAGCATATATCTGATCAGAATGTTTAGTCACAAAATCCTGAATTGCATTAGCAACAAGGAATTGACAATCAAACTTGAGTAAAATGCAACAACAACTACATTTGACATCATTAAGATAAAGCATCAATCTGTCAAATGATCTATCATAGTCAGAGGGTTGAAGTGGCTTCTGATTTGTAATGGTTGCAAATGCTTGCATAATTTCGATGATATGTAACCAAAGTTTTCAACCAATTTTGATGGTTGATATGCAATCGTTGGAAACCATTTCAAATTGTTGCAGTAATGGTTACACATTGATTTTGAATGGTTACGCAATGGTTTTTAACGTTTTTTTTTCTAAGGGCGATTCAGGGTAAGCACACCACCAACATGAAGACCTACATGTAAGTATATCAACTTAATGAACACCTACATGTAAGTACACCAACTTAATGAACACCTACATGTAAGTACACCAACTTAATGAACACCTACATGTAAGTACACCAACTTAATGAACACCTACATGTAAGTACACCAACTAAATGAAGACCTAAATGCAAATACACCAACTAAATTTTTTTTTAATTTTCAATTTTTATTTATTTCATAATGAAGACCTACATGTAAGTACACCAACTACTTGAAGAGCTACATGTTAGTACACCAACTAAATGAAGATCTATATGCAAATACACCAACTAAATGAAGACCTAAATGCAAGTACACTAACAACATGAAGACCTACATGTAAGTACACCAACTTAATGAACACCTACATGTAAGTACACCAACTAAATGAAGACCTAAATGCAAATACACCAACTAAATGAAGACCTAAATGCAAATACACCAACTAAATGAAGACCTACATGTAAGTACACCAACTACTTGAAGAGCTACATGTAAGTACACCAATTACATGAAGAAATACCTGTAAGTACACCATCTTCATGAAGACTTTCATGTAAGTACACCAACTAAATGAAGACCTACACGTAAGTACACCAACTTCATGAAGACCTACACGTAAGTACACCAACTTCATGAAGACCTACATGTAAGTACACCAACTACATGAAGACCTACCTGTCTGAGGAGAGTAGCTGGAGGTAGTGTCATTGAGGCCATGTAGTCGGAGTATTCAAATCCAGACTCCTTCACCACTTCATAGATCTACAACATGGAATAATAAGAATATAGATCTATAACATAGAAGTATAACAACATAGATCTACAATACAGAAGGGCTACAACATGGATCTAAAACATAGTTCTACAACATAGAATTTAAACACTTTATTGCGAAATATGGCAGTATCACCATGATAAAATAAATAAGAGACATGAAGACATAAATCTGAGGCCATTGGCTTTTTCAAATAACTGACCTGACATATTTAAAGAACTCACCTTTTGTAGGTAATCCTCTTCATACTGCCCCTGAAGAATACCTAGACAGGACACACATGGGTCTTTAGATATACAGGCCTCATTATCCTCATCTTCCATCTTCTCATTACCATCAACAGTCTCATCAAAAGCTCTAACAGTGTCATCTCCATTGGCACATTGAATATCATTAGAATTAGTTTCAGTTTCCATGTTAGATTCAGTGTCTGTTTTGGTGGTATCATTTTGCTGCTTCAATGTTTTATTGGCGTTGTCATGAGAACAGATATTTTTGATGACTGATTCAATCTCCTGGAAGAAAAACTGATGCTTTTTATTGACATAGGTTTTGACCTCAGACAGTGTATAATTATACAAATTTTGTTTTTGAGGTATGGATGCAAAGTACATTGAGGAAATTATGGCATTCGTTTTTTTGATCGAGTTGCCGATATATCTATGATGCTAATAAAGGAGGGGTGATGTGTTGGGGTAGTTAAAATACCTCCTGCATTTCTTTGGGGTGAGGATGTAGGTCATTAGTACATACCTGAGTAGATTTCCTGTATGTGTCTTGCTCTGTCTCCCCTATGAAGCGCAACACACATCTAGCGCAACATTGCCATGACAACAGAGCTTTAGTTGCTATAGCAACATCTGAATCACTGTCTCCATGGTATGACAATATCTGCAATGAACAGAATATATGGCATAATCTCACACCAATCAAAAGTTGTCCTTTTTGTGGTGCAACCTAGGATAATGTCTTCTAATTTGAAGAGCTCTTCTGTAGAAACGGGAATTGATTCAATAGAAACCAAGTGCTATGCCATTCAGAGAACTAAAGTAACAACAGACCTGACACCCCCCCCCCCCTTCCCCAATCTCACTTAACAATAAAAGGTGTCTAAGGTCATATGTGAGATGACTTCCTTGGTACAAAGAGGAAGGGGGGTTCATTTTGGTCAATTCTATCTATTGCTGTGCCTGTGGCATAGGTAGTGATAAAATTAACATGGAGGCTCCTCTATTATTTTAAAGAATGTATCAGATGCATACTGCACAGCCAACACTATCTTTCCTATGCCTACAGTATTGTAGTAACAACTCTGGATAGCAAGTTGCAACTACAGCTCAGCTGTGGTGAGGCAAAGAAGGGGGTTCACACAAAGCCCCACAAACCCTCCCTGGCTATGCCCATGCCATATAGCTATGTAGGCGTACACAAATGGGACGAAGTCCCTTTATCCGTTTTGTCTGAACTTGTCTGTGGTTGTCAGCGGAATAATGTTCAACGTTGTCCTATTTTGTCCAATGATGTCCTATTTTGTCTGATGATGTCTTGAGTACAGCAGCATTTTGTCAGAAAATTGTCATATGAACGTCACATGATCAATGGCCTTGATGTCTGGTAATGTCCCTTGAAAAGAATCAACGTATTCATTCTTTCATGGGGCACCAACGGACAAAATTGGACAACGACAGACAACGTCTGGCGGACATATTTTAGTTTATAGCTCCATTGATGCCTGATTATGTCCCATTAATTTGTATGGCTAGCTTACATTCAAGATATATTGTTTCTGCTTTAGATGGCGCTTCGGTTCCTAAGTAAATAACTCAGAAAATGCAGAATGAGTTACAATATCTGTCCCGACTTACAATGTATGATCTCACCGTTAATTCATCTCACAACATTATATATCTTAAACCTGTGTAAGTCCTACACGTATAATGTTTTTACCTCTTCAATAGCTGAAATATATGAGAAAATAGCCAATATATTTTCTTACCAATTTGCTTGCCATGCTTTTTCCAGGGGGTTGCTAACATGAATTTTAGCTTCGCCAAAACCAAAGTTTCAAATATCACTTGTTTTAGGGAACTATCATCTGTGTGTACTTAATGAATATAAGGTTGAAATGAATAAATATACTATAGCATGTAATGTTTAAACAAATGCTTTCTTCACCAAAGAAATATCAAAACTGGTTCTCAAATTGAAATTACAAACCCGGAAGTAGAATTGATAAACCCCTGACAAAAAAATCAAAACAATGAAAAAATATTCTGAATGTTAATTTATTGCTAATTTATGGTGATATGAATACATATCTGGGTATAAAACGAATGCAGTAGTCCAAACATGACAACGATGCAAGAGAAGGCACGGGAATATTTTGCCAAGAATGGTAATTTAGCTTCAAAAATCATTCTCCAGCAAAATCAACTCATAGTCATAAATTATTATGGAAAAGCTTGGGAGAATTTCACATCTGAACAGCAAGATGCCTTGATAGATAACTGCATGATTGACTCTACAATTAAAGCTAAATATGAAAATCATGAAACAGATGAAGTCAGCAAAGAATATAGAAACAGTGTTGAAGTGAGTTGAAGTTTTGAAGATCAAAATTCCTTTTTATGATTCGTCATTGTGTATTTCAGTAAAACTTCATTGATTCAGTAAAAACATATTCATAATTCATCTTTTCGAAGTTATGAGTATTTCAGTAAAGTTTTTATTCTATCAAAAATACTGTGCCTTATGTAGTGCCAAATTATCTCGTACCAAGACCACCTCTTCATATTGGTCTTGCGTGCAATGCATACATGTAGGAATTTCCATTATTTTTCAAAAGTAGAAATTTAACAGCGCTAGCTATGCATATATTGCTCACTTCTAGTGATTCTAAACACCACCAAAAACGTTCTCTCAATTGGTTAAAAAGATGCGGCTGTCACAAATTGCAGGAATTTACACTTCAATTTTTAAATCGACCAGTAATTTAACATGTCCGCCATCAACTTTCCAAATTATTTCTTATTTCTCATATTACGAGCACTACTGAGTGAGATTATATCTGGTTTCGGTAGCCGAGTACATTGGCAAAGATTACTGAGATGAGATTATTCAATATGACGATACTGAGTTATTGAATCAATTTTTACATGTTAAAGTATATTTAATGAAACCCACTGAATTCTTCGCCATCTATTGGTAGTCTTTAAGGTCATGGGACCTGAAAATGTACATAGAGACCTGAATTTTGCATGTCGATTTCTTATTTTACAAACTAAGTATGACATGTCTACAATTGACCAAAGGCAATACTAGTATGCTATTAGCCAAAATGGACCAATATGCACCATTGGTTTAACTATTATGTAATATACACATTAATGTGCATGTTTTATTTCAGGGATTACTTTGGAGTGATGAACACGCTGGACCATTTTCTTGGAAAACAAAAGTAAGATATTTCATAAAAGTGGTAAAAATACTCAATTTTCATGTGAAGTTAATTTAATTTGTGATAATATTTATTCTATAAACATTTCCAATAAACCATACCCCCTTTTGGTACATTGGGGAAGTTATGATATATTAGCTAGGAAGATGATGTCATAGGTTGTAGGCAATCTGAGCAAAAATAGGCTTTAACTTATTGCTAATTCTGAAAATGTACAACCAATGACATCATCAATCTATCCAATATATCATAGCTTCTTTGATGTATCAAAATGTTGCAGAGTTTATTGGAAATGACTATCATGCATCAGCTGGGATCATTAACATAATAGTAATAATAATATCAAGATTGTTTTATTCTTTGCAATTGTGAATAAAACCCCTTGTTAACAGGTTAATACCATACAGAATGTAAAATAAATGCAGTTTGGTTATTTTATTTAGAGTATGGAGAAACTGAACTTATTTGCGGATGAGGAGATGGCCAATCCAAAAGCACCTCCAAGAAAGCCTAAAAGGTAAGAAACTGTAGCTTTAAAGATTTTATGAAGTGATCTTACTTGGTGTATTAATGTCATTTATACTTCAATACATTCAGAAATGTTTGCTTTAGGGACCAGGTTGACACAAATTGTATTTAATTTCATTTTGACTCTTCCATCATAACACCAAATCAAAAGTGATTTGGTTTTGAGAAAATGATCCCAAATAATTTAGTGGATGTTATATCTCTATTTAAAGAAAAATGAGCATGTCATTTAAAAATGATCCTCCTCGTGACTCCCAGAAAGATATTAAAGTTAATTTATTCAAAGTGTGATTACAGCAGCTGGATCTAATTTTTATTATTACAGGTCCAAAGGGAATTCTACATCATCAGATGGTGGCCAGTCCCCTACCTTGGCCTATAAACCTGAGAAAAGCATCTGGACGTCCCCATTTCTTGCTGCCGATAGAGGGATATCCCAAGATACAACAGACTCTCCATCCAACGACCAAGATGATATCTTTGAGAAGTTTGGCATTTCATTTGGTGGTACTAGTCCAAGCAGAGAGAGTATAAGTCCAGAGAATGGTGAGAAATGTTCAGTTATATGATGCACTGCCATTTCCATTTCCAGTGTACATGTATTCCTTCAAGTTTCTTGACCACTTCTGAAATTTACAATAGACCAAATATTGCAGGATTTGGTTTTCAAAGAATGTGTGCTCCCATAATTCCTGGCCACTCCAGTTTCAGATTCACAGTGTATTCACATGAATCTTGCTCTTATTTATAAAGTGACATTCACATAATTGCTTTGCCAGATACAAAAAGAGTGTATTCCCATAATTCCTACTCCAAGTACACAGTGGGTACATTCCCATAATTCCTATTTCAGATACAAAGAGTGTGCAATCCCAGAAGTCTGGAGTGGTTAATCAGAGTTTTGACAGTCAGGAACCATCTGTGTTGGCTAACATCAGATCATACAATAAAGAAGCATCCAAATCCCCAAGTCCTGAACACACAAGGTAGACTTTTAGTGTCCTGTCCATATGAATAGTCCATGTGTAGTCAATTACCATAACTTTTAAGCTATGAAGATTTCCAAATCCATTGTTGTGGTTTGGAAATCTATTAAATGAACTAATAAATTTCCCAGGGAGGGTTCATTAACAGAAACTCTCAAAATTACTTACATATACTTAAAATACATTATTTTTTAGTTTCATTGAGCTAAGATTTTCTTTCAGATTTGACAGAACACCAAGCATTGAAAGATCCCCAAGTCACAAACCAAAGATCCAATCATTTTTCGAGAAAAGATATGACAAAAATGGCGACACCTCCCCCTTTGTTGAAGATTTTGATGCCCCTGATGAATCTCAAGGGACTAGTATTACGCTTAATACAGATACAGGCGAATCAAGTGATTTTATTAATATGGCTTCTGATGATGTCACAATAGAGAAGGATGTCATTACCCATCAACCAACAGCCTCAATATTAGATGTGAATCTATCTATGCAGGTAGGTTTTACTTATTTTAATGTATGTAGGGATAAAATATAGTTTAATTTCCATAGATATTGTATGTCTCGTGTTTATAGAATTTTTGTGTTTATCAACTTTATAGCTGATTATCTATAGTTAATATCAATTTATTGTCAACTTCATGTAATTTCAGTCAGACGAAGTAAATGAAACAGCTCCATCTGATGACATGGCCAAATCAACAGGGTTCGACTTTCTGGATAATTGGTGAGAAATGAGATAATGAGAACCAACCAAGTGTGTGGAAACAGATAGTGAATCCTGAATGCCGATAATTTGGTTTAAATATCCATAGTTGTATTTTACAAGCTAACATTTGTGATTTATATGAAGTACAGTTATCTCATCATCTCATTTAAATTCCATGTGGAAAACAGTGTGTTATTATTCAAATATCAGCCATGGAAAATATCTTATGTGGAAAGTATCTCTTTTCATAATTACCTTGCATTTAAAAGCAGTGCATGGAGAATATCTCCTATGAAAATCATCTTGTTGGAAATGTGTTCCATGAAAAAGATCTCGCATAAAGAATCTACATGGATACTCACTAACATGTTTGGGGATATACACAGATATTGGATGAATAGCGGATTGTAGATCTAAGATTGCACCCCATTTCAATGCCTACATGTGGTAATACATTAAATGAACTTCCTTCATGACTTTTAAGCAACAGCAAACTTGGACTAGGAGCTAGTCATATTCATAATGTGCTTAAAAATGTTTCTGTGATACTGAATTCTCTGTTTGATATGTAAAAGTCCATATATCATATATATATAGCGGCATTTATTGGAAAGATCCTTTTTGTACTGAATGTTTTAGTTTGATAAGTGCTTTGTATTGCAAGATTCATCATAGTAAATATTCTCATGTTGTCCAAAACAGGATTTTAAAATTATCTCAGTCTCAGGTGAGGATGACCATCTTTATGAGTACTTACATTACAAACTAGCCTAAATAGACCTAGTAATACTGGCCTCTTATATTGCCTTGTAGATGAATGTCTCTTTTTGAGATGAAATATCATACTTTAAGAAATGGTAGAATTTGGATTACCTGCTCTTTGTATAAGATTACATGTACCTCTATTTATATAATGGACAACATATCATGTTCTGCACATCTATAGCACATAATATTTATTCCAGTTATTTTCTTTTTATACTTAGTGTTATTCACATATTTATATACATTTTATAATATTTATTCACATTCGTAATGTATTTCGAAACACATTCTACTGCTTTTAAAGGCAAACATATTATTTTACATATGTTTACTAATTTATAACATTTGTACACAAAAGGATATTACTCAATTCATAAATGCTTTTGAAAAATCAATTTGTAATATGCAACGGTGATGTAACATTCTGTATAAACAGTACCCTGTATATTTTATTTATTTGGGACTGTTTAACTAGTTTTTTGGTCATTTTCACGATACTGCTGCTTATTCAAGTTGGCAGATAAAGTATTCACGAGAACAACAAACAAACTTTCAGATAATCATTATCAAAAGAGTAAAATGTACGCAAAAAGTGCAGAATGTAAATTGTTTGTAGAACACTATTATTATTGGGAATTTGAGCTAAAATTAAATTTTGCAATCTCCTATTTAGAATCCCATAATCTAAAATCATTGTTCAAATCCCAATACTTCATAATTGTACATGCACAATATTTAGTCTAGTTTCCTTAAATAATCCACAACATATATATTTATATTATATTATATAACGTAGTCATCTAACCAAAGTAAAAACAACTGTGTACATATTTTATATGTCATTTATTTATAAAGCTAGCCTTATATTATGCATATAAAATAACTTTACCAGTATATAACATTGTACAATATACAATACAATAAAAACAAATATACAATATAATACTGTATTTATTTGTTTATTTCCTTTCTTTCAGGCAATACAAATTCATTATCAAAAGCAAAAAGGTATTTTTGTTATTATATGAGGCAGTGTATTGGGGTTCATAAGCAAACAGCGATGTAAAAAATAGAATGAACTTAGCCTACATTCAACACATTTTATTTCCTAGGATATTGTATGTTTTTAGTACCATACATATTGTTTGTTATACACTATTGTACGATACATTTAATTGTGACTACTACTACTTCAAAAATTGATATTCCAAATTAAAAAAATCAAGATAATTAAAAACAGACAACATCGTCTTAAACATCCAATATAATAATCATAAGTAATGAAATTAAGTTGCTTGTTTACTACATTTACTCTTATTTACAATACATTAAAAGCAAACAAACTTTATTCTATTATCACAGTTTGGCAATGTACATCCCACATAGATTTAACAATATGGGAAAACTTAAACTCATGGATACCTCCTCTGGAATACAAATATTTCATTTCAATAATCATGTTAAGAAAATTGAATTTAGGTTTTATGAATCTAAATTTTTATCTTGCATGGGGATTGAGGGTGAAACTAAAAGATTAATACATTTGTACATTCTAGCCATGAACTGCTCATGCATGCATGATTCTTATTTTGTCTAGGTCTTAGTTTTAAGGTCAGTACTGAAACCTTACAAAATGTTTCCCCGTTGAAAAATGTTCTGTTTCACAAATTTTGTGAAAAGGATTTAAGCACAAAAACCTACTCACTATTCTCTTATGTTGGGGTTTTCATGCATTATTATCTGTCTAATGAATCAGTTCTTGTGCTTAAATCCTTAACTAGATTAAGAAAGAATGACAAATATCAGTAGTTATTGGCAAAACAGAAAACTCTACTTCATATACTGATGTTTTCAATTTCATTGATACAAATGAAAGATGAATTTGAACATTAAATACATAATGAACAGAAGGGACTTAAAGTCTCTGAATATATGCAATAACATGTAATGTATTATTTAGCAGTATCTGAAGTAGTATGTTCTATACTGTATATGGTATATATACTGTACAGTTTTCATATTTACATAGAAGTTATATCTGTACAATGCATCATCTATGATAATTTCTAATTTATTAAAGTCCCCGTCTAAAGTTTGAAAATATTTTTTTATCATTCATTTACTATTTGTCAGGACTTAAAAAGTGATTTTAGAGATTTTTGAACAAAGAAACTTTTTTGAAAAAAAGTTGTGAGCATTTCATTTCTCAGATATTCAAATTTCCCGCCATTTTTCAAAAAAAGTTGAAATTTCTTAATCATCAAATATTTCTTAATGCATTTCAAAAAAGATTATCTTTTTAACACCAATGCAAAGATTGAACAAAAGACACACTATTTCAATAATAAAATGTCATATTTAATGGGCCACTTCAATGTTTTAGCTTATCAAAAATATTTTGAACCATTAGTGATGTCACTAAGGTAACAAAAACTTTTTGAAAAAATTGAATTTATTTTTTTCGATGTCAATCTTTTCTAAATATGCTAGACTTTCATAAAAAAACAATGTTGATTGTCTAACCAGGTCAAAAGGAAGAATAAATTATGTTTTAGATATCATTGTACCATTGGTTTCTATGAGAACTAAAATTTTGAAATGCATTTTTCTCAGAACCATTTTCATGCACTGATAAGTTCATTTCTCGCTTGTTTATCAACCGATTTTCTTAATTTTTTCAGCAAAAAATATGGGAGGATGAATGCTAAGCATTGGTATGAATTGTGGCTAATTAGAAGATATGAGTGACCTCTAAAAGTTGGTTTTAAATAAATTCACAAATTTTGAAACAAAAAGTCTATCAAAAACCACTTTTTGAAATTAAAAAAAAAAGTTTCACATATCACACTTTGATAACATTGGGTAAGACTACAATATAAGCCAAAGTGGTTTAAACTTTACATGGGGCCTTTAAAGCAAGCATGTTTATATTTCAATTATACAAAGACATGATATTATCACGAGTTTGGTGGGTGCCATCTATTCCCAGTTTGCACAACTAGAAAACCACTCAATGGACTCATTATTTCAACTTACAGTTCATCTTTTTGCTTATTACTATTATTCATCCTGTTGAAAATAATGGACACCTTTAACCAGATACAGCCTCTCTGAAAGTAATTCCTTAGAGCATTTTGAAGTCAAGATTGCAATCACATTGAGTATGTACCATGTACCATGTTTAATGGGTATGAGACGCAATCCTCGATCACGAAACAACAAACGTTATGCTTTGGCAAGGTTTGTGTTAAATGAACACAGTTATTGTAGTGTATGGCTCATGCTCTCAGTAAGGGGCCTTCAACTTCTCATATCGTCCAGTTTTATAACACACTTTTACATGCTCAAACAGGCCCCAATCCTTTGCATCGACTACTGGCCACTGCCCCCAGGTGCACTGAAATTTTCATTTACAAACTGACGAACTACCCTCAAATTCTCACTTGCAGTCAAGTCATCAGGACTGTTCTCTGCTACTTGTGCGTTATCATCATTCTTCATAGCACCAGCCTGCTGTGGGGCTATGGGAGTTCCCACATTTGTAACATTCTCCATAGCCCCGACTTCCATGTTAGTAGTATCTCCTGGCCCACTCTGTAGCAAATCACCACTTAAAGATGCCACATATTGGTTAAGACTCGCAGTATCCATGCTTGGAAAATTTGCAATATTGTCTGTTAGGAATGCAGTTAGGGCATCCTGATTATCAAATGTCAGTACTGACTGTGTGTTTGGATCTTGCGTGCCTTCTAGAAGATTAGTAAAGCTGACATTCAACTGAGATGTATCCAAGGTGATTGGGCCATTCCTGGCAGTATCTCCAGCCTCAGTCATCATTGAGGAGATCAGCTCACCACTGTCTGAAAAAAATTTATAAACGGTGACGTTAACAATATTTTCTTGGTGGTGACAGATTAACATAGTTTACAGTAATGAATATGCTGCTATCATTTTTGACATGCATCATGTTTTCAGAATCAGTTAATGTTAGCATCTCCAGACTAAGATGAAATACCAACTTTGATAAAAACATTAAGCTGTAATTTATTCAAATAATATTTAATTAATTAATGATTAATAAACAGCTCACTGCTATATAGTTATGATTAATCAAATATTATAAACTTTGATGCAACAACATA
The DNA here is from genome assembly GCA_903813345.2 of Owenia fusiformis. Classification (NCBI taxonomy): domain Eukaryota; kingdom Metazoa; phylum Annelida; class Polychaeta; order Sabellida; family Oweniidae; genus Owenia; species Owenia fusiformis. The sequence goes on from CAIIXF020000008.1 coordinate 1,931,781, forward strand.
GGATTTTATTTCCTTGCTGTTCAATCTAAGGTGTAATCAAACTATCACATTTCGTTGTAATCATTGATCAATTCCTTATTCTAATATGATACGGGATGTCACAATAGCAAGAACAATTGATTTACTGGTCTGTATTGGAGTTTTATATGACCGCATAAATGCAAATAGTTGTTTTCTTGTCTGTTTATCATATTAGAATCGTAACAAAGACCTCGATTTCATGATTATGTCTCAAATCTTATTCTGGCCATTGCAAAAGATCCCGATCACAACGCAATTTCGGTCTTTTAACAATGAACAGAATAAAATTTTCGGTCATAAATTACGCCATAAATCATAAAATCTCGGTCTTTATTCCGTAAGTATCCATGTACGTACCACCTTGCTGCATGGTCTGACTTAACATGGGACTCTGCTGTGGCATTGATTTTGATGGAATCATCTGAACCGGGGCTTGTGTTACAGCATAGTTAACTTCGTTGTACATTTGATTGGTTGTCTGGAACTGAGGCTCGTTGTATGCAGTTCCCATTGGTGGTCTATGGTAAATTGCAGCCTCTTCACAAGGTACTGCATCTGATTAAAAAAAATTTTCTTAAATATTTTCATTTAAAAATATATGTATTCCAAATTCTCATGTCCCATATTTTTCTAGAATTCAAGCTGAATTGTTTACGGTTCATTCATCATTTAAGTAACAATCACTAACAGAAGAAACACAATTGCATCCAATGTTAGACTGTCATTCGATACAATTTTTAATTGAATTCTGACCTCCCATATTTTTGGCATTCTTTTTCCGGGCAGCTGGCTTAGCTTTTATTCTATCAGCCAAGACTGTTCCCTGAGGGATGTTTGCGGGCCTCTGTATCTGGCCTGGGGCATACTGGGTAGTGGACTGTCCTGCAAAAAGAAGTAAAATATCTTGGACTGTTTCCTTTGTGTAGATGGAGGCTATTGGTATGATTCATCTACAGGTAAATGATCAACATTCCTAGAATGAATATACACATTGTTAATGACCTCCAAAATGTAGTCAGGTGGAAAATGTTGGTATCGAAAGGTTTTGGTGCCGGAACAGCGCCAAATTTTTTCAATGCCGAAACGGCGCCAAATTACATTGGCTGTGTATAAGGAATTGTTGATGCATATAAAGAATGGCCAATTACCTCCCATATAAGGAATTGTTGTTGCATATAAAGAATGGCCAATTACCTCCCATATAAGGAATTATTGTTGCATAAAAAGAATGGCCAATTACCTCCCATATAAGGAATTGTTGATGCATATAAAGAATGGCCAATTACCTCCCATATAAGGAATTGTTGATGCATATAAAGAATGGCCAATTACCTCCCATATAAGGAATTGTTGTTGCATATAAAGAATGGCCAATTACCTCCCATATAAGGAATTGTTGTTGCATATAAAGAATGGCCAATTACCTCCCATATAAGGAATTGTTGTTGCATATAAAGAATGGCCAATTACCTCCCATATAAGGAATTGTTGATGCATATAAAGAATGGCCAATTACCTCCCATATAAGGAATTCTTGATGCATATAAAGAATGGCCAATTACCTCCCATATAAGGAATTGTTGTTGCATATAAAGAATGGCCAATTACCTCCCATATAAGGAATTGTTGTTGCATATAAAGAATGGCCAATTACCTCCCATATGAGGAATTGTTGATGCATATAAAGAATGGCCAATTACCTCCCATACAAGGAATTGTTGAGGACAACCCATATAAAGAATGGGCAATGATCTCCCATATAAGGAATTGTTTATGATCACCAATATAAGGTCCTACCTGGAAGATTGGCAGGCAAATCATCAGACATAAAGCTCTCATGTAGCATCTTCTTGCGCTTTTTGCCGATCTGATGCGGATCTGAAATTCAAAAGTAGACTAATAGTATTAAGAAGATAGTCAATAAGCTGTGTCACATTTTATATATACTTAATTAAAACTAATAATTTTTGTTTAAACTAATTGCATGACATAATTTCTTAACATGAAAATGTTGGGCTTTTAAAAATTACTTATATTTTGTTAAAACATTTTATTAAAATATCAAATGTACACAATGGAATGATATGTATGATAAAAATGAAAGCATTTGTTTTGTAACATATGAAAAGTCAAAAGAAATAGTCAAAGTATCTTACCTCCATCATCGGGTACATATGTGAATGCGAGTGGCTCACTCAGCATCTCTCCATTCTCACCATCTGGTGGCATTCTCAGCTGCACCTTCACCGTCACTGGCTTGTCTATTTGTGGGTTTTTGTAGGGCGGCGTCTTATATATGATAGCAACCTATATATGAAACCATTATACAACTTTCATCATTTTATTAAATCATGGAACATTTAGATTGAGACTTTAGATTTTATGATTTTTATTTTATTATAATATTCATAAATCTGATATAAATGACAGGGCCAAGGCTGAATTCAAGTTTATGATTAAAAAATGCTGCCGATATAAAGCCTGACACACAATTTGTACAGACATAAGACAACAACAGACAGTTTAAATCAACAGTTTTTAAATTTTTCAATTCCTTTCTTCCTTCTCTTTTACAATGTGGCATCTTCATTCATTGTGACCTTCACACATTTTTTATTATGCTCAAATAGACTTACTTTGTGTTGTAATACATTATTTATGGGTCAAATAGATGGGTCACCCTGTATAAATTGTAAACTGTTTCATGTAATACTATAGTGCCAGCTGTATCATGTAATACTATAGTGCTAGCTGTTTCATGTAATACTATAGTGCTAGCTGTTTCATGTAATACTATAGTGCTAGCTGTTTCATGTAATACTATAGTGCCAGCTGTATCATGTAATACTATAGTGCTAGCTGTATCATGTAATACTATAGTGCTAGCTGTTTCATGTAATACTATAGTGCTAGCTGTATCATGTAATACTATAGTGCTAGCTGTTTCATGTAATACTATAGTGCTAGCTGTTTCACGTAATACTATAGTGCTAGCTGTTTCACGTAATACTATAGTGCTAGCTGTTTCATGTAATACTATAGTGCTAGCTGTTTCATGTAATACTATAGTGCTAGCTGTTTCATGTAATACTATAGTGCTAGCTGTTTCATGTAATACTATAGTGCTAGCTGTTTCATGTAATACTATAGTGCTAGCTGTTTCAGCTTACCTGATGGTGAATGTTTGCAGGCTTGAAGTCAGCATAGGCCGTCCAGCAAATTAAACCATTCTGCTCCTCAAAGAACCTAATCTGTATACTCTCTATAATTAAGAAGTAGCATCAGCAGCAAATACAAAATAGTGCAGTACAACCTGTCATCTATAATACAAATAGTGCAGTACAACATGTCATCAAATACAAAATAGTGCAGTACAACCTGTCATCAAATACAAATAGTGGAGTACAACCCATCTAATCTGAAGACCACTGGAACCAACCTAAAGGGTTTGGAGTGGCAGGTTTCAAGGTTTTTAAAGTGGATATCTATTACAGATTAAAATACTTGGACTACTTCAGATTAGGGAGATATTTGGATATACAGGTTTCATTATAGGGAGGGATTGTAAATCAGGTTGAGACATGATACTTGCACTACAAGTGGTGAAGATCCTATGCAAAGTTTGAATGATCTAAATATTGTATTTTCTGTTATTTTTCTTCTTCAACATACCTTTTTTAACTTTCTCAGTGAGCATGATACACTCTGTTCCTCCAGAGACTTTGCCAGAATAATGACTCTGTTTGGTTATAATCAGCTCATTCTTGCTTCCTGCAATATCAAATTCAAATTGCTTTCACTCATTTTGTCAACTTAGAACAAATCTTTTAATTGATGAAACATCAAATGGTCAATCAAAAAGGAATCTGCACTATTGAACATTGTGCTTATTATAGACAAAAGAGTATTTCATATTTTCAAATAATGCAGAATCAATGTTAAATCTAAAACAACTTAAATATGTCTGAAAAATATTCAGGATAATATTCATACCAATTAGTAGATTGTAAGAAATTGGCAATATCTATAAAATCACATCACCATTTATGGGTAATAAGAATGTAACTGTAAAGGAATCCTTACGTTTATTGTACAATGGCTTGGACACGACTGGTTGGAGGATTCGCTTAAATTTCCCATTTTCATCAGGAAGGAAACCTTGGAAACATATCCTACACGCATTTAGGTCTATCTTGCCTTTGTTGTCAATGTGTTTGAACCCAGCTGGAATAGACAATCATTCAGTATATATTACATGTAACTACATGTATTTATAATTCAGTGTTTACATATTCTACAGGGATTCGAACGTTTCTATAAAGATTAATGTGTTTGATTATTATTGTTTTCAAACCAATATCAGGGTAGCTATACATGTATAACTGACATGTATATTGGCATTGAAAACTGTTTTAGCACCAAAACAATATAAAAACCAATCACAATTCACATACAGTTCTTGTATGGCACAAATAAAATGACTATAAGTACAGACTTACAGAAGTTTGTACTAAAATGAATACTTGGATCTCACAAATACATGTAAATACCACCAAACTTGGATATAATGGAGCCCTAATCTTACTTAACCATTGTCCTGTATGTTATATAGATTGTTTTGTGTCGTTTTTTACTACATACTGTTAAATGGATCCACTCTGAGTTGCTGTCTCTGTTCAAGATTGGGTTTAATTTCCTTCTTTGTAGCACACTGGACTCCAATATGAGTAAAACTAAAAAGGAAATGTATAATAATGTGCCAGTATGTAATTTAAATATGTATGTAACTACATGTACATGTACTTCTTTTAACACTTTAAACTGGAAAATAAACAACTTTAAGGAATGGGCAATAGATTTGTCAGTTTAAGTATCTATGGTTGTATTTCTAAACACATTCTGAAGTATTTATTCTGTTTTAATCAAAATGCACCGAACATCTCTCAATTTGAACACTTTTTCAAGTCCCATTTTTAAAATATGCCATAGATTTCTGTGAAAACCCTGAAATGTGACCACCTGCCAATCCAAACACTTTTGGCAAGGTACGCTGGTGTGGCAAATTAGACAGATTTTACTGTACTCACCAATACTTCATGCCAGTCGCACGTTTGATCTTCACCGTGCAGATTCCTTTCTTACATTCCGTTCCAACAAGCTGATGAGGATGAGGGAGAGGAGGGTTGTCAACGGTTACCAGAGATGCAACTATCACAGCCTGGCTACTTAGTTCATCGCAATTCCTCACCTGTTGTGTAAATCATGCGTAACATTCAGCTTAACGATCATTAAAGAAGTAGATAGAGAAGAGTTGAGAGTTTTAATAATATTTCTACAATTTCAAAATAGATTCTTACTCTCATCTTACTCTCATCTCATTGATTTTAATTGTTTGGCCAGTTTTCACATGTACTAACATGTCAACATTTTGAACTGGATTTTAGACTATAAACATCATTTATTGACAAAGATGGAGGAGAAATATTTTTTATTGTAATGTAAACTAATATGTTTTCTTATCAATGTATATGATTACTCACTTAATGATGGATGACGTTTATCAATATTAAATTATATGTACCATGTAAATTTACAATGGAAGACATTTAACACATATGTTTCTAAGATATACAGGGTGGGCCAAAAAATTGTGCAACTTTTTTAAAAGGCTAGAAAAGTATCATAACATGAAGGTATTGACATAAAAATCGATTAACAGAAAGTTTAGGATAGGCATATTTTACGATTCAAATATCTAAGATAATACTGACTTCTAATTTTTTTGACAGATCTTTGAATATCGATGGTAAATTGTTCATGTGTCCGAGATTTACTGTTTTTCCAAGAAAATGTGACTTGGAGGATGATTTGATGTGATCAACAATAACACATCCATTATGTTCACTAAATCTGCTACAATCTCTGATAACTGTTTATTCAATATACTAGGACAGTTTTATATCGGTATCTACTCACAATAGTATTATATTATACTGTATCTATTAATTATTTATAAATCACATGTTCTTACATCCACCTTTCACCTTCACTATCGCTCCCAGCCATCGGGCAAGGGTCACTTTGGAATACCTGGAGGATGATACCTCTAGATTTATTAGTCCTTATAAATGGCTGCCCAATACACCAAATGCCAACCCCTGTGACTATCACGCATGGAGGCACCTGGAGCAGTTTATTGCAGTTAATGGTAATCCCCACACACTATTGATCAACTAAAAGAGGTTAGGAGAAGTGGAAAGAAGTACCACAAGAATCGCTGAATGGTGCCATTGCAGTTACGCCCTTGTGTCTGTGTGATAGTGAAGGTAAAAGGCGGATGAAATAATACCATAGAAGATACTTATTATAAAACTGTACTAGCCATTCGTTAAACAATTAAAAGATTGTATCAGATTTAGAAAATATAATGAATGTGTTATTGTTAATCACATAAAATCATAGAAATTCACATTTTCTAGGAAAAATGGTAAATCTTGGACACATGAACAATTTACCACTGATATTCAAAGATCTGTTGAAAAAGTTTGAAGTCAGTATTAGCTTAAATATTTGAATGGTAAAATATGCCTATCCTAAAGTTTCTGTATATGAATTTTTATGTCAATACCTTAATGTTATGATCCTTTTCAAGCCTTTTAAAAAAGTTGCAAAATTTTCTGGCCCACCCTGTACTTACAATAACTGTAGGAAAAGTTTTATTTTCTTCTGTACTGTTTTCCCCAAGGATGCTTCCAGCCATTGGACCCTCGCTGGCATAGCGGAATCTATTATCCTCTTGCTTCGGTTGAATTAGAATTTCAAGGTACGGTTTCTCCATCTTATCTTGATTCCCTTATATAGTCAACTTTGCGTAAGTAACCAATGAATAATTTCAACCAGTTGTGGAGCTTAATTCAGTATATTCTGAAATAAGGAAATATAAATTATTTATTAAAATCATGACAAATTAATTTAAAGCAGATATGAAATGGTATTTTTAACCTACAGGAATCAATATAATTTTTTGATAAATGTATTTGGACATGTTTTCTCATCAGTAGTGCGAAAACTATTTCACTCTAACGATCGTTATAGCTGCTTAATAAGCAATATTCGAATTGGTTGTGACGTTATTGGCCCCCACGTGATCTCTCACTGGTCCCCACGTGGCCCATAACGTCATAATGCCTAAATGTTTTGTTTTGGTTTACACTACAATCCTATGGTTGCCGTGACGTTGTGATTACTAAGGAACCAACAAACCAAAGCTATATTTTGTATATGACGTTACTTATCACGTGGGGGCCAATTTGATTGATCAGTTAGTTTTGTTTCGTTATTTATCAAGGAGGATTGGCTCCCAGAATGCAACACCGATATTCTGCAATACAATCACCTAGCGATATTTTATATCACCTAGCGATAGCGTCAATATTGTCTGTTCGATTAAACTGAATCACGTGATCTAATTATGCGCCGATGACGTATGCATGATTTCTGTCGCTAGGTGATTGTATCGCAGAATATCGGTGTTGCATTCTGGGAGCCAATCCTCCTTGGTTATTTATGACCGTTAGCAGTTATCTAACATTTATTTTATAATGGCTATCGCAAGAACTCTACATTGGGCCTACAATGGAGAAAACCGCATTTTTGTAACATAAGTCAGGGGTTTTACTCACAACAGGCTGTTAAGAGGGTGGTTTCCTAAAGCCGATGGACGAGTGCGCATCATTCTCGCGCATCTAACTTTCGGTTTCGGTTTCGATGCCGTGATTTTGTTATTTTACTGTATATTACTCAAATAAATAAAACTTATGTTCAAAATGAATGAAAATGGCTTTATAATATTTATTTGTGGTGAGAGAATTAGTTGCACGGAAAAATAAGACACTCTATTGTCGTAATTTTGGAACGTCTCGGAAACTCCTCACCAATTATCGCCCACCTAGAAACAAGATGCTGCATTGATGACGGGACGATTTCAGTCTCAATCGGGCAAACAGTGGAGAATCGTAGCATTTAACATCATAACAACTGTTTATGAAGGTAAGAAGTATCGAATTCAATATCATTTTCTTTTTGTAATCGATTAAAATCACCATATTTAAAGGTAGAAATCGCTTCTTGGTTCTCGATCGGGAATCGTTGTCATTTGCGTAATATTGATTTGATTGGAAAATTCTCATAAATTCCCTTGAAATTTAGTATTTAATGTAATAATTTGGTATGTTAATAGTAGATGGTAGTGTTATATATAAATACAATGGATTATTCTGTGATCGTATGCATATAATCACTGAAATTCTTCTCAAAATTACATATGAATTTATTTTGGGTGATCGATTCGTCATGACCTTGATCTTACAAAGCCCATGTTCAAACTCAACAGCTTTTCATGTCCCAGAGACCTCCCATGCGGGCAGAGTCGGGACATCTTAAACGAAATGTTAACTATATTTGACTGCCTATCACAGTAAAAGTACATTTTGATGTGGGCAAAAAGATAATTTTGTCATGGATACATGTACATGTTTCGTGTACATGTATTAAAAGTGTCCTGTGCGGGAGTACACGGCAATCACATGCAGTTATCATAATCAATAAATATTTGGGCACAGATAGTCCAACAATATTAGACCTAGCCTTGGGCCTGATTTCTTATCTGGCATGTCTTATGGCCCCGGCGTTGAACTAGGGTATGGATAAACATGCTACGTGTACTATACATGTGCTGTACTGCAGTATAGTCGAAACTGTACATTTATATGTTTACTGTATCGGTATTAGATATTATAGAACGTCATATGACGTCTCAAGTTTCATTTTATTCTTGATATACTTTCAAACTTTTCCATGTATTTCAGATGACAAGTTACCCAAAACAACAAACAACGGTTTTATGGACCACCAACAGTCGCATCAAAATGATTGGGAGGTTGAGGAAGTTATTATGATTAATGATAAATGATCATGCAATGCAGTTAGATCCTTTAGATGACTGTCACGTCATTGTCGACATAGGCCATACATACTTGTCCAGTCAAATGACCTGGAAGTTTTTGAGTACAGGTAATTGTATAAATTACATGTAATATATTGTTCAAGTCATATAGATAGATGTTATATCACCTTTGCCTGTGTAGGCAATGACTATGAGAATACAATAAATGAATAGACATTAAGGCAATCATTATATGATAATCATGACACTTTTTGACAGGTGTAACTCAATTCCCATCCGATTGAGCCAAGATCACAATATGCCTCAAAATATCATGTTTCTGGCTAAACAGAAAGATGCAATGAGTATCAAAATGGCATGGATAGTTTGATGTATGGTATCAAGTGATCTTTCCAGCAAGTACTAAATAACTTTAAGTCTAGTTGTTTTTGTAATAAATAGATTATATACGAGGTGGGCCAAAAAATCCATTGTAACTTTTAGTCATGTATTATCTTCAATACTTTAGGAAATTGAAAAACAATTCATTGTCAATATTGTGTAAATATAATTATTGAATATACAAGCTCAAGCTTTAATTACTCACCTCAAGGATTTCCTGAACACATCCTCTCTAACCACCTGAACAATCAGTCTGAGACATATTATGCCAGTTTTGAAAAAAAGCTGAGGTCAGTAAGCTATATTATCCAAGGGAGAGATGTTTAACTTCTAGAGATAAAAACATATGTTTTAATTGATGAAAAATGTGGTGAGACCATTTGCAGGGCACATATTGTATGTTAAAAAGATATTTCAGAAGTGATGGCTCAAGCTGAGAAAATTTGAAATTCGTCATGACACATGTACTAGAATACAGATCATGATCAATTGACAAGCCAAAAATAAATACATACACATTTTTATATTTTAAAACATGTTCACCAGTAATCATTTTACATGTTATCTGAATTTTTGTTGATTGAGCTGCAATAATAAAGAAAATTGAAGAAATGGAAAAAATTTCTAATTGTTATTGGCCCACCCTGTAGATATGTAAATTTACAACATATTAATTTATGTTCTGCAGGCCTTGTCTCCAAAGATGTCTTGGGTGCCCAGAAAGTTGGCTTCAGTGGATGTATGTTACACCTGACTAACAGTAATTTGACATTATACAAAATTAGCCAGAGGTACAGAATATAAGAGGTAAGAGAACAAGTAATATACAGTAAAATCTGTCCAATCTGAACATCATTGAGAATGGTTAGAAAGCATTCGGATGGGGAGATGTATTGATTTCAGTTTCTCTATCCGCAAGATTGTGGATTTTAATGCATTCTCAATGAATATTAATATTTCTATTGACCATTTGGCTTCATGGCATCCACAATCTGAGGCCATTTCATATTTTTCAGAATTTCATATCAAATCAGTCTTAAATTTAAAATATTTGAACAGTTTTGTAAAAATTGTGGAAAGTGTTCAATTTACACATGTTAAATTTTCAAATATGAGTGTCCACTGTTCAAATTAGGATGTTGTCAGATTTCAAGGTTTTTAACATGGGAGTCAAGTCAATGGGAGGAAAAATGGAGTCAGAAATTGTGTTAGCATTTGAAGGTGTTTGGATCAGCCAGGTGTTCAGATATACAGGTTTTGCTGTATGGGATTAACTCATCATTTTTATTATCAAAATAAGATTATAAGTAAAATGTTTGCATCCAATTGAGTAATGATAATTTTCTTACCTTATTCAAAAAGAAAACTACACATAGGCCTTACAATTTTAACACCATGATTGGAATTCCAATACTATGTAATAACTATAAATTTGGATAATGTTATGCTTGAATGAAGTAACTGCATTCATATTTCTTTTATATCATAGTGATACATGCAATTTGTTACTTTTGTGTGATATTCACTTTCAGGTATGGTCTTGGGGTCTTCTTGTATGACTCAGCCCTCTTAGAGTGTACGTAAGCACATGCTACAGAAGACAGGACATGACCAGCTAGGCAATAATGAGTTTGACAAACGAGTCCATGGCAGAAGTGGAACTTACTGAGCACATTGACTTTATTTAATTTTCTCTGTCTATCTTTGGATTTATGGCATTCATAATATAGACAATGGACACAGAACAAAAAGAACAACATCTGTTTTAATGACAATATCTCTCAACAGCTCAAGAGAATATGTTCCCTGTAAACACCATTCCTAAACACATGTAGCTATGTACAGGGTATCCATAAATCCATATTTACAAATACTTAATTATGAACTACAGAACACTTTATTCTTTTCCGGGATTTTGAAAAAGTGGTATGTAGTTATTCTGATAAAAATAAATCTATATTTTATGCATATTTTGTCATGTACATGATTTTATTATACATGTCATGCCTCTAGCCTGCTTTTGCTAAAAAATCAAAAAATTCCAGGGGGTTCACATTTGACCATTTTGGCCCAAAAATGACAAAAATCACTTGAAAAATGCTCAGAATGGTGAACATTTTTGGCCAGGGGATTCACTCAAACCCAACGAACCACTGGCTATGGGCCTGCATGTACACAATGTAAATAGACATAACTATTGGTTGTCATAGCAACAGATTATTGGGACAATGCCTAGGCTCCGCATCAATAACAATATTCATTTGTTTTTAATAATAGTATTACAATGATGAAACTTTCCAAAAGAATAATATTGATACTAAATTATCATGGAACTATAGCCAATTCGGGCAATTTAGACAATAAGGGACTGGACGTATTGGTTGGAAAGGGTATATTGACTATATGCATTAATTTTGCTGTATTTTTACTTTAAAATAAACTTTATATTTTTCTGTGTCATTTTTGAAGAAATGAATGAAAATTTTAACATAATAAAGTATAAGTAGGAAAGAACTTTAAATTGCTGTTCAGTATGGTGATTTTCTCATTGAAATACAAAATATACTCGTCTATTTAAAAATACACAAACTAATTCAGTTATGACGTCACAATCAATATGCAAATGAGCTAATTTGCATAAATGTAATTTTGAAAAATTGAGCTCTATTTTATCTTTAATATGATATAAATTTTATCAAAATCGAAGAAATATTGGGGGAGTTATGTGTAAAAAACACTTTCTTGTCATTATTTTTGTGGTTACTATGGAAACGAGCATGTGGGCACTTAAGGTCCACATTTCATAATTTTTAACAAGTGAATCTCAAAGTTAGCACTATGAGCTTTCCAACGGTACCAAATTTATCCATAGCCCTATGTCATAAGTGTACATTTATAAGTGCTTTCCTAGCACTTTTGGGCCATCATTTAGACTACCTACAATAGAAAGGGCAATTAACGGACATGTTAAGAGTGATTTTAGTGTTTTGGGGGTATGGTTTTGATTTGGCTGTAGAAAAAAAATTAGCTCGGTGACCCCATATTTTTTTCGGGTCATTATTTTAACAATTGAATGAAGTTAAAATCAATGAAATATAAAAAAAAGTTATTGTTGGGAAATTACTATTATTTAATGTTATTATAGGGGAGAAAATACATTATTTTCCCCATTGAAATACAATGAAAAGGTCAATTTAGGGGATATCTAAGAGTGATTTTTAGTGTTTTGGGTATGATTTTGTTTTGGCTGTAAAAAAAATTCGAGCACGGTGACCCTAATTTTTTTGGGTCTCATTTTTCTCAGAATTGAACAAAGTTTCACATATAAAAAAATAAAAAAAATTTATTGTTGGCATCATTTACGCAACCACCCTCTTAAATAAATGAAAAACAACAGGCAGAATTAATGGAAATCATAAATCTAACATGGAAAAGTTGAAAAGTCCCTAAACAGGCAATTTTGAGAAAACAACCAGTGAAAATTGCCTGTTGCCTGCTTCTAATGAAACCCCTGTAAGTAGAAACAAATCCCAATCTTAGTTTGTGGTAATAGTGGAGGATGAACAAATTCTAACCTATAAAAAATGTGAAACAATTGTTTTGACAGGAAATGTTCAACTATGGCAGTTTGTTTGTGTATGTGTTGCATGTCAATGTTACATTAGTGTATAAAGAGGAAGGAAACCCACAGAGCTTTAGCCATGACAAACATACATGTATTACGGCTCTTGCGTACCACCTTCGTTTGCCTAAATTCTTGCCAGTTAGTTTTTATGTTTAATCGATGCATGGGCTTTCAACTAGATTCCCTACATCTTCCTTTATCTTGATGTGTAATAACAAATGATGTGAAATGATATTGGTTAACACGCCAGAAATCGACATAATAATAATTCAAATAATTATTCGAAGTTATTAGAAAATTTTTAAAGAACGTGAAATAATTGTTTTGACAGGAAATGTTCAACTACGGCAGTTTGTTTGTGTATGTGTTGCATGTCAATGTTACATTAGTGTATAAAGAGGAGGGAAACCCACAAAGCTTTAGCCATGACAAACATATTACGTCTCTTGAGTACCACCTTCGTTTGCGTAAATTCTCACCAGTTAGTTTTTATGTTTAATCGATGTAAGCATATTCCTTACATCTTCCTTTATCTTGATGTGAAATAACAAATGATGTGAAATGATAACACACCAGAAATTGACATAATAATAATTCAAATAATTATTCGAAGCGTTATTAGAAAATTTTGAATCCGCCATTTTTGTTTGTCAAATTGGACAAATCAGGACGGTGGGTCATTTCAATACAGACTTACTTTATAGATGTAGGTCATCTTTGAACCCTGGGGTTTCTCTCCCTCTTGTGTATATAGGAGCTAGGTATGCACATACTTTCTATAAATAATTTTTATTGCAACTAAATGTATATCACATCTCTTAGATTAATAGATAAAATGGAACTATATTATTCACCTCAATTTCAAAAACATGTAATGAAAAAGTTATTTCATCATGTTTAGGGTCATTCTGACCATGGCCATTGTGATCCTGGTCCTGTAATCGATATGTGGCACTATTTGAATTGACTGGAGGTCAAAACAGAACTCTGTTATCTTCGTTCAAAAAATGTCTAAAATGCCACATTTTTGTCACTTCCTGTTTTGTCATTTCCTGTTAAGTACCACTGCACCATAATTGCTATGATGCTGAGCTCAATAATTCACACAATAAAGCAGTGGCATGATGTTAACCCTTAGAGCGCTGATTTGTTTTGGACGTGCATTCCGTGGAGACTGACTTGTTTGGGGATTGATTCCTTTTTTCAGACATGCATATAGAACCTCATAATACCAAAAGTATGATGCATATATGCATTTATCATATGGATGCAATATGGTAGCTAAGTTAGTAAAATGCCATGAAAAAGCATTAAGAGTTATGAAGGGGTCATCTAACCCTATACATTGACTTGAAGTCAAAGTTTATGACAGAGATTTGTCTGAAAATTTTCAAAAACTTCTAATCACCATTTACCCACATATCAATGATATTTCCTTCATTTTTAACAGATTAAAATGATAGATTTACCTCTAATATCATCATCTGATTATACATGGTGATCGATTTTCTCATATTTGATGATCAAACAAAATGTCAATCAAAATGTCAATTCAAAAATTTTCTCCTCGTAAAATTGAGTTTTAGAGCTAAAATGACATAGCACCCCCAATTAAAAGACAACGGAGGAAAGAAGAACCGATAGACAACTTGACTAGAGCAGAAAAATAACGACAAAGGACCGTACTAACCTGAATCTGGCCTCGGAAGTGTAGAAATTTTGAACAAAAGAAAACCCCGCCAAATTACGACATCGGATATGGCTTCAAAAGATTCTCCAAGAGTGAGACATTCAAGTGTAAATCTTCTAGGGAATATTGTTCTTAGTGATCTTGGATTCGCAAAAGATAGTGAAAAGGGATCGGATTCAGAGATTGAAAATGAAATGTCGCAAAATATTGCCGAAAAGGTACCTGCAGAAAATGAGTCCACTTCCGGTGAAAGAAAAAATACACGTTCATCGACGAAAGCTGCAAAAAACAACAAGGTAAAGGTAAAAAAAGACACCAAGAGGAAAGACAAAGGTGACGGAGAGGGAGTTGGCAAGGTAATTATTGACTATCCATGTGAATTCTGTAAAAAACCACCCGCAGAAATCCAGTGTGAGCGTTGTTTGAAATGGGCTTGTATCACATGCCAAGACCTGTCCCTAAATCTGATTGGAATTCTTCAAAAGCACAAAAATATTCATTGGTACTGTAAACAATGTAGTCCCATTGTAGATCAGTCAGTTCAAGCATCAAGATCGGCAAGACCAAAAACAAATGACTCAAATTTAACTGATCCCCTTGTTGAGACACAATTACAGCAAATATCAACAGTTCTCGGAGAAATAACAACAAAATTAGCCGACATACAGGGGAAGCAGGATAAGGTATCACCCCAAAACAATTCCGAGAAAAGCAATTCCACTCAAAGTAATACTGAATCAGAACATGTGCCCCCTCAGCCAGCCAATACAAATGTAACAGCATCACTGCGTGAATATGCTGAAAGGGAAAAACGCAAAAACAATCTAGTCATATTTAATATTCCAGAAAGTAAAGCCAGCACACCACGTCAAAGATTGTTGGATGATACAAAGAAAGCAGATGACCTTATCACGGATGGACTTGAATTAGAAGTCGAGCTTGAGAAATCATTCCGTCTAGGAAAACCAGCCCCGAACAAAACTCGACCACTGCTAGTAGTCACTAAAGAAACAAGGGATAAGTATGAAATCCTACGTAATGCCAAATCGTTGAGGAATAAAGGGGACAACTACAGAGACATATACATTAAGCCTGATATGACACCCCTTGAAAGAGATATTCATGTCGACTGCTTGAGGAACTGAGAAGTCTACCTAATAATGGAAAAGACTATATCATAAAGAAGGGAGTTATAATCCCCAGGAACACAACTGCACAAGCCAGGCCCCGTGGAAATACTTCATCTAATGAAGCTAAGAAGAGCGGAGGACAGGAAACGACAATTAATGAACAGCCTACCCCAGCACCAGAAATCAACAAACTGCCAAAACAGCCGCCTCTTTTGATTGTAACGCAGGAGGGTGATTCGGGGGACGAGGACGAGTAACCCCTAGACAAAACAGTAATGTAAATATTGTAAATAGTGTAAATAAACTGAAAGTGATATATACAAACATTGACAGTCTTCCGAATAAAAAAGATGAACTCGAATTGTTAGTCCATAATATGAAGCCAGATGTAATCGGAGTTGTTGAAGTTAATGTTAAAAGAAAAGACTATGAATTATCTGAAGCACAAATTTCTCTCCAAGGGTATACCCCCTTCACTAACAACCTGCAAGAAAATACTAGAGGTGTGATAGTTTATGTTAAGGAGAACTTAAAATGTCATCAACTTGAAACAGACCATAACGTCAAGGAATCAGTATGGCTGAATATGAGTTGTGGAAAGGACAATGCAATAATTGGCTGTATATATAGAAGCCCAACAAGCGAGGAAACAAACTCAGAAGCCCTATTTGACCAGATAAAAAACAATTGTGACAAAAAACCAACGCATTTACTTATTATGGGGGACTTCAATCTTCCAGGAATAAACTGGGAACTAAATTGTACAACTCCAGGATGCCCTGACAGAAGAATTGCTGATGTATTCACTGAACTTGTAGATGATACCTTCCTCTACCAGTATGTAAGTGAGCCAACGCGGGGTGATAATATCCTTGATCTAGTACTGTCAAATGAAATGGACATGGTTTCAGATCTGGAGATACAGGCAGGAATAGGGAAAAGTGATCATCAAGTAATAAGTTTTGTCCTTCATTACCAGGCTGAGTTTACAGTACAAGAACGATTAATCCCCCTACTGAACCAGGCCAATTATGAAAAGATGAAGGAAGAACTGAGCATCGACTGGGACAGGGAATTTAAAGACAAGGATATTGATGAATGCTGGGACATGTTCAAAAGAAGAATGGACGAAAGTTATAGTAAAAATGTCCCACAAGTCAAGGCTAGAAAAACAGCAAAAGCATGGATGGATAAGAGATGTTTAGCACAAATCAAACGAAAACATGGTGCATGGAAGAGGTACCAAAGAACGAAGAAGGGAGAGGAATACCAGCAATACGTTAAGGAGAGAAACCAGGCTAAAAATGAGGTAACTAGAGCTATCAAGGAATTTGAAAGGAATATTGCAAAATCAGCAAAATCCCAACCAAGGAAATTTTGGGGGTACAGCAACAGCAAAATGAAAACAAGGAGTGGAATACCCCAGCTCAACAGAGAGGATGGCACAACAACAACTAGTGACTTAGATAAAGCAGAAGAGCTGAATAGATTCTTCTCTAGTGTCTTTACCAAGGAGAACAAGGATAACATACCAACAGGTCACTATATCAGAATAACAAGTTACATCGAGGCCTGGACTTTCACAGAAGATGAAGTAATGAAAAAGCTGGAGCTTCTAAGAACAAACAAGTCACCCGGGCCAGACAAGATAAAACCCCGCATATTAAAGGAACTCAGGTGTACCATATGCAGACCTCTATACCTCCTATTCAAGATGTCAACAAACTCTGGAACGCTGCCTCAAGATTGGAAACAAGCTAATATTTCACCGATATTTAAAAAAGGGAAGAAAAACCTATCTACCAACTACAGGCCAGTAAGTTTAACGTCCATAGTATGTAAGATACTCGAATCCATTATTAGAGAAAGGATCCTGTCACACTTATCAGAAAACAACCTTTTGACGCAATGCCAGCATGGCTTCCTACCGTGTCGATCATGTGTAACCAATCTCTTGACGACTCTTGAAAAATGGACTGAAGTTCTCGATAGTGGTAGCAATATAGACGCAATTTACCTAGACTTTAAGAAAGCATTTGACAAAGTCCCCCACGAGCGTCTTATAAAGAAAATTGAAAATCTTGGAATTATGGGTAATGCCCTCCAGTGGTTGAAATCCTTCCTCGGAGCAAATACAGGAAATGACCAATTCGACCCCGCGAATCGAGCCTCAACAGACAATGCTGAGAGTGGAAATTCACAATTAAGGAAACAACGAGTAATAATCAATGGAGAAGCATCGTCATGGAAAGATGTCACTTCTGGAATCCCGCAGGGAACCGGTAATGTTTCTCGTATTTGTAAATGACATACCCCAGACTGTTAACAGCCCTCTGATAATGTTTGCAGACGATACAAAACTGTACCGGGAAGTGAACACCACGGATGACTGTGACGAGCTACAGGAAGACATCCAATCCCTAATGAATTGGACAAATGATTGGCAACTTCAATTTAACAGTGAAAAATGCAAGGTCTTAAGAATTGGTAAATCTTCTCCAGACTACAGTTACACTATGGGTAATACAGTTCTCCAGGAATCAGAATGTGAAAAAGACTTGGGAATGATGGTGGCGAATGACTTAAAGAACAAAACACACATACTGATGGTGGTAAAAAAGGCCAACCAAATTCTTGGTCTTATCCGAAGAACTTTCCAGTTTTTGGATCCTTCAAATATGATGATGTTATATAAGGCTATGGTCAGGCCACACTTGGAATATGCAAACACTGTATGGTCACCATACTTAATACAGGATATTGAAGCTATTGAAGCAGTCCAGAGGAGAGCTACAAGATGCATACCAGGATTCCAAGATAAAGAGTACTCCCAAAGACTTATGGACCTAAAGTTACCATCACTTGTGTTCAGGCGCTTAAGAGGGGATATGCTTGAAACTTGGAAAATCCTCAATGAAAAATATGACATTCCAATTAGCAATATTCTACCTCTATCACATAGCATAGGAAGGACCAGAGGCAACAATAAGAGAATCTTGAAAAAACAAAACAGATTGATTTTAAGACAAGGATTCTTTACCCAAAGGGTAGTAAACTCTTGGAATTCCCTCCCCCAAGAAGTAGTGGAAGCTGATGACCTGAATCACTTTAAGAGTAAGCTTGACAGACTATGGAGAGACCACCCAGCCAAATACAACTATAGAGCCTTGAAGTAGACACAAGTCAATTAATTGGGGTCAATGCTAAACAATTATGCTCATTTTATCTAAAGAACGGCCAAAGGTCAAGACGACCTAAGCAGTGAAAACTATAACTATAACTATAACTAAGTATTCTTCAATTTAATCCAATTGTTTATATCCAAATGTTCACTTCAGGTCACTTCCGGTTTCCATCTTCCGGTCAATATTTTCGAAATAAAAAGTTTAAAAATATTTTTGTTTCATTAATATATATCTTTTATTGACTCTTTAGATGTCATATCATGACATATTAGTCACTAAGGTAGAGCAGTTCCCATTGTAGAGTTGAAGAACTGGTATCTTTATCCTGGCTAGAACCATAGACAATTTTAGCCAGCGCCAGCCTTTTATCGAGATTAATAATTGTGTCTATTCAACTCATTTTGTAAAAATATGATGTATGAATGTTAACAACACCATCAACTATCAAAAACATCACATTTTGAGAAGAATAGCGGCAAATTATTTTAGGTAAAGACTTCTGACTTTTTGCAAACACTTTCAACATTATCAAGCAAGTAAACTCGCCCATCGTCTATCAGGAATGTGACGTCAAAGCGAGTAAACTCGCTCAGCGTCTAGGGTTATAAATATTTATATATTTTAAGTTTATATACTGGTACATACATGTACTTACATGACCAAGATGATTGCTGTGTTATTATATCAAAGCGGATATAATTACATGTACATCATGGCATCCTGCCAAGAATCACATATCCAATGTTATCTAAAAATGTCTGTTTATTTCAAATCTGATCATTGAATTTCAAAAATATCAATCTTTACTATCGCAAACGTCTTTGATGTTATCGGTTCAGCCAAAAGTTAGAAGAGCTTTACAATTGACCTTTGATTATGTGTGTGTACATCTGCTAGGTTTCCAACAGTAATGTAATTCCCATCTTTTGCTTATGAATCATCCTGGTGATCAAAATGTCCACCATTTCTTAGCCTGAATTTCAAAAGTGATTTTGAATTTCAAAAGTCTTGAGTTCAAGTTCAACTTTTAAAATGCTACAAATTATGCAAACTGTTGCTCTATAAATGGAAGAAATACTTACTGAATCTCTATGATGGATTTATTGCCTCATTTCCACGGCTCAGGTGGTTATATTATGTCATTTAGAAACCAAAATGAAACATTTCCCAAGTTGGAATTCCCAGAAATGAAAATTGTACACTCGTTAGGAGGTCATCTTGATTTTTGACAAAGATTTTTCAGCGCGACAAATAGAATGATCATCAACTAGTAAGTAGCCTATATAGTGTTCAAATTATTTATTATTATTAAGAAGTAGCTGAGAAGTAGACAAAATATACTAATTAGAGATAGCAAATGAAAAAAGTAAGTTCAGATTGACAGGTCACAACATCCGGGACATTTCAAAATGGATTCTGAAAGTTTTTTGAAAGTTTTTAAAATTGATAATAAATTGTGTTTTCTTCATGTACGGTGCGCTATGGAGCTATACTAAGACACCGAAACATTAGATCTACTAACATTTTACAATATGACGTTAAAGGAGTGTTTACTGTGTCGAGTATTAAGTGAAGAGGAAGACTTGAACATAGTTTCTGCCAAAGATGTTCAGAGAATGCAAAAAATCACTGGCAGAGATATACAAATGACAGGTGATGATGATGAATTAGTCGTCTGTGTTTCTTGCCGTATTCACATAGATAGTATGAAATTTAGCAATGAATCAAGAAGTACTATTACCATAGACTCTGGTGCCAACGCATCGAGTGAATTTACAAGGCTAAAACCGCACAATCTTCCTGATCCTCGCAGTGTCGTTCCAACTGAATCTTCCCTATATGAGCAGACACTGCAAAAAATTATTGATGAAGTTCGAGCTGTACTAGGTGAAACTGTACCAAATAGCGAATGTGGACTATGGATAAGCGATAAAAAGCATTCACTGGTGAAACAATTGAGTGATCAAAATGCAAGTCAATCTGATTTAAGTAGAGTTGCAGGTATTTTAGCTCAAGAATGGAAAAATACTCATTCTCAAATGCTATGTATTCTAAAAATGCCCTGCACATCTTCAATTGATAATAAGAGTGATCCTAATTTATCATTGCTCAAATTTACACAAATAGGGAAGTCTGGACAAGTAACTGAAAATCAAATACAACCGAATACTGTTGAATGCTATACTCAGGAGCTAACAAAAGTCAAAGACCCCAAGTTGCGACAAGGAAAGATCACAAATCAACCAGATAGACGTGAAGATAACCATATTAAAAGACCACTGAATGCATTTATGTTGTGGTCAAAAGAATTCCGTACTGTGTTTAAAGAGAAAAATCCTAATCTTAATAATACACAGATCAGCCAACTGCTTGGGGAAGGTTGGCGAAAAATGTCTAATGAAGAGAAAGATGTTTATTATCTTAGATCATCAAGTTTAATGAGGCAACATTCCTTAGCGCATCCAGGTTATAAGTATCAACCTCGTATCAAGAAACCGAGAGTTTATAACCTAGGCCCAGATGACATACTCCAAAGTTCTTCCAGACAAAAAAATTTCAGTCCTTATGTGTCAAAGTATCAGACATATCCGCTGTCTGATGGCAACTTACGAAACCATACTAAAACATCAACAACGGTTGCTGATGCTCCCCTTGATGCAAACCTACAAGTCTTCTCGGTAGAAACCATAAATCAGGAAGATTTTGACAAAATGGACTCTGAATCTTCAAGACAATGCAGCAATGATGAAAGTGATGACAGTGACATCTATATTGAAGAAATCATTGATTCTGACGATTCTGATGATATTATTGACATAACTAAAGACGAAGAATCAAATACTTCAGCTTATGAAATCTCAATCCAGAAAAAACATGAAACACATTCTAAATCTAGCACTCCTCAAACTATAATAATTGGAGATAGATATGTTAGAGCCAGTCAAACTCCTTTACATTACATTCCTATCCAAATCACTCCAGATACCCAGTCCTCTATAATCGATACCAATTCAAATGCACATACATCATCTTCACATAGTGGTGATGTCAACCACAATCTTGTTAGACACAGAGGTGGAAATAAAAATGAAAAAGGTGAGCATATTAAGAGGCCTCTGAATGCATTCATGGTGTTTAATAAAGAACTACGTAACAGTGAGTTCAAGGGGACCAGTCTTCACACCAGAGAGGTTAGCGCCATCCTCTCAAAACGCTGGAAAGATATGAGTGATGAATTGAAGAGCTCCTATTATGATAAAGCAGCTGAGCTTGGTAAAGAACATATGCGGAAATACCCGAATTACACTTATATGCCACGTATGGCACGTCCCAAAGGTACTCATAAATTGAGAAAATTCCCTCAGTTTAGGGATTTATATAAACTGTAAAAATATGCAAAAATGAACTTAAGTACATGTACATTTAAACTTATAAGACTAAAACTTGTTAAAGTGAACATTCCAGGCTAGAGTTACCAACCCTTCCATCAGTCTGGGCTTCCAGCAATCAATATGAACATGACTCAAAGGTATAAGCCAGACATGAGGCAGACTCGCCTCGCCTATTTAAATTTGCCTCACATATTGTGTTGCTGTATTATCCCAAAGTTGAGGCCAGATTTGTAAACATTCAGTTCTATTACGTATTAGCCATGTTAGCAGATTAGTGATATTGCAAAGAATGAAAATTAAAATGACGCTTTTGTAGTATGAGAAATATATTACAGATATCACCTTTTCCAGCTCACATGGATTTGAAAATAATGTGACATTTTTATTCTAAGAACTCGCATGCAATGAAATGACGCATGAAATAATTATAAAGAAATGCTGTACATTATAATGGAATTCATAGAACAGAAGCCTAGTATGATTTTTTGTGATATCATTTTATTTACTCAACTATTGATCATGGTTACGCACACCAAATATAGCTGAGTGCTGGAAGTCTTGAGAGCTGGTGTATCATATTAGGCAAGGGGGATCCTGATATCACAAACATATAAGATAATCAGTTTTCTTATATTATTCATTATGTGGATGGGAATTTATACTCTGGAAAATGTCTTCATTAATGTTTGTGTATACTGTAGATTGGGTTAATTTGGCGCTACTTAATTTGGCGATTTTGCCATTTTTGGCATATTGGCGGCTATTTAATTTAGCGGATATGCAAGAAAATTAACTTACGCACTGTTTGCGAATTACCATGTAAATGGATAAGTTTGGCTATGTCCATTTTTCTTTTGAGGACCACTGGCGATCATCCTTTACATTTTGCACCTCGATCGATGCTGCTACTATACCACGCTTTTCCTTTCTAGTTTTTCCCTGAATATTAATGAGTGACTGACCAGTTCTGAGCCAATTTATGAGAGACATTTTTCATATTTTTGAAAGAAACTAAACCGGAAGTGACCTAAATACACTGGAGGAAATACTGTACGCCCGGTATTATTCGCGAGCTTTAATTTCGCGAATTTTGCGAAAACACGGTTTCGCGGCTATTAAATTTCGCGAATTTCACAAGTTTGAAATTCATTATTCTTGGAATTCTCAAGCTAAATTACTAGTAGATGTACAGTAATTGCACTTACCTGATGTCCCGCGTTTGGAATTGGACTTCATGTTATCTTTTGCAATTGCACTTCATTTGCAATGATGTGATCGATATCATTATTGGGCCTACTGGTGGTACTGGGCCGAATCAGCCAACGTAAAATGGACATTACTGAAGTCCTGAAGATCGTGGATATCCAATTATCGCCCAATAACACTACACAAAACGAAAATGCATCAGAGCCCCGGGTAATAACAAATTCCCGGGGATTTAATTGGCAATTTCGCGACGATAATTTTTCGCGATTTTAACACCATCGCGAAAAGCGCGAAAGTTAATCGCACGCGAATAATACCGGGCGTACAGTACTCTAGATAATTCCCGGGGATTTATTTTAAATTTTGGCGAAGATTTATATTGGCGAATTTTTCAATTTCGCCAAATTCGCCAAATTAAAGCGGGCGCCAAATTAACCCAATCTACAGTATTATAATATGTTTTTCACAAATCTTGATTTTCATTTTTTAGAAATCTAAAATTATTTCATACAACACCTTCTTTTTAATTTTTGTCTCAGGCAAATAAATCGAGATTATCCTATATGCAATATGTGATTCATATTACAGCAGTACATGTATTGGGATTAGGCCATGGCCAATAGAATGTACTGTACTTCTAGGCGACTTTGCTCTTTTGAACATTTGGCGACTAGGCTACTTAATTTGGTGGACTTGCAATATTACACTCTACTAATGGTCCTAATTTACAAGGATGGCAGCCACTTAATTTGGCGAACTTTAACAATTTGGCAAATCTGCCAAATTAAAACAGCCGCCAAATTAAATAGAAGTACAGTATTTGCTGGAGGATCAAGGTCCTGAGGCAAATAAATTACATTGACCAAGGGATAATAATACCAATATTATGAACCAACTATTGTATGTAGGACATCTTTTTATCGTAAATTCTTATATGATTTTTTTCATACTTTTAGTTTACATTTTTTCCATTGTGAGTATATCACTATATCCTTTCTCTGTGAATACAACATGGTACCTGCTTGATATACCTCAAACATGTCCAAGTATAGAATAAATACATTTTATATCATTATGTATGAATGTTGTCAACTATTAGCAATAAGTATTACTATAAGATGTAAATAAGGTAAAATAAGGTATTTTGGGGCATTGCTTGAGATTTAGATAAATTAATATTATATGTAATATGAAAATAAATACATTATCTGTTAGGTACTTAAAATAAAAAGTGGTGTCTGTTAAATTTTTTTCTCATTTTTAATTTGAATCAAATCATAGATCTTAATAGACTAGATGCGAGTAGAAATAAACTTGATTTAGGTCATTAAATATTCAAAATTCAGTCAAACTGATGTCATATTTGGAATCTACATGAAGAAATACATCTAAAAATATGTTTCAAAAATTGTTTATCAACTTTGAAAATTTAGTTGTTTTGAAAATGTGACTTCTAGTTCGGGGAGATTCCCCATAGACCCCATGTTATAAAATCACAAAAAGTGAAATATATTTTTCTTGTATTGACAGATCATATTTTCCTTTACTGGACATATTTTATTTAATTTGTATAACTATTAGATACATAATGCTGATATGAAAATTGAACCACTAAAACTGATGAATATTCATGTTTAAAGTTCATTTACTCTTAAGGATCACAATTTTAATGTGAGATCACAATCAAATGTCATTTAGCCATAACAATACCCATGATGCCATCTGTTTTTCCATTTATATGGAAAAGGGTCAATTGTATATCAATTTTAAATGGGGTTATAACTTATTAGCCTTTTGCAGATTATAGATAGTGTCAGGAAAAAACATTTGAGCCAATAAAACCAAACGTTGGGCCCAAATTTCGAAATAAAGGACCTTTTGTATATTATTGCTTCAAAAAGGAAGGTGAATATGCCCAAAAAAGCCAATTTTTAAGGCCCTACAAAATTTTTGGACCCACATATATTGGGCCCAGGCCCTATGCCCCCCCTGGATCGATGAATAAACACAAGGAGCTCACGCGTCTCGAACTAGACATCTGATATTAAAACCATAGACTATATCCTATTGACTTTTAGTTAGTCTGTTGGATACATACTAATTAAAACCAGACAACATTGGATCTTTTATTTGTGAGGTTTTATTCAGCTGACCTCTGAACATCTTGATAAAATGACAGGTCCCCGGAATAAGGGAATGCCCCAAATGACGTCATTAGTCAAAATGGCCAACGAAAACGAAATCAGTATTCCTGCTTCTTCAAATAATGATGATATCTTTCATGATATCGTTATGCTCGAAGAAACGTAAGTAACTTGATATCAATCCAGCACTGGTGCAACTTTTGTATTCCATTTGAAACGCCAGTTTACCACATTGACGGTACAAATTAGTTCAAAAGGTGGCAATGTTGATTTATTTTTCAATTTTTTTCGAGGTCTCCTCTGCCGAAGGCAGCGCGAAGTAGGAGCGTAGCTACTACTTTGCGGGAGACCTCGAACCATTGATCACGTTTGCTCCTGTAATTATTCACTTCTTCACCTCTTTAAAATGTGATTTCAATCAGTTGATCAAATTTTCAGACTTTGACCTCAAATTCAAATATTCATATTTATAAGAAAAAATACTGACTCATTGATATATTTTTAAAAGTCTTTTAAATAAAGTGAAATGAGGCCAAAATCAGCTAAAATTATACAATGTCGTAAAATGGCGTGACTGGAATATGATGCAATCACCCGTGACGTCAGACACGTATTGCCACATCAACAACTAAACAAACAATTAATATAGACTTCACTGATTGGTTTAAAGATTCTTCGCATCATTTGTGACGTCATTAACATGTTACCCAGGGCTGTCAACTTGGGACCACCTAATATGAGTGACTTCAAAATGTTGGACACCTAAGTCCAAATCTGAACACTTTTGTCCAAATTTTGAACACCTTTGGCCAACTTTTAAACACCTTTGGCCAAAGTTTGAGCACCTTTGCCAAACTTTGATCACCTCAAATTTTTCGCGCTCGCTACGCTCGCGATATCGTCAACGGGGGGGGGGGGGGGGGGGGGGGGGGGGGGGGGGGGGGGGGGGGGGTAGGTACGAAAATTTCCAATGAACATGCGTGACATATACGGGATTCGCGTGACAAATCCGAACAAATTGCGTTCGGTTTTTTTCAGACGTTCGTATTTTTACCGTATCGTAAACATATTTCGAAAAGATTTCTACAGAAATATTTTTGCGTGACAATTACCAGGTAAAATGCGTATTTGCGTGACATTTTCTGTCACGCAAAAAAAACTGGCGTGACTTCAAATTCTTCAGCAAATGCGTGACAAATACGCAAATTGCGGGACAGTTGACAGGCCTGTGTTACCCAACCAACAACTAAACAAATAACAAATAGGCATATAGGTTCGTTCAGTGCCACGCTCTTGAATCAGTTATAAACAGGGATAATCAACAGATATATGAGAGGGTCAGGCATTTTTTTGACTTGGAGACCTCGACTCTACCCTGCATGCAGAGTCTAGTTAAACTACACTCTGCCTAGTAGAGACCATATTACAGTTTAGTAGCCCCGCCCCCACGACGGGTACCGGTGACAGTTTGGGTAAATCACTTTTGACCTACGCGCTGACCTTCCACCAATCAGCGAGCTTGAAGAAACATACGCCAAATGCGTTCTAATTAAATATACGCATGTCATTGGTCAATTCCGGGCTCAACGATGACGTCAGAAGGAATGACCATATAAAGAACGTCGGTCAAATTTGGCCGACGAACACTGATTGGCGCGGTGAGTTCACAGGTTTATTTTAGTTTGAAAGAGTGAAGACGAAGCTCTCTTTTAAGAAGTGAAGTCAAACGAATGCAAAGGGTACCTCGACTCAGGAGTTTGCTGCATTTTCTTGTTCATTCATTCATGATTCATCACTCACATAGTCTATCTGCATGTCCGAAACTGATAGCGAAACTAAATAAACAATGTCAATTCCAGGTGTATCCATGTGTACTTTGCATTTTGCACTCATATATCAACCACAAGAATTCGTCTAGAAGGAAAAAGAAGTCAATAGAGCAAGCCTTGACTCAATAAGCATGTATAAAGTAAAAAGGAAATCATCCTTGTAAAGTTAACACACAAGGCCAGGGAAATGTAAAAAATATTCATACTGCAGCACCTCATTAGATAGGTTATAAGCACATAAATGCAATAAGATGAAATTGTGTTCAGACGTCTAAATATTATCACATCCTACGACCCCTTTAGATTGTGGTCGTACGCGCGAATCATTGGTCAGTCAATGTTTTTACAAAGTTGGAGAAAATGCTACGCATTGCACACCTAAATGACCTACCTCGATACATTCCTTAGTATTTTAGAATTCTTTTTGTCATTAAAATTGAAAAAGTACAAAGAAGAGCCACCAAGTTAGTACCAACCTTAAAAGACTTAAGCTACTATGATAGGATGAAACAACTAAAACTCCCCTCCCTCCAATACAGAAGAACTAGAGGTGACCTAATACAAGTATTCAAGATAGTGAATGGTTATGACAGAATCAAACTCATGGACATTGCACAAAAATCAGAAATAAGATGACGAGAGGGAATACAGAAAAATTAAGCCATAGATATAGCAGACTCGATGTAAGAAAAAATGTATTTGGAAATAGAATCGTCAACACATGAACAATCTTCCCCAATCTGTAATAGACACCACAGATATAAATCAATTCAAGAATGGAATTGACAAGCACCTGATGAGACAGAAATTGCTTCACCACAACTTACCCATGTCCAGTGAGCAATTAAACAACGTCCCCCTTAACATGATATGAAAATAATACATAAAAAGATCTGGATTATACAGGACTATCCTTCTTCCAGAATTAAAGATATAGATATAGATGTAGTTGAATCACCAATTGTATGGGTTTATCAGCAGAACGAAGAGGTTTTCATTTTTGATAGCAATATTTGCGTGTAATATTTAACTTATTTCAACCGTCAAATTCCTCCATTCAGTTCCCGGCATGCACCAGTCATACATGTCATAAGGGACATCCCTGGGGAATTCCCCTTCCGACATTTTGCTGACATATTTCCGATGTAAAAACTAAAATCTCTTCGTTCTGCCGATAAAATAAATGTATCGAGGTAGGTCATTTAATAGTGCAATGCGTAGTTCATTCTCCGACATTGTAGAAAGACAGGCTTACCAATGATTCGCGCGTACGACCACAATCTAAAGTGGTCGTAGAATTCTATAAGTCTAAATAGTGATATTTTGTAAAAAAAATGTGAAACTGACAAGTTTTTTCGAAAAACATAATCGACCCGTGTTTTGATGATTTACCTTTTACATTTTCCTTTTCTGACGTAATTTTGTCAGCTGTGACTTGACTGATTTTCCAGATCATTCACTTATATTGACAACTTCCTATTGTTGTTGAAAATTATATCCGTTTCCTTATGAATTTTACTTATGTTTCAAAATATCCGTCTCAACAAAACCATCATAACATCACAAATAATCATAGATTTCGCCATTGTAGTGACCCGATGTATACTCCCATACGTGGAAGTACTGACAAATATTAGCCTCTGCTCGTACCACGTGACTGGGAAATCAAGAGAAAGTGATTGGTTGCGCTGCGCGTATTAATCGATAACCCCAAGTGCAGTGAACTAATATCAACAAAACTTTGACCCAAGTTTCTTTTCACGAGATTTCATCATGAATTTTGATTTGGAAAGCTAAAAGACTAAATATTTCATAATGATATTTTAAAATGTCTATGTCTATGTCAAAAGGATATTATAAAGCAACTATCGATCAACAAGTTTTATAAAAATAATAAAACATCAAGATAACGAAATTCTTTTCGGAAGCAAAAGTATGTTTTTTTACAAATTTTTCAGAAAGATATCCTTTTAAAACTCTCGACTTGTATGACTCTGATCGCATCGGCATGTATATTTTTGTATTTCTGTACCAATTATCTATCAAATAATGTACTTCATTGTTGTTTTGAGATGACAAGGAATTTTTTATTTGATTTTTCAGTTGGTGCTATATTACAGGTTAGACCCCTTCCCTGTGTATACCAACCAACTAATATTTTTCTATGCGTTTGAATTTGTCTTGACAGGACATCAACATGACGTGTTTGGCTTCATCAAACATTCTTGAAAAAAGAAAAAGATTTAGCCAAAATTTGCATATCATTTGATTAATTACTATACTCAGTATAAATGATGGTTATGTTATGAGAGGTTTTGGATATGAGTTAATCCTTACCTTATTCTTCGGCCACAGTTTGGCCTTACGCTATCATCAAGCCCTGTTTGTTTTAATGCTTTTTACGCTATCCCTTGTGGACTGTTGCTATAAATTAACTCAAATGTAATAAACCTTCATTTAACTTAGCATGTAGTCTTAGTTCATATGACCATCTGCATCGGCTTTTATTTAGTCTTTTCTTAGAGCGATCTTTTGTGAAAGTTCAGAACAAACTACGTTCATTTTTTGGCATTCATTATTTTTATGTTTCGGCGTTCATTTATTTTGAAGATCTTCTCTGGAAATATTTTTGCTTGACAATAATCAGAAAAAATGTTTATTTGGTCACACAAAAAGAACTGATGTGACTTAGCAAATGCTTGACAAATAAATAAATTGTGGGACTGTTGACAGGCCTGATGATAACTGACTATATTTTGTGTGCATAAACAACTGTCACATTAGTTACATATGATAGTGTGCATTCTGTTCCGTAAGTTTGGAAATTTGACTTTTTCAACAAAGACCATTTACATTTTCAGATTCCATAAAAAGGGTTATGTGGAAGGTATAGAGCAGGGCAAGGAGAGTGGAGTAAAGGATGGCTTCCAACTAGGCTATGATAAAGGCAAACAGATTGGCATAGAGGTATTGTAAAAATCATTATTAACATCAAATTATATTTTATCTAGGTCTATATATCCAAGGGCACCCCAGGCTTTTGGGGAATGACTAACTACTGAGCATAGTGTGACAAGCTAGATATAGAAATGAAGGAAAGAATGCTAAATTTAATGTCCCCTCGACCTCCTGAACTATGTTCATTGGTAGAAGGGAATGAGTTTTAGTTGTTTTATAAGAAATATTGCAAGTCATGCAATGATAAATGTTGAAACAATTATTTTGATCATAAATGTAAACATTATTGCGATATATATTTTTAAAGTTTATAATGGTCAGTCACAGGCATAGAAGTTTAATTCCAATGGAAATTCAAGGAGGTTGCTATTGGAGGTTGCTATTAGAGGTTGCTATTAGAGGCAGAATCAGATCTATAGGGGGTGACACAATTACAAGCAACTTGTACAATTGACCTACAAATCTATTCATTACAATGTCAAATACAATATCTCCGAAAAGATTCACAATATGTTATAAATTAGTAAAGTTATTAATGATTCAAAGTGCAAAAATGGATGAAAAATGTTTAAATTCTCCAAAATAATAAGAATGGTAACCATTCTTATAGAAAAATAATACATTAAAGGCAGAATCAGATATAGAGAGCTTCAAATACCTCTTTTCCGGGGTTCTTTGTCTTCTTTTGCTCTATCAGACGGACGAACACTCCAATTTTATAAAAAGTGCCCAATCTTGCTTGACAGTATGCTAACTGAGCCACAAAAGCTTAGTTTAAACGTGGCAGGATAAGAATGGTAACCATTCTTATTTTTCAAACTTTCGCTCTTCAAACTCAATAGCGCCATCTGGCGAGTAGATAAACCAAAACATGCCTAAGAAAAAGTTACTCACCGATAGCGAGTGCAAAAGAAGACAAAAACAAAGAGACAGATCGCGAGGAAGAAGGATTGTGAGTCTTGGGACTACTTATGAGCGTTGGCAGACTCTTTTTGAGGAGTCCATTGCGACTTCCCACGCTGAATTCGCCGAAATATTGTTGGATAAGTACGACAATTTATTATTTTTTTAGATTTTTTTTCCAAAATTTATCAGTAGGACGAGACTGCACATATTCCCTTGTTTTTGAGGAATTGAAAGGCCTCTCGTTAGCAAGTTATGAGTTCTACTGAACGTCACGGGTGCCCCCTGTGTAAAAAGAGTGTAGGGGCGTCATGGAAATACATGTGTTTGCAAGACGGCCCCACACCCTTAGATCTACATGTACTCCCAGCATGTACAACCCAACGAGCACATGTGATATGTGATTGAATCTAGATAGAAGAAAAAATGATATAATGAAGAAAAACTGATATATTGTTCTACTATTCAATTTAAATTTATGCTTGTTAGGTATGAGGAGGCATTGCCGAAACCAGGAGTGTCATGGGACACCAACTTGTTCGAGTCATCAGACACATTGGCTCAACCCATGTCGACACCTCAAAGCAAAGTTGCTCCAACCATAAAGACTCCTCAAAGCAACGTGGTTCGACTAATACTTCATTATATAATGAATGTGAGCATTCATTTTTAGTAAAGAATGTTGCAATAAAAATAAGTATGAGGTGGAATGTAATAAGCTGAGTCTATCATAAATTGCAACGTTTTCGTTATAAAGAACTATTCTCAGTTTGGAGAATGAAGTTCATCAGTAACTCAAATTGAGCATTACCCTGCTTTGGACAAATTTGATTTTTTGCATAATATACATTTGAATGTCTACATGTACTTTTGAATAGTCATAATTTGGGTGATATTTCTAGATTTTTCATAAAAAATATAAGCTCAGGAGACTGTTCTCTAAACCGTACCGTGTCCTTTACTCATGACATTGCTTTGTTATTCCTTTAAAATAGTCCTTGACTGTTCTTTGATAGAATAATATACCCAAACAACATTCGTCATTGAAAATGATAGCAAGAATGAGAGTTTAGGTAGACTAGCTACAGTTGGGGACATAAATAAATGACAGGTGGATTTGCTGAAGTGAGGATTTCCCATGTTAAAAATAAGAGAATTTACAAGAGGCCATAAATCAGTGGATGAGATTATACAAAATGTAAAATATACAAATTTTAAGGGATATGTATCTAGACAATATTGGAAATTATGGGCTTTCAGACCACCATAATTAGGAAATGGTGATCGAAAATCGACCTGTCATTTATTTTTGTCCCCAACTGTAATACTTTTAGTACTGAAGTAAAACTATGAATACCCACCTTCATTTTGTCCTCTTTACTTTGCAATAAAGGAATCACGGAATCTCTGGCCATTTCTCCTTCTGGACCGCCTCGCCTACTCTTTCCTCTTCGTCCCCTCTGTCGCCTCCCAGACCTTGATCTGGATCGTGCAGTTGGTCTTCTTGCTGCCCGGGCAGCAGCTCTTCCTCTTGTCATCATTCCAGATGGTGAATCGGGTTCATCATCTGCTGAATAGAGGTAGTTGGGTCTCTGCATCTAGAAGGAACAACCAACCCAAATAAGGACCGTCAGTCAAGAAAATGAAAAATAGAATTTGGACAAAGACACTGATCAATTTTGCCCAATTTCAACCTTTTTCATACGGTTATAATACAAAAATTCCTATGGAATATCAAGATAGATATTCACAAAATTCAATTACACAAGATTGTCGTTGGATTTGACGAAATAACGTATAAAACACGGCTTCTTACCTCAACTGAACTCGAGTCTGACATTTTTTCTCTTTTTCGCGCGCAATAACGCCATCTGGTGTTCAAGATTTGTTTACGCGCAATGCACCCTGGGAGCTCTAATGGCGGAGTTTTTAAACGAAGGTTAGTCTCTGGTAAAACTCAATATTATGATACTTATATGTGTTGGACATTGTTTTGGAGGCATATACGGTAAATTAGAGTACTAATGCGTCAATCTATCTAGTTTACACGTCATAAAAAGACAAAAAAGTATCGTCTAATGGATCAGATTCTGCCTTTAATGTAAAAATCTTTAGTTTTCCTGGAATAAAGTATACACTTTTGTGATTTTTAGAACTTGATAGACATGACAAGGAATGACATGAGCCGAAGATATTCTAAAATTGAGATTTTTTGTTTAGCCTGCTTGCTATCTCTGATTCTCTCTTTAAAGAACATACATTTGTCAGTTTGTGTCTACGAAGCACATCACTAAATAAATATTTCCAAGATATTTTAATTTTTATGCTGCAGTAGGCAATGTCAACAAATATATCATTTCATCTTTATTGATCCAAGTAACAACTTTCCTGGATTTTAAACAAATTAAATTGTTTGGTCCATTTGAAGTGTTTTTTGTGTGTTCATTAATATTCAGTAAGCTCTTTCATGGGTTAAGTTGACATATTTTTAACATGCTGGATTGCCCATTGTACTTTATTGGAAAAAAGCAAGATCGATACAGGTCCTGGGAATTTTGAATAGGTGCCACTTCCAAGAAATCAGCCATGTTTGATTAGCATTTGCTGTAGAAAAGAGCATATAAAATGCATTCGATTAAGAACGCTGAAATGATGAACTTAAAGGTGTCTCTAAATTATGGGATCTAAACTCTAAACGGTATTTAAGGGAATACAAATAGCTGTACCTGCCAAAAAAACAAAATATAAAAAGCATCGGATAAAGAACACTGATGAACTAAAATGGTTTACAACTGTGGGATGTAAACTGGTAATAGTATCCATCTATTCAAGGGAATATAAAACCTTTAACTGGGCATATTATAGAGCTGCATTCAAAATGCAAATTTGATTGAATAGGAGTACTGTATATTTTGGCTTCCCCTCTAGATGGAAACAGAATATTGACGTGGAAAGTATATGAATTGATAGACAGAAGGAGAAAAGGCTTCAACGAAGGAGTTTCTAAAACTAGAAAATGGAAACTCAACAGAGTAACAAATTCCAATGAACAAAATAATCATGAATCTGAAATATGCCCAGTTAATTCAGGCCAAAAAACAAAAATTTAAAAAGTAATATCCATTACTAGTAATTTGGTTTGAAATGAAAAATTAAATTAAACTTTCTCATGATTGGACATTTTGAGTTTATTAGTTGAACACATATTACTTACATCATGGATATTATAACTGTTCCTCTAAAAACTAGTCTCACTGCAACTGAAGAACAACAACTGTCTCAGCATATAATTGAAATACATAACTTAGCTAAACTGAAATACACCCAAGAAGAGCTAGACAGCCATGTGCAATACATCAAGACTCGTGTTATACAACCAATCCTTGATAAATTCAATGAAATGCACCCAGCATTAGCAGTGGATGACGTACTACTAAATGGAAGCATGTCAAATAGAACTAAAATAGAAACACCACGTGAGTGTGATTTTGTCCTCCCAATGGCTCTCTCCAAATATGTAGTGATATCTTCTAGAGATTGTGGAATATTTGCTTTTGATGAGCCCGTTCAGTTGGAAGTAAAGTTATCTAATGATGATCCTCAAACTGATTTACTAAATCTTACCAAGAAGCATCCAAAGTTAATAACATCAGACAATTCCCTTGATCCAGACTATTTAACCAAGTACATTATACATGAAGCTGTTGCAGAGTGTTTATCACAACTACACACAGAGGGTGAACTGATCTACAGGATGCAAAATCGTGTAAACTGGACGCCTACGCCTGTAGAATCATCTCAGCTGGAAGAGAATGAAGTCATCTTATATCCATCAAGGCTTGGTCCATGCATCCAGCTGATGGTGTGGGGACCATTGTGTGTAACAGACATAGATTTGGCATTCTGTCTGAAAATACTCAATTTACCTCAGCTACCTGATACACTGGACAGTTTCTATATGGGATTCCCTATGGGTCATAGATGGAAGAAATCATTCTATGAGAAACCACAGTTGCGAGCATCCAGGAAAGATGAACATCACAGGATTGTAATGATCACACTGAAATATATTATGTCACAGTATAATGAGACACTTAATTGTAAAATAGACATTCATTCACATGCACTATATACATTGGTAAGATACCACCAGGAGCAATGTGACAGCAGTGCAGATGAACAATCTCTTGGGAAATGTTATTGTGATATTGCACAAGATCTATGTAAACTGTTGCTAAGAGCTGTAGGAAACTCAAAAATTGTTGCAATAAATTATCAGTGGCTTGAAGATCTCCTTGATAAAGACTGTCTTGATATGCATATCTATAAATCAGGTTGTAGTTTATCAAACAGCTTTAGAACAACAATATTCCTGCTTGGAGTGTACATCATACTAGAACTACTGAAATCTTCATGTATCAGTTCCCCTGAATTCTACTGTGAATTTCTTGCGCTGGTGTTTAGAGAGTGTGCGCTAGAATGCGTGCGACAATATATGCTCCAGATACCAAACATGTTACAACTTACATCTAGTCATCTTACATCTATGGCGGATATGGCGGGTATGGCGGAAATAATAGAACATGATCGTGTTGGTTTTGATTCACTTGTGGTTGATACAGAGAAAATACTGTCAATACTGAAACCTAACATAGCCTCATTGCAATCAAATAGATCTGGTATATGTAGTCAAATAATCAGATTGTTCAAATGTTGTTCATTGTGCTGTGTTAAAGATTCATCTAGGATGTAACAAGACTCTCCACATATGTGAGTGGGTGTTACCCATCTTAAGCAAGAAAAGACATATTTAAATATATAAACTGGAACTACAACTCCCCTTCTTCAAATGTGTATAATGTGAGTGGATGTTACCCATCTTTAGCAAGAAAATATATATAAACTGGAACTACAACTCCCCTTCTTCAAATGTGTATAATGTGAGTGGATGTTACCCATCTTTAGCAAGAAAAGACTATTTAGATATATAAACTGGAATTACAACTCCCCTTCTTCACGTGGGTATGGTGTACAAGTGGATGTTACCCATCTTTAGCAAGAAAAGACTATTTTGATATATAAACTGGAATTACAACCCCTTCTTCACATGGGTATGGTCTACAGTGGATGTTACCCATCTTTAGCAAGAAAAGACTATTTTGATATATAAACTGGAATTACAACCCCTTCTTCACATGGGTATGGTCTACAGTGGATGTTACCCATCTTTAGCAAGAAAAGACTATTTTGATATATAAACTGGAATTACAACCCCTTCTTCACATGGGTATGGTCTACAGTGGATGTTACCCATCTTTAGCAAGAAAAGACTATTTTGATATATAAACTGGAATTACAACCCCTTCTTCACATGGGTATGGTCTACAGTGGATGTTACCCATCTTTAGCAAGAAAAGACTATTTTGATATATAAACTGGAATTACAACCCCTTCTTCACATGGGTATGGTCTACAGTGGATGTTACCCATCTTTAGCAAGAAAAGACTATTTTGATATATAAACTGGAAGTACAACCCCTTCTTCACATGGGTATGGTCTACAGTAGATGTGGTTGCCGTGGATGTTACCCATCTTGAGCAAGAAGACTATTTAAATACATGTATATAAACTGCTTGATGGGATAAAAAGGCAATAACTCATCACTCATTCCACAAAGCAGAGTTAATTGAAAAAATAAAGCGAATGAAATAATATATTTTCAGATAGGCACATATGCAGGCTTTGCAAAGACATGGAAGGCAATCCTAGAGCAGGATGAACAACCAAAAGAAAAGTGAGTTTATCGTTCAAAAACTTTTTACAAAGTCATGATGCTATTTAGTAATTTCTCGAGGTTTCTCCTATTATGCTATATATGTCTATTTTTGTTCCACTTTCAGTTTAGTTTATTGGCTTTATTCCTTGGTAATTTCTCCCTTCCACTCCATTTTGCATTATATAAAATGTGTGACCAGTGATAACCGTGACATAATTATTTACTTCTAGGGCCTTGAAGACACTGAAGGCTTTGATAGAGCTGGTGGAACGTTTCCCCAGTGATCCAGCCACAGAAAATCTGTTTGAAATACTGGATAAGATAAGAGCTAAATTCAAACAGGTATTAAATATTGCAACACTCTTGAACTTATGGAATTACAGGGTGTCCGGAAAGTAAAGATACAAATGCTCTAATTTCAAGAGATTTACCTGTTATGAGATGAAATTGCACCAGAATGTAGAATGACATTATAACAATATATCCTGCAACTGTCATGACTTTCAGTTTCAAAATGAAAAAGTTATAGTTGTTATGGTAATGGGAGTCGAGGGTAAGTGGAGCAACATCACAACTGTGTTGCACAAATCTCTTTCCTGCTCATATGATCTTGGCACTCCACCATCTATTCCTATGTTATATCAAATTATGTACCACAACAGCATAGGGATTAGTAATGTAACATTATTTGATCATTTCATATTACTACTATCATTGAATATTCAGTATTTTCCCCATTATCTATACATTCTTGGTGCATCTTGACCGGCGATTCAAAGACCTGACAAAACCGCTGCTGTCCATCTCTCAGATTGCTGATAACATTGGCTTCCAGCTGAGTCTCATTTGTATGTTGAACTTTCTATAAATATTGCTTTCAAATGCTCATTAGGGTAGAAGTCTAAAGAGGCTTTATCAGGTGAATACGGGGCATTGTATAGAAAGGTTTAATGTCAAGACACTCCATTGTAAGATTTGTTTTTTACTTTGTGAATTGGTGCATTGTGGAGATGCAATATTGACTTTCCTACTAATGGCCAAGGACCATTCTTCTAGGCACTTGCATAATATTTCTTTCATAATACTGGTTAGTGACATAACATAGTTCTGATATGTACCAATGGCATCATTATATAAAAGAAAACACTATGGCAGCAATAATACAATGATGAACAAAACAAAACATAGATAGAAAATACAACAAAAAGCACTGTTTCAAATGGTTGTCTTTTAGCAATTTTTCACTTTTTAGCGTTGTTCTGGAACTGCTCCGCATACCTCTCACATCCGTAACCATAACAACCGTAACTTGAACACATTTAGACTATATGTGATGACAGTTGGTAGATATATTGTAATATTGTTCCTCTACAATCTGTAGCAATTTCATTTCAAAAAAACCAAATTTCTTAAAATAAGAGTATTTGTATCTTTACTTTCCGGACACCCTGTATGTTTAAATTCCATCTTTGAATTGGCAGCTATTTATTATGAACATGAGTCAGCTTTAGTTATAAGAATTTTATCGCTCTTAATGACTGCCTTAATTTTTGTCAGAAGTGGTGACACATTGTTATAGTCTCCAACTTTTTTGTGTATGGTATATGGCCGTTGGCATTTGGTGGTTGGCAGTTGGCATTTGGTGGTCAGTTTCTGTAACAATTGTCAGGTGTTGACATTTTGTATGTTAATGCCTTGTTTATTCTAGTAATTATAACATTTTTACAAAAATTATCATAGTACAGTAAAACAAGTAAATCTGAACACCTGTCTTATTTGAACATACCAGTATATCTGTGAATGTTGTTTCAGTCCAATATATCTGCAATCTGCAATAGAATATATGGTTCTTTTTGTGTTACAGGCATGTTCACTGCTTGGGGTGACACCTATTGCAGCATCTGGTGGTCCAACTGGGCTCTCATTCTGACCTCAGATATAGATTGAGTGGTGGTAAGAGGTTTGATGGCAGGGAACCATGGGAACCAAAGCCAGTGTAAACAGGTAGAAACGGGATAACTTTAATATTACATTTCTGGAATATGAGAATATAATTCAAGGAATATAGATGGCAGAAGAATGGAAATGTTAGTGAACATATATATAACATACTACCCCTGTTCTAAGGATTATATATAATATTAAGATTTTCCATACATGTCTTCGATTGAAATCAAAACAGATAAATTCTATGCAAGAGTGAGAACAAATTGTGTCATAGGGTCTATTATTCATTTTTATCATTCAAGGAGTTTTTTCAGAAAATGAATTCTAACATTGGAAGTATCTTCTGTCTCTGTCTGGAGAGGAACACAATATAAAATGTTTACAATCACTGTTTGATTTCTGTATATTTCAGAGTTCATTGGCTGCACTTGGTTTGGGCCCCTGTGAGACACCACAACTGTGATCAGCCCCATGATAGGGTACTGATATATTTCAAAATTGAAGAATATTGAAGGCCAAGGGGAAATGTTCTAAGGCTGTAAGAACAATCTTACCAAATAGGGGATTTGAGAGGATAATTAGAGTTTCAAGATCAATCACGATTGTAGCCTGGCACATACATAATGTAGATATTTGAATTACAAAAAGGTACAATATTGGACTTTGCTGCAACCAATGATGTTTCCACCATAAGGATACTTCAAAGAACCAGTCAGACTCCTTAAAGCATCTTCAGCCATTTTCAGTTGTGGACCAAAAATTGTGCCCTAACGGAGTATGATATGATGGCTGATTAAAATGAATAAAAAACAACACTTTATCTTAAATGTTTAATATGATATATTTAGAAATGCAAAAAGCATGACTTGTAATGAAGATAACCAATGACATGAAATAATATTGACTTACATGTCTTTGAAATAACAATTATTGAACTACATGTATATCATCATTTAGTGAAACCTGTCAAAGTAAACACTTCTGTCATTTTAAACTCAGTGGTGGAATTCAATGTCAATCAATGAGACACATGTTATTTTGGGAGTGAAACAGCTGGATGTGGACTTCCTCAGATGATTTCTACATAACACTAATCCACTCTACCATACATACCTAAGGTGTCTCATGTGGGTATTGTTTCATGTAATGTTTCAAAATGAATAAGTATGGATTATAAGACTTCTCTTTGGAGTAACAAATGTAATACCTGGCCACAATAAATGAACACTTTAGTAAGAATGAATAAACACTTGATTCCAATGAATAAACACTTGGTTCCAATGAATGAACACTCGGTTCCAATGAATGAACTCTTGGTTCCAATGAATGAACACTTGTTATGGAACCAAACATGTTCACTATGATAGGTTTCACTACACGAGCAAAATGAATTAATTGAGTAATCAAAATAGCAATATAGAAATCTTGATATATGAGTTATTTTCAATGTTCACATATACAACAGTGCTTATAAAATGAATGTGATGACCATACAAAATTCGGTCAGACTCTAAATCAGCATGTTATGTTATGTCATGTATACAATAAATACAAGGCATGTTATGTTATATCATGTATACAATAAATGTATACAATAAATACAAGGCCTGGATCTATATATGTATGAACTGAACACAATAATTTCTTAATATATTTTCATTGAATGTACATATCTCTTTAAAGTAATTATTAATATTAAATTGAAATAAATGATGAATACACATTTAGTACAGACAGTATTTCTTTTTTCAATTGATACTTTTTGTCAGAAAATATACAACCTGAATTATGTATGCTTTAAACAGTAATTGCTCTATGTACATCAATTAAGGTGGTCAGTTTTTAGAGAAAATTCAGTGAAAACTGCTGCTCTACTCCACCCAATGGAGTTTTCAATATATTTTCACTCAAATTCTATCAACAGTTTTCTAGTTTTACCCCTTGTATGTCATAAATGTAAAACATGGGATTATGTATAACCTTGCATGACAGCTTGACAGTGATTATAATGTTCTTCATATCAAGTACTTGGTCCCTAAGTTATGACAAAACCAAAATGGATCCCTGACCCCTGGTTTGGTGAAAAACAACAGAATTATGAACAGAACTGGTGATACTTCAGTCTACCTATGAATGAAATGTCTCTGCCCTAAATGTAATGGTCATTTTCTAAGATGCAGTATAAGTTGAATTGATGCTAAGAAAGTAGCAATACAAGTAGTCACAGTGTATTGAGTTTCTTGATAATGAAATCCATTTGTGATAAGGTCTGGAAAGAGCATGGCATAGACAGACATTTTAATCATAGGAAGCCAATAGATGAATGAATGATCACTGACAAGTCTACAAAGTAGCTCATTTTCATATGTGAGAAATGAACACTCATCAATCTCTTCTCTGTCTCAAAGGAGAATATTCATTCTTACAAGTATTAAAGTAAGCTGTTATCAGTCCAAAGAGCATTCTTCC
Source organism: Owenia fusiformis (assembly GCA_903813345.2). Lineage (NCBI taxonomy): Eukaryota > Metazoa > Annelida > Polychaeta > Sabellida > Oweniidae > Owenia > Owenia fusiformis. The sequence continues at coordinate 1,973,403 of CAIIXF020000008.1, forward strand.
GTAACGTGGCCAATCCCCAGGCTCAAGGTAGAAACCGAACCCAAAATACATTTATGAGCAACAATATATTTGATATTGAACAGAGCCTTTTTTGACCTTCAAAGAACAAATTCATTTCAAATAATAATCAAAATATGCATACAAATATTCTACATTTTTCTACTAAACAGCTGTGGGCTGCAAAATAAATGTCCAAAATAACAAATTTTTCAAAAATACAATTTTTCATACTTGGTCCCATGTTAAAATTGGAATCCTACATATTGCTCCAAATGATGAAGTCAGAAAAATGGCTGATAAACTGAAAAGAGAAAGCTCTTCATCAACTTTGAATTGCATCGGCCCTGACTCAAAAATACATACAGCTAGTGAAATACTCTCACAAATTAGAAAAAACATCAAAACAAACGCATTTACAAAAAATGTAACAGCTTCAACTTGGTTCATCCTCTTTTGTTTCAAGCCTTTCTTCAGATTCAGATTCAGATAGTTCACTCAATAGCTCCACCATATTGTCCAAACCTATCAAATATCCATCTTCACGATTTCCTTCCTCCCAGGAGACACGATGATCTAGAGTTCGACCAGGTGGAAGTTTTGTGGTTTTTCCAAAATCGATCATCCAAATGTCAGCTTGATGACTGCTGTCATGAACGAACAGTAATGAGCTACCAATGATCTGAAACATGCAGAGAAATAGATTTACATAATATTGCCAGTTTACTATACATAATATGCATAATTATATCAGTTGTGACTCGCAAAAAATGATTTTGATTGTAATAACTATCTGTCATGATATACAATTACATTAATGGATTAAATCCATTATTCATGTATGAATAACTACAATAATCCAAATTACAGAATAAATACACTCATCATATTTATAGATTTTTTAGGTGTCAGTTATACATTACATATACCAATATTTATGGTAGGGGTCAAGACTCTGAACATACAGTTAAACCTGTGTAGTTGGAACATATAGTACTTCTAAATAGTGTTCCACTTGGGAGTTGTTTTACTTACAGAGGTTCCAATTAACAGGTCTTACTGTATTGGTATTTACTGTAGGGGTTGCTAGGGTTCAATCTTACATACCTCATGTGAACTGAAAAAGGGTGAACTCTCCATAGTTGCACGAATTGCCTTTAATCTGCGTACATATTTATTCTGGAACAAAAACATTAAGAATGTCATCTCAAAAATACAAAATTAGCAGTGAATCAACAGAATGTTTTCTCCCACGTTAGTGCAATATTCATTTTCATGTAAATATTTCTTCAAATTATCATATTCTTTCATTTTATTTTTCAAAGATGATAGTATAGGTCTCTTTGGAAAGTGTAATTTTTTAAATAGTTGTGTTACAGTAAAATCTGTGTAAATGAAATGCACCCCAAAAATGTTCCACTTGGGAGGTGCTCCACATACAGAATGAAGATTGTTGACAGTGTATTGTCCAAATGCTGATTGTAAACAGACCAAAATGACTGGGTTATTCTCTGTGTATTTTCCAAATGCTAATTATACATACCAAAATGACTGGGTTATTGTCTGTGTATTGTCCAAATGCTAATTAAACATACCAAAATGACTGGGTTATTGTCTGTGTATTGTCCAAATGCTAATTATACATACCAAAATGACTGGGTTGTTGTCTGTGTATTGTCCAAATGCTAATTATACATACCAAAATGACTGGGTTGTTGTCTGTGTATTGTCCAAATGCTAATTATACATACCAAAATGACTGGGTTATTGTCTGTGTATTGTCCAAATGCTGATTGTACATACCAAAATGACTGGGTTATTGTCTGTGTATTGTCCAAATGCTAATTATACATACCAAAATGACTGGGTTGTTGTCTGTGTATTGTCCAAATGCCGCCATGACTTCTTCTTTGGTTTTGGTTCTTTTGAAATTGTTGCTTGAACTACCATCCATTTTCTGAAAAGTGGCAATATATGTTAACACATATAAATTGCAGTTCACGGCCTTGGTATTGTATTCATAGTCCTTTTATGGGGTTTAATTAAGGTGTTCATATATTGAAATTTGAACAAAGAAATAAGTTCTGTTAATACTATTTATTTACATAATTTTTTCATATACGAGATTTTATTCTAGAGGGTTATAAATTGGGAGGTTTTGGATATAGGATTTATCCTGAGGGATGTCAAGATGTCAAGAAATACAACACTACATTGTACAAAATATGAAACAACTCAATCAAGTGAGATGGATATGATTCCTGGTTCTTTGGCTCAAACAGGACATATACATAATATATCAAGTCAACTCCACAGATATGACATACTAATCATCAGTGTTATCTACCCCAAACCCATTTAAGTATGAGATAAACCACAAACCTTTATTCCCTCAATTCTGAAGCCAAGGGATGCAGAGGAGCTGATGGTCTCTCTCCATTGCATGTAGCGTGGTTTTGTTATAGCGCCCTGTTTATGTTCCTCCTCACTTGGTTCGTTTGGATCCACATCAACCATCTTCTTATACATGTCCTGAAACATGGGCTTAATATATACACTGTGTCCATAAAGTCCTTACAATTAATATACAAAGTGTGTTAAAGGTGCAACAATTAGTGCAGAGGGGCCATTCAACGATCATTGACCAGTGTCAAAATATATTTAAGTTTGGATATTTCATTAAGACTAACATATATTTTTATTATCTACAAAGAAACCCCCTGGATGAACATTATTTCAGCTGATATTCCTCTTGAAACGTGGTGGATCTTAAAAATCTATAAGTGGGACTCCCTCTACAGAAGCTTTTAACTGAATTTACACTTCTTAATGCTGATATTGATAGTTTATCCATACATTTTAAGAAAATAGGTATGTCAAAGAAGATGTGTTAAGCCAAATATTGACCTGACAGCTCAGAAAAAATAAAAATAAATTGAATTTTCTCTCTACAGTCCTTGTTGCCCCTTTAAGTGAAAAGAGGCTTTATGAACACCCTGTATATAATGTTTACATATAATGAGTTATGAGTTTTTCATGGATGCTTTGAAGCTGCTCATGTTTAAGTTATTTACCCAGTCAAATGTACTCAGATCCTACCTGAGTACAATCAAAATATAGATTCTTTGGAATTAAATGTTCATAATTTCTACATTTTTTACATTTTCTTCACAATACAGGGGTTATTTTATTTTTGAAATCTGTCAGATGTTTTATCAATTTGCCTATTCTGTATGATATCTGTACACGAACAAATTGAATCAATCACATTAATGTCTAATAAACCCTCGTTAAATCCCCCATAAATCAGAGGATTAATCTGTCGTGCTCAGGGGTTTAAAACATACATGTAAATCAATGTGAGATTGCCATTTATATGGAATCAGAAAGTGATAAAAAAATTCATCACTCATCTCCAAATATAAGCATACCCACAATGTAGAAAAGATGAAATCAGCAAATCTTGGAAAGCAATAGGCTGGAAGAAATACACCTTTAATAAAAATGGTTTTCTGTTTTTCCTTGTTCTGATAAAAAACTAATGAATGTGCCACATAACTGTTCCTTTCTTATCTTAACATGCTCATTATCCAGAATTTAGAGTTATCAGAATGGGATAATACAAACTAAGACTCTTAAGTTAATACACTATTGGTCATTAAATTATTTTGGGATTTTTATAGTTGACTTTAATGACATCCTGTCAAAGATTATTTATTTATTTATTTACATCTGTACTTTATCTTAACATTTCATTAGTTTTTGAAGGTTATCATGACATTTAATATCCAGTTAATGACTCGGCTTGCTCTACCTTTAATATTGTACCGAAAGCTCAAAGGGAGCCAATTTGTATAATTTTTGATATGATGGCGCAATACTAATAGTTAATATTACATTACATCTATAAAAAATATATGATTATCCTTTCTCATGGAACACCTGTGTCTCTAAAAAGCCTGTTTATATATGAGCAATTGCATCAGCAGTTTAGCTGTGTTTCACTTGTATAGAATATTGACCTTGATTTTGTTGATATTGGGCCATTTATTCATGAACTCCACGAGAGTTTGTTAGGGTCAGGATGAAAATTGTCAATCAATTTTTCTCCAAGAAATTAATAATGTTTGAGGGAGGGTTATAACCCACGGGAAAGGCCAGAATAAGATACAATTCATTGAACAATTCTTCAAATTGGAGTGGTGAGCACAAACATGCATGTCAACTCAAATGTTTGGCACTGTTCACAAATATTTACGTCCATCCAGATTCGGACACATGCATGCCTATCAGCTCAAGACAATGACAATTAGTGGAATTACACCTATTTCATGGCTAAAGGCGTTTTCAAGGCGTTTTGGGTAACGTAGGCTAGAAAACCGCAATCCTGATTACACCAGAATTTTAAAAGCGCCTTGAAGACAACTTTTCGTGATTACACTTGATTTTTCTAATGCGCTTTTAGACTGATTTAAGACAAAAATTTGCCATCAACCATCGCATTTGCATCAAAATCTGTACAATATCTGTGCACGAACAAATTGAATCAATCACATTAATGTCTAATAAACCCTCGTTAAATCCCCCATAAATCACAGGATTAATCTGTCGTGCTCAGGGGTTTAAAACATACATGTAAATCAATGTGAGATTGCCATTTATATGGGATGAGACAGTGATAAAAAAATTCATCACTCATCTCCAAATATAAGTATACCCACAATGTAGAAAAGATGAAATCAGCAAATCTTGGAAAGCAATAGGGTGGAAGAAATACACCTTTAATAAAAATGGTTTTCTGTTTTTCCTAGTTCTGATAAAAAACTAATGAATGTGCCACATAACTGTTCCTTTCTTATCTTAACATGCTCATTATCCAGAATTTAGAGTTATCAGAATGGGATAATACAAACTAAGACTCTTAAGTTAATACACTATTGGTCATTAAATTATTTTGGGATTTTTATAGCTGACTTTAATGACATCCTGTCAAAGATTATTTATTTATTTAAGTATTTACATCTGTACTTTATCTTAACATTTCATTAGTTTTTGAAGGTTATCACGACATTTAATATCCAGTTAATGACTCGGCTTGCTCTACCTTTAATATTGTACCGAAAGCTCAAAGGGAGCCAATTTGTATAATTTTTGATATGATGGCGCAATACTAATAGTTAGTATTACATTACATCTATAAAAAATAGATGATTATCCTTTCTCATGGAACACCTGTGTCTCTAAAAAGCCTGTTTATATATGAGCAATTGCATCAGCAGTTTAGCTGTGTTACACTTGTATAGAATATTGACCTTGATTTTGTTGATATTTGGCCATTTATTCATGAACTCCACGGGAGTTTGTTAGGGTCAGGATGAAAATTGTCAATCAATTTTTCTCCAAGAAACTAACAATGTTTGAGGGAGGGTTATGACCCACGGGAAAGGCCAGAATAAGATACAATTCATTAAACAATTCTTCAAATTGGAGTGGTGAGCACAAACATGCACGCAAACTCAAATGTTTGGCACTGTTCACAAATATTTACGTCCATCCAGATTCGGACACACGCATGCCTATCAGCTCAAGACAATGAAAATAAGGCACTTTTTCAAAATGTGATAAAAATGTTGATTTCACTAGAGGAGGGGAAATACAAATTATTAGTATCATGGACAAAACAAATTTCAACATTCTGACCTTGAATTCTGAATTATAAAATGAACTTTAACTTTGCATATTTAGTTTGCTCAAAACGCCAAGCACCTGAGCAAGAAGATTATAGCATCCCTGAACTTCAATGCTGCTCAAGAACAATCACAAAATCTGGAAATTGGCCTTGATATCTGGTGTTAAGGAAATCATTCTTAGAAGCTAAGTAGTTTTTTACCTTCAGGTAATGGCAATCATCTAATCTCAGAAACAAGGCACTCACTTGAAACAAATTGCTGGTGCATTTCAAGCATTCAACCTTTTAACTGATATTTCTAGCTTGTTTGAGGCATTCTTTCCCATGGTGAGCAAACCCTATTGAAGTGAATGTTACTAGAATGAAATGAGAGTCAATGGGACAATTGTGTGACACTTGTTACATACCCTATGTGTCTCAATGAAGCGACACTCGTAACATGCCCTATGTGTCTCACTGATGTGACACTCGTAACAAACCCTATGTGTCTCACTGATGTTACACTTGTTACAAACCCTATGTGTCTCACTGATGTGACACTCGTAACATACCCTATGTGTCTCACTGATATGACACTCATAACATACCCTATGTGTCTCACTGATGCGACACTCGTAACATGCCCTTTGTAACGTATGATGTGACACTAATTACATACCTTGCGTAGCTTTGGGTTCTCTCTGGCTTTCTCAAGTTCCTCTTCGAGGTAAGTTCTCACCCCAATCTTGCAGTCCATCACAGAAGGGGAATCAAACTCACACAGGAGATCTTGCATCTGGATATACATCTCCCCAACCTGAAGAAAGAAGATTTTTTTCAATGAAAAAATATTTCTAGGACAGAATTTATGACTAAGTTAGAAGGTTTTTATGTTTTTTCAAAGTTATAGTCATTAAGTCAATTAATTGATAAAGATTTTGATTAAATACATATTAAGGTTTGTGGTTTTTGATGTTGTTCATTCATGATGTGTAATAAAAGATTTGTTCACCTGCTCTACTTCCCCTTTGTATTCAGGAACATATGGACGTAGAATATCAACCATGAGCTCCTGGAGGCACTGTTGTTCCTTAGGGCATCGTTTCTTCAAGATAGTCCCCTGCTCTCCTGCGCGGAAGTTGCCTGAAAACAAAAATGTAATCAATTAATAATGATGTGATGTGTAAGACTGTCTGCCTTAAAGTCATGTCAGGCATTCTTAATTCACATTCTTTGTTTATTTCGAATTTTAAGTCTTGAAATACACTTTTAAATACAAGTCTAATATCCATATACCACAATGAAAGTATTTTCTATTTAATTACAAGTCATTCACTTTAATGGCTTTTTTAGCATTGAATTTTAGATCACTGTTCTATAGAACTTCAGTCCAGTAAAACCTGCATACGAATACACAAATATACAGTAAAGTAAAACCTGTATATTTTAACACCTCCGATGTGATCACTTTTCATTCAATACAGGTTTAACTGTACATATATATAACTGTAAAGTTAATAATTGAGTGGGACTTGATTTTAAAGCATGTTCAACAGTTTTTGACAACAAACATGGTTTTCCTTTCAAGGTGACAAGTTGCCAACTTTCTCATTTCATGTTAACCTTTATAAAACATCTTTGTATTTGTTAGCTCACATTTTGACAGTATTTACGTCAAACGAATTGACAAAAATGGTTAGTGAGGTTGTACATTATGTATTAATTGGTGTTTAAAAGTAAGTTGTTACATTTTTGATAAAAGTTAGGAACATATAGATCATAAAAATAATTCAACCTTTTCAAATTTTAAATACAATATACTGTTCTTCATCAGTAAAGCATAATATAATTGGCCAAGCTCTGTTGAAACTACATACGGTAAAAGTAAATGGAACATCCCTAGTCCCTGAGGAGATGTTTTAGTTATAGAAATGCATTTTACATTAATTAAGTTAATAGGTAACTGTACTTTGAGTATTTCACTTATAGAAGTATTCTTTGGGTTTTGTATTTTTTGTATCATATTTATCTTCCCCCCCCTACCCTTTGTAATAATTTCATCTATAGTTAGAACTAGACTCTGTGCCTCGGTAAGGAGTACTTGTCGAAGAGTAGTTATCACCTTATATGATTGTTAATACTCAAGATTGGTGTTATCATAATAAATCAAGTTCACTTTTTAATTTGCAGTCTACATTTTTGGCATTATTTGGATGTATAAATATTGTCCACTAATAGTAAAACAAATCAATCCCCATGTAACCTTGATTGTGTATATAACAAGTTCACCCCATATACATTCTTTAGTATGACCTAACAAGGGCGAAACCTTGTAATTGTAAATACTAGTGAACCACAATATGGTTTGACTGGTTCTTTTATTTTAAGAATGTGAGAGAGGGCGAGTGCTCAGAGGCTATTAATAAGTTAGCTCAGTTACAAGTTTGACAAATAAAATTCAGGATAGTTTTCTTGTTTATATGCAAGACTATACACAGAGTTACTGTTATGATAGTTATATTCCATTCAGATATTTTACACACATGTAGGGCTCAGATGGTCAGTTATTCAGGAATATATTTTTTATTTATATATGGCTTGTTTTTAGCTTATTCAATAGCACTTCACCTACATATCATATATCATTGTGATTATGTAGATTTTTCATAAAAGCATAAGCACAATTAGCACAGGCAGTCGCAATATTTTGACCCTAAATGTAAAGGTACAAGTATATCAATTCACAAGGAAACTCATTCGATTTTGCCTACCGTAATAAATCATTGATAGGTGAGTAGCAGAAAAATTATTTGTGTCCTCTTTTAGAGTTAATACATATAAGATCAAATTCTTTACAGGTTTAAATTTCATGATAATTTAAACAACTACATATACATTATACTGAAACAACAAAGCATTAAGTACTAATATGTATTATATGTTACAATTTATGAACACTTAAAGGTCCCATGTTAAGTTTGAAAATATAACCTATTGAAGTTTAATCTTTACATGGGGCCTTAAAAGAACATTAGCAGAACAGGACAATATTTAACACAACATACACCTTTATTAAGCCACAACCAATGAAGGAAAAGTTAAAAGAAGAATACCAAGACAGCCTCACCATCTCCTGAAGTCAAGGAAATAGAAAACAAAATGCATGTAGAAGAAAAAACAATGTGACTCAGGTGAAAACTTTGCATGAGCAAATTGTAAAAATAGAACAAATACGTGCATAAAGTGTCAAACATCTTTTTATTTTAAAGACCTTTAAATTGACATTTTCTTAACATTAGAGTCAGAGGCACACATCAATGCTTGCTTTATTGTTACATGCAAAACAATAAGTCTTTGAACAGAGTGGGCCAAACAGTTTAATTTACTAAAATGGTGGAATAATACAGTTTATGAATCTGTTTGAAATACACTTTTCTTGGCTCACTCTAATAAACTCATGTAAATTCACATCATGCATGCAATTATCTCAAAGCATGTTATTATTCAATATAGCACAAGCACACAATTTATCTATATGGCTCTTTGAATCATATCCCTAAATATATTTCTCATTTCTCAAACAAAAACAAGCAAATTGATAGCAGGAGCTTGATACAAGACTTGAAATTGGGATTTGATCATAAATTTTGAGTTTTATAATAAGCTATTATTCAGAAAAAATCTGAAATATTATTCAGAATCTAAATGTCCAGCAAAATGCAACTGTTACTGCTCATGCATTTCAGTAAGTGCAACATACATTTCTTCAAAAATCACGAGATTAAGACACTTTCAAGCTTCAGATAAAAAGTTCAAAATATATCTAAGACAAACTTTTATTATTTACATGCTGAGACAGAGCAAGCTTTCTAATGCTTACATATTCATAATTCACCTATCCAAAATATATTTAATACATCAGAGCATGTACCTACCTTGATGTCCAGCTAGTTGAACCCATGGGTAGCGATGTTTCTTAAACTGTTGGACAAATGGTGACCAATGAACCATGTTACGAATCTTCCGCCATGAGCTTGGCTGAAACATAAAAAATGAATGCTTAATATTTCATCTCTTAGCTCTGGAAACACGAGTTGCTAAAAATGACAGTGGTCATAAGCCCATCTTGATTAGAATATTATATCATACAGCAACATAGTCAAGGCGACAGATATATGTGTATTTTTATTATTAGATTCAGACGTGCAACTCCATCGTGACTAACATGGATTCTCTTTTTCCTCTTGAGATGCAGTAAAAAGTTACAATAATGTAAAAATCATGAAATGACAGAACCTATGACACTTGGATTTTCAGTCCATAAACCGAGACTGAGTGAATTCTAATTACTCCCCTCCCCCCTCTCTCCTACATTGCTCAAACCAAGCTTACATATATGAGATCAATCTTGACGTTTAATCAATTCAACTGACTATATGTATTTTCAATTAATTAAACTGTTTTGAACTAAATGTGAAATTATGCATACATACCATGAAACATAAAAACAACATTTTCACCTTTTACAAGTATGAAGAATCCTCTCTAGAAAGTATAATAATAACAATAAAAGAGATTGTGTTACCATGACACACAGGAAACACCATGACAACCATTATTATAACAATAGAGATAATAGAACACCAGGAAGACATCTCTAACAATCCATACAGTGATCATTAGAAAAAAATTCCAGTAAGAATCCCCATGCTTAGAATAAAATTCCTCACTAATTCCAATGTACAAATGCCTTTGATTCACAAACATAAATATAAATAAGCAGAATGTTATTGTCATCCCTTTTCCTTAAACCTTCCATATAAGTTCGCTCTGTATGAGCTACAGAGCATACCACAATGAGAATTTATTCACAGGTAAAATAAGAAGGCTATTCATCAAATGAAGAAATGTTTTCCTCATATGCATTACCTCCCAGGTAACATGATCGTTATCTCTTACGAAGTCTTTTATAATTGTCAGAAATACAGAAATGGATTTTACAGCATTATGGGGATGCCCTTAAAAGCAAATCGAATCGGGACCCAATATACATGTTAAATGTCAACAGAAGAGGATTTTTCTGCTTAAAAGAGAGCTTTATCTACATGAACACTCTGCCACTTTGGGTTAGAAGTTATAAGGCTCACAATGAAGGCCAAAAAGTAATATGTACATATCAACAAAGTAACATAACCTAAAATAGGGTATACATAAATCATATATCTAATAAGCAATATCATGTCAATTATTTCCCTATGGCAGTGTTGGGTTACAGGCCCGTAGCCAGGGGGGTTCGCAGGGTTCGGACGAACCCCCCCCTGGCCAAAAATTCTTTCAAAATCATGCAGTTTTTCACCATTTTGAGCACTTCTCAAGTGATTTTAGCCATATTTTGGCCAAAATTGTCAAATGTGAACCCCCCTGGAAATTTTTGAAAATTGAACCCCCCTTGGCAAATCCTGGCTACGGGCCTGGGTTATCTTTAGAGGAAGGTGTGTCTAACAAAATACTATTTCATTAAATGAGGAAAACTTAGGGAGGGAGGAAAATAATTTCAACTCATTATGAATGAAATATTTACCAAACCATTGCTATCATATTATACATGTACACAAGATATAGTATATATCTTGTTCTAAGAGTTGAGAAGTATAAGAAAAGAACAAAATAACTGAATTCAAACAAATGATATCAGCTCAAAAATGAGCTGATCTTTGTAATTGCTATTTATCATTCCCGGGATTTATCACATTATTTTCACTTTTTCGTTTCTAATTCTTTTTTGAAAACCTCAAAAGCTGTAATCTCCTTCACATTCTATTGTATTTACTCTTAAAATTTTTCCTTGTTGCTCAAATTTTAAAAGATTTACAGATATCTAACCGAGTAAAAGGTTCAGTTAAAACCTTTTCTAAGCTCTCATTTAAGATGAAAAGTTAAATGATTGCAAAGCGTAACACAAGATGTTAACATGCAAAATACCACCACCTGCCATTTGTTACAGAATACTGAACACTGCCCACAGAAAAGTTGGAGATTATAACAATATGTCATCACATGTGGTGGTGACATAATAACCAAAATCATCTTCTTAACATTGAAAATTCCTGAATATAAGAGGGAAATCTACTTGGTCCACAAAAGTTTGGACATCTCACAAACTGACCACAACTAGGCCATAGCCTCAGGTTATCACATTAAGGTCAATTGGCATGAGCTTACAACAATGGCATACATCAGCAATATGACACACCAATGTGTGAAATAATACACTACTCTATGCCAAATCACACATCCAACAATAATATACAAGAGTGTGTGAAATAACATAATTAAATGATATTAATAGGACAAACACCTCTGTATTGTATTGTATTGCATTGTACTGTATCGTATTGTATTGTATTATATTGTATTGAATTGTATTGTATCTTGGTTACCGCAATATTTGGCGAGAAAAACCTCATTGGTATATTCCGTATTTTACACTCAAAGACAGAGCCAGAAACCATCCTTAGAGGAGCCCTATGTTAAGTTTCTGTAAGAGAAACACTTACATAGGACAAACACCTAAATAAGACAAGTACCTTAATTAGTGAAACACCTTATAAGTCAAACACCTTAGTTTTCATTTCAACACATTTATCTGGTGCCAAAACTGTTCCATTTATATGGTAACACTATACATGTACTACAGTATGTGTTTCTGTGTTTCTGGCATATTTTTGATTGATACCTGCTATAATGACCTTAGAAGACAGTGGTCGTAATTAATGAACGAAGCAAGAGTTCATCAGGTAATAAAGGTAATATATACAGATGATGTTAACTTAATGTTAACCATTGGCATATCTCTTTTGAACATATCATTTTATAATTTTTTATGATTTTTTGAAAATCTCATTTTATGTTATTGGCATATCTGTTATGAAAAGTCTCATATACAAACAACACTCTCAGACCAGATTCGTATTTTAATATGAATAATTGATATCTAAGTTCCCCCTGAACAATTTACATTTGTGGGTTCACCTGTAAACAGTTTATCCCATTAAGAGACTAGCAATGTGACATATAACAGGCCAGAAATCAGTCTTCCCAGTTGGAAGTTTACAATTTCGAGAGTTTTTGCAAAATACAGGTTAACTTCTGCTTTGCTAAAAATGAACTGATAGAAGGCACAGACCTCTCACTATGGAACACTAGAAATTTACGAAGTACTTCGGATATCGACTTTCTCTTTTCAAATGTCAAAGAAGCTTATGTTATATTTTTACCGTTTAAGAAAAGTATGATTGCATCCCTTGTGGATAAAGCATTTGTAATGCAACATATTTCTATTTGCCATTTAATAAACCTTAACATTTTACTTATTTCAATACCCCAAAGCCAAAAGCAGATATTGCTATAATTATTTAAGATATAAAATAAAACTCCCAGAAAGATATTTTATTGATTAATACTTCTTAAAGAGAAAAGAACTTCCATTATGAAAAATGAAATACCTTTCGTTTTAACTTTGAAGGGGGTGATCCATCTATTGTATCTATGGACGTAGAATCTCCAATGCCTAGAAAACAATCGTCACAATCGCAGTTGCTAGACACAGACTCTCGTTTACTTCGATCAGATTGTTCGTTTTCTGAATTCAGCATACATTTCTCACAACTATTAGTCCGAGGATATACTTTGGGGTTTTCCAAGTTTTGATTATTCTTTATTGGTGTAATATCCGCATCTTGTGTGATGTCACAATTGACATTGTTTGTTTTGGTTAAATCTGACATTGTTTGCGATTCCATGGTGAACTCGATGAGTTAATGTGCCAACGACAATAGTCCTCTATCATCTACCACGAGAGCTGTATAGTCCCATATCTGATGGTTGCAGATTATTATTGCGATATGTAATAAAAATTAATCAATGACTTTTAGATTAACTTATCACAATTAACATCCTTTAGTATTACATAACACGTTTCTAGGTTTAATTAGAGAAGCCAATAATCCTTTCATTTCCTGTGTTTATATCAACTAAACAGCATACAGTAGTCCCAGATTTGCCATTAATGTGAGCTGACGACAATCTTAAATTTGCCAATATATGAACTGTTATTTGTTCAAAGTAAGGTCCTACATGTATATTAGATATCACTTATCTGAGTCCCTCTGTTTTCATGTTCCTTCTATTCACATGCGTATACATAAAACAATACAATATAATAATCCATATTTTCATATATCTGTTGCCATGGTTATAACAGTGAGTGTCTATATTTACGAAATGATTATTCTCCATGTAAGTTCATGTCTGACAATTAACAAAACAGTTGTATTCACTTTCAGCTACGATTGAGGCCACATGAGTAGAGTTTAATTGAGATTGTGTTACCATATCAAATACTTGGAGTCAATCCAGAATTCATTAGTACCTGTGTACATATACTACAGTATATGCTAGGTATAACAGTTATCAACTCAAACTGCTCATATATGCCACACTAGTCCCGTTTTATGCCTCTATTATTACACATAATAGTTTCTATTATACAGAAAATTACCGAGTGTCATATGTCCTTTATATTCTCCCAGTTAGTATCAATTTTTGTAAGCATTATTTTTGTCACTGTAACACAGTCATATCACCATATAGCGAATATTGATAAACACAGCTAGGTATGTAGCAAGTTGACTTTATGTTCTCCTATCCTGATGTTAAAATGTCTTGTTGTTCCACTCAGAGTTTGATTCCTTTTCATACTGTTCTTCGCTCAACCTTTTAGAGTCCATTAATGCTATCACAATAAAGTGTTCAAAGCATGAAAAACACTTTGAAATGTCTACTTTGATGTCAATGTGGTACTGGTTGTTTAAATAAATGTACAATAAATATTATCCTTTCATTTGTAATGTTGTTGTGAAGTGGCACATTCGGCTACGGTTTATTACAGTTGAATGTCTTCACAATCTTTCAACACAGTTTTAACACAGAACACAGGTTTAACTTGTTGAACCAGACCTTGATCAGTATGTATTGAATGTCAAAAGTTGTGCTTGGTATTGTATTGGATGTCCAAACCTTTGTTTCAGATGTGTTGGTTGTCCAGAATTTTGCTTTATTCTTTTTGATTGTCCATTGCTTTGCTTCGTTTATGTTGATTGTCCAGAACTTTGATTCTTAGTCGATTGTTCAGAGTTGTACACACTGAAATCTGTTCAATTTCCACTTTCCAGTGTCAGATAACAAGTTCACTATAACATGTATATAACAACTTCCACTGAAACTAACACACTAGAATCCTGTTATGAATATTTCTGTATTATAAATAATCATTATGTCCAAGTAGAGACTGGCATTTCAGCTGAACTTGCATGCCCTACAAATACTATAAAATAAACTCTGTAATCCTAGCTGTTTAGTTCCTATGTATTTTGACACCTGAAGCTTGCGGATTCAATCAACTTGCTGGCTCTATTTACTTACTGGCTCTATAAATTAGTAAGTGGTTTTATTTTCCTTAAAGGAATATTCCTTGCCAAACCATCTCTCTCCTCATATGGTAGCTATAACCATATATATGCTTGCCATGTTTAGCAAAACACACAAAAATGTTTTGATATGGTCAAATTTGATCACTTAGAAATGTGATGCTCAATTCCAGTAAGCTGCCATCTTTTAAATTTTCACACAGGAAGTGATGTCATCGACTCTCAACTCTGCATATAGCATTAGGTGAGAAGCTATTAAGAATTACAAAACCAGCTAAATATTCTTTTTCAACTTTGTATCTTATTTAATCCTACTGAAAATCTCTTCTTTTGTTCTAAGTTGACAAGCCCTGAAAATATTTTTGCTCAGAAAGTAATGATCACTTGTCTAGAAGTGATTTTGTGCTACTTTCCTATACTGTTATAGGCAAGGTTATAGAAGTTGAGAGTTGATGACATCACTTCCTGCAAGAAATTTTAAAAGATGGCAGCTCACTGGAAATAAGCACTAGATTTTTAAATGATCAATATTGACCACATTAAAACATTTTTCCATGTTTTGCTAAATATGGAAACTATATATATGATTATAGCTACCATATCAAGAGAGAAAGGGTCTGGCAAGGAATATTCCTTTAACCACCAGCATGTATTAATTAGTATGTTAAGTGTCATAGCTTTCCTGATTGCATGAACCTTTTGTCTTATATATTTATTGTTCAGTTTTTAATATTAACAACTCCATTAGATTCCAGTAATGTATTTACAAATACATGTATTCAAATATATCCTTTGGTCATTCATTTACTGAAACACAAGATGTAGATAATTTTTGTCCTGAAGTGGCCGAGAATGTTGACATTTAGGTTTAGCCTGATTATTTCATGTACATAGTTGATAAGTGGAGTACTGCAGCATCTTTTACTTATTAACATTGAACCTGTACATGTTAATGTCTAAACTGTGCATGTTAATGTCCAAATTATACATGTTAATGTCCATTCTGATACTCATAGCATCTCTCTTTGTTGCATCGAAGATGTCCAGAAGGACAGAGATGGAAAGGTGTGGCTTACCACATTGGTTAACACCTCTCCATGTTGTAACTACATGTCCTCTTTCCACGACCCATGTTAAATCCTCTGACTGAAGTGTGTGATGTTAGATATAATCAGATTGGAAAGCAGCTTGAATATGATCCTTTCCAATGGTATGATATTGCTGCTTTAAAAGAGAGTTTCATCTACTCTCAGCTGCTACTGAATATGTACTTTGTGTTGTCTCTCAATTCTACATCCAGTACATTAATTTAACACATATGTCACTGTATACAGTTGTACATATATATAGTAAAGTCTACCAGATGTATGCCAATTAAGGACTCCAGGCTTATATTTCAACACAAATGTTAATAATGTAAAAGGTTTGTGTCAAAATCCTTTTTAAACCCTTACAATTGTGATGATCCGATTTTATGAAGTTTAAATCTGTATTTGTATTTGAGCCAATATTTTAGGCTAAGCCTTCTGCAAACAGCTTGATCTATGGTTAAATTGACCTGCTGAAAATATTTTCAATATATGTCCACAGTTTTTATATCTACTTAAAGGCCCTATTATCCACATTACAGTCCCTTATTTATATGCTCAGATCCAAATTACAATGGCTGACATAAAGGCACACAGAGTAAGACTGATTAGGTACCATGCATCGCTGTCTGTGTTTATGAATCAAACACACAATGATAAGAAATGAAGACATACATGTATAATGTAGAATGCTGATCATTTATTGAAATTGTATTATTGCACCGGAATAGCCTGACAACAGTGGTAAAGTCATCTACCATTGTCACATATAGCGAACATTTTCATGAACTACATATGTTTAATAGAGCACCCAGACTAAATTCCTTTAGAACAACAATCAATCAAAGGGTCTTTATACTCATTGTACAGTTAATAATGTTCTACCATCGAAAAGTCTTCAATTTAACCGAACAAAATGAGATAGGGACAATGTACACTGTATTACCATGCGTCGTTGTCTTGGTAAATTATTTCAAATTCAGATTCTGATGCATTGATGATATCGAAGATGCTTTATTTTGGTGACCCAATTTGATCAAAATTGGGATTTCATATGAAACATCATCACGAAAGCTTAATATATGCACAGAATTAGGGATGATAAAATCCCATGAAACGAGGACCAAGTGATTGAAGAGTTGAAGCGATGGTTATGTCCGCCATTTGTGACAACAGTATCTGGCTTTACGGGTGTCAGGCTATTCCGGTGTGATTGTTCTGATATATTTCACAATGCTTGAAACAGCCAACCAAGACTAAACCGATTTAAGATTCAAAATCCTTGGATGCTCTTATCTGAACTTATTTACCATCAATGTTAACATACAATCTCCACCATAACATCTTACAACATTTTTCACATTTTTTATTGTCTAAACATTACTGTTCTACCACACAAGCATATTCACTTATCAAGATTTTCTTATCTTTTGGATCAGATAACATAGTTTTTTAAATATATACTGATTATAGTTTTAAAGATTTAAACTGATTGATCAATATGGTTATGTATTATATGTATCGTGGTAAGTCACAACTTTTTCATCTCCATCCTTCTGTAATGCAACAGTGGGGCCATAGCCAGCTTTTACCAGGGAGATAATTAACAAGGGTGAGCTTTTGACAGTTTTGGCTAAAAAATCATGTGACAGGTGCTCAGAATGGTGAAAAAAACAGCATGGTTTTGAAAGAATATATGGCCAGGGAGAAGGGAGGGGGGGGGGGTGGCTGCTCCCTCCGCTCTCCCTGGCTATGGACCTGAAGAGTGAGAGATCCTTTAAGTATGAGAATGTGGTATACATTCACTTTCAAAAATCATAAGAGACCCCCATGTTCGCACATAGGGAGCTGAATGAACTACAGCTGAGAGATCACAGACTACTATCGTATCAGTTCCATTCTATAAATATTGTTGGTTGGGAACAGAAAGATGTGATGAGTATCAGAATAACTTTCACCATCAATTTTATGCATTCTGTGTCTATTGTATCTCCATATATCAAAGATTGAAATAAAGCTTCTGAAATTTATTTCCTCACTTTTCTTTTAATTAACATGTCAGCTGTAAAACATATTGGCCTTTATCACTGATTGATTTAATTACAATCAAACCCTGGTTCTTAAAACTGCATGTTATCTCCCAATTATGATATAAATTGCCTGTAAAATACACCTTATGTCAACATAAAGTACTTTATGTGTTACCTCATAATACACATATACCAAAGTTGAGCAATATGTCAAATACATGCAACCATTGTGAATATATGAAATCAATCTGATTTTTGAAGAGCCTATGTTACCCATCAAAAGAAAACATCCAGAAAATTAAATTTTCAACTTAATTATACCCTCAACTGACCACCCAAAAAGATACAAGTTACATTAGTACATAAAATAATAGTTTTATGTTTTATATCTTTGAGGAATCAATGATTAGACTTGGCATATACATGACTTTTATTTAATTGAGGAAATATGTCATTAAAGGTGAAATATTTTAGTCTGAATGAATGCTACACTCTTAAAACAGAAATACATGTACACTGTGAATAGTTGATTCTATATTTGCTATATGAAATTGAAGTACACATGAAAATCTTAAACATAGATGTCATTATCTAAATGCAAAGAAGACAAAATAAAATCTTTGGTCATATTGAGGTAAAGTATGGAAGTGAGGTATGAAGGTGAGGTATAGGGGTAAGGTATGGAGATAAGACATGGGTTGAGGTATGGAGGTAAGGTGAAAGGTGAGGTATAGAGGTAAGGTGTGGAGGTGAGATGTGGTTAGGTATGTAGGTGTGGTAAAGAGGTAAGGTGTGAAGGTGAGGTATAGAGGTAAGGTGTGAGATGAGGTATGGAGGTAAGGTGTGGAAGTGAAGTAGAGGTTGTAAGGGAGGGGGCATAAGGGTCTGAAGCAAATTCCAATCCATTCTTAAAACAGACAATCTCAGTTTGGAATTGCTCTGGTATCCAGTGTGGTATCCATCCAGTATTCTAAGAAAACACAGTATGTACGGATCAAATATTATAATATATGATATCAGATAGCAGGACAGAACATATGACATCCTTATATCCATTTAAGATAATTTTTTAATTACATGAAGTTGCAAATGGGAAAGATGTGAATTTGATTAGAATCCATCTACAAATAGTTACAAGAGACATCTATATTATCACTATGAAGTTATTTTCATAAAATTGTTCCAATATGATTGAAGCTGTAACATATACATACAACTGGGGTATATCAGAGAAAAACAATATTTCCCACAGAAAAATGATACTATATCAAATAAATAAATAAATAAAAGAGAAATTAGAATAATTCTTCCAAAGCTGACAACATATAAGAGAACCAAAACAGAATACAAAAAAAAACACATAAAATTGTGAATGTGGGATGGAGGGGGGGGGGTAAAGTATAACATAGACTATTCTTATTTGCAAAATTTTCTCTTGTAAATGCACATATTCTAAAATGTTCAACTCTATTTACAGAGTACTGGTATCTATTTAAACATATACAAACGCTCAGGTTGCAATAAATCCCATCAACATTCTATGATTTACAAGGGAACTTGTCCCAGAATCCCTAATCCTCCCTCAAATAAGAACGCTTGCTAAGCCACTACGAAGAGTTGCAAACGTGACAAGGAATCCATCAATAACATACAGGTATATCAATGCAGTTACCATGGATACAGACTGATATATTATGAAACTTCATATATGTTTTATGATAGGTCTTAATTTCATAAAGCAGGCTAACTAATCCCTATCATTTGTCCATGAAACAAAATTAATTGAACAATGGTATGGCATGACTACAGGCAACAAGTTATATTCATCCAGTATACAGGAAATGGATTCAGAATACAACACCCTGATTTCATTCTGATTTCTGAGTCTCACTTCATCTAACACTTCCAGTTTTCCAAAGGATAATATTTGCTGTGGATCTCACAATGCCCTGATTCTAAAATTGAATGAATACCTTTATCTATTCAAAGCAAAGCTGATAGATTATAACATGGTCCTAAATCAATCTAGCTGGAAGAAATCAATTTGATTTCATTTTTGAATGTCATCTTTTAATATTTTGAATGTCAAACTAAAAAATAACAACTTTCCCGAATAGCAAATCCTTGTTAAAGCACAATATATTTTTATCAAAGTATATTTAGCTCTAAAGCACTTCTTGGACTCCAAGGCACAAAATGATTGAACATTTGTGATATTTACTATACCATTGATTTGAATATAATAAACCCAGACTTTGAAGAGATCTCAAAATTAAACCATATTCCTCTCTTCAGGAAATCATTTACGATTTTGTGAGGCAGAGAACAGAAAAAAACTGATCACAATATAGCGCCCAAGGCTGCATAAAATACATTTTCTTTGAGTATCTTTACTTCAGAGAGATCTCAAAATTAATGAAAATTGCCATTTTTTCAATACCCCATACTCATCCCTGGGGTCAGGCCAAAAAAACTCAGAATATGTGTTAAAATCTTATGTATATAAATACACATGCTTACATATTATTAACATGATATCAATCTATGAATTGTCACATAAAAGGCTGATCACCTTTTCTAAGATCTAGAAATTATAAGCACTTATGAGGGAGTCACCTGTGATTTCAATCATTGCCTTGGCAGGAAGCTGATCTTTTAGACATGCATCGAGCCAGATTATCAGGTTATTGACTTTCAGTCACCCAAAGTCGTTCTAATCAAGTGTTATATCGACTGACAAGTTTTTAACCGATTAAGATTCTTAATACTCGATTAACTGATTATCAAGACATCATTGACTGATTGACACCCGAATGTCAGTTTGACATGCTAAGTGTAGCACTTTATTGCACTTGTATTTCCATGTATGTACATACTGTATGCTTACGTCATTGCTTTAGTGTGTCTAAATATATTCTACTTTAGTTCTCTGCTGTGCGTCTGAGGTTCAACACCTCAGACGCATAGTATAGATTTCACAAAAATATAAATCTGGGATTCAGAATTAATAATTACCATGATTGACAATTAATAATAGAACTACAACAAACTACTTTTGACAACACTAAGCTTGAATCTCAAACTGCCAAACAACTACCATTTATTTAATGCTCATGGGGAAACTACGAGGAAAAATGCCCAACTTCATTTCTGGTCAAATAAGTAAACTCAAACTGGTGAAATAAAATCATATTCTTTCACACGATTTGATATAATTTATTGTAAAACATTGTCAGAAATACACATAATAACATGATAATCACCCTGATTCAGTAATACTTAAATATCACGGCTGAATGGAAATCTGCAAACAAGACTTGAGAAATGGTGAATTAAAAGGAAAACCAATGAATTATCGCCCAATAGAAAATTGTCCATAAATAAAATCTTAAAAGATGGCAGCTTACTGGAAATGAGTACTACATTTTTAAATGATCAATATTGACCATATCAAAATGTTTTTCCATGTTTTGCTAAATGGTACTATATATGATTATTGCTACCATATCAGGAGAGAAAAAGTCTGACAAGGAATATCCTTTATACCATCGATGCACACCACTAATTCAAAGGAATGCATACAATCTATAGCAGGGGTTCCATTAGCAGCAGCCAACAGGCGATTTTCACCGGTAGTTTTCACATAATCGCCTGTTGTTTTAAGGGACTTTAAAACTTTTCCATGTTAGATTTATGATTTTCCCCAGGGATTTCCATTAGTTTTTCCTGTTGTTTTCATTTATTTAGCCTGTTGTGAGAAACCCCTGCTATAGGATCAGTTATCAAAGAAATGAATAAGACACGATTGTCATAGAACAATTACCGAAATCCTGTTATTCTAATACTTATTCTATTGTTCCTTACAACAGACTGATTGAAAGTCCACCACATAGCATACCAAGCATGATGTAATTCAATTGCTTGGACAATTCAGTCTGCATATACATGGATTCTTCCCTTATTGTATAATTATACAGTGCCTGGTACAATCAATCAGATTGTGATCGTGATTGTGAAAAAAAGTAATTTCCTGGAGAACAATTCCACTTAGAGACAACAAAAGACTTATGAGAGACAAGGACGGGATTATTAATATCAATCCTGAAAAATAGGATGTCACAGAACAAAGGACACAAGACCTCGTCATATACCTCTGTTCATGTGTTCAATATGTATATCATAAGAGACAGATAACAATCATGACAGATTTGTACTGTAAAACCTGTCAAATCCAAACTTCACTGGGCCTGAGCAAAAACTTTTGTTCGATTGGTGTTCAGATCGCCAGGTCGTATTTGTGAAATTACCAGAGTTTTTATCATAGTATGGCAGATTAAAAACAGGGGATAGAAAAAGTTCTAACAAGTTCTCTGGCCAGAAAAATCAAATGTAATTTCTCTCACCTTGTTCTGTTTGATGACCCTAGTACTAGTAAGTGCTTCATCATCATCTATGGAGAATGAGGAATCTGACATTAACACACGCATTGACGAGATGGACGAATCTGACATGAACGAACTCATACTGGATGTACTATTGGATCTTTCTAGTTTCATTGAGACACAAAGACTGTCATTTGTAGTTAGCCCTTTTGATTGCACATCATCAATTGCACTTGGAGATATCTGGGAAATATCCTCTATTGCACACTGGGGCTCCTGGGTAATATCCCCCATTGCACTCTCAGGCACATGGGATAAATCCCCCTCTGCTGTACTGGGTGCTTGAGACTGTTTGGTGCAGCTTTCTTTGTCTTCGTGATATGCTGGGTGACTAAGGCTGAAATCGCTGATTACAACGGAGGGTGGGGCCACATTGAATGAAGGCGGAGTCAATTTGGTGAAAGACGGAATATTTGCGTTTGAGAGCTTCGGCCTAGTAAGGGCACTGTTCATAGGTGTATCATCCACAGGCTGATCACTTGATATGTTAAAACTGTCAACCTCAGTAAAACTAGATTGTGATTGAGAAGCTTGGAGAACAGTCTGATCTAGTTTACTACACAGTGTACTATAATGGGCCTCTAGGGAACAATCATGGTACTCTACAGGAGACCGCTCCCCTTCGCTATGGGAGGTCATATCTACTGCTGAATCTCCGGCACTAGATCTCCGGCTGCCCCTGCCATCACTTACAGGGCTAAGGAGGGAGGCGCGGGAAGGTAGTGTGTCAATATAGTTCATATAAGGCTTGCTTAAAAGTTCAGGATCAGATACGTAATCACTCGTTGTACCGAGACTACCAGATTTCTTAACATCCTGTTTGATTGATTGTATATTGTGAACATATTCACTCGTGTAAGTCTTTGGTAATGGGGCCGTAGCAGATGGCTTACATGTGGTAGGTTCTGACATTGTGCCACTGATGGTTTTTTTATGCACATCTACTACCCTTTTGTAAGGTACGTAACCCTGGCTCCCAGCCATGTCTTCAGTAATATAGTCTTTGTTTCCCAGGCCTCTTTCATTAGCACTATAGTCCCTATTCTCTACATTAAAGCCTATTTCCCCTGCACTTCCACTGCAGTCTCTTTTCCCTGCATTTAAGTCTCTTTTCCCTGCACTTAAGTCTTTATCCTCTTTAGTATTGTCTGTTTTCCCTGAATCAACGACTCTCTCTGGCGATCTATAGGGAGTATAAGTGCCATGAGATATATAGCCCTCTGTGAAAGTACTACTCCTACAACGGTTTGTGTGCTTAGGGTAAACTCCCTTATTCCTTGATTCACTCGCCTTTGAACTCCATGGGTCAGATACTCTATCACGATTACAAAGACCAGTAAAACAACCTGGATCAGGCGATTTGTCCAAATTAGAGGCTGATTTCGCCCTGTATATCATACTACTTGGAGATGGCGGATCATTGGTCACATGAGATGTGGTTGCTAAGGACAGCACAGGGGTAGCACCATATTTGGCTCCAGTATATGCCAAAGCACAACGTAAACGACTATTTGAACCATGCTTTTTCATTTCATGTAAGAGTTTACTGCTACCGTTTTTAGGAATGTAGCGCTCCATTATATCCTCTATAGAAGCACTCCGAGTAAGATTGCCCGAGCGTATCTCCAATTGTGTTGTTGAAGAACGCTTGTGCTTTGGATCGTGACTGTGCGTTGTATCTTGCTTGTGCATTTTACTAGGTTTAGGCATGCCTTGCTTAGGCACGCTCCTCGTCTCTTCATTTACATCAGATACATCCCTGCAAAATACAAAACATTGTCTATAAATTGAAATAAATCTATTCCAGTTGAAACAGAGCCAGCCATACCTTATCAGTGTTATGTCCAAAGCTTCAATGTTGTATTATTTGTTTTGATATTATATATTCTTATAGGCTGGCCATAACTATATACTGTACCTGGACCCATTATACAGGTATGAAGTTAAACATCTACAAATATGTAGTTAAACATCTACTCCTATGTTTGTATATCTTTCAATATCTACTTCCACTATGTTTGAATAGCTCAACTATCTTAACCCTGACACAGAAGTCACTCTACCTACCCTCTCAATTACAAATAGTTCTTAGATCAAACAAATGTTAATCAGAAAACCAGTACTTAACATTTTGTGCTTATTAATAGGATATGGAAGATCCACCTGAGTTCATTGAGATCAGCATCTAAACTGTAAAATCATCTCTTAAAGGCAAAGTTGATGTGATCAAAGGGTAAACTATTCAATAAGTGATAAAAGTGTGCAACCTTTACATATCACCATCATTGGATTGTCACTGAAGTCTGATTCAAATATGATAAGCACTGATATCTTTGGCAGTGTTTCAAATAATACATTTGTTGCCAAGGTCATTATTCCAAAATGCACTTTGTTTAGATTATTCACTTCTACTCAGGGGCACTATTGCATTGAATGAAGGTCTGCAATTCAATGGAAAATAATCCGCTTGAGAAAAGGTGTTAAATGCATCAATTGACATTATTACCACCTTGCCAGGCCAGTTCTAGGGGTTTTAGTGCTAGTTTAGAAGCCATTCGGCCCTCGGTCCAATATTTCACTATATATTGCCCTTCGAAATGACGTTATTGTACTACTACACCCCCATAACCAATGGAAACATCACCATTCGATAGAGGAAAAAAAAGATTTAAAATGCTTTTTATTTGAAGCTTCTAGCTCAATTTTGAAGGAAGTTGCATCAATTTTTGTAAAATTCAAAACAAATCTTTATCATTTTTGGTAATTGATAATGCTTAGCTTGTCAGTTTCAATGAACGCATTGGTCTCTACTGTTATCTACTGTTATCTACTGTTATCTACTACTCTACAGATCAAGTGAAAATATTTCACCATTTAGACACAAACATGAAAAAATAAAATTGTGCACATTGTTTTAGTCGTGTACAATCCATTGCATATTGTCTGCTTCATAGGTATGTTATTGTTTCTGTTATATATTACTTACTTAATCATCATGATATACCATGACATCTCATTTCTTCTCAGCCCTGAGATGTTTCAGGTGAAACAGAAAGACGCTATGAGTATCATAGGTATGTTATTGTTTCTGTTATATATTACTTACTTAATCATCATGATATACCATGACATCTCATTTCTTCTCAGCCCTGAGATGTTTCAGGTGAAACAGAAAGACGCTATGAGTATCAGAATGTTACTTAATATATACGTATATTGATGTATTCATAATTATTCTGTAATTCTGAGATTTCTTGAAGAATTTCTAGAAATCTAATATCAGGTATTGCTTCAGGACATTTTTAGAAGTGAGTGATCGCAGACAATGAAGCTGATTAAAAAAGCATAGCTTGAATCATGCTTATACGACGTCATTGCAACTTACACCATCAACAAAAAGTTGTAGACTCACTATAACAATATGAAGCGGACCCCACCAAACACTGTCCACAAAAAAGACTATAACATAATGTCACCATGGTGACATAAAAACAGATCCAGGGCACTAATTTTCATCAAAGCATGATATATCTAGTCTACTCATCAGACTTATAGTATAATGAAAATGTAGCTCCTATTACCTGACATAGTACTCTGTTAAATGACATTCCCCACCTCTGGATGGTACCCCCACACGACAATCATCTATCAAAACAGCTTTTCTTCCATCAGGTGATTGTTTATATAAATACTTTGATGTGTTACCATGGTTACCATCATTGTTTCTGTATTGTAGAGACAGATTTCCTTGGTTCTGTTTTGTTATATTGTAGCAATGGTGAGACTCTATGTAGTAATATTTCTTACTAATAAATATTGGTTGTCTTGTCTGGTTGTCAACTACAAGGGTCTTTTTGGTCTCCTCCTGGGCTTTTATTAAGGGATTTGTAAGATGTAGAACATGTGGACGTTTTGCTTTTATTTCCCCTCCTTTACCTATTAAAGGTGGTGGATTACTTGTACTGTCACCTGCAAGTACATGAGTTATAATCATGAAGTTTTATAATATTTGAAAAAATTAATTAAATAATTAAAGCACAAGATCTTATTCAGATCATACAATTATGAATTCTATCAATGGACATATATACACAAGCCTGATTGGTAAGTTTTAGGTTTTAGCATACATTTAAATGGGGGCATGATATAAAAGATATGCTCTTGTGCTAAAATCTCTCATGATGAAACAAAAATATGTTGACGAGGAAACATTTTTCGAACATAAAGTGATCGCCTGGATAATGGCATCTGGACAACCATGCATTAGTCTCTCAGCTAATACATTGCTATCATGCTATTTATATGAGTAGTACGCAACCCATGAGAACATGAATTGAACAAATCAAAAACAAGCATTCAGGGGGTCTGGGGGGGTTCTCCCATCCAAAAAATTGTGAAATTTAGTTGTATTTTGAGTATTTGCAACCATCTGGTGCGTACCAAGCGCTGCGTCTATGGCTATTCTACATTCGTATTGGTCAGTACGTGTTAATACTTAAGTATGTGAGAAAAACATTTCAATAAATTCAAGTAAATTTGATGTCCTGTTTCTATTAACACCAACATCCACATGCTAAGAATATTATTAAAACAAGTCCTTAAAAAATTGTTTTGCCAAATTCATATAAAATTTACAGTATGTCCAAAATATAACAAATGAGAATGTATGGTTTCCCAAATTCTTTCCTCTCTTCAACAAAAATGATTGAAAACATTCAAGACATCCTAGCTCAATATAGGTTATAATTATAAAATGATGTTGAATCTGATATCCTTTAATGTGAAAAATACCACCTGAGCATTACATATTTATATTAACATGAATCTGATATTAAATATCACTAACAAAAAACAATAACAAGATCGATCTACCTTCATTACGTGTTATCCTGACCAAATGAGACATTTTATCATCTAATCCTTCATCTCTATCCATGATTTAAACCTAATAGTATAATAAATAAATGAAATGCAGCTGCCTTTCGATAGTGTGTGTCTTTAACGTATGTAATTATAGAACTGTCTGACGCATCAGAGCACTATATGTCATTAATCCCATCTCATTCCTGTTGCTTGTTGCTTTTAATTTACCTAATGTCAGCTATTGTTAGAAGGTACAATCAGGTGAACTGCTTACATATACAGAGACAAAAATATCCTTATTTTAATTAAAAGAAAACTGAACCTTACAAAGAAATGTGAAACCAGATCACGTGCAAAACAAATACCTATAAACCATAGAAATCAACCTATGTGCTGGATATAGAGCTCCTCAATTATCAGAATTAGAGATGGGTGATCGAATAGTCATAATTGCACTGATTTTAGGTAATTGGTTCAAATTCTAGCAATGTACTGATTTTAGGTAATTGGTTCAAATTCTGGCAATGTAGATTCTATCATCTGCCTCTAACCTATCTTGATTTTAAAAGGTTGCAGTTGCACCAAGGAAATCCCAGACTCCATTTTGATCAGGGTTTCACTTGATTACATTCATCAAATAACACAACTGCAGGTTAATATACCAATACGTGACTGGAGAACACATCGCCATTAACATCTAGAGCAAAATGGCGGAACAAGGTTGATGGAATTTAACTAGTCCAACTTTAAACTTGCATTATCAATTGATTGACTCAGTATCATTTTCGATACTTTGAAGCTTACAACTTTTAGAGGTTTAAAATAATTATTGAGAACTCTCAAAATTGTCAAATATGATGATACTGCCATTCATATAATTTCAGATCCACCAAATGAAACAACGAGGAATTAATATGCAAAATGTCACCACCATTAGTTACAGACCATGCCAACCGCCACTCGCCAACCATCGTCACAAAAAAATGGAGACCATAACAATATGTTAACACTTTTTGGTGGTGACATAAAAATAGATTATGAAGATTTGGTTGGCCTGCAGACTGACAAAAATGTCTGTAAATATCATTCATTTAAAATTTTGAGTTATCATCAATCTGATTTCCCAGTGGCATGTATGCACCCATGCTTTACCTCATTCAGTCTCACTTAAATAATGATCAATCTTAAGATTTTATTCTCAAAGGACGATTCTTGGTTTGGAGAACAGTCTCCTGGGCTAATAATTTTTTTCATGAAAAATATAGAAATATTACCCAAATTAAACTATGAATATTCAAAAGAGGACATTTAAATCTACAAGATGTAAAAATAACAAATTGGTCTGAAGCAGGGGTAACGCTCAATTAGACCGATTCAATTAAATACAAGTCTCGATTTGGAGAAAGAAGTTCATCAGTGTACTGCGCTAATATTTTTTTGCGAAAATCTAGAAAATATTACCCAAATTAAATTATGACTATTCAAAAGAAGACATTCAAATCTATATTATGTAAAAAAAATCAAATGTGTTCGATGCAGGGATAATGCTCATTTAAATTGATGAACTTCGTTCTCCAAAACGAGAATCGTCCTTTACTCATTATTATTTTATGAAAAAATCCTGACTTGTTATTGTTTAAAACGTCATCAATACATTAGAGTGCAAATTACACAATGTTATATAAAATGGCATCATGTCTCACGCTTTGATGACAAATTCTTGGAATATAATAGCGTCATCTATGACGTCAGCCATATATTGCCTTGTAAACAACAAACAAATAATCTAAACATTGCATGTCACTATTGATCTTCAACTTCATTCATTAACAAATTGATCAACAATAAAATGTGACAGATGACATGTGATAGTTATGCAAATTAAAATATGTCCATTAAAAGAAAATATTACCTGTCCAATACAAGAAAAGATATTTCACTTATTATGATTTTATAACATGGGGTCTATGGGGAATCAACCTGAACTAGAAGTCACATTTTTAAAACAATTAAATTTTCAAAGTTGATAAACTTTGTACTTTTACATGAAGATTTCAATATATGACATCATTTTGACCGAATTTTGAGTATCTGATGAGGTAAATCAAGATTATTTCTACTCGCACCTATTCTATTAAGGTAGATTCGCACTTTCAGAAAAAATTGAAAACGACAATTAGGGAAATTTTGATTTAGATCATTTAACATGTATTTTGATCCTGTATTATGCATTCTACGTACAATAACATGTAAATATCCACATTTAATTTGGAAAAACATTACCTTTTCATGAATTATTAGTTATTCTCATTATGGTGATTTACCTGAATCTAAACGTCCTTAACTAAAAACTGATATATTTATATATTTACTTACTGTCTGCCTGTATGTGTATAATATCCAGACTATAGTCTTAATAATAATATGTTTATATTTGATTCGTGTCCCAACTACACAGAGAATTAACTCACAATTCTTGTTATTGCAAAACTAACTCCCACATGAGTTTACTTCAACATTGTATAAACACAATTGATGAAAACTACATATGAGCACATACATTAACTGAGAAACTTGATAATGCCAAGTGATTCCGATTTAATTACATCAAAGCTTACTTCCCTGAAAAGCTATATCAATTGACAACTACAGTAAAACCATATATATCCGAACATGGCTCATATCCAAGTACAAACATCTCCCAAAGTGAACAGTGAATACTTTTCACTTTCCTGTTTTTCCTTCTATTGACTCCCATGTAAAACAATTCTTTAAATTTACAATACCTCTTAATACCAACACATTGAGCTGGTTCATGGAATGTTTTGAATTGAATGGTTTTACTGTAGCTATGTCAGTGAGCCTCTATTACAAGAACAATAGAGCAGGAGAATAAATAATTAGTCATTGATAGTTGGTATGGCTTCAAATTAAAGGGATAATCATCTGGGGACCAGAACAAAAGTACAAACTACAAACCAATCTAATTTAGTGTGTTGTTTGTTCCTCCATCTGTTTGTCTATCGATTTGTTTGTTTGCAAGTTTGTCACATACAATTGGCCTCATTAATTTTCTTTGAAAAAAGATGTTGTGAAATACCAGGACTAAACATGATAATTTTGCTATTTAATATTCCAATTTGTTTTATATGAAGGTCATTCATTAAGTGTGGAATTAAAAGATGACCCAAAAAATTCAGCCCATGAAATAAAAACAGCCATAACTTTAATTTACATAGGATTTGAATTTATACAAAAAAGTTCAAATCCAACTTAGTTTCATATTTAGACATTTTCCCCAAAAGCTGTATAAACAATGCAGTATTAGCACAACAATAGATCGAAATATAAAAGTAACCATATCCTGGATCATGACTCCATTATAGAGTGATTCATAATCCTACAGGAACTAATTACAGGTTACATTTATTTTGTTTTCTATAAAACAATAGCACATGAAATTATCCCGGAAGTGGTCCATGAGTAGGCTGGGATCTATTACATGTACTTGTAAAAAGTCTACAAGAGAAATTGATGTTAATAGAAAATAAAATGATTTGCTACAGTATGATCAATTCCTGCTTCGCTTATGGATTTCATCCTTCTGTTTTATTCTAATTTTTAATTTTTCATACCATTAAGCATCTTATAATTATATATCAATTGTGACATAAAAAAAGAAGAACAGCGGTCGAACAGTATTAAGTCGCAGAATCATCTTACTGGTGCATTTAAACATGTGATTTTTCATAAAGGTTAGAGAAACGTAAATGTCAGTTTGCGACTTTACATCTTGCATTACAAGGTAGAAAGATGCAATGAGTCTTGCATTTATGATCAGGCCCATCAGATAAGGGGGGTGGGGGAGAGGAGTGTGGGTGTGGTTGCACCCTATCAAAAATCTCTGCAAAAATCCCCAGGGAAATAAAGTCATATTCGAGATATTATTTCTTTTTTTACAGTAGGCCTACTAGTGATCTATCTTTATTTACACAACTGTACTCTTTCATTTCCAGAAATGAGCTGCCTTTATAGTGTTTGGCTATTTGGCCTTGTTCAGTTATTTTCGGGCTAGTTCTTGTCAAAAAATTTGAAACGGTAGCCCCCTTGAGAAGATTCTTAGAGGCCCGATGATAACAAGATAGAGTCACTTATATTATGCAAAGTATAAACAACATACAATGAACACTAGGGATCCCACGATTGCTCGATGCACCGATATAATCGCTAGAAATCACCTCCGATTCGATTAATCGATATGGATCCTCTATTTTCGATATTATCGATAATCGTTTTTCAAACCAACTCACCCGTTAAGTAAGTAAAAGAGCTCAATTAAACCAAAATTGACACAGCAAAACTCCGCGAAAAATTTAAAATTAAAAATATTTTGAAGAGCTAACATGACACGCCACATATTTTCGTGATTCAAACCGAACGTGAACTTTTTAGCAATAAATGGATTTTCAATAATTTTGCGAACATTTGTGATTTTAGATGCCGTGCATTTTCACACCAAATATTATACCATAAATTATCTTAATACGTAATAAATGCGATAGGGCCCTAGACGTATCTTTATTTTAATGTTTTAAGATGTTATAGTATCCTTTCAATTTGCAATATATTTAGCGAACGACAATCAAACATGACGTTCGAATATTTAATAAACAGTGAAACCTCGGCAAGGTTTAAAAGTTTAAATCCCGTAAATTTGCTGATATTCATAATATGGGGAACACCATCGCAATAAACACAACCCAAAAGGTAAGTCTGAGGTGTGGAGGTCTTCAAACAATCAATAACAACACAACTTTCTATGCTCAGAAGAGTAACTTTGAATTTTTTTTAGTGGGGGGACTCGAACCCCCCCCCCCCCCATGTAAACACAGACATTTACATGAATGTGTATCGAATCGTTTTCATAATATCGAGATACGTATCGAATCGAAACAAAATGTATCGTGGGATCCCTAATGAACACCTGAAGTATCTGGATGTAATCTAGGAAATGGAAAACTTTATAAGGTCGGAAATTGCAACGAACAAATTATTCATAAATTTGAAATAAGTCACAATATAACGTTTATTAAAATCTACCGTTAAAAAACTTGATTTGCATTTAGAGAAGGCATATATTGGTGTTTCTCAGAATTCCCTCCAATTTGAGGTTTAAGTGACTACATGTATTAGAATTTTTCAAGTATATGCAATGTGTTTCAGCCTGATATGTAGATTTAAATTGATTCCAAAAAAGAATTGTCAAATCTACAAGGTCTCACAGCCATATATCAGTTCTTTTCTGT
Source organism: Owenia fusiformis (assembly GCA_903813345.2). Taxonomy (NCBI): domain Eukaryota; kingdom Metazoa; phylum Annelida; class Polychaeta; order Sabellida; family Oweniidae; genus Owenia; species Owenia fusiformis. The sequence continues at coordinate 2,006,285 of CAIIXF020000008.1, forward strand.
ATTGATAAAATATGATGAGTATCAAAATGATGGTTCTTCAAAATACTTAAAAAAAACAAAATATTTGTACAAGTATGCAAAACATATTTGCAATTGGTTTAAAAGTAAAGTACCTGACCCAATCCTTACTTGATATTTTAATCTAAATTCCTAACAAGACATTTAGATGTCCCGTATATTTCCTTTATTGACTCTTAAACATGTCAGTCTCCTTAACCTATAGATAACAATTTGGGTCTTTGCACATGTGTGCTGCATAGACATACATGTAGAAACATGTATTTTTAAAAAAATAATTCCATCAAGGTATGATCGTGTTTTATTTGTATTCATAATCCAGTTTGTAATTTTTTTTCTCATAATTACAAACGAGTCTTAGATATAGCTTATATCTTATCTGAATGGATACCTTTCAAATAGTTTGATTTTGATTCTTTAAAGAGAGCTTCATCTGCACCAGTCAAATATACAGGGCACTCAGATACACATGGTAATCAGAATTAGTAGTAAAGAAATCTTAAATTATACATTGTTAAATTTGAATGCTAGTTATTTACTACTCTTTAAGTAGCTAACATAACATTCAAAGGCAAATGGAATCAATAAAAGTCGAAATATATTTTTAACGAAACATGAAAAAATATAAAGGGTGAAAAAAGTTGTAGGACTATCAGAATGGGTGACTTAACATCTACAAACAGCATTTCAAAGAACACTGACAGTTTTAATACAACATAAAATATAAGCCTGATCCTATGTTGACATTAGATTTATGAAAGAGTAAACTTAACACAGATTTAATTTAGAGGATGTTTTATGGTATTATGTTTCACATGTAAAAAGTGAATTCACTGAATTGATATTCTATAGTGCCATTTTATCCTAAAATAAGCAGTAAAAGTAAGGTACATGTACATAAAAGGTAGTTCAAATATTCATTTTTTCTACTCATCTATCCAATAAACTGAAAGAAATATGTGGGCAAAAATGAACTGAAAAATGAACTGACCTTCATCATTTATTCATTTTTGTTTTCATGTGAAATTGGTGTCATAGCCTGGTATATTCATAGATTATGGTGTCTTTTAATAAAGCAAAATCAAGTTATAAGTCAAAATCAGTAGTCTTAGAATGGAATAACTGTCTTCTGGTAGAAAGGCGGAGAGATGACAGGCCTGTAGCCAGGGGGGGGGGGGTTCGCAGGGTTCGGGTTACCCCCCCCCCCTCTAGCCAAAAGTTCTTTCAAAATCATGCAGTTTCCCACCATTTTGAGCACTTCTCAAGTGATTTTAGCCATATTTAGGCCAAAATTGTCAAAAGTGAACCCCCCCTGGAAATTTTTGAAAACTGAACCCCCCTTGGCAAATCCTGGTAGGCCTGGATGACCAGAGATTTTGAGCAGGACTAGAAAACTTGAGGCAAGCTATTTATTAAAACGGCTACCTAAAAAGCGACATCTTCATCCTATATAAAAGCTTTCCTTCATTTTAACACTAACCACTTAGCTTGATGAACCACTGTGCCTATAATACAAAATAAAAAATTTAGATTAGAAATTCTTCATTATTAAGGGAATATGAAACATATAGAATTTCCTCTGAGAGTTTCTGATAATACCTCCTAATTACTTGAACTTCATTGCTAGTTAATACATACAAATGTACTTGTTGCCGTGACATATGTGTTGCCAGGAAACGGACGCAACATGATATCTGATTGTTGAGAGTTGTCAACCTCCAGGTATTGCCACAAATGCTTACGTACAGTACATGTATTAACATTTATGACACACCTTTATATACAAGGTTACAGTCGTTCGAACATGGATGTATGTCACACATCCACGTGTAGTGCTGTTGCAATATGGTCCATTCATTCTTCTAATACAGGTCGACTCAAAAAAGCAATGCTCTGAATAAGTCAAAAATGAAGGAACCATTTTTATGAAAATTGAATATTCAGATAGAGAGAAAAATTGATGTTGATGTTGGGGTAAAAAATTTCCCAGTTACTGATTGGTTCAAAATATGGTGTTTTCTCTTTAAGTTAATCTAAATTGGAATAAACCTTTGTTATAAACGTAATGATTCAGAAAAATATTCTGTGGCTATTATTTTGTGTCTTGTGCAAGTAAACCTCGAAATTTTCTAATCATGATAACTTATACTGAAAACAGAAACATGATAAGATCGATCAATGGTAAAACATGAAACAGACAGGTAGCAGGTAGTTAGTTAATGGATTCTCATATTGATGTTATCAAAGTAAATGAAAGCGGATACATGTGACAATGACGATGATGGTATTTGATCAATAATCGCAGCATCTATAACTGATCACACTGAATCAGGCTATCGTTAAACCTAGCTTTTTTCTATTATTTGTATTTTGTATTATCTGCTTATGAATCCTTTGACCTACAGATAAAGGGAGACACGTTTTGTCTGAAATATTTTTTGTCATCGAGGAGATCTTGATGCTGTCTCCGCAACATATGTCATCTACAGAAGTGTGGCTACCCAAGGCGGATGTTTTTCATAACATGTTTATTGCTTACTCATTACCAACGAGGCGGGTTGATTAACTAAATTAGGGAAAGTTTCTCGAGTCACAACAAAACCACATATTATTCCAAACGGAATACCTGTTACATTCTAGCCCCATTTAATAATAGCATCATCACAACATTTCATCACAGGTAGCTTATCGACCGATGCCTTCAGCAAAGACCTTTAAGTTATTCAACTTCTGGTGGCGTAGGGTTATTTGCTTTAATCAAAGCTCCGTATCAATCTATTACCTTGAAAATTGAACAATATGCTGAAGTACATTTGTAACTCAATTATTTCATTAAAAAAACATTTGTACCAATTGATCAATTTTTGAAGTGTAACAAAGATTGACATATGTTTTTGATTTAAAGGATGAAACTGAAATTTGATTTTCATATCTGGTAGACGACTAGCTTTACATGTGCAAATTTTTAGAAACAGCGTTAAGAGGGTTATGGAGATATCAGGTCCCGAATGCGGCCGATTTTTATGCCTACCCAGTATTTACTCAAAGAACTGTTGAAATCAAAGAGAGTGTTAAAGTTCCCAAAGGATATTGCCTGGCACATGACAATCTTGCATATGATAAACTTAATTGGGTTGGCTAGGGACATCAACAGCTGAGATCAGTGAACAATGTAATCGTTAATTAACAATGGTAAGCAAATAATGATTCATATGCTAAGGAGTAACCAATCAAGTAACAGAGTACAAGATAATTACAGAAAGACCTGATACCACTCTAAGCTGAACACCTCTTTATGTGAACAATTTTTCCGCTGGCTTTTTTCAATATGCCACAGACTTCCATGTTAAAAAACCTTAATGTTGAATTAAGCTTTTTGAATAATAAATGGACTTATAGAATTTTTAATGTTCTTATATGGTACATAATTTAAAATGTGTTCATTTAAAATGCTCAAAAACTAACAAATTGAAGTTTTCGGTTTAATGAAGAGAGACAGTCATCCTATGAGCCTCAGAATGATATCAGACAATAACCCTAGAATTATGTAATACAAATAGAAAGCCTTATATGAGATTCATTTCTCCATCAACCAACCTATCGAATATTGCTAATTCTCACTGCTTATTGGTTGAAAATTGATCATATGTTACTTGTTTTCTTCAGCAAGATAAGATGAGTTTAATTATTTTTAGTACCTGGATCGTGACTACAGTAAAATCCTACTAAGTTTGCTCTGCTACTTAATTATCTCCAGAGTCGCAAATGAGAAAAACAAAATATATTTCCTCAAATTATTATGGCTACAATTTATTTAAATTGCCTTGTGATAGAACGGTGCAGTACTGAGGAAGAAATGTTTACATTAATCTTTGCCAGAAGGCCACCTTCTAATACCAATGTTTTACACAAAACACAATGCCAAAAAATAAATTCTGAAGCATCAACAGAATAATATTTTGGAAGTAATTAACCAGAAAATCTCCATTTGCAATAAAACAATACAATATCAGCGGTATGAATATAAACACGAGGATGAAAGGAACAATAAACTAGGTGCGAGTAGAAATAATCTTGATTTACGTCATTAAAAATTCAGTCAAACTGATGTTATATTTGGAATCTACATGTAAAATTACATCTCGATATGTAGTTTTGAAAAGAGTTTATCAACTTTGAAAAGTTAATTTTCTTTGAAAATGTGACTTCTAGGTCGGGGAGATTCCCAATAGACCCCATGTTGTAAAATCACAAAAAGTGAAATATCTTTTCTTGTGTCGGGCAGATAATATTTTCCTTTACTGGACATATTTTAATTTGTATAACTATCAGAAACATAAGGGTAATATGAAAAGTGAACCACTAAAACTGATGAATATTCAAGTTTAATGGAACTTTGTAATACCATGCTATGTTATTTCCCCCGAATCAGCCACCTGGTGGCGAAACTGGTAACTACCTACTCGCATCTGAGTAATTGCAATTAATTAATATAGCAAATGGAGTTCTTTTATAGAAGCAATATTAAACTATCAAATAGGATAAGCCATAATTTCAAATCCTCACATTCTTATCACAAAGCATATTGAATATAGATGTACTAATAAAACTGCTTATATAGTATATGTTTCTTTTATTGACTCAATAATCATGTCTACTGATTTAACATTGCACAATATAAATATAGCAACTGATAATTCAAGATTTTCTAACATCTAAGTATATGGTTAAATATGAAAGAAATCTTAATCATGAGGTGACAATATCTTATTTGCGTCAATGAAATTAAATGTGTCTCTTGACAAATCAGCAAATCTTTATATCCTTTTAAGAGAGAACACTGTAGTATCTCTATTTAATGTGAAACGATTCTAATCACTTAAAGGCCTCATGTAAAGTTTCAATAAAATTGTAAAGGCCCCATTTAAAGTTTAACATTTTTGGCTTATATTGTAGTCTTACCCATTGTTATCAAAATATGATACACAAAACTTCACTGTTTGGTTTCAAAAGGTTGTTTTTGAAGGACTATGAATCTATTTCAATAAACTAAAGTTGTCACAACCATCTATTTCTATGTATAATGAAAAGAAGATTTGCTGAAGAATAAGAAATTAACTCATAAGAGAAAAAATGCTCCGTGAAAAATTCATTATAAATTCTAGTTCTCATTGAAACTAATGGTTCAGAAATGTGATTACCTTCCATTGCCATTGTCAAATAGATTACCTTCAGCCATTACACTTTCTAATGGTGCAACTCGAATTTCAATCACTCCCAGAATGAATCCGTCTCAGATAGTTGATGTAAATGTCTAGTTACTAGAAGGTATGTTTTGTTATGATATATAACTTTATAAAATGTAAAAAAAAGTTGTAATGTGTTTGGCACCCAGGTCTATTTAGGGTCATACCAGGGCTCAAAACTCACTAAGTTTTAGTCTAACTTTTTTCTGTTTTGTGGAAACAATATTTTCTCAGTGTTTCAATATCAAGATAAATCCAGGGATATAAAATACCTGATTATGTCCTACATATATAATATGAGGTTATATAATGGTTGATTCTGTATATCGTGTTTATACTCAAGTGAGTATATGATATATTCACGAGTGACCGAAGGGAACGAGTGAATATATCATATACTCACGAGAGTATAGCGATATACAAAAATCAACCATTATATGATCTTATTATCCCACCCTTATCTTCAATCAATAAAATGTTAATCTAAATTCAGCAGTTGTATATCGAGTCGAAGAGTTGTATACGCTGCCCAGGAGTTGTATACGCTATCCAGGAGTTGTAGATCGTTCTCAAGAGTTGTATACGATGGGTGTTGGTTTTATATTGCAGTTATACAATGCTATTATACAATCATATAAAGCACTTAGGGTGGGATAATATGTTATACATGTTATTCAATTATTGCTAAAAAAGTTGTTTATCTGTGATTGCCACTCGGGTCTAATTAGGGTGATCCCAGGGTGTAGTTTAATTCTAACTTATTTTATGATTTGTAGACCAGGGATATTTTCTCAGTGTTTAACATTACTGAGATAAATTCAGGGATATAAAATATCTGATTATTCAAATAAATTTCGACAAAATGACCACCAACAAGGTATTAATAAACTTTTATACATACAAACTGAATTCGCAAAGTTGGCTCATAAATATCAAAATGAGCCGCTTAAAAACCAGGGAATTAAATTAATGGTTTTCCCCGATTATCTTCATTCTTTATACTACAGACTGCTGGATATCTATCTAAAGTTGTACCTTATGATCTTAATTTAATGAAAAATCATAAATTATCGAGTAAAAGTCATATAAAAGATGCGAAAATAAGGAAAGTCCATGGCATCCTCCGCAGAAAATAAGCGCAATAAGACTTCCTGGTTCAATGTCAAAATGAAATTACTATTTCCTTCATTCATTTTGAACTAATTTGAGAGAATGTTAGTTTAGTATGATTTTGAAAGAAACTAATGGTAAATATTCATCGAGAGAATGCAACGAATTAAAAAAATCTGCCATTTTATTGTGTTTTAGCGTGGGTACTCCATTTTTCGTTTTAGTAGATTTTAAGTGGTCGAGAATCATGAAAGCAAGTTCAGCAGTCCCGTGCAGACGTTCATGAAGTCACCCCGTGAAGTTAATAAACATTACCTTTAACTTGTATGCATGATGCCGTTAAGTCTCAGAATAAATAGAATTTTGATCGGCAAGAATACATTCGATCATATGTTCGCTTTTGTAATGCATCTAATTTGTCTTGTAAATTCAAATGTAATTGGTTAGTATTTCTAAATTTTTATTTTTGAGCCAATCAGAACACTAATAACAAAACATGACATTAGAAAACGTGTAAGATTTGTTTTGAATTTACAAAAATGTATGTAATGTAAAAGACCCTAAATGCTTTTTATTTGAAGCTTCTAGCTCAATTTTGAAGGAAGTTACATACATTCTTGTAAATTCAAAACAAATCTTACACGTTTTCTAATGATATATGTTATATATTCGTATATTTCGTTTTTTGGGTACCCGGTTTTTTCGACCGGGTATTGGGTACCAAGTTTGAACCCAGCATGGAGGATTTACTATCCAGTGTCCAGTTTTTTCTACAAACCCATAGTAGGACAGTTCTGTGCCTGGATTGGGTACATGACAGCAATAAAATACTACAACAAAACAGCTATGTTATAGTTTGTTTTGTGTACTGGCAAAAATATTGGATTTGAGAGAAAAACAGAAACACTGACTACTGTAGGAACAAACAGGTGGTTTCTTTTTCAAAACTTTGTTGTTTGGTGTTTCTGAACATTCACTCACGGATCAGTCAAAATCTCAAAAGAATTTAACATTGAGTTTCAATATGTATGCAAATTATTACCAATAATTTAATTCATCATACTTACACCTTCCTAGGCACCAGAGTATTCCATGCAGGGCGCATATGGTCGTGCAAATTGCTGAAAATACGAACAGATTTCCGAAGTCAGAAAATAATTGAAAGCTAGCATCTGAGGTCCGTTTTTCGTATGATATTCTAAATACGTTTATAATCATCAAATGGATAAATTTTAATAGTATGGAAAGTCTATACTTTTGTTTAATTGATGAAATATTTTGGATGTTTAAATTTATCCCATTAAATTAAATAACGTTGATTTTATTATTTATTGTCATTCGGAACATCCATTCTGAATTTGGCGCCTAGTCAGTATGTTATGAAACTTTCCCAAAACTTTCGTAAACTTGTATTTTACGCCGATACTTAACAATTTTGCAACTGTGAGATCATCTAGTCGAGTGTTAGAGCTTCAGGTAAGGTCGATCCATGCATTCGGTATAACTTTCATATTGGTATAGAACATGGGGAAGATAAAGGCGTTGTAAGTTCAGCATGATTTTATCAATGATCACGGTGATCAGTGATGATCATTCAAGAGGAAGTCTTAGGGTTGTACTAAATACCACCAAGGTGCCCCACACCTAGATATCCCCATTAAAATGCCTTACTGGCATATTTAGATGTCTATGTATCTTGAATGCATAATTAGGTAATTTAGTAGCGTAGGCAGGAAGAAAAAAGTGAAGAGGCGAAGAATATTTCCAAGCCTCTTCAAAAAGCAATGAGGCAAGCGCCTTATATTACTTGGGTTTAAAGCCTTCTCTATATTCCGGCTTTGGGTGATTGTTTACCGCCGCCCTGATATTCAATGAATTTGTAAATCATGGTGACACACGCACATTTGTTATGGCACAATTATATGAAACATACCTTTATGAAAACATTTGCTGAATATCAGCTTATATCCCGGTTCTAATCGATTTTTATATATATTTTGATTTAGCGAAGTGGAATTTCATTTCAAAATGGCCTCCATTTTCCTGGTGAGTGAGCCAGGGGGGGGGAGATTTCCCAAAGATGACCTTTCATATTGGCCCGTTCGAAAACAATTTTATAAACAGGCCTCATTTGCCATTGAACTGAATCTCCCAATGTTCGCTGTAGTTTTATGAGTATTCTCTACAAGTTTGGATCGAGTAACTTCAATAGTATTACTGTAGGTTTAAAATGATGATATTGAGCCGATGTTAACGCCATTTCCACTATTTCAACATTTACTTTGCACATGCGCAGCCCTGAGAGAGCATGTGCTCATGATTGTTCACGTGATCGCATCCTGCAGTTGTGGGAGATGACGTAATGGGGAACTCACTTCTTTTGTGAGTGAGCTGTATAAATGGTGGATCTGTTGAGTTTGAGGTTCTTTCCGAAAAGAAATTTTGAAATATCTTGATCCAGACAAGCAATGCTTCAACTTAAATATGATTAATATTCTTATAAGTATTTATAAGAATTATTAAATAGGAGTTCTAGGTGCGTGTGACACTTTTTCTAGATTACATACGAAATCAATGAAGTTACATCTAGCTGTAAGTTAGAGACTCGAGTAAGCGTTGTGTACCTTTGATCAGTTTTACCATGGGCTTTCAATTTTGTCGAATTTCATAACCACCAAACCAGCTTATTTTCAACCGCAATACATAAGTAGCTGTAGGGATGATCAACCTACATTTATGGGGGTAACCAGGGTATATAAACAACTTTTGCCAAAGGCTTACTAAATCTAGATTTTTTGATAAGTCAAAATTACAATTGTTTTTTGCAGGCATACACCTTCTCAATATGTCAAGGTATACAGATCTAGTGGCATTTGTGAGGGGCTTGGAGATGATAAGCAAAGCCGTCGTCGAACACCAAGGCAGGAATCTCAATCGTGTGTATAACAATTCAAGTATCAAAGAAGCAGTACAAAAATGTAGCTCAACAGTTGAAAAATCACAATCTAATCTTGACACCAGTTTCCCAAATTTGACCAAGCAAGCGAGTAATATTGTCGAGAGTGTGCAACAGCAAGACTTTACTGAACTAAAGAATCAAGCATCAAGAGTGATCGAAAAAGTTCAGCAAAAAGACTTTACTGGATTATCACATCAGGCCTCAAAGGTGATCGAAAGTGTACAAAAGCAAGATTTTACTGAGTTAACAAAAGAGGCTTCAAAAGCAATAGAAAATTTACAGAAACAAAACTTTTCTGAATTGTCTAAGCAAGCATCTCGTGTGGTCGATTCTATGCAGGATAATATGATGGCCAGTTCTCAGTCTGTTAAAGATGATGTAAAACCAGATTTAGCAGAGAATGAGTCAACTCTGAGATATGAAACAACAACTAAAGATGATTCCAATCATATACGTGAAGAAATGTCTACTGATGATGAGCAGCTACATACCAAGAATGACACATCAATGAAGGTAATTCAAATATCAACATTTAGTTGTCATAGCTACTTAGCTCCATGTTATTCCTGTCATTAAGAACATTTTCAGGTGCTTTGGTTCATTGTCACATAATTTTGATTTGTCTACCATCTTTTAAGGTTATGTGAATGCTATGGAAATTATATACATCGCTGATCTCTGCAGCAATAAAGCAACTGGTGCAGCACCCAACTGCGTTTTTGAAAACCATTTACCTCACTTGAAAATGAGAAAAATCATGCAAAATAGGCAAATTTTGACCAATTCTGGTTTGAATTATGAAAATGAGAATTTCGCACCCAGTTGAGAAAAATACTGTGGAGAACACTGTATATGTTTAATCATAAGACTTAGTAGACTCCACTGATGACGAACAGGTTTTATGAAAACCTGTCAAATAATTTCATGGTGATCATCAATTTGCAAATCTGAGGTTCGCAATTTGAAAATACATATATATACACTCATTCAATGAGTTTAAAAATTTATAGAAAAATTGAATACAGCAACACAAACTTAAAAGCAGATCTAAAATATCAAACAAAGTATAGTAAAACTCAGGATGTGACACAGAATCCAGATAACCCGGAAAATTGAAGAGTACCCCAGATTTTTCAAGTTGAGATGTACATGCATGTAATACTGTAGTGATGAATATGTCATTGTTATCCCATCAAACGAAGTTCGGAGGGATATAAGGAAGCCTCCTGCCATCTGTCTGTCTGTCCGTCTGTACATACGTCAGACCGTCCGTCCTGGCAATAACTCAAATACTGTTGGCCTGATTTTGTTCATATGTTGTACACATATATCCTATGGGGGTAGAAGTTCTGCTTAATAGCCACTTTTCAAAATGGCCGCTCATTTAAAAATGGCAGCCATTTTAGTTCCGATTTTACAGTAATTTAGGTGCAAATATGTAAACTGTAATAGCAATATGTTTTAAATGTAAAATAATATAGAACACATTAATAATAGGTAGTAAGCTAGGACACAAAAATGTTTTTACCAGTGAACAAATTGAAACTACTTGTTTCTTATGTATTTTTATGTGATACTTCAGAAATCTGTTGTCTGACGCGCCGTATCCGGGGCGAAAATTGCCAAAGTGGGGATTTTGACCCTAATATAGAAAATAACAGGGGGTACTTTATTATCCTTGAATAACTTTTTAAGTTGATCCTTAATCATCACAATAACTTTACTGGAAGTTGTTAATATCATTCTTAATTAGTATGCAAAGTTTCAATGATCTGTCATTAATGTTTGTCATGGAAACCATGATCTTTGTTGAAAAAGTCCATAATTTGGGTAAAACCTGTACCTGTACATCATAAAGAATGGGCATTATTTTTCAAATCAACAGATATCAGAACATGTTAGTACTCTAAAAGTTATCAGGACAGTTCAGACAATTGTTTAAATATAATGGATATTGTTATTCACATGATTGGTAAGTGTCAAAGACCATACAATTACATAGGTGATCAAAAGTGGGCGTCGCCCTTATAAGAGTAGATGATTACCATTCCCTTTAAATACAGATTTTAAGTTGACTTGAGATACAATTATAATGTACTTCTATTACCATAATCTATATCGAGCCATTCTGGTAGATACATATAAGTGTTGTAGGTATTACATCAAGCTAGGGATGGGGGTACAGTGGGGGGGGGGGGGTAGAGGTACACAGCCTTATATAAAACTCATATATAAAGTTTTAGTTTCATGTGGTACATCTTTTGAATCTTGTTCTGATTTATCTCAATATATAGGATATTGCAATTTACATTATTGGAAAGTGTCAAAGACCATACAATTACAATACAAATGTGATCAAAGATGGGCTTTGCCCTCATAATGATATAATAGAAGACCACCATTTTCTATAAATATGGAGTTTAACTTATGAGATACAATTATACTGGATTTCTATAACCTTAATTCATATTAAGCATTTCTAGAAAACACATTTAAGTATTGATGTTATTCCATCAGGATGGGGGAGGGGGGTCAATGTGGGGAGGGGTGGGGCAAATCTAGTCAGCCTTAGTTATAAATCTCATCAACATAATTTTGGATCTTATAGGGTCAATCTCCTGGGTCATCTTCTGATTCTTTCCCTGGTGTTAAGATATCAACAATCTCTTGTGGTAGAATATCTGTTGTTACCCATTGATCTTCCAGGTTTTTTAGAATCATTATGTTTCCACCCATGACCATCTGGTGCTGAAATATTAGCTTTTTCAAAATGGGCCATACGCCAGATAAGTGCCTGTAAGTTGGCCCTTGCTAAGTGAGGCATGGGGAGTCTTGACAAGGGGGAGGTAGAGTAATATCTGTTCCTTCATAGTCAGTTATTGTTTTAGTATGGGGCCTAAACTTCTCTTTAAATAACACATATCTGACTTTGTTGATGTGAGATATTTGAGGTTTCCTATACTAGTATACAGTGTGTTTCATATGTATGCACCCCCTCTAAACATACATGTAGCATTGCCACCGTATCATATTATATATCACTTTGTGCCTTATGGAAAGTTACATAGGATTCCAAAGTTTCAGAATCCAGGGGTGTCACTGACAAAAGTTATAATCTATCAAAGATTGTGGGTACCGGTCATTTAGATGGCAATTTCTGGTGATTTTGAGGACAATTTAAAGGACAAATTTAGTTTACGTTTTGCACATTTCTTGCTATTGTCACCATGGCAGAGCTCAGTCCACATGTCTGTGGCAGTTATGCACAAATATATATTGACAAGATTCATGCAGTGGCTTATAGGGAGGTCAGGAACCGTGGGACCATCTTTATCACTAAAATTGGGTAGCAGACACAGTGAACAGATCACCGGACTGGCATAAAAATCCTTACAAAACTGCTTATACATATGTAAATGACCCCCTACCCACATATTTTGTTGGATTGTATCTTTTTTTAGGGACACCTCTTTATTCTGAAACTTTCCAGTCCCATGTAACTTTTCATAATAGGAACAAAATGATATATAACATGATAGGGTGGCAAAGCTACATGTATGAGTTAAATGTATGAGGTGCATACATATGAAACACCATTTATATGGTAAACAAACTTTTTCTCCTTTACTGGTTGTTTCCTCATTTATGTCTGCTGAGAGTCCTAGTCCTTTGAATGTGTCTGTATGATTGTCCCCCTTTGCCATTGTTTTGAAAGGTGTTTCTTTGCCCCTCCGAACCATAAGGCACTCACAGTGTTACAACCAGTGAAAGCGTGAAATGCTGGGAGGGCTTCACATATTTTGGTATGAAAGGATGAGAAGAGGCTTGGCAGCAACTTAACCAAAGGGAGAAATATAAGAGTCCCAAAAGATTGGAATGAGTTCTTGAAGAATGATGCAAACAAGAAGCAACTATGCCAGTTAATGTTAAATGATTGGAAAAGACCACAATATGCTAAGAAAATGCAAGGCCAAGAAATGTACTGACTATGAGACACAATGTTGATGAGATTTATACCTAAGGCTGACTAGCATTGCAAACCCCCCCCCACCCATTCTATCCCCCCACTTCAAGACTTATATGTGTTTTCCAGAAATGCTAGATATGAATTATGGTAATATAACAGAAATACAGTATAATTGTATCTTATAAGTTATACTCCATATTTAGAATTTAGAATAGAAAAACATCATTTCTCATGATGAGGAATGACAAGGAAATTGATTTTTCCAGGTGCTGGAAATGTCAGGGAATGTTAAAATTGGGTCAAAAAGAGACAAAAATGTCCGGGAATTTTGAAACAGTAGATATGTCAGGGTATTTTGTATCAATGTTGAAAATATAATGTTCCAGCAAAATACATTTTAGGCTATGACAGGATATCGATGAAATTCAAATTCTAACATTCAGTTGTTTCCACTAATTGGAAATATTTTCATTAGGGTTGATTGGATGACAATCTATCCGGTATTGTCTATTTATAAGAACATTGTGAACATTATACTGAAACCGAACAATAAAGAATATACATATACAGTATGTATAGATGGTTCAATACAATTATGCTTTTCCTTGTAGTAAGTTAGTCTTAGGCCATTCATAGTTAATTATTGGTATATGTTTCATGTTTTGTTGAGGGTTTAATCTGAGGAGGGTGGGTGGTGAAAAACAATAACGATTCTGTGTAAAACTGTATTTATATGAGAAGCTGTCTTAAGTCAGTCTATTCACCTGCCCATCTGTCAAGGCAATAACTCAAATATCAGACTTTATATACTGATGCTTTGGTTATATGGGGCCTCTGCTCAAAAAGACACTCACCATTTTTGGTTCAGATTTATTTTGCAGATGGGCACATGACTCTGTTCAAGAAAAAAGCTTGTTGCTACTCAAAAAGTTGCTGTTTTCAGATGAGGTAACATTCCTGATAACACAAATACCGAATTTTTTATTTGGTATCATAGGACTATTCCGTATAGTGACGCTACTTGAGAAGGAATTTCTAATATAGTGTCATATCTTGGTGTGGATTTTCCCAAAGGGGTGAAGACAATAGTAATGCCAGATTATTGTTATCATATAATGTTAACAATGATCAGTAGTTGACAAATTATAGTTTGAAATGCTTAGAATGCACCATTTACAATGCAAATTTTTTAAAATTTTGGGAGGTGAACCCCAGTATTCCCTTTTGGGTTTCGCTTCACTCATAGTGATGCAAACCCAAAGAATTTCACCCCCTTGACATTTACTGGGTACTGGGTAAAATGTTTCATTATAAGTCTTGTACAGTTGTTTGAGACTTTTTAGTAGGCTGCGCAAGAATTTCCTTTTTTGCCTGGAAATGTCACGGAATTTCATTTTAAAAAAGGTGTATGAACCCTGTTATTATGAAGGCAAACCCCACTTTTAAACACTTATGTTTGTTGTATTGTATGGTCTTATACACTTTCCAATAATGTAAATTGCAATATCCTATATATTGAGATAAATCAGAACAAGATCCAAAAGATGTACTACATGAAATTAAACTTTGTATATGAGTTTTATATAAGGCTGGGTACCTCTACCACCCTCCCCCCCATGTACCCATCATCCCAAGCATGATGTAATACCTACAACACTTATATGTATCTACCAGAATTGCTTGATATAGATTATGGCAATAGAAGTACATTATAATTGTATCGCAAGTCAACTTAAAATCTGTATTTAAAGGGAATGGTAATCATCTACTATTATAAGGGCGACGCCCACTTTTGATCACCTTTGTAATTGTATGGTCTTTGACACTTACCAATCATGTGAATAACAATATCCATTATATTTAAACAAATGTCTGAACTGTCCTGATAATTTTTAGAGTCCTAACATGTTCTGATATCTGTTGATTTGAAAAATAATGCCCATTCTTTATGATGTACAGGTATAGGTTTTACCAAAATTATGGACTTTTTCAACAAAGATCATGGTTTCCATGACAACCATTAATGACAGATCATTGAAACTTTGCATACTAATCAAGAATGATATTAACAACTTCCAGTAAAGTTATTGTGATGATTAAAGATCAACTGAAAAAGTTATTCAAGGATAATAAAGTACCCCCTGTTATTTTCTATATTAGGGTCAAAAACCCCCACTTTGGTAACTTTCGCCCCGGATATGGCGCGTCAGACAACAAATTTCTGAAGTATCACATAAAAATACATAAGAAACAAGTAATTTCAATTTGTTCACTGGTAAAAACATTTTTGTGTCCTAGCTTACTACCTATAAAGCTAGAAATGTAGATATTAAAGAAGCACATGGTGGCCATCTTGAAAAATGGCAGCCTTTACTTGTTATTTTTCCGATTTTTCCAAATGGCCGCCATTTTAACGTATTTTACTATAACTCGAAAAGTAGTGGAGCGATTTTGTTCATATTTGGTATGTGAATACTATAAGCATGGCACACTGTCTAATGACACTTTTGGTAGAAGGTGGCCATTTTGAAAAATGGCCACCATTTTAACGTATTTATTTAATGAAAACACAGAATGAAATCCTGTGCTAACTCAAAAAATAGTGGAGCGATTTTGTTCATATTTGGTATGTGAATACTATAAGCATGGCACACTGTCTAATGACACTTTTGGTAGAAGATGGCCATTTTGAAAAAAGCTCCCATTTTTGCTATATACTTTGTTTGTAAAAATGCCAGCCATGGCATTGCTGTTGCTTTGGCTTTGCTGTTGTCTAGTTATGACACCAGAGGGTTGATAAAACACATACAAATATATAAAGGATTAACATCACACATTCCAGTGAATGGTATTCAAGAATATATCCCAAAAACGATTTTGGAGCAATCTTTTGGAATTCTGGACATTGAAATATTATATTTTTCACACTGCAATTTATTTGCTATCTTATCTTTTGCTATAATTTTTGCAATAATATTAAATTTTTTGAGAGATGGGGTAATTTAATGTTTTCAGGACAATGGTTAATTCATCAATATTTATTACTATTAATAATCCTAGTGGAAAAAACATAAAGTTACATACATATTTAATGTTATGATTAACCTCAACTATTAAGCATGTGTCAATAATGTTTTATAATGAATATGCTCAAAACCGATAACAGTTGCGTATGATTTATGATATGTATAGATATACAAAAGCATGACAAATATCAGAAAAAATTAATACATGTAATTATTTAAACCCAGATATGTTTCCAATATGAAAATATAATTAGCAAATGGAAAATATAGTTATCTCTCCAGTTTTTTGCCAGAAGGATGCAGTTCTAATTAAAAAAGCTATTATTTATAATATTTTTCTCAACATTCCATGTCATGCTTATTTTTATTTTCTAAGAAGTGATAGTTAAGACTTTTGTGAAATAATTTCTGTACAGTATTTGAAAAGATACCTCAATACTTTTTTTTTAATTTTCAATAAAATTTGGATTGTAAGGAACACATTGACGTCATTTTTGATAGATTGCTTTTAACAGTTTGATATTTGATGAAAGTCTAATTAAAAGTATAACTTCATGTATTTTAACTTAAATGATTAATCTGATTCATCGTAGGGCAGTATTAATGACCAAGCTGGACGTGATGATGCAAAACCTATTCCAACACCCATTAAACCAAATAGGAACAAACCCATAGGTGCAAAGTTAAGTCAATCAGTAAGTTTCAATTTAACAAATTTCCTCCCAATAGAGAGAATACATGGCTACTAGGATTCTACATTAAAATTATGATGATGTATGCTCTATATTAATTTCAAACTATGTATGACATTAAGTTGTATAAATATAGTAAATTTGTTATAAAGTCAGTACTTTGTATTTATATTTTTCAATCCATCACTGCATCCCTTTTACTGTATATCATTGTATGAATTACATGTAAGATATTACTTCATATGCACGTTTTTAATTTACCTTTTCTTGATTGCTCCTTTTAAATTCAACAGTCCCTTTCTCCTGTAAAACGCTCTATGTAAAATGAATGTGTAATAAGTACATCCTTTTTTATTATTAGCTTAGTGACAGAGCGCGGGAACGTCGTGTGCCATCTTCGAGACTTGGCAGACTGATGAGTTATGGTAGCCTGGCAGCAGGCCTGGGGGTAGGGGCCATGGCAGAGGTAGCTAGAAGAGGCATGGGGCTTAGTGATAGCAGTAAGTCAAGGTTGTTCTGTATATCAGTTCTGTATATAAGCTCAAAAATTTCATAATGTACCTACGTTCTACCTTGAGATCAAAACATCAATGGAAAAGGCTTCAGAATAAAATAGCAATAAATGGTGTTTGCATTTTATACTTTCAACACTTTCAAGATTGCAGTTCACTAATTTTCACTAGAAGTTTGTTCTTCACATATCCTGTCTCTTTGTACAGTAAATAAATTTTAACGTATTTGTACATATTGTAAAATATAACTTGTAATATATTTTAGGTGATAAGATTGGTGTATTGGACAAAAACCCTTTACTTAGTGACGCCAATGCTGAGCGTATTGTGAATACACTGTGCAGAGTTAGGGGAGCAGCATTGAAACTGGGGCAAATGCTGAGTATACAAGGTAGTCATTTTTAGGACAGGGCTGGTTCATTATTATGTATGGTACATTATCGCAACAGTATAAAAAGTTAATTTTAAACAAACAAAAAATGACTTGACCTCATTGCGTTCATGACGTTAGAATTTATGAAACAGTTTTGGCAATCGAAATCTGATGTATGAGGGCATGATAATGAGAGCCTGGACTAGGCTTTTTGAAAAAAATAACTGAGGAGTTTGCTGTATTGTTTTGGCGAATAAAATGAAAAAAAGTCCTATGCTGTTCAGAATTAAAAAAATTTTCTTGTGCATTATTATATGATATATCGAAAGAGTGTGATATTTTATCCCTCGAGGTGAAAGTTCGATATATCAAACCCTCCATCATTTTATAATGCTATACAATGTATAATATATTTTCCTTTATCAATGTTTTTACAGATAGTTCAATGATCAACCCAGATGTCCAGAGGATATTTGAGAGAGTGCGTCAAAGCGCAGACTTCATGCCTAAAGCACAACTAGATGTAAGTGTTCGTGAAATATTGACATCATACAGGTATATAAACAGTAGTGTGCAGATTTCACCAGAACATGTTTATTATACATAAATAAGTGTACACTAATGGTACATAAGCACCAGATCAAAGGCCCAGCGACAATTTTATGACAAACCCATTTCAAAACCCTTCTTCAAAATGTTTATTATTCTCTAACATGAAATAGGTACCATGAGATACCATGAATCGAATATATGATCACAGTTTATCTTCATTCAATGCATTTTTGTGTCACTTGTGTCTTAAAATCCATAATTAACGGAGGTTTTTCACGACATGGTAATAACATAACAAAATCGACTATCAAACTTTTTGAAAAAAATTCACTGTTAAAATGGAAGAAGAAAAGGCACTTTGTTTTCTACAATAAGATATCCATATGTATCTCATACTTGAGTGGGTTTGGGGTAGATATCACCCGGGAATATATATCGTATCTGAGGAGCGGGCAGGATATATTGTATATGTCCCGCTCCAGGCCAAATGCGGGCAGATATAATATATCCATCCTGCTCCCGGGAATTTTTCAAAAGCTTAAAAAAGTTTAAATATCAAAAGTTTTAATTTTTTAATTTTAAAATTTAATTTTTTTAAGTTTAAATTTTACAATTTCATTGTATTGAACAAAAAGAATATTACGAAAATGTTAAATATAAATATCTTGTCATTTGAAAAATTGGGAAAAGGTTATATCTACCCTAAACCCACTCAAGTATGAGATACACCAGTTATGCACGGTCGGTTTGGATACATGGAATATCCCTTGGGATATACAATACATCTATATTGTATATCCCTCGGGATATTCCCTGTATCCAAAACCTCCCAGTGCATAACCCCTATTTATCCTATGCCAAGTAGAGTTTTAGGGAGATAAGTTGGTAAGATATATCCTGTATCCTGATTTTGAGGTTTCCATATCCTGAACCTCCATATCTCCAGCCATATCTCAAGATCCAGGGCATATCTTCCCGCTTCGAAAAAAAAATCTGAAAAATAAGAAAAAATTGAAAAAAAAGAAAAAATGTGAAAAAAATAAAAAATTGAAAAAATAAAAAAAATAGAAAAAAAATTAGAAAAAATTAGAAAAATGTGAAAAAAATTGAAAAAATCAAAAAATAATTGAAAAAAATTTGAAAGAAAATTAGAAAACTCTACTTGGTATATGATAAAGCAGTTATGTACGGTTGGTTTGGATATTGGGTTCATCCCTCGTGAGATATGCACATCTACCTTCGGTCCCTACGGTCCCTCAGGTAGATATGCATATCTCCCTCTGGATAAACCCCATATCCAAAACCTCTCAGTACATAACCCTTATTTATTAGCAAGGTAGAATTACTTAGAATTTAGGATGACGTAGAATTAAGGACAGTTGAGCAATGTGTGTGTGTAGAAAATGTCCGTTGTTCTCCCTCTGGTGTGTTCAAGCATTAACATTTGCTGTCTCTTGTCAGATCGACCAAGAAAACAACCTTTTTTGTGTTGTCAAGTTGGCCAAGAGGAACTGAGTACCAGCACGGTCAAGCTAGGCATATAGGTGTTGTAAAGATGAGGTTGCGAGTTTGAGATATGTGTGCTCCTTGTATTTATTCATTGATATTTTACCCTGGTAAATTTTTTATGATAAAAGCATCAAATATCGTTAATTCTCCTGATTTTGATCTATGATTCATGTTCTACTAGTATCTGGGTCTGATATATAATTAAAACTGATGTAATATAACTGCTCCGAAATAGTTGTCGTGATTTCATAGCCATGTGAAATTGAGTGTTTGATTGTACATTGCTTCTATTTGTGATTGTGACAAATAGATGGCACACTCGTATGTGTTCCTGCCATCTCAGAAAGTATTTAAGACAATAAACCTATATGTATGTACATGTATACGTTTTCAGAATTTTATGTCTATTCTTGGATGTTTGTTGACATTCAATGTACATGAATTGTACATATGATTAAACCTAAACACATAGATCTAATAAGCAACCCCATATTATTAGTATTTTGCCACCCCCCCCCACCCCCCCCCCCCCCCCTTTTTAAGCTATCCACAAATGTTCATTGCAGAAAGCCATGAGGACTGAGCTTGGTAATGATTGGAGGAATAAATTTGAATCGTTTGACGATAAACCATTTGCAGCAGCATCTATTGGCCAAGTTCACAGAGGGACAACCCTAGATGGTCGGGAAGTTGCAGTAAAAATACAGGTATTTTAGTTCTTGGACTGTATTTTTTTTTAGTTTTGAAGACATGTTTGTCAAATATGGAATGTTTTCCAAGAATGTATGTTCTACTAAATCAGTTATAATGGCAATTACATTCTAATTGTGATATTTTACGAGTCCAAGGATCCAAAAAAATCTGTTGTATTCAAGAAATTGTTAAAACAATAACAAAAAGTTGGTAAATCAGTCATTCTCGTTGATATAAATCAAACAAAAGTAATGTATGTTCCAATATTTATAATAATATGATCTTGCATTGTTACATAGGTATATTATTTATAACTACACATATCACTCCTCCTCTGCAATGAAAAATGGATTCCACAGAAAAAATGTGGATTCCGCAATATCTCGGTGTTTCTAATGAAAATTAAGACAGATATTATCAGGCTTATGTGTCTCTTCCTTGATAGTTGATTTCCAGTAGTGATCTACAATTATTGATAGCAAAACATCCATCACTGTCAGTGTACATTAACAGTCAGATGGCTAACCGAAGCCATGGAGCTCCGACCGTCATTAGCCTTGATGGTTTGGAAAAATCTCTCGGTTCAGTTTTTCAACGGAAATTTAATTGCAGGACAATTATCGTCGTGAATGCACTTTCACTAAAATCTGAACCATCTGTCCCCTAGTGAACATGTCTTTCTCAAAAACACTCAAAACTATACTACATACAGTGTATATTATACATGACTCATATAGTATTTTAGTATACAGTAGTATTTTATTTGTTAAGATTTTATATTTATTTTCTATATAATATTTTAGTATTTAGTATATTTTACCATACATCTAAAAAGACACAACATATGACAGTAAAGTATACGACTCAGCAAAATAGACTAATTGTCCATTATCAGGATTATTTTCAGAGAATATAAAATCTATGAACAGAATGGTTTTTGGATGACCCAGCATATACTGCTAAACAAACCTCTAATTTATAAGGGCCTAATGCCCTAATGGCTTACCAAAAGAGAGTGACACCGAAATATTTTCTTATGTTCATGATAATCTTTCATTGACTTTCTCATATCATAACAATGACACATTAGTCACTTCAGTATACAATGTACAAAACTAAAACTAAACTAAACTAACTTGAGAATGCTAAAATACAGGGTAGTTGTAAGATAAAAATATATGTACAGCATCAGCATCATATGTAAAAATATTTAAATATCAGCGCGATGTATATGTGGCACAATATTAATCCAATTTTTTGAATGAATGATAAATGAATTATGCTAAATGTTGAATTAACAGGTCTATGAGAATCTATATCAGATGTCAGCTGGATAATGTTTTGACCCATTTTAATGTAATTTGTGGTTCAACGTGATATATTATCGTGTCATTTTTTTCTTCTTGGTTTGTCTGAATGTTCACTCGTGATGAGGATTACTCTGTATATAATTCAATTTGTCTTAATCTCTTTGTGAAAAGTTCACGCTGAAATTATCATCTTTTACAGTTATTGTTACAGTTACAGTTATTTAGTATATTTTAATATACAGTAAAACCTGTCTAATCCGAACACCCATGGGACCAGCCAAAAGCGTTCAAATTGGCAGGTGTTCAAATTTCGAGGATATTGTTGATCGGGGGAGGGGTGATTTTCATTGTTAAGTCCACTATATCGAACACTTATTACTAAGTCAGAAAACAATACATGTTATTGATGAGTCTATTCTACAATAGGCCTATAGCCTATATGCTATTTTTATTTACATTTTGAACAATTTCATTATTTTAGTAAAAATAACTTATATTTTGGCAAAAACTTTGTAATACACTGACAGTATAAGTATATGATAGTCTCGTACGAAATCTTATGCTTCTCAAATGACTTATCCCATATTATGGTTATATAGCACTGCTTTACTTTTGCTTGAAAAAGTCCTTCATTGTTGTTTGTTTTTTGGCACTTTTAGCATTAGCAATATTTGAATAGATATCCTCTTCAAGAAAAAAAATTTTCATGAGTGTTCATTCGAGATTTTAGTGATAGGTTATTACGAAGTTGAATTTTTCTCTTTCTCGTGAAATCTTGTCTGCAATTGTGTCTGTGTTGTCTTTGTGATTATAAAACATTTACTGATTGAATCTTAGCTATCATAACAGACCCATGGGATATAAAACATCTAAGACCTGTTCATAATCCAAATCAAAAACATCCAGTTAATTTACAATAAGGATAAACCAATTATCTCCCAGATTCTCACCTTTCTCTTAATCCAAATCAAAAACATCCAGGTAATTTCCAATAATGATAAATCAATTATCTTCTTGATTCACACCTTTCTCTTAATCCAAACATAAAACATTCAGTTCTTTTCTAATAGGATAAACCAATTAACTCCTGTATTCACACCTTTTCAAATCATCCTGTTGTTTTCCACAAATAAGGGATGTCACTGAGACTAAGTAAGTTAATTAGGACAGTATTGGTTCTTTGATTACATTGTGCATGTATTTGTAAAGATAAATAACAACTATAACATTGACTCAATATGTGGCTATTGTTGAAATGTCCAGACATTTGATTTCTGATAAAAATGTTCATATTAGACAGGTCACTTTTTCATATCTGGTTGTTCACTGTTCAGATTAGGAGGTGTTCAGATTTCAAGGTTTATTTAACATGGGAGTCAATGGGAGGAAAAAATGGGACCGAAAAAAAGTGTTCAAATTGGAAGGTGTTCGGATTAGCCAGGTGTTCAGATATACAGGTTCTACTGTACTGTACATCTAAAAAGATACAATGCTATATGTATCACAGTAAAGTATGTGACTAAGCAAAATAGATTAATTGTCCATTACCAGGATTATTTTCAGAAAAATATAAAATTCTATGAACAGAATGGTTTTTGGATGACCCAGTATATACTGCTAAACAGACCTCTAATTTATAAGGGCCTAATGCCCTAATATCTGGCTTACCAAAAGAGAGTGACACCCAAATATTTTCTTATGTTCATGATATATCTTTCATTGACTTTCTCATATCATAACAATGACACTTCAGTATACAATATACAAAACTAAAACTAAACTAAACTAACTTGAGAATGCTAAAATACAGGAAAGTTGTAAGATAAAAATATACTGTATGTACAACATCAGCATCATATGTTAAAATTTTAAAATATCAGCGCGATGTGTATGTGGCACAATATTAATCCAATTTTTTGAATGAATGATAAATGAATTATGCTAAATGTTGAATAACCAGGTACATGAGAATCTATATCAGATGTCAGCTGGATGATGTTTTGACCCATTTAAATGTAATTTGTGGTTCAACATGATATATTATCTTGTCTTTCTTGGTTTGTCTGAATGTTCACTCGTGATGAGTATTACTCTGTATATAATTCAATTTGTCTTAATCTCTTTGTGAAAAGTTCATGTCTGAAATTATCATCTTTTACAGTTATCCCTTTGAGGTATTTTTAAATTGATATTATTCTTTGTGTACATTTGAACTTTTCATTTCATGCACGTTTCCACTTCTTAAAGTAGATTATTTGAGAATCCATATAAAAGCATTCTCTAAAGAATACTTGCCCTTATTAATTTTTTTTAACTTTACATATAATTTTTGAAAAGATGTGCTTGTGCATTAATTTGACAAGGTCAATGTCATATTTTACATTTTGAATGCCTTTCAAGACTAAATTTAGGTATCATATTTTTTTTTTTCTTGTCATGAATTGATGTTTTTTGTCCTGTCCGGATCTCAAGAAAGTTACTTATAATTCATTTATTTGAAAGAGTGTAAGACTGTATTTTGGCTGACCAAAAAAATACTTGCATATGAATTAAAAAAAACTTTCTGAGAAAGCACAAAGTGTAACAACAATGATTATTTTTAGGCAATTTGATTTGGATTATTCTGGTATTCATATTAATATTCTTGTCAGTGTTATCGTTTGGAAAATGGCTCAGTGCACATGATGTGAGTTGATAGTTACCAGTTTCAACACCAGGTGGTTTATTCGGGCCAGATAACATGGATAACATGGCAGGGTATTACAATGTCCCCTTAAACTTCAATATTCATTAGTTTAGGTGGTATATATATGTATATCAAGATTATTTCTACTGGCATCTAGTCTATTCATAGATGTTAGAGTATACATCATTTAAGTAGGTTTTCTTGACCTATTGTAACATGCAGAGTAACAGAACTATAACTGAAAACCAGGGTTCTGAACTCAAAGCTGGCCTACTTTCAATGGCAATGGCGATGAACTTTGAAAAATGTAAAATTGTTAAATTTGTTAAATTGTGGCAATCATGTGTCAGACTTAGTCATGAACTCTGTGGAAAAGTTATAACTAATTTCTTTCAACTGTCTGAATTTTAACAGCAGGATTTAGCACCATTTACCCGACAAGTCTTTATCTTTTTGTAATGCAAACTTTGTAGGGTGTCTCCAGTTCCAATGTTAAACCAAGTTTCACTTTTAGACTTGGTGGGCTCTCACCAGGGGGCACTGAGAAGTGGTATCTCTGGAGCAATGATGTTAATACCAAGAATAATGACATTTTGGCCACTGCTTCTCCTGGGCACACACGCTTCCCTGGAATTAAAGAAAATATGTTGAATTATCCTAAAGATGTTTTAATGTTTCAATATCTGCCCTGTTTTTCTGTTGAATCAAACATGTGTTAACAGTGTTATAAAATTAAACAATTTGTAAAAAAGCTGTTATAGTTTATTCTCAATCAATATTTGGGACACTTGGCATCACTGACCAACTATGAAACTCTTACTTTTATTAGTTTTTAGCCAAATTTTTTTAAAACAGGCCTTGAATTTTCAAAATTTGGGGCCAAAATTTGGTTTTAGGGACCCACCATTTTTTGCTTGCAGGTGCTGAGAGATTTTTTTAGACTTGTTACTTTTCAGATCTGTGAATCACCTCCCTCCTGCCTCATAACTGTGTTTGAGAAATTTTAATATGTGTTATTTAAGGCTCATACTTTCTTGATTTTCCTGGACCCATTGACATGGTTTTCATATTTGCCAAATATATTTGAAAAAAGCTTCAAAAAGACGAAAAGAGCATACATTAATGAAATTCCCAGGAACAATGTCGGAACTAATTTGAAATGCTCCCTTAGTACATGTATATGCAATATTCTGTATTGATGAATAGCCCAATTATCAAAAAAGATATTCATTAGACACATCCAAAATTCCATGTAGAAGTTCAGGTAGAGGAACATTTTTATCGCACTTTGAAAAAGTGCTATATTGTCGTCATCTTGTGCTGTTGGACGGGCGGGCGTGCGGGCGGGCGGCACATAAACCAAATCTTGTCATCAAATTTCCAGGATAACTGCTTACCTGTTCAACTTGAAATTTTTACAGATGCAAGAGCAGACTAGTACCAAGATCTGATTAGGTTAAGGGCATGCTGGGTAAACTACGTGGCGGCCATTTTGAATTTTTCAACAAATCTTGTCATCAAAATTCCAGGAAAACCACTTATCCGTTCAACTTGAAATTTTTACAGATGCAAGAGCAGACTATTGCCAAGATCTGATTAGGTTTTGGGTATGCTGGCTGAATTACATGGTGGCCATTTTGAATTTTTCAATTTTGCGGCCATTTTGAATTTTTCATCTTGCTCCAAATTGACCAAATTTTTTTTTTAAAAACATCTACAAGTTCTCAGAAGTTCAAATCTGACCTCAGATTTCAGATTTGACCTTTCATTCACCTTCAGTGACCTTGAAAAGGTAAAAAAAGTTGATTTTCTAAATTGATATTTTGGATTTAAATTTAGGTCAGCTTAATTACAAAACACCTACTGAGGTCTGAAAAAGTTAATTTTTCAAGGTCGAAGGTCAAGGTCATTAAACTAGGTCACAATTGATGTTATCCAAGTTTCTCAAAGTTTGAGACTACAAATCAATTCTTGTCATCAAAATTCCAAGAAAACCGCTAACCTGTTCAACTTGAAATTTTTACACATGCAATAGCAGACTAGTGCCAAGATCTGATTAGGTTTAGGGTATGCTGGGTAAACTACGTGGCGGCCATTTTGAATTTTTCAACGAATCTTGACATCAAAATTCCAGGAAAACCACTTATCCGTTCAACTTGAAATTTTTACAGATGCAAGAGCAGACTATTGCCAAGATCTGATTAGGTTTTGGGTATGCTGGCTGAATTACATGGTGGCCATTTTGAATTTTTCAATTTGGTGGCCATTTTGAATTTTTCAACTTGCTCCAAATTGACCAATTGTTTTTTTAAAACATCTACAAGTTCTCAGAAGTTCAAATCTGACCTTAGATTTAAGATTTGATCTTTCGTTGACCTTCAGTGACCTTGAAAAGGTCAAAAATTTGATTTTCTAAATTGATATTTTGGATTTAAATTTAGGTCAGCTTAATTACAAAACACCTACTGAGGTCTGAAAAAGTGAAATTTTCAAGGTCGAAGGTCATCAAATTAGGTCACAAACAATGTTATCTAAATTTTCCCAAAGTTCAAGACTACAAATAAATTCTTGTCATCAAAATTGCAGGAAAACCGCTAACCTTGTCAACTTGAAATGTTTACAGATGCAAGAGCAGACTAGTGCCAAGGTCTGATTAGGTTTTGGCCATGCTGGGTAAATTGCATGGTGGCCAGTTTGCTCTTCAAAGTGCGATATTTATCACTGTGTGTCTTGTTATTTCAGTGTTAAAAATGCAAAAACAATAACATTTTCTTGGTTAATAACAACATTCAAGGACATTTACAAATGCTGATAAAAAAAGTTCCAAAAATTAGTAAAATTAATCTACTTCTGAGCTGATGTCATCGCCAGATGTTTTTTTTAGATAAGCAATACGAGGGTTACTAGACTTTTTACATGACATTGAATAATTAATAGAAAAAGTGAACTTGACATGACAATGATATTTTTAGTCCTCCAGATACCGTATTCTCTGTAATTAGCGCCCACTCTCTAATAAGCGCCCACCCCGCTTCACAAAGTTCAAGAAACATCGAGGAATCAACAAGAATTGAAGAATATATCAGGAAAAAAATATTTCTCAAAATCCAGGAGCGGGCGATAATAGAGTACTTACCCTAAAACTGCTGTAAACACGACGCGTTTTGTAATTCTATGCATCCTCTTGATACATATCTATCGATGGGTGCTTCCCACACAATACCATGCTAATATTGTCTCCAAATAGGCCATAATGAATGAAGGAATTGTTCTTTATCGGCATTCAGAAATTTCAAAAGCTACTGCGCAGATGTTCTGCGCATGTCAAGGTCGTGAACTTTCTGGTTTCTTTTTAATGTTTCTCGACTTTTACACGACTTTTGCACGAATAATGATGATCTCTCATCAAATTAGAAATAATGTATAACTTTAGATCGATATCCAGCAGTCTCTAGTGGAAATATTGAAGGTAATCGGCGATAATGACAAAGTGGGCGTGCCGGAAATAAATTAGACATAGACGGGTCTTCAACCACTGTCAATATTGTGTAAGCGATCTTTACCGTATTCTCTCCAATAACAGCACTTGTCATATTATTATAAAAATATGTTGAAGAAAATGCATTCTTGTCAAGAAAAATTGCCATACATGAAATTCCTCGGGATTTCTGATTTCTTTCATACATGGGCGCTTATTAGAATGGTCTAAATAATGTATTTTCAATTTTCTAAACGCCCTGGGCGCTAATTACAGAGAATACGGTAACTGCAAAGTTCTGATCAAATCTGATCAGCTCTGGAAAACTCGTTAGTGTTTAAGTTGACAGATTATTTAGATAAGATGTAAGTTATGGGTTTGTCTTCTTGGTTTTAGTCTAGAGTGAACTCACTGTCCTCCTCTCATAGACAGATTGCAGTCTGATTCAATGTATTTTTAAAGGCAAATATCTAGTGTTCTTTGAAGTATTCAAGACTAAATAAGATAAAATGTTACTAGTATACAAAACATGTCCTATACTACCCAGAGACAGATATAATATTTACCCCAGTTTCAAGTTAAATATTCTAAAATGGAATATGGAGTACCAAATTTCATTTGGTATAATTATATTTTTTGATAGAGACAATGGCCATTGTTAAAATCAAATAAACATGAGTTAATTAATTTATTAGGGTAGTTTATACTTCATGCCTAGTTCACACTTCAAAAGTAAGTTGAATTCAGATGTCATCTTGAAAATAGAACGAGCCTAAATGGATTACTGTCTCAAATGGTATCTAAGTCTAGAGATGAGTTATAAGTAATTCACGACTTTGAAAATGTTTTGACAACTTTTGCGCATGGGACTTCATATTTATCCCTAAAAAATGGTTGTGATTTTATTTATTTCATAATGATAAAAGATACTTTTATTTTTTAAAGACCATTCGCAAGTCTTGTTAGTGCAAAATTAATGAATATAATTATAATATTTTTCATTGATGCACTTGATATCTAAAGTTCACAATTTGTGAACAATTTCTGCATCTTAAACTTTCATCAAATAAATTCCATAATGATCAAATTATGATACCTCTATTACTTATTGTAAGATGAGGTAATTTGAGTGTGGGGGAGGGTGGGGAAGTAATTTTGCATGAATTTAAAAAAGGAACCACCCCCTCCCAGTCACAAAATCCTGGCTATTGTAAGCCACATAACATGATGAAGGCAAATGAATATCAGTCAGTCAAGCTAGTTATCTATCTAGATCACAATGTGATATTATGCAGATAGAACTTTTTTATTTTATTGCCTATATGAAGTTTAAAAATGCCAGGGGGCGACAGGGGCTTTGCCACCTTCAGTCAGGGCAGGGGGCCAAAAAATTCCATTTTCAGTCAGGGGATGCGATTGTGGCATAAGAAGCCAACAATTAAGATATATCTTGAATTTTCATAATAGATTGAGCTAGAAGCTTCACATAAAAAGCTTTTAATTTAAAGCTCTTTTCTTCTTCTCATGGTTATATTTCATTGGTTATTGGCAATTGGTGATCGCACCCCCACCCCCATGGCTATGCCTATGGTCTAAATGAAATGTAAAAACTCTGCATTGAACTACAAGTATTAAAAGTTGCTTTCACATTCAAATAGCTGATACAGATATTCTATCTACTAGTATACTCATATGAACAGAGATATAGAATTTCAAACTGAAACATTAAGATAATCTGTTCTGTCATTGAGACAATATTTATGGCCAGCTAAATTTCTGAGAATTTAATGTGTTTCATTCGTTTACTCCTGGACTGTTTTCAAATTAAGAGATCATTGCATACATTCAGAAAAGGATGTTTCACTTTTTTACCCAGAAATTCAAAGGCAAGTCTCTGGCCACATATAACATTTTGATACTGGTAAGATCTTTATGACCTTCAAAAGAAGATTTTGTCTTTAATGAGAGTTTGAATAGGAAATAAATGGCAGCTACTTATGGAGGCATAAAAATATGTTTCAATTCGGACAACTATCTTTGCAAAGTGTGTATTGTTCTTAGGCTACAACCCTTCTTAGAAGTTTATCCTATGTCACTCATAGTTTAGTCTGTCAGGTTGTATTACATACACACATACCTCTAAAGGCTAAACAGCTCTTAAAAATAGATATTTAATTTCCCAACTATTGTCTCACATGCAGTTATAATATGTAGCAGTTTGAAGTTTAAAAAATTGTCATTTGTTTCTCTCCCTGTTAGCATACTGTCACCATAGTTACTGAAATAGTGCTTGGTTATATGAATACAACTTTGAAAAAAGAATACTATATGTATTTGCAAAACTGAGACTCTGTGACCATTCATTAGAGATTGAAGCAGGGACATACAAAATGAAAATGTAAATGAATGCAAAGGTACAAAATGTTCAGATAATTGTGTTGAAGATGAACTGTACTTTGTTATGAGATGCAAAAACTATGAAAGTGGGCGTGGGCGCACTGTATTATCAATGTTAGATAAAATTCAAACATTAAATAAGGACTTTTCTAACATGACTGAGAAAAACAAGTTCCTATACATTGTGTCATACAAATCGAATATGGAGGAAGTCCTACATTTCATTGAAATATGCGTTAAGAAAAGAGATAAACATGTATAACATCGCAACCATCACAACATAATATCATTGTACATGTAGATCAATGTAACTGTATAAATATAGTTTGTATAATTGTAGTCTGGCCATGCCCTGATAACCCAGTGGCCGTGCCTTAATAATTTCTAAATTCTGAAATTCTACATGCATTCATCGGCATGTTGATCATGGGTCAGGTTGCTCTGTAGCCTGGATAGGTTACTGAATATAAACCTTTGATAAATGAGCTGCTGTATGTCTATGACAAAACGAGAGCATGTACTCTGAAGCTGACATATTCCCATGACCTTGTATATTTTCGAGACAAGTAATTTTGTGAAAAAACTGTTTAAAGTCTAGGTTATGCTATTAAACTCTATCTTAGCTTAAAAACAAGTTTCAAGGTTCCGGTGGTAACATAAAAATAAAGAACTAGTCCCAAAAAGTCTTACTAGACCCTAAAATTACTCCAATTATTCGTAGAGAAACTTTCTAAAGTTCCGATGCACTTAAATTACTGATATGTCTGCCGTGTGCAAGGTCGGGCTAGGACCAGTGAGCACCTTTTGCAGTATACATCCCATCCACAATGTTCTCCAAAGTGGAACACCCATAACATTACACCTTCACCAAGGTTGGTGAATGTTGTTGGTTGTTCTATGAACACCATTGTTGCAGACATAGCTCAGTTACATACATAGAACTACAAATGAAAACGCAGGCTAGTAGGTGTGCATTTGCAAACTGTAGTTACGCAAAGGGTCAAAATGCAAGTATTATTGATGGAGCCAATCATCTCATCTTTGGCATTTGTGCTTATATATTCAATGATTTTGCAGAAAAGCCTCTACAACCTACTTCTACTGGAAAATAACGTGATTTCCAACCTCCCTGGTGAGCTTCTGCTAAATATTTCGCACGTTTGATGTCATTAGATTCTTCAATTTGCTCTTCCAAAGGGACTGTCAGTTCAACCAGAATAACACATTTAGTAGTTTTCGAAGTAATGACGATACCAGGTCTTAGGTTTGTGATGGCCACTTCTGGAGGAAAGACAAGCTGCTTGGTTAGAACTGCTCTCAACTTCCAGCCTGCTGCTGAATCTAGAATACCTCTGTAAGCTTTATGTTGATGTTTAGTCCTTGCTTCTTCCCCAGCTTTCTGGAAACTGATAACTTGAGTTCTCCCAGCATTAGGAAGTGTCTTGATAGAGTGTTCACAGCATGGCATCCTGTCCAGACTCAGCTGGCCTTTTGCTCTATATGATTTGCCCCTCACATTAGTGGAGAAAATAGAGAGAATTGTCAGCAGGTATCTTAGGGGCGGGGTCAAAATATCAATGTTCATATGGAGACGAAAGTAATTTCATTTGGACAACAACCCCCCACCCCCCCTCTAGACGAAAGCTTAGGTCACTTCAAAAAAACATTGATTTTCAGTGACTGAGAGGCATAATCGTATCCTATTTGCCGGGTTGTTATTACGGTGAATTAACACACGTTCGCAATTTAACTGCATTGAACTCTTCAAAAGGAGGAGGGAAAAGTACGGAATTTATTTGAAAAATGATCGAATTATCGTCTTTATCTACCGATATTTTGGACCTATCACACAAAAAAGCTCACCAACTATTGAAAACAAGCCGTTTTATCAGAACATAGCGCCAGAAAAAGTGGGTAAGTCCAATTATTTTTTGTATATCAGATCCGAATTATCGATGTTTTTTTGGTCAACGAAAGTGCCCAAAAACCCCCTCCCCCCTTGCGAAAGTACTTTTGTCTCCATATGAACATCGATATTTTGACCCCGCCCCTTAGAAGGTGTCTTGGTGGGGTTCACTGTATACTAACTTCGACAGGGGTCCTTGGCTGAACCTTCGGATATCAATACATTCCCATTCCAAATTGTCAAATTTTAATCTGTTCCCATAACAAGCAATATAATGCCTAAAAGCCATACCAAATGTCCAAATATAAGACCAATGCCATATCAAATGTCTAAATATAGGACCAATGCCATACCAAATATCTAAATATAGGAGAAATGCTGTACCATTGCTATGATTGGTCCAAAGTAGAATATTTCCCGGGAAAAGGCTAATATTTAAACTGAAGAAGGTCCTAAGAATAAGGCGATATATGAGGAAAATGTCCCATTACAACCTCAAATTAAGGATATGTGTAAGTATAACTACTAAGACCAATGCCATACCACGATCATTCTCATACCAGAAAGTGGAAAATTCTGACCATTTCCATCCCTCGAAAGTCATAATGTTGGGGCATTCTCATACCAGATCCTAAAAGGGCATTTTGCCATACGGAATGTCAAAAAACTAATCTGGCCTTGTGGAACATGCTGGATGATCCAACATGCCCTTTGTGAAGACAAACCTGCCTCACTCAGACATGTGCTTAGTTCCTGTAAAGTTGCTCTTAAGCCCTGTATACACTGTAAATAGCGCTTCAATTGTTTCAATTGTTTCAATCGTTTCAACCAATTTAATGGTTTCAATGCTTGCATCATTTCCTACGTTTCAATGCTTATGTCATTTTGAGCATTTCAATCGTTTCAATCGATTCGCCTTTGAAATTAATTTCAAAGTTTCGCTGTTTGCGCCTGTTTCGCCGTTTCAAGCATTTCAATCATACTACCAATTCATGAAGAAACGGGCGAAATGATTGAAGAGAAAAACGAACATGCACATTTACGCCAAGTTACAATTTTTCTCTTTTTTCATTATTTTACGAGTTATAGGCAGAATTTCCACAACATTTTAATCACAAATTAAATACATAAGTTACATTAACGGAACTTCAAACACAGTTAAAATCTGCACTTTTAGCTGGTTCCAATTACGTAACAATATTGAGGTATTATATCTTAAACAAATGAGATTGTTTTGGAGATTCTGCCTACAACTTGTGAAATAAGGAAAAAAGAAAAATCATCCTTCTAGGTTTCGACATTTTGTTACCAACACGAATCTATTTCTTTGCCAATGGATGTTGACCCTTTGAATTGCCTATGGACTTCGAGACTGGATTTTATCTATCCCACATCATTTGAAACTGAATACTCTATCTTTTGTGAGTACTAGTATCTATAACTATTTTTGATATTATGAGTATTGGTTATCAATTTTTTCAATTTTTCTTCAACATGTATTGTAATGACGTCAGTATGAATGAAATGTCCCTTGGTGTTCTGGTCCTGGATTGTGATATTGGTTCTCGATTGGAGGGGGAGGGGGATGTTAGACATTGTTTCTTTTCACGTTAGATCATGGTTTGGGGATATATAGGGTCTACTTTTCTTATGACAGATTTACACTTACAGTTTGCTTTTCTTGTTGGGTTTCTTTAAAGTTTTTAGTCACCCTTCCCTTTGGCTTTTGCGCTTATATATTCCCCTCTAGTTTGAAGAGTACAGTAAAAATGAATCTACAGGGCGTCCACAAAAAAAGTATACCCAACTTCAATGCCAGGTTACCAGAATTCTGAGCAATTTTAAAAAAATAAAAAGGTAGCAGTAAAAGGCCTAGTTTGTCCTCCATCCAATGGTACCTGGATCATTATGTAACTGTCATGGATGACTGAGCAATCTTGACTTTTATGAAAGGTGGTAAAATCAGCACTGTGCCAAATTAGCATTCAAGTAGGAATGACAAAGTGGATGTTTTTTGTGTTCAAAACATTATTAATGTTCAAATTGATACTTGTTTTATGTTCTTCACACTTTTGCATAATTTTCCATAACTTTTAGTCTGTACCTCCCTGTCGAGAAATTGGATCCGAAGAGTCTCTTGAACAGCAATGAAACTTCTACTTGCTGATATGCAGCTTTGAAGTCAATTGTATCCCCATGTAAAGACAGTAACCCTTGCTGAAATCCTCATTTTCTCAGAAAAACTCAAGTTTATTGAGTCTAAACAAGTAGATTAATGTGGGACAGTATTGCTAGAATTCATTTCAATAGTAAGAATAGTGGTTCTATAAACAGTTCATGGGATTTGCCTTTTAGAACTTTTTGTTGGCTCTACTACTCAGGTGTCAGTTGAACCATTTCTGCAGGCCTATTTTAGAGTAAGTTAAGCTTTTTGCAAAACCTTTTTCATAAGAGAGTTACTCAGTCCCAAGTCCAGTTCAGTATGGAAGGTCTGTCCTCTGACTTAATGTAACAGAAAAAGAATGCTAAGCCAATTACAAATCAATTGCCACACATGAAGGTAACTTGGCCCAGTGCTAATTTTACCACCTCTCATGATGGTCAAGATTACTCAGTCATACATGACAGTTACATTATGATCTTGGTACCATTTGATGGAGAATAAATCAGGCTTTTTACTACTACCTTTGTATTTTTAAAAAAATGCTTAGGATTCCAGTAATTTGGATTTGAAGTTGGGTATACTTTTTTTGTGGACGCCCTGTATAATTAAGGTGTTATACTTGAGCCAATGCACTGGAGTTATCATAAAGATTTGGATACTATCACACTAGGAAATTTAAAACTCACCCATGGAAAAGGGAATAATCTTGTCATGATTCTGCAGCTTTCCCTCTTCATCAATGAAGCGAGATGGGTCAAACTTCTCAGGATTAGGCCACGTATTTGGATCATGGTGGACAGCATATAAGTTTGGTATAAGAATCGTTGACTCTGGAATTGTGTATCCAGCCAATGTTGTGGTTTTGGAACATACATGAGGTACAGCCATTGGCCCAACTGGCATTAAACGTAGGGATTCGTAACATACTGCATCAATGTACTGGAGCTGCTTTCGATCTGCTATGGTTGGTTGCCGATCTTGTCCAATGTTCTCGTCAATCAACCTATGGATCTATAAAATGTACATGTATATTTATTTGAAGTTTGTAATTTCTCTAAGTAATAGATCTAT
Source organism: Owenia fusiformis (assembly GCA_903813345.2). Classification (NCBI taxonomy): domain Eukaryota; kingdom Metazoa; phylum Annelida; class Polychaeta; order Sabellida; family Oweniidae; genus Owenia; species Owenia fusiformis. The sequence continues at coordinate 2,041,954 of CAIIXF020000008.1, forward strand.
TTTGTATTTCTGTATTCCAATTCCAATTATTTATGGCCTTGAGATTTATCATACTGTGCTCGACATACCTTATCTTGGACATCTGGGTTGTTTAGCAAGTATGCCAAAGTTATGTAGAGAACTGATCTTGTTGAATGAAGACTTGCCTGGTAAAGTTCATAGACCATCACTATAAGACGTTTGGCTAGAATAGATAATATAAATTATTTAACACTTTCCAACACGCCTGACCATCGACAATGTACAGTGACAAAATATACCATAGTACACTTTAGATGTACGGTGTCACTATTAAATGATTTAAAGCAAAGACAATGATGTAGGTTTTAAAAAAATTATCTGAGCAATACATTAAGGATTTCAAGTTTGATTTCTTTTTTTTTTTTTTTTTTTTTTTTTTTTTATTGGATCTTACACATACATCATACATGATATACATACATGTTCATATAATTATTTAAAATTTTACAATAAATACAATTTTGAACAGCTCATCTCCATGTACAGAGGATTTCCAAATAATATAATTTACAAATGTTTACACCACAATTGCACAATAGTCTTCAAGAACATATGGGTTACCATGGTTTTATAATATATACTCCATACCTTAAATATATGATAAATTATTTTACATTTTACAAATAGATACTATTTTCAACAGCCCATCTCCATGTACAGAGGATTTCCAAACAATATAATTTACAAATGTTAACATCACAATTGCACAATAGTCTTTAATCTTTTTGGTAACCTATATGTTATGTTATGTTATGTTATTAAAGACTATTTCAAGTTTGATTTCATGTGTATTTGTTTGGGAAGACATTTAACTTTCTAGTAACGTTAAAAGATTTTCAAACAGTGCTCAATTTTTTTCTTGGTTAATCTACTCATATAATTGGTCTGTTGAAAAATGTTGTTTTTACACATTTCCTTTGATCATTTCCTCGCCTGTTGTCTAAGAGTGTCGAATATTTTTATGAGAATATGTTTCTCTAAACTACACAATTCAGGACGGGTGGAGATTGATAAATATTCAAGTATTTATTGAAATTTAAAAAAATCAGAAATATGCGTTGTCAACTCGAATGTACGTTGTCCCTGTAATTGAAATTCATGAGATATACGTAATATTAAACAATGTAATGATTTCATTCCAAGTGATCTTTAATGAACATGTTCAAGTATCCTTTTTGCTTTTTCATTTTATGAAAGTATTGTTGTGGTGGTGGTTAATTTATGCCCATTGGGTGTTAGCTTCCAGCCCAAAGTCCCATCCAATGTCGTGAAATAGAATATGTTGAAGACTAGCACTGCCACGGAGTTTGCCTCCAGCCTCTTTGATTTTTTGGTGTCTGTACATTACGTTTTGTTAGTTACATTGATAGATAGAATAGCTTATTGAATATGACTTTTTAAAATCCTGTTCATGATATATCTGGAAATTGCTCAATTGTTTCAATAGTTCAATCAAATTGAAGTAATTCTGTAATTGTTCTGTTTCAATTTTAAATGCATCTGACCCCCCTGTCTGTTAGTGTTATGAAAAATATTGAGTAAGTTCAATGGGACAATGTACATTCGAGTTGACAACGTACACTTATGATTTTTTAAATTAAGCCAAAACGTTAATACTTATTAAATCTTCAACAGACCTTAATTGTGTAGTTTAAAGAAACATATTCTCAAAAAATGTTTGGCACTCTTAGACGACAAGGGAGGAAATGATCAAAGGAAATGTGTAAAAAAACAACATTTTCCTACTGACCAATTATATGGGTAGATTGACTATGAAAAAATCGAGCACTGTTCGAAAATCTTTTAACGTTATTAGAAAGTTAAATGTCTTCCTAAACGAATACACAAAAATTAAACATGAAATCCTTAATGTAATCCTCAGATTTCTTTTTTTTAAAATCTGCATCAAACCTACATCATTGTCTTTGCTTCAAATCGGTTAAATAGTGACACCATTCATCTAAAGTGTACTACGGTATATTTTGTCACTGTATGTTGTCGATGATTAGGCGTGTCCAATGCTTCCTTGTCACAACCCTGTCTGGCAATATTGGCTGCCATCTGTTTTAAAGTATAGCTACTAGTATATCAGCACATTGTAGAATTTCTAGTATGTTGTAAAAATGTCAAATTTTGGCAGTTGTTATTTACACAGCCCAGGGATATCTAAAAGCATCACCAGATACATGTAGTTACATATATGATGATGGATACTCACTTTCAATTGAGTTTGGATCTTCTTTTGCCATTTCCTTCCAATGTTTAAGCAAGCAGTCATTTTCCTGATCCTCCTCTAAATGTTTTGTGAAGAATTCGTTTCTCCTTGTTTGGTTAGCTAGACATTTTTTATAACCAAATATATCACCAGGGAGGAAGCGTAACAATGGGAATGGATCAAGAATCTGTGCCTTGATAAAGATTTCAAGCAACTCTGTTTCACCTAAAACAACAAAGATGTATAAGTAAAACTTTATCAATCCATTTGACAAATCAACTCCATTTACAATTTAAAGTTCATACCTAATTTGGGGTACTTGTATATTTATCAAACACATTATGATGTACATAACCATGGAACATGTATAACCATAATAAGACAATGACATATTTAAACAAAATTTTATCACATTGTGTATACCATAACCACTATACCTGCTAGCTGTTCTTGGAAACTTTGATCATCATAGGCAAACCTTTTTCCCAAATTGAGCACATGAACAATGTTTGATGTGCACATTGTTAGACTCCAGTGCATGTCATATGGCTCTGTGGTTTTTTCATCCAAGTGGTCTAATAACACATGGGCCTCTTCCATTATATTGTTTTCAAACTGTGTTTTCCCCACATTGAAGGTTTTGTTGAGTGCTTTTGCCACAATACCTCTAATATGATCGCGACTATCTCCTCTTGCTAAGATCATTCCATACTCACCTAGAAAAAAAAAACTTGATTCATTGAAAGATGCTGACATTTATTCAAAACAAATCGTGTGATTCCTTGAATACTACTGCACTGAAAATCATCCTAATACCACAGACACATTTCTAAAAAATGAGCCAAATTGAAGAGTTGTTTGACCAAAATTGGCTGGCAAGTCGGAAACTGTAAGGTTGTTTGGAGATTATTAGCACATTTTTTTTTTATTAGATGTTGTACAGGTGACCAAGACCTTTAAACCCAGAGATAAAAGCTGTCAACATCCCCCTAATTATCCCACCAATTTAAGGTCGAGTGAGGTATAGAAAAGCTCTCTGTCCATTCGTTCGTGTGTCCAGGTGATAACTCAAATACCGGTTGACAGATTTGACTAAAATTTTATAGGCTTATGCCTTATGGGTATAGGACCTCAATTTTCAACATGGCTTCTGAATCCAAAATGGCCACCATTTTTTGTAAAACATGTAATCAAATACTAGTAGACGGATTTGGTTCAAATTTTTAATTCAAATTGAAAATGGCTGCTGAATCTTAATTTGATTTAATTCTGGTGCAGGTATACTTGGACTTGCCAGTCTGTTGTGCTCACTAAGATACTAGAGCTGGGCTGTGATTTGTTGGAGGAGTTTGCAGCTTTGGGTTTTCCTTCCTTGATGAAGCTGATGTTCTGGTTCTGTTGCAGGGCACCCATTTCTAATTCACTAAATCATATGCAACAAGGATGCTTTCCCGAAAAAAAAGGAAATACACCCATGCCTTTATACTTTATTTTGTACTAGAAAATAATATGTGCAATTTTTTTAAAATTTGTTTTTTCTCACATTTTTGCTAACATATTAAGAAAAAGGCTAACTAAAGGTTTTTCCCAGTTTTTGAAATTCACTTATTTCTGTTTCTAAAAACTCAATTCCTTGTCTTTTGCTGTTCATTGACTTCTTTTTTGGAAAGCTTATTAGATGTAAATTATGCTGTATATTATCATAAACCTGAATGCTATTTGTTTTGAGGGAAAATTTCAAATCATGAAGTCCAAATATGTTACTTTTAATATAATTAATGTGAAATAACCTTATATCGCAATTAACAATTTGATTGAAATTCAATGTGCTAACTTACCGTTCACTCTGCCTAACATATTCACAAAAAGGCTGTCTGGCCGATCTGAGAAATATTCCTTCTGCGCCACAAATGCTTCCTTGATTACATCGTAGCTATTCAGGAATATGTATGGTTTGCTGCCCATGTGAATTGTCATGATGTCTCCATATTTTCTGGGCAGTTTAAGAAGTTGTTCCAGGAGGTTCTTGATGTCCAAGTAAGGTAGACTCCCCACTATCGGCCATGAAGGCAATCCTGGTGGAAGGTTAGGTTTAGGCCACAGTACCAAGCATCCAGATATGACCAGTAAGATCAACCCTATAGTTACAATGAAATCCATCGCCAAATAAATGGTGCTGCAACTGTTCTGCAACTGTATGAGTTAAGCTTGTTAATGTTAACAAGTCAAGAGTTAGAGTGTAAATAATAATATATGATACTTTTATTATCCCAACAAATGAAACTCAGTAGGGATAAAGTGAAGCCCTCCATTCGTCTGTCTGTCTGGAAGATAACTCAAATACTAGTGCAGTAGATGAATTATTTCATATTTGGTGGAAAGATGTATATTGGTAAATAATTTTAGGCAAAAAAATGTTTTCAAAATGGCCATCACTTCAAAAATGGCTGGACCTTTTCGCAAAAATCACAAGTTTTTCCTTTTTAACAAAAGTAATAAATATTATTGTTCGACATTTTGGTAGTATATTCACAACTTCTATCTTTTTCACATATATTCTGTGATTTTCACCCTGACCCCCAAGGGCCATAAAAATTACATAGTTATAAGTTAACCCAACGAACATGTTCGAGGTAGATATAGGAAAGCTGACTATCCATTGGTCCGTCCATCCATTCTTCCGTCAGTTTGTGAGTCTGGGCGATTACTCAAATACCTGTTGGTGGATTTGATTCAAATTTTAAATGCTTATGCCTTATGGGTGTAGGACCTCTGCTTGAGAAGGAGATTCCAATATGACCACTTAATTCAAAATGGCCACCATTTTTCGTAAAAAATGTTATTTTTGATTACTCAAATACTAGTTGATGGATTTGGTTCAAATTTTATATGCTGATGCCCTTGAACAATGAAAGTTGATTCAAGAAGAGATTTTCAAGATCGTTGCTCATTCAAAATGGCCGCCAGTTTTCGTAGAAAAATAATTTTTGATAACTCAGATAGCATATCAGATTTTATATGCTGATGCCTTGAGACACACTAGCTCTGTATGACAAAGAATTCTCAAGATCACATCTATATTTCGAAGTGGCTGCCATTCTTCATAAAAAACGTAATCTTTGATGACCCAAATATTAGTGAACTGATTTCTTTTACATTTTATGTGCTGATGTCTCGGAACACAGTAGCTCTGTTCAAGAAAGAATTTTCAAAATAGCTGCCATTTTTCATAAAAAAATACGTAATGCCAGTGAATGGATTCGGTTCAAATTTTATATGCTGCTTCCTAGGGACAAATGAGCTCTGTTCAAGAAGAAATTTTCAAGATGGAGGCTGTATTTTAATAGCCATCATTTTTCGTAGAAAATGTAATCTTTGATATCTCAAATACCAGTAGATGGATTTGGTTCAAATTTTAGATGCTGATATGCTCTGTTCAAGATGAAATTTTCAAGATAGCCCCTCGTTATCAAAATGTCTTTTGTTGGGTGGGATTTGCTACTCTGTGGAGTTGCTGTTTTCGTGTAAATCATGTCAGTCTGTCCTACATATGGGTACTATACAGTTTTTTGTTGTGTTTTGTACAGTTTATAAACATACATAGACATCTATTATATATAAAAGAAGGTACTGTCACTGGTGCTCACATAGTTAGCTGGATCTATCGAAAGATACCAGAAGGTGTGAAGACAACAAAACATATTATAAAAATTTTAAAAATATATTTACAAAAAACTATCTATAAAGATTACTAGTACAATGATGTAAAGGATACTTAACTCATGTTCAATCAATGATGCGCCTAACTGTTTATCAATATTGATAAATATCTTTGATGTTAGTTTTGTTTACAAGAAATTATAACAATGTGACCTTGACCTTGAAGCCTCTAATAAAGAACAGTTCAAGTAATTATGTATATAAATCCTAAAGATGAATATCGTAGAATAAAGTAAATGTCAGTCCTGTTAAATCATAGAATTTGAATATGTTTCAAGATTTAAAATTGATGTCATGTTTTTTAATAAGATATAAAGGTGATTCTCTTTTGAATTGTCTGAATTTATATACCAGAATTTAACACCCTTTGGCCTACATATCTTTATCTTTTTATAATGCAAACTTTGTAGGGTGTCTCCAGTTCCAATGTTAACCCAAGTTTCACTTTTAGACTTGGTGGGCTCTCACCAGGGGGCACTGAGAAGTGGTATCTCTGGAGCAATGATGTTAGTACCAAGAATAATGACATTTTGGCCACTTCTTTACCTGGGCATACACGCTTCCCTAAAATTAGAGTTAAAGCTAGACATATTTTTTGTCCTGATGTGGACATTTTGTTATTTCTTTCATTTTATAATGTTATAATGTGGATAAAACTCCCATTAGGGGGTCTTCCATTTATTTTGATGTACGGTTTATTTGAATTGAAATGAAATACAAATTATGGTATGATAAAAAATAGAATTAATAGAAAATGAAGGCAATGAGAACACTCACCCATGGAAAAAGGAATAATCTTATCATGATTTTGCAGCTTTCCTTCTTCATCAATGAAGCGAGATGGGTCAAACTTCTCAGGGTTAGGCCATGTATTTGGATCATGGTGGACAGCATACAAGTTTGGTATAAGAATCGCTGACTCTGGAATTGTGTATCCAGCCAATGTTGTGGTTTTGGAACATATATGGGGTATACCCATTGGACCAATTGGCATCAAACGTAGGGTTTCGTAGCATACTGCATCAATGTACTGGAGGTGTTTTCGATCAGCTATGGTTGGTTGCCGATCTTGTCCAATGTTCTCATCAATCAGCTTATGGATCTGGGAATATACATTTCATTGTAGTTAGTTATTTCTCTAAGTAGGGGCTATTGATGAACCTTGCGGCACACATACAGAAGTTAACAAATCATCGAGTATTTACTGAGTTAAATGTTTACAATATTGTAGACTAGTATTACATAGTTATACCCCCCGGTTTATACCCACATGTTTTTGTATGTTTTCAAATATATGTGATGACATACCTTTTCTTGTACACCAGGGTTGTTAAGCATGTATGCCAAAGCAATGTAAAGAGTTGAGCTATTTGTATGAATACTTCCTTCAAAAAGTTCATAGACCAAAACTATGAGACTTTCGACTACAATCAAAAACATAACATATTTTATACTTTCCAAAGATTTTTGCAAATCGAAATGTTTAATTCACAAGATGACTTATAAATCCAAATTGGCTATCTCTTCCTCCTCACTTGAAAAAACATATTCCTTGTTATTATGTTGTAATTGTGTGCTTTAAATCATTCCCAATTCTTCACGATTATCTTTTGACAGTAAAATGGTTTTGACATTCTTGTAAGAATAATTTTTGATCCTTTATTCATGGATACTCACTTTCAATTGAGTTTGGATCTTCTTTTGCCATTTCTTTCCAATGTTTAAGCAAGCAGTCATTTTCCTGATTCTCTTCTAAATGTTTTGTGAAGAATTTGTTTCTTATTGTTTGGTTAGCCAAACATTTTTTATAACCAAATATATCACCAGGGAGGAAGCGTAACAACGGGAATGGATCAAGAATCTGTGCCTTTATAAAGAATTCAAACAGCTCTTTTTCACCTAAAATAACAAAGAGAACTATGTATAAGCAAAATTTTCAAAAATCTGTTTGAAAAATTGGTTCAGTTTCAGCTTAAACACATGACAAAATAATCAATTTTGCCTAGAATAACAAATCTTTGAGAGGTATGAATTGGTATATTTCTAATATGGTGAAGTATTGGCCAAAAACGTATAGCTAGGTTCACATACACAATTAGTACATCTTGGTTGACTAAAGTAATATCATGATAAAGCAGTGGTCTTTTTGAACTGAATTTTATATATCATAATAATAATTATACCTTCTAGCTGTTCCTGGAAGCTCTCATCATCATATGCAAACCGTTTTCCCAAATTGAGCACATGGACAATGTTTGATGTGCACATTGTTAAACTCCAGCGCATGTCATATGGCTTTGTTTTTTCATCCAAGTGGTCTAATAATACATGGACCTCTTCCATAACATTGTTTTCAAACTGTGTTTTCCCAACGTTGAAGGTTTTGTTGAGTGCTTTGGCAACGATTCCCCTTACATGATTGCGAGTATCTCCTTTAGCCAAAATCATTCCAGTCTCACCTAGAAGATGACATGATTGGTAGAGAGATGTTGACATATATTTTCAAAGTACCAGAAATCGACATTATACTTTAACTTGAAAATTACTAAATCAAAAATCATTTTGATTGGAATGATGGTCCTTTAAATGCTCTTAAATTATTTTCACACATTGCAAATTATTGTGATTATATGAAATCACTAAAAGGACATATTTTCAATGAAACATTTTGCAAGGGTCAAGTTGGCAAAGCATCAGTTTCAGTCTGTAGGGTCAAGATGTCACCTTGACTACTGCATAAGGAATGACCTTGGATGCGGAGATTGGTTATATAATTTATGGTAGTAATATGAAATACTCCTTTCGGATTGGCTAGAATCAGACACACCTCACCTAGCTATGTGTGAATGTGAAATAACCTGATGTGAAATAACCTTATATCGCAATTCACAATTTGATTAGTGTACAACACGCCGATTTACCTTTCACTCTTGCTAACATATTCACAAAAAGGCTGTCTGGCCGATCTGAGAAATATTCCTTCTGCGCTACAAATGCTTCCTTGATTACATTGTAGCTATTCAGGAATACATATGGTTTGCTGCCCATGTGGATTGTCATGACGTCTCCATATTTTCTGTGCAGTTTAAGAAGTTGTTCCAGTAGGTTCTTGATGTCCAAGTAAGGTAGACTTCCCAAAATCGGCCATGAAGGCAATCCTGGTGGAAGATTGCGTTTAGGCCATAGCACCAAATATGCAATGATGATCAATGAGATCAGTCCTATCGTAAGAATGAAATCCATTTTTTGCTAAACGTTCTCTTAAACAGTTGACCTGTGTTGTTGTTTCCTTTGCACTCTGGCCTTTTGCGTTGTTGAAAAGAAGTGAAAATACTGAATGTAACCTCTGTGCACCTCTAAGTTGAACCAATTTAAATAGATATTTGTTCAAAGAAAACATACAGGCCCATTATATTCCCAAGGTTATACAATATCTATGTTTAATCAGGTGTTTGGGAATGATAAGTGATTGACCAATTCAACATGTTCAATATAATTTAAAGCTGCTTCAGACGCCAGAAATTGTTGGAAGTTGTACAAAACCTGAATTATGAATATTTCCTTATTTCCTTTACAAATTTTTTTCAATAGGAGTAGCCCCTAAAGGATAGGTATCGATATGGTGAACTGAATTCCACAATGCTCTTCTCTTAAACCAAATATTGATAACATTCTGTAAAAAAAACATGGTCCTTTATGTAATGTTGACTGATTGAATACAATTTAATGCGAAAATTATTAATATATATTTTATATAAATGTTTTTTTAACATTTTTGGTTTTTTAGTGCAATTGTTTTTGTTACTTTCTACTAATTCTTGAGAATGAAATGAAATGTCTTTCCGAACCTTGTTGGAACAAAATAGCATATACAACATTTTCTTACACCTCCCAATGTTATTGTTAGTTATACAAATGAAATTTTGCTTGATTTAACAAAAAGTATTCAAAAAATTAAAACAAAATAGATAAAAAAAATTAAGATAAACCTTTTATTTCATTAACAAGATACTTTTTAAAATCAACCAAATTATCCTTTGTACAATTACAATATTGAGATACCTAAACACGTTGTGTTTATGTCGTTTTTTTCCAATGAGGTTTGGATAGATGTTTCATTTCATTCCGAACATATGATACCAAGAACAAAAGAAAGATGTATAGAGAAAAGTATATATATTTTGTTTAAATTACATTGTTACCATTCAAAAGATGACCATTAAATTGATGATGTGTAAAATTTTCTGAATTTTTTGATGACTAGTCAAAAGTTCATCATATCAATACCAATCCTTTACTGTTTAGGTTTCAATTAACAAGCATATTGGGAATTTCTAAAAGTTTACTTTTTTCCAAACCAATCAAAATCAGACATTTTAAACTGAGAAATTGACACAAGAAATGTTTACATAAAGAACAATCAGATTCACAGACTAACAAGCTATGGATGTTTCCCCATCATTCATAAGATGGCAAGGGGCTCACAGTGTTTGAGAATATCACATTTAACATTTTAGAAGTTGTGTATCATTTTCAAGGGTATTAAATTGTGAGTTCAATAACTTTGTGCCCATATTTGATTAACACAATTACAATCCAGGTAAGCACAAAACGGTGTATACATTGAATAGAAAACTTAATGCGGTTAGCAAAAAAAGTATCTTTGAATAGGAAGTTGAAAGCAATTGGTAATAGTTGAAGATATACAATATATTGACTTGCAGTTCAATGAAATGTTAATGCACTCTCATTTCTAAAGAGGCTCTTTTATTTTATTAAATGTAAGCAATGCTTTGCCAAGGTTATGAGAAATTAGAGGTCAGAATCTAGTCCTATACTAGTTACAAAATTGACAAAAATATTTGGTGATTATGTCAGTTTCTGCCTCAATATTACAATAACGTCATTTCTAAGGGCAATATAGTGAAATATTGGACCAAGGGCCCAAGGTCCAATATTTCACTATATTGCTCGCAGAAATGACATTATTAGAAAAATTGCCGGTCCAGAATATATTCTAGACCGGTCCATATGGACCACCACTATGACGTCACACATTTCTCAGGTCGATATAGTAAAATGAATGCCTTCTTAACTAGCACTAAAACCCCTAGAACCGGCCCGGCAAGGTGGTAATAATTCTTTTTATAGTACCCTTGGAGGCAATATTGTAATTAGTTTGGTTTAAGTATTTGTTATTTTTCTAGAATTTTTTGATAATGTTCATCATCATCATCAAGTTCTGAGCTTGTAGGTCTTAACTAACAGTCCTGTTAATGCTCAGATCTTTATTATTTATAGTTCATATTCAATTAAACTATATCATAGTGGTAAGTTTGCCAAAATCTGTCTAGCCTCCCTTTAAACTGATCTACACTGTCAGACATCACAATCATCTCAGGAAGGCTGTTCCAGTCATCAATAACCCTGTTGCTGAAGGAGTTTCTTCTCACAGTAGTGTTGCAGTGATGCTTGTATAGCTTCAAAGAATGCCCTCTGGTGGTAGTGGTAACCTTAGTAAAGAAGGAGCTTGGCTCTATTGTGTCGATTCCATTCATGATTTTAAAGACTTGGATCATGTCGCCCCTTCTGCGTCTATATTGAAGTGAATGTAGTTTTAGCTCTTTCAGTCTTTCTTGGTAGGGCTTATCCTTTATTCCAGGTATTAATTTAGTAGCTCGTCTTTGTATTTGCTCTATTTTTCTGTTATCGCCTAGGAATCTTGGATGCCAGATGCTATTTCCGTAGTCTAGAATTGGTCGGATCATGGATTTATACAGTGGAATTATATTTTCCTTTATGTGTGTGAAACTCCTTTTAATAATACCTAGTTTACTATTGGCTTTCTTAGCTACTTGACTAAGTCCTTTTGTTCTGACACTGATTCAATGTCTTTACCATCAAGTTTATACTTATGGTTCGTATTCATATTCTTTCTGCCTAAGTTTAGCACTTAGCACTTTTTTTGATTGAATCTCATTTGCCATTTATTTGACCAGTCTGTTAGAGTGTTTATATCATGTTGGAGACTTTGCCGCTGTTCCTCAGTTTCACTTTCTCCGTATAGTTTAGTATCATCCGCAAAAATCTTTATCGAGTTCCTGATCTTGTCTGGAGCATCGTTGATGTATATGATGAACAGGGACGGCCCCAAAACGGTTCCTTGAGGTATTCCGGAGGCCACTGGCTTTGGTGAGGATGTGCTAGTGTTAACTTTCACTGTCTGTGTCCTGTTTGTAAGAAAACCTCTTATCCACTGAAGTACATTACCTCTAATTCCAACACTTTCAAGTTTTTTTAGTAGTCTCTGGTAGGGCACCGTATCAAACGCTTTCGCCAGGTCAAAATATATTGTGTCTAATCTTGTTCCATTATCAAGTCTCTCCGTCCACTTTTCCATTACAGTTAGGAGTTGCGTGATACATGATTTTCCTGGTAAGAATCCCTTATAATGGATTCTAGTAACTTGCAACACACGCTAGTTAAACTGATGGGTCTGTAGTTCTCTGCTAGATCTCTTTGGCCACTTTTGTGTATTGTGACAATCTCAGCCTCCCGCCAGTCCTTGGGGACTTCTCCTGTGTTCAGTGACTTGTTGAAAATTATTGTTAGGGCTTCCCTTATAAAAAATTGAACCTTGAAAGTCCGAATTTAAACCGTTGCACAATCATTGTACAATCATTGATCCGATCATTTATGCAACCATGCCAAACGTGCGGATAATATGCCCATTAGGGTGTCATCCGCCTTATCTGTATGCTTCACCAGATGTTTGAAAATAAATAAATGAAATGAAAATGAAATGAACCGTTACGATGCAACCATTACAATTTTGGTTGTAAACTCATTGAAAATGTTTCAATCATATGTAACCATTGTAAACGCTTGACAATTTTGGTTGCATTTCTTGCAATCATTTCAATCGAATACAACCCTTTAAAACTATGGCAATATTATCTCAATACAACATAAAATAATTATCTTGCTCTTTAAAAAATATATTTCAAATGTATGTATTTCATGCATACATGTCAGAATTAAAATGGTTTGATCAAAAAGATATTTAAAGTACTGAAATAGTTTAGTAAACTTGTCTTGTGAATGAAGATATATTGAACCTAACTTAAATTTTCATCTAACTTTGACGGATGGTGATTGTCCCACTCACATGTATATTATCTAGATAACAGCAATGCTAAGGCATAGCAAATCCCCTCGCTGTCATGACTATCATTTTTACGAAATCCCTTCAAAACTTTATAAGTTATTGCAAAAACATTTGACATTTTTTTGCTTGGGTCAAGTCTTGGATTTTACACTTCACCTTGCAATCATCACAATTATAAAGGAAGGAAGATGTGTCTGGAAGTAAGAAATCCTTCAATCGGAAAATAATCTGTTTATTGATTTGATATTTTAGATTTGATAGAGAAAATGCAATCAGACATTACAGGATGTGTTTTAGATAATTAAGTCAATAAACACAACTTAAAAAACTCTGATTACAGTTAGACTCAGTCTCTCTAGTTTGATTAGAGTCTGCTTTGAAGGATGTGTCTAAAGAAACTTTTAATCTATTAATCCATAAACAAAACAAAAATAATTTGGCAAAGCAAAACAAACCTTATTACAGAGAGACTCTCAAATTGATTAGAGTCTGCTATAAAGGAAGCATCCTATTTAATTTAATTATTCCATACACAGAACTTGATGAATAATTTGCCAAAGAAAATCTCCCAGATTTTTCAAAGTTTAGAGTTTTCTGTTTTTGGTTTTTATTTTTTAATCATCAACACTTATTATTTAAACTGAAAACACTTTTCAGTACAAATGCTCTGCCCTAGTGAATACAGTAAAACCATGGACTTTCAATCTATTCAATGCCCATGGTAAAACAAACTAAATAAAAATGAAATAAAAAAAATCTCAAAATATTATTTGCAGTTTCATATACTTGCTATTTGAGATTTCTCAGCACTTATTGAAGTAATTGAATAAAGAAATAAACCCTCAAAAATCTGAAAACACTTTTTATTTAAATTTTTACTACCCCCCCCTCTGCATGAAATAGAGAATAAAAATAAACATATAGTAATATAGTATAACACAAGATGAAAATAGATATAACAGAAACTAGGACTATGAACCCTTTTTCTGGTCAAGCATTTTAATTAGCCGTTCAACCGTTTTAATTAGCTGTTCAACCGTTTTAATTAGCTGTTCAACTGTTTTAATTGGCTGTTCAAGCATTTTGATTTGCCTAAACCCATGAGAATATCAATATGTAGTAGGTATTGTTGTGTTGAGCATTGTTATAAAAAATATTTGCCAAGAAAGAACATGGTAATTAAATCTGTTGTGAATAATATAATATACATAATATACAGTCAATATCAAAATAGTTCTCTTGTTTGTATTTTTCAAATTTTAGTGAGTCATACTCTTGATATTAGGTGTTAACTACACATATATGGAAACATTTGAAGACCCATTTTGCTGAGGGGGGCTGGCTACTGGCCTGTTCATTGTACATACACTTTTGTGGGGGTCCTAAGCTAAACCTGATATCAATATGTTCCCATACCAATCTATTTATAAGTCTGGTATCGCATTCATAAATCCGTACTGGAGAAAGAAACATGAATTTAGTTATTTACTATAATAAACATGCATGTATGCTTGCAAAAAAAAATCCTAATATACTGTTGTTGAATATTCAAATCCTTACTTAAAGATAATTTTAATTCAGGTAAAATGATTAATTTATTGGAATGATACTAATTCAGGATGGTTGCAGGGGTTGAACTATATAATCATTGAACAAAACATATTGCAACCGTTTACATTTCAATGTGAAATGGTTGCAGTTTACAATGGTTGCAGATTACAATGATTGTATAGAAATGGTTGCGCAGTCGTTGAAAAAGAGTTGACTTTGCTTGGTTGAACACAATGGTTGCACAATGATTGCTTATCATTGTACAATGGTTTTTCCTTTGATCTTAGTAGTTGAAACAATCAGTATTCAATGATTGATGGAAACGGTTTAAATTCGGACTTTCAAGGTTGAATTTTTTATAAGGGTTTGGCTATTGAAGGTGCAGTTTCCTTGAGTACCCTTGGGTGAATGCCATCTGGTCCAGGTGACTTAAAAGGCCTCAGGTTCTTGAGCTTTCTCATTACTTTATCATATGTAATGTCAATAGTGGTCAGTTGTTGGCCTTTACTTCTATCTTCAATTATGGGTATGTTATCAAGTGTCTCTTCAGTGAAAACACTCGCGAAGTAGTCATTCAGTCATTCAGTGCATTTTTGTCCATATAGATGTTTTTCCTTTTGTCAGATTTTCGGCTAATAAAGGGGACATTACTGCGAATAGAGCTACATAGTTTCTCCTTAAATAGATTCCATGACTCTTGGATACTTAAATTCTCCAGGTCATTGGTCCAGTTTACATTATCCATATCATTTCTAATCTGGCTATAATCCCCTTTAGTGTAGCATGGTTTTTTATCTGGTACATATGTGTTTGATTTGTCTATGTGAGAGCTAATCTTGAAGCTTATAATTATATGGTCACTATGTCCAAGCTTACCTATATACTCTATCTGTGATACACTTTCTTCCCTGCTTGAGAATATCTAATCTAGGATGCTCGGCCTTTGTCCATGCACTATTCTTGTTGGTTGATCTATATGTTGATGTAGGAATAATTCTTGGGTTTTCTCTAGAAAAATGGATGAAAAATGTTCAGATCCCATATTTGATTGACAGTTTTTCCAATCTATTTCTCTCATTTTAAAATCTCCTGTTATGCAAAGTTCACATTTTTCCTGTTTTGCTGTATTTACAATATTTACAAAAATTTTATTTAACTCATCATTATTTACATTGTCAGTTCTTGGGTTTCTATATAATGTTGATAGTAATAGTACATGTCAGTAATAATGTGTGAGCCTTGAAGTTAATAATAATAATGTATACCTTAAGTTAGTAATAATGTGTATGGTTACCTTGCAAACCTTGAAGTTAGTAATGATATGTGTACCTAAAAGTTAGTAATTATATGCTTACCTTGAAGTTAGTAATAATATGTGTACCTTAGAGTTAGTATTATTATATGTGTACCTTAGAGTTAGTAATTATATGCAAACCTTGAAGTTAGTAATGATATGTGTACCTTAGAGTTAGTAATAATTTGCAAACCTTGAAGTTAGTAATAATAAGGGCCATGCGCCATAATATGTGTATCTTTAACCCTTTAAGTTAATAATAATGTGTGCTACCGAAATAATTAAAGTGTAGAATTATGTCATTGGTCAGATATCATCCCTTGAAATAGAACTACAGATTGCCACACTGTGAATAACTTCTATGTTAATGTGATTTCAGTACCCTGGGGTAGCTGACAGTATTAACAGTGCCACCTTATGAATAACTTCTATGTTAATGTGATTTCAGTACCCTGGGGTAGCTGACAGTATTAACAGTGCCACCTTATGAATAACTTCTATGTTAATGTGATTTCAGTACCCTGGGGTAGCTGACAGTATTAACAGTGCCACCTTATGAATAACTTCTATGTTAATGTGATTTCAGTACCCTGGGGTAGCTGACAGTATTAACAGTGCCACCTTATGAATAACTTCTATGGTAATGTGATTTCAGTACCCTGGGGTAGCTGACAGTATTAACAGTGCCACCTTATGAATAACTTCCATGTTAATGTGATTTCAGTACCCTGGGGTAGCTGATAGTATTAACAGTGCCACCTTATGAATAACTTCTATGTTAATGTAATTTCAGTACCCTGGGGTAGCTGACAGTATTAACAGTGCCACCTTATGAATAACTTCTATGTTAATGTGATTTCAGTACCCTGGGGTAGCTGACAGTATTAACAGTGCCAACTTATGAATAACTTCTATGGTAATGTGATTTCAGTAACCTGGGGTAGCTGACAGTATTAACAGTGCCACCTTATGAATAACTTCTATGTTAATGTGATTTCAGTACCCTGGGGTAGCTGACAGTATTAACAGTGCCACCTTATGAATAACTTCTATGTTAATGTGATTTCAGTACCCTGGGGTAGCTGACAGTATTAACAGTGCCACCTTATGAATAACTTCTATGTTAATGTGATTTCAGTACCCTGGGGTAGCTGACAGTATTAACAGTGCCACCTTATGAATAACTTCTATGTTAATGTGATTTCAGTACCCTGGGGTAGCTGACAGTATTAACAGTGCCACCTTATGAATAACTTCTATGTTAATGTGATTTCAGTACCCTGGGGTAGCTGACAGTATTAACAGTGCCACCTTATGAATAACTTCTATGTTAATGTGATTTCAGTACCCTGGGGTAGCTGACAGTATTAACAGTGCCACCTTATGAATAACTTCTATGTTAATGTGATTTCAGTACCCATTGGGTAGCTGACAGTATTAACAGTGCCACCTTATGAATAACTTCTATGTTAATGTGATTTCAGTACCCTGGGGTAGCTGACAGTATTAACAGTGATATCAACAATCTAATGGCAGTTCTCAATATATGGCAGATACTTCCTAAAGGTATTATTGTATTTCACACTTCTATGTCTTTAATATTTCAATTTTAAATTTATTTATGTATTCAGCTTTTGTTATTTCCAAAAAAGAAACAGGCAACATAGGGCAGTTTAACCAATATATTGAACATATACAGTAAAACCTGTGTATGTGGAATGCCTTTGGTTCCTCAAAATGGTTTTCCACTTGGGACTTATTCTACATATTGATATATAGAGGTTCATTTTGCATTAAGTCAATGGACTTTTGAAATTTTCCACTCATTGAGTCATTCTACTTCCATACATGTAGGTGTTCCATTTTACAGGTTTTGCTGTACGCTCGTATGTGTATATAACAAACAGCTAAATAAATGAGGGACATAAGCTGCATATAACATTGATTTGTGTTCACCAAATGTGTATCTACTAGCCTGGGAAATACTTTCTTTTACAGGTCTTTATGTTGAGGAATTTATTGAGACAGCAAAGGAAGAGCTCAGTTGGGAGTGCGATTATGAAAGAGAGGCTGCTAGCTCACAGAAATTTAGGCAAGTGACATCTATATTTATTCTCCTGAAAACAAAAATGTCCATATATCAATAACAATTTAAATCGAGGTTCCTGAGGTTCAGTCATTTACAATCTACACATTACTTTTTTTGCCATTTTGCATTTGTATATTTGTTGCATAGCATTTGTGCTTTGTTCTAAAAGTCAAAATTCTAAATGTAATGCTTTCATTTTACCCCTACAATTTTGGTCAAGTTTTACTTTGGAGATATACATATGCGCAGTTACGTCAAAGCAAAGTCAGGTTTTCAAAATATACTCTAGTCTCTTGAATAGGGCCAGTAATTGCTAACACTTTGGCTTTGCATTCAGACTCTGTAACAATTGTTACATAATGTCACATTATAATGTCCTTTTTATTGTCACAATTAGAAGCGGTGACATAGTGTCCAACTTTTGTGTAGACAGAGTTCAGTTATTGGCATCTGTAACAAATGGCAGGTGGTGGCAGTTTTCATGTTAATTTCTTATTTAATGTTAATGCCTTGTTGTTATTTGTTTTTGCTTGCAGGGCCCTAGTAAAAGATGACCCTGTGTTTTATGTACCTGAAGTGATCTCTGAGCTAAGTTCCAAGCGAGTCATGACATCAGAGCTTGTGAGTGGAGCACCACTGGATTCTGCAATGTCCCTTGACCAAGATACCAAAAATTTTGTAAGTACAGTAAAGTAGCCGAGACAGAAGAACTTAGTCATGCCATCTATTTTTACAATAATTTTATGATTTCTTCAAATTTTTCATATTTTCACAAAAAATAGTTTAAAGCATTCATAACATACAAATTAGAATATTATAATGTACTTGGACCATTGAGTTGTTGTATTTGAAAATTGTGAAGGCATTTTGAAGAAATGAGGCCTGTATATTGGAATGTTCCAGTATTTTGTTGTGATACATACATATTATAAATAACAAACCAATTAATGAGGTTTTCTTTCTATGTTTCAGATTGCAGAGAATCTACTGAGATTGTGTCTTCAGGAGCTGTTTGTCTTCAACTATATGCAGACAGACCCCAACTGGTCAAACTTTCTTTATGATAATGCCACAAAAAGAGTATGTATATATTTTTGAAGTTTTGAACTGACATTTTATCCAATTTTATGAATTTGTGTGTACATGGTGTGAGTGAAATCAGTTGTATGATGGGATACTCTTTCCAATTCTAAAACAATGGCATTTTTGTTTTGAATCCCAAAAATGGGACTGAGAAATTGTTCAGATCAGAGATGTGTTTAGATATACAGGTTTTACTGTACATAATCTAAGGTATGGTATTTCACTGCAAATTGTTTTCAGATATGTTTATTGGACTTTGGTTCTGCCAGGGAGTATAGCAAGGAGAACTTTGTAGATGGCTACCTTCGTATTATAAAGGGAGCAGCAGATGGCAAGAAGGAAGAGGTTCTAGAATGGTCAAAGAAACTAGGCTTTCTCACAGGATATGAGTCAAAGGTAATAAGATGAAAATTTAACATAAAGCAATATAAAGCAAGTCTTACATAAAACCCTTGTATGTAATTGTGTGTAGAGTGCTTTTGTGTCTCATATGTAAAGACATTTACATTACAAACAGTAACATTGTGTACCCCAAAACACAATAGAGAAGTAGATATGCAAGAATCACACCAATCTTCGTTTTTCCTTAAAAGTTTATAGGGTATTGTAGCCAGTAATAATAAATAACATGGTAACACCTTTCATTAAAATGTGAGCTTTTCTGACAAAATAGTGCATTCTCTTTGTGAACATTTCTTCCAAATGAAAAGTGGCTGTCTTAAGATTTACCCAGCATGCCCAAATTGTATTCAATTTTAAACCAGGGAACATTCCTGAAATTTTCAAATCAATCCAAAAAGTTGATTGTTAGGAAATGTGCAGACAATAAAAGTGAGACAATGACACCCACCAAACTAATAATAATTATCTCTTTTCCAAACTGATAATAATTATTTATTATCTCTTTTCCAGGCAATGCAGAATGCTCATGTTGATGCAGTTATGATCCTTGGCGAGGCGTTCTCTGAAGACATATTTGACTTTTCTACACAGACGACCACACAGAGAATACAAACAATAATCCCCGTTATGTTAAAACATAGACTAACCCCTCCCCCAGAGGAGACGTATTCCCTACACAGGAAACTTTCTGGATCGTATCTGTTATGCACAAAATTTTCTGCGAAAATTCAATGTAAGAAATCATTAGATGAAATCTGGAAAAATTATCATTTTCTAAATTTAGAAGCTGCACCCACAAGTAGTTGAGATTGATAGAAGGAATCTGAATTAGGAAAAAAGTCATGTTGAATATTGTTGTGCTGTAGTCTGTGTATCTACTTTTCATGTATTTATGTTGTCTACAGAGTACCTCTCAGATATCTGATCTCTGGAATAGTGATATTTTAAATCTGCTGTGGTCGGATATATATGTAAAACTGGAGGACCAAAATGAGATTATCCGCATTATAAACCAGCATTGGTGACTTACAGTATATGAGGGATAATTATATCCTTCATACACATGTTCTTAAACAACTGAAGAATTGTTTCAACTGCTACTCTAGTCGAACTCTGGTCAAAGCAGATAGGCCACGGTTGTAATGTAAAAAGTTGGGGGAAGACTTTTCGCCCTTTATTTTTCATTTTGGGCTATAAGAATTGATATCCTTTTGAAAGTGAGCCTGAATTGTAATTTTTTTCAAAAAGGGCCCCATTTTTTATTGTTATATGAATGTGCAGTAGGAATAGAAAATTTGAAATACAAGGCCCTCCCTTATTAACTTGCAGTTCCAGCTTAAATAGGGGCTGAAATAGCATTCATAAAAACTAGTATGTATGTCTATTTGTATGTACATGTATGTGTGTATGTCCATAATAGTGACCAATGAAATAATTTATAAATCATGTAAAAATATCAATGAAAAAAATACAAATAAAAATAGAGAATTTAATTTTATATTCTTCATTTATTTATTCATTTATATAGTCATGTCTTGGTATACAATGTACATGTTATATAAAATGGGATTTACCCAATATACAATTATAGCAATAAAATGATGCACAAATGAGGTCTGCAGCGGCCATAATTAAACCATACATTATTACATCTTTAAATAAATATCTACATTCATCGCTAACAAAATGTACAAATATTGAAATAAGCTTTATGACAATAAGGGTAAAATATGTACATGAACATATGGATACAATAATTTTGATAAATAAAAATATTTTCCTGTTTATACTCAGAGTATAAATCTAAATATAATTTAAATAATTGACTAAAAGCTACATAAATAAACTACAGCGGGCAGACTTATTATCAAATATTTCAATTTTTCTCTTCAACATGCCAAATTATGTTTGGTATTTTTTGTGCTTTCTAATTTTCCTTCAATTATATTATGTCTAATTTCATATTCATAATTATTTTCTGATTTTCAATGTTATTACTAACATATGCCATGCCAAAGTATTTCATTTCATAAAACTGGGAAATACACCCATCATAGAAATCAAGGCAGGCAGTTACCGAAATATCAAATACTCTTCAACTAAATTACAGTTGGATTACTAAAATTTCATCAGTATATCCAGAAATATAAAATATAGCGATCACCACTCAAACGTTCACACATTTTCACATGTACACACACACCCTACATATTATCTACATTCTTATTTTAAAGGGTTGAAAATTAACCCGAAAGCTTCATATAAAAGTGATCATATTTACAGTAAATGTTCCATATGCTTGTATGTTGTACACCATTTTGGATTAAAAATGTGTCTTCGTATACATGTTTCACATGTAAAACAAACATCATGTAAAATGCTTAAAAATGAATGAACACAACGGGGAAATACATCTATGAATACAATAAGCCATATCCAATAATCAGCAAGTCAGATTTTGGAAGAAACATTAACACAAATTCCATGTTATAAAATGAAAAGCCAAACACATTGTCTGGTCACAAGAAATGCTGAACACTGCACTATAACAAGGAAACATACATGTGATGTACATATACTGGAACAGTATGTAAATGATGTATAAAAATGCAGTTTATTCAAGCAATACTTCTAGACACAAAGTAGAAAATTTTCAAAAATGACATATACACTTTAACTAATGTTCACCAATTATTGTATTCTTATCAAGAACTAATCTATGCATATTTCGAAATGACATTACATCACTCATATTCCTTTAAATGTGATAAAATGAACAATATTTTTACATCAATTATTGCCTTTAAAGGCACCTTAACTTTTGAGATCATCAATTTTATTCAATGTTTAGTTTTCAAAATTGTAATGCTGAAAACACTGGAAATGTTACACTTAGTAAGTTTTTATCACTGTCAGATATTTTCACAGTTCAGTACATTTCAATCTCGCTCAAGTGTGTCTGAGTATTATAATATCTATCTTGGGCCTTTAAACCAAATTATTTACAGATGCCCAAATCTGTTTCTTGACATCTACATGTAGCAGTGCTTTATCACAATCTAACAAACAATCTCAAAAAAGATATATTACCCAATTTGATTAATTTTCCGAGTCTATTTATTAGATTGTTTCTGTATGATTGTCATTGTATTAGCATATCTCTAAACAGGCATTCTGTATAGTGAAGTACACATCTTTAATTGTAGTACCAACGATCTTGGCTTCAATTGTCTCCTTATATAGTAATGTCGAAACTTGTGACCATCATGATCCTAGACTGGCATGTCTCGACAATCTTTTGTAATATAGATGTCTCTTTTTCAAGTTCTTCAACGTACTCATCATCTTCCCGATTCGTCAATGCAGCGATGCGTACTGGAAAAGAATCTGAAAATATCAGTCTGGTGTCAAATTTTGATAAAACCATAATTTGCTGTACATGTATGCTTCATGTGGGTTAATAATACAAAAATTAAGATTATTTTTTGTTGAACTGATTTATACATGTCATGATATAGGGAGAAAATCAATAAACTCAATGCCTGTGTTTCACTTGCTAACTGTATATTGAATGCTCTTACTATGCTAGAATATTTTCTCTCCCTATATCTTGACACTGTTATATTTTCTCTCCCTATATCTTGACACTGTTAAACTCATTACTGTAAATAATAACTATTAACTATTGATTTTCAAGGGTATGATAACAAGATTACTTACAGTCACAAGTCCAAGCGTTGTCTCCTGCAGATAGTTTAGCCTTTGCTTCACCTAGTTGTTCCTTTAATTCAGCCTGCTTATCACGCAACTCGTTGATACGCTTCCGTCTCTCAACCACAGCTTGAACCTAAAGTAGAATGATCCACAAATTGAAAATTGTACACAATGAGTGTTTCATCTGATATGCCAACATTTTCAAAGAACATAGAATTACGGTCAAAGTGTTATCAATGAAAAAATTGAAAAGTTCAAAACACTAATTACTAAAGCAAAGGTCTCAAAATTAAATGTGAACAATATTAACGGTTGTCACATGAAGATGTTCAAATGGACTAACTAATACTAATTAGAGAAGTATACTTTAATATTGGACAACTCTACATGAAATTACAACTCAGAATGACTGTTACCTCAGCTTCTTTCTTCCTCCTGCGCTGTTGGTTCTCCAAGTCCTCATGCTGATAGTCTGTAAGGGTGACAGGCTCCAGGTCTTTTAGCTTAGTGTCTGGCCAGGCCCGACTGAAACTGGGGCTGCCTTGAGCAATGTTGGCTCTAGGGGGCGCTGATTTACTTCTCCATTTGCCTATAGGAAAAAGACAATGTTAATGACCATAAAACATACTTTTGATTTTTATTTGATTTAACTTTTACTGCCAGGTATTAGAATGCTATATTCCAGAATTGTTTACAAATTACGAATATCATACCAACCTTTCTTTGGCATCTTGAATGGTGACCCCCTATCTTTATCTGAACATGAGCTTTCATCTGTAGAGTCATGTGGCGATGAGGACCCTGTGATGTCATGGACCAAACTTTCATAACCGCTACTTGTCTCGCTCTTCTTGCTTGGAATCTTGTGGCCACTTATATTACTGCTTATGTCACTGCCATGGCCACTACTGGAATGACTTGCGGGTCGAGGACGTGTGATAAAAGAATAAGGTGAAAGGAACTTTTTCTCTTTTGAACTTGCGCTACTGTCATTTCCGCTATCAGATTCATTGCCTTTTTTTGTATTTTTACCACCCATGAGTTTTGACACTCTTTCGTTTCCAACTTTACTTTTGTCTTTCTTGTCTTTATTTTTAGCGGGCGATGTTGGTGGTTTGCTTGAACCAAATATGGGAAGACGGCTTTTTGTGGGTGTTGTTTTCTGGGAAGATAAACTTTTAGCTGGTGATGATGTTTTGGATGATGGAGCACTTTTTGTAGATGGGGACGCAATTTTGGATGAAGATGGAATTTTGCTTGGAATAACTTTGGAAGGAGTTGTATTTTTAGACTGAGTTTGTTTTTGTGGCGTTGAATTTTTTGTTGAAGTTTTAACAGATGGTGATTTTGGCAGAGCAGAGTTCTTCGCAGCAATTGTATTTGCTGAGTAAGTGCCATTTGCGCTAGATCTGAAATGAAGCTGATTTGAGAGTGATTTCTTCAATGCTTGAAGTTTGCTGCTTTTTTCTTTTGAGATCTTAATTGGGCTACTATTTGTAGCTGCAGTCGGCACCACAGGATCTATCTCGATGCTTTCAAGACTAGGTTTGGCGAGAGTTAGGGGACGTGCTAGCCTACTGGGAGTAGTAGGTGCCGATTTTGAGCGCAAATTAGGACTCATGGCTACAGCAGGTGTAGAGGGTCGTGATGATGTCCTAATGGGCACAGGGGGTGGCTGCTTCTTGCGTCTTTCTGATGCTGGAGTTGCCATTGGACTAACAATGCGGGTATCTTCCATTGATTGGCCTATGACATCACGTCTGATGTTGCACACGGGTGGCGATATGGGAAGTGTGGGAGATAAAGGAACACATGGGGACATAGGTGAGGGTAGATCTGCTTTCAATGACGTCGTATCCTCTGTTTGTGACATGGCCTCAGCATCCTTGCTACTCACCATTGAACATGTCTCACTTTCAATAGTTTCTAATGGAGTCCCATATGTAAACATAGGTTTGCTATTGGCAATCTCATTTAAACTTGTATTCGAGGCACCATCAGGACGCACTCTTAGACATGTAGGGAGACCTATTTTTCTATTAGAGTCCTCTGTATTATAACTACCCCCCTCACACTGATGTTTCCCACTCACAGTCTCGTTACACTCGGGGCAAATGTCTACAGTGGGCGAAACATCTTTTCCACCTTGATCTAAGCATTCATGAATTTCACAATTTGGTTTTGGATTATCGACAGGTTTAAGCTCAGTTAAAATGTCAGACGCACTTGCTGGAGTTTCCTCAATAGGTGTCAGTGCAGGAGCTTTATCATACGTTGTTGACATGCTTGTCATTGGTAATGAAGCTGAACTAAAAGTGTCATTTTCCCATTCACCATTCCGTCTCCCCTGTTCAAGATTATCATCAAGTTCAATCTCGTATATGCTCTCCCTGTTATTGCATAACATTTCCTGAAAGTTCTTTTTCTCCGTCGTAGTTGTCACAGTGATTTTATCATTCATATAATCAATGTCAATTTTCTGCGTTTCTATACTGGTTTGGCAAGCCATAAGATTGTCATTGGATTGTGCAATCACCGAATTAGCACAACTCGTTTTAGTTTTGATTTTAGTTTCTAAATTGTTTGTGATTTCAACAGTTTCAATATTGGAGTCTGATCCTTTATGTTCGAGTGCACGTGCACTTTGGCACAATGATTTAATCCAAGCTGCACAACGTAATGATGGACTGGATGGAGGGGGGAGATTGTCTTTATATAAGCCACTAGCGGGGGAACTATGATTCGATGTATTTGATGCAGTGTTTGATGCAGGATTTGAAGCAGGATTTGACGCATCATTTGACGCTGCTCCCTGGGATCGTGGTTGATCAGTTACAGCTTGTTGATGCTGCTGATCAGCCATTTCCATAATGTCTGTATATTTCAACCCAGAACCACCAACTGCGGGATCAATTTTCGATGATGTCACAGATCTATGCGGACTACTATGACGAGGTGGTGTTGTGTTACATGTATCTGTTGTTGTTTTATTGGAAGGATTACCCGTACTATGTTTCTCAACCCAGTCTATCACAAAAGGTTTTACCAGAGAGGGAGGCTGATCTGAAAGTAAAGCCTCCTCCTCTTTTGAAGAGTTCTCTGTATGTTCTTTAAGGCTCGCCGTATCTAAGGTTTTTTCAGTTGGTTTATGAACGCGTGCTGGTGACGATTGTAATGTTTTAGCATCACCAATGTTTCTAATTTGTGCAGTTTTTATATATGTACAAGGTTTGGGATTTTCCATTACATTTCCTTTTGGTTTATTGATTGTCATTTCATTTGGGCCATCGATCCATGCTTCTGATGGATTCATAGGCTTTTCTAACACTTTCCTATGAAGCTTTGGAGATTGTTCTGTACGCCTTGATTGCTTTAATGACTGGTATGCTTTATCCTTTTGCGATTTAGTCTCTGATTGTTGAGTAATTTGAGGTTTTGGCGATTGGCTACATGGCTTGGAAATCTCTGCGATGTGTGACTTTGGCATATGAGGGGGTTTTGATTGGTCAAGATGTCGATGTGTAGCTTCTTGTACTGTATATAACTCCCTTTTTACATGACGTGGTGGTATTGGGGACATTGGGGCATCTGCCTGTACAAAGTTCTGAGGTCCGTCTATCCACTGTTCTGATCCCTTATTTGGTTTTGGGTAAACCGCACCTGCAGGATTTTGGCGTTGCATTGGGGGTCCATCTACCCAGAATTCAGAGTTAGGGGGAGGTGCCTGGTTTTCTGCGCTGTGGACATCAGCTTGAACTGTGGTGTACATGTTTTTTGCCCCAGGGTGATACTGTGTCACAGTGTTGATAGGAGCAGGGTGACCAGGCTGGGGATGAGGAATCTGGCTCCCGGGGTAAGCATTAGCCCCACTGTATGGTACATGAACCCCTGGGTATCCTGTGGGGGGACCCTGCATTCCAGGGTATATATTCTGACTCGTGGGTGGACCTTGGCCTCCTGGGTAAACATTTTGACCTGGAGGTTGACCAGGTACAGGGGACCCTGGGTATTGTCGGTGAGTTTGCTGTACACCGGGATTTGCTGCATATTGAGGTATCCTAGCTACTGATCCTGGGGGTAGGGTATTATTCCTTTCTTGGCCTGGGGGTGGTGGTTGATAATTCGCCATATTTGGCAGTTGTGGGGGGTGATTCTGAGTCCTTAGTAACATTTCTACTGTGGGGGAAGGTCCTCGTCGCATAGGGTTTGTCCTAGGCATACGTTTCCCCGAGCCACCACTACGATTTGAATACGAACTCTCATCCCCTGATGATCTTGACCCACTTGTGCGACGGAAAAATTTTGGTGGACTTTCTCCATCAGTCAATTCAATATCACTCATAGGTAAACCATTCCTGCCAACATATATCACTGTATCACAAGATTGTTCGCTGCTGTCTGTAAATTCTGGATCAGAACGTGGTCCCTCACGTAATGTACCAAGTCGGGGTACTCTGCGTCGATACATCCTGTCAGAGCATGAGCTACCACTATCATCTGAACTTGCGCTGGAGAACTGGAAAGAGAAAGTGACGAAATGTGAGATGATTTATAGGATGGGCTAGCTATTCGTGATTGTAATTATGCACGGATATGCCTACAGGTATACTGACTAATTACATGTTGCATCACAATGGGTTTACAACTCTACATGTGTCATGCATGTTCAAGTCTAATTGTCATTTGGCACACAAGGTTTCCCATCATAAAATGGCTATAATTAGTGAATGTATATTCAGAATTATTTTTATGCAGGCCAACTGAGTGGAATAATTAGATGCTTGAAACCTAAACTGCAAAAACTATTGATTTATATAATTACAATTTATTATATTGAGTTTGGCTATGAGTCTTTGGTAAAAATATTTTTGAAAAGATATCCCATAATGCAATCTGTGTGAGGCAGACGATAGTTACTTCTATAATTCAATGTGGAATCATAGGAACAATTTAAGATTCAAGATATATCCCATAATGCTTAATTTGATGTTCCTCAGTGCTCCAGTGGGACATTAACCCTTTGAATATTGAAATACAAACTGAATGTTTTCAAACCTTAGATGTTCTGCGTCTTCTCATCCTGTGAATCCTAGCAGCCAGTTGGATCACCTGCAAGCTCTCGTTGTAGCGGGTGACATTTGGCGACACATGTGCGATCATGCATGTCCTACATGATAGGTTACCCAGTGATTCGCGCATCAACTGTGTAAGCTTACTATCTCTGAAAGGCAAGATGGTTTCTTTATAGTGTATTTCTCTTTGAATTATAAGATCCAATCACACATACGCTTGATTTGAACAATGTACATATGTCCCTGGTTGAAAAACATACTGTATTACAGACACTAGTTTATTTATTATTGTATTTGTACTCATTTATTAAAGACACCACATCTTGTATTATTGTATTGGAGAGAAACAGACATTGAACTGAGACACATTGTACTGTAGACACAGATATATTGTACTGCAGACACACAGACATATTGTACTTCAGAGACACATACACATTGTAGCAGAGATACATTGTACTACAGAGACATATTGTACATCAGAGACAGACACATTGTAGTGCAGAGACACAGACACATTGTATAACTTACCTATTGGGGACATGTCTCTGTCCATTGAGTAATGCTGTTATGACATTTCCAAGTGCAGATAGACTGAGAGCCTGACTGCCATCCTTGGCCTTGCTACAGCTACCAAGATCTATCAAATGTAGACGACTCCTGCCACCAGCAACTACAACATAAACATTATAAGCATTATAAGTCTGTATGTACCATGACGAAGTATTCCATGAAAAAATATGTTTACTGGCGGGGGCTCTACTTTTCCTCTGAATCTTTGTGGTGCAAAAATGGTTTCCTTATTTGAAAAGACCATGTTGTTTATAAATACTTTTAAGTTTTCCCAATTTACAAATGATGCACAACTTTGAGTGATGGACATGAATAAATAAATCATTAATTACTGTAAACAGAAACATATCTTGGTCATACCTCCCCCTCCCAGGCCTCTATTGACCTTCTCCACTCTATACTGGTAAACATGAAGAGTAAACAACAAATGAGAGTTCCTGGCCTCCTCCTCAGTCGCAGGTGCTGACCTGGCTGCAATAGCTGCATCAAGGTAGTATGCTGCCTTTTCCGCAGTAGGGGCTCGTAATTCACTCTGGTTTTCTAGCTGAGCCCCACAGATTGGGTCGTCACGTAGGTACACACCAGGGGCAGTGTTGCCACCATTATCAGCACCTAAAAGGCACAGCATGAAATAATAAAAATGAATATGCATCTACACTGTCTCATATCTCTAGTTACATGTACAAGCTGATCTAAAAGCAGGCAGGCGGCCCATAATTTCCTATACCAGATGGAATATGACAATGCAACATAACATACAGGGCAACCATAAAGTATATTTACAAATACAATACAAAGTCTGTGTAAAGTGTAGAGACTTTATGGACATCCTGTATCGAACATTATCTCCTCATTTTTTACTCACAATCATTCATTAATGTATAAAATTATACAAGAAATAAACTGAAATTCAACTGAAGACTAGGGATGATTAAAGACGGAATAACTAAATTCAAATATGAATATAAACTATTCCTTCATCCAACACAATCATGTCTTGATAAGTGCTGCCATCTATTAGTAACAGAATGCTATTTAATTCAAATGTCACATCTGCAAACAAAATGTAACAAATTAATTTGAGGTATATGTAGCATATTATATTACAATTTTGAATCATTAACTAAAGCATCTACACTTCAATTATAAAACATGGCTATACCTGCAGCTACTTCAGAGAGTAAATCTTTCAATTTTTCTTGTTTCCCCGTCACTTCAACTGCGGAGACTCGCACCGAAAACCTAGCACCTGTTCGGTCCTTCTGTTCATTTATCAGTCGAAATAGCCACGCCACTGCACATGGTATGATGCCCATGTTCTGGGGGTTATCATCCACTCCTATCATTGTGAAGGTCTTGCCTGGAGTTACAAAGGAAAAGTATGAATGAAAGAACAAGTACAATTCAATTACAAGTACAAGTACAGGGGACTTTGTCAGAGCCAATAGCATTGAGGTAGAGATGCGGGCGCTAATCTGGACCAGTGGAAATTATCATTCCTCAGGGTTAGTCACACTTAACTGTTTCTTAAATATCAGATACCTCTTCCTTCATATCTTTCCCACAATGAGTTCAATAGAAATTGCCCCTCAAAGGAATGGTCCGGTAATTCATAACATCGAATTTCAATGATTCAAAATATTTTAAATATTTAAGTAGATCTACCTTAGCAATGAGATGGTTGCATGTCTTTAATTCTTATTTGATCTACTATTGTAGTTAGCATTGTTTATATTTGTTAATGATGTAAACCTCTTCATAATACACAGATGTAGTTGACATATGAACATTTTAGAAATTACCCCCATTCTAGTATGAAACGCGTCAATCTAAAACACACGGAGTATGACACAAAAGTGCAAATTGAATTTCAAGACAGCCATAGAAATCAAAACAAATCTAATAATTCTCAAGTAGGTTATTTAAATTCTTACTCAAGAACAAAATACTTTAAAAATACAAAACACTCTGAAATTTCTTGTAACAATATTTAGATTTCTATTTCCTACATGTTTATTCAATTTAGTGATAGAATTGATAGAATTTGCCTAACTTGAGCATAATGAATTTGAAATCCAATTTCCGTGGCCGGCCTCGTTGAAATGTTACAAATAGAGACTTTACCGCAGTCTATCGATAAATTAATCTGATTACCCAGGATGATTTGATTGTCCAGTCTAATCTAATTGCAATCATATTCCGTACAAATTTTCCATGGAATTCCGATACAGATAATTACGTATATTTGACCATGAGATCAGAAATGAATTAAGCTGACGTAGTAAAGTACACTGTATGATTATTTATATAATTATATAGCGCCATAGCATCAATTATGTAAAACGTTGGTTTCTTAAGAAATGAGCTTCAGTATGAGTATGAGTATCAGACAACAGGGTGTCCACATATCATAATTTCATCTATTCATTCTCTCTCCTCCCCTGCACAACAGATCAACAGCCCATGTCTACCAGGTTCTATGTGTGAATTAAGCTCAGTAAGGTAAAGTGAGATTCCAGGGTTAAAAGTGATTTAATTCAAGTTTATGACATGACATCAAGGATGTGTTACTGACGTGCATAACAATCTCATTGTAATAAACCCTCTACATAAATGACATGTCTTAATTATGCACTCTAAAGATCATTTTTCCCATGGGCAAGTTAATAGTGCCAAAACTTATGACTCAAAGGCCAAATAGAAAGTTTAATATTCCCAAAACATCCCAAATATCTAATAATATTTCTAATAAACTTTGGAATGATGTTAACATTGACAAAGGAGCTAAACTGTGTTGAATAGAGGCAAACATTACTAGTGACATAGCCAGGATTTACAAAAGTGATGTTTTGAAAGTTTTATGACACTCATTGAGAGGACATATTCTGTCAATAGACAATAACTGGGTTAAATATCAGTTATTAGAAATCTCCGCCCCATGATCATTGCTCTCATTCACGGAGAGATATATTGGTCCTTGAAAAAAGGATGACTATGGCATTGACAAACAAAAACTTGTTTTATTTCTATTGTTTAAGATTTTAAGTCTCAAATGAATCTTCATATAAAAGGCTGACTTTAGTTGGGCTATTTTTCTTGAATGAATCTTTCGAAAATATATGCACTGGAAAAAAGCATTTCTCAAAAGGTTGCAAAGAGGATGTGTATAGGGATGGGTGTGAGAGGAGGGGAGGACACATTGGAATCTGATTTTAAAGTGACATTTCCTAAGGGCAGGCAAATATAAACACTTATCACCTTGAGCTTTCTTGAGATGGGCTGATGTTATTATTGATATGTGAGCAGGGAAGGACATTGGGAAAAACGTCAATTACTTGAGTTAAATACTCGAACAAGTCCAAAGTGAAATTAACTCCACTTTACTGATTTGTTGCATTGAACATTCTCTGTTAATAATGGATGCAAAATGCCTGATTCAGTACGTGTAAAGAGATCAGGTAGGGACCTCATATTTCAGGCCTATGATAACAAATTGCCACAGGTAAAAACAAGCCTAATTAGTTCATTTAGATTCTTAGTACATCCATAAAAAATAGACCACACTTCCAGAAGTATTTCTTCATTCATTCATAAAATGAGATATTCCCACCATAGGGGTATTTAAAAAAGGGATATGTTAAGAGTTTTTTTAATCATACCTGAATGAAATATATCTTGTATATTCCTGCATTTCAATAGTTTCAAATTTCTTTACATTTGTTTGTTAAGTTATTGAGATTTTCGCCTCCGGGAGAATTCACTTTAACCTGACATCGGGCGAGATGAGGTACACGTTCGATACACTGATGATGTTTTGGTCAATGTAAACCTTGTATACTATAATCAGTGGTACAAACTTAATTACCCATTGGAATCATTTTGTTCGTTTTTTCTGGAGTGTATTGTGGTCAACCGTTAAAATGTCACATTTAATAAAGGGGGAGTTTTTTATATGATTGTAATATATATAATTAAGATGTACAAAATGAAATATTATTTGTCAGGAGGTAAACCAATACAAGTTAGGTGAAAGTTGAGAAAAATAAATTTAAGGATGTACCCTGCCCTGTAAAAGTGTATTTCATAGCATGGGCGTAGCCAGGGGGGGTGCGATGGGTGCGATCGCACCCCCCCCCCATAACCTTTGAGAATATGACCATTGGATAGAGGTAGAAAAGAGCTTTAAAATGCTTTTTATTTGAAGCTTCTAGCTCAATTTTGAAGGAAGTTGCATCAATTTTTGTAAAATTCAAAAGAAATCTTAATTTTTTGTGTTGCTTATGGCAAGATCGCACCCCCCCTGACCGAAAACTGAAAAATTTTCGGCGATCGCACCCCCCCTGACTGAAAGCTGGCTACGCCCCTGCATAGTATGTAAATATGCCAATCCTAGGTTTGAAATCTATTAATTTCAATTTTTGTGTATACTATATTTGTATAAACTTTATATAATAGTTCAAGAAATCTCCATGACAAAATGTAACAACCTATTTCGAATAACAAATGTGTAACACTTGTTACAGACACAAATGTTGAATGGTTGACACCAATGACCAACACTGGCTGGTTGGCATGGTGACATATAAACACCATACCACTTTTTGGTGATATAAACCTAAAATTCTCACGTAATTAAATCACCTAAGGTTGATACATGCAACAATTTGTTGTAAATGTATTAAGGCTATATCATACACTTAAACACATGTATGTTCATGTAATACACATTGTACCACCCAAAGATAAATCTAAACTTCCTAATTTACACTTCCATATTTTGCCAATCGTTTTTGCCTATTGGTGACAATATGCTAGGGGAGTATGTAATTAATGTTTACATACCTTTACACAATTTCACCTTCAGGGGTCTATTGGTGAATATACACCTATGGTTAACAACATTAGGTTATAAACAAATCACTCTCACACATGCTATGAACACCTATAATTATTATGAATTTTGGGACTGGGTTACAAAGAACTATTCTCACATCGGGTGACATTATTGTGTTAGTAATAAAAAACGCATTTATAAAGGATGTGGTATTTTGGGGAGAAAACGAAATCCCTGAGAACTCTTTTAGTTTAATGGCAAATTGAGTATTTCAATAAAGATGCAACTATAAAGTGTAATAAAAAACATCATGTTAATGACATTGATTCAAGATTTTTTTAGCTTATAAAACTGTCAATAAAGAACATTAGCAGCCTGACAATATTTCATTGGTCAGTCTTGTTTGTTGACATTCCTCTCAAAATATGAATGAAATCTCTTATATTTCCAAATTCCTACACCAATTATACAATCAAAATCATGCCACCTTGTTCAAATGCCCAAAATCCTCTCTGTTCCTCTCAATTTCATGCTTAGATACATGACCACATTGTATTTTCTCTCCCAGGTAGGCTATTATATTACATGGGGTAATTTGCTTCAGAATAATACAGTTATATGCTTGAATTTCTACCCTCTCTATAAATGCAAACTGCTTGATGGTGCTGTTAGAAAAATAATGTAACTGACATTGAAGTGACACTATTTATTAAAGATTTAATCTGAGGCAATAATTTTAGTAAGTAAGTAGGTAAAAAAAACATACAAAGGAGAAATTGGATCTCTATACTATAATTATTTAACATATGAAAAAGCAAAAAATGTATGGAAACTCACAATTATTTATTCCCCCATAATTAATATCAACATTCTCTGTAAATGAACTATGTGCATGTTTTTTCCATTTCTACATAAATTTAATCATTTATGTGGTTTATAGGGGTTGATGTTGGTTTTCAAATGTTGCCCTTTGTGCTTCATCACTTTGATTATTCACGTAATTCATTATTAATTCAATCCTATTTTCACTTTTTGTAAGAATTTTACTCATGCTTACCAACTTTGGAGTGCCCATAAGAGAAGAGGCAACCATCAGTGCCATCTACCACAGCTTGTATAATCTCTATCAGACTGCTTCCACATATCTCAGACTAAAAACAAATCAGATACAATCAGAAATAATCATTATTCAAAACAGTCTACTCTTCGTCCGAAATCCCATCGTTGTACACATTATATTTTTTTTCGCACCTCTTGATTTTTCATAACATGCTCTGATGTGACAAGAACATTGGAGATAAAAATACAAACAATCATTGTCTATGACTTAATAGGAAATCACCAGAGATTTTTTGTGTGAAGTGACACCATATAAATCAGAGGTCACCATAGTAATAGCATCAACTCATTGCTAGTAATATCAATTTATCTAATGACAATTCTTTAATCTGCCATCTAACACATTTCCTTTAGATAAACCTGATAAATTGAACATGTGGGTAAAAAACCATAATCAATCATTGGATTAAGGTCTTTGACATATGTGCACAACATCAAAGGACTAACTGTGACATATTCACCGCCATCCAGTCTAGGCCCGGCATATTCTATGGACTTCTGAGACAACTTTTCAGAGTTTTATTCAATTATTCTCCATGCCCATTACACAAATGTGAGCATAATCTAATTCTACAATCTTGTTAAATCATGATTACTCCATCGAGAAAGAATCGAAAAATGACAAAAATTTCCATATTTTTTACTAACCAGTGAGTCATCTTCGCAGAAGACTGAATCAAAGCCAAACATTTTTGGTGCTGTACTAACGCTGCGTTTGTTCGAGGTGGCATAGCCAACATTGGACGGATCAAAGACAGTCACTTGTTTCTTTCTTGGGTCTACACTTAAAACGGAAGCTTCATGATTGGTTCTTGCGCTGATGTATGACGGAGAGATTCTTAGCATAACTTTCACCTGAAAACACAAAAAATCAAATCGGTATATTATTAGAGAAAGACATTACCAGTAGATAATAAATATCAGTTTTTGGTCAACATCCTCTGAAGGAGAAACTCTACTTCTCCTTAATTCTCCCTCATTTCTCTTTTGGCATATGTTTCTTATGAAGTTCAGTTGCATCATTTCCTTGTGTGGCATGATTGATCACGAAATGCCGCAATCTGTCATTCCTATCACCTATATTAGTAGCTGGTGGTTAATAGGCATTCACAACATTGAAATAATCTTTGATGTACTTATGATTGATCAGCACCTGATTTGGCTTTTCCCAACATTCAACAAGAAAAGAAATGAACAACCACATGTTAGTGATATATATGTGATTGAGTTGATGGGTGAACAACTGTTTGTGGCATCCCAAGAAGAAAAATCAGTGCCTAGATATCATTCATTCGTTTTGTTTATTCTATTTTCTTACTCTTATCATCTAAACGAAGAGCTCGGTGTTTGTGCTTTTGTGTACAATGTAGTACATATTGCCTGCATATCTGCATGTTTTATTCCAGAGTGATCCCTCTCTTTCCAATATATTTCATGTTTTTTAGAGTGAACTCAATAATACGGCGTACAGTTATATATTTTCGGACTCATTTTATCTTGATCCAGGCTTCAACTTCGTAAGGTAACCAAAAATATGTGAAGACTTTGAGACCCAGAAATTTCCATTTTTCTCTTAATTCTTTATATAAAAATTAAAAGTCACAAAAGGCAACATCGGACGATGAAAGAATTCAGGCATCAAAAGATTTGTAAATTGAAAGTGGTGGATTTAATTACAGTAACCTGAAAGCAGAGATGGACAAAGACGCAAAGTGGTCAGAGCTAATGAAAGGAAACAATGACACATTAATACAATTGTCCATAAATATGTCAAAGACAAAACTGTGCATCCTGAGCATTGCCCATTTACCTGCACTCTTAAGCAAACAAAGTTGATTAAACAAACGGAGGTAAAATACCTGAACACTTCCTGTACACTCAAATAAATGGCAATAAATCAGTCGAGGAGATAAACCGATGGATTAAGTGACATTTAAGTTCAATAATAGTCCTAAAAGGTTGTATGGTAAATAATTTATGGTGGTAATCGTGTGTGTCTATCTACCAAAACTTCTGACCAAGTGGTCTTTACTTATCTACTTTGACCTTACATGTTAACCCTTAATTGACTTTTATAGAAATTGTGTGGCACAACCACTCTAAAATTGTTCAAACACAACCAATAACCCAGTATGATTCAATGAAAAACATCAATGACTGTACCAGCCCAATCAAGCACAATGATAATGCTAGAACAATCAAACACAATCACAATCAAACACAATTACCCTGTCATCACAATCAAACACAATCGCACTGCCATCACAATCAAACACAATCACACTGTCATCACAATCAAACACAATAATTGTAGAATCAAACACAATTGA
Organism: Owenia fusiformis; assembly: GCA_903813345.2. Classification (NCBI taxonomy): domain Eukaryota; kingdom Metazoa; phylum Annelida; class Polychaeta; order Sabellida; family Oweniidae; genus Owenia; species Owenia fusiformis. The sequence continues at coordinate 2,079,139 of CAIIXF020000008.1, forward strand.
CAATCCAGTTCAACCAACTCTTGGAAGGCAATGAGGTCTTTTCCAGCTTAGTCCTACATGTATTTGGAAAAAATAAATTGGTAATTCAAGTACTAAAGGGTTAAATCCTGATATAAACAAATACTCACATAAAATCTTCAAGTTGGCAGTTTAATAGGGGTTAATATTAATGAAAAGATGTATCTGGGCAACTTTATATTGAAAATACACTTAGCTAAATGCACTTATCTTTTGCAGTGGTATAACAATAACTCTTAAGTGACTTATACCACTTTTAGTTTGACAGGGTCATAGGGGTGGGATATGGTCATCTGGGTGGGATATGGCCATACAAGGTGGGATATAGTCATAGGAGCTGGGATTTGGGTTTCGGGTGGGATATGGCCATACAAGGTGGGATATAGGCATAAGAGCTGGGATATGGTCATCTGGGTGGGATATGGCCATACAAGGTGGGATATAGGCATAAGAGCTGGGATATGGTCATCTGGGTGGGATATGGTCATACAATGTGGGATATAGTCATAGGAGCTGGGATTTGGTCATTGGTGGTTGGATATAGTCAGAGGGGTTGTGATTTAGGCAAAAAGTGTGGAATAATCTAACTGGGGTGGGAAACACCATATGGGTAATACAGGGGAGTTTGGGTGAGACAGGGTCATTAGCGTTGGGTAGGCAGATTCATGTATGGACAATCTTGCTCAGTGATTTATATGTTTGTGGGAAGGTTGTAATAACAAAATTTGTGAATAGGTCTTTGAATATCATATTACTGCTATTGCCTCTAAAGTCTCGTATTACATTTGCTTGTTGTTTTTTATTCTTGTATCAAACACTTTTTTATCCCCCACACGCTAAATACACACCTTCCCCAGTGTGTGTGAAATAGGTATAGAAAAATATATATTCTATAGTTCAAATATGTTATCTTCTACATTGTCACCCTTTAGTGGTTAAGACCTGAGGTCAGCAATGTTAATTCTCCTATATTCTTTCAGCTAGCTTGCCTTATCATGTATATTGATACTAAATGGTGGTATGGGGTCATCAATCTGCATAGGGTCATCTATATGTTTAGGGTCATCAAGACTCTTATTGGGGTCATCAGGAGGTTGGATAGGGTGGAGTACTTCAGTGATAATTGCACTAAGAGTAGCCAATGAGATTATCTTCTCTACAGACATCAACACAATTGTTTGCTCCCTTCTCTTGTCTTCAATTGGTTTATTGCAATCGTCCTGCTTAAGGTCAATAACAACAGTGGCATTGATGTCCAGAAGGGTTAATATCTGACTAAAATTATCATTCTCCTTTTGGAGATAATGCCTGACATATATTTTCTCCTACAGGAGACTGAGTATCATGCTGATGTTATATTGAAGCATGAACTAAATAGAATTCCATGTTTCCTGAAGAATAATATGAACTCCAGACAAAAACAATCAGATCTTAATCAGATGAACTCCAGCTTTACACTAGAGGGAATCATGTCCTAAAGGGAGTGAACTCAACCCAAAGATTGTTATATCACACAATACCCAGGGTACCACTTTCCAGGAAGATCATGTTGCAAAGGCCAAAGATAAGTCCTGATAGGAAGACACTGTCGCTCAAGGCATGTAATAATGTACCAATTACTTTAACATTGGGAGTTTAATCAGGGAACTTTGCTTATTCAGATGCAACTGTCTTCCAGGCATGGAAATCCTGAAGTTATCATCAGCCACAATTATCAGGATTTACCTGAAATTCAACCTTAGAAAAACATACTATTAGAAACTCAGATTCCTTCATTCAAGTATGTATGGAACCATAGGATGATAATTCTTGTCGTCTTTTTGGTCAACATGAACTTTTATCCAAAAGTCAAACAGAAAACCTCAAATTAATGTCATTTGGAATTTCAATAAATCTAAAAAGTGAAAAATTAGAATTTTATCATTAATTGAAGATCAGATCATCAGCAATATCATTACTTTACCATTAATAAACTATTTTATCACTTACTTATCACAAAAACTACTTTGAAAACAGTCAACCAAAGAATGTTAAACATTGTTAAATATGGGCAGACAATCTGGTTAAAATCACCAAATTAAAAAGTCTTAAATCAAAAATATTTTCGGGATAAGTACGCTGAAGTAGCTGTTGATTTAAATAATGACATGTTGATACTTCTTTTCTAATTAAACATTTCGATAAAAGTCTACATTGTTGGTTTTATTAGTATGAGCACTTAAAATAAATGATTGATGTTTTTCAAATTCTTAACTTCAATAAACTGCAACATTTTTATCCGCAATCACATATTTCCCAGGTGTCCCTGAAACTATTGGACACATAGGCATAACATGAACTGCATATCATATTTGGAAAACTGGGGCATCTGGGAGATCACCTCCACTTAGACATCCTCTGCTAAAATCTGGACTTCTTCAAGGTATATTTCACCACATTAATGTGAAAAATATACAAAAACTGAGAACTATTAATACTGAATGAACGCTGTAGGTGCCCTTTTCCTTTATAAACTTTATTCTTTAACATTACCCAGCTGGTATTTGTTAGAGTTAGAAATTCTAGATATTTTCCGTTGTGGTGTTATGAATGTGTTAGATAATATATTACAAAGATAATTGCTTGTAATTAGAAATGAAAATGTTCACACTGCCATTAATTAACAAGATTTAACTTGGCACAAACAGCAATTCCCACCTAATTCAATTTAAAGGCTAACCACTAGCATGGCATATATCACAATAAAAGAAACTAAAACCTAAATTATGTAGAAAGTTCCCCATGGCCATGGTTAAGGCAGTCTAGTACACAGCTTTAAAAAGTGTAATTTCTACCAAATGAGGTAATTATCTCATACTGGTAGATCTGGGTTGGGTCTAACATTATTTTCATTGTAGGCCCAAAATTGGCCTTTTAGGTCTCATTTTTGACAAATAGGGCTATTTTTGAAAAAAAAATGCTTCAAAATTGTCAGAAAAAGTACTGCAAGAAACATTCTTACAGTATGTCAGAGATATACATACAGCATGTACAATTCTCATAAACTAATTCTCAAAGTGTCCATTTATTGGTTTAACACATGTTCTAAGCTAATAGTACTTTTTTACAGCTTCATGATGATCTCTTTATTGTTTCCTTACACATATGCGTAATTGTTTGAAATACCTCGCTTTCACAACATTTTCCCAGGTACAGGTATATTTTGTGAATACCACTTTTTTATAACAGCACCACTTTGAAAAAATGTTAAGCATCAAGGCCTGTTACATAAAGTATGAGTTGATATAGCATATATAATTCAGCCATTTGTTGTAAGCTATCTTTTTATTCTGTTTTATGTTTAGATTGCAATGACAGTTTGAACAAGTTGATTAGTCGCATATAGAACTTAATACAGAGCCACATTGTTTCATCTTTAGCTCTTCAAATTCATCTTACATGACTTCCGTCGTTAATTGATTAATTTTACAAATCTTCTTGTCGGATTGTTTGATGTAGAAGTAGGCCCTGCTATGCATGTTTATTCACTATTAGATCAATGGAAGCACGATGTGAACATATGTATACTACATCATGTAGATGCAAGATCAAATATGTAATTTATTGAAATCAATATTATTTGAGGGACATTCTAATTAACATTTATGATGTAGCATTTACATGATGTACGATAAATTGATCAATTACGAAAGAATTGTAAAGCATTTATTGTTGTAGAAATGAATAATAATATCACATGAATCTTCATGTATGTAACTATTGTAACTCTTTTTCCTCTATTGCTATGGTTGAATGCATTGATTGGTATGGTTGAATGCATGGATTGGTATGGTTGAATGCATGGATTGGTATGGTTGAATGCATGGATTGGTATGGTTGAATGCATGGATTAGTATGGTTGAATGCATGGATTGGTATGGTTGAATGCATGGATTGGTATGGTTGAATGCATGGATTGGTATGGTTGAATGCATGGATTGGTAGGGTTGAATGCATGGATTGGTATGGTTGAATGCATGTATTGATGTATTGGTATGGTTGAATGCATGGATTGGTATGGTTGAATGCATGGATTGGTATAGCTGAATGCATGGATTGGTATGGCTGAATGCACGGATGCCATCTTAGATTCGAGATCTTTGATGAAAGAGAGAGATTAACACATTTCAGAATATTAATATTCCAATTTGAATACATCCAACAAAACACAAATTCTTATTTAATGCCAGCGCAATGTCAGGTAATCCTTGTACTATTGCATTGAAAAATATAAACCTAAAATAAATAATTAGAATTCTAACAATAACAGACTTGACTGACAGAGGATTACATAAGGGATCTATTAGATACATAACAAATGCTTATATTGATTAAATACACACACATGTATATTTAAATAAGTCTGTTGATTATTATCCTATAATAAATAAGTGAATCATTCTGACATCTGATTACAATTCACATATCTAACTATGACTGATACCTGCCAAACCTGGAAGATGGTATCGGAAATAGCTTTGGAATCTTTGAGATCTATTACAGAAATACAGCATCCTGTGCATTGAAAGCGTACCAATTATTTTTATGTTTTGGAGTCCAAGTCATTGTGACCCACCCCTTCCTGTTATATCTAGAGCTAGTCCTGCATCAAAACTCTGGGTGCTCTATATATCATTTCTGGCTCAGTTTGAGAAAAATGGTGGCCATGGGTTTGGTGCAAGGGTGGGTCCCTGACCTTATCAAAAACACTGCATTCAGTAAAGTATAGTAAAACTTAACGAATCCGAACATCACTGCAAAGTGTTCAGATAAGCAGGTGTTCACTTCTCAGAGTTTCTTAAAATGTGCATCAATATAATTGTTCACATTGAAAGGTGTTCGGATTAGAGAGGTATTCTGATATACAGGTTTTATGGTACAATGTTGCATACATACAATAGAAGACTAAGTAAAGGACTTATCCAGAAGGACTTATAAAGTATCTCTAGAAATATAATTTATCATCTTATCTAACAGATGTTCACCTGTATGTGGTGTTTGGGTGGTCAGATTAGACCCATATTACACATATACCATAGATAGGACCCATACTATTCATATACCATACATATGGAGTGTATCATAGGATAACAAAGCAAAGATAACCCCTCTGGTTTTATCTATGCAATATGGGTATTACCTGACTTCATACCTGATTTGCTTTCCAGGTGTTGAAATAAGATTTCTTGAAAAGGATGTTGATTTTGTAGAATTAGATAATTTACTAAACCCTTCCCGTACCCTGTAATACATATTTGACTTTGAGTCCCCCCCATAAAAACCTGTTCACACACATGGATTCCATAAATCAGTAAATTTAGAACATTTCCTGAAAATCAACTCTCGCTTCTTGTATAAGTACCACTGATAAGTATGTGTCAGGTATTACATAATATGGATTAAGCTAATCCCCCAGGTAATTACAGGTAAGTGCATCCAGGTAATCAGGTGGGGATTAATCTCTGTGTATATATAGAAACACTAAATTAAACCTCAACTTACTCAACATTAATTAATGAAAACTTGTTGTTATTGATTCAAACATAATAATGCCTGGGTTACATTTGCTCCGATTCATCGGCCGTCGCGCCCAGGCGATTAAGTGTTTTGTTCAATATTGTATTCAATTTTGAACAAAATACTCAATCGACCTGGCGCTATGGTGAAAATCGGAGCAAATGTGACCAAGGCATAAGTAGGCTAAAGGCCCACATCAGACTCAAAATAAAAACCGGCACACTTTGGTAGGCTCACATGTATTATGAAAATATGATATTTTGCGACAAAAAAACTGACCTTGAAGAAATATTTTTCAAGCACTTGAATAATATTATCATTATCCAATAAACAAGAAAGGCTTCAAGTATATTATTTTGTTGAATCACAAAACTTGAATGTGCTTTTGTTTTTTGTTTTTATGCTAAGGATCGATCGATGTATCATACATTGAAACAATAAGAGCATTGATTATTTACAGTCATTAGCGAAGGAATCTTACCTGTATAGGTTATCTAGAAATCAGATATATAAAAAGTAAACAGTTCTCTAAAACGAACGGAGAATTCCCAGCGAAACTGAGTTAATGATATATTATATGAAAACATTTAGCATTGATTTCAAATCCATGGCACCAATGTCAGAACCGCAGCTTAGATATTTTGCTAAGTGAAGTAATAACTACTCGAAGCAGATTGAATTTTATTGATACAGAACAATGGGGTAATTCTAGACTCTAGACATACTACTCACTTATCAATGGTTTACCACAATTTCATACCTGACTGAATCAAAGACAAATCAGAAATACTCATTACTTAACTAAAAATAAAATTCTATATTGTATAGGACTTACGGGGAAATCATTTTCAGAAACACGATCGTATGATAGTCCTGGGGCTTGAAGGCAATGCTAAATTCATTGTTCAATCGGGATCTATGACTGCAATGGGTAATATCTTCACCCCCTCCCACTATTACCCCCATGGGAGAAGCCATTCCTCTTACATCAAAACATAAAGGCTATATGGTATGGTACCATTCTCACATCTGGTTTTGCATCTAGGTGAAGCATGAAAAACAACTTAACATTCTCGGACAATCATTCCTCCATTGAGCCAACTAAATAAAACTGATTATCAAAGGCCAACTAATCCACCATCAAAGATATTGTGGTTGGGGAAAGGCAAGCTGGAATACCTGCTCCATCAAAAACCCTGAATCCACAGGTTAAACAAGATAATGCGCCAATATGTGTAAATAAGGACCAAAGAGGTGAAATCATTGAAAGAATCAAGGGGATTAACCTGGATAGGGGTACCTATTGAGGGTGTATGGATCATAATGTTGTTATCTGGCCCTAATTATTAGCAGTCTGGGAGAACAGGAAAGAACATGGACTTTAATCTTGGGTGGAACTATATTTAGTGGCAGATCACAATCTGACAACCTAAGGAAAAGCAAGTGCGTACCTCCAAACTGAACTATAACAAAAACAGTTCTCTATTGAAGTACCAGATGCCTATTCTCAAAAGCTTATGATTGAGATATTTTCTGATGTAATTTAGAGAAAAATCGTTGATCTGTGTTTTGCTATAGTTCAATTGGTTGATATTGTTTGTATGGCATTAGTTTACTTTCGTTTTTCTCAAATTGCTTCGCATGATCTCATATTTAATTGCTACAATATATGCATCTATCAGTTCAGCCTAATCCTACCGTATACCACCACAACGTAACAAACCATTTAGTATTCATGACTGAGATTAATAAACGTTTTAATAACCAGTTAATCAAAGTGTCAGAATTTTGTGAGGCCGACAACAGTCACAAATTGAAAAATGTACGATTAAGTCAAAAATTGTGTTGATAGGATCTAGGGTCCCGAACCAGGTATCACATACAAATCATCGCCAGGAAATATCATCTCAGATTTAATTATCAGTTATTTTGGAATGCCTAATGAAAACATTTCATGTAGAGCCGGCACACTTCTGCTATGTCATCTTTACCTTTCAGTGGATTGATTTCAAGAAAACATTGCAGAAATTCCATCAACCAGGCTTAAGATATGGTATAGTACTACAGTATTTATCAAAGTGGGAATTGGTGAAATTGTGAAATTGCAATGTCACTTAAATTAGTTTTGTTTTAAACAGATGGAAAGGAAATGCTACACAACAAATTAATGAAGAAGTATTTAACAATTTAACAAATCAAAAATGAATTGCAGTAATGCCAAATCAGGCATTTCATTCAGATTTATTAAGCGGAATATGTGACTGGGTCATCTTTTCAACAGACAAGTTAATGATTTTAGTTTGTAACACTTGGGAGTTATCTGAGTACATTTTCAACTATTAACAGACCTCCCCTTGAGAATGTGGTATATATTTGCAGAGACTAACCAATACTGAACAAGTTTTTAACTTGCATAGACAGGGGGTAGATTAAAATTTGGCACTATATCATTAATTAGAAGGAACTAAACCTAACAGTAGGTGGTCTAACAGTAATTTAACAGGTATTCTATTTTATGGAGCAGTACACACAAAAATGAGTTAATTTAGATGTGTTGAAGGGGAGACATGGACTTCAAAATGCTCTATGATATGTCTCAGTCTCAATCTCATGATCTCGCATATTCAGCAATTTTTTCAAGTCAGATATTGTTTCTTATTGACAAAAAGCAATATACCAATACGCGATAACGTTTAGTTTTCGTTCAGTTTAGTTAACTCTCGTTTGAAGAGCTCTCATGTACGGTACAACATCGTCTACATCCGGGTTCTTTCCCATTGGATTACACAGGGGTGCTATTTTCAATGCCGCACTGCGACTTTATTAAACATTTATGTAGAGTTGCATTTGCAGAAATGATAGGTATGTATGTAATTAAGATATATAACAAGGCTTTTTGAACTGTAATCCCAAAATCCGAAGAAATCTGTAGTTGAAAATGCCGTCCAATTTCAGTGACGTCACTGATTTCCCAAATTGCTCAAACTTCATCGAAGATCGAAAAAATATCAATAATGTTACTTCGAATCTCCGATTATCTATCTGATTATTCAATAGATTGGATCATATAACTATGCTTGAGGGCTGATGGAAGATCAGAAGCTGAGAAACGTTCAGAGTATAGACTCGTTCGGCGGGCCAATGAAAATTTGTCCCTTCCAAAGCGATGCATCATGGGAGATATTTATGTAAATTACCACCTGAACTCTTATCGCGAATAGGAGTATTGAAACACCTGTAAGGTAATGAGCAGGTAACTGGGGAGCCCACAGGTAAATGAACTCTTAAATTGCAAATCTGACCATCTACCTGGAATTTTGTGTCTTAATTAATACAGCACCTGACATGGGAGGGACTGTGCATACTGGGGTAAATGAGACTGCCAGGACTGCGGTTAATCGGGTAAACATGTGTTCTCCACATGAAATCTTGCTAACTACATTAATTGATTCTAAATTATTCCACAATTTACTTGAAATGAGATAAATAAAATTTGAAAATGGAATTAGAGAAGTTACAAATAATTTCTGAAGCAAACTCCATGAATCGTACCATTTCTGCGTTAATGACATCGCGCTATATTGCAAGAAAGAATCGCAGATCATTGATGATGCAGCAACATGTCAGTCTACCACCAACAGTTATTTTTATGCATTGATCTGCAGAAGTTCACGATCATATGGGCCCCATGTGGTTTATTCATTTAATATCACACACTGCACACCAATAATTTATTAATTTGATTAATCATTTTTTGAGTCTGAATCAACCAGGAAGATGATTCAGTTGAAATCTATAAAATGTCTTTTACCAATATTTGTTACATACTCATAATTATCGACTCGACTAAAACAATAGTTTGTTTGACTATTGCCAGCATGTATGTGAGAATCAATATTTATAATCGCAATGTATTGTTCATCAGAAAATGATAAAAAGAAAGGGTAAAGCTTATCTATGAGGGAGAAAAAGGTATAAATCCCACAACAGTAATCTGAACACTACTAGGACCAAGCAAAAGTGTTCATATTGAGAGGTGTTCAAGTTAAAAGAGGTGTTCAAAATGCACCAAGAATTCATTACAAATCTATTTACAAGGGACCCAAGTCTAATCATTTCATTGGACTTATAAATTAAAGTGATTAAAACTAAAGTAGATTTTAATTAAATCAAAATAAGATAATTCATCACCTGAGTACATATTCAATGCCTACTAAGTATTTATTCACTGACCATATTGAATAAATACTCAGCTGAAAACATGTGTTTTGAAACTCAATATTGGAAAATATTTTGAGAAATTGATACGAGGATCCGTAAATAAAATGTTATACGAATGACTCATCTTCAAATTGATCCTCATCAAAATAGAAAGACATCGAAAGGAGAAAAATAAAGGTAACAAACGCCATACTCTCAATGACATGAAAATGCACAAAAATTCAACACTTGATTCAAATATTAGACAAGAAAGTATGGAGAATAGCATGAGAAATCTGTCATCTTAAACATGAGAAAGATGATTTGAAGAACTCATGTTGAACTCAAAGATAAGTTTGCTCATCAATATGAAGTGAAAGATGATATGACTAACCATGAGGTCCTGGATGCTAAGTTCATATGTAAATATCAAAGAAAAAATCATCAAGTCGATTTTGACCTCATCTCATTTTTCAGTGTGTCAGGAAAATGGGAGGGGTATAGAAGAAGTATGATATTACAATAGAGTTTCATAGTTTAGCTAACTTGCAGCAGTATTATATACAGCCCACAAAAATGCTTTAGCCACTTAACATGTACCTTGTTTTTCCTGCAGCTTTGCTTCATACTCTCTGGTTGTGTATACCACATATTAATTCTGCTATATGATTTACTAGTTGTTGTCTTGTGGCATGACAACGCATTCATCTTCAATTCTCAACTATCTCATAAAATGAAAATTTACAAAAAAACTACTGATCTCTAAAAGTAACAAAACTCAACCAAGCAAAGATAGGGACATGAGGAGTTTATAAAGCTAGCTTATAAAGTAATCAGGGTGTGTGATGAGGTAAAGAGCTGTCAGATACGGTTGTAAGTGAACAAGGAAAGCTGAATGTTGATGCACATAGCAGTGATACTGAGGAGAGGGCCAAACACATTTCATCCAGGTGGTTTCTGATACGCCATACAGCAAGCCAACTCCCAGAATGCTTAGTACAACACATGTGACCATGATCGACCAATCAGGTTGGGGCCATTGGATGGGAATCATGGGATAGAGAACTAGACTTACCTGGAACATAACGATAATGCTTACCACAAATGCTACTAATGAACCACCTGAGCAAAAAACTATTTCTATGGTCACATATATTCTCACCCTATAGAGTGAAAAACTGAGAAAATATCCCAAAATTAAATAGATAAAACGAAAAATGGTATTTCTCAAGATCATTGTAATGCAAAAATCTAATATTTCTTTATCATCTGGAGAGGAAACATGAGAAATAAGCAAGACGAAGGCTGAATTATATGATGGGGAAAATCAACCTGTATTATGTTCTTTCCTCAAAAGATTCAATGTTTTTTAGCAATTTAAAAGCTTGAAATAGATTTTTTACTTGTTTCCACAAATGTCAAACTGAGAAATTCTCCAGGCGAAATTATAGAATACAGTCATTGAATTGAAAATTACTATGATTTTCAAATCGCTCGATGCTGAGTGAGAATGCTGATTACAAAAACAGTGAAGATAAAAAAATCTATAAAATGAGCATGATAAAAATTGATGTTGACAGGAATGACCACTATGCATTATATTAAAGATAAGAAAAAACAGCCCAATAAATAACCTGACAAAAGTCAATTGAAAACACCCCATATATATTCCAATGAAGATGAGTCATACAACCCATAGAGCATCCCCCACGTAAATCAGTTGCTTTAACCTTACCCGGCAATTCCAAACAGATAAATTGAGCTAAGAGCTGTCTTTTACAACATTTGGTTGTTCTTCAGTGAACCGGAAAATGAAAGTCTGGGGAAAATATGTAAAAATGCACTTTCAAGGCAAGTAAAACTAACCAACAAGGAATGTTTTACATTATACTGTCAGGGATATATAAAGACTGCAGAAATGATGTTTTAATAGACTGTACTGTCAGGTTTTGTTTTTAAATGTTTATTTTTGTGCTATATCAATAAAGACATTGAACAGGCTACAGATGCTTTATGATCAGTGCTAACTTGCACATTTGTACACTTTTGTTATTCTATTGATTTCAAACTATTCATGATCAACTGCATTTAAGATAAATGTTTAATGCATTATGCAAGAATCAAAGGAAAACTACATATTATAACGGCTTTATAGTTTCAAAGACATTTTTATTCCCATCAATCTCAGTCAAAGAACCCTTACAATAAATCATCCATTTGAGATCTTATGAATAACAGAACCATATTAAGACATCAATTAAATATTCAAATTAAAAATATTCCAAGAAAACTTTTAACATAAAAAACTAAGAGTTAATGAAACGAGAATGCTGTAAATCTTGAGAGCTGTACATTTGGCAGGAAGAGCGACTAATGAAGGATGCAATATGTAAATCTTCAGAAGCCGAAGTTATCCTTGGGTCTATTTGTGCATTAATCAAATTAAAGATTATTGAGAAAAGTGACTCAATGTTTCTATTTCATCATTTCAGTATACTGCCGTCAAACAAAGGCACTTCTCATGGTCTTATCGGTCTGAATCAAATCAATGTTTTCCTCGACCTGTCAACCCTATAATCTTACTGGTTGTCACAGTAACGTCATTGGGCTTTTTAATCAAACGTTTTTTCGATACAGCTCAAAAAGCAATGGCAGTTTAATTCAACTCAACGACAAAAGTTTGTCTCTCATAAAATTGAATCTTATGTTAGTTTCTACAGATATACTTGATAATTCATCAGAAATATCCTGTGATATAACCCGGATATATTTAAAGGGTTCCGATTAGCATCCCGTATAAAAACAATATGGCGGCTCCAGGCGAATCAACTGGATCAGTCCATTTTTAAGAAATAAGGGGAGTAAAATCCAGTTTATTGAAATTGTCTTTGAGATAAAGTAATCCGTTTATAATGATTTTGAAAACGTTATCCAAAGAGTGATTGCGTTCAAAGAATACATGTACAACAGCCAATATAAATCCTTGTATTAGAAACCGGTTTGTCTTGCTTTGTTTCATTTGTAGGATATTTCATATGCCAAGCTGTGTGCTATTACGTTATTGGGAAATTTAGATGCCAATTTTTCCTTATTGTACACAAATAGAAGATCCTGAAACTTCACCCATAAATGTGGAATTGATTTGTCAAAATAAAAATCACCCTTCTATAAATGTGTGACGATCTATAATATACTTATGCTATATAACAGTTAGAGGTGTTGACACAACAACCTCGAACCTGTGAACCCTTGAGTATTATTCCGGGATCGGGCCTTTTATACTAAACGGTGAGCAACACAAGAAACGAGCGTTCGATTTGCTAAACGATATGCGTCACCCTTTAAAGGGCATATTTGTCCTCATATCCAAGCATGTGTGAATATAATCTTCTTACAACAAAGTGTCAAAGTTAATAATCTACCAACAGTTATTAAGGACAATTTTCGCAGCACAAGTGCTAGATTTTCACACACGAATATTACAGAAGCGGCACTTAGAGGCAATTTTACATGATGTTTTGTTAACATTAGCTCTCCATCCAAGATACTCACATCTGTTCAATGAAGAAATATCTCAATCATTCTCAATGCAATAAAGTGTTGAAATTGGTTTCTCTCACCTTGCTTGTCATATATCATTTTGTGAAATATCTTGATTAATAAAACAATATGACTTCAGTTCAACATGCCCTTGGTGGTATATGGTCTTTGATATTCACAATGTATCGGTAGCTTACCTTAAACATTTGAGAACTCATTACTAGTATTACCTTATTTGGGAAGAGATCCCAAAACAGACAAAACAATATGACTTTAGTTCAACATGCCCTTGGTAGTATACTGTCTTTCATATTCACAATTTATCTGTACAGTTTACCTTAAACATTTGTAGTACTCATTATTACCTTATTTGGAAAGAGATCCCAAACCAGCCAAAGCATACCATATATGGTTATAATATACCTAGGATTTTCACTAGAATTGATTGATGGAGTACCATTTTAAAATGTCACCTTTCTTTATCGAGAAATGTAATGTCACCGAACTTTACCTGGAATTAATGATATAATGAAATGATAGCAATGTTGACAAGAAATATGATGTTATCAAACTTGATGACGATGCTAATGACGACAGTGACAACAATGGTAGGATTGATGATGATGACTTAGATGTAGTCGATAAGGAACCATAAAAAAAACTTTACTGTAACATAAAAGTAATAATATGCTGGTATACATTGAAATATTAGAAACCTGAAAAAGCCAATAAGCAAAATTCAATACCAAGACTAATTGTGACATAAATGTCACAGTGATAAATATGACTCAATGTTTTATTATGTTTCTTACAAAAATCCCAGATGTGTGATCATATAGCAGAACTACCAATCAAGTGAATGTTATGTATCCGTCAAATGTTTCCCTTTGGTGTATTGATATGACATATGAGTAAGACATTCCAGGATACAATGACACATTCTGATGCAGCAGAGCACCAATAGGTTAATCCAGTGTGACCTTGCTATGAACCAATATGACCTTGCTATGATATAACATGACCTTGCTATGATCTAATATGACCCTGGGTCTAATATGACCTTACAATGATCCAATGTGACCTTGGGTCTAATATGACCTTGGTATCATTCAATGTGACCTTGCTATGATATAATACGACCTTTACATGATCTAGTATGACCTTGCTATGATCCAATATGACCTTTTCATGATCCAGTATGCATATCATTTCCAAGAACCAAGATACATTGCCTCACTAGCACCAAGATCAAACAAAACACCAGATGTACATGATCTGAAACCACCTCAATTCACTGAACCATACTAATATGCGACTCTGTACTTGGGAATGTCAGGAAAATCTATCTTAGCATCTGCCAAAATATCCAATCATTCATGCATCAAGTACAAAAACATTATTCAACAGCAACAAATCGTACACCTCACGCCTATTTCTATTTGTTTAGATTTTTCTTAAATATCTAAACCAACTGCCAGAAATGTAACAGTTTGAAAGTAATCAGTCATCTATAGGTATATGTTACAAACTACTTGGTAGCAAACACCAACAAAAACAAACTTTCAAAAAGAAAACAGACTTTTTTGCTGCTTCTCCGCGTGAAACTGGTACTGCAGTTTGAAGTTGAAAGACAGTAACAGCTAGAATTCGAGAGTTTGATTGAAAGCTATTGCAAGCAAAGGTTACGCTATTACAAATTGAAAGCTGGTTTTTGTGTAGTGGATAAATGTGGTAAATTCTTTGAGTGATTTTGTTAAGTCCCTTGTCCATCTTTTGTTCAAGTATAAATAGGATTCTGATAGTTTTAAATCTATTCTTTGACTGCAATAGATCGATGTGACAATTATCTGTCAAAAAAAGAAATTTCAGTGTCATCTTATTCCCGATGTAAATGTGCATTAATCCTGCAAAGCTCAGTAAATGACTAAATCTAGGTAAAACTCGATTGGTTCGGTTGATGCAGAAAACACCAAAATGCACCAATGTTTGACATAAATTAGGCTTAATATTTGCAGTAGCATTTTTGAAGTACACTTTAAAAGCAAAACATTTAGAGAAAATGATTTGTAGCTTTTGAACTATATAAGGCTATCATTCAAAACGCGAGTTTTCTTGCAATTTTTGTTTCGGGATAATTACATAGTTATCACTGTTCATCTGATTTTAAATTATCCTCCATTGAACCCTATTACGCCAGTACAACTCCTACGTCCCAGAAGACCAACCTTTCATGACAAGCCACATTGATGTAATATTACATTTTGTACATAGGGGCGGAACCGAGAAATAATGAAAGAAATTGTAAAAAATCTCTTTTGTAATACACATAATAAGCGTATTGTCTGAGGATAATTTAAACTTGAATTATTGATGATGAGAATAATTATATCCGGTGACACATAATATAGATCGAAATAAAGGTGTCTATGTTTTGTGATCATACCGAGGGGTCTGTATGTAAACCCTAGAAGCGTCCCTGCGTTTTATATGAATAGCTTCTAACAAGCCCAGGGACAATTTCATTAGGAACACTGATGAGCTGCTCAATACCTTCTCTTAAATCATGGAAATTAACCAGATTTAGAAACATGCATGCATCAGACTTGCGGTTTCTCCCCATTTCCATACTTAATTTACATCCCAAACTGGTAGAATTGTGGAATTGAATTTAACACGCAACTATAGATCTGTATGTATTTTGTAGCACAGCAGTGATGTTGTTATAGTGTGGTATCAAATTCGATATTCTAAAAAGACTGGTGTCACTATAACTCATTATCATTATCCTAGCCAGGTACAGTCACAACATGCAAAATCGACCACAAACTCTGGGACAATGATTAGGTTCAATACTGAAACAAGATCCTTCTTGATAGATTCAATAAATGTCATTGTCACTGTTAAGATATCGAAGAAACCATTAAATATTAAAAAACACATATGGTTCCCCCAGAATTGTCCCAGTAAATACATTGCTTGAATCAATAAATAAACACATCTAGAAATCTTTATCTGTTTATTGGATATACTGGCCAGTTGACCACAATTAGATTTTCATAATTTGTTACACTTCTCCCTACTTAAGGCAATATTGTCCTCAACATTTGATTATAATTTACAAAAGTTAGTGTAATGAGATCAAAATATACATCCAGATACCTTTCAAGTGAAAGATTTCTGTAGAATGTAGCCATATTCTTAATTCTTTTGCAGAAATGAAAAGAAATGAGAGTAATTTGTGCGGAATAAAAGAGAAGTTTAAATAGAAAACAATGCCATTTGTATAGAAATGTTTGAAAATCATGAAGTTTAATCAAATTTTAGAGAGAAATAGAGTGAAATAAGCATGAGCAGACGGATTTTTTATCATGTATAAAGAAATCTTTGTCCTCGGTGTCCTGAAAGATGCTGCAGGTAACAACACAACAAACACATTATTGTAACAATCATTTGTCTTTGAAGTAATACTGATTGAGTCTGAAGATTTATTTTCAGCTTTATTTACCATGTATCACTGGTAAATTGATGTCTCTGGGCTTATTTTCAGTAAATATAAAATGCATTAATTGATGATCAGAAAAAACAAACATTGCTATGCAGAAAGTCATACATTGCTTCACGCATGATTTCATTTTGATATAAACCAGATTTTGTTGGGCGAATCTTGGGAGTACATTAATGTGTGTTTTACTTCTTTGTTTTCCCCCGCATGATTAATGGCGTCATATTGAGGGCAGGTATTAGTGACAGCGCAAACAATTGCTAATTTCTAGGGAGTAAAAAATTAGCAGTCGCGAAGTGATTTTATTTGAAGAGAGAAAATAATCTGCAATTTTTTCATTAATCAGAGCGGTTAAACAATGCATACAACGAGATATTTACTTGGAACAAAAGCGGTACTCGCAGAGTACAAAGTTACAGATTTATCAATTAGACGAGCGTGCCTAATGTGTTATATCTGGTGTTGGAAGTGCATCATACAACACCTGTGATTGGTGTACATAACATAAGAAAACTTCATTCATCAATTAAAACAATTCAACACAAATTCAATACCAATTGATGGCACTGACACAGAAATGACTTTTAAAGTATCATAGGTAAAAGCATGTCTCTTGAAAGCCCATGGTAAAAGGTTAAATATGAAAATTGGTAATAAGACACATTTTTGATGGACTCACACTTGAAGAATTTATGCAAATACAGAGAGCTAAACTGATTTAAATCCTACATTTCCCATTTCCTTGATTTGAATGTAAACAAGACTCTAAGAGTTAACTCTAATATGTCAACATTTCTTTCTATTAAAGCATATTCCACATTATTTGTCTTTAAAATTTTGAAGATGTGATTTTCATGAATTTCACTATATATCTAGATCATTTTTTCCAGTCCTAAATATAAGTATTCCTTGGGAATTCCATCCTTTTTATGAACTTTTGTTTCCAAAAAGTGACAACTATAATATCAATCTGTGGGGTTTTCTCCAATGAGTCAGTGTTATTCTGTTTTGCTCGGGTGCTTGTCTAATTGGCATGAAGTCCCGAGACTGATAAGGTTCCCTCATTACAATAAAACAAAGAACATCTAATTACAACTGGTGACTTCATTTCACAAAAATGTTTGGTGAAGATACTTGATACACTTAGATGAAATAAAGATACAGAGTAAAGTATATTCATGCTGATATTGAACTAAGATAAATTGGGAAATTATAAATATGATTTTAAAAAGTAAAACTTATTTTAATGACATTCTACAAGAGTAAACAGAGTGTCCACATTAGACCTACAACTGATGGATGTCTTCTAGTTACCATTTGATTTTTCAGAAGACATACATTTATTTTGATTTAGTCATTTATAAGACATCTCAATAGAAATATATTCCATACTGAATCTACTAATGCCCATATACATGTGTATATGATATTTCCCAACGACATCAATACTGTGTACTTACAACAGAATGCAGTTTTACATGACCAAAGGCTTGATGAAACTTTATTAAATATCGCCCTCTCAGTTTAATTTATTAATGCGAGATGATGAATTATACTTGTCAACGCCTGTAGAAACCGGGTTACTATTTACCCCAGAGGAATGGATAATTACTTAGGTATCATTTTTGAAACATGTTCTGCCTTTTCATGCGAACAATCACAGGTATTCGATCATTTCATCTGGGCGAAAAATGATGAATTTTTCATTTCCGTGCCAATCTATCAAATGAATCGAGGTTCAAAGTAGCTGTGTTGTATATGAGCTTTAATGCAAAGTATCATCGAGGGAGTTTATCATTTCTCGTATTGCATTTTTACAATCCAAGCGCCTGTCAAACTTGATTGATTTGTGAGAAACCTTTTGTTTATATGCTACTCTGCTCATGTCATTTTTTACCATTTCTCTATAAAATTTGAATAAACAACCTGATTTTCCAACATTTTTACAAATAAGAATATGAAATTCACACAAGTTATTTTTTCATCATGCCTTATTCCATTTTTGTTTACTTATTTCACTTTTAAAAAATGTCAAGTATGACGTTTTATTGCCAGGAACTCATTTGCATAGTATGACATCCCTAATAATGGTTCGATACAATGAACTGACACGATATACATAAATGCGATTTTCATTTTTTGTATTATGTATTATTCAGGCGAATTATTCATCAAATAGATACAATGAAGATTTCTCGAGAATTTCTATAGAATAATCTTGATAGTGTATAGGTAGCTTATGCCAACATATCGCTGAATGTTCGCTTATTTGCATTTTGTATATTTTGTATTTGTGAAAATATTGGCAAAGAAAATATCATTGATGATAGTGTGAGGTGACATTTGAAATAATAACAAACACTTTCTACAAGAGTGTCTGAAGAGAGATTCTCTGAAGAAGATGATGAAAGGTTGATTTTTCATGAACATGAAATGAAATAGAACCAAGAGGAACAACCAAGGAATAAAATAGGTTTGCATCAAGTTAATTGTTCAAATTATATAGAAATTCAAAAGAATTTAACATTTCATTCAAATAATGTTGAGTAAATCAAGAAATAAGTACATGATAAGCAGACGGACATTTTCAAATGATTCTACTATATAATGCAGAGGGTCATTCGATACTACCAAGGCTAACATATTCTATTCAAGTTCACTAAAATCACAGATGCATTCTCAAATGGCAAAATTTTAAATTATATGAATAATTTATTGTAAAAACTGGCAAGCCCTGAGGCCAAAATTTTTACTGCTTGTCATACTCCAACCTCGTATAGTGAAAAATAAATTCCGCATAAATTCAGATGCTCAAATCAATTATATGGTAGAGGTACGAGTAAAAAATTCATTCAGGAAGTTTTACGACGTAAACCTTTCAACCTCTTGGCTCATCGTTGGTTTATTCACACGGCTTGAACTTCCATTTTTGTCCATTGGTATTTACCGGAAATGTTTACACCGTTCTATGGATTGTTTGATTGTTTTTGGCATGGCACTGCATCAATGCATAGCATCCTTTGTCTCCTGCGGAACAATCATTCATAAACAGGCATTTGAGGGGAAACTGGTATATAAAGATATATAAAAATCCTTGAGTCTTTGATGCACTTTTCAACTGTTAAGGTATTCAAATGTCTACTTCCACAATCTCTAAATCAACAAAGTAAAACATCTAACACATTTACAAAGACTCAAAAAATAAGTAACATTTATTAGGTAAACATCCTTTCAAGCAATCTAAGCCTTAGGGCTTGTCACTTTTTTTGATACCACAGCAAAAGTGCGTATTCAGCGAAACTTTAATCACTCCATACTACATTAACTTAACTACCGCATGTATAATATGATCAATAGGTAACAATAGTATATTAGTGGACGAGGGTTCGATTGTTCTCAAGGGGTCTTCAACATCCACTTGTATCGCTAATCACGGACTTCTACTAACCAATAATATTACTATCGCCCCCATTATTCATATTACTACCTGTAGTAATTATATACAGCTCCAATACACACCTTTAAATATTAGGTCTGGGTATGATTTATACTGAATGAACAATTTGATGAAACACCAAATGTTATCATATTTCAAAATGCAAAATTATTAGAAAATGAATGCTTTCAGCAAGGAATAACTTTAATATACATGTTGTTCACACTCTATATTGTACGAAAATGTAAAAAAATGAGACACTTCATTCAAATTTGAGAGAGAAATGATGCAAAATAAGCATGAACAGTTGTGTATCTGAAGTCCAGGCAAGCCCTATGGAGTTCCACTCAGCCCTGAAGATTAATCGGTACTTATGGATAATAAGATTTGATTATATCCTACACCTTGTTTTATTTTCTATAAGCCTGTTGTATTGATTTAGTGGATGTAATTATAACTGTGGTCTTTCAACAAGAGTTATTTTTGTTCTCATAATTATATATTGGCTGTAATTATATAGTATTTCACTTTATGATTGTTTATGTCTAATTATAAAAAGTCAAGCTTCATAGTCATTATTTTTTATTTCATTACAAAATTTTGAAAAATATCATATTTCCTAATTTGTAATAGAATGTTTTCCAAAAAGTCCAATCAATAAATATAAAGACACTCATACTAAATGGCCTCAATATAAAAGACACACATTAAGACACATATTAAGGGGATCAAGGCACAGATTCCAATGTCTCAAAGTATTTTCTGAAAAGTAAGAGACTAAAAGTTGCTCATCCAATTAAAGACCACGATTTTCTCAGAAAGATAAATATGTTAATCTATAAAACAAAAGTGTCTTCCGAATATCTCTAATCCACCGAGAGATGGTTAATCACAGATAAAATGTCCAAGATATATTTCCGCGTCAAAAAATGTCGTCTCATGAATGCTACTAATCTAATAATAACATCAGTCTAGCCAGATTAATGCGCTGGTCAAGGAATATCATAAAAACAAGTTGTAAAATTACATTACCGTGGTGATTGCTTTAGCAAGATAAAATGACCACTATCGCAATGTGTCAAAAACAATTTCCAAATGGTCGTATAACTAATAATTTTATTGTAACAAAAATATGATTACATACGCATACTGAGTTAGTTATTGAAAAGACGGTAGTAAAAGCTGACTATGGTGGCATAAAATGACGGCAGAATCAATCTTTCGGTTGACTTATATTCACCATGGGTATAATAAAGAAACCAGGAGTAAGACTGACGGCAAATTAGAGCGAAGATCTGTCTACAGTTGAATTAGACTCTGAGGAAAACCAAAGATGCATACCCTTTCATAACGCTTCATCATTTTTTTTTCTTACATATAATTTTTCCCATTTTGCCACTTGAGAATAAAGCTTTTAAGAATTTGATCCATTTCTTAAAATATTGATACTGAAAAGAAATACTTTTTATACAATATTCTTAAAATCTTTTATAACCCCCCTATCACACCAAACTAGTTCTTACCCGTTCTTACCAGTCCTACGAAAACGTCGTAAAACGGGCTCAATCTGGCTGTGATCGGGAAATATGTCTGAAATAATTAGCTTCTTCGTTCTTAAACAGTCTTCAATACGTCCATCTCGTTCGCAATCCGTTCAGGTCGGACCACGTCGGTGTGCAACGTAGTAGAACGCGTCCCTTAGTTTAGAAGGTCAACATGACCTGATTACAGAACGGTATGGTCGCCATCGAATTTTGAATCGATTCAAAATTCTAAAATCACATTCCCGTCTGAGAACGTTCATAAAGTTCGTAAATAGACCTTCGAAAGTTGCAGCTACGTTCATTCCGTTCGCACACAGTTTAAAACCAGTTTTGAAGAACGCAGTGGCAACTTGTTTGGTGTGATAGCTATATTTTTGCTAACTCGTTCATAAACAGTGTTGAATACGTTCTTAATCAGTTTAAACACGTTTGCAATTAGTTCTACCTCGTTCTCAACACGTCCCCAGACAGTTCAACTCGTTGTTAAAACGTCCCTAGTAGGATTGAAGTACGACGGTTCCGTTCGTAGTACGTCCAGCTCGTCGTTAGTACGTTGTCACTTGTTCTAATTGTAGAACGTGACGACCACGAGAACATTTTGAGCATTCTCTAAGTTCCAGAGGACCTACCCGTTCGAGTACGTTCGATGAAGTTTGTAAATAGATCCCAAACGGTTCTAAGTAGGTCCAGTCCGTTCGTACACAGTTGAAGCCCGTTTTCGAGAACGTAGTGAGAACTAGTTTGGTGTGATAGTAGGGTAAGCAAGATACCCTATAATTTAATACACCAGTGATCTCCTCTTAGCCCATCAATATCAAAATTGTCGGAAACAGTTGTCATAGTAACAAGTAAATGATATTAATGACTTAAAATGTTTGTACTCTACTGGAGCAATAATCCAAGAATTGCAACATTTATTCAAAAGCTGTTGTATTTTCCGAGTCATGTTCTCTATCAGAAGTATAATGTTTGTCAATGTTAAGCTTTTGTTGAACTTTAAGAACGTATAAAAGAAGTCAAGTTTTACTTCAAGTGTGGCTTAGTTAAAAATGAAGAACACAACTTGATACAAAGTGGTTCACTTGACACATGGCATTTAGAAGAAAACAATTCTTTATTCATAGATCCCCTAGAATGTTTTAGATTGCTAAATCATGATGGAATTTATGCCGGGTATTTTTTTATAAGTCCCCACCAATTCCAAATGCTTGCACTGATCATGTGATATTCTCCACCAATCATCAGATGGGATATAATGCATCCTGGGTAAGTACAAGTACCTCCTGTTTGTAGATAAAAGCAATACTTTAAAAATGATGTGTTCACCGAAGCATAAAAACAGATGCATGTTGGGTTATAGACAAACTAACAGAACATGACAAACATTTTAGTTCGCTAGAAAACACAATGACATAACTTCGGTAAATAGCCAATACATCTAATGAACCAAAGTCAGGGTAGCCTATTTGAAAGCAGCGAAAAACCCAGAGATATGAATATCATAACAGTGTGTTACAACTCAATTTGTGAATATACAACCATAACCACCAAGGATAATGCTAAAAGAATGACCCGCGAGCGATTAATTCTACAGAAAAGCATGATTCATTTTGAGTTGCATTAAATAAGAAACGTCCAATAGTTGATTGATGTAAAATTAATGAGCAAATATTGCTGTTTTCACTTGAGATTAATATACACTGTCAATTACTCAAACAACTCGGAACAATATAGCGTTGCAAATTATAAAGTATTCCATAGTCTCTAGGTACCCGAGCGGCATCAGTTTTGACATTTGGGCCAAATGTCAGTGAATTTTGAGCAATTTGTGTATTGACAAGGGGCACTGATGTTGCGTCCCAAGAGCACTGAGTAATCGGATAAGTCCACAAAAATCTGCCATATCCATTGCTATTTTACTAAAAAGCAACATTCTCTAATGAGCAATTAAAACACAATGTCATAATAGGAACATTACCCGCTGGGGGAATAACCAGTTAACCTCCAATGTTGATAGAAATGTCACGAGATGAATCTCGGCTTTATTTTCGTAGTTAATGCTTTTTTAAAACAGCGTGTACATCTCCTCCTACTTGATTCTGCCTGGCTTGTTGCAATCAACATAAATGTCACTGAAAGACTAAGTAACGTTTGCAACCCCTCCCTCCCTCAAGATGCCCTTTAAGTTAAGTCATTCTTGCAAGTGGTGCCTGGCTCCATCCATCTGCAGTGTGTATTATTGTGATTGGTACTATACATGATGAAGCAGATGTGAACAACAAAGATGAGATGAAGGTAATCCAAATGTGTTTGAATTCAAGGGTAAATATGATATCCATCCTTATGTTATGTTACTCTCCCTTGATTCAGCTTGAGGAAACAGAGCAAATGAATTTAGAAATATGAAGTTAGACAGTAAGTCCTGGATCAAGCCAATGTTTTCTCCCTACAATAAATAAACCAACGGAGGACAGGGAAACAGATAATGGTGTAGCAGACTATATGCAAGAGGATAACCCCCCCCCCTTTAAAGGTTTGACAACTTGAAGTCTCTACTGGATAGATCAGTGCTAAAGTCTATTTCTGTTTGAAAATTTTTACATTCCACAATTACAAATATCAGATGAAAAATATGATGACCATGTCAAAATTGTTTAACAAAAACATGCTTTAACATGTGGTCTAAGAAATGACTACTGGTTGTCAAACTTTTGTACGGTGGTGTATAATAGTAATAATCTAAATGTGACTTACCTTTGTGCTCACTTGGTTTGATGAACTCCCTGACCAGCCCCTTAGTAACAAAGGTGGCGCTGGGGGTGGTGAGAGTCGGATCATCTCACTAAAGTTGGTCAGGAAAGATGGCACCTCCTGCTGTAACGCCCCCTGGTGTTTCTTTCGCTTCTTAGACATGGCTAGTTTATTTGTTGCCCTGGAAATAAATCAAGAATATTAAGATTCTATGGAAATAATAATTGTATCATTAATCATTAGCTCACTTTGGTGGCAGTTTCATTGAAATATTTGTTACAGATATACAGTAAAACCTGTATATCTGAACAGCTCTCTAATCGGAACACCTCTTGATGTGAACACTTTTTCCCAGTCCCATCTTCCAATGACTCACATATTAAAAACCTTACAATGTGAACACCTGGTTATACAAACACTTTTGGCTGGATCCAGTAGCTTTTCATTTTAGACAGGTTTAACTGTAGCATGATATGTTCATTATACCACAATGAACATTTACATAATAGCCATCACATGAAGATGCAATATTCACCCATGACATCGTTATTACAAATGCAACATTTTTTCTGTGATGCTGAATAACTTTTTACTATGAGCTAATGTAGCAAGTCCCTTATTTACCTGATAATTGATAAAATATCCATATCGTCTAACATATGAAAACTCCTTTTTAATTTTTAAAAACATGAACCCATGCATTCATTTGCAAAGTACATCCAGTTTCATACACAAGCCTCCTCTTTAAATTGCATCTCAATAAACTAAAAATTCACTTATTAATAAACTTAAATGCACTTATTAATAATTGTGGCTTCATTTTTACACTGATCTACATACAATCAAAGTTAACTTTATCAACACTCCAGCTAGTGATCAAAGTCAAATTTTAATCCAAACTTGTGAGAGTGGCCACTTGAACCAGTGTAAACCTCACTTGAATTATTCTCAGGTAAGGCAGTCTTCAGTCTTATCCAAAACGTCACATTTTCACCGTGGTCATTTTATATTTTGGCATTTTTTTAGTAAACTACTTGGTTTTCTTTGATAATTATATACTTCAGAGTATGATGTGAACGTGAATTCAGTTTTTCTTAAAGCATTTTTTAGAATTTTATAAAGCCAATCTCAAGAAAAATAAGTTATGTTTGATGTTTTTTGCATGGGCAGTTCGGATACAGCAAATCACAGTGGTTTATGATAAGTTCCCTTTGAAAGTGACACATGTTACTCTAATATACCCATATCATATACTAACCAAACATTCTAAGCAAATTCTCGTATTGTACAAGAGCTTTTGTGACTGCCTCGTATCCCTGCTAGTATCAATATATACAGTGCCACGATTTGTTAGCTAGCCGATTAACGCAAATGTACCTGATATTTATCCTCAATCCATAAAAATAGTCCCAAGGACTCAGAAACTTCGTCACAATACAAAACAGAATGTTGAAAGAAAATGACGAATGTCTGATTTTTGTATGCTATAATTTAACGAGGATTCGTGAGTTGAAATTGGCAGGTACTCACTGTAAGAGGATAATTTAAAATCGACAGTCCATGACAGGTTTCAATTGAGATAATCATCCATCATATTATCCCCCAAGCCTATGTCTCAGACTTTATTTGATACAATATCAATATTCCATCCAATGGTATACCCATTATAGTAATGACAGCGATCCAAGATTTTAGAAAAAACATGCACTGGATTTAGCATCTTAACTTTTAAAGGTAGCTCTAATAGGGGTTTTCCTATTGATTTTTAGTTTAAGTCAAGTTGTTACTTGCCTATGGGTGTTAATTGTCGATTTAATTATGCTACATACAAGCGCTATATGATCGTCATACTATCATTAAAACCTGATAAAAAGTATTTTAAAGACTGTTAACAAGCTATGAATAAAATATAGTTTGGACATTATCCTCGTCGCAAATGGGATATCACGAAAACTTCTAATCCCATGAGTTTTGTATAAAAACAACATCAAACGTAGTTATCTGTTCTATTGTTTCATATTGATAAATGTACTTTTTTAATCTTTCCGTTAGCTGTCACGTCGACTCTTATAGACCACCTATAGACCACCTATAGACCTTTGCACATCTGCTATCTCAATCTATGATCAGAAACACATTAGTAATCAAGACTCATGATTTAATTCTATTGCTGTTAAAAAGTAATTATGCAAAAATAATTAATTCTTCGACTTTTTTTAAAACAATTACATATGCTTCATAGAACTCTGTCAGATCATATCTGAAGTCTTATAGTTCTCTCCATGTGTCATTCCTAAACCAAGAATGTGCAACTGATCAAAATAAAATACTAGGATGTCCTCTTTTATATCTAAATATCAAATCTCAATACTGAGAATAATGACCAATAATAGGTATTTAAATTTTAAATGAAGAGGCTTTGTCCGTTGCATTTACACATTCAAGATCGATTATGCATTAAGTCAACTAAAATATTGTAGCTTTTCAGATGTATAGTAGGAGCATTCAACTACCCCGCCCAGTTCCGCAAACACTGTATATATTTACCTCCAAAATTCAACAACTTTATTACAGCTTTTGTGACTGGGTAATGATACGTACTTGACATAAAAATAACATCAGATTTATAAATTCCTAAGACGTTTTTTTGTAAGTTCTCATATAAATGCATGTTAATTACAGTGTAAAAATAATGTTCATTTACGAACCAAAATAGGTGGGGAAATATAATTATAAAAGAACTCTGAAGTAGCGAAATAGCGTGTCTAGTGTTTGTTTTACCAAGGTATGAACTGTTACATTGTGTCATGTATTTTCTTTACGGCTTAGAAAATATTTTGAGACGTTATATTAACAGAACAAAGTAACGCAAACAGAAGTTGAAGTAAAGATATTCTAAGCTTCCAAAACAGGTCAATATATTTTCATAAGACCTCCCCTAATGCAAGATATCAATACGCTCGTCATATTTTCAAACTTTACCGTCATTCAAAACTTAATAACGTTTATATTGTCAGTCTCTAAAGCACAATAGCGCAAAAATAATATAAAATATTTAGCTAATCAATATATATTATGGATTGAATCAATTAAAAATAATGAACTTACCTTTTTGAGAACATTCTTACTTATTGGTCAGACACAAGTAGGGGGGGGGGGTATGTTTACATTGTCCAGCTAATCAATACATATTCATTAATCCAATTCATCCAAGAATTATTCGCTCAAAGATCAAATCTTACGCTTTAATACATTCCAACTCCAAGCCACTTATAAGATAATTGAACGTAGCTAGATTGTAGCTTGATTTCCTGTATATCGAGTCCTTATTTGTCCTTAAATTTTATTTCTTTGCGCTGGCACCAGTTTGGTTACCATAAAATTAGATTATGATGTTTTTATTAAAAGGCAGTTTTTTGTACAAGTTTTTAATCTATCTTATAATTCAACAGATAGCATGTAGACATCATTTAACCGAATTCTATTTGAAAAGTCAACTGCAAATTGATGTTATCCTGAAAACTTAAACTGTTTTTAAAATGTCCATCAGCCAAAGGTTGGCTTACACAATAGTTTATGTTACATCCAGGATCATGTTCCACTGTGTCCTTATGTAGACATCAGACATACACAAAGTCACCCTCTTGAGCCAAATATTCCTAAGTCACTTAAATATCTGGTTTTCATCAATCCAAACTCTGAAACACTGTTTAATTCTTCATGAATATTTTACAAAAATTTGAAGAAAATGGTTTTTATCTGTCATTGATTTGAACTGTTTGTTTGGCCTCTAGCCACTGTACCTGCATTTGTCACTCATCTTATAGCTCAATAAACTTAAGATTTTAAGTAGATTTCAATCTTTATGTTCTTGAATGGAGTTTCTGTATTCTTGTCTATAACATCGCCTCCTGTAGTTTTACATGCTCTTTGCACCTTTTTCTCCTATCTGTTTATGATCTCTGCGGCAATCATTCCGAACAGAAAGAGTCTCTTTCTCCAAATTCAACATCTGCCTGGTTGTCATTTCACCAAGTTCCCTAGCTAGTGATCCAGAATAAAGATTACCAATTATAATATCCCTACCCAGCCATCCTGCATATAAACACCTCCCCGCTGTGCAATAGAATATCCCTCCATCAAGGATTTGTCAAAACTGGCCTTCGGGTAGAAAAATGCAACGTTAAAGAAACTGAATACAACTTAATTATGAGTTATTTGGGGTTATTATTCTGAATTCCCTCCCTAAAGGTTGTTAAAGGCATAGGAATGAGGGTTTTAATTGGGGACCCCATAACTGAAAATAACACTGAACTTCTCCATTCTTTATATTTCTCTCTTAAACTTGAAAGAACGCTCTGGTTTTCTTGCATTTCTATACAATTAAGAGTTCTAAATACACACCTATAACTTCATTCCTTGTTAATTTCGCCCTATTCCATGACATTTTGCATTTTAAAGGATGACCTACCAGTTAAGTTAGTGATAGGTCAGACAAAGGTTTTGTTAGGACAGAGGTCTATGTTTACGCTAGCTCCACCTGTGTCTGTCATCTCAACAATACATGCCACTTGCTAGCCTCATACTGCCCTCACTGGGTATATTTATAACAGTTTTTGTAACACATCTGTTCAAAACTTAATATCACCATGAATTTAAAAAATAGACTCATTTAATTACAACTCATCCTACTTGAATTGAATGTATTGTGTGATTTAATTAATAAATTACCGATGATTATTAAAAAATGAAAAAATAATGAACAAGTGATTTTGTTTGACCTAATTTAATTAAAATGCATCATTCTGGTTTAAAGTTTATCATATTATCTAAAATGTCTTCAATTTGTGAAAAAAGTGAACCCCCCCCACCCTTTTGAAATAAGTATCTGATATGTATAATAAGTCTTTGGTAGATCATCCTGGCCTTGTAGGTTACAACCACATATGGGCAAATCCTTAGACAAATATATCAATTTTTAAGTGGGATATTATATTTGAAACTATTGACATTAAAGGGGGAATCAGTTCTTGGTTTACCAAAGTGACATTTACTCCATAAAAGCTGAGAGATGTGACAATTGGTTGATCCTTTGTGCTCAGAAATTGGACCTTAAGCTACCACAGGAGGGTAAATGGGAAATTCCTTGTAACCCAAAAAACACTATGGGGTCACTATATGGGGTCATACTGAACTATTTTTTCTTAAAACATGAACCTAAGATTAATTTAAACAAAACCATGTAAACATACACAAGATTAATGACAAATATTTTAGGCTGAAAAATGACACCAAAAAACCTCCTTGCAGGATAAAACTTAAACCAGATGATTGTGTTTTACTGGTTGTTCTACCTTGATTGCGCCACATTGTGTTTTGATCAATTTGTTCTAAATGTTTCTCAATTTACAAAGAAAGGTACATAGGTCAAACAACAAACCACAAAAGTGTGTCGCCCAACACCAATTTGAATCAAGTCCTTATTCAAGT
The DNA here is from genome assembly GCA_903813345.2 of Owenia fusiformis. NCBI lineage: Eukaryota > Metazoa > Annelida > Polychaeta > Sabellida > Oweniidae > Owenia > Owenia fusiformis. The sequence goes on from CAIIXF020000008.1 coordinate 2,109,176, forward strand.
CTTTGTTTTAAATTTTTTCCTAATTTAATGAGACACCAACACTAGCAGGGGTCAAGGGGTCATGGATTTAATACCCTAATGGCAAAACATTGTGTCAAATTATAATTATAATTCCCCACAAGCTTGCCAGGCTTTTGTATCAGAACAATGCAGTTAGAAATTATTTTTAAAGACAACATTTCAAATCAATTTAATTAATATAAATCTGTCGGTGTTTTGCATATGAATGCTACAGCTAGGACTGAAGTGTTATTATTAGGTTTTCTTACACAATGTTGATGAAGATATTTATTTCACTGAATGTCATCTTAATCTACCCAGCTAATGTTTCTCTTAGTAGAACTAGCTATATCTTTAAGATGTAATTATCAGAGATAACAATATTACCGTATACCTTCTCATAATCGCCTACAGATTTCTGTGAATCTATGAATATGGAGCCTATACATGTATATAGACAGTAAAACCTGTAAAGTGGAACACCTCTATAACTGGAACACCTCCATAAGTAGAACACTGTTCCAGATCCCTCTATTCATTAACTCATATCAAATGAACCCCGGTAAGGGGAACACCACTAAAGTATAACATCATTTTGCGGAACCATGCCATAGATAAGACATATTTTCCTACTTCAAATTGATGTCATTTTGATACACCAAGGTATGACTGAATGTATAGACTGGGGTAACAGTTTGAGATGGTGTAACAAAAATTAATCTTCACAAGACAAAATATTATGACTGACTTCCTAATTTAATTATGTGTATAGTATCTAGGAATTCCAATTTTTTAACAAGGGTGCTATTTTCTAATATGGTAAATATTTAACACAGGTAAAATCTACAAAATAAATCAAATTTCACAGCAAGGGCACTATCTAGATCTAATATGGTAGCTGTAGAGCAACGTAGCATCAAAATGCGGCCCATTTTTTATACCCATCCAATACATGCTTCCAACTTAATACCAAGGGCGACATCCATGTTTAATACGGTATCTACATTCCCTGGTAGCCCAGCAGGTGAGCCTTATCTCCCAGAAAACAGAAGAGTATATTTTCACAATATCTCCCAATGTATGCTGATGATATTTTGTTTTCAATAATGAAACATTCTATATTTAAAATAAAAGGTTCATTGGTGCATTCAGTTAACCATATGACCATATGTATGCCAGCACGCTAGATATCTTACTCCTAGTTTAGAGCTGTAGCCTTACTTCAAACCTCTGCCCCCTTCCCCTAAATATTTATTTCCCAATCTTTTGAAATATGAAGGTCAACATAGAAAGCAGGTCACATGCCTCACATTTGCCTAAAGTACCTCACATTTGCTCATTTACTTGGGTCTATTGCCTCACTTATCTCAAGCAGAGGAGCTCATATTTTTATCCATATTCATTTATCTATTTTGACTTCCATTCATAACAATGGCCCATAATAACAAATGAATATTGTACATTCACAATATATATTTGCCAAAAGGCCACCCCCATCATGACTTTGAAACAGACATATCCTGCTTACTTCTTCTGAACTTGCATATCAGGAAATCTAGAATAAATCAAATCATAATCCTTTACTTAAATCCTCACTCCAGTCATATTTGTTTCACTCAATTTCTCTCCAAAATGTCTATGAAGAGTCTGATTTTCTGGTATCCTTGTATTACTATGAGTGCTCTCTACATGCTTGACTACTTTATTCCTTGCTAATTCCTTTCCTTTTCTCTTTATTTCACATTTCATATCTCAACCACCAAGGTACTTTATACACAGGATATAAAACCCTACATCAAAAGTAGTTATTAATACTAAAGAATAACTTTGGATAAAGCTGAGATTTTATTCAGATACAATAACACATTGACCACTATCAGCTTACTATCCGAGTGCAATAATGACATAATTGTTTTTAAAATCACTTGGTGCATTTGCTATCCTGAATATGCCATTTAGTACAGAACTAAGCTTCAAATCACAAGTATTTCTGAGGATCAGACCCATTAAAAGAATATATTAATCCAATGGGGTCATTAGGTTTGGTTGTGCAACTGATTGTGCAATATGCTGCAGCACAATCAAAACACACAACCAATTCCGTCACAATATTACTGCCAGTTGTTAATCCATTAATGCAATTTATAAGGCTTCAACATCTTCAAATCCTTGACTTTATAACTTGGCACTCTCCAAATCTAATATTTACTTGACCAAAAACCCAATTCTAAACAGAAAACACAATCCAGGCTAGCACTTCATAAAATTAATAAACTTCAGTTTTGACACGAGAAATCAAAAATCCTACCTCTTCAATTGATCCATGTTACTTTAATAATCCACTTTAAAATCCTGGTAGAATCCTAGAGAGAGCATAATCCAGATTTCATGCAGGAGCAGTCTCTACTCCAACTTACCGCTTGTAAGTTCTCTGCCTAACTAAACTAAACTACTATACTCCTGCCAACTCAACTCCTGACTGGCTGAACGAGGAGCTGTATAAATATTATGAAGCGCTAGTAATTCGAATCAATAGGCCTGCTATTATATTAACCCTTGAGAAAAAGATTTCCTATTTTGGTTTGTAAAATTACAAATGATGGAATGATCTCATTATATTCTATTATACTACATACAATAGAAAATAATAATATAACATTATTCTACCAGAATTTAAAAAACATTTTTTGAATTCCTGATTGTGCACTCATAAAAAGGATTTTTTATGTGAAAGTATTTCTGTTTATACAATATCCTTCTTCAATTCTCTTTACAGTTTTAAAGGACTTCCTATATTCCGTCATTTCTATATGATTTGGGATATAAACTACAAATCTAGTTACTTTATTCCTTGCTAATTCCACTCCTTTTCTCATTATTTTCAACTTTAAAACAAGACCATCCTAACATTCCTTTCACAAATATATATAGTTTACATGCATGTGTATCATACTCACCTTTAATCCAATGTTTGATCCTAAATCATCATCCTCACTATACTCGCAAAAAAGATGTATCCTAAAAATCCATGTTATGTTTTTAAATGTTGCTTACTGTATCTCAAGCAATGTACCAAACTACCAGTGGACCTCAGTTAATATCATTTAATAACTCTCATTCGAATCAATGACTGGTTTGTTCTTGTTCCTGGGAGCTAAATTACTGCTCAATATTTTACGCACCCATTCTAGACACAACCGATACACAATGTAGACTGACTATTGGGGGAAAAACACAACCAGCGTGGTGTGCTAAATCTATATATCGGACATTGATTTTGCGTGCATTGTATTCTTTATACATTGCAACACCAGTTTCAGATATAGAAATGATCTATTTTCACATAGAATTTTATAAATAATTCCTACCCCCATGGAGCTTTATACTGTATTATTCACCTGTAGTATTTAGAAATTCTATTTATTCCAAAGCATATGTTACGGCTTATATCATCTCCCGCTACCTGAATCAGTAAACATCAAAGCTCCCCGATATTTTTTCAGCTCTGGATTTCTCCGGTCGACATATGGGCAGTTGTTATTTTGCGTAAAAGCTGGAAAAAACACAGGTAACCAAACCAATATGGGGGATGCATACATGTACTTATTGGCATTTAATCCATTCTCAGTATGTTTTCAATATGAGGAGACTAAGGACAAATTGATTTTATTCACCCCAGGATAAATTCAATATCCCAAACCTGTCAAATATTATGACACATGCACGAACATTGTCTATAGAATATAATCAAAATAAGTTAAGTGGAAAACATTTTGACCCCTGGCTCAATAAATCTATTAATTACTACAAACAAAATACAAAATGAAAACAAATAAAAAATACACCAGTGATCAAAACATCTTATAAACTTAAAAATCAGGCTTAGTAGAGTTACAAAAAGTGGGTAAATATTTTGACTGTTGCATTAGGCTGTTCTAAAAATGATATTACCATAGAAAAACATGATAAAAGGTTCAGGGAAATAAACAAATGATGTAGACTGATGACCTACCCCCCAGGGGAAGAAATACAATTGTTTGGTAAGTGAAAACACCATAAAACAGACTCAAAGTTGTTCATATCACTTTCCTATTGATTACGAAGTCCTCAGAGACAAGCAGTGGTGGGAAAACTTGATAAGACAGCAAATCATAGATTGTTATCATATATATTGCAGCAGTGGTGAACTGGGCAAGTGGAAATGTAATTTGGATTTGAGATCTGGGTAGACCCGGTGCATTGTAAAGTATGTTCCCAATCTCAATAGATCAGTTTGATTGGGTGATCGATCAATATTAGATTGAATACGTACAAATAGGGAGAATTACACCAATAACTGGGTCAAATAAAAGTAAATTGAAAGTCAATAATATGTTGTTACTGAAAAATGGTAAATCAGTTGATAACTAAAACAAACTTGGATAATAACAACCCTAAATAACACTGTTCAAGCTGGCTATGACTAGAGGCAGGCGTGGCAAGTGTCTTAGCAAGTTTCAGAGAAAATGTAAGAATTCTGTCCTATAGAAGTATAACATATCGTTTGGTTTGCCTCACCTATTGAAATTTGCCTCACATAATTTTGAATATTGGTCATGCCCCTGTTCATACTGGATTTTTTCTACACCGAACAGTTGGCTAATGCCTAGTTCGAGTGGTCAGCCGGAGGGTTTTGACAAATCAGCATGTCTATCATTAGAGTCCAAACTTTATTGAATTTTAAGGTCACAATTATCAATTCAGTATAATGACATGTGAAAAGTTCCTATGCTTGACTTCTTAAAGTGTGCGCCTGACCCGGCTACGTATAGCACAGAGTTTATACTGGCGGATTAGACTAGTTCATTTTTTATATGTGTGTGAAAGCTTTCTCTTATTTGCGTTTTTTCGTTTAGTACGGTTTTGTTATAACTGCCGAGGTCATATAACCGGGATAAAACAATGATTATCGTTGACTGCCCACACACAAAACATACGTTGAGTGAACAGTGTTATTACAAACAACAGGCTTTAGAATACAAAGCGTAGTGTGATAATAAGCTGCACACTACCACTGCTGCATGTACATATTACTAATTCACTAGGGCTCCCAAAGAGTGGATAGGGAGGTTGTGTTTGTCACTTTTAAATTTCAAAATTGTCATTTTACATGTCATAATTTGTTGGTTTCATTCGTTTAGCCAATCAAAACATTGTAAAACAATAAATTGTCTGTTACGTACAATCAATTTTGTTCAGTTTTGATTAGTTGTCAGAATAAAGTTACGTTCATCTGAATCCATGTATGAAAACAAAAATCCTATTTTCACTTCAAAATACTTCAGTGAGATGAAGGCTCGGAATTGTCACATGCAATAACTTATTGTCGTATTCGTTATTTTATCTTCTCGATAGTAGCATTTAGTCGCACATTTGATGCCAGGTCACCTTGTCGCGTACCTCTTGGGGAACCCCACATTTATGTGTGTACTCACGGAAGTAAATTCCCCGGTGTAGCCGAGAGCCACAAACTTTTCAACAGGTTCGAAATGACCAATTTCTCTCATATATACTCTAAATATTTTATTATTTAGCACCTACAAAGTATTGCTAATAACCATATGTAATTTCAATAAGGAAACTTATCTGGCTACATATAAATTCAATATCAACACTAGCTGTTCTCTCAACACGTCCTGGCTTACCTTGTGGTGACAAACCCTGGGTTTTCGCTATTTATAGTTTATCAACACCTGGACGCATGCGCATTTTATACTTTATCGGGCACTTTAATATTCAATTACTGAGTTGAATTTCAATTTCACTTGACACCTGAACAATACCTCATTTTAAAATTCATTTTTCGTCATTTTAACAGGAAGAAGAGTTCTGTTGTTTTACTAACAATAATATTCCGTTGATTCCTGTAACCATTTTCCATTCATAAACTCTCATTCTGTTTGAATCCTATCTAAATATGTTAGTAAATCAATAAGGCAATTGCCTATGAGCAGATTAGTGCTAATCTGAAAAAGCTTTCATTTAGTGATTCGCTCTAATAGACAATAATTTTATTATTCGTTTAACGTGGCCTTAGGGTCCGAGCATCCATTAGTGTCAGAAAACATATAGTAAGGCATTGATTACAGATAACTAGCCAGAATTACGCCATACCGAGACGACAGAGAAGCTCATCAAAACTCCATGGGAGTTGATGGTTTATGTAAATATGTATTGTTCCATGACAAATGATGCTCCTTTCAAGTTATAGTGATATATAGCTGTATTGGTATTCTTTGCAATTGTTTGGTTTTGATTATTTAAAAGAGAGCATCATCTACCAACTATAGTGCTCTGGGCCTCAGGGTTTGGTTCTGGTCTGGGATCAGGCCCGTAGCCAGGGGGGGTTCGGGGGGTTCAGACGTACCCCCCCCCCTGGCCAAAATTTCTTTCAAAATCATGCAGTTTTTCACCATTCTGACTAATTTTTGAGTGATTTTTGGCCATATTTGCCAAAGTGAACCCCCCCTAGAATTTTTTAGAAAAACGAACCCCCCCTTGGAAAATTCTGGCTACGGGCCTGGGGATACACCATTTTCTTGTGTTATCTAATGTTATCCATCCCCCTTTCCCACTACCCCTTATTTACATCACAATACTTGAAGTAAAATGAGGATTTCACGAGGAATAAATATTACAGACATAAGAGTTACATTCCGTTTGTGCAAAATGTAACAACGGAAAACAAAAAAGCCCATTGAAATTCTAGAAAGAAAACGTGGGTAACATATACTCTTTCAAACACCTTCAGATTAATTACTCTTTTGTAGGAGCTCAGACATCACGACGCAGCAGGATAAAAATCAACATTATTATTACTGACGTGACGATACATTCAAGAAATCTCAGAGATTAAAAAGTCATTTTCTAGTATTCTGACATTTAAAATATATAATTGTTACTTTCCTATTGTGTTGAGCATGACTCTCTTTATCCCTTTACTTATCTTACTCCTACTTTTGTATGTCATACGGCCTCTTTTAATGTTTGCGTAAGACTTGGTACTTTATAGAAGTATGTGCTGTTGCAAATTATAATGGTACTTACCAGTTACCCTTAAATGAAATCTTATCAGGAAAATGTGCAGAGTTTATATTCAAAATTTTCCTCACTGAGCTATAACCTTAGCAGCATTTTTCTCAAAAATGTGTATACATGTATGATGTTTAACTATGTTGATAGTTTTGTTTATAACATCACCTTCATTAGAAACTCAGTGATACTTAACATAAAACATATAAAACAAATATATATTACACATAAGTAGTACTATCCATTTCATGTTCATTAATTCATTTAATGAACTTCATAAATGTTCATGATGACCGAGCTCATTCGAGGAAGTTACTTTAAATAATGACAACATGTAAAAAGTGCAAGTTACTGTGGGAACGTGTCCAAATGTGAAGTGTATAGGAACATATAGGAGTGTTTGGTTTGTTTGTGTAATGAGTAAAACCAATTAGTGCTTTAAGATCAAGGTACGGGATAAGCAGTGAACATAGATTTGCATGGAATTAAATATATCACTATAGAAAAAACCACACCGCAAAATGCATCTTTGGTTTGTTTAATTGATTGGTAGTAAAAGTATACTGAACAAGCTTTAAGTAAATGGAAAGAACAGCAAGCCAGAAAATGCAAACAGTATGACAATTCTCTGACTCATACTGTTCAGTATGCAAATCTTGAAGGCTTGGTCGATAGGCTAGAATTTACCACATCTTCAATCTCGAGGCAATTCATTTTTATAACCCTTCAGCAGTTAAAGCATTTATCCTAAATGTGATTTCATTGAAAATTCATTGAAGCAATTTCTATTATCATTGCCAAATCAAAGGCACTGATTTCAATGGTTTCGAGAAGGCTGTAGACATTTAGTCTTAGAGAATAACCCAACCTCTGAATTTTTTTGCTCTTGTGTGCCTTAGAATAACTCAATTGTTTGGTAAAAATAGATGCAGGCACCAAGCGTATTTGATTATTTCATTTCAGACTGGATTAAGTGATTTGGTTATTCAGTTATCATATGTAATCAATTTTTGATTATGTTGGATATTGCTAAAAATAAAATTGATCTTAGAGATTAAATTCCACCATAGTTTTTAGGAAGATATATTCTAAAAGTACATGATTGGTTTATTAAGGTATTGTTACAAATAAGACTTTCAGCTGAAGGAGACCAAACAACAGAAAGCTTTAAAATGGATTATCATTATCCTAATATAATCCAATGGAAGCTTTTTAGGCAATAATTCCAAGAACAAACATTGCAAACCCAAATATGGCATTTAAATCCTATTAGTTAGACCTCTTCAACGTAAAATAAAGACGTTTATTAGACAATATTTGGAGGCTTTAACGATTCAATGTCACAAATCACTCAACTAAAATTTAATCAATTTTGATATAAAACACTCAAGGTGGGATTATAACCCATGATCTGAGCTCACATTGTGACATTTTGTTGGTTTTGGGACAGCATGATCTCCCCATATTATTATTACCCCATGATGCTGGCAATGAAAAAACAGAATATGTGGTAAGACTGCCACAGTACCAGTTATTACAGATGCGTAAATAAACACCGTTTTAATAGTCCCAAGTCGTTCAAAGTTTTCATTTGCCTGTAATTATTACGAATCTTTGTTTTCAGATTCAACAGATCTTGGTTTAATAAACAAACTGTTATGTGACATTCTTGGACCACAAGTGTCACAATTAATAAGTCAAGGGGTCTTATTCAGAGGGGTCTCCAATTAGGGGTAAATAACAACTGTGAACCTACAGCGAACAAAACTTTAAAAATCCCATCTTGGCAAATGAGATGGCATAAATACATCTGTTACGAAATATTGCCAAGTTTCAATGTAACCTACATGTTTGATTAACATAATTCAGTTATCATTATCTTTAATTTTCTACCCAATTTGTCAAAGTTGAAAGATAAGGGAAATAATTGTAAAATAAATTGTTGCAACATTCTAAGTAAAACTGTCACTCATTATTAGCATGAATGGTTTCTTTCTGATAACAATAAATGAAACCAAATATCTTCTTTTGAAGATAATGTTAGGTAAGATCTTGATTACTGAATGCAGATTGTTTTACATGTTGCTTTATGTTTGGAAAATGTTGCTTGGTGTTTGTTAATGTTGCTTGATGTTTGTTACATGTTGCTTGATGTTTGTAAAATGTTGCTTCATATTTGTAAAATGTTGCTTGATGTTTGTAAAATGTTGCTTGATGTTCATAAAATGTTGCTTAATATTTGTTACATGTTGCTTAATGTCTGTTGAATTTTGGTTGTTTATACTAACTAACAAAAACACAATCTACCCTCCACATTTTGATAAAGATTAATTATTTAACAAACAGGTGATGCATTTAACAGTGAAATAATTAACATGGAAATTACCATGATAAGTATAAATGTACCTTTGGGATAGCATGCCACTTTCTTCTGCTGACATATAAGTCATTCCTGCCAGCACTATATCAGGGCAGTAGTTCTTTCAGCAAATGGGGGTAGGGGTTATGTTGTGAACCAGCTAGTTGAAGTCAGTAAGTGTCAGCATTAAATCAACATGATAAGGTAGCATTAAAGCTGACCAAACCAGATTTAGTTTTTTAGAATGAATGCTTCATTATAAATAATGAACACATAGAAGATGAAGTGAAAGAACACCTGTTCTTAAAGAATGAACACATAGAAGATGAATTGAAGGAAACACCTGTTCTTAAAGAATAAACACCTAGAAGATGAAGTGAAAGAACACCTATTCTTTAAGAATGAACACCAATAAGATGAACTAAAAGAACACCTATTCTTTAAGAATGAACACCAAGAAGATGAAGTGAAACACCTTTTCTTAAAGAATGAACACCTTGAAGATGAAGTGAATGAACACCTGTTCTTAAAGAATGAACACCTAGAAGATGAATTGAAGGAAACACCTGTTCTTAAAGAATAAACACCTAGAAGATGAAGTGAAGGTACACCTGTTCTTAAAGAAGGAACACCTAGAAGATGAATTGAAGGAAACACCTGTTCTTAAAGAATAAACACCTAGAAGATGAAGTGAAAGAACACCTATTCTTTAAGAATGAACACCAAGAAGATGAAGTAAAGGAACACCTGATCTTAAAGAATGAACACCTAGAAGATGAAGTGAAAGAACACCTATTCTTTAAGAATGAACACCAAGAAGATGAAGTAAAGGAACATCTGATCTTAAAGAATGAACACCTAGAAGATGAAGTGAAACACCTGTTCTTAAAGAATAAACACCAAGAAGATGAAGTGAAACACCTGTTCTTAAAGAATAAACACCAAGAAGATGAAGTGAAAGAACACCTATTCTTTAAGAATGAACACCAATAAGATGAACTAAAGGAACACCTATTCTTTAAGAATGAACACCAAGAAGATGAAGTGAAACACCTGTTCTTAAAGAATAAACACCAAGAAGATGAAGTGAAGGAACCCCTGTTCTTAAAGAATGAACAAACATTAATTAAAATGATTAATTCGTGAAATTAGAAGTTTTATCATATTTTTTCATCAACCGCTTATGATTTAATCTCTTTTGAATCATTTAATGTTATTATATTCATTTGGATTGTATTATTTCGAAATTAAAGGGTTGCATATTTGGGTAACCCTATATAATATATAATTTAGACTACACTGATAGGGTATAGAACTTTGCAAAAATGATCCATTTAAAAAAATAAACAATACATATTTGTTTTTTGTGTGTGATTATATACTTTTCTTCTTTGTAATTGTTCAGTCTTTTAACTTTTTCAAGAAAGCTTAGGCATTTGATGGGGTCCTTGTTGAAGATAACATTAATATGTCAAAAGTCAATGCTTTTGACCCAGACCTCCTACACGACCACATAGATATTCTTTATCAACAACACTTCAATAGGGAACGTGTAAGTACTATATCCACATTGCACATACTGACTTTTGAAACAATAGATGATGCAAAAACCTGAGATACAAGATATTGGACTTCACGAAAACAATCTACCTGGAAACAATAAATTCAAAGATGTTCTAAAGGAAAGACTTTTTGGTGAAAATACAAGAAAAAATATGTCTGATAGTTTTCACATTGAAGCTATTGAGAAAGATAATTTCAGAAATAAAATGTCAGAAAATGTTAACAGTACTGTTTCATCAATGAAACAAGAAAATGCTGATGTAACAAGGCCTGATTTATCCAACAAAGAAATCGGTAAGAACGTAGAAAGTGATCCCAGTGGTGATGTCATAGATAACAACGCAAAATCTCAGACTTACGCTAATGTATATGAAATTCAAGCTCACCCAAATCAGACAAAGGTAGTTCAACAAAATGACATCCCTACAGATGATGTTTATGAAAATCCAGCAGAACAAACTCAGACAAAGGTAGTTCAACAAAATGATGCCCCCATAGATGATGTTTATGAAAATCCAGCAGAACAAACTCAGACAAAGGTAGTTCAACAAAATGACGCCCCCATAGATGATGTTTATGAAAATTCAGCAGAACAAACCCAGACAAAGGTAGTTCAACAAAATGACGCCCCCATAGATGATGTTTATGAAAATTCAGCAGAACAAACCCAGACAAAGATAGTTTCAAAAAAAGATGAACCCCAAACAGATGATTTCTACGAAATTCCAGCTGAACAAACCGAGACAAAGGAAGATTCTGAAATTGAGGCTCCAGTGGATGATGATCTTTACGAAGCCGTTATAGTAGAAAAACAGGACGATGCAATGTATACAAAACTTATTATTCACAATGACTCAATCAATACACATAATGATAAAACTCATCAAAGTGAGGAAAAGATTGATGAACCAAATATATATGTAAACTGGAGCTTTCAAGAAGATAGTGAGAAACATGCAGAGGAAGTAGAGAAAGTCAATGATGTCAATGAGGATGAAATAGTTGAGGAAGAAAAAAATACATTTAAAAGTGACAATGAGCGGGAACAACTTCAAACTGATGAGTCGGGGGTTAAGTCATATGCGTCTAAGTTTCCACGTATAGCATCACTTTTGGTAAGATCCTGTGATATCATATTTCTCTTGAAAGATCAGAAACAGCATTAAATATATTTTTAAATTAACGTCAATTGTTCTTTCCAGGATTATTTCTCAAGTGGGTGCAAAAATCTCATTTTTAGCTTCTCCTTAAATGGTAAAAACATTTTCAAAATTCTTCTCATTTAGAAAGTGGGTAAACATTAGAGAAACCACTGACTCTTTCCATGTTCTAAATTTTTGTATTTCAGGCAAAACTGAAAGCTAAAGATGGAAACCAAGATGAAACAGCAGAGGCAGAGGAAAATAGAAGCGACAATAATCAAGACAACCAGCTTCAAATTGAGGAGGCAGGGATAAAGTCACACGAGACTAAGTTTCCACGCATTGCATCATTTCTGAGAGAGCCAGACAAAGTTGCAAAAACTGCCGACTTTATAGACAAGAATATCCACAAGATTCTGCTTGGACTTGTTATTTCAGTGACATCTGTGATCATTTTGGCCATGATCATCACATGGACAGTAAAATAGATATACTTCAAATCAAGTACTGTAAAACCTGTTTTAGGGAACAACTTATGATCTACTAAAAACATTCACTGTAAATAGGTATTAGGAAACTTTTTACAAAACCTAAGAAATAGATGTTTATTAAGATCAAGTCTTGTTGCAACCCCTGATAACCTTATATCCTACCCCTTATATACCCAAATCGGGGTTAAGTAGAAAAAGGTGGGAATAGAAGATTTGATGCCAGATCAGCTCGTATAGCATAGGGACAGTAGTCTGTGTGAAAATGTGCTTAGTCAAGTAGAGGGGAGGGGGGGGGGTCACAGAGGCTCGTAGCTAAACTAGGTTTACTTTTCTTCACATTAAAACAAAAGAAGGTTGTGGTGATGCACATAAACAATATAAACAATATATTACTACATAGAATGAGGAAGTACTTGAAAAAATAACTGATTACAAAAAACTGTATCAGAACTCTTGAAACTTGAAATAACAAAACAATGTCACCTGCAATAGGTGATAGCAACATCCACAGTTCATAAGTTATCAGGGACAACAACATTGAATATCTCATCTCCTATGCAAAACACCTACTTTGTACTTTTGTAGATGAAGCTCTCTTTTAAAGAAGATAAAATCAAACTACTGTTAAGGTGCCTATCAGAGGAAATATAACCATAAATATGTTTTTATTTGTCATGATGCATTTAGGCTTATTAAGACTCTAGATCTTGCTAATTATATATTTTCAGTAAATGAAGACTTGAATGATACACACTCTGAAAATGTTTTATGTTGTTTGAAATATAAACACTTGACCAGTGAACACCATACAACTAGGGCTGTGCCGGAACCGGTTCGGACGGTTCGGAATCGGAACCGGAACTTGGTCTCACGGAATCGGAACTTTCGGAACCCCTTTTGGTTCACAAATGAAAATAATTATGTATGAGTGAGTTCGACGGCGATCATGACGATATCGTCGTCCAAGTTTGTCAGGTTAACACTTACCTTTCCTGTCAAGCAAGTTTGAATGTTTTTACGAAAGAAATAGACTCTAAAATCTGTAAAAAGAGAGAAAATTCGATCTTTTTTCTACTTGTTTTCACTTCCGGCTGCTCTGACCATAATGCGCATGCGTAATTGAAAAAGTTTTGAAACGAAATCAACTTGATTTCTGTTGATTTCTCCGCTATTTATTTTGTTTATGCGAGTAATACACATGCAAATTGGATGTAGTTTGAAGGAAAACATCACTGGAGGAACAATGGTCACGGATATTAACGATTCAAAGCAAGTACTAAGGTAAGGGTCCGATATTGTTCCGAAACCCTTCGGAACATGATATTAAAATTCCGAATTCCGGTATTTTAACAAAAGTCCGCGGTTCGGACCGATTCCGGTCGAATGGCACGGCCCTACATACAACAAACACCTGAACAATAAACATTTCTCATTAGTTACTACAAAGAACAACTCATAAATAAGCAAGAATTCAGAATGACTGATGCTAATGCTAAGTTCAATACAAAAACTAATCATCATTTTTCTATTTTATGGCCTAAAAAGTCATTATTTGAAATTGTTCATAAATATTTAGATCAGAATTCTCCTCAGAGGCTGTTTCAAAGATAAACACAATTTATATGGAAAATATTTACATTATATCTCCTACCCTGAATTGTAGCAGCTTGCATTGCCTAACTAATAGTTAGTAATATAGATAGTTTTCACAGATCATGATAATCTCACATGGATTTTATGGGTGGCTTAATGGAAGTTTGAATATGAACTAATTAACTTATAATTCTCATTTGCAAAAATTGTAGCATAGTTATTTGCAAATTATATATTTTGAAGGGATGAGATATAGGGTATATTAAAGAATTATCTCTAATCTTTATAATAAAATAGAAATAAACTTGAGATTTTCCAAATGGTACTCAGAGTTTTCCCATAACACTTTGAATCATCACTTTGACTCTAACAAGTTTCTAATATTGAAATTGGTTTTCTGACTTGAGCTATTTAGCCTTATGTAATATTGGAAGATATAGGATGAGTAATTTAGCTGTATAAGTCAATCAGATTGCTTGTAATTAGTGTCAGCTATTAAATCCTGGATATACTTGCCTATCTATTGAATAATACAGTACCATTTCTATAGAAAGAAACCATTGAGCAAACATTATGCCATTACCATTCTATTTAATACACTGCATGAATTCACATGCTGGGAGGGAAAAAATTGATATTATATGATGAAATGAACCAAATAATCAACATTATTTCTACAATTCACCCATGCGCCCATTCGGGATCCCATGTTTTCAATATATAAAGTCAAAGGAATTGTCTATTTTCAGCTTCTCCTACAGACAATAAGCGTAATATCATAGACTAATGTAATACATGTTATAATGCAATGTAATAGTCTTGCATGTTGATATGATCAATCACATCATTACACGCAATCAGATGCAACATATGGTATGATGGTGAATACAGAATATGGAGTTGGAGATTACAAGTTTTAGTTGGACTATGTTCACAGTTAAAGCTTTTCAGGGGACTTTAACTGGGAACTTTAAACTGAAAACTTAAGAATTTTGTTAAAATATAAAAAATATAATTTTGACTAAAAAACTTTTTTAGATTTTTTTTGGGGGGAGGTAGTTATGTCACAGATAAACAACAAGTTTGAAAACAGGTAACTGAACCTACATAAATCATCTAGTAAATTATATAATAAGTGACTAACCCTGACACCAGTCAAGCAGTGAGTCTGCTGTTTTTAACAGTATTGACAAGACAGATTCATAATTTAGCACCTCAGGTTCAAAATTAAAAACGCATGTTATGAGCCAGGTATGATTTTCTAATGGGCATCAACTGGGAAACCTCAAAATGAAATCTCAAAGGTATATATTCAAATGCAAATTAAAGTGAAAAATAGTGAAATTAACGAGGGAAATCATAAATAAGCATGTAGGTAATACTCTCAATTATGTAGAAATGTAAGAAAAACTGACGCTTTATTCAAATTTAACTCAGAAAAAGCATGAATTAGGATGAGCAGACAGACATTTGAACTGCTGGTAGACATCATTTTCCATTTATAGATGACACGTTCATCATATTCTGACATTAAAAATTAACGGTAAGCTTGTGAGGATTAACTGGCACCAAGCCTGACTCATATAATTAATGATCGGCTAGTTTTATTTAATGATGACAGGTATAGCCCTATGTTTACCATAGACCCATCAAATCTACACAAATCAATCCGGATTTTTATACCGCAAATGAATATAAATAGAAATGTGATTTATCCATTGGATTTGTCATAACAACTTATATTCTACCAAGGAAACATCAGTTCTTGTCTCATTTATCTATAAATGCAGTACAATTTAACATGACTTCCAATGGGAGAATGGGAGAAAGTATATGAAACAGATACACTGACTGATTATGATACATTGTATATGTCTAGTAATTTCGATATATTTTGCAGACTGACATACATGTAGATTATAGTACTCATTAGTTGCTCAATCAATACATACCAGTTTAGAACTATATTGTATGAAAACATAATAAAATAAATCTGCCTGAATTCAGCTCATGTGGTAAATCTGTCTATGAAGGGAGTCTGGTTCTATTATATAAATGTGGTCCACATCTTGAGCCTCATTTGGCAAGAAAGTGATGGAACAGATAATCGTGTCAGAATTATGTAAAATGAAATAAACCACCCCACCCCCATAAGATTCTGACTTGATTAAGATAAGCAATGTATGATGGTACAGGCCAGTAAGTGTGCCATAAGCCCATAATCATGTGGCCCTTATATCAAAACCATCCATGTATAGTGAAATAATACACTGGAAATGAGATAACCAATCATTCTGGGTTAAACTAGTATGTAAATGCAATCTGTATTATATATAAAACCATAAGAGGGTCAATTATACTCTTTTTAATGGTGAATTTTTACAATTCTTGTATAATTTCTTTTTTGTAAGGTTGGTAATTATGGTTGTGTTAATTACTCTCTCTTGGGAGAATCCCATGCTATGGAAATAAACAGATAAATGTGTTATATAAATATTAAATATTGTATTGTATAATAGGATACTAATTACAGATACCCCAATATAATAGTGATACAACCCTAAATCTATCGGAATGACAGAGGAAGAGGTCCTAATGTTATGTAATATTCAGAGTTGTGAGGATCATTTGTTATGATGATGGGCTTTTTGGCTTTGGCAAATTTCTCTGTTAAGAATGGTGCAATTATGGTTTATAATCTTCATATTTCAATACATTTGAATCTCTCATTTATATGATTGAACATCATGTTATTTAGCTGTCTGATATAAGTTATGTTTAAAGGTGTTTGTTTATGATAGTATTTTTCAGGTTTGCCAAATATAATTCTAACATGAAATAAAAGAAAACATTTGCAAATCAATCAAACAACCCAATTTCTGATTAGCTCAGTATAAGGCTCATAATCCCCCCTCACCCCCTGATTTATAAATAGTTAATATTCTAGTATTGATCTTATGAGATGCTCCCTATTTAGTACATATCCATATGAGACCAATGATGCAACCAAGTAGTTGATAAATCAAGATTTCCAGAACATATAAGTTCTCCATGGGCATTCACAAATGGATGGTTTTACAATATGGATGAGTTCATTGGATTCCCTTGGAAAATTTTACATTTCAAAAAATAAGTATTTTTTACAATTTGGTCACGGAAATTGAGAGAACATGCATGCATGAAAAAGTGTAAAATAGTGTAATCCATCAAACAATTTGAACCTCAGTTTTTCAAATGAGGAAATAGATATTACAATCTGTACTTTTATTTGATCATCATGCAATCATATTATGTTCAGGATCAGATTGTGGTGATGGATAGAGGTCCCAAGAGAGAGTTATGTGATATAATGTAAAATGTGCCATATCTGCACTGGATCTGATAAAAAGTCCCTCTGCCCATGCTTTTTCTTAATTTTCTCAATCATTTTTCAATAAAGTATCTGATTTCATTGCAGTTCTATATAATTTACAGTATTTATGTCAGATATGTTTATTCAGAGACTTGGTAAGTACTTTTTATCATTATCAATCTATTTTGCATACTAATTCAAGACCTGCATGTTATTCTATTCATTGGTATCTATAATGGATCTACTAAAATAAGTGGAGCGAATTGACAATGGGATTTATTTTCTATTTCTATTCCCATCAACGTAATATTCACCAATTTTTGTTCATTAGTTCAACTGGTCTCTTATATCCAGATTGCATATCAAGGGATTTGATACCTTACCTGATAAAACCAATTAAAACATTTACAAGTCTCCCAATAGATGTTTTATACATGTAATCTGGGAACCTTAGCAAATTAATATATGACCTTAGGTAGAATTTCACACAGACCAGGGAATATGGAATAAATCTAATATCATAACTCTCTTGCAAGATAATTCACTTTTGAAAACCTAGTTACCTTAAAGTGCAAGAGAAAATATAATGTCTAAGTTATCTTCGAGTTCTACCATAAAATGAAAATTGTTGTTAAAGAGAACAAACAAATCAGTCCATATATAAACTCACCATCAAAATATTTCCAAACAAGCAATTTATAGAAATAAACATTTACATTTTATCATTCTGTGAAAAACATAAATCCCTTACCTGCTAAACATGATTTGCTTTTATATCCTCATGAAATCATTAAAGGTACATTTAAAGATCCTCTATATTGTTCTTTTGGATAAATTCAATTCCATATGTATCAGTCCACATTAGAATTTATCTGTTCTGTATGGAACACACTTGTTATTGAGGAATCCGCAGAAGAATATGGGTTAACTGTAATCCCAAGTGTTTCCAAGTCAAATCTTATCTCCCTAAGTAACTTATCCTTTTCATCATCTCATATAAAGATAAGTAACTTTCCTAAATGGTATGTAACTTACTATAAGTTTTCACAAGTCCTTACATAAGTTCCTTACAATCCTAGTGCTGTTGATAAGCTTCTAACAGGTTGTAGATATGATCACTTATCTGTTCACTTATAGCTTTAGTGTCTTTATGAATCTATCAAGCATTTTCAATAAGATTCTAGACATGTTTCCTTGACATCATAATAGGCTTCGAGTTGTTCCGTCCCAAGGTTTCATGTTCTCATCAGATTCAATCAAAAGATTCCAAATTGAAGTTGAGCATTTGGTCTCTGGTCTGATATATCAAATTGATCTTAAATTCCTAAATCTAAAAATCAGAGCATCGTTAACTTAGTCCTTGCAGTTGCACACAGATATAAATAGTTGATGTCCTGGATAAAAACAGTTGATGTCCTTTATGATCGAGTCCTAAATGGCAATGCAGGCCATGGACCCATATAATATTAACCATTAATTTGAAACAATTTTATTTGGCTGTTTTAATGCTGGATCATACTAACAATATACTAATAAAAAAGTGAATGGAATATCTTCCCTAGATCTTCCTTATTTTGAAATGACTAGTCCAACCTTCCAATGGTATGCTGCTTGTTTTCACAGTCCCTCTTATCAAATGCCTCTAAGCTAATCATCTCTTGTATAATCAGTCAATACGCCTGGACTAAGAGCATGTTTATAGACAAAACAATATCATCAGATGAGATGTCATAGACACCATGGAAGAACCCCCAAGGTACAGACAGCACAGATTATGCACAGCATCAGAAAATGGCTCAAGTACAGCAAATGGGTAGATGCTCCTTTGATCTATAGGTGGGCAAATTGCAAACTTTGCTATGTTACTTGGAACTGTAAGACAACAAACATGTTTGTAGACAAGACAATGTCATCAGTGAAGATATTCATACCATGGAAGAACTCTCCAGGTTCAAATATCTTTTCAATAACATTGGCCAATGTTTACTTCGCCATACTTTCATGGAACATGTTTGTAGACAAGACAATGTCATCAATGTAGTTACTGATACCAATGAACACCCCAAGGTTCAAATATTGAAAGGTTAACTCTTTCATTAACATTAGCCATATTCAGGGGCCGATCTGGGAACCAACAAGGGGTGGTGCCCAAATTTCAGGTCTGAGAAAAAACTTCTGCTTAAAAAATTGTTGGCCCCTAAAACCAAAATGTGGGCCCAAATTTTGAAATTTTGATGACCATTTTCTTCAAAATTTGGCCTAAAGTTAAAAAAATAAGGCCTTTTTTGGCCCACAATTTTGTTCTGGGCCCAATTTTTTTTCTGGGGCCCCCTCAGATCCGCCAGTGATATTTCTTGATACTGTATGTATGCCAGACAGCATGCTTGTTTTGTAGACCACACCACTGACACTATACAAGGTACAGAACCCCCAAGTTTTACATATTATAGTTTTTTGCACATCCCCATAAATAGCTAAAACTAATCAAATGCTACATATTTTTAAATGACCTTATTAACTTATTGGCCAAGACTCCTTGTTGCTATGCTTTGTACTGGTTATGGGATGGTGTTCCTATGGTGACATGACATAATACATTAGCAACCTGTATCCTCTGACCTCATTTCTAAAGTGATGAAAACACTCAAGGAACAGAGGGGGCTTGTTGTGTCCTTATCAAGAACTGGAACTCCCAAATAGACTTCTAATCAATATAGAGGCTCTAACTACAGCACATACCAAAATCTGCCAACATGATACCAACAAAACGAGAACTTGGTGAAATGAAAATACCCTTCTGCCCATATGTAGATCTCAGAAGCATTAACAACATTATGTTAAGTGAAAACAAGTATTTTTGTAGAAAATAATGGGTATGCATTGCTGGTTACCTAAGATTTATTTGTAGGGGGTTCAGGTACTTGAGATGGATCCATGGTTCCTGTCAAACTTGGCTAATCCTCCAGACTTGGATTAGCAGAACAATCTCACATTGATTGACTCTACCCTGAGAGTCCAGTGAGTATTGTACTAACCTCTAACTACAATGGATCATTTTATCATTTGCCATCCGACCAATCAGATAGCATTACAGTGTTACACCAATATGCAGGCCCGTAGTAAGGGGGGGGGAGTTTGGGGAGGTTTGAGCCATTCATTCACCATTCTGAGCATTTTTAAAGAGATTTTGGCCATTTTGGGACCAAAGTTGTCAAAAGTTAACCCCACTGGAATTTTTTAAAAAGTGAACCCCCTTCGAGAATCCTGGTTACAGGCCTGATATGTGTAACACAGATGAAGAGCCATCCTTTGAAGGATTGCAGGCTGTAATTGGCTTGTATGCAGATTTATCTTATCCAGAGAGTGACACAAATTCGATACCTCTTATAAAGGGTAGTTTGCCTCTTGAGCATTATATACATTATAATCAGGATATTATATAGCAAGTTATTATATACATCATTCACTATGTTACGTTTAACTAAGTTATTGCTTGTTTCCCTAATTTTCCAATTTTTGGCTGACATGTTCCTAAATTACCACAGAGATCTTGATTCATTTTGAATCCAACCCAATTTGTAGACATGCAAACATGAAATAACAAGGGAATGGAATCATAGAATGTAAATAGAATTGCATGATGGCCATTTAAAGTAGCATTCCTGTAATAATCATGTTTTTTGTTTATTCTTATATTTTTTGTTTCAACTGTATGTTTGTTTGATTGTTTTTCTGTTTTTTGTTGTTTGTTTCATCTGAATGTTTTTTTGTTTGTTTCTGTTGTTTGTTTGTTTCATCTGTACATTTTTATTTATTTGGTTGGTTTTTTGTTGTTCTTTTGTTTCATCTGTCTGTTTTTGCTTGTTTATTTGTTTGTTAGTATTGTGGGAAATTTGAATTTCCCACCTTTCAAAATTTAATCTACGCTAGAGGGCGCTAGTTCTAAAATTTCAAATACACGAGAATTGTCATTTCAAAATTTAAAAAAAAGGCTCCTTTCCTGCGATCTCCTGGTAGGTTTCCATTTATTTTTATATTCCCTTCATTCATATAAGTATCAAGAGTAATATTATGTGATAATCTAAGAGAAACTTGCCTGAATTTAGATGTAATGATCGTGCAGAGTAGAATTTTTTTCGTTCGAGTTGTGTTTACTTTCTTTTTCGAATATCTAGGTCAAATTACTTTGTGGTTATAACTTCATGACCCCCCTAGTAGGGTATTTTTCTGATATACATTTATGTTTTATATTATCTGGGAACAATTAGGGATAACGTTCCTTACTTCTGTAATAGTTTAAATTCATATTTCCGGGGATTGGGTAACTTACTCTTTCTTCTAACAGTGCCATCCTTATTATGCTTACGTGCTATGCCTGGTCTTCGGTAGTTTAACCCCAAAAACCTAAACTAATAAAAAGAGTAAACTAAGAGTAAGTGCAAATCTCAAAGAGTAACTTAGGAGTAACCATAAACTCAAGGAGTAAGCTGGGAGTAAGAGTAAGAGTAACCTTACTCTTTGCTTGTGCGGGAACCCTTGTCCTAGAATTGGTCAACCCATAGGAGAAATATGCCACATGGTTATGAGTCATCGGCAATTAAAGGATCTGTGATTGACATTGTCATAGTGATTTCCCACAATGCATCACCAAATGGAGTAAACACACCAGCTTAGTCCAGCTGTAGCCAATCAGATAGCTTCCTTATGCATCTCATTAGTGGGTTAAGATAGGAGATAATCTGATCACCTGATGTTAGTCTTGCTTTAAATGTTGAAGTGTGAGGATGTGTAGCATCATTTTTAAAGCTAAATCGGGAATATAATGGAAAATTTGATTCTATTATTGGATGTTTATTGTGTTTGTGGATGCTGATAAATCTGAGGAAGTCTGGAGATTAACCAAGTGTGGATTAGCGTTAGTTGGAGTATATTTATCGTTTCGTGACGGAAAATACCATGACACGTGGATATAGGACCATTTGGCATGGTGTGATGTGGGCGAACAAGGAGAACTGTGAGTGAATTAGCAGTTAGAGACGTCTAAAGAACATGTTCCAGATTTTGTAAGTGCTGATATATTCCTATAATTCCTTTTTGTGATACAATCAAAAGGTTAATTTGATGCTTTTTTTCGATTTGACATTGAGATTTTGGTGATTGCATCATACACTCCCCACAATCCTTTGCAATTCCGCCATCTTGGATGACTTCCGGTCCACGTGTGGTTCAAGTCTAATCTCAGAATTTGATTGACATTCTTGAACTACTCGTTCCTTAAAGCAAGCATTTTCTTATTTTTGAGCGGTAGTTTTATCCTCATTGAAGTGTGTGGATCAAATCTAATCTCAGGATTTGATCGACATTCTTGATTCCATCCGGAGCAAGTATTTTGTTGAGCAGTAGAGTTATTTCCTTTTGGACTGGTAATTGGGGTCTAATCTCATAATTTGATTGATATTCCCGAATTACTAGTCTTGTTTTGAACAACCGGGCTGGAGAAGAGTAACCCTGAGTAGCAGAGCGGCCAAGAGTAAAGAAGAGTAACCCAGGCTGAAGAAGGGTAACCCTGAGTAGAGCAGAGCGGCGAAGAGTAAAGAAGAGTAACCCAGGCTGAAGAAGAGTAACCCTGAGTAGAGCAGAGCGGCGAAGAGTAAAGAAGAGTAACCCAGGCTGAAGAAGAGTAACCCAGGCTGAAGAAGAGTAACCCTGAGTAGAGCAGAGCGGCGAAGAGTAAAGACGAGTAACCCAGGCTGAAGAAGAGTAACCCTGAGTAGAGCAGAGCGGCGAAGAGTAAAGAAGAGTAACCCAGGCTGAAGAAGAGTAACCCTGAGTAGAGCAGAGCGGCGAAGAGTAAAGACGAGTAACCCAGGCTGAAGAAGAGTAACCCTGAGTAGAGCAGAGCGGCGAAGAGTAAAGAAGAGTAACCCAGGCTGAAGAAGAGTAACCCAGGCTGAAGAAGAGTAACCCTGAGTAGAGCAGAGCAGCGAAGAGTAAAGACGAGTAACCCAGGCTGAAGAAGAGTAACCCTGAGTAGAGCAGAGCGGCGAAGAGTAAAGAAGAGTAACCCAGGCTGAAGAAGAGTAACCCTGAGTAGAGCAGAGCAGCGAAGAGTAAAGACGAGTAACCCAGGCTGAAGAAGAGTAACCCTGAGTAAAGCAGAGCAGAACAGATTAAAGCAGAACAGAGCGGAATAAAGAGTAACCAGAGCAGAAAAGAGTAAAGCAGAGTGAATAGCAGAGACGAGGGTAGAGTAAAGAGTAAGCAGAGCAGAAAAGAGTAAAGCAGAGTGAATAGCAGAGACGAGGGTAGAGTAAAGAGTAAAGCAGAGCAGAACAGGTTAAAGCAGAACAGAGCAGATAGGAGTAGAGAGTAACCAGAGCAGAGAAGATAGGAGTAAAGAGTAAGCAGAGTAGAATAAAGAGTAAGCAGAGCAGAACAGGGGAAAGAGTAAGCAGAGCAGTGCAGAGTAAAGAGTAAGCAGAACAGAATAAAGAGTAAGCAGAGCAGTGCAGAGTAAAGAGTAAGCAGAACAGAATAAAGAGTAAGCAGAGCAGAACAGAAAGGAGTAAAGAGTAACCTGAGCAGAACAGAGTAAATCAGAGCAGAGAGGAGTAAAGAGTAACCAGAACAGAATAGAGAGAAAGCAGAGCAGAGCGGAATAAAGAATAACCAGAGCAGACCAGAGTAAAGTAGAGCAGAGCGGAATAAAGAGTAACCAGAGCAGAATAGAGTAAAGCAGAGCAGAGCGGAATAAAGAGTAACCAGAGCAGAACAGAGTGGAACTAAAGCAGAGTAAATGACGTCAGAGAACAGAAGAGTAAAGCAGAGTAACCCCTGAGCAGAGTGAAGAAGAGTAAAAGTAGAGCAGAGTGCAAACAAGAGAAGAGCAACAAGACAACTCAGAGATATTTATTACATGGACATTTGTGTTTTATTTGTTTTCAAAATTAAAGTGTTAATAAATTATAAAAAACCTATATATTTGAATTTTGTATATAAATGTGTAACCACCTCCCCTTTCAGTGAAAGCAGTACCACCAAACCAGGTCTGCGCCCACATAAAACCAGTGAGAATCCCATATTAAATAAATTGTTCGTGACCCGACCACAACCACACTACCAGATTTTGGCCAGGTCCGACATTGGTGGCAGCGGTGGGATTATTTGCTGACGGGGAACGAAGACTTAAGAGAAGAAAATGGCTTCTAGACAAGAAGAAGGCCCTGATGGTATAGTCTCCAGGATGGAAGGAGGACAACAGGAAGATGAGTCTGCGGACAACACTGTGTTCTTCAAGGGGGACTACACCCAAGTGGACATGGAGCTAGATGATACAGTGCCAGGGATGTGTGGAGTAGATTCTACAAGAGAAGTGGAAGAAAATCCTGAAGGAGCAAGGTCCAAGACGGGTTATATGGTACCAGGAGTAGGGTATGGGATGACGCCATCGAGAGGCTTTCCTTTAACTTCGACTGTGCTGGAGGGAAGATCTCCTGGAGTCACCATGCCCATGGATCAGGAGTTACAGAGTCAGCAACTCCAGATCTCTGTGTTCAGCAGCCAGATGAAGGCACAAGCGCTGCAGAACAAAACTATGTATGAAGACCTGAGAAGAGAAGTGTACTCGGGGCAGGAAGACCTTCGAAGAGAAGTACATTTGAGTAAAGGGGAGATACAGAAACAGATAGAGAAGCTGAATACAACTCATCAAGAGGCTCAACAAGAATTCAAGGGTTTCCTGTCTGAGATAGTACAGCGCCTCCCTGCTGCTCAAGATGACAGTCGCGTGACTCCCGAAAACTTGGAGAAGGAGCAAATGATGAGTAGCAGAAATATGGGGACTGCAAACTTGGAGCCAGAGCAAAAGAGTAGAGTCAGTTCACAGGCCTATGGAGAAGTGTGCTCTGGGATCTATACAAAGAAACCATCACTACAGAGACAAGATGGATACAGTGGGAAAGAGTTAGCATCACATCTTGGACGGGCATGGGCACCAGATGCAAAGATGGGGGGTAATAGATGGCCATTATCCGGGAAAGATGGTCAAAGTGCCCCAGAACTACAGGAAAGGCTATTACAGCCTACTCCCCTACTCCGGGAAGAAAGACACAGGAGTTCAGAACCAACTCCCCAAGGGCAGCTATCCAAGAGTACAGACTTTTATGGAGCAAGCGAGCTTGGCAACAGTAACTTGCAAAGGAGTAAAGGCCCTTCCCAACCGCACTCTGCAGAGTCCTATCTTGGACGCCTTGATGGAAAGAAAAAAGACGGTCTGACAGGTTATGCACCTGGCCTTGATGAGGGTGAATCGGAAGGAAGACGACCTACAGGAGTGCAGGAAAATTCCCAGCCAAGTAGGCTTGTACAAGAGGAGTCAAACTCGATGCTCATGGCCAAGATGGTGGACATGTGTTCAAAATTGATAGAGTCCAACAAGAGTCCTACTACCCGAACAAGAATCAAGCCCACACAGACCTTTGATGGCAGTGTGTCATGGGAAGATTACAGGGCCTACTTTGCCACCTGTGTGGAAAACAATGGTTGGACTCAGCAAGAGAAGAGGCAATATTTGGCAACAAACCTCAGAGGAGATGCACAGCAGTTAGTCCTGGAGCTGGATGAAGGATACTCCTATGAAGATTTACTCCTGGCATTAGAAAAGAGGTTTGGCCCGGGAGGGAAGGCGGATGTCTATGAGGCTGAACTGTGCAGTCGCACCCGGAGGCCAAAAGAATCCCTTCAGAGTTTAGGTCAGAGTATCCGACGTTTGACTTCACTGGCTTACCCAGAGATGAGTAGGAATGCTCAAGACCGGCTGGCCAGAAGAAGTTTCGAACAAGCAATACCAGACGATGACTTAAGACAGGCAATTCATAGGAAAGACCCAGATTCTCTTGATAAAGCTATCGAAGTAGCTTTAAAAGAGGAAAGTTACCAGGAATCGGAGAGGATACGGAGGGGTCTTAAACCAAAAAGAGATCATAAAGTCCTACAAGTGGAAGAGGGTAACGATGTCAGCGTTAAACTCCAGCAGATGCAGAAAAAGATGGAAGAAATAAGTAAAAGGGTAGCTGAAATCACAAACAGCGGGTCTTCATCAAAACGGTTACCCACATGTAAAAAATGTGGAGAGGAGGGACATATAGTGAGGCGGTGTCCCACGTTGACTTGCTACAATTGTAACAAACCAGGTCACTTATCATACGACTGTCCATTGCCGGAGAAACCAAGAAGAGAGAAAAACTCACCAAGAACAGACAACACAAATTCAATGAGTCCTGTGAGGTTCATGGCGGATAGGGACGAGGAGGTGACTGGGGAGAACAGTGAGGAGCTGGTTCGGAAAATTATGGCTGAAGTGTACATCTGTGGAACCAAAATGGAATTCCTTGTCGACTCAGGAGCTGTGAGCACAATGTTAGGGCGAGATTGCTATAACCGAATCCCAAGGAGACGTCGTCCTTCTCTGAGGCCATCTACTCGACTCTTTACCCAGGCAGATGGGTCGCATCTAGCTATTTATGGCATGTTAACATGTGACATTGAGTTGGATGGCAAGAATACTCCAATGAACATTGTGGTGGCTGATATTGCTCAAGATGGGATTCTCGGCTCTGAGTATTTATCTGCCAGTAGAGCAATCATTGACTATGCTGACCTAAAGATGCACTTCCAGAACCCTGAGGAAGACAACGAAGTTGGAAAAACAGATGAGGAATCAATACAATGTACTGCTAACTCTACCTCACTTAGACCAACTAGAGAGGAAGTTGGAGAAAAGGGGACCAGGAAGACAACATTTGATCGAAATGTGGATGAAGACGACACAGATCCGGGGGAGGAATTTTACAAAGAGTCAGGAATTGAGGAGAGTAGCCAGGAAGATGAGGGGAATACTTCAGCGCTAGAGAAGGAGCAAATTGAAGAGGATCAATGTTATGAAAAGCTGACCAATTCCTCCGGGCAAGGAGAAGGCATCCCAGTTGATGAGCTGTGTTTGAGCAAGAACCAGGCATTTAGCTTCAAAGACAATCACCTAGAGAGTGAACTGAGTAGGAGTAATCAGGATCCAGAGCGGGGAGTAGGAGTTACTCAGGGAGCTGAGCTTGAGAGTAAAAATACTCTGTACCAAGAGTCAAGAATCTACAAGAGCTCCCAGTCTGAAGAGTATGTGAAGGAGAAGTTTACTCCAGTAGACCAAATTCCGAGAAGTAGGGAACAGTGTAGTACCTTTAGGAATAGCTCAGTTATGAGCAAGGCTTCAGGGAGTAAAGAGTCAAGGTCTAGTCCGACATCAGAGTTAACTCCTGATTGTAAGTCACCAGATGGAGACCCAGTCCAAGGGAGCAAAGTCACAACACACAAGAGATTGCGGAAAAGAGAGAGACTACAACAGCATGGTGTCTCCGGTCCGTCAGGGAGTAAACTTACAAAGTTTGATACAACGATGCCCACTTCACAGAGAAGAGCAAAAGAACTACAAAAGATGGATGGCCTTTTAAAGAGTAAAGTTTCCTGGGCACTGGGGTTACCGCCAATAGAGGAAGAAAAGACTACTCCAGCTGAACGACTACTAGGCGAAGGGACCAAAGCGCCAAAGAGTAATAAAGATATTCACCTTCAAAGAGGAGACCCACCAAGGAGTGGAAGTGCAGAACCCTGTGAGAGAGGCGAGTCATCTGAGCAGTATTCCAGTGCATCTCACAAGGAGGAAGAGCTGTCTCAGGAGTGGCTCTGCCATATAGCAGAGGATGTTGTGATTTCGCCTTACTGTGGAAAACTGGTGGATATTGAGGTTGACTGCTCAGGGAGCACCGACGAAGTCCTGATTGATAACAACTTTAATTTTAAGCGATCCAGCCAGGCTTTTGAACTAGCTACAACCTTAACTACCATTAACGATGGAAGCAGCTTTGCAGAGATTTGGAATTTATCTGCTCTTCCTCTGGAGTTAACAAAAGGGAGTATAGTGGGAGTAGCTACTCCATGTACTGGAAAGGTGTATCGCATATCCCAGGAAGAGGAAAATCTACACAACATTTCATGGGTGAGAGAAGAAAATCAAGATTTGAGTCCAACTATGACAGAGGGCGATACGAGCAAGACTTCCCCAGTGGCCGACTTTGAAGCTCGTCAGGATGAACAGGATTACTCGGGGAGATGTAAAGAGCAGATCGGGGAAGAGCAGTGTTCACATGAGGAGTACTCTCCGCAAGAGACCTTTCCAGAGTATTTAGAGGATTTACTCTTGCGAAGTACTCAGGGTCTGAGTAACCAACAAGGTACTGCAGTAAGAAGACTATTGTTACAAAACGCTGATATTTTTGCGTCATCTGATGCTGATCTTGGCCGGACTGAGTGGACTGAACACAGAATTCCAACGGGGGATGCCAAACCGATTAAGCAGTCATATCGGCGTCTACCTCCTGGTCGACAGTTAGAGGTGGACAAACAGGTTAAAGACTTGTTGCAGCGAGGAATAATAGAGAACAGTCAGAGTCCTTGGTCAGCGCCTATTGTGTTGGTTCAGAAGAAAGGCGGAAAGTGGAGATTTTGTGTTGACTACCGGCGCTTAAATCAGGTGACCGAGAAGGATGCATTCCCAATTCCTAACATTGCTGAGACATTGGACCTGATGGGAAACAGCGAATTCTACTCCACCTTAGATTTATGTAGCGGCTATTGGCAAGTACCGGTAGATCCTAAAGATCGGGAGAAGACAGCCTTTTCTGTCAGAGGTGGACAATACCAGTGGGTGGTGATGCCATTTGGCTTGACTGGAGCCCCATCTACCTTCTGTAGGCTCATGGAGAGAGTCTTACGGGGACTGACTCTTAAGACCTCACTCGTATATTTGGACGACGTCATCTCCTTTGGGAGTAGCTTCGAGATGGCTGTAGAGAGACTGCAAGAAATTTTTGAAAGGTTGAGGGAGGCTGGACTTCGACTGAAGCCATCTAAGTGTACTCTTTTCCGCAAAGAAGTTGAGTTTCTGGGACACGTGGTCTCGCGTGAGGGAGTTACTCCGAATCCAGAAAAGGTAAAGCAGATAGCAGAGTATCCAGCCCCAAAAAGTGTCAAACAAGTGCGTCAATTTATAGGCGGAGTTTCCTATTACAGACGACATATTAAGGACTTCGCAATGATTGCAGGCCCACTTCATGAACTGACAAAGAAGAATGTCATTTTCCATTGGAATGAACACTGCGAGGAGGCGTTTAAAA
This sequence comes from Owenia fusiformis, assembly GCA_903813345.2. Taxonomy (NCBI): domain Eukaryota; kingdom Metazoa; phylum Annelida; class Polychaeta; order Sabellida; family Oweniidae; genus Owenia; species Owenia fusiformis. The sequence goes on from CAIIXF020000008.1 coordinate 2,138,971, forward strand.
CATTAAAGGAGAAACTCATGAGCGCTCCAGTGATGGGTTATCCAAAGGAGGGATGCAAATACATATTGGATACAGACGCCAGTCTTGAGGCTATAGGAGCAGTACTCTCGCAGATCCAAGAAGGTGAGGAGAAGGTGTTATACTATGCCAGCAAGAGATTGAATCGACATGAACGAAATTATTGTGTGACAAGACGTGAACTGTTAGCTGTCGTCAATTATACTCGTTATTTCAAGCAGTTTCTGTATGGAGTGATGTTTTTGCTGCGAACTGACCATAGCTCTTTGAGGTGGTTGGTAAACTTCAAAGAGCCAGAAGGTCAGTTAGCCAGATGGATACAGAGCTTGCAAGAGTTCCAATTTGAGACGGAGTACCGACCAGGACCAAAGCACCAGAATGCAGACCTCATGTCCCGGGTGCCATGCAAGCAGTGCGACCATTGCGAGGGACGATGCGTAGAAGAACAGATTGAAGAGCAATCAGAAGATGATATTTTGACTGTTGCTCTGGAGCAAGAATGGACTTTGGAGGATATAGGAGTAGCCCAAAGAGAAGACCGGGACCTTACTCAGATCATCAACTCTCTGGAAGAGAACAAGGAGAAGCCGAGTTGGGAGGACATCAGTTCCAAGTCACCTACAGTTAAAAAGCTGTGGATACAGTGGTCCCGACTGCAACTGCAATCCGGGGTACTATGTAGAGTCTGGGAGGAGGAGGATGGCTCCATCACTCGACTCCAAGTGGTTACTCCTGGAGTTTTAAAACCAAGGGTATTGGACCTGGGTCATTCTTCTCCAACAGCAGGACATCATGGGGTGAAGAGGACTCTAGAAAGATGCAGAAGGGCGTTCTATTGGCCTAACCTCTCTGCTGATGTTAGATCATATTGTAGGACCTGTGAGATATGTGAATCTAGAAAGAATCCACCTCGGAGAAAAAAGGCTCCTCTGCAACAACTCAGAGTGGGAGCACCGATGGAAAGATGGGGAATTGACGTTTTAGGGCCATTTCCAGAGACCCCAAGAGGTAACAAGCTTTTGCTTGTATGCTCTGATTACTTTTCAAAATGGCCGGAGGTGTTTCCCCTTCCTGATCAAACTGCTGTGACGGTAGCCAACAAGTTGGTGGGTGAAATATGTAGCAGATGGGGGGTTCCAAAGGAACTTCACAGTGATCAAGGGCGCAACTTCGAATCTGAAGTATTCCAGGAGGTGTGTCAACTGATGGGAATAGACAAGACCAGGACGACCCCATTCCACCCCCAGTCGAATGGCTTAGTTGAACGGTTCAATCATACCCTTGTAGATAACATCACTAAGTTACTTGCTCCAACTTACTGTCAAGATGATTGGGACCTCAAGGTACCCTTAGCTTTAATGGCCTACAGATCATCTGTGCACAAAGCGACAGGGGAGACACCTAGCATGATGATGATGGGTCGAGAAATGAAAGCCTCGCTCGAAAGGATGATAGCAGTTCCAGAGACAAGCGAACTAGCGACAGACCATGCTCTGGAGTTGCGCCGATGCTTGGAGGAGGTCCATGAGAAAGCCCGTGATGTGTTGGAGCTGGCTGTTTCGAGGCAAAGATTGGACTACAATAGGAAAGTGGATAAGGAGCTCTATCCGGTGGGAAGTGCAGTTTGGCTGATGAACAAAACAAGGAGGAAAGGAAGATCTCCAAAACTACAACCGAGATGGGTGGGGCCTTTCCAAGTTGTCAGCCAATTATCACCAGTGACCTATAGGATACGTGAGAAGGGCACAGGTAAACCACGTATTGTCCACTTCAACCTACTCAAACCATTCCACTGTGCACTCCCTAAGAAATGGCCGAGAGTAGACGAGATTGTTAGGGACAAACCTGTTCTCTCTTCTGATCCCTTGAGAGACTTAACCATGCCAGAAGATGATAAAAGGTGTGGGGAAGAACACAAACCAGATAAGGACACTAACTTTGATGCAAAAGATGAATTACCAAATCAGGAAGAGTTGGAGAGTCCACCACCAATGGAAGCCCCAGAAGGACCCAACGATCATTTGAAAGAGGAACCTGAAGAGAAATGCAGTGATCCTACATGGCTGAATGAGGAAAAACCTATAAAACACGGAGAAGAATTGAAAGATGGTTTCCGGGATAAACTCCAAGACCAGGCTCCCCCCTGTTTAAAAAAGGTCCCAGTCAGAAAATTGGTTAAAACAGAAAAAGCGGGAGGGAAAAGGGAACGTTGTCCTAAAATTGAGCCATTGCAAATTGAATCAAAGGGGGGTGTTCTTCCTAAAAGACAAAAGAAACAACCCAGTAGATATAATGATTTCGTTCTGTTTGCAGTTGATGAGATGGCACGGTCAAGATCCCGATCTAGAAGACGAAGAGAGCAGTCCAGAGACAGAAAAGCTCATCACAAGCATGCTGAAGAGAAGAAGAGTGAACATGTATCTAGGAGAGATGAGCCTACAAGGAGGCGCGTTGTGATAGAGAAGCCTCCCAGCCGGGACCGTAGTCCCAAAAGACAGGAGAGAGAGAAGCCTCCCAGCCGGGACCGTAGTCCCAAAAGACAGGAGAGAAAGTTGGGTGTACATCCATTTGGGAAGATGATAGCGGCCACGAAAAACTATGTTAAAAGTGAAATCAAAGCAGTGGCAAGTTCAAAGGGGGATTCTAAGAAGAAAAGGCTGGACACCCACAAGTCCCCAGATTCCCATGTCAAAAGATCTGATCAGACACTCTCCAGTAGTCATCATAAGACTGGAACCAGTGGATCAACAGGATTTTCCACCAAATCTACCTCAGGAACTGATCATCGGGATGGATTAGACTCCTCTCACAACTTCCAGGAAAGAATGACTAGCGCTGTAAATCTTATTAGCAGCATCTCCTGCCCGACAGCAGAATCCGCCAAAGTTGGTCCAGAGACAGACTCTTCCCATGTGTGTTCGTTATGTGCCCAAGTGTTCACAAGGAAGTTTAACCTCCAGCGACACATGCGACACCTTCATGGGATAGATACTACTAGTCTAGGAGAAGAGCCAAAGGTGCCATTCTTTCCTCTTACCCCGAATTTAGAGGAGGAAGTTGATGATTCACCAGTTGAACAAGACCATGAAACACCTACCTCGGAGGCAGATGGAGAGTCAGGGGATGGTAAAGCCAGTACACGGGAACATAAAGATGGATTGGCAGAGGATCATTATTCTAGTGACACTGATCAAGATGGTAGACAGGAACGGGAGGTCGAGGGTGAGAGTCCTCCTATTACTCTTGACATTCCAGAGGAAAACAAGTCGGAACCTAAAGGGAAGGAAACCAGCACCAAGTCACAAGCAAGCGTACCGTCTGCTACGGCTAGGTCACCAGAAGTGAGGACAATCGGAACCCAGACTCATGGATCTTCCTTCGCACCTAACGTATACGTACATGTAGATCAAGTATATTTCTAAGTTGGTCTCTCATAGATTTTAAGATGTTATGTTAACTTTTAACTTGTTACTTAATATAGCTCGTTCATATCATGTAGAGAGAGAGAGATAGAGACTTTAAAGTGAAATTTCTCTACTTTTTATTGACTTTAAGTTGTATGTTCATTATTCGTAAACTTGTTATCTTATAAAAGTGATTCATATGTCAAAGAGAGACAGAAAGACATGCACAGAAATGATTGTTTATGGCATTGATCAGAGACTTTTGAGATAGTAAGACTTTTTAGAAGCATCTCTAGAATGTGATGGTGTTTACTGAAGTTTATTTTTTTTTAGTTGAAGTGCATTGATGGTGACTTGGTAATTGAGTTTGAGACTATGTTATAAAAATTATCATGTAGCATGTTATATGATTGATTAAAAGTTACTCATAAGTTGTTTTTTTACTCCAATGGTTGTTGCTCATGGTTAAGATTATAGGAGCAATGCGAGGGCGCATTGAGTAAAGATGGGGGGTGTGTGGGAAATTTGAATTTCCCACCTTTCAAAATTTAATCTACGCTAGAGGGCGCTAGTTCTAAAATTTCAAATACACGAGAATTGTCATTTCAAAATTTAAAAAAAAGGCTCCTTTCCTGCGATCTCCTGGTAGGTTTCCATTTATTTTTATATTCCCTTCATTCATATAAGTATCAAGAGTAATATTATGTGATAATCTAAGAGAAACTTGCCTGAATTTAGATGTAATGATCGTGCAGAGTAGAATTTTTTTCGTTCGAGTTGTGTTTACTTTCTTTTTCGAATATCTAGGTCAAATTACTTTGTGGTTATAACTTCATGACCCCCCTAGTAGGGTATTTTTCTGATATACATTTATGTTTTATATTATCTGGGAACAATTAGGGATAACGTTCCTTACTTCTGTAATAGTTTAAATTCATATTTCCGGGGATTGGGTAACTTACTCTTTCTTCTAACAGTGCCATCCTTATTATGCTTACGTGCTATGCCTGGTCTTCGGTAGTTTAACCCCAAAAACCTAAACTAATAAAAAGAGTAAACTAAGAGTAAGTGCAAATCTCAAAGAGTAACTTAGGAGTAACCATAAACTCAAGGAGTAAGCTGGGAGTAAGAGTAAGAGTAACCTTACTCTTTGCTTGTGCGGGAACCCTTGTCCTAGAATTGGTCAACCCATAGGAGAAATATGCCACATGGTTATGAGTCATCGGCAATTAAAGGATCTGTGATTGACATTGTCATAGTGATTTCCCACAATGCATCACCAAATGGAGTAAACACACCAGCTTAGTCCAGCTGTAGCCAATCAGATAGCTTCCTTATGCATCTCATTAGTGGGTTAAGATAGGAGATAATCTGATCACCTGATGTTAGTCTTGCTTTAAATGTTGAAGTGTGAGGATGTGTAGCATCATTTTTAAAGCTAAATCGGGAATATAATGGAAAATTTGATTCTATTATTGGATGTTTATTGTGTTTGTGGATGCTGATAAATCTGAGGAAGTCTGGAGATTAACCAAGTGTGGATTAGCGTTAGTTGGAGTATATTTATCGTTTCGTGACGGAAAATACCATGACACGTGGATATAGGACCATTTGGCATGGTGTGATGTGGGCGAACAAGGAGAACTGTGAGTGAATTAGCAGTTAGAGACGTCTAAAGAACATGTTCCAGATTTTGTAAGTGCTGATATATTCCTATAATTCCTTTTTGTGATACAATCAAAAGGTTAATTTGATGCTTTTTTTCGATTTGACATTGAGATTTTGGTGATTGCATCATACACTCCCCACAATCCTTTGCAATTCCGCCATCTTGGATGACTTCCGGTCCACGTGTGGTTCAAGTCTAATCTCAGAATTTGATTGACATTCTTGAACTACTCGTTCCTTAAAGCAAGCATTTTCTTATTTTTGAGCGGTAGTTTTATCCTCATTGAAGTGTGTGGATCAAATCTAATCTCAGGATTTGATCGACATTCTTGATTCCATCCGGAGCAAGTATTTTGTTGAGCAGTAGAGTTATTTCCTTTTGGACTGGTAATTGGGGTCTAATCTCATAATTTGATTGATATTCCCGAATTACTAGTCTTGTTTTGAACAACCGGGCTGGAGAAGAGTAACCCTGAGTAGCAGAGCGGCCAAGAGTAAAGAAGAGTAACCCAGGCTGAAGAAGGGTAACCCTGAGTAGAGCAGAGCGGCGAAGAGTAAAGAAGAGTAACCCAGGCTGAAGAAGAGTAACCCTGAGTAGAGCAGAGCGGCGAAGAGTAAAGAAGAGTAACCCAGGCTGAAGAAGAGTAACCCAGGCTGAAGAAGAGTAACCCTGAGTAGAGCAGAGCGGCGAAGAGTAAAGACGAGTAACCCAGGCTGAAGAAGAGTAACCCTGAGTAGAGCAGAGCGGCGAAGAGTAAAGAAGAGTAACCCAGGCTGAAGAAGAGTAACCCTGAGTAGAGCAGAGCGGCGAAGAGTAAAGACGAGTAACCCAGGCTGAAGAAGAGTAACCCTGAGTAGAGCAGAGCGGCGAAGAGTAAAGAAGAGTAACCCAGGCTGAAGAAGAGTAACCCAGGCTGAAGAAGAGTAACCCTGAGTAGAGCAGAGCAGCGAAGAGTAAAGACGAGTAACCCAGGCTGAAGAAGAGTAACCCTGAGTAGAGCAGAGCGGCGAAGAGTAAAGAAGAGTAACCCAGGCTGAAGAAGAGTAACCCTGAGTAGAGCAGAGCAGCGAAGAGTAAAGACGAGTAACCCAGGCTGAAGAAGAGTAACCCTGAGTAAAGCAGAGCAGAACAGATTAAAGCAGAACAGAGCGGAATAAAGAGTAACCAGAGCAGAAAAGAGTAAAGCAGAGTGAATAGCAGAGACGAGGGTAGAGTAAAGAGTAAGCAGAGCAGAAAAGAGTAAAGCAGAGTGAATAGCAGAGACGAGGGTAGAGTAAAGAGTAAAGCAGAGCAGAACAGGTTAAAGCAGAACAGAGCAGATAGGAGTAGAGAGTAACCAGAGCAGAGAAGATAGGAGTAAAGAGTAAGCAGAGTAGAATAAAGAGTAAGCAGAGCAGAACAGGGGAAAGAGTAAGCAGAGCAGTGCAGAGTAAAGAGTAAGCAGAACAGAATAAAGAGTAAGCAGAGCAGTGCAGAGTAAAGAGTAAGCAGAACAGAATAAAGAGTAAGCAGAGCAGAACAGAAAGGAGTAAAGAGTAACCTGAGCAGAACAGAGTAAATCAGAGCAGAGAGGAGTAAAGAGTAACCAGAACAGAATAGAGAGAAAGCAGAGCAGAGCGGAATAAAGAATAACCAGAGCAGACCAGAGTAAAGTAGAGCAGAGCGGAATAAAGAGTAACCAGAGCAGAATAGAGTAAAGCAGAGCAGAGCGGAATAAAGAGTAACCAGAGCAGAACAGAGTGGAACTAAAGCAGAGTAAATGACGTCAGAGAACAGAAGAGTAAAGCAGAGTAACCCCTGAGCAGAGTGAAGAAGAGTAAAAGTAGAGCAGAGTGCAAACAAGAGAAGAGCAACAAGACAACTCAGAGATATTTATTACATGGACATTTGTGTTTTATTTGTTTTCAAAATTAAAGTGTTAATAAATTATAAAAAACCTATATATTTGAATTTTGTATATAAATGTGTAACCACCTCCCCTTTCAGTGAAAGCAGTACCACCAAACCAGGTCTGCGCCCACATAAAACCAGTGAGAATCCCATATTAAATAAATTGTTCGTGACCCGACCACAACCACACTACCAGATTTTGGCCAGGTCCGACAGTATATTTGTTTGTTTGTTTGTTGAAGTCTGACATCATCCAATAATGCACTAGCACACTCAACATAACATCATATTTCCAATATAACATATGAATAACTTAAACTTTGAAAATGTTTGATGTTAACCTGACAGATAATTAATAAAAAGATTATAGTAATCCGTGATAGTGACTGAAACTAAGGTGTTTTTACACCTGACCCCCAATCTCTAAACAGGAGAGCATTCCTTTATCTTTAAATAGGAGAGCATGGTGCACCAGTTGTAAATAACTAACATATAAGTGTTTCACCTGTTTCTGGTGCACCTTGATCAATCAACATGTTTGATATGACTGAAGGGAATTCATTTATAGATCAGTATGCCCTTGTCATTCTGCATAAGAAGTATATATCAACAATGTTCATTATATATTTGTACAATTGTTGTTAAATACTATATGCATAGTTTTGTTTCTTCACCTGGTTTGTGTCATAAATGTGGTTTTATATTTTGTTTTTTACATATCTGAAGTTTTTAGGTGCTTTCTTGATTGTTTCTTTCTAATGGATTGCCAAATATGCTTGGATATTTTTGTTTGTGTTTGGTATAAACTCAAGTCAAAACAACAAATATTAAACTATGAATTAAATGAGTCAATAAAGAGGTCAAGTTCACATCAATAACCAAGGTCATATTTGTGAAACATCTGCTTTACACAAATCCCCATCATTTGGAGCAAAATTGAGATAAATAAATAAACCAATCAGTGCAGACTATGAAAACAGACAATTCATTTCTAAAACGCAAGAAAACTAGGTTCAAGCAAGTGCTTTCATATGGTATATCAAAACTAGAAAAACAACCAAAGTTATCATTGAGTGCAATATTGATGAAGATAATTCTATAAAACCCTGATATCAGTTCTAATAGCTATTCCACGAAAGAATCCCCTGAGCTCCCTATGCAAACAATCGTCTCATTTTTCACGATCACATCTCAGATAATTCCAATATATGGCAAAGCTGACAGCCATCGCAAATTCCTCATGAAAATGCAGACACAATTAATTCCTATACGCTGGAAACATCTTCGTACATTACCAAAACCCATTTCCCTAATTTGATTAAATTGCTTTAAAGTATCAAAAGGATAACATAAAATGGCTCAATGTGCCTGAATAATTCAAAGTTGGCTGAGGAAGAAAATTGATGCGAGATTGATGATCTATGTGTAATGCAATATTGAACATATCTATACTTATTTTAGAGAAATATTTGAATTACTCATTTCATATGCATATAAGTTCATATGATTCTACAATTTTTATCCTATTATCTGCCATGTTAAAGTCTCATCTAATACAAGGTTCAAATAAAAATCTCATCACCATTGTTTTTACATGAAGTCATTCAAACAATTTCATTTTTTAATCATGAATCTTAAATGGGCAACCGTCAATTTGTTATTTTCAATTTACCCTTTTCAATAATTTGGCTCTGGTTCATTAAAAGAGAGCTTCATCTGTACTGTAGTAATAACTGCTAGCATTTTGGCCAAAGGGTCCCTCCAGTCAGTCAGCATTTACCATTTTTGTGATTATAGTGCCAATTTCACTTTCATATCACAAATCTGATGATCTTAAGCTGATATCAGCACAAATGAAACCATGACGATTGACTGATAAATGGCAAACTTATATCTGATAACCTCAATCAACAATCTGCACTTGCGCTAACAGCAAAGGATCCGCATTGATAATCCCATACCTACGTCTGTACATCTTATTTGAAGCACATGCTCAAATTGATTACCTCACAATCACTCTATAAATAGACCAGCGATCTGTTTTGTGAAAGATACATCTTTAAAAAATCTGATTTGTGGATACTGATTGACATTTGGTATAAATATTGGGAGTATTTATTGGAAATCTGATTTATTTTGATTGAAAAAGTCAATAAGTTTGATGCAATGATATACCCAGGGAGGATAGCTGGCACTTAACTATAACTAGTGACATGTATTATGTATTAGAACACAATCACTGCAATTAATGGCCCAGACACTCTAGACATATCAGGCCTGTAGCCAGGGGTGGTTCAGGTAGCCAAAAAAACTTTCAAAATCGTGCAGATTTTTACCATTTTGAGTACTTTTCAAGTGATTTTGGCCATTTTCGGGCAACAGTTGTCAAAAGTGAACCCCCTTGGAATTTTTTAAAAAGTGACCCCCTTGGAAAATCCTGGCTATGAGCCTGCATTCATCCCTCTGTCAATACAGTCTTGAAAAGGTAGATGTGAAAGTGCACAAACCAAATTTTATTTTGTTAATCTCTTGGATATAATAAAGCATGACAGAATGAAACAGGTTATGACAAATATTTCACTTTTTGTCCTGGCAATCTTTGTTTTCACAGGAAGTGATGTCATAGTATTGCAGCCGCTCTCTTGAGGAAACCCCAACAAATCATACAAATATCAGTATCAATCAGGAAATCTGGAGAATAAGCAGGATTATCGTAAGTCTGAAAATGGGTTTATAGAGTTGATTCCAAAGCAGTATAATAGTTTATTGACGATGCACTTGCAAACTTGGATTCTGCATTGATATGAATTGATTCCTAATCTACGACAGCTAAACATCAATACCTGCTCCTCAAAGCCATTCCCAGAGTGCTCATTGAATGTCATTCTTTTTTCTAATATGATTTGATGACATCTGAAGGTCATTAAAATGTCGACATGCTCATGATAAGTCTTAGCAGTTTCTCATAAAAATTTGAATGAAGTATATGTTTTTCTATAATTTTTGTATAATTTGGAGTTGTATATGACAAATCTGTGTTGATCAGTCAATGCATTTTCTGCTATTTTAAAAAAATATGACCTCTATTAATGCACTCCAGTCTCATAATCTAGAATTCATCAATCATGCTAAAAGAATAAAATTAGTTTTCTGTATATTTGGTACATGTAGTCCAGCTTAAAAAAATGGCTAAAACTTAACTATCTTTAACAAATCTATCCGACTTGGTATGTTAAAGGTCTAATGCTCCAAGCCTCAACACAACCCTTCCAATCAATAATAACATGGGCCAGTTGTGCACAACCATCCATGTCAGGCCAAGACAGTGCTCGAGACATCAAATGAGACAACTGATGGAGACATCACTTTAAAAAGGGACATAACTATTATGAAACTATGTGTCAGTCAGATATCTGTGATATTTTATTGAAATTTGTTACTATGATAAGAATTCATAAAAAACTGACACATTTCTACTTGATTACACATAGTATGATAACTACTGGACTATGGGCCCCTAGTTGTCTACAGATATGCTGACAGACACCAAAACATACTTGATGATACCCTGATGCCAGAATATAGTACAAATAATTAACCTCTGAATAAGACAAAGATTTGATGTCGGTCTTCATGAGCCAAAACAAGCGGTCATAGCCATGCTTGAGAGTTTGTAAAAATAAATCAACATTAATGATTATGTAAGGCTAGATTAAAGGTTTATCTCTCATTCTAAGAGTGCAGATGAAGCTCTCTTTTAAAGATGCAGAATCAAAGTATTGAAAAGGGTTTATAAACATATAGTAAGCTTGTCATTATCTCTTATGCTCAGAGTGTAGATGAAGCTCTCTTTTAAAGAAGCAAAATTTGCTATTAAAAAGGGTAATTTGGCGCTGACTTTTGACCATATTGTCGTGTATAGTCGCATGCTTTTATTGACAAATCAGATCGACACCAGTTTGTATAGATGGTGATTTGATCCAGGATTAGCCAGGATAACGCCAAAATAATCAATTCGCTGACCTGAGATTAACTGTGAGCCATTGGAGTATAAAGCAACATCAAAGAGAGATAAAGACTCAAGATTTCCCAAACAGAGCACAGAAAGTGCATTACAGATGGTCTCAACACTCAAGCTCACTAAAGTGGCAACCTTAGATGCATCTGATGATTTTTACTTCCTTTCTAATAATGTTTAGCACATCAGGGGATGTAAATAATGTACAGTCATGGTTCACACATTGATTGATTCAAGCATTAGGCTAGCTTCACCTTTCCGAGAGCGAGGCCATGGAAACAACTTTTATAAAAGTTTGGTATTGCTGTTTAAAGAGAGCTTCACCTACAGTAGAAAGTAACAAGGCATTAAACATGCAGAATGTTACCACCTGCCATTTGTTACAGATACTGAATGCCACACACCAAACACTGAATGCCAAACACTAACCACTGCTACATAAAAGTAAGAGACTGTAATAATATGTCAATACTTGTGGTGGTGACATAATAAATGAGTTCTGATATGGAAAATGAAATAAAAAATAACTTTCTATAGATATCTCCATCTTTGACAAATCTAACAAGTATTAATATATAGCAAATATGGTATATAATAAAATATGCTACATAATGTAAATAATACCCATTGAACCTGAGGGTTGCAATCATCTAAAAACTGAATGGCAAAGTTAACTGTCACAGACTACTATATTCCTGCAAAAAGTCCATGCTTTATGTATCACTTTACTAATGTAACACAAATCCCAGATGTGTAACTCTAATTTGTTAAATAGAGCTATGGATATAAGTGAGATAAATAGCTGACTATGTGTCATTTTATCTGGGACCCTATGGAGGTCCTATGGAGCTCAGACCATGCTACTTCCATCTTGCCACTTTCCCACAACCATTATAGAACATAGCTCTATGGGAAGACTCTTTCCAAGATGCTCAATTTCACCATTACTCTTTAAATGACTAGTACAGTAAAACCTGTATATCTGAACATCTCTCTAATCTGAACACCTCTCAATGTGAACACTTTCTTTCAGTCCCATTGCTATTTTCCAGTGACACATATTTAGAAAACCTTGAAATGTGAACTGATTGAGTAATCTATTTTGTGCTTGAATAAAAAATAATATACTAATCAAACTGGCATAAATGTCATTGATGTCATTAATTAAGTGGAATCAGTTTTGTTTGTAACATTTGTGTTAGCAAATTGTATAAACAAGGCTCTTTAAGGTTCTGTTATTTGATATGGAGGAATAGCCCTAGACCCTAGGGGCAATCAATGACCTTTAAATACCTTCCAAAAGGTCTTCTTTGTTAGGCCTTGACAGGCCTTAGCAATTGCAGGCCTTGTGGTTTACTCAACATCCTAATTATCTATATAAGGTATCACCAAAACTTCTTTTAGAGTTGTCTCAGATGTCTTCCATCACCGGGTTGAGTCTCAAATGCCTTATATAACAGGAATACCTCATATGACAAGAATGCCAGCTTGACTTGTCCTGGAATTTCCAAAGACAGGTAAATCAAGCTGAGAATGTTAAAATACATTTTATGACAAGAATGCTGGCTTGTTGAGGGAAAAACAAGGCCACGGGCCCTCTTCAACCCAATATGTCAAATGACTTGTTTAATTTCTAGAATTTATGTTCCCAGACAGGAGCACAAGTTTTTTGACATTAGGGCATGGGAACTTGTTCCAATATAGAATATGTAACATACCTAAACACAAATCTGGAGTCTATTAGTGCCATATAGAAGTATTGCACACTGTGAAACTGTATCTATATGTTGATCCATAATGTCATAATTATAACATCATTAATGTGGATAAAGAATTGACAAAAATAAAAAATGGATCTTAGGCAGCCATGAATTATTTGAGGTTAAAAGTTATAAGTATCTAGGGATATATTTTGATCGGTCTCTAAAAGACTCTGGCCACATTGACTTCCTTGCTGAAAAATCTAAACGAATTCAAGGTATGATAGTCTCCACTTTGACAAAACACTGTAATGTCATGCGTCTCAAATTTGGGGAGAAAATGTACAACTCAATGTTTGTCCCTGCCATTCTTCATGGCTGTCCTATATTCACGTTAAACAAAACTAACACGGATAAAATGAAATCAATGCAATATAATATTGGGAGATCAATTCTCCAAATTAGGTGTTGCCCAGCCAGAGAAGCACTTTTAGGTGATTTAGGCTGGAGACCTCTTGTTGATGTCATTGAAAAAAGGCAAATAGATTACTTTATATATCTAAAATGTAATATCAAAGAAGGGTCATTACACAAAAAGATATTTAATTCTATGTATGATGGCTTCTGTGCTAATGATGAAAGCAAAGCATTCCCTTACTTTTCAAACATAAAATCCATCCTAACAAAATATGGACTGGATGATGTTATCTACAGAGATGATATTGACTGGTATCAGGCCCTTATCAAAATATCAGATCAAGAAAGGCTTAATAATTTTAAATCTGCATTGAATGAAAAGTCTTCACTCTCACTGTATCGATGTCTAAATCCCCATCCCTTCTTAAAAAACTACCTGACCACAGATTTTGACTTCTATGGGCAAAAATTAAAGTTCAAAGCTAGATCAGGGTGTTTTGGCTTAAAAACAGAATACGAAAAATGGGGACAGGGAAATGGAATATGTACGTTATGTGATAAAAATGTAAAAGACACCATCCAACATAGACTTTTTGTTTGCCCTTTCTTTGGTAATGATAGAAATACTTTTTATAAAAATGTTATTGAAAAATGTAATCCAGCACTATCGTCGGGTCTTCTATCAGCCAGTGTGCAAATTAAAACATGTTGGGCCTTAGGTGAGGACATTTTTACATTGTGGGGACAAGAAGAAGCTTTTAAGTTCGATAAATGTGTAAAGGGTCTTTTAAAATGTGTATATAAACCCCAGACCCAATAACATGTTTTAGTTTCTTATATATAATGCCTGTAAACTGATATATGCTTTTAAATGTTTTGCCAATGTCTGGAAGAACCATTTGTGTTCCGCTGTAATAAAAGCGTTTCCAATAAATAAATAAAAATAAAATATAGTTTATAAAATCTGACAGTCTTACAAGGTATCTGAGATATAAAAATCACATTGTATTCAGTTTGAAGATGATCTTTTGCTTTGAGATTTTTTGAGTGAGACCATACTCAAGGTCTCATTAATCTTCTGAAGGAGAAAATATCTCCCAATGGAGAAAAGTTCAAGTTTGTCATGTGCCGTGGCTTATCCTTTTTAATTCTGCTGATACAACAATTTCCCAATTCCATAAAACTAATTACATCAATTAAACTAATTGACAATTATCACTTATTAAGTTCTCAGTTTATTATCTGCCTATTCTTTTCAAATTAAAATTCAGTCTGTAACCTACTCCCAAGCCCCCCCCCCCCCTGGTACTGTACTGCACTTTTGGTCTCACAATCAAGTCCTAATCTTTTCTACTTGACCCTCCTGTAATCTCATCCTCCATGCAGACATCATCCACTTTGTTGCTCCCTTCACTACATGATGTCTGAAACCCTGGATTTGGAGGATGCCATATCTTATCCTGAATAAGGGAAATCCGTGTCAGCAAGATATCCTTGTTTCTCTGGTAAAAGCAAAATCATGCTCAATGCTACATTTTGTCAACACTAATTAGTTGGATGTTTAGAAGAATGTAAACAACAGATCCAGCCCAAGGTTATCCCTGGTCAATTGAACTTTTTTCTTATTTACAGTTTACCTACAGCACAATCTAATGCACAGACTACAGAAATGAGAATTAACATAAATTAAGGCTGTGCATTTACCTATATTTGTGAATTTTAAATCTCTTTCTGTATCTAGCTCTAGAATTATGTGGTTTATGTATTTCTTTATAAAGTTAACATACATGTTTCATATCCCTACCTATGAATGGTTCCACACACAGCCAAAAGAAATTCAGTCAACTACTGCACGTGTCAATAAGTCATGTTATTCTGGAGCTGTGCAACAGACTGATAAAGATGTAACCTTTACCTGGGATGTAGCTTCTTAAAATTTTTACAAGGTCTGTACCTTTACGAGAGAAAGTAGAGTCAGGTAAGCAGTAAAGAAGCAATAAATATGACACATAAAAATATTTGTTCAGAACCTGCCAGAAGCCATCTCTCATCAATGTATCTGTCTAAGCAAACAAAAGCAAATCCTTGTATTGATTCGTTGTAGTTTCACTCATATCTTTCATTCTTCAGTCTAGCAAAGAAAATATGGTCAATTATGTAATTACTGCATACCATGTTTCTTTAATAGTTTAATGACTTTTGCACATATTTGTAAATCAACATATTTTTATTTTTCATTCTAGCATACCAATCAAAAAGACAAGATTTGATTTATGTGGCCACCGCCTGTACACCCGTCCACCCATACACCTATCAGCAAAAGACAACAGTTATATAGCACTTTTTCAAAGTGCGATAAAATGCCTGATTAGTGGTTGGTATTTGTTATTAGTTTGTATAAAATAAATGGAGAAACCATGGAAACTTGATGTATTTTGAGGAAGTGGACTTGGCTGTCTTAAGGTAGGTAGAGAGGAATGCTTTAGAACTTCCTCTCTGTCATCCTTAATCAATGAGACACTTTTGAGGCCCACCTTTGACCTTTAGCTGGGCATCACTTACTTACCAAATTACTAAACCTAATTTAATTTAGACAGTATACTTATATGGGGATTTCTCGCAGGTAAACCACTTAAATAAAACAGCATGAATATATAAAACTTACTTTGAAATAATGACTATTAGTTGTTTTGATTATTTGCCACATTGCCTTGAAATTTTTTTTTATAATTTTAGTTACATAGTATTTTTGTTACAAAATATAACAACATATTTTTTGTGAAATAATTCCCTTCTACTATACATATACCGTATATAGACATAATTTCAAAATAAGAAAGAAGAGGTATGATTATTTAACAAATTCAAAGTAAAAGTGAAGGTAATCTACAAGAAAGTTAAAGAAACAGCATCACTGGTATACATGTGGGGCCTTATAATGGGCCAAAATGTCCATGGGCCACTCGTTGCTAAAATAGGTCTAATCTTTAAAAAAGTATCCCATTTTCAAAAGTTTGCCACTAAGCATCACCAATAATGTTACAATATCAGTACTACAACATGAGTAAACAATTCTGAAATAACTTCAAAAACAGAAACTTTATGCGGAAATTAAACAAAAAATTTAATCTTACCTCACATCAACCACACGGATCATCTTCTTATTCTATCAGCTTGTTTGAAATATCCCTTGTCAAATAACAATGTATGCTTTACATCTTATAACGAAATAAAAAAATGGATTCATGCAGTTTGTGATACGCTTGAAGCCTGTAGGAGTCCAATATTTATCTACTTGACATATTATATCAAGCACCATGTATGTTGGTTATATCTCAGTTATTTTAATCCCAACCAACAACCAAGGATCTTATCTGTAAATGTTTATGTTTTTGTTGAAAATGAGATAGGATCTCTCCCCTGTTGAAAACGACACAGTTCCCTCTGCAGCATATTGAGGTCCCAAATATCCTTACAAAATATCATGAAAGTATTTAAAACTTTCAGTTCTAAACCTGATAAGGATTTTGATTCAAGGTTTTCTTTGACCAAAACTGAATTAAACAAACCTTTGAAAGGGCACCCCCTTGTTTAAAACTTAGCTTTCATTATAGGACTTGGGGCAATGCTTTATTTCCCAACTTTCTCTACTATACAGTAAGCCAGTGTCTTATCAGACATACACAGACATCTATCACCAGACCATTTCCATTTAACTTTACTTTAGTGTAAATGTTGAGAAAATGTGTATACACTGTCTATGCCAACCCCATCTGCTCAATAAATAAATAGAAATTAAGTGACCACAATGTCAGAATCTTTACTCCACTTGCTTGATTATGACTTGGGAAGGTCCCAACATCAGACCACAATGTTGTGATTCTCAACAAACCCCTAAAGCTAAGATAAACACATGTTCAGGGCCTCGTTTGAGTCTAATAGGCCCCTAACCATGAATAATGCAAGATCAGCGATCCTGGCAGGACTAAAAAAAAGATCAAGGCTATTTTGAATGTTGGGTCATGTGACACTGGCAATGATGTTCTTAGCTCAGTAAAAATTCTCAACAGTTCAAAATAGTGCTTGGGAATATTTGGCTGACCCCCAGTATCCTTAGGTCCAAATGTTTCAGAGAGTGTTTATTTTTGATTTATAACTTCCTTCAACAACTTTTCACATTTTGAGAAATATATTCATTAACAGGGTCCTGTATCAAAATAGAATAAATATTCAGAGTTAATTGCTGCTGCAATATTTCTGAAAAACTCTAAAACGATTTTTGATAGATTAAGACTCTATGCTGAATAGAACTGAATTGCATTCGTTCATTTGCATTTTAGTTATTCATGAAGCATTTAGCTCAAGAGGCATCCAATAAAGCACAAATTACAGCAGAAGTTGTACCACCCAATAATGTATTTCATTCTTGTCTTATCATAGAATGTGACTTGAATGAAAAAGTCAGAAAAGCAATTTTACGAGGTCACACCGATCTTCAACCAATTTCTTGAATTAGATAGGACGTGAAAATAATCCTTAAACATATCCCCAATGTGGTTTTCGTAACCCCTCAGATTTCCTGCAATGTTACGAACCATTTGACTCTTGGGCTCGGTGAAGATAATTAAATCAAACAAAATATGATGTTAGGAATACCACAGGCCTCGATTAATTAAACACTATGGGAAAGGATCCAAGTTGGAAAATGCTCCAGACTATATATTTCGCAAATCGGTATTCAGTCCATCTTATCAAGATGTAGATTGTAACAGATTACTGAGTGTTTTGTAAACATGGGCAATACCTTTCAAATTATGGCATTTAGCCTCAGGTATATATGCACAGCATTGCAAGATATAAACCTGGATTTCATCTCAACTGGTTTAGTTGTCAAAACATAGAAAACATCAAGGGGTTTGAGACTATATTGGCTTTATATATTAACCAATACAAACAGAGTATTAAAAACTGAAAACTATCTTGTAACATTTAAGAATGACCTTGACCCCATTAGAATGATTCTGATCTATTTTAATACTGATGATATTGGACAAAATTATCTGTGAACCTCATGCCATCTCACAGCATGTTTGTTTGTCTGTTTGTTTAAACAATTTCTATTAACCTTTAGCGTGCTGCCGGCGGACTCGTCCGCCGAGACTAAAATGTCTCTCACAACTGTCAGCGGACCCGTACGCCCGATTTCAAACTTTTAAAAACTTTACTTTTTCGCGCCATTCGTATTGTCCAATTAGATTGCCCGATTTATTCAGTGCCTAACATGACTTCCTGTTGACCTAGAAATGGCGATATTTCGAAAAATAATTCTCAATTCAACAATTTAAACAGTGTTTAAGTCGTTTTTAGTGAACGAATCGTACAAAATGGTGGACAAATACGATCACAACGAAAATGTGGAGGAAATGGATTACGATTTCGAGCTCTTTAGGCTCTTGGAAGCCGATAACGGTCATCGAAAATAGAAGCTAGAATATTTTCTGAATTGAAAAATTGAACATTTGATCGCTGCAAATTCAGATTTGGATTCTGACCAGACGGAGAGGCGGAGCGGCGGATTCCGGAGGAGTATTCATGGTATATTTATGCCCAGTCGTGTTAATGTACGAAAAAATTCATGAGAACATTTTTTTCATGAGCCAGGCCACTGTGTCTTCCCTTTGTGAAAATTTTATCCAGATTCATTCAGTAGTTATTGAGATATTAATTATTTAGTCCAGGCATATCATTTTTTGCACTCTTTGAAAAATAAGCCAGTTGCGTGGGATATATTTGCTGAAATAAGGCAGCATGGTAAAGGTTAAAGATTATAACAAGCAATGAACCTGCCATTAGTAAGTCACAGACAGCCAAACGCTGTCTACCGAATGCTGAACACCAAACACCCTCCATAAAAAATGGAGACGGTAACAATATGTCACAACCGGTGGTGATATAAAAAGTATATGTGATGAGCATTAGAATGTGTTTGTGTATCTAGCACTATTTTATTTGATCAGTGGATCTTCTTAATATTACAATAAGAGAATCAACACATGAGAAATTGATAATCTTTGTGTTTGCATATTTCACATCAAGTTGATTGAAAATGGCACGGAGCGGCTATATGTTACATGAATCCATGCAGTACCTTGGGGAAACATCATCCTTCCTTTCAGGAAAGATTTAATAAACCACCGTAGTATGAGATCCGGACATTACCAATATTGAAATTTTAGCCAAATTCAATAAGTTGGATAAGTTAAACAGACTTACCAACCTAAACTTCAAATACCCCACTCGCTGCCTTTATTACATGCATTATCTTTTAAAGCTAAGTGAATTGTCAAATTATGAGCATTTTATACAAATTAAAGTCTCTACTCCCGACCAAATTTTCTTTATTCCTGGTGAATTCCTCAATATTCCTCTCAATTTCTTATTTCAAAACCTGACCCTCTTGTTACTTTCTAACAAGACACAGTAAGTAATAGCCAGCACTATCAGGTCTGTATATTTGCAAAGGATGATATTTTCCCTTAATGAAATAAGAAGAGCGTGCTTGTCAATTTCTCCCAATAATTATCTTCACAATTACTGTCCGCTTCTATTAATGCCTTCCTACTTGAGTCTTGCAAGAAGTCTCCAAGCCATAAGGTTGTTTTACTTATCCAGAGAGTCCATCTATGAGGCAATGTGTATGTAACTTACAAAATAAGCAATTACATAATTACAACATAAACAAGAATTCGTATATGTCCTCCTCAGCTTGCTTATAAATGGACAGATTATTTTCATTTTCAAAGATTTTTCTCAAACGTTTTTATTTGTTTTAATAAGTAATATGGACTACATCTTTAAGTAAAACTGCAGGATGAACAAATGTTTAAAATCAATTAATTGAGTACTTATATATTTACTAATTGAAAATGTTGATAAGATATATGATCATCACTAGAAAAACATAAACTCCCTGGAGTAGCAAATCCCACCAAACAAAACATATTTTGACAATTCACTCAAATTAACTTTAAATTAAATTTTAGTTACCAAAAACATATCAACCATTTTGATTTAAGCTACCACATCAGCCTGATAAATTCTAATTTATTCTGTGAACAAATATATGAGTTATCATCAGGACAGACAAATGAACAGACGGATGGATGGACAGCTTCCCTATATCCCTATCAAACTTCAATGTGATAATTAAAACATCTACTATTCTGCAGTATTACAATAATTTGAATATATTATTCATTGATTTCTCATGTAAATTGTTTATCTCCTGGGATGAAGATTAAATGATGATGGTATCAAACCTTTTATTTTCAAGTAGAAACTCTGGATAACAACAATATGGATAAATACAATATCTTATGAAAATCATAAGATATCTTGCATGGTATCCTCTTCAATGGGTTGATTCACTTCTAAGGATATCTTTGTCAGAGTACCTTTGCACTTTGCCTCAAGATATTTGCATGAAGTCTTTCCCAGTGAAATACCATCTCCAGGAAATATTACTCTCTGAGAAAACAAGACCATAACAGTGATAAACAGGGCCAAACAGGTTCATAAGTCAAGACATAAATGACCAAATGTTCAGGGAAAATTGCAGTAATGATTCCACATATTTTACTCAATTTCTCTGTATAATTTGAATGAAGTACCCGATTTTCTTGTATTTCTGTACAATTTGGTATATCTACTATATAACTGTGTACTTATTCTCTATTGACTCCCCTCATTTCAAATCTGTTTTAGATTTTAAAATGGTAACATTATTTCATAGACAGGACTAGTTCAAAATACAATGGCATTGATGGATAGACCACTTCCATGCCCTATATAATCAATCACATAATTTTGGAAAACTTCAATCTGGACATTTCTCTGTCAGAAACATGGAACAAAAATCCATGTTCTTACTTTGTAGTTTTTGAATTTAAAAACATATGTGTCATTTGAGTGCAGGGAGGTCTATTTCTTATAAATATGATATCATACACAGATGACTCGGAATCTTCACTGCCAATGTCAAAATTTCTCTTTTTATGCCACAATTTTTTACAGGAGGACCGTTCTACAATGATCAAATGTTTATAGATAAGAGACATCCAAGTTACTAAGATCATAGTCGGTTTTTAGAAAATTGCTTTTTATGCCTGATTTTCCTTGTTTTTAACTTATTCAAGAGTAGTAATGTTGACTTATGTTTTGCTTATTTTTCTCTGAAAAAGCAAACTTGAATAACAGCAAAAGAACCAATTTTACAATATTAGACTGTAGGAAGGTGTTCCATATTTTCTGCCTTCATCTATTGATTGATCAGGTCTTTCCATAGACATGCAATTCATGATAAAACTACAATAGATTTGATTTTAATTGCTTTTCCTGATCCTTTTTTGATGGATGTGGCTTTAGGATACTGTTCAATATTTTAACATTGCATAAGTTGAACCCTTCCTTATAACTCCTCATAACTAATTCAGGAGAGCAATCTAATGTTTTCATGTGTTTTCATAAAACTGTACAAACCAATGAAGATCAACTGATTACTAAAATGCCAGTTTTTCTCTGAAATCATTTTATAGTTTTTTAGGATGTTCCATGTGGTTTTGGCTTCAATAGAAAACTTGTTAAAGTATAGAATACAGGGGAGTAATGGCGCAGGTCTACGCTCAAATAGCTGGGAAACAGATAATGTTTTCATTTCTCACATTCTATGGCCAGGTATCTCATTTAGAGAAATAGTGGAAATGCACAACAGATCTGGCAATAAAGAGATTCCCATCCAGAACTTCTCAGATGATATTCTTTGTAAAAATCATGAAATAACAGTTATATAGAATATACATATACACTCAGGTATATTATGTAAGACACATATCAATTGCTCATTAAAAATCCGAACAATTTCATCTACACAAATTTTTAAATATTCATATCATTTATCTTGAACTGCATCTCAAAATCTTGATCAATTACCAACAAATTAATCAAGCTTGAATGAGAAAAACATAGATACACATGAAGAGACATAAGCCAGCATCCAAAAATAGGTAAGGCAAACATAAATAGGTGAGGCAAACCTGATTAAATAGGTGAGGCAAAAACTAAGCCGAATGGAGGTTAATACAGTGAAACTTTTAAAGTGCAACACCTCTACAAGTGGAATACCTCTACAAGTAGAACACTTTTCAGAGTCCCAAGACTACCTGACTTAATGTTTAATGTTCTATAAGTGGAACACCCCTCCCCCAAGTAGAGCACTTTTTAGAAGTACCAAAAGTGTTTCACTTACACAGGTTTTACTGTATACTTTTACAAGACATAATTACTCAGAAACGAGTAGGTAGTTACCAGTTTCGCCACCAGGTTGCTGATTCGGGGTAATTAACATGGCAGGGTAGTACAAAATTCCCTTTAACTTGAATATGCATCTGTTTTAGTGGTTCACTTTTCATATTACCTTTATGTATCTGAAAGTTACAAATTAAAATATGTCCAGTAAAAGAAAATATTATCTGCTCAACACAAGAAAAGATATTTCACTTTTTGTGGTTTTACAACATTGGGTCTATGGGGAATCTCCCCGACCTAGAAGTCACATTTTCAAAGAAAATTAAATTTTCAAACTTGTTAAACTCTTTTAAAAACCACATTTCTAAATGTAATTTTACATGTAGATTCCAAATATGACAGCAGTTTGACTGAATTGTGAATTTTTAATGGCGTAAATCAAGATTATTTCGTCTCGCATCTGGGATATTCTACATAGTTTTAGACGAAAAAAGGTTGAAATAAGTTTAAATACCAAAGCAACACTGGTGCATATTTATTTTTCACAAAAATTGTTTTCAAATATGACTTCAGATGATATAATTTATCTGAAGTGTCTGGCAAAAAGCACCCATGAGAATCATCTCATTTCAACCTCCTTTACCCTAATCCCTCACCAGGTAAGCGAGTCCAGGGAAAGTTACAGACTAAATGTTTACAAAAACACAACTCCATGTCTGAATGTTGCACTATTTCTACTTGTAAATGTAATTAAGGATATAGTAAACATAGCATAGTTTGCTCAAGTCATTAATCCCTGTGAGCCTGCATATACTAATCTAGCAAGAGCATGATCAGAATCCTAATGAAATTCCAATGAAAATATCTTTATCCAGTTATCTCCAATAATGACTATACATGACTCTACCCTTTTTCGCAAGGTTTTATTTATTTGTTTTCTTTCTAATTATCTGATTTTCTGATATTATAGAGGATATAAGTACACATTATTTACAAATTAAGTATGTTTACTGAGAGAGATGTCTATACATGTGTTCACAATGTAAGGTGTTTATTTTTGAGCTTTCTACAGAAACAAATATTCATATTGTAAAGTGTTCACTATTTAGATAGGTGTTTACATTATATATTCATTATTTGTGAAGGGTGTTTGTCAACAATCTTTATTTTCTAAGTAAAATTGATTTCTTTCATTTGATATTTAATTTTGTGAGAGACGGAAGAGTAAAAATCATGACATTTGAAAGATGGAGACCAAAGTGACCATAACACTGATCTCTTTTGATTGGTATTCTCTATAAAATAATCCAATTAGCCACTTAATGTGTAGCAGTGCATAGATAAGCTGTGGTCACCTGCTATCAATGTTGACTCAGTCCCGTCACATCACAACTGTCTTGTCCTGGCTATTTGCTTGTTTGTCAATTTGTTTATTTGTTAATGAACGAGAATCGGAAGAACCAATATTTACCCATCTATGTAACAGTAAACATATACTTGGTAATTCTGAGTAAAAATCATTAGCTCATAAGAAAATTAAAAATCGAGCTGAAACAGTCATGCAAAGAAAGGAAGGGTTATCATCTGAGGACACAGCGACATACGACCCCAAAGATTAGCAGAATCCCAGAGATGTGTTGGCCAAAAACAAGAGATTGCAATTATCTTCGGAAATAGAGACTGAACAAACTTTTTATCAGTGGCCAAGTTATGGGAACGTTTCTCCTCATATTTCTTCTGATGTTGCGTTGGATTACTAAATAGTTGATTTGACTGCCACCTATCATACTATCTTACAACAAAGTAAACACTGGAGAATTTCAGGTGTCTAAAATTAAAATACACTAACAGAGAAAAAAAATTGAAAAATTGTTTTTAATGATGAATACTACTGTATTAACTCGTGTACTATATTGACCATTGGAAAAATAATTGGTTGCAGTTGGTTGATCTCAAATGAATACCTATTGTTCTTTAAATCTATTGTAGAGGCCAGAACAAAGCCTTAGGTCAGTTTGCCATTACACCCGCTGTTGTGGTCACACTTTATATTAGAATATAATCCAGAGGAGCTGAAGGCTTCCCCAAGACAGACTTATTCAATTCCCTCATTTTAAATTCTATGTGATTTTTGTGTCTGGTAGTCATAATTGAGATGCAAAGCACCAGCAAACAAATTACTTGGAAAATTGGATTAAAACTTTTTGGGATTGAACAAAGGAATCTAAAATGAACTAATTGTGATCCTTAATCCTTAGATAAATACTTTTTCCTGCATGATCAGTTGGCTTGCGGAAATTTATTATCTATAATTACAAATGAGACCGAGTTTAACAATAGGTTAATAATGGGCCACAAACCGCAACAAGGGAGTCATACAAACAATTATTTTCAGTCAAATAAGGATGCCACCACAGGGTATATGGTATGATTAGTAATTTATCTTTGGGCAACTTAAAAACTCTAAAAATGAAAATTTAAAATCTGTCAACAATAATTCAAGTCTTGTTAATTCATTGTTTTATTTTGGACTATTTTGGTTTGCTCTATATGAAAATGATGTTCAAATGATTAATATTTCAATTGAATGTTTCAACTTACTCTTAGTGAGCCAACAACACTGTTACAACTTGTGTGAATAGAATTCCACATGCCCTAAAACAAAACCACATATCTTGACATTCATAACCAGATGGGAGTTTAGAAATCACTCATTGTACTGGAAGCCTAAGACACATGATGTATCGCTTAATTTGACCTTTGTTATAGACCCCCAGGATATTTCAGTAAACCTGGAATATACTTCCCCCTGGGATGTTGGGGGTTGATTTGACTTGTTCTTAAACCCTACCTTACCCCAAGGATACTCTGAATTTCATATACTACAGGGTGTCCTGAAAGTATGCCCCTCCCCTTAGGCAGACATATTCCACTGTCCTCATAGTATGTGTCATATATCATTTTAAAGCATATCCAAAGTTACATTGATTTGCCAAGTATCATGGTTTAACTCCCAAATGGGAAAAAGTTACAGTCATTTTAAAAGTTACTGTTTTGTCAAAATAAAGTTCAATTTTACACCACATTACTAGTCAATGTGTCCCCCCTTGGCCATGTTAACAGCAGCAATTATTTCAGACATGACCTTAAAAGTCCTTCAAATAGGGGTGTGGAATTTTATAACGCTCTTAAAACCTGTTAAGGGACTTTAACCTTTAGCGTGCTGCCGGCGGACTCGTCCGCCGAGTCTAAAATGTCTCTCACAACTGCCGGCGGACCCGTACGCCCGATTTCAAACTTTTAAAAACTTTACTTTTTCGCGCCATTCGTATTGTCCAATTAGATTGCCCGATTTATTCAGTGCCTAACATGACTTCCTGTTGACCTAGAAATGGCGATATTTCGAAAAATAATTCTCAATTCAACAATTTAAACAGTGTTTTAGTCGTTTTTAGTGAACGAATCGTACAAAATGGTGGACAAATACGATAACAACGAAAATGTGGAGGAAATGGATTACGATTTCGAGCTCTTTAGGCTCTTGGAAGCCGATAACGGTCATCGAAAATAGAAACTAGAATATTTTCTGAATTGAAAAATTGAACATTCGATCGCTGCAAATTCAGATTTGGATTCTGACCAGACGAAGAGGCGGAGCGGCGGATTCCGGAGGAGTATTCATGGTATATTTATGCCCAGTCGTGTTAATGTACGAAAAAATTCATGAGAACATTTTTTTCATGAGCCAGGCCACTGTATCTTCCCTCTGTGAAAATTTTATCCAGATTCATTCAGTAGTTATTGAGATATTAATTATTTAGTCCAGGCATATCATTTTTGAAAAATAAGTCAGATGCGTGGGATATATTTGCTGAAATAAGGCAGCATGGTAAAGGTTAAAAGAGTTTGCTTAGAGTTTCTACCCTCACCGTTCTCTTTTTCTAACTCAATATCCATCCAACCCGAAAAGAATTGCTGCTGTTAAGATAGCCTGGGAGGACACATTGACTAGTGATTTGGTGTAAAATTGAACTTAATATTGACCAAACACTAAATTTTGAAATGCCTGTATTTTTTCACATTTGACAGTAGAGCCATGATATTTGGCGAATCAATGTAACTTTGGATAAGCTTTAAAGGGATATATGACACATACTATGACGACACTGGTATATATCTGCCTAGGGGGGGCATACTTTCGAGACACCCTGTATAATTAACCTGTATTATAATTTATGAGGGGTAAGGTCTGATACACATGGAAATAAGCCTGGGCCTTTTGTTCAGTTTATTGTTTTGATTTCTTGCTACCTATTGTTTACTGATATGATAATCTCCTATAGGATTATCAAGCCAAGCAATTGCCTCTTGGAAGAGCTACTGAAACAACATTTCACCAAAAACTAATGAAGCAAAAGAAGGTTTATTAAACAGTAAGATCAAAGATATGAAGCATCTGGTCAAAGTGGCTTCTGGTGGTACTTTCAAGATGTAGACCACTGTTATCTCCCGGTGTTATCTTTATTAAAGTATGATTATTAAAAGAAACTAGTTATATAAAAACTAGATCTAATTTCATTTCATCTTTGCTGCTCTTTGATTCCTTATTTTGGTCCTGTGTTTAATAAAAATTGAAGAGAATGATAAGTGTAAGAACTTGTAATGTCAGATTTAAGACTCATGATTTAATATTTTGGTTAACCAGCTAAGGTATCTTGTCAGAAAAGTTGGTAAGATCTAGCAATTCATAAGTCTATTGTTAACTCTCTGACTTCATGATTTCCATGGCTACAATGAATTAAGGAATTTTCCATACAGTCATAAGTTTGTATGGGCATGTATCCCTCCTGGATTTATCAAACGTACCTTTGATAATTGAATTTTCCATTCAAAACATCAACAATGAATTAATATTTTATAGATCCATTCTTGAATCTTGCTGCACTAATTTGGTAGCGACTCTCCAATAAAATGAATATCAAAGAAATTCCGCTCGTTACCCAAGAATCAGCTGCTCCGTAATGAAGTATAGAAAAAAAATCAGCGAAATTTTATGGCCCTGTATCTGACATTACCTCATTAAATCATTCTCTACAACAAAAATTAAATCATAAATCGAAACTTTTTCTGCATCATTCCTTGTAATCCCGCCATTCACGATAAAAGCTATGGGGATATAATGAAGCCATGAAGATATTGCTCATTTATAAAAGTGACTTGGCTCTGTAATAAAGGGAAGATTATTAGGTAGATCTCTAAAGAAGTCATTACCTGTAAGGTGATTACTTCTCGTTAGGTTTTAATCTTTCTTATCCTGACAAATGACAGTAATTATTTACGACACACTAGGAACCATAATCTTTTGTGTTTTACTTAAAGCATGGACTATGGGACTATGGGATATATTAAGTGATATATAGTCATCTGACATCAATTCCAATCATCTTTACTGGCTAAAATTGAATGAGCTTTATGACTCAGATAGATGGCGGGTCAACATTTTTTTTACTTATTTCCTGTTCATTTGATAATCAATAAATACTGACCAATAAAACTTAAAATAAGACATTCAGTTACGACTGAACTAAAACAATCTTATTTCCTACCTATGTTCTCACAAGTAGGATTCGTAGGTTTATTTTCCAGGAATTGTTTTTTATATCCAGGACATATATCCATGTTACCCGACTGCCATCTTTAGCTCAGTAAAAGATGACCATCTATTGACTTTGAACTCCCTCATTGTATCAGCCAGTTGTTGTATTATTTTTCAAATGTTGAAATTCAGTATCAGCTGTTCTGAAACTCTCAGGTCATTGTATAATGAACTTGACC
Source organism: Owenia fusiformis (assembly GCA_903813345.2). NCBI lineage: Eukaryota > Metazoa > Annelida > Polychaeta > Sabellida > Oweniidae > Owenia > Owenia fusiformis. The sequence continues at coordinate 2,167,225 of CAIIXF020000008.1, forward strand.
TTCTGCCACGAGCCAATAATGTTTTGTCGCATTATCAAATAATTCAATGAAAATGATAATCAGTTATGAAAGAGCAGTTACGTAAGTATTATACCTTTTACAAATGAGGTGTTACTATGTGGGAAAATGAATTTTAAATTAATTGTTTTCAAATTTTTATATTCTACAATATACACTTTGCATTAAATTGTATTTGATTATATGTAACATGTTAAGAGTGGAATAAACAAACTTATAAGTTTAAAACATACAAGATATAACCGAACAATTTTTTTAGCAATTTTTCAGTTGATTTTAGAAAAATCACTGACCAGACAGCTGTTAAAGTAATTTTTCATGAGAGTTATTTGGCTATGCATCAAGACCATTAATATATACATGTGAAAGCATAACACATATAACAGAAGATATAAGAACTTTCCTCACTATAAAATGTATCAAACCTATTCAAATTAAAAAACACTTTGTCAAAAATTGATTTTTTGTCATCAGGGCGCGTTTTTTTTTTCTAGTGACAAGTCTTCAAACCTTTCAGTTTGTACTTTCCAGTTAAATACAAGTATTAGGCAAAAAGGGTATTCTATATGCAGAATAAAATACAATTCACATTTTGACAGCACGTCTATTCACAATATCTAATTCTTAATGTTATTAACAAAAGGTCACTAATGGCTATCCCCAAATGCCAGGGGCAGAGCTCTGATGCCCAGGGGAGGGTTAAATCTGAACTATCGAACACCTAATGTGACATACCACCTAAACAAATGTGTGACATTTAATCATGTTCACCAATTCTGCAACCAAAAGACAACTGGCATATAGGACTTGATTTATTGGTGGACAATTATAGAAGATCTCCTGTGATTAATCTCTTTAATTAGCAGCTTCATTAGTCTGTATTGGCAGCACAGACATTGGCCGGAGAAACCCTAATGTTCCTAATGGACCCGTGGCCATCACTAAATTCTCAAGTTACAAATCATGATAATTAATGAATTTTAAACCTGCTGTTTAATTTAAAGTGATATATGAGTGAGGAATTGTGAATCATTTTTTACCTTTTACTATAATATAAACAATACACATATTCATTAGTCATGCTTTTAGTCTCTGACGTCCCAGCTGTATTTCTCTACAATTCATATAAATGCATTTTCAAGTACATCTCATTATCCAAAAATGCATTTTCGGTTTTCACCATTTTGAGCACTTTTCAACTGATTTTGGGCCAAAATTATCCCACCCCAGGAATTTTTTAAACGCTGAACCACCTTTGGCAAATGCTTGCTGGCTACAGGCCTGCATGTAATTCTCTATCAGTATCAAAACAATGAAGTGATTCTCATTTTTCAAAGAAGCTTTCAATAAAAAGACGAAAGGAAGTGGAAAGAAACTGGAATGTAATAAAATACTACTTTCATATTGACAACATATTTCACGATTTGTCATTTTTAATTAAAGGATTATGTCATAATACTAAATAATAGGCCAATAAATCAGTTGAAATTGTGTACTTCCGTGCAATTCCTTACTATGTAATATCATTTATATAATATTGAAAATGTATAATCCAGACTCACAAATATCATATTATACATTGTGAGTAGAAAAATCTATAAAAAAAACTGAGATACAAAAATACGACGAAGAACTCTAATAATTACATTGCGGGGAAACATTCATTACTGTAAAAACTGATTGTGAGATAATTATTTCATTGAAATGTAAATGTGAAGCTCCCTAATAATTACACCATCTGAATAATGTATTTTGCTATTATTGCTGCATCACCAGCAGAAGCTTACACTCCCCTCCATAAGTTTAGCAACGAGAAGTCCCCTTTTCAAGCACTTATCGGAGCTTGTTTATGTTTGGCAATTTAATTTTCCATGAATCTGATCTACTGGTATTAAGGAACAAAACTGAGACGCAAACATTGTTAAGTTTAAGTTTATTGTTCCATTCAATTTATATACATACATATTATAACAATGTGACGCAGAGCGTATATTGTGTTTTTTATAGACTTTGATATGGTATCAAATGAAAATTTCCAGTTGCCAAACTTATGGAGGGGAGTGTATCTTGTAGATTTCTATGTGCAATCTGCTACAACCCATAAGCAAAATACCATAATGTCATTAACATTTTTGGACATAAAATGCAAAAACAGTGACAAGAAAAATGATACATTGACCTGGAGTTCTGATACTCTACATTTATTTACATAAAATGGATTTGTACTTCTGAATTGATGGATGTTTCAAGAAAGTCATAATGATATGACAGAGAAATATTTAAACAAGAGTAAGATATCAATAAATAGGTATTTTATAATCTCTTCCTGCTATGTTTAAATCTTGATGGATGATATCAATAATAGTTTTGCTAATGAACCAAACACAGTTCATAGTCCCCATAATGACATCATAGAAACAAAAGTTGAACTCCAAGATAAACAAACCCAAAACAGCATTTTTTCCTCAGAGATATATTTGCCTGACATGCTGTATTCAAATATTATGAGCCCTCTATTTTTGCAAATTATTTTCATATTTTGTTTAACTTCAATAATGACCCATAATTTCTTCACGGGGAGTTAATTCTACCAGGGTTGTATTGACTCGTCGTCTCCCCTCACTCCAACATTGAGTCTCCCCTCACATTACATTGAGTGGCAATAGTGTATTATAGTTTATTATCAAGCAAATAAATCTACTCTCTTGATGAGTATTGACATTTATAATAGCTATAATTTTCTTGATTTTATTTGGCTCATAGGTATTTCCAAGTGAGGGAAAATTGACAAGAAAGAGTGCAATTTATGAATCGCGTTTTTTTTTCAAATTCAACTACCAAAAATTTGGCTCATTTTTTTGTAGTTCCAAACAAAAAATTGACACATGATCCAAAATTTTTATATTCACTAAGAATAACTTAAATAAGAAACGTGACCACTATATTACCATATATGGATTTTTGTTCCTTTTGTTGTATCCCAGAAATGTTGACCTGATCAATTATTCAAACCTAACTTCAGACCAAGTGCCGCTTCAACTAAAAGTGAATAAAACCTGAAGGGCCATTTATGATGATAAGGCTTGTGATTGTCAGACATGCATAGCATATTCAAATAAACCATTATTCTGGTCAATGAGCTAAAGAAGCATTTTGACATGGCTTTGGTGGGGTTTTTGACTTTTCTGTTTTTGACAAGAAGCTTCTAAAAAAGGCAGTCATAAGATAAAAAACGTTACCATTAATTATTTCTTGTTTCTATATTCTATTCAACAAACCAAAGACCAGATATGCTTTTATTCTCAGAGGATAAAAGAATTGCTGTCATGATAGAACTGACAGTACCTTGGGAAGATCGAATTGAGGTAGCACACCAACTCAAAAGCGCAAAGTACCAAGATCTGGTTGAGGAGATAGAGGCCAAAGGGTGGAAAGTTCATTACTATCCCGTTGAAGTAGGTTGCAGAGGATTTCCATCAACATCTCTCAACCGAATGTTCAAGAATGTAGGACTCCCACCCTCATGGCTCAAGAGAGCGAACAGAGCAGTTGGATCTGCAGCAGAGGAAGCCTCCCGCTGGCTCTGGCTGAGGAGAAATGACAAATGGGCACAGGGGAGACAACATTAACCAATGACTTATTTGACAATTGCTAATACATTCACCGAGGGTTTGTTCACCATCCCTTTACCAACAAGGGCAGAGTAGTGCGTACAGCAGGTAGCGCTTAAAGGTCGACCGCTCTGGCTATAGTGGTGTTCAAACCATCGAAGAATGTAAAGGTTGGTACCAACATGACAAACTGACCGAGTGAGTTAAAAGGCAAGCAGGAACATCGTAGCATAGCACTCTCTTGTGTTTAATCAAAGTTAACTCTGGCAGTGCCAGTGACCGAGGGGAAAGTCCCTATGACGTCTGCGAAAGAGCAGTGACAGCTGGAGAGACAGTAAATCAGGTGTTAGGGCCAGCTCCCCGACACACCTCAAACAGAATTGCTACGACTAGAACTAAAGGAAAACACCCCCAGGTGGGAGGAGACTCGGGGGAGGATGATCCACCAAATCGGACAGATTTAACGGAAACTGACCAAAGCAATGTGACCCGGACAACGAGAAGGAAGACGATTACAACACAAGTAGAGCCAAGGGCAAGATGTGACAGTTGTGGTGGACTTTTCAAGAACATCCGAGGAGTAGCAATACACAAGGGAAAGATGAAGTGTCATGAGAAGCAGAAACAGTGTAGGAAGGAGTCTCCTGTCCGTAAAACACAGGAGGATTTGAACCAGGACTTAAACCACAGTGTTCAAGACCTCCAAGTTTCTCCTGAACCTGACCCACCTCAAGTTGGTAGAGAAGAGAATGATGGCCCAGTTCTTGAAAGGAAGCCAAGACTGCGCTTGCCTGCAACAACAGACAAAGTTTGGAAAGAACTTGATGACGAGATAGATGATGTACTTGAGAACTCCTTGAAAGGGACAGCTGGTAAGAAGATGGAATCAATGACAAGACAAGTGTACGCCATGTGTGCAGACCGATTCCAGGAGAAGAGAGCAAACAACAAGAAAGAGGGTAAAGCTGGACCTAGCAGGAGACAGAAGAGAATAGCTGCACTAAGAAGAGATATGAGAAGGCTCACATGGAGATGGAAGCATGCCCCTGACTTTGAAAAACCGGCACTGGAAGATCTAAGAGACAGCCTCAGGAAGCAGCTTTCAGTTCTTAGAAGAGCAGAGAACCTCAGGAAAAAGCAGAGAGAAAAGAAGAGAGCTCGAAAATCTTTTCTCAAGAATCCATTCCAGTATACATCCAACTTACTTGGGAAACCTAAAGGTGGGAAATTACAATGCCCAAAGGAGGATGTCGAGGAAAGTGTTCGAGCTGCTCACAGTGATCCTGAGAGAGCAACTCCATTAGGGGAATGTCCTTTACCTATTCCTGAGCCACCTCCGAAGATTGCATTTGACCTAGGTGACATCAAGATGGAGGAGATACGACAGATAGTGCAACATGCCCGATCATCGTCAGCCCCAGGACCATCAGGGAACACATACAAAGTGTACAAGAACTGTCCAAAGCTACTACAAAGACTCAGCAAGCTCATTAAGTCTATTTGGAGGAACAAAACCATTCCAAAAGCATGGGCATTAGCAGAGGGCTGTTTTGTACCGAAAGAGGAAAACTCAGTGAAACTAGACCAGTTCAGGGAAATCTCACTGCTGGATGTAGAGGGTAAGATATTTTGGACAGTCATCGCCAGAAGACTGACATCTTTCTTACTGGAGAATAAATATCTGAACCCAAGTGTCCAGAAGGGAGGAATACCTGGTTACTCTGGCTGTTTAGAACACACTGCAGCCATCACACAACTGATTAAAGAAGCAAAACAACGGAGGAAAACCCTAGCAGTCGTTTGGCTTGACCTAGCCAAGGCCTATCCGAGTGTCCCACACCAGCTTATAAAGACAGCACTGACCCACTATCATGTCCCAGATGAAGTCATCAGTCTCCTCATGCATCATTTTGACACTCTTAAGATGCGGTTTACAGTAGAAGACTATACCACCAAATGGCAAAGGCTAGAGAAGGGCATAATGGCTGGGTGCACAGTCTCAGTGGTGCTATTTGTGGCAGCCATGAATGTCATCCTCACTGCGGCAGAGAAAGAATGTAGAGGCCCAGTTGCAGACTCAGGAGAACGCCATCCTCCTTGTCGAGCATTCATGGATGACATAACTGTCATGACACCAACTATGACTGGAACAAGATGGGTGTTACAGGGTCTTGATAAAATGGCCACCTGGGCTAGGATGAAGTTCAAACCAGCTAAATCCAGAAGCCTCGTTATCATCAAGGGGAAAGTAGAATCGAACACATTCACTATCCAGGGAGAGAGAATTCCTACTGTCAGTGAACAGCCCATTAAATGCCTCGGTAAACACTATGATGATTCCTTGAACAACATCAACAATACGAACAATGTTGTGTGTGAGCTCAAGAGATGGCTCGGAGCGATTGACAAATGCCAGCTCCAGGGCAAGTTCAAGGCATGGGCGTTCCAGCATGGAATTATCTCAAGACTACAATGGCCGTTTCTGCTTTATGACTTCCCTATGGGCAAGGTTGAGCAAATGGAGAGAATGTCATCAAGGTTCCTTAGGAAATGGCTAGGTGTACCACCTTCATTCAGCAGAGGTATTTTATTCAGTAAATCTCCCAAGCTCAGCCTCCCGGTAACTTCAGTACTTGAAGAGTACAAAGCAGCCAAAGTAAGAGCAGTAACCACTCTACGCTCTTCAAAGGACAATAAAGTTACTAGCTCGGGAGAAACAATATCGAGCGGGAGGGGATGGAATCCTCAACAGGCAATCGGTATTGCTGAAAGCCAACTCCGTCATAAGGACATAGTAGGTGTCGTTTGCAAAGGTAGGATGGGCCTGGGAAACTATGGCACATCCAGGTGGAAAGATGCCAACACAGAGACAAGAAGGAAGCTTGTAGTACAGCAGATAAGGCAATCAGAGGAAGAGGGTAGACGGGTGAGGCTAGCACAATTAGTCAAACAAGGTGCATGGACCCACTGGGAGTCTACACTCGATCGACAGCTCTCATGGAAAGACATATGGGATATGGAGCAGGGCAAGATAAGCTTCTTATTAAGAGCAATATCTGATCTTTTACCATCTCCTGCCAATCTCACTACCTGGGGTCTTAATGAAGATGCATCATGTATCCACTGTGGAGCTCTGAGAAGTAACATCCAACACATCCTGAGTTCGTGCAAGGCTGCACTTGCAGAGGGAAGGTACACATGGAGGCATGACAAAGTTCTTCAAAAGATTTCTCACTGGGTGGACCAATCACGGATCATGAACAAAACGAATGCAACTGTAACACCAGGACCAAGGGCAGATATGTTGCAACCCTTAGAGAAACATTTTGTGGGTGCTAACGCAAATCCTAAAGGGAAGGTTTTGCCTAGCGGTAGCAGGCACACCTCTCGAGGAAGATATGGCATCTTACAACAAGCACAGGACTGGGAGCTGAGAGTAGATCTTCACCAAAGACTCACATTTCCCAGCAGTATCACGACAACAAACCAAAGACCAGATATGCTTTTATTCTCAGAGGATAAAAGAATTGCTGTCATGATAGAACTGACAGTACCTTGGGAAGATCGAATTGAGGTAGCACACCAACTCAAAAGCGCAAAGTACCAAGATCTGGTTGAGGAGATAGAGGCCAAAGGGTGGAAAGTTCATTACTATCCCGTTGAAGTAGGTTGCAGAGGATTTCCATCAACATCTCTCAACCGAATGTTCAAGAATGTAGGACTCCCACCCTCATGGCTCAAGAGAGCGAACAGAGCAGTTGGATCTGCAGCAGAGGAAGCCTCCCGCTGGCTCTGGCTGAGGAGAAATGACAAATGGGCACAGGGGAGACAACATTAACCAATGACTTATTTGACAATTGCTAATACATTCACCGAGGGTTTGTTCACCATCCCTTTACCAACAAGGGCAGAGTAGTGCGTACAGCAGGTAGCGCTTAAAGGTCGACCGCTCTGGCTATAGTGGTGTTCAAACCATCAAAGAATGTAAAGGTTGGTACCAACATGACAAACTGACCGAGTGAGTTAAAAGGCAAGCAGGAACATCGTAGCATAGCACTCTCTTGTGTTTAATCAAAGTATAATACAGACCACAAATAATTAAAAATTTAATATCACAAAAATATGCACCAGTATCATGTAATATTAATCATCATGATAAACCATGACATCTCAATTCTTCTAATCCATGATATGATGTTTCTAGTGAAACAGGAAGATGTGATGAGTATCAGAATGAATGTTTATGCCTATAGTGGTAAAACACTTTGTCCTTTTCAACAGGAAATATATTTTGTGAAGCTCAGTGAAACATATAAACCAATTAATATTTGTCCAAAATGAGGAATATAAATTGATTATATCACTTTTGATAAATGAGATGATTTGGTTTAATCTACTTTACTTACTCATTTCAGGTATAAATAAATTGGTACCAAGGTTTTTACGATAATTACAAAATGACAAAGGCATTGTTGTAAATTGAAAATAATGAATCAAAATGGGGGCCTTTAGTTTAATGGCCTTTAATACACCCGAGTCATGTGAATAATACCGCCAGGTAATGCCATCAATATATTGTTGATATAAGTTTAATTGCATTCTACCCATGTAAATCAATTAACTATTAGCTTAATCCAATAAAACAAAGGAGTAGAATTATTCCTTAGATCAAATAACTTGTTTCGTTGTACAGCTCTCATTTTCTTGGTAGTTAAAATGTAACCAAGGAGCTCTCTGATGTAGGATTATTATTAAAGTGTAGGATAATCCCAATGGCTTTATTCCGTTTATTAATAAATTGTTATATCTCCTTGATTTCCAAGTCTACAATTGGTTAAGGAAGATCACATGACCTAAACTAGGACTTCTGGGTAATTGCATACTCTATGGATGCAGTATGAGTTTCTGGTGTTGAATCCTAATCTATTGACTCATGTCCATTCCACATGCTTTTTCATACATGAATATATTGATCTAATAAAATAATAATACCTACATAATATACAAAAATCATCTTAGTATCAAATAAGTCAAAAGGATCTGCGCATTCTGAGCGCTGACAATTGAGAAAATCGACAATCGTTTGTTATAAAGAGTTAATAACCCGAACATTACGGAAAGTCAATAATTTGTATAGACAGAATTGAATGTTTAAATTCAACGGAGTGAGATATATTGGATGATTCACACTCTTGATTGACGTCCATTGACAACTCCGCTAAACTTCATACATTTTTTATCCAAGCATACGTGGTCTGCATGCAACCCTTACTGACTGAGAGTCTTTAGAACCACGGAAATTTTACGATATGTCAATTTGTATTTCCTCCTTAGCGTCAATCTAAGTATTCTCCTAAGGCTCCTTATCTGTAAGAACTCCCAGGTTAATAACCATTCTGATCAACTCTACTTTTCTCATTATTTCTCGAAAACAATGAAAGAGAATAAGTGCAAAATGTTCTTGATTTTAATTTATTTCTTAATTCAAAGACCTGATACTTATAATACATGTTTTATACTTACAGTTTATCTATGAGTTCAACGCATCAAACTATCCCAGCTTTTAATGAGATTAGACAATGAGCAACATTTGAAGAAAAAAATACCAAAACATGACTGTTACCTTTGGCACCAAAAGGAATACAAGCCAATATACTCATATGGCAAAACTTCCCAAATAAGAACCTTAACCAATTTCTGTAGTTTTGCCAAAGTTAATAATTATTTCTTGTTAGCGCTACTTCATTTTCGCAGATTAATCTAAAGAGACAAGTACTAATGCAATAATAATATTTCAATTAGAATATTCAATTTCAAATGATTATTATATCAGTTTTAATTCTCATTTGCAATTAATCTCTAAGTGATGAGAGAAATGTTTCACACACAGTCAGCGGAGTGTCGATTACTCAACCCTTAATTCACTGATTCAGAAATTTTAATAGCATTTAGTCAAACAAGTGTACATTATGTATTCATTAATTAATAACAATGTACAATGTTTCGTAAATACGATACCCAGCCCCTATTGATCTAGTAAATCAAATATACAAACAGACACTAAAATATACAAAGTCGATTCTGAAATTTAATTATTGAAATGTTCCATGAGCAAACCAACTGGAAAATATTGATATTCTTCTACTTTGATATTAATCCACAAAGAGTTTTGGAGACAATTTTCTGGCTTTTTCTCAAATTGGACGACAGCAGACAAAGACACTTTTATAGAGCTAACAGATATGTATATTGTTTCAATTGGCCACTTTAGTATTTCTGCGTTGATTATTAAAGGGACTTCTGGCACGTACAATCAACTCGTTAACATGCACCCTCCTTCGAAAGGTATTTAAAGTGAACGGTAATTATTTGAAGAGTCGAGTGCATTCAACTGTCTTTTGTATGAGCTGTCTGAAAAAACATCCATTACTTTGTCTGAAATACATCCATAATGCATCATTGATTGATTTACGCAATTAGTCAGGGAAGAACTAAGTATTTTCCTGGCAAACCACGAGCGTATGCATGTGCCCAGTTAATGCACAGTAAATTCAATACCCATTTTCTGCAATTCATCCAATGATGTCTTATTAAAAATGATTCTCTCTCAGAAAACTCAATTAAGGTTCGACTTAAGCTTCTATAAAATTTACATATGCACTTTATTTTCTGTTTGTAATATTCTTCGTTATATTTATTTTATATATAATAATTTGCGTTTTGAAAAAATCAAAGAGAGGAAATTTATTCAAAGGTACTTTATATATGCTCATCAGTTAGAAGGAATGACAATGTAATCCAACATCACATAGAGTTCATGTCACATCTTGATCAGTCTTGTAATCTCACAAGGAAAGAATTAATTACATAAAGTTTACATTACTGTTGCAAAATATAATGAATCTATTCATAAACTAGGTTTTAATCCATAGGATTTTTGTCTTATGTTTCACAATTATAGACTCTCCAAAGGGTCTCACTGAGTCACTGTGTATCAGGCTAGAATCAGTCCTTGGAATTTTTTCAGTATTTCAGAAATTCATTTTTTGGACTTGATTGTTCTAAAACACAAAGATCTCAAATTCATGTAAATCGTGGGATGAACTTTATCTAAGTTCATAATTCTGTTACTGCCGGTTATAAATAAAATTGAAAAAAAAAAAGTTTTATTTTTCACAAGGGTGTTTCTATGATGATATGTCTTGACCCATTCAGATCCATTCTAGATAACGAGCAAAAACTTAATCTAAATTACTCATGCTTTGTGCCGAATCTAACTTGTTTTAATTCGGTTAATTTTATAGAGCTTTCTAGAGAATCACCAAATTGCTTTACGAGTCTATTCGTTAATTCCATCGTGTACCACGCAAAATGACCATTTGAAAGTCTTGGGGCGGGGTGTGTCATGCACTTTAGGAGAAAAAGTTTCCGATAAATTTTCTGATTGTGACCAATTAGTGAAGAATCTCGATGACCAGTCGATTCACTTGACCAATTCCTTTGCAATATTGCTTGAATCATGGACAACGAGCACATTACGGCTTCATAACAAATTAAATTACCAGCAAGCACTTTATACAATCGAAAATAATGAAATAAATTAGTATTTATGAGAAAAATAATTATGTGCAATATGGGAGACCATTCCTAAAACTACTTGCAATTATTAAATTAAATGAAACCGTTGTCCATAGTCCTCCATTGAACATTTAGCCTTTGATTAAAAATACTATTTGTTTCATCTTTTAATCAGTAAATTTGGTCCATTAAACCCAAATGTGGCTTATTGATACTAACCCAGGTTTAAAATAATGCTCTAATGTCAACCTGTCTCTTAAACATATGAAAGAAATACTTCAGTTTTTGAATTGTTAGATAGTGTAAAGTGTTCATTATGTGTATGTCGCCTCGTTTTACTTTTACTTTCTATATCTTTCAATATATTCCATGTTTTAACCATTAATTCATTATATTTCATGGCCAGGAGACCTATATTGTTGGAGCAAAATGAAACAGTATCTAGAGAGGTTTGGAGTACCCCAGGTGGCATTTATAATCCATCAAAGTCCAAAGACAATATGTTCATTTCTGACCACTATCTAACATATAAATATAATTTGATGCAGTAAAACTTTCAAACAATATGATTTATATTGGGCTATTATTCAGAAGTTTTCTCTGCAAGTTGAATTTTCTGGTATCGATTCTTTATATGTTCGGGATCATATTGGAACATATCACAACCAAAGTCGTGAATACGGTCCCATTCTTATGTCACAACCAAAAGTTCTGATTGTTATGGTCTCAATTTTTTGTGATGCCAAAAGTGTTTGGCATCTGTAACAAATGGCAGGTGGTGAAATTTTGCGTGTTAATGCCTTGTTTAACCTGTCACAGACAAATGTTAAAAAACCTCAAAATATAAAAACCTACCAATCCTTATACTTTGGCTAGCCCTCATGATGTTCAGATTAGACAGGTTTTACTGAAAGTTGATATTGATAATATTACATCTCAGAACATTCCCAAAACTAAGGGGCTCACTGTGACCTTGAAAAAAAATCTGCTGAAGATACAATTAACATGCAAAATATCACCACCTGTCATTTGTTACAGACATTGAGTACCAAATGCTAAACAACGTCCACAAAAAAAGTTGGCGCGGAAAAGTTGGAGACTATAACAATATGTTGGTGACATAATAACCTAAAATAGAAAATTACAATTTCAGTATAAAATATACTATTTTTGAATGAAACATCCATGTGGAAAAAAGCAAGTAAGATAGTTAAATTAGAACTACAGTATTTAATTTTTGTCTGATTACAAACTTGCCAGAAGACTTTTATGTTACCTGACATGAACATTTGTTTTCTTCAAATAAATATCAAGAATTAAAAAAATATTAAAAACTGACACTAAAAGCTAAAAGCTATTAATAAATGTTAGAAATGTGGTTGGAAGTTTGGTTGATCACAGATTCACAATTATTAAGGGTTCTTCTGAATTAAATTCTTAAAAAGCTGAAGTACAAATCTTATGTGTACTGATGAACATCCGGTTAGTTTCTACAAAGAATATCATTTTCCATATTAGACTTTCAAGTATTTCTTTGAACACTCCTCCTACCCGCACCCGGAGCAAATTTCTCCCAAATGGATAACGTTGAGATGTTATCAAAAATATTGCTTTGAGACTATATTGGTTCCGGTTACTTTGATGCAAACACCATTGTGATTGATACCACTGGTATGTACATACATGCTCCTTTCATCTATGACGATTATATTCATCATGCTCCATACCGAGATAGACTCCGGAGATGGATTCTATTCGGAAAGTAGTTTTTCATCTAACTTATGAGCTCAGTCTATTGGATAAGACAAATATATGCTGAAACAAATTTGATCAATTTGAGGGAATAAGTTGTTCCTATAGACATAATGTAATAAGTTTGAAAGGGAAGTAGATCATGTCTTTTACTTACCACATTCTATTGATCAGAGGGATTATAGATCAAAGATATCGACAAAGGTTTAAAAATGATCATGATTTTTATCTTGATATTTTAACTGACAAGAAAAACTGTATGACAATATACATGACAAGAAACTGTATGACAATATGCATTATCATGACTCAGATATATACCATTTTTACAATATTTTTTTGCCTTAACTTAAAGTGCTTTATTTTGATGCAACTGGCATCTGACTTAGAAACATCTCCCTCAGGAGACAATGGGACAAACCAGTCTAATTCCAAACATAAAACAAAATGCTCATTCCTGCAAGAACAACAAGACTGATCAACTTAAAAACACTGGTGCTCATTTGTAAATCTATTCTACCAGTAATTAGAAAGTTGTAGCTGGTAAGTGACATGGCTTTGGCTATTGGAGACTGTGGGTGATATATAGCCCTGCTAATATGGACAGAGTGACTAACCCTAAACAAATGGAACAGAAAGTGGATGAGACAGTATTGGAATCTCTAATGCAGTCACCTTGTTATATGGAATCATTTGGATCATGTTTCAATTAAACATACATCTCCTCATGTTGGTTTCACTCATTTTCTCTCTTGATTTTGAATAATTGTTTGATTTTTTTACAATTCCAGACAATTTAATATGTAAACTTTATATAAACCTCCTCTTCTAGACCATACACCTGTTCTGCCTTAACGTCTGCATGGAATGTAATTCTTTTAGATTCCAATGTAAATCACTTACCTTGACAACAATGACATTGCTCTTGATGGTGCCCCTGCATTACTTGATTGTGCATATGATGCCTGTTGATTGTGCTGCATTGCTTGAATGTTGTGCTGCCCTGCTTGAATGTTGTGCTGTGCTACTTGAATGTTGTGCTGTGCTACTTGAATGTTGTGCTGCTCTACTTCGATGTTACGTTGTCCTGTTTTGGGATTGAATTGACCTACTTCAATTATTTGCTGGCGAGATTGTAAGTTGTACTGTCCAGATTGTATGTTACGCTGTTCAGTCATGGGATTCATCTTAGGTGTATACTCCAAACCCCGCCTGGTGCTACCCGGGCTCTTCGGGGTAACACCACCAATCGGGTTCACCATTTCTGCCACACCTCTTTCCTACAGCTGGACAATGATAAATAAAAAGAACAGAATCAATCAAGGTCATAAATAAGTGTTTCGTTGAAAATTACTTTAATATGGTATACACATGCTCTGAAATTGCCTTTCATAAGGGACTATCATTATATTATATTATCTGATGTACTTATCCTTGTAATTTATTTGTGATCTATATTATTCATAATTTTCCCTTAATACAATGAGAAAGATAACTTTTAGGATTAACTTACAAACATTAATACTGCTATTGTTCAAGATGAGTTTTCAGTTTTGCTTAATTGTTGAGCCATATGCTCATATATGTTCTTCAGCATATTTTCAGTTATATTAAACTAATTAATCAAGTCTGGTGCAGTAAGTGACCAATAGTGGTCATCTTCATAATAAATTCACAACACCAGACTCTAAAATTTACAATTAGATTGCGACTTTTTGACCTGCCCATATAAAATGTCATAACACAGAAAATGACTTTTTCATAATATAAATACCCACATCAAAACGCTTAGAGAGTTCAACAGAGTCAATTTTTCAATTTGTCTATTTAGAATTCAAAATAAATCTAAATGGTCATATTGGTTTGGGTTAATGATTTGGTTTTGGTGCAGTGGTTCAACAATAATACGTTGATGTGTCTGCGGTGTTATAAAGACCTACTTACCCAGACTTAACTGGTCAATAAAGTTAAAATGGACAAACCTCCAAGAAAATACCCAGGGGCCACTTTTCTAAATTGAAATTTTGCGAAATGGGGAGAAAAAAACAATGATAAATTTGGCAAAGTCAAAGTGCATACTCTAAATTGTACAAAAATGCAAGAAAGTGTAGGACTTCATTCAAATTTTAAAGAAATAAAAAGTGTAAAATCAATAGAACAAATGAATATTTTTAAATGGGCTAAAAGATAAATAAGCTATAATATATGGAGGATCTGCCCCAGTTCCTGCCACAAAAATGTAATTCCAACCCTAAATACAAACACATTAAAAGTAAAATCATTCGACACTTTTAGATTCATGCCATTTGTAGCAAAATGCATACCACTACAATAGAGTATACCCTAAACCAACCATAAAACAATCTATCCTATTAAAGATGCAGAGTCACCCTACTAGCAAGAGAGACAGAGCTGGTCTGCACCCTTAAAGAGATCGAGTCTCTTAAAAACACAATTAAAGTAACCCCTTGATTTTTTCATGTTATTTCATGTAAAACAAGTTTGTTTATCAACTTACCAATGCTGAGGCTTGAATTAATTTGTTAACAGTATCAATTTGATGATTGTTCCTAGCCATGGATTTCCACTCACATCAATAGAAATTTAATTTAATTTAAAGCCCGCTCAAATTTCTTCCAGTCTGATTGACTTTTTTCTTCAGTTTGAACAGATTGTTTTGGTTCAGAGGAGCCATATTTATTACTTCTAAAGGGTTAAAATATAGATAGATCCCCAAAAAACATTTTTTATTGTTTTCAACTTATTGTGTTCTATTCTGACAGTTGGTTGTTCTGTTGGTTGTCCTGTTGATTTTCTCAATATATTGGTGAAATTGTGCTTATGATTTGGTCTCAAGATATATCTAAGGTATATATGATGTTTTATGAGCAATTATATTGGGACATTACTGGTTGTCCAGAATAGGAATCTGGATGACTGGATCTCTTTAACAGTTTTACTCAATGAAATGACAGTGTCAATATGAGATGCATATGGTCATAAAGTCTAATCTGTAGACAATCAAATTTATTAATCAACATTTTCTGATGCCAATTTCTAACAGTTTTGTATCTACTCCCCAGAATGATCCGCCGTCCATCTACTTCCCCTCCAGTTAAGTGAAATATATGAATGGGGGAGGGGGTCCCAAGGACTTGATGGAAAACGTAAAGCCCCATGAAAAGTTTATACTGTATAGTCTCGCACAATGTTATAAAAAATGTGATATGTCAAAAGGTTATATTTGTAAAACTATCGTTCAAAAAATTCTGGATTTTTAATACAAGATTTTAGATGTCACAAACATCTTTCAATAAGCATTAGTTTATCTAAAACTTGAATAAAAAAAAAAGCATTAGTTTAAACCAATGTACAGCAAACATCATAATCTATTTTGTGAGCCTAAGACAAGTTAGCATAATGATCTATTGATCAATGTAAACTCACAAAAGATCCTTATATTACATCACCAGTTTGGGAAAACAATTATCCTTTCACCAATTCTCAATTATCTACCAATTAGGAATGATAAATAAGATACTAGACATTTACAATAACATTAATTTAAGACTATATTTAGTTGCATTCATCATTCATTCTATACGTCAACTAAACGTCATATCAGTTCATTGACAAAATTAAGTTTCTTCAGCTGTTAAATATGATTTGACCCACTTTAGTGCTTTTCATATATTAGCTTGAACTATCATGGCTTGCTTGACAGACCTTTTAATAAACAATAAAGTGTTTACTGACAATAAATGTCAAATTCACATATTTTGCTTGTTGAAATGGTAATATAGAAATAAATACATATATTTAAGTCATTAGAGTGATTTAATCACAAATACAACAAGCAAACAAAAACCTAATATATAACATGTCATCGCATGAAATCAAAAGTTTTAATGTTTGTTTATTTCATGAGGCCATTTTATTATTCTTATAGAATTTATAAATTCAGCTCAGATGAATCAGAATCTATACATGACCGATAGAAGATTTGATGCACTTCCTTTAGAGATCGTGGTTTTTATCCCCAAATATGACTTTAGCTCAGATATGCTCATAATCCACTAGATGATCTAAATTTCAAAATCATTCTAGGTGAACATGCCCAAAGACCCCCCCCCCCTATCTTGCTGCACTCTGCGATGCTTTTGGTTAGCACACGTTCCACGGGCCTGATGTGTACTTACTCGAGTCTCTAGCTTACAGCTAGACGAAACTTCATTGATTTCGTATGTACTGTGCTACACGCACCTACACGTACCTAGAACTCATTTTTAATAAATTTTATAAATATTTTTAAGAATATTAATCATATTTAGGATGAAGCGTTGCTTGTCTGGATTTAGATATTTCAAAATTTCATGGCACATGGTGAAATTTTCTCGCTGTAGCTAAAAATGGCTTCCGGTTCTGGACGTGAATAACATTTGAAATTATTCTCGCTTAAAGAAATCAAATATAACAATAGATTCAGACGGGGATGTGAGCTGATGTTCTTCAAATCTATACATAAAGGTATATTTCATATTATTATGCCATATTTACTGTGCGTGTGACACAATGATTTACAATATTTATAATACTAAGGCAGCTCAATCTTCCTCCTCAAAGCCGGAATATAGAGAAGGCTTTGGACCGAAGTAAATGTGTACAACCCATCCATATGCAAAAGTCACATCCCCCTTAGGAAATATTTCGGACAGGCCATTGCTCTACCCACATAAATGGGATTCACTTTTTTCATATTTTTCGAATTCTACGAAAAAGTTCAGAAATTCAGATAAAAATGAATTCACCCGACATAAGAGTCTGCCGCCAGTGAATTTCAGACCATGAAGTCAAATTCTGCAGATTCTGATGACAAATCTTGACAAAAGTGGCTCCTTCATCACTCAGAGCCATACAGAAGCATATTATCAGAAGTTTCTACAATGTTTCAATTCAATCTGTAGCTTGACAGAGCCATTGCAAGAAAATTGTCATAATCAATGAGATTATTGATGAATTTCAATTTGTCACTTTTAGTTCTACTTCTTATTTAGTGATTTAGACTATAATATGAGTTTACAATCTACAATCTAACTTAAAGTATAGTACAACTACAAACTTGTATGCTTACCAACTTTAAACCTCCTGATCGACTGTTATGTGAAGAAATGAAACATTCTGTCAAGTGATGTGCAATATTCCTACTGCTAGATCTTCAATCTCCAAAGCACATTGCATGAAAGATGGCAGCACACTACAGTGATTGACAAGTGAGTAGCAAATAACCTTTTAGTCGCACTGTACTCCATGAGGATGATAACAGTTCACATCTAAAAAACAAAACTAGGGTATCAATTAAAACAGAATGGCAGCATATTAGTAGACAAAAAGTGCTTTTTGATGTTTGGTTTAAAACATTTGAATTCAAGAGAATGCTCATAGATCCCAACAACTGTAGATAAATTTATGGTAAAATGGGGATAAAAATCAGTGGATTAAGATAATAAATGCAATGCTTGTGTACCCTGCGCGTAGAGTCTAGATATACTTAACCCTACCTTCTGCCTAGTATCGGCCATATTTCAGTTTAGTAGCCCCACCCCCGACCTATGCCCATGAAAGTATTGGTCATAAATCATTCCAAACCTACCACGCTGATCTTTTCACAACCAGTGAGCTGGAATGAATACATGCTGAATGTGTTCTCATTACTATGCGATGATGTCAGAGGAAATGACCATACATGTATATAGAAAGTCATCCATATTTCTATGCCGAACTCTGATTGGCTTTGTGAGCAGTGTATGCCTTAAGGATCTGAGAGCTGCTGGTCAAAATGGCATCATTGACCAGTTGCAATGTTATTTTCCTATACCTTGTGAAAAAATCAACTGGTCAGTATTAAAAGTAACCTGGTAATGACCAGCTGACCAGCCCTTAAGGCGTACCCTGTTTGTGAGTTCAGAGCTTTATTGTAAACTGAGAGTGTAGACAAATCTCTCTTTTAAGAACCAAAGTCAAACAAATGCAGAGTAAAACTTCTGTGTAACTTTTGAGAATGCATAAATGATGACGATGATGCTGACATCTTAATGAAATAAGATAAAACTAATAATGTTGTCAACAGCAATTGATTTAAAGATGTCGCTACACTGAACGAACAAAGTGTTTAGAATGGCAAATGTGGATTCAAAAATAAAAGGAATAGGGAATACAGGGAATTCTGACACTCCTGTCAATTTGATAAATATACAAATGAATAACAAATTGGTGTAATCATATTGTGTTATCATATTTTATTATCATATATTTTAGATATAAGCTTGTGTATAACAATAACCCCTGTTTTAGTAAACCAGGGTGTTAAAACTTAAGCTGAAGCAGATTATTGGAAGACATACTAACATTCAAACCAGCTCTACTTTCTCAGAACCACATGGACAAATTCATAGAATTGATAAATCCATTCAGAAATACTCTGACATTCAATACAAACCAGCACAAATGTGCTGATACATTTGAAATCAAATGAAGTACATAAAGCATGTCAAACAACATGAATATTTTCAAAAATCAGCTCCCAGAAGTAAAAATGAATTATGGTATAAAATACCAAGTGCTTGCAAGTCCCTGAACCCCGCCCCCCTCTTCCCACTATTTAATTACCTTCAGAGAAGTTGGTGTTTAGATGGGAGGGGGGATTCACAAGGGCCTGAAAATAACCATACAAATACTTTAGAATAAAATTTAAGCTACCTTGATAGTTGTCATAGAAACAGAAATAACCCACACTTTAGAGTAGGGTGGGGTTGGCAAGGTTGAATGACAGATCAAATAAATATATTATTACAATATTACATCATAGTGCATCACACAAAAGCAGCAAAATATATAAGTTAGTATACCTACTAAATCTAGAAAACATAACAATATTATAATTCATATAGTAACATTCCATTGATTCCTGAATAAAAACAAAACCTACATCACTCAAGGACCTCAAGATGGTAAAAGGGACCATGGGATTATAATGCAAACACACTATACCACATATAAGCCCATGGTCTTACAGCAGATGAGATGGTTAGACAGGGGGGTCACAAACTTTGATTATGAATGTAATAGGTATGGTTTTCTTTCAGGAAACTACATCGATCATAGATCATAAATCAGTGCTGCTAATTTCTACATTCATTTCATTTCATTATACAGCCGCATGCATAAAAATATGAAAGTAAAATTCTACCAATCAAAAATATAAATAAGTCTAAATAAATTCAAGAAATATACTAGCCCTGTGTATCTTTTACACATGATGTTGAAGTAATAGATCACCAGTATAAATGGGATGATTTAGAGCAATACACCTAAACAATCATTCTTTAGCAAGAGTGTACATTGCATCACAAAACTTTTACAGAAAAATATTACTTTGGGTGGTTTTAATTGAAATATGTGAAGCAACTGGCTTGTAAAAAAGAGGTATGAACTTGATTCAACTTCTAGTAATATTAGACATTCATAGTAACTGAATGAAATACTGCCTGTTGCAAAATACATAAGAATCCCCAAAACTCCACACTCGATTATATAATAGCATGCCATTTTCAGGACAACATGAACAACAAGTCTTTGTTTGTATATGCGAGCAAATAAAACATATTTTGCAGAGCATCAATGTTTAAGGTCAAGGACATGTTTGGTAGTTTTAATTTTTGTATATTGTACACAGTGGTGACTAATGGCATTGTAATGACATCAGAGAGCCAATAAAATGTACATGATCTATAATAATAATAAAAAGATATACGAGGGTTGATCCAAAAGTTCTGAACCATTTGGTTACCACACCTATGTTGCTGGTCAGATTTATTGTTTATTTTTACACAAAATGAAATTACTATATATGGGGTGGTTTTGGCCAAATATGAACATTTATTCATAAAATATTAAGATTTTTAGAGCAAACGGTTTGGAACTTTTGAATCAACCCTTGTATGAGATTTACAAGCATCAACAGACAGTGATTGTTTTTGGCAATCTCTTAACATCAATCTTTCAAATTTGTGACTCATTTTTATATACTTATCCACACAAAAATATCTAAGCTGCATGAAAACTGTTATCTTTTTATAAAGACATCAAACACGTCCTGGACCTTTGTAAATGTTATACATCATTATATTAAATTATTAAATCTTGTAATAAATTGTGTCTGATCTAATAAACAGAAAGATAAAAAGATATAACATTTTGCTCTAATGATCAATGCACTCATATATTAACATTCACAAAGCTTCTATGTCAATACATGCATAAAGCCAACCTTACCAGCTCATAAACAAATAATTCATTTTTATGCTACCAGTAATTGCCTGTATATGTGAAGAACATGTAAATCTATTGTTCTCACATGACAGTGTATATATACCTGACATAATATATTGCCTCATTTCATTTCAAGGATACTGATGAGTAATAAATGTAGCAAAGGCCTATTATAATCTGAGATCTCTTACAGTGCACTCAACACATGCTTTGTGATATTACAATTTATAAGCATTTTCATAAATTCTGCTTTTAAATCATTTGCATATTCTATACATGTATCAAACCATGTTCATATCTTAATATGAATCTAAAATCTAAATGAAAGAGAAAACATTATGCCTCTAGCTATTTCATGATTTCAGGTTACGCTGCACTGATGTAGTTGCATACAATAAATCATTTGAGTAAGTAAAGGTTAGACTACCTTGTAATAAACCTACATGTACAGTAAAACCTGTAAATATGGACATATGGGGTATCAAACACCTCAGTTAAACAAAAAATGTTATAACATTATGATCTATTGGCCAAAAGTTAAATATAGCTGCAGATCCATAATAAGGTTAAATACGTAGATTCATAAAGTTAATATCTTGAAAGCTGAACACAGATTTTCATGTCCTACAGGTTTTACTGTACATTGTACATACAGGTTTTACTGTACATTGTACATTGTTGCATTACACATTTGACCTACAGTCCATTATTAACAGCTTGACATTTTGATTCCAGTCTATGACAATTTCCCATAATGCTGTAGCATTGCTTGATCGCCTCTTGGCAGTTGTTAATTTCCCGCCACGGACGACATATCAGCTTATCCAATAGAAAGAGGTGATTCTCCAGAGTCGGAAGTGCAGATTCAACCTCTCCTTTCAGCATCTTATCCATAGCAACGCTGAATAATTCAGTGGCACGTTTGAGGATCTTCGACTTTGCCGTTAGGTTTTGGGGGTGGTGGCACTCGGAACAATGCACTGGTTTCGTGTTTGGGTTATTAATACATCCAGTGGGTAAAGGGATGGGGGTGGAGCATTTATCACACTTAAAAGTAGGCACTTTGTTTTCAATGTCAAAATACAAGGGCCAGTCGAAAATGCAAGCCTCACATTCACACGAGAAAAAATATTGCGGTTGTAATTTTTCATGTCTCTCTGCCTTGTTATGGACAGCATAAACAGCACCATAATTATCTGAGATCTCTTCCCCTTTCGGCACATTTCTTATAGCTCTCACGACACAAACATCACCATAGTAGTTACGATTGACGGCAGGATCGCAGGAGTGATTGAGCAGACTTAGGTGGCTGTAAATGCCAGCACCAATCTCAACGGGGTGTGAAGTTGCGATATCATCGGTTAGACCAAGCTCTGTAATTTCATGTGCATTACACGGAAGTAGCTGAATATGGCTCAACAGAAGACCACCAACATAGGCAAGGTCATCAGGGGTTGGCGTGACAGAATCCTTGCATGTAGAATCTGTAACCCCCAAAGAGAAGAATCCCCCTGATTGCAATACTTTCAGAAGAAAAATGGCCATGACTCCACGACGGAAGAGATCACTTGGCTCCCGATCCTCGGCATGTGTGACTAGATTGATGATTGCATTGTAGTCGTTAGCATAGAAACCATATTCATCAAAGCCTAGCATACTTGGGTCAAGCTCTTCTCCGGAGTGATAAACAGACTTGTATTCCTTCAAAAATTTCCATCCTGCTTTAAGGATTGTTCGTAATGCCAACAGTCCAAATTTCCCAACCCCACTCTCAAGTAGAAATTTTAAAAACTTGCATTCAACTTGATGGTATGACCAGGCTTCCTTCCTACAACTGAAGGTGCAGAATTTTACAGCGCTACATTGCGTACAAGGGATGGCTGCAACTACTCGCTTCATACAATGATAGCAGTGGGTCCTATATACAGTGGGAAGAAGGACAGATGCAAACGGTTTATCCACGATCATCACATCACCGACTCTGATATCTTCACTTGCTGTGGCAAACCTTCCACAATCTGGTCTATAGGAGACATCGAATGCTTTAGATGCTGCCGGGAAAATGTCGTTCTGACCGTAAGACACTGTAGGCAGTGGTTTTTCAGACATGTCTGGGTACGAATGCAAAGGTCCCTTTTGCTTCTTTTTTATCACAACCATGTGTTGGTCGATATCACGTTTCCACGCTACTTTTTTCTTTTCATCAATGTTGGCATTGGCGAGGAACTCAACTGCCATATCAAAGCTATCCAGGGCACTATTATGCTTGTAGAGGGATTCAAAACACTTGGCTTTTCGGTCAAATAGCTTGTACTTAAGTTCAATGGGGTACTCACTTTCAAGGGCCTCTTCTATATCAATGATGCAAAGATGATACCTTTTTGTATGGTATAGAACAGCAGATCTATTGGCGAGGGCAAGTGAAAGCTCACTATTACATTCACCATCAGCTGCAACCGGGGAGGGGGCATATAAGACGCTCATGTTATAATGCTCCAGGGCAGCGCCATACAACTGCTTTTGATATAACTTGTTACCTTCACTTCGGAACTTGAGCGATTTTTCAACATCCTTCCCACTATATCTTTCTTTGGCCTGCAGTTTTTCTATTATGACATCACAGTCCAAAATGAATTTTGCACGTTCCTCATCTGATTCCAAAGAAGCGAATGAACATGAAAGTTGCTCTTGCAGGCCTTTACCAGTTATCGTCTTGCATACATCTGCGAACAATGCTTCAAAAAAGCCACCAGACTCATGCGCTATAGTCGCCATTTCAACCAACTGAAATAAGCAAGCAAAATTTTAAACCAGATACATAGTTTATGAAAATAAAGTGTTCATCATACGAGGAGCAGGGCTAGCTAGCTTTGTCTGCATCATGCTTTGGCATGTTGCTGAAACTGAAAAATTGACAAGTTTTGAAACAAAAAATGAAAGTGTCAAAGTTCCATAAAACTTGACCAAACTGTGTTTTATTAACATTCCAGATATCCCCAAATGTTCCTACCAATGTTAAAAGTCACTACAAACAATATAAATTAGAGTATTTACCTATAATATAAAGTGTGATAAATTCATGCACAATGATGAAAATGTTGACCTAGATTTATGAGTAAGGAGCATAAAATATTTAATTTTCATTATAGAATAAAAAGTCAATTTGTATGAATTCTTGACACATGTATTATGACTTGAAGTTTCTAATATATACGATTATTTGTGTTGATTGACTTGATTGATTATCCTAGTCTAATTTACTGCAGTAAAACATATGGAAGAAAATAATATAAGAGTTGCTCCATTAAATTAGTGCATTAGTACCGGAAGTAAAATTTTGCCAGAAACAAAAAAGTTCCTCTTGGACTTACTTCAATATTGTAATATATTTACTTCAATTGATGTAAGTATGTTATACAATTATTTGATTGCATATATTTTATAAGGTTTTATAGAAGTGTGGTTTGTTGCCAAAAATGGTTATATGTCAAACTGGAGGCTAAAAATTGAGTTTGATTTGTTCATGACAATTTGAATTTCAGCAAAGTTTTTCTCCATCAATCAAATTAAAAAATACGTAAAGGCTAGAGTACCGACAATTGTCGGTACTCTAGACTCTGATGTGGTGGCACGCTAGAGGACCGACAAATAAATTGTCGGTACGGGAGATATGCTGTGTTTACACGCTAGAGGACCGACAAATATTGATTTTCGAATTTTCTGGCGCATGCGCAATGCGCGGGGGGGATATTTCAGATATCATACGGATATTTTGGGAACAAGTGCAAAACCCGGGGAGGGCATTAGCCAGGGAATTGTAGTAAACGTTGAAAACCCAATAAAAAACATGAACAAGTAAGACGTTAGAGAGCTATTAATGCAGAGTAAACGGCTATATATATTCTAAACAGACAGGATATTTCTCCTGAGTCGATCAGGCGTAGAAAGGGGCGTTTGCTACCCATTAGATGGCTTTGTATAAAAAACCTCCTACCCACGTACCCTCGTACCCACGTACGTGGGTCCTGACCCAGTCTTTAAAGAGTTAAATTTTTAAATGTTTAAAACATTATTCAATCTCAGTTTATCCTGAATTATAGATGAATTTATGCATCCATATGCCTTTATTTATAGGTCTGACATCTCTCTCAGTAAAATAAAATAAAGCCGGAATTGCATAAATGTTCATTATTTTTGAGCTATTTGATTTATGTTTTTGATATGTCGAAATGTTTTTTGTTGATCGGGCAGTCTTACCTGTATAACACATTCTTTGACATTTACATCTACTGCAGACCTAACTCAAATTACATCTAAATTACATATGGACTTACCTTAGGCATGGACCTATATCCTGTTCAATATAACGTATATAAAGGCAATCTAGGAGTATAACAAATTTCCAATGTGAATATTCAGACTTCTTCCGGGAAGTTTAGGCGGCTAATAACTACACGTGCATGACGCGTGAGATTCAAACTCAATAAAACGTGGATCTGCGCATCGATCTTTGTAACGTTATTTAGATTGTCATAGATATAATTACACTTCATTTATACAAAATTCTATATACATTATGGTAAATTTAAAGGTATAGGACTATTAAAAGTATGACTGACAAAAATACTAAATATATGCGCTTGGTCGAATTTGCGCCAAGCAATAGATTGGTTGTACACTGTAAGACTGCCGATCAACAAAAAATCGCTTCGATATATCAAAAACAACACTCAAATAGCTCCAATGAACATTATGCAATGCCGGCTTTATTTTATGACGAGACAGATGTCCGATCTAGAAATAAAGGCATATGGGTATATAAATTCATCCATAATTAAGCATACATTAAGATAGAATAATGTTTAAAAAATGTTAAAGATTTAACTCTTTAAAGACTGGGTCAGGACCCACGTACGTGGGTACGAGGGTACGTGGGTAGGAGGTTTTTTATACAAAGCCCCATTAGATAGAAGAAAATAGCTAGAATGTTTTTTATTTGAAGCTTATCGTATGGTATGAGGTTCCATATCCATCCGCCATCCGCTATATAGTCCAATATAAAAACCTGTGGTATCGTTCTAAATAACCCATAGTTGGCTTCTAGGGTACCTAGTATGCCACTATTTGGTATCAAAATAAAGAGGAGGTTCAACTTTCATTTGAATTACGAAAATAGCGATGTAGGTCAAAATAGTTCCGAACGTGAGCATGTTTACTACGCGTTTGCCCGTCATATCAGAATTGAGGAAGTGGTAGCAAACGCGAGTTACAATAAACGGACGCTGATATCTCAAAAAGTAACCTGACTCCCTATAATTTGATGTAGGTCAATCGAACCCCTATATGGACATGTGCATTTTGATATATAACACTATGGGGGTAAGCGTTTCATAGTTGGTCACGAACGCCATATGTGCAAAGTATTGTTATGAATTTTCGAATTTGGTGTTGGATTACGGTACTCATACCTTATAGCACAATTTTTGATGAAATTGCATTTGGCTCCCTTAGTTAATGGCCACGATTCCATCTCGCATGAGAGAGCTACCAAACGCAAAGTAAACAGTGATATATTCCAAATGAGATATTTCTCCTGTGCCATGGCGTAGTAAAGGTAGAGGTCGACGGGGGCGAAAGCATCCCCTCCCCTAACTGTATATATCGACCCATTAGATAGAACAAGAAAAGAGCTTTAAAATGTTTTAATTGAAGCTTGTAGGACAATTTTGATGGAAGTTGAATCAATTTTTGTCGAAATAAATTATGGCTCACTACAAGTTAATGCCTGTACGATTCCATACTGCAAAAGAAGCACTATGCCCCCCCCCCCCCTCAAAAGAAAAAAGTAAGTCCTGCCGGGATTCGAACTCGGGACCGAGTGTGTTCGAGCCGAACTCGCTAACCACTAGACTACCAGTGATGAGGTTATCCCAGAAAGTAAAAGTAGTGGATTTATTTATGAAATTGTCGGCTCTCTAGCAAAAACACGTAGCAGCCACTTGCGTACCGACAATTGTCGGTTCTCTATCTGACACTACTAGGTGACGATAGAGTGCCGACAATTGTCGGTACCCCAGCAAATACCCCTGGACAGTCTCCAGTACCGACAATTGTCGGTCCTGGAGCCACTCCGTAAAAAATAAGATTTTGCCAATGAACGCTGGTGTTGTCACAATTAATTAATACGCGGAAATGGAGATCGCCAAAACTGATGTGGCGATGCATCAAAACATCAATGTTTTAAAAAAAAACAAATCTGTAAAAATCAAATTTTCAAGTTTTCATGTTTGATTTCTGGAAAATCTCGCGAGATCTCAATCCATGTGAGGAAAAAACATGGCTTCCCCTTAGATCGGAAATTAGAGCAAATAAACAATGATATGTCGAAATTACAAAATGGTGTCCATGTTTTACCCCTCCCTCCTATAACGTAGACACCATTTCAATTTGGGGTAACACCTGGTTTTTATTTGCTCTTATTTCTAATCTTATGGGAAGCCATTTTTTCTCTCGCATGAATCAAGATCTCGCGAGATTTCTCATGTCAACCCCACCCATTTTCTTGCAATTGTTTTACTTTTCTAATTTCTTTATACATTTTCCAATGATTTCTGATATCCTTTCTCTAAAATATGTTCTAGCTTGTCAAAATAACATCGTAAACTTGCTATTTGTTTTCTCAAAATAGTTTGCAAGCTTTTTCGCCAACTTTTACCTGATGAACATTGCAATGCGCATCGATGTTACTCTTGAAAATTGCTGATGCATTGCAATGTACAACTCCGCGGAGTAGCAAATCCCAACGAACAAAATATCAATTAGAGAATTCCAATCAATTATACTCATTACATTGGTTAAAATTGAAAAAATTAGATTTTAGAATTGCGAATTCCTGCAAAGCAGCCATTTTGAATTTTCTGAGATACAAATCTGAAAAATAATACCATAATTGTGATCTACTCCAAAATTCCTTCAATTTGAGTATAATATAGCCATATTTTGAAGGGATCAAAAAATTATTGCGAAATCGTACATTAGATGGCCATTTTGAATTTTACGAGGCTCGAATCAAAAAAAAGATACAATATTTGCAATCTACTCTTAATTGCCTTTCATCTGAGTATAATAAAGCTATACTTTAGAAAGATCTAAAAATTAGCGAAAATTTCTGTTTTCCTGTCCCCCCATACACGGCCCCTGGGGGTCAGGATGAAAAACACAGAATATATGTGAAATAGATAAATGTTGTGAATATACTACCAAAATTTCAAATAATAATATTAATTACTTTGGTTCAGAATGAAAAATTTATGATTTTTGCGAAAAAGTCCCTTCATTTTTAAAGCGGCGGCCATCTTGAAAAAACTACTAGTATTTGAGTTATCTTCCGGACAGACGGACGGACTGACTGACTGACAGACAGACGGACGGACGGAGGGCTTCACTATATCCCTACCGAACTTCGTTCGTTGGGATAATTATGGCACATCCCAACAACACTAATGAATTTTCATTTTCCTTACACAAAATATTCTTTCTTTCTTCAGAAATTATAGTGCCAAAAAATGTTTGTTTACATGTCAACCAACCATGTCTGGCAATAAAATTATTAAAATATTGACATTAATTAAAGAATAAAATGCTCTCAAATGACACCAGGGTGACAGGATATTAAAACCTATGGTTTTTATTTGTATTAGAAACATAGAAGAATATACTCAATGAAAAAAAAGGAAATTGAAGGTTATGAAATAAAGTGAACTTATATCTTAAGTTTATAAATATTTTCATTACATGTTAAGTAAATTGAGTAAAAATTCAAACATAAAAAGGCTTTAACATGTAATCTAATAAGGAACTAAGTTGCCAAATTTTGGAAGGAACCCTTATAAAAAATTCAACCTTGAAAGTCTGAATTTAAACCGTTGCACAATCATTGTACAATCATTGATCCGATCATTTATGCAACCATGCCAACCGTTACAATGCAACCATTACAATTTTGGTTGTAAACTCATTGAAAATGTTTCAATCATATGGAAGCATTGTAAACGCTTGACAATTTTGATTGAATTTCTTGCAACCGTTTCAATCGAATGCAACCCTTTAAACCTATGGCAATATTATCTCAATACAACATAAAATAATTATATTGCTCTTTAAAATATATATTTCAAATGTATGTATTTCATGCATACATGTCAGAATTTTTTTTGATCAAAAAGATATTTAAAGTATTGAAATAGTTTAGTAAACTTGTCTTGTGAATGAAAATATATTGAACCAATTTCCATCTAACTTTGAAGGATGGTGATTGTCCCACTCACATGTATATTATCTAGATAACAGCAATGCTAAGGCATAGCAAATCCCCTCGCTGTCATGACAATCATTTTTACAAAATCCCTTCACTACTTTTTAAGTTATTGCAAAAACATTTGAAATAATTTTGATTTTACAAATTCAGACACTTATACTTCACCTTCACCTGAGTAATTATCAGAAAATAATCTGTTTATTGATTTGATATTTTTGATTTGATAGAGAAAATGCAATCAGACATTACAGGATGTGTTTTAAATAATTAAGTCAATAAGCATAACTTAAAAAATTCTGATTACAGAAAGACTCAGTCTCTTTAGTTTGATTAGAGTCTGCTTTGAAGGATGTGTCTTAAGAAACGTTATTAATCCATTAATCCATAAACAAAACAAAAATAATTTGGCAAGGCAAAACAAACCTTATAACAGAGAGACTCTCAGTTTGATTAGAGTCTGCTATAAAGGAAGCATCCTATGTAATTTAATTATTCCATACACAGAACATGATAAATAATTTGCCAAAGAAAATTTCCCATATTTTCCTCCAGATTTTTTCAAGTTGAGAGTTTTGAAAAATAAGCCCTGTTTTTAATCATTGACACATATTATTTAAACTGTTTAAAACAAGTTTCAAGTACAAATGCTATGCCCTAGTGAATACAGTAAAGCCATGAACTTTCAATTTATTGAATGTCCATGGTAAAAAAAACTAAATAAAAATGAAATAAAAAATTCTGAAAATAGTATTTGCAGTTTCACATACTTGCTATTTGAGATTTCTCAGCACTTATTAAAGTAATTGAATAAAGAAATAAACCCTCAAAAGTCTGAAAACACTTTTCAAATTTTTACCCCCCCCCCTCCTCTGCATGAAATAGAGAATAAAAAATATATATATAGTATAACACAATATGAAAATAAATATAACAGAAACTAGGAATATGAACCCTATTTCTGGTCAAGCATTTTAATTAGCTGTTCAACCGTTTTAATTAGCTGTTCAACCGTTTTAATTAGCTGTTCAACCATTTTAATTAGCTGTTCAACCGTTTTAGTTGGCTGTTCAAGCATTCTGATTTGCCTAAACCCATGAGAATATCAATATGTAGTAGGTATTGTTTGATCATCAGTCTGATCATGAACAAAAACCATTGTGTCTCATCTTGTGATTTTGTTGAGTTTAAAGGAAATCTTAAGATGTTCCTTGGTAAATTTCTTAACCAAATTGGAATTTTGCTCAATTCTTTTCATAATTAACATCATTTTGGCAATATCTGATAAAGGGAAAAAAACACTAAATATGGTACTTTTAATTTGTGTAAATAATGTAAATGACAGAGAACATAAATTATCATATGCCATTGAGTGGAAAACTAGTCTGGTATCGCATTCCTAAATTCGTACTGGAGAAAGAAACATATTAACATGAATTAAGTTATTTACTATAATAAACATGCATGTATGCTTGCAGAAAAAATATCCTAATATACTATTGTTTAATAGAGGTAGATTCAAATCCTTACTTAAAGATAATTTTAATTCAGGTAAAATGATAATTTTTTGGAACGATACTAATTCAGGATGGTTGCAGGGGTTGAACTATGTAATCATTGAACAAAACATATTGCAACCATTTACATTTCAATGTGAAATGGTTGCAGTTAACAATGGTTTCAGATTACAATGATTGTATAGAAACAGTTGCGCATTCGTTGAAAAAGAGTTGACTTCGCTTGGTTAAACACAATGGTTGAACAATGATTGCGTATCATCGTACAATGGTTTTTCCTTTGATCTTGGTAGTTGAAACAATCATTATTCAATGATTGGTGGAAACGGTTTAAATTCGGACTTTCAAGGTTGAATTTTTTATAAGGGTTAAAGTGAATACAGTACTTCCTGTCTGTTTTATTGAACATGTCCATAGGTTCATCACGGTGATCAAATATAGGGAGTACATAACTCTACTGGCGGGTCCTGGCAGGGGGGGGGGGCATGTGGCCCCAATAATATTTTGGCCTAAAAATTTTGTAGGGTTTCAAAAAATGGACCTTTTTGGGCATAACTTGGCATTACTTTTGGGGCCCAATTTTTTTATGATATTGTTGGTGTGTTATATCATAAATAAGCTAAAACAGAATACAAGCAATTTTTTAGTAAACTAGTTACAGGAAAACATGACAAACCAGGAATATTTTCCACTCTACTCAGAGACTATCTGTATTTTAGTTAATAAGATGAACATTTTTAGTATCAAAGAGTACTCAACTCATCATTATGCAATAGAAAACGGTGTACAGTATCCATTACATATATGTCATTTTAAAGAGTCAGAAAAACATTTGTAATGACATAATAGATCTATAGCAATATATTTTTTAATTGTATTCATACTACAAGAGCCGTTTGGGCAAAAGTAAACAGTAATCTTAAAGTAAAAGATGTAGTTTTTAGTGTTGAAAATGATAATCAATTAGATTTAAGAATCTCATGACATTCTCAGTGTTCATGAATCTCTTTTTTAAATTTTATTTCTTCCTCTAGTATATTGATTAAAAAACAAAACAAAAATACATGACAAACCAGAATTTATTAAAACATCCTGATTTTGTATTTATTTATAAATACTACATATCTTGATCTAACTGGATTGAATTGGTTTCCTCTCATTCAGTTACAGTCAGTTTTGTCTAAAAGTGCAATAATTATGTGTACAAATGTGACATTTAATGTCATTTATAGTGACATGTTGTCAATATGAGAAGAAAACCTTCAGATTTACATTCATTGATAATAAACAAGTTTGTTTACAGTTGATATTTTTCTATTTCATTCTATAAAATATCAGCAAATTGATCATGATCTTGTATTTGATTGAATGTTAAGTATAATTAAACTTTTTCACATTCTTGATCCAAATTTCTTATGTAACTGAGATATTGGGAATTTCCATTCCTCTTTAGATCGTTTATATATCAAAGCCAAGGAGGTGGGGGCTTTCATGTTCAGAATAGAGTGGTTTTTACATAGAAATGACATTTTGAATGTTAACCACCAGGGTTTACCACTTCCATTTAATATTTAGGATATTTTGAAGGTTTACCACTCGTACTTCAATTAAATATTTAGGAAAATGACAATCATATATAACCCCCTATATGTCACACTGCCCTAGTTTTTACCCTATCTGACCAACTTTCTGACATTAATGTGCATATATTTTCACTCATAGAGCTTTTTGCGCAACCCTTTCAATATTACCACTGATTATAATATCCCACTGAAAGTTTGAAATTCGTGGAGGGGTAAGCTTATTTTGCAAATAGCTTTGATATTCATTAAAAAGAAAATTCATATCAAGTCAATAGTTGACATTAGCATTGTGATATTTATCACATCTTCCCAATTGCAACTAGTTACAACTAGTATAGGTTGCACCGATTTTATTTTTATAGAGTTGTTTAGATGTTGAGTCACATTTAAATTATTTAATACAATTTAAACTCTGAATCACTATATTTCCCAGTTTTGACAACACCTAGATATAATAAAAATTAGCTAGACAATGTCATTGAGCAGCTGTCCTCACGCACGTAAGATAAGTATCGTCATAAAATTATCAATACTCACGGCTGTAAGATGGAATTAACAATGTTGGATGGAGCAAAAACCAATAAACATTTTAAGGTAGGACTGCAATACTTTCTGATTATTTTAAGATATCAGTTTAATATTTTGGACCAAAATATGCCAAACATTTTTCTATTTTTCAAGGAGGCACAAATAGATTTTCAGATGGGCGCAATCCTACTTCCAAATTGCGTATTAAATTATATCATATTAATTTAGATAGAAATGGATAAAATGCAAATAATTATGAGTTTTTGGTAAGTCTGAATGACTAATCAATGTCAGGCGTTTTACACACAAGGGAAAAATCGAGATGCTAATAAAATTCTTGTTTTTAATATCTTCAGAATTAATCATTCGCTCTTCAGCTCTGTATTGATGTGTTTGCGTGTATCATATAGTTTAGTAGATAGAGAGCACAACTGTGATAGATCTACTGGCATTTAAGAACCAAAGATGTTCTGAGAGGGCTTTTAAGAACTCCTGGATACAGAACTCTTAAACATGTTAAAGATTTGTGTTAAAAATACTCGTTAGTTTCTATTTTGAAAAAATTGTATTATAATGGTATTATTTTTAAAAGTTTTAGACAACTGTATTACGGTATTAGGCAATTGTTACTTATAGATGGTAAAATCTCTTGTAAAAAGTATATTGACATCAAGTCAGTCTTATGCAAAGTACAATAAAAGGCTCATGTTGAAGATGCTCCTTTATTTGTATAGACCTGATTGGCTATGTTTTTGTAGCTGTGTGTAACACTGAGTGAAGTATACATAAAGCTGTATTTCATGAAATATGATTTACTGTATACAGGACATTGGCTTTGAATAGACCTTAAACTTAAGGATTCGTTGAAGCATCGTGTCTGGATTTAAAAAAGCAATTAATCATTAAAATCAGGTAAATGTACAATTTTAAAACATTTTATTTTGACTTACACGTACCAGCTTTAGAAGATATAGGATTCGAGATGGAAGTAATTTCACTGGTAAGTATTTTACTGATTGTTAATAAACTGAATACATTCTCCCTGTAGACCACTGTAGCTGGTTGATATGTAATCATTGCTTTAGAATTCTTATCATTCATTGGTAATTATCAGAGAACCTAGTCTTGCTACTTGCAACCAACCAGGAACTATTTCTCTCTTCATACCTGCTCAAAGTCATGAACAGAAAGGTAGGTGTTGTATTAAGTATTAGGTAATATATATTAGGTAGTAGGTAATATATTAGGGATGTGAGGTGATATATCCTTCATTTAGTTGGATCACAATAACAGGAGTTTCATAGCAGTAGCAGTAGGCAATTTTTACCAGTTGTTTTCACAAAATCGCCTGTTGATTTTAGGGACTTTTTAGCTTTTCCATGTTAAATATGATTTGCATTAATTTTGCCCGTTGTTTTCATTTATTTTGCCTGTTGTGAGAAATTCTAGTGAAACACCTGCAATAGCCATTAATCATAAGAGTCTGTGAGATATTAGTATACTCAGAATTCAGAAAACAATGCAAGGGAAATTGTATGTACCCTGAGACCCAGGGGCTAGTAGTAATAACTGCCCTCTTACTATGAGAGATAATTGTGATGCTTATGAGATTTTTAAGACCCCAAATGTAGATTGCCTTTGATGGGAGATTGAATATGAGACAAATGCCAGCTTACTTAAAAAGGCTTAAAGTTGGGTAGCTCAATTACAATCAATCTAATCTGATTGGGTCTAAGTCTAGATCAAGCGGTTATCTCTTATTGAAAGAGTGCAGATGAAGCTCTCTTTTACTGTAATTTTGATGCATCATTTAATCAATTCATTGAACATTGAATTTATTTTCAATCAATATATATTCAGAAATATTCCAAAACATATCGTTTTTATTAATACTGTACATACAACCAAAATGGCCACTTGGAGCATGTTATGTAAATGATGATAGCTGTTGAACCAGTAGCTGGTTGACTGGTTGTATTGGAACTTTCAGGAACACATTTCCACATAACTGTCCCGGAGTGTACAAAATTTCATTGATGTCACTTATTACTATTTTAGGAGATTCATGGTCTCCTTTTTCCAGTCACCCTGTACTTCACTCATTTTTGAAATACAAAAAGACTTTAGAAAAATAGCTATGATGATAACGAACATCGGCAGTTATGCTTGCTATACTTTAAGTGATGAAATCATTATTTATCTATAAAAAAATATTTCAAAATTAGTTTTGCTTTGCATAAATATAATTCTCACTTTTGCCCTATGATTTGTCATAGACGTTTATGGATATTTATTTATATACTGAATAAATCTGTATTTCCAGAAAATGGCTGATGGCAATGCTGTTGGACGGAAAATTCTCATTCCAATCGACAACAGCACCTATTGTGAAGATGCGTTCAACTGGTACGCACAAAACATGCATAAAGGTGATAATGAGCTGATCTTAGTCCATTGCCACGAAATGTCAGCCCCCGCAATGCCCTCCAGGGATACTAATGATTACAAAACCGCTCTTGATGAACATTCCAAAAAGGTCATCGGTTTAATGGAAAAATATAAAGCTAAATTAGAGGAGGCGAAAATCGGTGGCAGAATTAAAGCCGAGCATGGGAAACCAGGAGAGGTTCTTGTACGCGTTGCTGATGATGAAAACGTTGATGCAGTTATTATGGGCAGCAGAGGTCTTGGTGCAATTCGTAGGACTGTACTTGGGAGTGTCTCTGATTATGTCCTCAAACACGCTAACTGCCCTGTAATGATCTGTCCAAAGCGTAAAGGTGGCCGCAAAGACAGTATGGTTACCGACCGTAAAGGCAGTGTAGCTTTCTAGCAGAGGTATCATGACATGAGTCTCGTAAATATATGGATTGTGTTAACTCGGAACATGTATATCGTGTTAATCTGAGTTATTTTTCGGAACAATTCGTATCACTCAGGAGTTTCAGAGAGCTGTTTGACTTCAAAGTACTTCAGTAACATTAAACATTTACACAATACAATACCATCTGTGTTTAGGTGGCAGGGTGTGCGTAAGTGCTGGTTTGGAACCTTTTAGTTTTGATCTGAACCATAGTCTACCAGTTAATTTTTTCAGCTTGCGAAGGCAGTAAGGCGACTGGTTTTAAGTTTTGCCAATAAGCTCTGAAATCCTGTTTGACAGGGTATAAAAATCTAGAATTTACATATTTACACATGTTATGTGGTTAGCAGGTATCATTTTGATCAACAATTTCTACATTCATCTTGGATCTGTTTTTATATTTTAATGTTTGTATTTAAATATAACATTTTCTTACCACTGCCGATATGGATATGATAGCAATTAGGTGCAATAAGTGATATTGCAGCATACAACGAAAACACATCTGATGAATGTGATGGCTCAGTATATGTAACACAATGTCATTATATGAGAAAATCTGCTTGGCTGTGCTTAAAACATATAAAAATGTACAAAGTATACATTTATTAAAAAATGTTTACTAGCAATAAACGATAGGATGAAAATCCACTGCCTTTGAAAATCTTCCTAGATAATGCGTTTGCTGTGCAGTCTATAATAACCAGAAATGTCAAGGGAAATGTGGCAAATGTAGTAACAAACATAAATGCATGAACTATCGAATTAATTTGGACCATATATGGAGACTATGCATGAGACTGCGTCATCGACAATTGCTATAATTAACATGTAGTAAAGAAATATCCTGTCAACATTATGTTTACCAGATGAATCTTTATCTTCATTATATGGCTATTCCAGGACAATAACGATTGCAATATATCATCTCACAAAGCCAACGGGAGAATCTCAAACAGTCCTCCAAATCGAGAAAATTGGATTTGGGAATATAGCTTGTCAACAAGTATTAATAGTCTATGGATAAAAAGTCACAGGGGTTAACTTTTAAAATGCAAAACATCACAAAAAAGGAGAATTATCATTGAATGAACTAAATCTGCTTGTAGCACACTAAATTGTATAAAAATGGTGAGAAAATCTTAAAGAAATGGTGTACATTTTTTGCCAAATGGCGTGAAATAAGCAAGATCAGATTGCCAGTTTAAGCATGTGTTATTAGACACAGCAAGCTTTAATATGGAAATTTTCTGTGTTAAAGTAATTGAATCAAAGATGCAATTTCAGAATTAGATTTAGAAATCTTAGTGTAAATGTCAATTACATTACAAGACTGAGTCCAAATGCCTTCATAAAAGCAGATTCGTGTCTGGTTATAAAATATCATAATAATTAATATCTGCTCTTTTCAAGTTAAGGTAGTTCTGCATGATCAGAATTTTCATTTAATTTACTTGATAGAATTAATCGATTATCAATGAAATTGATAGTATTTTCAAAATTTTATGTGATGGTACAATGCATCATTTCAAAATTAGAATATTTTTTATTTATATTGGAATAACATTTCCTAAAAAATCTGAAAGTGCAGAATCACCTTAAGGTAGGAAGGGTATGTTGAGTAATTTAGTTTTTTAATGTGTGTATTGGCATCTACTTTGCCCACCTTAATGCCATTGTAAAACATTGAAAGCAATCTTTCCAAAATATGCCAATGTTAAATCTGGAAAATGAATAAAATATATTGTAAAGTAGGAAATATTTTGGAAGGTTGCTCTCAATTTGTCTTTAATTCTTGGTTTTCCCTTTTTAACATATATGGTCTCAGTGATCTGTCTACAATAAGATCTGTCCAATCTGAACACTCATGTAACCTCCCAAAAGTGTTTGGAGTAGAAGGTGTTTATATGTTAGGTGTTCTCTTTGAGATGTGTTTGGTGTTCTTATACATGTATATGTGTACACCCCCAATCCGCAATCAAATTATCAGTGTGGAGTTAGTACTAATTTAGTGTGGAATTAGCGCTAAACTGTCAGTACTGATTTAGTACCAATCGAGCTGTACAAAATTCAGAAAATGCCGGTGCAAAATTTGCACTAACTCAGCGCTAACTCAGCACTAACCTTAGTGATGACTTTGCACCGAATTAGCGTGGAATTAGTGCTAAATTTGTATGAATTTTGTACCAACTTTTAAAAATAATCGGGGATGAATTTTTTGTATATTGAATCGATAAAAATGTATTAAATTGACATTATTTGTACCAATTCCGTACCAAATCGGCGCTAAATTAGCGCAAAAAAAGATTAGCGCTGATTTAGCATGGAGTTATTTTGGCAGTGTACCAGTGATCTCTCTAGCAATAGAGGAATCAGAACACAGCACTCTGTTAAGAATCTGAAAATTACATGCCACCATGTTGAAAATCTGTTTTCATTCTGCCAAGAAGGTGAAATATTGAGATATTTTTATCAAAACAGGTGAATAGGATTTAACGTTGTGTTAAGAAAACATCCTGGAAAGATCACTGTATACTAATGACTGTACTTTAATCTAGATGACAATGACCAGGTTTAAAGTAGTGCCAATATATATTGTCATTCCAGATAGAATTTAAAAAGATGCTTCCTGGGATCAAGCTGACGATGATGAACGATTGTAAATAATAATCAATATCTCATTTGTGTCAAGTTTCCCGCTTCCTGAATCTCAATGTTACTGTACTAGCTCTGTATTTACATATATTTAATACTAAGGATCCATTTATAGATCTAAAACATATACTTTTTGATTTAGCTTCTTAAAAGAGAGCTTCATCTACATGAACTAAGCACTGGCACTCAGAGTCTGCAAAATACTATGTAATCTCAAGACTAGATCAATAATGTCATTAGGAATATGATGTTTATACATTCGTACTTTCTGTAATAAAACAGATCAATCAATATACCAATACGCGATAACGTTTAATTTCGTTCAGTTTAGCAACCTCTCGTTTGAAGAGCTCTCATGTATGGTACAACTTCATCTACATCCGGGTTCTTTCCCATTGGATTACACAGGGGTGCTATTTTCAATGCCGCACTGCGGCTCTATTAAACATTTATGTAGAGTTTCATTTGCACAAACGATAGGTATGTATGTAATTAAGATATATGACAAAGCAATTTGAGCTATAATCCCCAAATCCGAAGTAATGTGTAGTTAAAAATGCCGTCCAATTCCAGTGACGTCACTGATATCCCAGAAATTGCTCAGACGCCATCGATTATCGAAAAATATAAATAATGTTACTTTGAATCTCCGATTATCTTTCTGATTATTGAATAGATTGGATTATATAACTATGCTTGAGGGCTGATGGAAGATCAGAAGCTGAGAAACGTTCAGAGTAATCGACTCGTTCGGCGGGCCAATGAAAATTTGTCCCTTCCAAAGCGATGCATCATGGGAGATATTTATGTAAATTACCACCTGAACTCTTATCGCGAATAGGAGTATTGCTCATAGTGTTAGCTTGAAAGCCCATGCTATAACTTAGGCCTGAGAAAAAATTCGATTAAAGCCAAGGATTCAATCCATGCATTATTCCTATATATTATTTCAAACCTGTTAAAAATAGAACCCATAGTAGATATTCTCAATATTAACTCAAAATAAGGGGATTTTGATCAAAAAAGTCATATAACTCCTGCTTTTAACACCTCTTGAGCTGTGCAAAGAGTCTAAACAGTGAAAGTATTTTATCGTTATTTTATCATTTTATGCACGCTCTGTGTATATGATGTTTTTCATTTGATAAACTAAGCCAATCCCCCATTGTCCCTCCTTCAAAATTGTTTATGATCTGAAAAATATTTTTATTTCATTATATTGCCACTTTGATGGCGTTGACCTCATACAAAACAAAACTCCAAAACATTTGTCCATCAAAACTCTTGATGCATTAAAAACATGTGAATTTATGAAGAGGCATTTGTACTGAGATGGGATTCTGTGTTGCACCTTTATATTGACCTTGTAGTTGTACATAGTAAAGCTGACTGGAGTAAAAGGTTACCTCCTTTAACCTTGAATACCTTGCAAAGGAACTATTCTCCCAACTCATAATATCATATAAGATATCACATTCATTCCTATCACATTTACGTTCATAATGGCTCATAGAAAATTGTAGGAAGGTTTTTTACCATAGAAGGTTCAGCTACATGGAAATCAAATAGATAAATGTGATTTGTGTCTGAGAAAATGTGTTGAGTTGCGAAATATGCTCACTGGAGTATTTTGCACTTAACCTGTTTTTCAAAAGCATGCAATTATTTTAATTGAGCTTAGACAACATCTTACCAATACATTTGGCTCCTCAAAAGAGAGCTTCCAATTTTCAGACTCTGCTCAGGATTACCATATTTTTATTTCTTTAATTGAATGGCATGTTGTCAGTTACTCAGACCCAAAGTCTAAATTTAGGCGATTAAGATATTTTTTTACATACCTTCAATTCCTACATACAGTTGTATTATTGCTTAGGTACAGATGTAAATGTACCATAAAAACACATGGTAACTTTTCCTTCTCATGAATAAACCATGACATCAAAATATAAAACAACTTGGGATGTAATCAAAGATTGCTTTATTTGGACCATTTTAGCATATATTCCTTGCTTTATAAAATCTAAGATTAAATCTTCATAGTTGAATTTGGTATGAACTAAATATGTTGTTGTATCATGATCACGGGGAATATTTATTTAATCATTAACTTAATAAATCATTGCTTAATAAGACATTGCTAAATTACAAGATCTACTTGATCAAACAAGTTATGCACAGACCAATCAAACCAGTTATTGCTTGAAAAAATGAGCTACTCACGTTCCTAGAACAAATAAAGATTTGAGCATGGTTAAATGAGATGTTTCCATGGCAACTCCCTATGGTAGATATCAGTTCAATTGTTTTGTCTTTTCTAGATTGTTATTGTATGGTTCTATAAACATTCGACCTGGTACTATCTAGTTAACACATATTATGTTCCTTAAAGCTTTTTGAAGTATGGAGGATTTGTGTAACAGAGGATAAGATTTCCAAAACAATTTGAATGATACCATTTTGTACAAGGTCGACTTAAACTACCAAGGGTAAAGCAAATATAAAGATTAAGCAATGCAGGTTGAGGCCTAATGAGGTACATTAAAAACATCTGAAAAATATATTTGTGTCAAAATATTGTGAGAAAATTGCCTAGCCTGCCCCGTGTTCCCTTCTACATGATACTACAATTGATCATTATAGGATGAGTTTGTCATACTTATTCTACAATCTGTTCATACTAATTTTACATTCTTTTTCCTCGAATCTCTCTTTTAAGTAAACCAGCTTCTGAGTTGAGTGTTTTACACATTAAGTCTACCAGTTAGGCCATTCAAAGTTAAAAATGTAATTAACATTCCTTAAAGCACTTGGCTGAGTTAAATCTTCTGAAAACAAACTTCTTAAGTGCCTAAATATGAGTTGAAATGAATCCAAATGACAACTGAAACTTGAAAATTGTGATCTCAGATCATATTATGCAATAAACAAAAAATAGTGAACAGGTGAAAGGTGATTGAGGTGAACAGGTGAGTTCTTGGATTTAAGATTGAGTCCCTCAATGGGACGTTAAACATAACTTTGGATGTGAACGGCCTTAGGTAGTTTCAATGAACAGTTGCTCCTTAGGAATCCTAACAAATATTTATTTTAACTGGTCAATTTTTGTGTGGGCCAGAAAGCATGTAGAATCTATCCCAGAATCTAAAGTACAAGAGAACATATTTAGAATTGAAATTGATCCGATAGTTACTTAAAGATGCCAGATGCCATCAGGTGGCTAAACAGTACTATCTAGTACCTCTAATGAGATAACAAACCAGAACATAAAGAAAGTAATTCCCCTAATCCTGAATAGAAAGAGATACAGAGGATCAATTTTTCTACATTCTGTTTTATCAGTCTCTCATTATCTAAAGCTTTTTAGGTAGCAGAGGAACCTACACTTAGTGTTTCATGGTTTTGTAACATGGGCTACAACTTGGCAATTGATTATTTTTGATTTGTGGAAAACCTTTTCCTATATTTTGATTCTTTAAAAAAGAGCTTCATCTGTATGTGCTAGACTGACACTCAGGATTGATTTATTGAATAAATTTGATAAAGAGAAATCGATGGGATTGGCATTTATACCTCCCCCTAATATACATCAATAACAGCTTTTTATTGGCTGGCCTTAGCACATTGTTCATGTACCTAGTCCTATGTAGTCTTTCACCAAATTTCTGCATCCACATTTTCCTTGATTGCTTGCGATAATGATATTCTCTTAAATTCGATGTGTTCATTTATAATTGTTAATGAACTTGTATGTGTGTAGAGTATGTGCCATATTTGGAGAACACTGTATTTATTAACCTTGGGGATTTCATTGATGTACACTTTTATTGATTATGAGGAATAAATTGGAAATTATAAATAATATATTAATGAAAATTGTGCTTTAAGCGATGTATCATTTATTGTAAAAATGGTTGTATATGTATAGACTAGAATTACATTTATTGTTAGCGAGCTAAAGACCATTTTCATGTTGTATTCTCAGTTTAAAAAGCTATTTATGTGTACTTTATGTGTATCCATTTAGTATATTAGAACATGGATCTGATAAAAGGTTAAAGTTAGGGGTGTAGCCAGGATTTTGAAATAGTTGAGG
Organism: Owenia fusiformis; assembly: GCA_903813345.2. Lineage (NCBI taxonomy): Eukaryota > Metazoa > Annelida > Polychaeta > Sabellida > Oweniidae > Owenia > Owenia fusiformis. Next base: position 2,210,068 of record CAIIXF020000008.1, read on the forward strand.
CATACTGAAATATGTTAGGTGAATATGCCTCTTTTTGCCTCATGCTTGGTTACCACCTTTGGGGAATTTAACTCATGCATGGTGTTGATCTTCATCATTTAAATATGATGGTTTTGTAGCTTTTAAAAGGAACTTGGTGTCTTCTTGTTAATAATTATATATCACCATATTACACTGTGTATTGTTTGTCCTTGTACATGCATATGTTTTGACATTCTCATGTATTAATAGTTCACAGAGAGAAACATTTATTTTATTTTCTGCAAATGTTATCATATAATGTTGCACTGATTTGGTGTAAAATATGTCTAAGAATAAGAGATGTATCTCTAGAAACATTCTTATATTGGATTTTGAAATTGCCAAACATAACAGGATACTTCCAGTTGCCAAACTTATGGAGGGGAGTGTATAAAAAAAATCAGTGAAAATGTAATTTGCCTCTCTTAATTTTTCTAAGATGAAAATTTCATGTATTTTCATGCTTGAATATTTAAAAAGTCATCGAATTTTGTGGCAGTTATATTCTCCAAATATGACAATATCAACTTTATGACATTTCTGACAACATTCTCCAAGTAATTTCCTAAGGTCATAAATATAACATCATTATTTTCATGGTGACAGCAATTAATTTAGTATTTCTCAGCTAAGAATGTTTCAGGAAATAGACAACCTGATTAATAATTTGCCAAATCACATAAAATCATCTGTTATTTAATGCATTTATATATTGGAAGTAAATGATTTGTAACATGTAAATTTCTTGTAGATGTAGATTACTGAATTAAAATAAAATTGTTATGCATAAAACTAACTACTTGTACAATTCTGTTGATTTGTTATTAGATTGCGAAGATTTGTATTGTAATATGAACCAGTAAAAGACCTCTATATAAGTGGAACACCTTTGTAAGAGGAAAACCTCTGATAGTGGAACACTTCAAAGCCTAAATCGTGTCTACTATAAAATGAACCTCTTCAAGTAAACAACCCAAGTGGAACAATTTTTCAATTGATGTTACCCATTAATTTGATATAACATGAATCTCTGTAATTGCAAAACTTCCTTAGCCTAAGTGGAACACTTTATGCAGTGCCAATACTCATTAATTGAACCTCTGTTCGTGAAACTCCCGTTACCCATTTATTTAACGGCATAATGACCTCTGTAAGTGGAAAACCACCAAACTGCAACACTATGATATACTAAGGTGTTCCACTTAAACAGGCTTTACTGTACCATAGTACCATAAGATATATATTTTTGGGATTGCCCAAATGACTAATAAAGTGCAATTCAACAAAGCTGCAGATGGGTTACCCTTTTAGCATCACACAAAAACAACTTAATGGTGTTTGGTTGATGCTTTGATGTGATTCCTAACAAAACAAAATGACTTGTTCATCAGTTTTCCATATTGTATTGTTTTATATTTGGTATTTACAATCCTGTATTACATACCAAGCGAAACATTTGTATGGGGAGTCAATTGGAAAGTTAGCGGGTTATATCCACCGATATACTGCCCGATTACCCCGATATAGTCCCCTCACCTCGTTTTGATAATAACATGATGTATATTTCATTTCGATCAATTTTTTTTATTATTCTTTATTCAATTTTAGTACATACAAAATACACATGTAGTGACTGCCAAAGTTGAAAAACATTGGTGGCAGTTCAAATTCGATCAAATTCTATTCACACAGTGATGTATGACATCAGTTCAGGCATATTTCACGACATAGTGATATAACCTTTAAATATTGTTTTGGGATACTTAATTATAAATATATATAACATACTGGAATACAAGCCCTTTTCTATGTCTATGTCTGAATATTTAATATAAACAAATATACAGTATAAAGACTTGTTTATTGTAAGATATGAAATTCCCACTGCATTGTGAACTAATTTGACTAATTCAAATCTGATTCACTACAGTAGAATTTCCTATCTCCTCAATCAAATTCAAGAGAATTATAACTTAAAATGTGTCACAGTTTTAACCTATATAACACACCCTATGCAGACAGAGCCTGTGGGAAATATTGGGTGCGGCGCAAATGAGCGGAGGGTGCGGAGCTAACAGTCATTTTTGAATTTAAAATTGGGATATTTCTGAAACTAAGCCGTTTTGGGACTTCAAATATACCAAGATATGTGTATTTGACACCAAATATAAATAAAATTGTGAAAATAGTAGTGCAATTCATTTTATAGCGACGCAGTATGCCTTAAACATTTCCCAGACCTATATATTTTGAGACTATCCTTTTAATACTGCGTCTCCAGCATTCATAAAAAATGGTGTTCAAGATACACTACCCATGCAAATTATTTTTGCATCTTGGAAGCCAGGCAGTATCTGTGTGATTTTATAAAAATTCGGAAATGTTCTTCAGATATGAGGTGCGGAGGTACGTTTATGGAGCTCCTCCGCACCCAATATTTAGAGGGGGCTCATATCTGAAAAACATTTCTGAATTTTTATAAAATCACACAGATACTGCCTGGCTTCCAAGATGCAAAAATAATTTGTATAGATAGTGTACCTTGACCTTTTTTATGAATGCTGGGGACTCAGTATTAAAAGGATAATTTCAAAATATATAGGTCTGGGAAAGGTTTAAGGCACACTGCGTCGCTATAGAATGAATTGCGCTACTATTTTCACAATTGTAGTGATATTTGGTGTCAAATACACATATTTGAAGTCCCAAAACGGCTTAGTTTCATAAATATCCCAAATTTAAATTCAAAAATGACCGTTAGCTCCGCACCCTCCACTCATTTGCTCCGCACCCAATATTTCCCACAGGCTCTGTCTGCATAGGGTGTAAAACAAAAATGCAAGATCATACTTTATGCAAATTGTATGTGAACAATTCCATATGACAGAACTGATTAAAAATATAACAGCTCTTATCAGATCATGGTTAGCATTTTGTTTAATTGAAACATCAACTTAACGAATTTGATTTAGCCTTATTCTGTAGAGATGATGTATTTTATTACATACATTTCTAGTATTTACAATCCTGGGGAGTCACATCGTGAGAGATCTTATTTATTGATGTCTTTGCTCCTATAATAATTTTCTTCTCAAATCAACAAAATACTTTGAATTTGATATATGCTTATGAGAATATATTTACAAATCAGCTAAATATTATATTTTATTGCCAATTATTAATGATTAACTAAGTGTGTGAACTTCCTCAAATGCAGCAGAACTTTCACAAATTATTTCAACTCTTATCTCGACATATGATTTAATTTTCTATTCATGGAGAGGATTGGCAGTATTCAATTTTAACACAAAATAGACACAAATTATACATAAAATAAAGATGAGTGTATCAGTTGCTATGGTAATATGTATGGTTGCTATGGCAACAGCAGAAAATGTACGGGTGGAAGTGGATGTAAATGGAGAAATACATTATCACCATGAAATTGATCCAGATGATGAAGATACTCTTAACAAAGCATCTGAAGACGCAGAGTAATTTCATTTATAATATCTGATTTTAATATTTTTTGATTTAGGCTATTTCAAATATGAATAATAGGGACAATCATTTGTTTGGAATTGGTTATGTTGCTTTTTGAGCGAGCAATTGTTTCAGCTTTGATATTTTTTAGAAACAAGGTTTGTACCAAGTAACTAGTGCCAAGTCTATTGATGTTAAAAGTTACATATCACATTTTAGACTTAGAGCTACAGACTATGCCCTTTTACAACATTGAGACATAACATTTTAGTTGTAATTGCCTTATGTTATATTGTGGAAAATATTGGCCTGGAAGACTGGAAATTCAGGAGCAGAGTGTGGATCCAACTTTAGATGAGGCAAATTTTAGATTAGGCAAATTTTAGAAGGCTATTCAGTCAAAGTGGACATTTAACTGTGAAATCCATGAGACATAATTTTTAGTTTTAGTTAAAAAATTGTCTTATATATTTATCTGTACTACTTTGATGAAACTGCCTCGTGCTATGTTCATGTATTTGGACGACCTCAAAAATATAGAGTTCGCCTTTTCTTGCTAGGTTACAATACAACGTTTGGTCATTTCCCTTTGGCACTTATGCTTACATATTCCTACTTTTTCTCTTCACAGGCATATACAAGATCACTACAAGGGTCAAGTAAAGTTGGATTTTAACTCCATGCCGAAGGAAGAAAAAGAGTTCCATTTCTTTAAGTAAGTGAATTACACATCAGGCATGGGGCATTATAAATCTCATGACGATAATTTTTCTACCATTGTGTGAATTATCTGATTGTTTCGCTATTAGGGTACAGGGTGACCCAAAAATGCAACCATCTAATTTCATAATTAATTGCTTGATTTTAGTGGAATTTCTTGAATTAACTCATGTTTACTGAAGCAAATATATATGATAGTATACGGTTTTGTAAGAGAAATTACATTTCTGCCAAGGCATGCAATTGTGCCTAATTGTTAACTGTAAAATTTTAAATGTTTGGAACTACTTTGAATCTAAAAAATAAGCAATTAAAGGACCATATTGAAACAGAATATGTAAAAATAGAAACATTTATGCATGTCCTTACTTTTGTATATTTTAGATTGTTTTGTAGTTTAGCTATCATATCTGTGGCCTCTTATATTTTGATGCTTCTCTTCCATGTTATTTTCAAAAAACTTAACATGGCTGAAAGTCCCTAAATTACAAAAGGCCACAGCTTTGCTGCACATTAAACATAACTATCTGAAATATACAAAAGTTAGGACTTGTACATAAGTTTCCATTTTTTCATATACTGTTGCAATATAGTCATTTTTTGCTTATTTTTTAAATTCAAAATAGTTCCAAACATTTAAAATTTTACATTTAAAATCAGCAATACTAATATCCGTATTTGTCTGTATTTACCAAATAAGTCAAGTCATCATTAAGTAGTGCAGATATATTATATCATTGATAATATGTATAAAATTTGAAGGTGATATCTGATATATGTGATGTGGACATAAAAAGCTAAATGCCAAATCTGGTCTACTAGTATGTAAACATTATAGTTGTGTGTCACTTTTGTTTTCCTTGCATTGCCCCATGTGGTATGTATCTGACCATTATTTTTTAACTGCTATTTAGGCAACATGACTTCAATCATGACGGTCAACTGGATGGCATCGAGATATACCATGCATTTGGCGAGAGAGTGAGACATCCACAATACCCAACTGAAGGATCATACGAGGAGAGAGAAAAAGAATACCTAGAAAAAGTAGACAGATTAACTTTAAGACTAACAAGTATGTTTTTTATGGATTGATTTTGACTTTTCATTGGTGTTCTGCAAAATCTGTAAATATGTACATGGCCTCATACATGTATACAGTAAAACTTCTCAATAGGGTTCTTATAGATTTTTACCAATGAAGATTTCAGATTCCTTAAATCTTGGGTTTTCTGCCCGAAAACAATGGCAAGGATTCATTGTCATTTTTATGATGAATTTTATTTTGAAATGTGCCTGAAGTGTGTTTTAATTGCTTATGTTTGCTTGTTACCTTAATGGTAATGAAACTGCACCAAATTAGAAAATAGAGCAACTCCACTGATTACTCATCTGAAGGTTAACCCATGTGCCTCTTTGAATATTGATATCATTAGCTTTTTTGTGTGTCAAATTCATAATCAACTGCTTATTGGTTTGTTTCAGAGGGTATAGACCGAATGCTAAACAAAATAGATAGCAATGACGATGGATACGTTACTTATGTTGAATTTGCAGCAGCTAGAAAAAACAGATTTAAGAATCCCATGTTCAGCAGCCTGACATAATTGAATATTAAAGACATAAAACATTAGACCTTTGACAAAATATCAGAACTACATTCAACTACAATAGACAAGAGAGGAGGCATACGTACAAGTTTCAAAAGTCGAATTTAAAGCATTATTGATAAATCAACCTCTGAAATGTTCAGTTTACTAGTCATAGACAAAATCTAGTTTACAAGATTATTTAATTATAATGTAAACAATAACATTAAAACACCTAAAGAAATCAAAGATCTAAATTCTTAAGTAATTTCCTTTATTGATGTTTAGCTTGAGAACTTAATTGGTGCAAAAGAACTTGCTCAAAAATTTGTTTTTGAAGATGAGATCAAATGAAGATTATATTTCCGATCTGTGTCAGCTCTACTTCTGAGATCTTTTAAAATACATGTACAGTAAAACATGTTTATACAAGCAATTTTCATGATTCTGAATTTATAAGTATTTTATGTCCCCAATTTACCATTTTAGAATTTTATAAGCAAAATCAGAATGCTTTACAGTACATGCACATGTAAACTGTAAAGATTGCAACAGTATATTTTCTGAATATACATATCTGTAGAAGTTAACATTTTTATGTACCTCACAATAAAAAACAATCAAATATATGTATAATGCTATTTGTTTATTTGTAACGATTTCAGTTAACAACCATAATATAATACATGTATGTGTACATCTTGTTTCTCTATTCTCATGAAAAACAGGGCAAATGCTTGAACTTGTGGAAAAGAGAAAACTGGGTTAATTGAGAAAATGTGAAAATTGGAAAATATAAGGCAACTTGGTCAACATAATGGCAAATCAAAATATGAAAAAATGGAGTATGAGAAAATCTCTTTACAGATATATTTGAAGTCTGATGATCATGATTCTACATAAAAAAACTTGAATAATTATATTTTTAAATATTGTAGTAATAATTTACATTTTTACATGTACAATATTCATTAAAATTGCATTTCGCTCATGCTGAATCATGAATCCATATAACTTTAATCATGCAAATATCCCAACTGATTTCTAAATACGACGTACATAACATCTACGAAACATTATTATCATAATTATGTGAACTGATATATCAATCAAAATAATCCCAAAAAATCTAGTACAATCTAGAACCATTTTCTTCTGGATGTATCTATGAACAATAGCATATCCCCAAACCAGGCCAGAATTATATTCAAATCATATCTGTATATAGTGACGGTCAAACTGTTTATTTAATCTTAGCCAAAATGGCTGATCTCCTATCTGTATTCTGAAACAACGCCCTGATTAATTGTTTAATTTCTCCAGCAGAGAACTCATGTGCCAAAGGACCCTTCCCATCAGTCCAACGATCAGCAATATCATGTAAACTGGCGTTCAGCACTAACATCAACTCCATGAATTTCTGCCACTTTTGAACACTTTTATTCAAGTTCATTCTCGCATGCTCTTCTTCACCGGTGAATTTGAAGAGCTCCAATCCGCGATCTCCAATCATTGTGAGGAGCATATGAAGCTGTGTAGCATCCTCTGCTGATATATCTTCAAGTTGTGTAACGGAGCCGATGATTTCTGATATCACTGTGTTAAGTAGGGTACCTGAAAATGAATCAAAGATTCTTGTAAAGCTTCTACACAAGGCATAACAACAATATATCACAACTTGTAAATGGCTACAAAAGTGTAACAAATTATAACAGAAGTCAAGCACCTGAGCACTGATGGCCAATACCAAACCCTCTTTATTATTAAACCCTGATTTATACATTCAACAGAAATCACCATGTTAGGAATATCATGTCAGAAAGATTTGCTCAACAATTCTACTGTTTAATCATAATTCAACAAGAAAATATGAGTCAGGTGATACTGTTCTAAATGGTAGATCACCACTTGTGGTGACATAAAAAGGCAGAATGTGTACCCATGCTCTTTGAATAGATGTTCACGGGCAGAACTTCATTCCAGACTTTGCTGACGTGTTGCAACTGATGCAGACATTGTTTAATTGCACGTTCAGCTGCCATGAAGTTCTGTTCATCAGCGACTCCATCAAATCCTGAAAAAATGAAATATACATAAATTCATTTGATTATTTTTCAACAAGTTACAATTTATTTTTTAACAGGCTGATTGAACACTGAAAGGGTATATGCTCAATGTATTTTATTTACATGAAAACTACATTTAAATAAGCACTTATAACATGTTCAATTTTCAAGAATGGAGAGTGCGGAATTAGGCTTTAAAATTTCTATATGTATATGCAACAGGCATGTACCTTTAGCACCTTGTATGTACTCTAGGAGAACTGTTCTCTGTGCTGACATCTGTTCCATAAAACACTCAGCCCCGAGACGTCTCAACTTTGGTACCATATCAACAAACGTAGATGCACCACTGTTCAATGGTTTAGGCAGCCTCAGTTTGAACTGGAACCCTAGTGTCATCAGGTGGTGCGCTATATATAAGCAGTTATTGTGATGGAGAGCTGAAACGTATAAAAGAAATAATGAAATATGTATAATCATGTTTTAAGTATTAATGACCTAGTTTGGTTCTGAGGAACAGTGTTTCCTGTCTCTGTCGGGACATTTCCTAATGTACAACATTAAGGACAAGGCTAGAACGAGGCAGACAGGCATGCCACATATTGACAGCATTCAAAATCATATTTCTGCATTGATTCCATGTAAATTACTTTACTGCACACATGCAGATAATTTATCTTACCAGCGATTTGGGGCAGCTTGACCAGGCTATCTTTATGATAAGTTGGTACAACGCAGCAGTAGAGTTCAAACATGTTCCTGATGGAGTAGAACAACTGGACTGCACACTCTGGGGAACTAACACTGGCCTCTTGTAGAGTCTCATATGCCAGAATCATGATCTTCTGTACAGACTGGCTGGAATCAGAATATAAATATGCAATTTGAAGTCTGATGTGGCACTTTGTTTGGATATTAACTGCAGGTCTTTTATTAAATCTTTGTGTACAATCATAACCAAATTTTGAGATGGAATTTTGGTATGAATCAATACAGGGATCTGTTCTTCTTTAATAATATTACAATTTTTACACTGTGAAAACTGAAAATTAGGAATTTCCATTTATATTTTGAAGAGGTCTAGTTTCTGAGAACCTACACATCATATAATATGCAAGTAATAAAGTAGGAAATTATGATTACATAAGCACTTCAAAAAAACTTGGGAGAATATTTTCAACAATTCAATTTACATGGGGCAATATATTTATGTATGTAAATAAAATTAACCGAATAGTATCAAAGAAGAATTCATGAATGTATTTATTTCCTGTTCATTGGAAAACAACCATCGATTCAGTGGTCATTGAGCAACAGAACAGCCCCAATTTATGCAGTGACTGAGGTCAATTTAATAATTTACATGTACATACCTTATATAACACTTAGGCATCTTGAATGTGTTCGTGCTAAGCTGGGCCTCCTTGGGAAGGTTAATTTCTGTCTTCGTTTTTCCATCCACCAGGACATTAGAGGGTGGTGGAAGAGCCCCCAGTGGGTCATCAGGAGATATTGGGACCATATTATGAATCTCTAGCTTCATCAACTCACGGGCTTGATCGAGAATTTCTTGGCATTTCTTGTTGGCAAAAAGAACATTGATTTCATTTACGTATTCACTGAGGGTTTTATTGGATGCATCTATAAAATTAATTGCGATTAATTTACCCTGGAAGCATTCAGTTGTGTCGATCACAGAGCTAAAACTGTCTAAATCCTTTCGATTTGTTGGGATGGCATTTGCTAGGCACTGTTTTATGACTTTTTCTATGAGCTCATCAGCCATTATCTGTCCCAGGATACGTATAGATGTACATTTTGCATCTTGTCCTTCTACATTTTCTATAGGAATACCAAGAGGACCTTCACTGATGAAACTGAAGAGTGCGTCAAGCTTTTTGGCAACATCTTCTGGAGAAGCTATTGTTAAATCCTTGGGGTCTTGGATTTGTAAGCTAATAGAGTGGTCAGATTTTTCAATTTTAATGTCAGCATTTTTGTACTTAATGACAGGGTCGATGACGTGTTCCATCAACTTACTAGCGAATGATTTCAATTTCATTTTCAAAATGTTTACGTCATTCATTGCTTGAACAACATTTTTTAAATCATTTTTACTAGTGTTTGTCGTTAAGAACTTCAGAAATATTCCTGCTTTCTTCACAGATTCTGAATCATGATCAAGTGGTATGGTCCAAACAACATTATCCTGCCAAGCCTCGCCAAGTGCCAATTTCAATTTTTCACTTTGAACCCGATGTTCAGTATGCAAACTTTTAATTATCTTGATTTCATTTTCACGGTCAAATGTTGATGTTTCCAGAATCTGGTCGATTTTGTTGAGATTTGTTACCGCCAAGATGAATTCCTTCTTCTGTAAGGCTATATCGACAGCATGAAGAGCATCGTGGACTACAACAAGTTTGTCAAGGATTGCTACGATTCCATTTGTTTCTTCAAGCTGGGTTGACAGATCGTGAAACTCACTTGTTGAGAGATTCAGTTGGGCTTGTAGCTGTAAATATATGAAATAAATGATTAACTCAAGATACATAAACAATTTTTCACTCTTCCCAGAAATCCCATGGAAAAAGATCAAAATTCTAGAATGCAAATCCATGGGGCAATGCGATTTTTAAGTGGCTCAATTTCCCTCCAAATATAGTTAAGTACTACAACAAAATGTGACTTACAATACATGTACTGTAGGGCTATATTAAAAACCATTCTTTTCTAAAATATTGAAAAAATGCTACTTATTAATCAGCAAGAGGAGTGTATCTTATAGAATCTTTTAATGTGATAACAACAATTGAGGCAAGAAATGTTGATTTCAAACATCGATTGCTGCATAAAAAAACAATGTATAAAATCATATCAATAGTAGGGATGTCACGGGACAAACTTACTATGGGACAGGACGGGAATAATCCATTTCAGGACAGGACTTTCGGGACGAGACAGGACGGGACATAACCAATAAAATAGTTAATCACAGTCATACAGTCAGTACATGGGGGTTGTACCGTCCCGTCCCGAGACCAAAATCCCGGGGGACGGGACAATACTGGGAAACTGTGACTTCCCTAATCAATAGTGTTATTTACATGTGGTGATGAATAAGGAAATCTAGTTTTTAGAAGTTTTAGGTTGAGGCATTAAGTATACAAATAATATGAAGGGTATATTCAAAACTTACTTCTCGTTCTATCTTCCCAGTGACAGTCTGCATATCATTAGAGACAGCATTCACCTTGCTACTCAGCTCAATGGTAGCATCAAGATTTGGGTAAAAATCACCATAGTGTTTCTGTAGACTATCATACACTTCCGCTTTCACCTCTTCTATTCTCTTTGAGAGACGTCCTAGCTTTGACGTTATGTCTTGTTTTTCAAGCTGGCCTGAAAATTGTGTTATAGATCATTTAAAAATTGTGTTGATGTAGATAAGAAGAATTTTACAATTAAATCTGAATACGAAATTAAAACATGTTAACACATACATACTAGCTTTTTCTAGGTCTTGGGCATATCTCCCTATTATGAACCATTAGAATTTCGTGGTAATTGTAATTTGCAAATTTTCCGAAACTCACAAAAAACACTGCGTGCGAAAAATTACCTTGAGTACAGTTATAATTTTAAGTTATTTTGTTTACATTGAGATCTCCCCAGCATTTAATCAAGTGGGTGCTACACCCTACTGAAAATCAGTTTGCACCCTGTCAAAAGGGTGAAATATAGTACATCACTGTTGGGACTAAGCAGCTTTAGAAAGAACCCTGAAATAAATTCACTTATTTGTTCACTGGGACAGCAATAAGTGACACATTTACCTGCTGTGGCCAAAACCTCCGTCACAAATGATGCCATGGTGATAATGATGTCATGCGCAGCTCGTCATCATTCTCAGTTGATTTGTAGGTGCTTCGGAACCTGAAATGACAAGTAAAACTTCTTATTGTAATGCTATGCATAACATAAGAAATTCACTGTCAATTTCAGCATGCAGTTTCTGTTGACAATGAAGTCTGGTTACATGTAATAGTGATGTAAAATGAACATGTTTCACCTCTGGATGACAATTGAGATTTCAACATGAGAAAATGTCACCTCCTGAAATGGTTCTAAAAGTAGAACTAGAAGAGATTATTTCTTGTTTGTGCAAATGACTTGTGTATTCAGACCACTTTCAATCCACTTAGCTGACTGAGTTATACTTAATAAGCACAAGCGAAACCACTGCACTGACGATGCTAACACAAAAGCACAACACATCAACAATATTATAACATAAAATATATTGTTCTTGATATATCAACTGATATGTGTCATATGCTCATCTCAGTTCTTAGTAACTTCCCAAAAACATGTACAATTCCAAGTTCATTCATGTCGAGCATATATATATTATGTGTAAGACATAAACTTGGTTTAACATAAACAGGATCTATGTTGATCTTGTCTTTATACAGAAATAACAAAGATAACCGCAGAGATTCAAATTCCCTCATCACATGTTCTCGTATAAAACATTTACAAGATGGCCATGCATAGATTTATGCTCTAAGGCCCCTTGCTACTTGACAGAACAAGTGTTTATGGGGTGTGCAAAACAGGACAGAGTAGCAAACTAAGATATTGTGGTAAATAAAAAGGAAACTGTTACAGGACTTGATCTAACAGAAAAAAAACACTAGGTCCAAGCCAAGTTATGACGTTTGTGGGTTTGGAATTAGATGCCAAGAAGCGAGACGCTCGACTACCAATTAAAAAAGTCAAGACCACACCATCCTCATATAAGAAAATACAAAAAAATAAAATAACAATAGAAACCATATAACTGTCTTCACCTTATTTCTACTTTTAGTAACTTACATTAAAAGGTCCAATTGTGGTCTATATCGCATACTTTTACTCTTATTTACAAAATACACTTTTAAAACTTTTCATATTGCCTGCCATTTTAGGGGTCCTCCCTTGACCTCTGGTCAAGAATATAGTTCCCGGGGTTTTCTTATGGTTTTGCTGGGACTGTTGCTTTTAGACACATTTCATTCCCGCAAAGGTTTAAATAACCTGTTTTGGGGAATTGTTAGTGTGTTTCGAGCGGCAGGTTGGGCAAGGATTGGGAAATAATCCGGCGGACTAATTCTGTTAAGCGGAGTCCAAGTGAGCAAGTGAGGAGGAAAGTGACAGTAATACGGTCGCGATCTGAATGCTGGAAGTCGCAAAGTTTTATGCTCTCGTTCTACATGAATATACAGGGTGACCCAAAAAAAATGCAACCCTCCATTTCTTCAATATTTTTCTCGAATGGAGGTTAATTGCTCTGAAAGTTGGCACACAAAAACTTCATTCAATGTGGGATCCCCTGGCAAAGTTTCAATAATCATAGTCTTATATTGATAGAGTTATGGTCGTTCCAAAATATGCTCCAAATGTCGTCCATTTCCAATGTTAGGTTTTCGGATGAATAACATTTCCTTCTTTCTGAACATGTAAACTCAAGAAATAATGTGTTCTGGGATCACAAATTCCAGATGAAGTGCTTCAAAGGTCCCTTCATTCTGCTAAATGCACAGCTTGGGCTGCCAATTTCCAAACGTGAAATCACCAGCCCCTTTTGGTTTGAGGTTGATAATGGCAACACTGTTACTGTTAACACACAGCGCAATATCGATGTTCCCAGGAAGTTCTAGGCAGTTCTAGAATGACATACAGGCTTCAATAGACAAGAACAGTGGTTCTAGAAGTATGGAGCTACTCCTCACACTTCTTATGATAGCATAGCCTGGCTCACTAGTCATTTCTATGAGAAGATTATCTCTCATAGGATAGAGAACCCATGGTCATCCCAACGTCTTGATCTCAATGCCACTGACTTCTATATATGGGGTTATTTAAAGGATAATGTGTATGAAAATAACCCTACCACAATTGCAGAACTCCAACAAGCAATTGCTGCAAAAATTTGAGCCATACTCATGGGGAAAAATGCATCCGTGTTATGAACAGTTTTCCTTGAACATTGCAAGTTTGTTTTCAGCAAAATTGACGATATCTGGTGCATATTTTGAAACAACCATAACTCTATCAATATAAGACTATGATTATTAAAACTTTGCCAGAGGATCCCACATTGAATAAAGTCCTTGTGTGCCAAATCTCAAAGCAATTAATCTCCATTTAAGAAAAATATTGAAGAAATTGAGGGTTGCATTTTTTTTGGGTCACCCTGTACATCTGGATTATTACATTTCGTAAAACAATTATTTGGATATAGACTACAACATTGATAGAACCTTCTCAAATGGAGACAGATCAGCTAAACTATTCGTTGGCAAAGTATCTTAGTAAATTAACCCTTTATGTTCCGAGTCAGTTTCACTTTACTATTCACAAAACTCATTTGAACAGCCAGTAACCTTGCCAAATTCTTTCATAATTATTAGGGGGAGATAATTGAACTGATCTTTTACTTGTGCATGGTTATTTTCGTGCAATTTTACTGGAAAACTTGGATATATGCTTCTTGAAACGCACTTATAGGGTCAAGGTCATTGTTAGTACATTTTAAGTACTTAGGCTCATTTTAAGTAAGTGTCTAGACACTGAGAAGCTCCATTTAAGTAATCTTTCAAGCATGATTTAAGCATCGGTGTTAAGATTCTACACTTTGCCATCAAAGTTTTTTCAAGTTACTTAACTGTATAACATAACTTGATACAAGTATAACTTAACTTGATAACTTTATAAACTGGAACCACACTGATCAGCTGTTTGCAAGTTTGAAAGGAATAGAATTGTTTTTATAAATATTTTATAAAAACTCACTGAATTTACTTCTTGCGTTTGACTGTTTATACTATAGGTTATAAAATTCTGCCCTCATTTGATATAAAGTAGATTCTTGATTCAAAATAAACTTCTGACTACATGTAAATTCCAGATAACTTAAGTGAAACTAACATTCAAGCAACAAGCTTTATCTTAGCTCATATTTGCTAATAGTGGGGGGAATTTACCCCTATATTTGGCAGAATATTTCAGATGGTGATACAAGTATAAAATTTTGCTTTTCTGCTACTTCAAACCTTTTTAAAAAAATCTGTCCCTGTGATCAATGGATTTTTTTTACTTTTTCCCCCCAAAATCCAAGATGGCCGACATACTATAGCGCGGAAAATATATTTAGCTCTGATTTGGCAAATACAGCTGTAATATAAAGTTTAAATTGTGTTTTCAGGACTAAATGCACTAATAGGGACATCACATAATACATGTTATGAGCTTAAGTCAAAATAAATAATTATATGGGAGTTAAGCAAGGTTCATTTCTGGCCCCCCTCTTATTTTGTTCATTTATAAGTTTGTATAACCCTACTCCTATGAATTAAACATAATTAGTAAGACTGTTCTTAAATTTTAGATTTTTATGCTCTGCTACATATCAAATTAGTTTGTATAAATGACTGTAGCCTAAAGAATTGAAGGATTTTCACAAATAAATGGTTTATCGAGTACAGACATTTACCATACATTCACAATTACAGACTATTACAGCGACATCAGGACAACTAAAAGCAAATTCAATTATTCATTAAATTTTGGTTGAGGTTAAAAACATTAATACAGTCCATCAATGTATTCTATGCATTATTGAGTATGAATATGAAATATGTGGTTTTCCGTGACTCGTCAGTAAGGAGGAATGAAATACCAAGCAGGAAGGTGATGTGAAATTTGAGTAAAATTTGCAAAATTTAATCTAACAAAAATCTACCATTATTTGTAGAATTTTGATTAAATGTAAAATATTAATTCATCCCATAAATATATCTTATGCATTCTTTCACGGTGTCCAACCCAAACGCTCTTACATGCACAATGGAATGTTTCATCCACGCGGAAACGGGGCTAATGAAGATCCCACTTTGACTGTAAGTATTGTTTCATTAGTTTCTCTTACATATCACGCGTTATGGTGACATATTATGTACCATTCGATGAACAATACCCTGATCAAAGCTCCATAGTGTAGATCAAACAAATCTGAAGTTGACGAATTGACCACAAATTACGAATTAAATTAGTATTTATATGAAATTTGCTCTAAAACATAAAACTATTGACAAATAAACAAAAAGTTTATATGTGAATTAATCTTTCTTCTTTTGATGCCAAGGGATACAATAGACCTTTTCTTTCTCTCCTTGAAAAGGAAAGTTGAGCCTAGTACCGCAGTGTTTCCAGTTCACTGTGTTAACCAGATCGCAGCATTTCTTGAATATGAGAATGTTATCATTTTTAAGACTTGATTTTTTGTTATCAAATCACGATTACGATAATGTATGGTTTGATCAAGGTTTGGAATTTGACCAAAATATACTCGGATGCTCAACTCAACTAGTCGCATGTCTCGACAAACAGGGTTTTGACCGGAAGAATGACAAATACGTTTATGAATTTTGATAACTATACTGCTTAAGACAGCTCTTCCTAATTGCTTCAAACGTCGACAGCCATCCAAGTACAATATATCACACCTATCAAATGGTATACTTGAAATAAGTAACACATACTTCTTATTCCCATCATTGGGGAAATTGTCAGATGACTCATCATTTCAATTCGCCATACTCCAGAGCGTTTCTTTGTTTAGGTTCAGTAATGAAACCCTCAATCTTGCATGTAAGAGCGTTTGGGTTGGACACCGTGTCCTTTAATTGTGAAAATCAAATATGTGGGATGTCATGACTCCTCAGTAAAGAGGAAGGAAACGATTGGAGGGAAGATAATTTAAAATTTGGGTAGGAATTTGCTAATGAGAAATTAAATCTTCCAAAATTTTACAATTATTTTGAATTTTTAAATTATCACAATTTCTAAATAATATTTAATGAACATTTAATTTTGTAATGTGTGGGGCTAAGGCCATGGATGGTTTTTTAAGAATAAACAAAAATGAATATAAAATATGGTAAAAAAATCTATTCTAACATTTTGCAAACATGACATATCTGCAACAACTGCATATACTAGGGCAACAGCCCAACTCATATGTGGGTGTTTTCCATATACAGAACAAGTGAAACAATTGATATAAATACACCCAGAAAGTGCTTATTTTGCAAAAAAAGAAAGACCAATCGAGAGAATTCCACCTACTCACATGCCTTGGAATAGCACATTAAAGGAACAGCTTACCAGGCTGGTGTAGTTTGGGGACAAATGCTAAATGCTTCACCACCTGGCCTTTACAACTACATCAACTGGGGATGGGACAATAATGAAACTGTTACCCCACTGTGGACAACCCAGACACAGTCCTCCAAAGCCTGCCAAGCTCTTGTACAATGTTCATATAAAAAGCTATGTTCTGTATTCACTTGTAAAAAGCCAGGACTTACATTTTGTGACAGTTTTTATGAAATTGAAATTATAACAGAGTAAAAAAGATCCATGTGGAACTCCTTCAAAGGCTATTTTGTATTTGGAAGACAATAATTTAATTTGAACCTGAAATATAAGATAAAATGATGTTTGAAATATTATCTTTATTCAAGAAAACAGGTTCATTTACTTAAAGGAATATTCCTTGCCAGACCCTTTCTCTCTTGATATGGTAGCTATAGTCATATATATAGTTTCCATATTTAGCAAAACATGGGAAAATGTTTTAATATGGTCAATATTGATAATTTAAAAATCTCGTGCTTATTTCCAGTGAGCTGCCATCTTTTAAGATTTCTTGCAGGAAGTGATGTCATCAACACTCAACTTCTATAACCCTGCCCATAACAGTATAAGAAAGTAGCACAAAATCACTTCTAGACAAATGATCATTACTTTCTGTGCAAAAATATTTTCAGGGCTTGTCAACTTAGAATAAAAGAAGAGATTTTCAGAAGGATTAAATAAGATACAAAGTTGAAAAAGAATATTTAGCTGGTTTTGTAATTCTTAATAGCTCCTCACCTAATGCTATATGCAAAGTTGAGAGTCGATGACATCAATTCCTGTGTGAAATTTTAAAAGATGGCAGCTTACTGGAATTGAGCATCACATTTCTAAGTGATCAAATTTGACCATATCAAAACATTTTTGCGTGTTTTGCTAAATATGGCAAGCATAAATATGGTTATGGCTACCATATGAGGAGAGAGATGGTTTGGCAAGGAATATTCCTTTAAGTTGTTGCAAAATAAGAGCCCTCTCAAAATACTAGATGTAAACAACATGCTTTACTGCTAAAACAGTATTATTTTTAAACCACATTTATCTCTATATATGAATCTACAGTAGTGTTATTTGTACCAAATTATGCGTATATGGTGGCCATTTTGAATTTTTTTGGTTATGGCTACCATATGAGGAGAGAGATGGTTTGGCAAGGAATATTCCTTTAAGTTGTTGCAAAATAAGAGCCCTCTCAAAATACTAGATGTAAACAACATGCTTTACTGCTGAAACAGTATTATTTTTAAACCACATTTATCTCTATATATGAATCTGCAGTAGTGTTATTTGTACCAAATTATGCGTATATGGTGGCCATTTTGAATTTTTTTGGAAATACTGTTCGGTTTTATCGATCACAGGGATGAAATTTTTCCTAATAGCATAATAACAGATGTAAAAAGTCAGGACATACATGTACAGACTTGTGCAATTGCACATGCAATTCTGTATAAGTCATTAACATTTTATGACAGTATATATGAGATTGTGATTATAACCATGTGGAACTCCTTTAAAGGCTATTTTATACTTGTAAGACAATAATTTAACTTGAACTTGAAATATTAGATTGAAAAGATGTGTGAAATATTATCTTATTCAAGAAAACAGGTTCATTCACTTCAATTGTTGCAAAATAAGAGCCCTCCCAAAATAGAACCTTGTAGAATCCCTATATAAAGTCATTTTGTCCAAATTCAAATCATTAATGAATGTGACTGTATTTCTAGATGTAAACAACATGCTTTACTACTGAAATAGTATTATCTTTAAACCACATTTATCTCTATATATGAATCTATAGTGTTATTTGTACCAAATTATGCATATATGGCGGCCATTTTGGATTTATTTTGAAATGGTGTTCGGTTTTATCGACCACAGGGATGGAATTTTTCCTAATAGCATAATAAGAGATGTAAAAAGTCAGGACTTACAAATACAGACTTCAGTTGTTGCAAAATAAGAGCCCTCCCAAAATAGAACCTTGTAGAATTCCTATATAAAATCATTTTGTCCAAATTCAAATCATTAATGAATGCGACTGTATTTCTAGATGTAAACAACATGCTTTACTCCTGTTCCAATATTATTTTTAAACCATATTTATCTCTATATATGAATCTAGAGTGTTATTTGTACCAAATTATGCCTATATGGCGGCCATCTTGAATTTTTCTTGAAATAGTGATCGGTTTTATTGATCACAGGGATGGAATTTTTCCTAATAACATAAATAACAGATTAAGCCATTAAATTTGCTTGTATCACCAATTGAAATATTTTCCAGCAAATTCCCCCCACTATAAGGGCTTCTTTGAATAATAATCACTCGCAATAAGTCATACATATATTTTCCCAGAATTACTCAATAGGTACAGATAAAGTACAATCAAGGATCTTACTTTCTGATTTAACCCTTGTCTTATTGATTATATTAATAAGAATTTCATTCACCCTGGTTCCTAGTCGTTACGCCAAACATCATTTACTTCCACTGTTTTGTTACTTGTGTGTTTAAATGGTGAACTAGTAAAATTATACTCTGGTGAGTTTGACCATGGGCTTTCAACTAGTCTAGTTGAAAGCCCATGGTTTGACAGACTCTTGATTTGAATAGCCTACTTTAATTCTTACAAAATTGCCCACTTTAAGTGTGAACAGTAAGCTTTATATACAGCTCGAAGTCCATCGTAGCCCTCTATTGGCTAAGACTTCCACCTGGTTATACTCACACCCAGACTTGATACTTATTTGGTACAACTTAATACTGGGCCCATTTAGAATCTGGAGTCTGTTGCTATTTGCCTTTATGAGATATACAACTTACATTGAAAACTGACAAATCTTACTTAGTCTATATTCAGATATTGGTATCCTGTAACTGTCATCCCGAAATTATCCAGGAGACACGAAAATATGTATCCCACAATGCAACAAAAAAGGACAAATTTTGATTGGTCGATTATATCCCAAAATGCATTTTGCATCCTTATTGCAAATGGCCGACAATAAATCTAAAAAAAATGTGAAAATACGACTAAAATCATGGATAATCCCGATAAAGCTACAGTTTCGCAACTCAAATCATATCTGAAGGACTAAGGAGTAACAAATTCAGGGTATCGTCGTTCGGAATTGATTAACCTCGTAAAAACAAGTGCAGAAACCAGACTTGAACAACTTCAAAAACTCACGGAAAACAGCTTTTCAACTGTAAATTTGAGAACGGTTGGAGATGTCGTGTATTTTGACCCAGAACAAGGTGGTCAGTGGTCAGACAATCTAAATAAAAAAATGCCGCCTGTTGATCTCTCTCACTGCTTAACATATGCCAAGACTAAGTGTTGCTGGGGTGTGAAAAGACTGATAAACTTTCAAAAAGATGATGGCTTTAGACTTTTCCAGACAGGATTTATAAATGATGTCAAAATAGCAAATGCAGGAAACAACCATGTATTCATCAAATCAACATGTACACGAGAGACCTCTCTAAATGAGGCACCATACAAAGTATGAGTGCAACTGAACACCAATGGAAATTGTCTCTGTACATTGCTATTGCCCAGCGTAAGTTATGCTTACAGAAAACATTTGTTGTTGTAAACTTTGAATCCTATCACAATAATCCTAATGACAGTTTACTTTATTTTGACATGTTAAATTGTTTATATTTTACATGACATGGTTCGTTGTCGCTGTTTAATATGATTCTTTATAAATTCTGAATAAAAAAGCCTAACTTGATAAAAACTGTCTCAGTTGAAGTTTACCTTCCCATGGTGAAAAAACATGTAGTTTAATCATATTAATTATTTTTGCTTCCAGGGGAACAAGCGATACATGTAAACATGTCATGGCCCTTTTGTTTTCTTTGAATGCTTTCCATGAGAGACATCTCGATTGTAGTCTTGAGACCTGCACCGACAAAGCTTGTAAATGGGACAAACCTCTCAAAGTTTCGAAGCCACAACTTTGGAATGATATTGATTTATGTCTCGACGACTCAACACCTCATCCCAAAAAAACCAAGATTGATACATACACACCATATTCTGAACATATGATAAGAGACAAGGAAAATGAAAAAAACTATTATCGGTAATCAAAGATTCATCAATAGATGAAAATGATTGCATGGCATAGCATATCTTGGGCTCTGATTCCGAGTAGGATTGTGATGATGACAAACGCCATGTTGATATATTATCTGTCCCGGATTTAGTTAGAGGCATCAACCACAGTGATTTTGTGGTAACTCTGAAAGATTATTACACTAAGGACAGGTGTGATGAAATAGAGGTGTTGACGCGTGGTCAATCTGACAATGAGTATTGGAGGAAATATCGCACCGGCCGTATTACATCTTCAATAGTTCATGCCATCAGTCATGCTACTGACACTACCATGGCAAAGAAAGACAATTATTTGCTAAAGAAAATCCATAGTCAAGAACACTTTACCCCAGCTGCAACTGATTTTGGTATTAAGCACGACGATGAAGCCAGGATCCTTTATCAGTCTTCCATGAAAGAGAAACACAAGAAATTTCAGTGTAAACAATCTGATTTTGTGAAAAACCACTCCCTTCCTATTTTGAGTGGAAGTCCAGATGGTGTCATCTCTTGTGAATGTTGTGGAAGGGGACTTTTAGAAATCAAGTGTAGTTATAAGTACATGTATAGGAATGAATTTACGGAGAAACAATCTGGTTATAAGTGCTACTTTGATGAAGGTAAATTAATTTTAAAAAAGAATACTAACTGGTATAGTTTTGGGAGTGGTGACTTATACCATGTCTTGAGACATCACCCGTTGTGAACACGCATCAAGTCATGCAATCTGTGTCAAAAGGTGAACGGTCTCGTTTAGGGGACCTGGGAGATATAGTCTAGTGTCTAAGCTTCCCCGAACCACCGTCAGTGATTATGTGACAGGTAGAGTATATTTAGTTGATCCTAGGATGATGACATTGGTTGCTATTGTATTTTTACAGGAAAATCATATTAGATTGTATTTTTACAGGAAAATCATATTAGATTGTATGCACTGAAAAAATCGGTTTGGTGAATCATATTGTCCCTTCTTATCGCTATGTATAATAATAATCATATATTATAATATATTTCAAAACAACTGCTATGTCTTTTGATGCACTGTTCATATCAAGGAATAAAATGATATAACACCAAATTTTAGTCGGTGGTAGTACTAGTATGTCTCATTCATAAAAATATTAAGATAACACTCTATAACATATGTTTTAGATTCCCAGTTTGACTAACTGCAAATATAGGAATCTAAGTTATAGGTTTTGAAATGTATTTTCAGCATAGAACTCAAGGTAGAATGGGCAAGTTGGCCGATGAAACCCAATTTGTGGCTGTTCATCAAGAAATTGAAGTTGACACCCCTATTTATGGCTGTTAAAGAAATTGAACATTGGGTGTCTCCCAACCACACCATCCCTTCTTCAGGTTTTGCCAAGTGCATGCAAATCCCACTATGGACGTTTTGAGAAATGTGGAAATTGTAGAAATGGTCATGCTAAACTGTCAAGTGCCAATGCCACAAAGCTCATCGTAATATGAAAACTTCAACGAAAGGAATGTCCATGCACTTCTAACTAGACCAACTAACTTGGGGATGTACTTTTTGGGAGCTTAATATAAATTGTTTTCTATACAAATATATTTAGCAAAGAATTCTATGGCCATTGAATTAGAACAGCAGCTATAGAAGATGTAGACATCAGTGTTTGACCCTTAGAAAAGATGGAACCGGGAGAGATCTGGGTCAGTTCTATATTATGCACATATCACTGGTGAAAAAGGATAAGATTTCCTTATATCCTCCAGCAAAAAAAACTTCTTCAATTTCTGATTATTGAGTAAAAGATTAAAAGTTATTCCTCTTCTACAAAGATATATGGCAGAAAATACAAACTGTTGAAAGATTTTAAAAACCAGGCAGTTGTCGGGGTGAGTTAGATTACCCCTATGGTGTCTGCACAGATGGATCCATTCACATCCTGGTTGCAGACATGGACAACAACAGGGTACATCTGAAACTTGATGGAAAATTCCAATGTATCTGTTGACCAAGGAAGATGGTACGATCTGTTGCCTTCAACCAGGAGGGGCAGCTGGTAGTGGGAGACAGGAATGGTAACATCTTCACTGTTACAAACAGGAAGTGAAGTAAATTATAGGAAACAAAACATTTAGAAATTAGTAAATATCATCTAAAACTGCATTATTATAAAATTAGAAAATATCATCTAAAACTGCATTATTACAGACTTTATTATACTTCCAGTGCTAAATAATGAGCCAAGCCATTTAACCTTTTGCATGCTAACTTAATTCAGCAAATATATCCCACGCGACTGACTTATTTTTCAAAGAGTGCAAAAAATGATATGCCTGGACTAAATAATTAATATCTCAATAACTACTGAATGAATCTCGATAAAATTTTCACAAAGAGAAGATACATTGGCCTGGCTCATGAAAAAAATGTTCTAATGAATTTTTTACATAAATAAACAGGACTGGGCATAAATATACCATGAATACTCCTCCGGAATCCGCCGCTTCGCCCCTGTGGAGATTCAACGTCTGGTCAGAATCCAAAACTGAATTTGCAGCGATCAAATGTTCATTTTTCAGTTCAGAAAATATTCTAGTTTCTATTTACGATGACCATTATCGGCTTCCAAGAGCCTAAAGAGCTCGAAATCGCGATCCATTTCCTCCACATGTTCGTTGTGATCGTATTTGGCCGCCATTTTGTACGATTTGTTCACTAAAAACGACTTAAACACTGTTTAAATCGTTGAATTAAGAAATATTTTTCGAAACATCGCCATTTCTAGGTCAACAGGAAGTCCCAACGTAAGGACTAAATAAATCGGGCAATCTGATTGGATCATAAGTCCGGCGGGAAAAAGTTAAGTTTTTGAAAGTTTAAATTCGACTGGAGTCGCCGGCAGTTGCCGGGGATTGTTAAGCACGGGCGACTACGCTCGCCGGTAGCATGCTAAAGGTTAATGTGTACACTGGAATGTTCAATATCTAAGAAAAAGAGAACCTGCAGCTGAGCTAAAGCTAAAGGGTATTACATCAACCCCTGCAGGTGAGCTGCTGGTGTGGGATGCAGCCACCAAGACAGTGTACCGTGTGAATCCATCCAATGAAGACATGACTTCTCTGTAGAAGCCAGATACATTCAAGGACCCTTACTATGTGGAATCAACCACAAACAATGTCATCAAAGTTAATAACTACAATACTCATTGTATTAAAAGATTGGATAGAGATGGAAGTGTTGCTTTTACGTATGGGAAGCCAGGCAGTTGTCATATGGTGTCTGTACAGATGGATCTGACCACATCCTGGTTGCAGACATGGACAACAACAGAGTAAATCTCCTTAACCATTATGGTAAATTCATTCCTTATCTGCTGACCAAGGAAGATGGTTTGTACAACCCACAATCTGTTGCCATCAAGCAGGAGGGGCAGAAGGTAGTGGGAGACAGGAATGGCAACATATTCACTGTCACATACAGGAAGTGAGGTAAATAGAAAACAAAACATTTGAAAAAAAATGATTACATACCATCTAATACTGGTTTATTACATGCATATAATGTTTAGAAATACATTATTTATTATACTAAATGATTTCAAATTAAGAAAATTATATATTCAGTGATTTTACATCAAAAGAGATCAAAAGTAAGACTGCCTGTGCTAAATGTACCAAGCCACTCCTAGGTCACTCTTTTGTAAACCATTTGTCCAATGCCCACCTGCCCTTCCAGGTTTTGAGTTTACTTTGCATGTATTGCCATGTGCGAAAGTACCACGGGTTAGGAGCAAGATAGCGAGAACGCACGATAGACTCAATATAGACGCTAGCCTGGTGCTACTCCAAATAGGGGAAAACGACATTCCAACCCCTTCCAGGAACATTCTTACATCCCCTCCCTCCCCTTCCCTTTCACCCTTTTCCTCCCCGAACCAGCTGGCTGAGGATATTACCAGACATATTGGCTTTCAATCCCATTGTGGACACTGTCATCATTGGGTCTCTGTTTCCCAGGGGGTGGTCTAAGTCAGACAAATTTCTCAATAGATTGCAACATTCCAGTGGACTCGCTATGTGGCATCAACAACATCTGATGTCATCATAGTCAGCAACATGGAGGCTCATTGTATAAAGGCTTGGATAAAGATGGCTGGGAAGTTTTTAAATACGGGAAGGACGGCAGTGGTCCGGATGACTTATACAACCCCTTTGGTCTCTGTACAGATGGATCAAACCACATCATAGTTGCAGACAACACCAACCTCAGGGTACATCTCTTGACCCCTGATGCTAAATTCATTCGCTATCTGTTGACAAAGGAAGATTGTACGATCTGTTGCAATCAAGCAGGAGGGGCAGCTGGTAGTGGGAGACAGGAATGGCAACATATTCACTATCACATACAGGAAGTGAGGTAAATAGAAAAAAAACATTTGAAAAATGAGTATATACCATCTAATACTGGTTTATTACATGGATATAATGTTCAAAAATATATTATTTATTATACTAAATGATTTCAAATTAAGAAAATTATATATTCAGTGATTTTTCAATCAAAAGAGATGAAAAGTAAGACAGCCTGTGCTAAATGTACCAAGCCATTTAATGTGTGTATTGGAAGGCTCAAGATCTTCCTAATTCCCAAGAGGTGGACAGGACTAAGGACTTGAGGGTCTGCAGCTGAGCTAAAGCTAAAGGATTTGAGTATCCCATTCCCCATCCCACCCCCTCATTCATCTGACCCTGTAACTAAAGTGGCCATCTTAGGTCACTCCCTTGTAAACCATTTGTCCAATGCCTCACCTTCCCATTCCGGGTTTTGAGTTTACTTTGCACGGATTGCCAGGTGCGAAAGTACCACGGCTTAGGACACATGATAGACTCAATATAGACGTTAGCCTGGTGCTACTCCAAATAGGGGAAAACGACATCCCAACCCCTTCCAGGAACAATCTTACATCTGCTCCGGGGTCCACACAAGCAAGACCCCCACTTTATACATAAAGAAAAAAACATCATTTATTCAATTTATTAATTATTATTCTGAAAATAAAAGATTTAAAGTTATGAATCTTCTACAATGATCTATTACAGAAAATACAAACTGTTGAAAGATCTTAAAAAGAACAACTCTCATATAACATCAACTTCACATGGCCAACTTGCATTTACCAACGTGACCAACATCATAAGTGTCTATGGTTTAGACAGGACCCCCAAATTGAACCTCATGTGTAGAAAACCTGCAGCTGAGCTACAGCTAAAAGGTATAACATCAACCCCTGCAGGTGGGATGCTTGTATGTGATCAACCCACCAAGACAGTGTACCGTGTGAATCCATCTACTGGAGATACGACTCCTCTCATCAAGCCTGGTACATTCCAGTAGCCTCGCTATGTGGCATCAACAACATCTGATGTCATCATAGTCAGCAACTTCAGTGCTCATTGTATTAAAGGCTTGGATAAAGATGGCCAGGAAGTTTTTAAATACGGGAAGGAAGGCAGTGGTCAGGGTGAGTGGCAGTATCCTAATGGTGTCTGCACAGATGGATCAAACCACATCATAGTTGCAGACAACACCAACCACAGGGTACATCTCCTGACCCCTGGCACTTTCTTTCATTCGCTAATTCAAACAATATATTTAACAAAGAATTCTATGACGATTGAATTCGAATAGCAGTGTTTGACCCTTAGATAAGATGGAACCAAGTTTATCTGGTCGGTCAGTTTTAATATTATCTATGTATCACTGGTGAAAAAGGATAAGATTTGTTAATATTCTCTATCAAAGCTACCTTTTCTTGTGAAATTTTATTATTATATATCATAGGCTTCATATGCAGCATTGGCTTTATTATGGCTAGCATGAACCGGTGACTTAGAGTATGGGCCTAAGTTGCATTTCTCTCAGCTGTAGATTATGAAATGTTTTTTGTAGTGAGATGAGGGTACCCAGAGTACTTCTTTTCGGGCACAGCCTTATAAAACAGATGGAAAAACCAGGAAAGAATTTATCCAAAGAGACCAAACAGAAATGTCTTTCATCGCTGGATCTTAAAGAAGATGAATACCTCTTACACTACGAGGGTGTGCCAGGTGGCAATTTGAAAAAACTTGATGACAGACCGATATGGGACTCTATGACTTACTTTGATACCATAGTTGCTCAAATTGCCGGGAATGATGTACAAAACTATGAAATGTCCCAGACAGAGTTAAATGATTTATTAAAGAGAGTTTAGGCGATGGTGAAGAAGATGCGCATGGTTTTACTTGAAATTCTTGTCAGTAGTAGTATGTCCCCTTCATTAAAGAATATTAAGATAACAATCTATAACATACATTTTAGATTTCCAGTTTGACTGCAAATATAGGAATTTAAGTTGTAGGTTTTGAACTGTATTTTCACCATGAAACTCAAGGTAAAATGGGCAAGTTGGCCAATGACACCCCAATTTGTACAATTTGTAATAGGAAAACTTCAACGAAAGGAATTTCCAGACCATTCCAACTAGACAAACTAACTTGGGGATGTGCTTTTTGGGAGCTTAATATAAATTGTTTTCTATACAAATATATTTAACAAAGAATTCTATGGCCATTGAATTAACACAGCAGCCATAGAAGATGTAGACATCAGTGTTTGACCCCTAGAAAAGATGGAACTGGGAGAGATCTTGGTTGGTTTTTATATTATGCAGGTATCACTGGTGAAAAAGGATAAGATTTCCTGATATCTTGCAGCAAAAAAAAAACTTCAATTTCTGATTGTTGAGTAAAATATTAAAAGTTATTCCTCTTCTACAAAGATATATGGCCGAAAATACAAACTGTTGAAAGATTTTAAAAATCCATTCACATTCACATCCTGGTTGCAGACAGTGACAACAACAGGGTACATGTCCTGACACCTGATGGTAAATTCGAACGTTATCTGCTGACCAAGGAAGATGGTATGTACAATCCTCCACATTCTGTTGCCATCATTCAGGAGGAGCAAATGGCAACATGTTAACTGTTACATACAGGAAGTGAGGTAAATTATAGAAAACAAAACATTTAGAAATTAGTAAATATCATCTAAAACTGCATTATTACAGAGTTTATTATACTTCCAGTGCTAAATAATGAGTCGAGCCATTTAATGTGTATACTGGAATGTTCAAAATCTTCCAAATTCCCAAGAGGTAGACAGGACTAAGAAATAAAGAGCATGCAGCTGAGCTAAAGCTAAAGGGTATAACATCAACCCCAGCAGGTGAGCTGATGGTGTGATTACACCACCAGTAAAGTGTATCGTGTGAATCCATCAAATGGAGACATGACTTATCTGAAGAAGCCAGATACATTCAAGGACCCTTACTATGTGGAATCAACCACAAACAATGTCATCATAGTAAGTATCTACAAAGACTCGTTGTATTAAAAGATTGGATAGAGATGGGAGTGTTGCATTTACGTATGGGAAGCCAGGCAGTTGTCAGGGTGACTTAGATTAGTCTGCACAGATGGATCCAACCAATTCCTGGTTGCAGACAATGACAACTACAGGGTACATCTCCTGACCCCTGATGCTAAATGCATTCGCTGTCTGCTGACCATGGAAGATGGTGTGTACAATCCACGATCTGTTACCATCAACCAGGAGAAACAACTGTTAGTGCGAGGCAAGAATGACAACATCTTCACTGTTACATACAGGAAGTGACGTAAAATATAGAAAACAAAACAATTGAAAAATGATTATATACTATCTAATACTGGTTTATTAAATGCATATAATGTTCAAAAATACATTATTTATTATACTCAATGATTTCAAATTAAGAAAATTATATATTCAGTGATTTTTCCATCAAGAGAGATCAAAAGTAAGACTGCCTGTGCTAAATGCAACATGTGCCAAGCCATTTAATGTGTGTATTGGAAGGCTCAAGTCTTCCTAATTCCCAAGAGGTGGACAGGACTAAGGACTTGAGGATCTGCAGCTGAACTAAAGGAGTTGAGTATCCCATTCCCCATCTCACCCCCTCATTCATCTGACCCTATAACTAAAGTGGCCATTCTAGGTCACTCCTTTGTAAACCAGTGACTTCAGTGCTCATTGTATTAAAGGCTTGGATAAAGATGGCTGGGAAGTTTTTAAATACGGGAAGGACAGCAGTGGTCCAGATGACTTATAGAACCCCTTTGGTCTCTGTACAGATGGATCAAACCACATCATAGTTGCAGACAACACCAACCTCAGGGTACATCTCTTGACCCCTGATGCTAAATTCATTCGCTATCTGTTGACAAAGGAAGATGGTACGATCTGTTGCCATCAAGCAAGAGGGGCAGCTGGTAGTGGGAGATGGGAATGGGAACATATTCACTGTCACATACAGGAAGTGAGGTAAATTATAGAAAACAAAACATTTGAAAAATGATTATATACCATCTAATACTGGTTTATTACATGCATATAATGTTCAAAAATACATTGTTTATTATACTAAATGATTTCAAATTTAGAAAATTATACATTCAGTGATTTTTCAATCAAAAGAGATGAAAAGTAGGAGTGCCTGTGCTAAATGTACCAAGTCATTTAATGTGTGTATTGGAAGGCTCAAAATCTTCCTAATTCCCAAGAGGTGGACAGGACTAAGGACTTGAGGATCTGCAGCTGAGCTTAAGGATTTGAGTATCCCATTCCCCATCCCACCCCCTCATTCATCTGACCCTGTAACTAAATTGGCCATCCTAGGTCACTCCTTTGTAAACCATTTGTCTAATGCCCCACCTGCCCTTCCGGGTTTTGAGTTTACTTTGCATGGATTGCCAGGTGCGAAAGTACCATGGGTTAGGAGCAAGATAGCGAGAACACAGACTCAATATAGACGCTAGCCTCCAAATAGGGGAAAACGACAACCCCACCCCTTCCAGGAACATTCTTACACCCCCTCCGGGTGTCCACACAAACAGGACCCCCACTTTACTTTGTTTACATGTCAGCTCTGGCATACATAAAAGAAAAAAACTTCATTATTCAATTTATTAATTATTGTTATGAAAATAAAAGATTTAAAGTTATGGATCATCTACAATGATCTAGGACAGAAAATACAATCTGTTGAAAGATCTTAAAAAGAACATCTCTCATGTAACATTAACTTCAGATGGCCATCTAGCATTTACCAACGTCACCAACATCATAAGTGTCTATGGTGTAGATGGGACGCCTGCATGGGGCATCACCTGTAGAAGAGCTGCTTGTATGTGATCCCACCACCAAGACAGTGTACCGTGTGAATCCATCTACTGGAGATACGACTCCTCTCGCCAAGCCTGGTACATGCCAGTCAGTGGCCTCGTTATGTGGCATCAACAACATCTGATGTCATCATAGTCAGCGACTTAGTGCTCATTGGATAGAGATGGCCTGGAAGTTTTTAAATACAGGAATAAGGCAGTGATCAGGGTGAGTGACAGTATCCCCATGGTGTCTGCACAAATGGATCAAATCACATCATAGTTGCAGACAATACCAACCTAAGGGTACATCTCCTGACCCCTGATGCTAAATTTTTATATTCTTATGCTCTTTCTTCTGAACCCTCTGCTGTTCCGGCTAACTCAAACAATATATTTCACAAAGAATTCTATGACGATTGAATTTGAACAGCAGCTATAGAAGATGTGGACATCAGTGTTTGAACCTTAGAAAAGATGGAACAAGGAGATCTGGTTGGTCAGTTTTAATATTATCTACGTATCACTGGTGAAAAAGGATAAGATTTGTTAATATTTTCTAGCAAAAAGAAAAAAAAAAAAAAACTTCATTATTAATTTCTGATTATAAAAATAAAAGATTTAAAGTTATGGATCTTCTACAACGATCTAGGACAGAAAATACAATCTGTTGAAAGATCTTAAAAAGAACATCTCTCATGTAACATTAACTTCAGATGGCCAACTTGCATTTACAAACGTCACCAACATCATAAGTGTCTCTGGTGTAGATGGAACCCCTGCAAGTGGCATCACTTGTAGAAGACCTGCTTGTATGTGATCCAACCACCAAAATAGTGTACCGTGTGAATCCATCTACTGGAGATACGACTCCTCTTGCCAAGCCTGGTACATTCGAGAACCCTTGCTATGTGGCATCAACAACATCTGATGTCATCATAGTCAGCGACTTCAGTGCTCATTGTATCAAAGGCTTGGATAAAGATGGTCGGGAAGTTTTTAAATACGGGAAGGACAGCAGTGGTCCGGATGAGTTATAGAACCCCTGTGTTGTCTGCACAGATGGATCAAAGCACATCATAGTTGCAGACAACACCAACCTCCTGACCCTGATGCTAAATTCATTCGCTATCTACTGACCAAGGAAGATGGTGTGTTCAATCCATGATCTGTTGTCATTTTGATATTCTTATGCCCTTTCTTCTTGACCCTCTGATGTTCCTGCTAATTCAAACAATATATTTCACAAAGAATTCTATGACGATTGAATTTGAAAAGCAGCTATAGAAGGTGTGAACATCAGTGTTTGACCATAAGAAAAGATGGAACCAGGGAGATCTTGTTGGTCAGTTTTTATATTATCTACGTATCACTGGTGAAAAAGAATAAGATTTGTTAATATTCTCTAGGAAAAAGAAAAAACTTCATTATTCAATTTCTGATTATTGAAATAAAAGATATAAAGTTATGAATCTTCTACAATGATCTATGACAGAAAATACAAATTGTTGAAAGATCTTAAAAAGAACATCTCTCATGTAACATTAACTTCAGATGGCCAACTAGCATTTACAAACGTCACCAACACTATGGTGTAGATGGGACCCCCGATTGGGGCATCACCTGTAGAAGAGCTGCTTGTATCGTATCACCAAAACAGTGTACCGTGTGAATCCATCTACTGGAGATACGACTCCTCTCGCCAAGCCTGGCACATTCCAGTGGCCTCGCTATGTGGCATCAACAACATCTGATGTCATCATAGTCAGCAACTTCAGTGCTCATTGTATCAAAGGCTTGGATAAAGATGGTCGGGAAGTTTTTAAATACGGGAAGGAAGGCAGTGGTCAGGGTGAGTTATGTGACCCTTTGGTGTCTGCACTGATAGTTCCAACAACATTATAGTTGCAGACAAGTTCCACAAAAGAGTATATCTCCTGATCCCTGAAGGTGAATTCAATGGCTACCTGCTGACTGAGGAAGAATGTGTGTTCAACCCATGATCTGTTGTCATTTTGATATTCTTATGCCCTTTCTTCTTGACCCTCTGCTGTTCCCGCTAATTCAAACAATATATTTAACAAAGAATTCTATGATGATTGAATTGGAACAGCAGCTATAGAAGATGTGGACATCAGTGTTTGACTCTTAGAAAAGATGGAACCAGGAGATATGGTTGATCAGTTTTAATATTATCCATGTATCACTGGTGAAAAAGGATAAGATTTGTTAATATTCTCGAGCAAAAAAAGACTTCATTATTAAATTTATTAAATATTGTTCAAATAAAAGATTTAAAGTTATGAATCTTCTACAATGATCTATGACAGAAAATACCAACTGTTGAAAGATCTTAAAAAGAACATCTCTCACTAACGACAACTTCAGATAGCCAACTTGCATTTACCAACGTCACCAACATCATAAGTGACTATGGTGTTGATGGGACCCCGCATGGGGCATCACCTGTAGAGTAGCTGCTTGTATGTGATCCAACCACCAAAACAGTGTACCGTGTGAATCCATCTACTGGAGATACGACTCCTCTCGCCAAGCCTGGTACATTCCAGTGGCCTCGCTATGTTACATCAACAACATCTGATGTCATCATAGTCAGCAACTTCAGTGCTCATTGTATTAAAGGCTTGGATAAAGATGGTCGGGAAGTTTTTAAATATGGGAAGGAAGGCAGTGGTCAGGGTGAGTTATGTGACCCTTTGGTGTCTGCACTGATAGTTCCAACAACATTATAGTATATCTCCTGATCCCTGAGGGTGAATTCCTGCGCTTCATGCTGACTGAAAATGAAGTATACTTCATCAATCAAGAAAGGGAAGTGGTGGTGGGAGACCTGTATCAAAGGCTTGGATAAAGATGTCAAAGAAGTGTTTTCATATGTGAAGGAAGGCAGTGGTCAGGGAGAGTTATGCGACCCTTTGGTGTCTGCACTGATAGTTCCAACCACATTATAGTTGCAGACAAGTTTAACAACAGAGTATATCTCCTGATCCCTGAGGGTGAATTCCTGAGCTTCATGCTGACTGAAGATGCCATGCACTTCCCACACTCTGTTGTGGTCAATCAAGAGGGAGACCTGGTGATGAAAGACCTATATCAAATGGATAAAGATGGCAGAGAAGTGTTTTCATATATGAAGGAAGGCAGTGGTCAGAAAGAATTACGCTACCACTGTGGTGTCTCCACTGATAGTTCCAACAACATTATAGTTGCAGATAAGATCAACAACAGAGTATATCTCCTGATCCCTGAAAGTGAATTCAATCGCTACCTGCTGACTGAGAAAGATGGTGTGAACTACTCAAACTTTGTTGCCATCAATCAAGAGGAAGACCTGGTGGTGGGAGACCTGTATCAAATGATTGGATAAAGATGGCAAAGAAGTGTTTTTATATTTGAAGGAAGGCAGTGGTCAGGGAGAGTTATGCTACAACTGTGGTGTCTTCACTGATAGTTCCAACAACATTATAGTTGCAGACAAGTTCAACAACAGAGTATCTCCTGATCCCTGAGGGTGAATTCCCACACTCTGTTGCAATCAACTAGGAGGGGAAGCTGATGCTGGGAGACCACGGAGGCAACATATTCACTATCACATACAGGAAGTGAGGTAAATAGAAAACAAAAAATTTAGAAGCATTGTAAATGTCATCTAATAATGCATTATATTACATGCATTGAATGTGTTACTTTTATTGACAAAATGATAATTTCATGATTACGTTAGTCTTAAGTACTCACTAAAAGACTAACGTAATGAATCCAAAATACATTCACATACAAGTATGATAATGAATGATTTCAAACTGAAAAAAATTATATATTCAACAATTTTTCAAGTAAAAGAGGTAAAAAGTGAGACTTCCTGGCTAAATGTACCAAGCCATTAGATGTTTGTATTGGAAGACTAAAAATCTTCCAAGTTAACGAGAGGTGAACAGCACTAAGGACAGAAATATTTCACATTTGTGGACATGCTTTTTCGAAACTAATACAAAATTGCCATAAGAACAAATACATTACACAAAAAATTCTATGACGGTTGCATTCAAACAGCAGCTATCTGAGCACAAGTTGGAACTGGACTGTGCTGACCCTTCAAAAAGAAGAAACAGGGAGAAGTTTGATTGGTCAGTTTGTATTTGATCTAAGGATAAGATTGACTTATTACTTCTAGCACAAAGGGTTCATTTCAACAGTAACATAACATGTGGTAATGCCTTATAATTCAATTTCAATGTGAAAATTTGTGGGTGTGACATGAGTAAACTTCAGCACTCTTTGACCAGATCCCATCAAGAAGCTAGCTCTTGGGCTGAAAATTCAACTTTCCAGAATTGTTCTAGCCCACAATAAGAAATAAATTTAAGTATTAAGTCCATGGTGAATATCCTCCTAATAAGTCTAAACACCTACAAGAGATAAAATTGAGTAACCACACAAGGAATAGAAAAGCTAGATTGGTGTTGATGCAAATGACCCTATGTGCAATAGGTATCACTGCAGTATTGGGTGCACTTTAGTGCTAAATGAATGATGTCACTTGATGTGATAATGTTGCAGCGAAGTAAAAGGTCCATAGTACTTTTATATATAATATGCTAAAATGTACAAAAAAGGTAGAGTAACTATTAACTAAGAGGGTATATGAACTCGCATAGCAGAGCTTTCATCGCTTATACCTACAGTTATAACTCAAATGTAAAATGTAGCGCTGACCCATGCACAAGCATTGGCACAATGTGCAAAACAGATTCAGAAGCCACCTTGGTTATATTTGTAAAACTGAAAGGAAAACTCACAAAAGAGCGTGATCCTGAAAGTAAAAAAATACTTATGGACAGGGCTTCTACTAAGCAACTATTGGTTAGTCATATAATCAAAGTAAATGTATCATAAACTTATCAAATGTGTAATGCTTGTAATATTTAAAAAAAACTATTGTCTTTATCATGATATGTACTTTTTGAACCACTTTTTGAAGAATAAGGTTAAAAAAAGTGCAAAAGAATCTTACTGCTTGGGATTATTGTAAGATACATCATACTTGATTGTGATTGTGTTTTACTTTGGGTTGTTATATATATGGGTTGCTTTGTAGCCATGTGTTCTGCCATCTTGGAAATTTAGTCTGTAATAAATACAAATTAACCTAACATATTGATTTATGTCTTCTTTAGTACCAAATAATTTTTAATAATTACACAAATAAACACTAAAATACAAGGATCTAATAGTAATGGTGATGAGGACGCTTCGCTCTAAATCGGACAGGAAATACAAAAGTGGGAGATGTACTTGCATTAACAATACCAGGTGAGAAATACCTTCAGATAGTGAATTTTATTAGGTCCTCTCTAAGAGCAGTCTTAATAGGGACATGGCAACTGAGGGAGACACTAGTCTAGTGATGTCAAGCAAGGACCTGTGCCTAGAATATTCCAAAAAATGATAACAATAGCCAAGATTCAATCTCTGGAAATGCCACTTACATATCAAGTTTGTGAACCACTAGATCATCCTGTTAACATATCACAATTGAAAAGGGAGGCTTTTCAGGCCAACGTATTGACAAAAATAATATCGTACAATCTGTTTCAACAGAGATGACATTAAAATCCCAGCAATTGGGTCAACCCCAATTTGCCCCTAAATGACAGGGAACAGTAAAAAAATACTAAACTGACATAGCCAATCCAATATAGAACACTCACAACAAAGATCACTCACCTGTTAGTATCTTTCATTATTACTTTACTGTGTGACTATTATACCAGGATACAAGCCTGGCCAATGGTTTAGTCAACTGGTTGAACACTTCAACACCGTGTCTAAGCAACACTACACACCCCATCAGCATGTGGCAATTGAATAAACTCTATGTGCCATACTCATCAATGTCTCCTTCAAGCAATACATACGAAACAAGAGACATCCAAGATGGGGAATCAAGTTTTGGGTCCTCTGTGATTCAGTAACTAAATATGGAGTGCATATTCATTGTTATGTGGGAAACAGTATGATAGATCTATGAATGCAAGTTGATAACATTTCTATAGAACTATACATTTAGAAATACATTTAGAAAATATAAATAAAATATAATAAAAAAACTGTCTTGACATAGGTCTATGATAGATATAATCATTGTATTATGTAACTTGATTATATACTTGGTTCCTTTCACAGCAGTTTGACTACAATTAGTTTTTTGGAATTCTGTAGGAACACACGACAAGGATGTAATTGAGTGGTGAACACTTTGATGAAGAAGGTGGGTCTTTTACAGAAAAGATAACTTCTTCCAAAATTAGCAGAATTGAAGGAACATTATCTAGCCTGGTAATCAGAAAAAAATGAATGGAGAGGAGTGGCCAATTTCTGCTAGAAAATTCAACAAATTTGCAATATTTGCAAGGCAATACAAAACAAAAGATACAAAATGGTATTGGAAACAGGATTCTTGTTTTTCTTGACAACATTCAATACAAAACAAAAGTTACAAAATGGTATTGGAAACAGGATTGTTGTTTTTCTTGACAACATTCAATACAAAACAAAAGTTACAAAATGGTATTGGAAACAGGATTGTTGTTTTTCTTGACAACATTCTATTAACAAATCAGATCAAGGTAATTCTTGTCAGGGCAAAATTTGAAAGTGACTGGGGTTTCCAATCAACTGAAAAGTAATTATTAATCTCAATGTAAGAGACACCTGAGGGAGATATCAAAATGAAAAACATGAATCTTACATTACCAACAATGAAAATGACAATTAAAAAATTAAGTGCTTGCCATCAAAAAATATAAATCAGTTTCTAGTCCGAACATAATCACTTACCTTTTACCTTATCTTATGAGTGTTTTTTACTTAATCCACTGATGGCAGGCACTCAAAATGATGGCTCTCAGGCCAAGGTGACATCTTTAGTCAAAGAAAAATGCAAATCTAAAACATCAAAGAAGAGAGTATGGTGGCTCCAGTTCCAACAGCTTCAGACAAGTCAGATTGTTGCTTGACAAATAAGCACGCTAAGTAAATAAAAATGCATTTTGGTTCAAGAAAACCTTTATATATGAGAATATAAGAGAAAAATCTTGAATCACACACAGGTTCCAAAGAACAAAGAATTTAACCAAAGAAAAGGGATGGCTTCACAACACTCAAAACCATGCAAGATTTTGCATGTGATGGACTGTTTAGGAGGGCAAGTGGGGCAAAAGTTAATCCAGATGACCTTAAAATTCTACTAAAAAGTCTGTTCTTCTACTGGGTCAAGCCTATAAACTGGGCACATATTAAAGAAAAAATGTTGAGACTCGTGATTTTGTACAATTTTATATATACATGTAATGCTATTTCCAAAAGATGTTTAACTCAAAATTAATTTGACTAAACAAAAGCCGACATAAAATTTGGTGGTAAATTGTGGGCTTTCAATAGGTATGTTGTCTTTATCTTTAATTGTAATGGCAACATCATATATTCAGGCATTTTGCACAAACTTAAGGAATACAAACTTGTATTGAACATGAATTTTCTCATAGATATTTTCTCTGAAATCACAGCTGCTTGCCATTTCAAAAAGCTTGAAGCTGTCCTATATCAATGAGGAAGATTCCTGGGTTTCATTTACAACATTTTTGGACTCACATGAGCAAACCCCTTGAATATTTCAAGACATTCAATTAGCCCATATGGTCAAAAACAATACAAAACCAGGGACAAATTATTTCCAGGGTCATAGCATACTTGGCTGGGTAGACTGGGTAAACATTACAGAACATGTAAACTGAGGTGTAATAAATAATATTATATATAATAAATAAATATTATTGTTTTATGAACAATGTCTTTATAGAAAGAACAACCACGGAAAGACACTGTCCAATATGCTTGGAGGAAAAGGGACTCAGCATCATGTTTTTTAGTGCCCTATCATTTGTATTACACATGTCCCAGGACCATGCTGAAATGCCATCCGGAGATCTTGCACTTGAGCTTCTGGACGAAAGTGAAAAAGAACGATTGGAAGAAGATGAAGTAATGAGCACCAGTAGTTATGTCACGCTTGGCGAAATAAAGAGCACCTCTTCCCTGCCATCTGTCAGTGTCTCTACCATTTCATTTGAACAAGTCAAATACACTGAATCAATATATACAAAGGACTCTGAGTTCACGGAAGAAGAATCGGATGATAGCGATGGAGATTCTTCCCTTCGTTACTATGGGGACGAATGGCTATATTGCATTTGGTGTGAAATGAGGTTCTTTACTCCACAACTTCATTACCTAAATTAAACAAAGGAAGACACATAATCAAAATATACTGAAAAATAAACTTCTTAATTTTGTGAATATTCAAAACACACCATGAATTTTCTCAATTAAAGGTTCACCTTAACAGAAATCAACAGGAAACTAAAAGGTTCTTCAGGAAAATGTCTACAATAGCTATGGGAATGGGATAGAGCATTAGATCACTGGATCCCATGGAACAAAGACAGAAATTCATAACGAATAGTTACGACATAATTTTCATGGCTATGGGATATTACTACTCTTGTAAGATTATAGCGGAGGCAATAGAGAACAATCTATACCTTCAATTGGAAATTCCGTTCCACAGAAATGCAGAATTTTATACCTTATATAAAATTAACGCTTTTCCTGTTTTATTACATAACAGCAGATCAGCTTCAAAAATCATCTCAATACCCGACTACATTGCCATTTCCAAAGAACAATAGAACTTTATTGAAATTTCACAGGATATAATATCAGGATGTCACAAACCACATGGTGACTTCCAGTTGTGGCGTTTCATGTTTGTGAATAATAAATGGCCGGCGACTTAGATTTCAAATCTATCTAATGCCCAAAGCACGGCAATATTTAAGAAACTGGGAAGGTGAATTTGATTGGCTTAGATTCGAAAATGGTGGAATGAGATGTGGTATATGCCTTAGGTCGGGAAAACGGAATGTTTTCACATCCGCATCTGGTTGTAAGGACCTTCAACATTTCACATTGGCAAGACATGCTTCATCCCCGATGCATGGGGACTGGTAAGACAAGGAAAACGATTAGAACATCAATTTGTTAACCAAGGTCAAGCGGTGGAAGACTCGCAGTGGGTGCTCTGATGGTGTTTAAACCAATTTGTAGTTTCAAATATTTTTGGGGGGCTTTTAAACGAAGTTTGGAATGGGACTCACATTTTATCATAGGAACTCAGATTTTTTAATGATTTACTTATGAAACCACTGCAAATGTGTCTTGATTCAATGTCATTATGATCTTTTCCACAGACTCATGTTTATGATTATTGTGTTTCCCATTTCCTATTTTGTTATTAAATCATGTTAGTTTATATTTGTTTATATTTTATTACAACAATTGTTTTAGTGATCTTTGAACTTAGTGTGATATTTCACAATATCAACAATTTAATTTCCTATGTTTATCTTCACATTGGAGCAGTTTTTAGGCATGATATACAATAATAATAGTAATATTACCAAATGTGCTAAATTCTTGAACCAATCAAATGAAAGAATTTTTCTTGAGATATAAGTGACAGACATTGATATATGAAGTTAACTGATGTGAAACTTTGTAATGTTTAGTTAGGATGTTTATAAGTTTCTATAATTTTTGGCATCATATAGAAGACTGCAGCTTTTTGGTAAACAAAGTAAAAACCAATTAACTTTAAAGTCTTCGAGAACAACTGACCAAAACATCAATATTGCTGCACATGCTTTGCAAATGTTTATACCTTTTTAATCTACATCACATTTCATGAATAATTGTATACTTTTTAAGATGAAAATTTACTTATAAATAGATGTTTTGGACATTAATTAGATAATGAATTAAATTGAATAATTAGATTATACATCCAGAGTTCATGAGATGAGGCTCAGAGGTTTTGTCTAGACATTTCTTTCCCACCAAAATCTGGCAAATTACGGTAAATATTCAATGTATGAAGTGTGAGTAATAACACATAGTCTAATTCTTATCTTTCTCTTAGCCACAGATTAATATAAACAACATTATTATTGGAAACAAGAAACAAGTATCTCGTTTATAAACAAACTTGTAATAATAGCTAGAAATATTGTAAACATACAATCACAGAGTTGATTGTGTAATAAATGTACTGTCTATTTGTATAAACAATTATACCGATGAGGAATCTTCGGTCTCAGGAAAGAAAGCTGGATGATTTTGCCACACCAAACTTGGCACCAGTTTTCTATTCTCTGCGACCTACGATTCCATCATCGGCTAATTTAGTTAGCTAATTTTTAGTCGGCTAATATTATTAACTAATTAACAAAAAGAAAACCAGCAGACTATAAAAAGAAATGTTACAATGAATTAATTAGAATTAACATTTAGATTTTGACAAAGAGCACGTTACAAGAAAGATATTAAGACATGGAATATAAAAACTATTGTAAAAAGTAAAAAATAGAATAAAATATGAATCAATAAGCAAATAGAGAATTTATGTTAACTTTATATCTGATAGATATAAAAAGACTAACAGAAGGCAGAAAATCATCACAATTGCTTATTGACTTTTTACAAAATTAAACATTCAATTTTCGGCCAACTTTTGTAAATGGGATTTCTAGATATTTTATTGGATAAGACCTCTTATTTTGGCTCTGCCAACTTCAAAATTAAGAAATAAAAGAGGCATTTTTGGCATTGAAACCTCAGAACATGTTGCGTGAACTTGGGACAAACCAAAAACTGTAAGAAGATGAACGAAATGATATTTTTGGACTTAAGGATGCAGTACCGGGTCGGTTTTCACGTCTGTTTGCGCAGGTTTGACTTCCGGTTTGAGAAAGCTAGCTCCCAAGAACGTCATTTTCGCATTTAGTCTTATTCAAAAATTATAGTTTATTTCGATAATGGTGTTTCCAGAAAAGAATTAAATTGCAAACATTTTATCAAGCATATGTTATCCCTTTCACTTTTATGGGAAAACTTGTTCTTGAGTCGCAATTAGTGGATACGAAAACCAGGGTTCGAAAGGTGCCAGCTCTATTGAAAACTCAAAAAAGTAAAAAGATTCATTTTGGGTGGGTAAAATACTTTTTTTATTTTGTAATTACCAGATGGTCAATCCTCTTCATATTGCACTTGGATGATGATAACATCATAGTGATACATTGTAAAAAATATGAGCAAAATCTAATGTCTGGAGCTTTTTCTACGCTGACCTGGTACTGCATCCTTAAACTTTTCTTTAATAAATGAATATCTTAAACTGCATTTGTTTTCATCTTTTGAAAAAGAGAGACTCAACTTCACACAAATACATTTCCGCAACTCAAACAAACAAATGATAAGAAAGAATCAGCTTTCCTTTGTAGAATGGCAATCTGCCTTTAATATTTTCATGATGGTTACAATCCCATTTTTAAGAAAGAAAATGTTAACTCAATCAATATTGTAGTGGTAACAAAATAATACATGCTCCCTGACGTCATCATGAAAATGATATAAGTCATGATC
Source organism: Owenia fusiformis (assembly GCA_903813345.2). Taxonomy (NCBI): domain Eukaryota; kingdom Metazoa; phylum Annelida; class Polychaeta; order Sabellida; family Oweniidae; genus Owenia; species Owenia fusiformis. The sequence continues at coordinate 2,252,089 of CAIIXF020000008.1, forward strand.
TTGAGTCGCCATCTTGGTTCTTAAATATTATATGTCAAATATTGTCACTTTGATAGACTTAACAAATGCAAAACTAGTATACATTTGTATAACACATGCTTTATGTGTAACAGTTGTGCATGGTGTCAGATGTGGGATACCAGAGAAAGTTTGATCGGACAATGGTCCACAATATGATTCTCATGAGTTCAAAGAATTTTCACGCGACTACGAATTCTGTCATGTGACAAGCTCACCAACTTTTGCTTAGAGCAATGTGGCAGTAGAACAGGTGGTAAAGACAGTTAAAAATCTGATAAAGAAATCGGATGATCCTTATAAGGCATTACTAACTTACTGCACAACTCCTTTAGCTAATGGTTATAGCCCAGCTGAATTGCTCTTTGGAAGAAAATTGAGAAATCAAGTACCAATCTCACAATCTCAACTATCACCTAAGTGGCCATTTTTGCAAGATGTTAAAGCAAAGGAAGAGAAATAGAGAATCTCAATGAAACAAAATTTTGATACACATCACTCTGCTTCAAAATCTCTAGAATTGAGACCAGGTAACAATGTTTTTGTGCGTGATATGCAAAAGCATGCTACTGTGATTGAAAAACATGATTCCCCAAGGTCATACATAGTTGAGACTGCGAAAGGAAGGGTTAGGAGAAACAGGTCAAGTGTGACACCTTCACAAGATGATATTCCACTAGCCCTTCGGGCTTCGTAGAATATCACATGTGAAAGATGCACAGGTATTCACCTCAATAAAATTAAATATTTGTATAATATTATTTATCACATTATTCATTATCTAAAACTATGCAAAAAGCACCACGAGTTGTTTGTAGAATGAATCAGGAGAATTTTTCATGCATTTCACTTGTGTTTTTCTTCTATTCAACGTATTCTCTATATTGTATACACCCACAAGGGTGTCATGTAAAACCTTGTAAATAATACTACATTGTATATATAAGAAAAAAAATAAAGCTGAATTGTATGAATGAATCTAAAAAGCATCAATACACTTTAAAAACATTTTATTTTATTAAGATTGCACCACATAATCCCAAAAAATATTTCTCGCTTTCAAAGATTATCTATGTATTAACACCCAGGTATTTTTATTTTTTACAAACTTCAGAGGACTGGGAATCATTAATCTTAAATGATTTTGGATAATATAAATGCTGTTTCAAACAGGTTTTATGTATGTCAATAATTTTTCAAATTGTGTATACTGTACACATTCCTTAATCCCAAGAATTTTCTCTGAGGAACTTCCCATAGAAATCCAATGGTACAGTAACAAGCAGATTTTGAGATAACAGGAAAGTAAATCATTAATACACACCTTATTGGGTTGTTTGGGTTTATATCACAAGGTATAGGTCGAGTAAAATTTTCTATTGAAGAATATGAAACCAATAAATGGAAACTAGACTGTTTAGCCTATAATAACTTAGCAATATTCAAAACTGTACATCATTTCATTAAGCCAATTATTTGGTGGCAACTAGCCAAAAAAAACGATCCATGTATTCTCCATAACTGTAGATTAATGGTATAATACTATTGAATGGAGGTATGCTATTTAATGACAAATGTTTAAGGGTGGTCAGGTGGACTTGAATCAGATCTCTGTATGGTAAGTAAACTTGCTCCAGAAACTTTACATCTAATACTTGAATGTCCAGGTCATGATGATGAACGTAAAGAAATACTGAACATATATACAAAATTATTTCCAAGTCAGCCTCTCTGAGTAGTGTATTATTGCCAATACTATTTCATGGAGCGGATTTGGTACTTGATGATGGTGATTATGACATAATATGTAAATATGTGTATAAAATGTATTTCAACAGGCCTGAAAACAGGTATTTTCACACCAAGGACGTCCTTGTTCACACTAATTATAATAGTTAAATATCATGATCACTAAACATTAAACTTATGAATTATATGTTTATTGTATACACATCATCAATAGTGGATAAAAAAAAACAATATAAATACAAGTATGTATAAAAGATTTCAAAGGCATGACTCCCTAAAAAATGAGAGAAAATGAATTAATTAAATGTTCTACAAATCAGTTTTCTAAACTTTCATACAGTTGTTTCTTACCTAAATCGTCCTTCAGTGTTTATAATAGAAAGATGTTGCATGGCTTTTTCTTAACAGCTACAGCTAGCTACGAGCCCTTGTATAGAAGAATCCACAGTAGACTAGTAAGCAAGACTAATATAATCTAATAGACAGGTTCCAATTCAAATAATTCAAGTTTTTGAGGCATTTTTTAGAAAAAGCAACAGACCTATTTTTACTAGATCAGTTTTTCATGCTGATAAAGATATTAAAAGATGACAGCTCAACGGGGTGGCCACGACACTAAATTTTGGCATTTTTACCCCCCTAGGAAAATATTCTAGGGGGTACTATGAAACTAGTTCATAACTCAAAGGATACATGAGCTATTGTTCTGAGTTGTACACCATACATTGCTAGTACAAATATGAATACTATCCTAAAGTTATGGGTTGATACCCTTATTGGTCTCAGAAAAATACAAAAAAACAGGAAAAAGATACGCAATTTTTGTCTTGCCAATTTTATATTTGTAGCTTCAAGCACAATATGACAGCTTCAACAGCTCACAGTAGTATTCTAAAAACATTTCTAAGCTATATGTGGTATTGTAATACATCTATTTTAGTTATGAAGTACTATTTTGTAATTTTAATATGACTTTATAGTGCCCTACCCCTGGAAAATTGAAAAAAGTGGATGTGGTGAATTTTATCATTTTGCAGCATTAAGTTAGAAACATGTATTGATAGACACCAAATCAATAAATTCATACCATCATCAAATGTTAGGTGGCATTCTAATTCATTTATTACTAGAATTTAGGACTTACGATATTTTATATGTAAGTTTTCAATTAAGTACATGTATCATAATGAAATCTAGTGTAATCACATACTAGAGAGGTTGGCATACAGTCTGGACATTGACATAAAGTCTAAACATTATAATCATCAATTGATCTCATTTGAGCAACTAGACTATGGTGGTCATCATGCACAAGTAATGTACAGTAGCACCTGCTAAGTGGAACACCTCTGTAAGTGGAACACCTCCCAAGTGGAACACCTTTTCAAAGTCCCATTTTAAAAACCCATTGACTTAATGTTAATTGAACCTCTGTAAGTGGAACACCTCCAAACTTGAACAGTGAACACCCCATATTGAATTAACCTGCTAAGTGGAACAGTCAATTTCCATAGATTTCAATATTGTGATATATGTAAACAGAATTAATCTCCTTCAATGATATCTGGGTATGAAAACAGGTTATACTGTGATAATTGGCAAATTAGGATTTTAATGGATTTTAATGGATTAACCTCCTGTAGAGGTCAACATGTGATGCAACCAATAATTAATTTGATAATCAGCAAATTAGGATTTCATAAGATTTTCATTCAGAAAATTGGATTAACCTCCTGTAGAACTGGACATGTGATGCTACCACTAATTAATATCCCTTGCTGGTTGTTTCAAACTTAATAAGTAAGATTACAAATGTCATTTAAAAACAATTGAATTATTAGCAGTAGAAACAAGTCTTTAAAACTTAATTGCCTAATCCTTGTACAGTTGTACCTGAGACTGGCACAATTAGGAGGATTAAGAATGTCAGAAAACATTTTTGGCAGAATGAGGAGGATTAAGAATGTCAGATACCTTTTTGAGTAAAATAAATGGATTATTAATGGTATATACCTGCCCTGTAATGAAGGGAGAATCATATTTCCAATGATACATATAAATCCTATATTTGATCTTGTATGTTCCCTGCGAACCCAAAACCTCCGTAAGTGGAACATCTTCTAAGTGGAACGCAGAACGGAGAGTGTTCCACTTACACAGGTTCTACTGTATTTACATAATAATGTTATAAAGGAGCATGTAGGTTATCGCAAACAACTTCAGACAATTCTAACTTCAATTATGAATTAAAGGGAATGGCCCAATCAACATACTTTTTACTAAAAATGTTGACCTTATTTTTACCAAAGATGCAACCTTTAATTATATTGTTGAATGCATAATTAGAATATCCTTTGAGACATGTTCTATTTCCTAAGAGGAAAACTGGATTGCTCCAGGGACTTTAAAGACACTGAATTTGGATGACCAAAATGAACTGAAACCAATGGATAGCATGAACTTTTTCAAAGGGGAAATAACATGGGGAACACTAATCTTAAGGGAATTCAGTTTTCTTTTCAAGAGCTATTTGATTCATTAAAATAAAGAATAGTAATGCATTAAACATTGTTAAAATGATTGCATTTTTGGTGAAAATGAGGTCAACAAATTTGAAAAAATATATTGATGGGTTGATTGCTAGTGAAATATCTCCGAGTCCGATTGACTTTATTATCCCTGTATACCTGTCTTCATTGTCAGAAAAAAGTCATAATAATAATATAACTGTCTGAAATTGTTTGTGATAACTTACCTGAACATTTCCAGGTCAAATCAGGAGTGACAAAATTATTTCAACCAAATTTTTGACATGTCTTCAAATACGATAATATTTTCTTCATAAGATAGAGTGTCACTTGTTCATTATTAAAATCTTGCCTTCCTTTGCAGTTGGAAAAGATTCGGCATTAGGTGTTATAAGTCCCAGGGCACGATAAATAAAAAAATAACAACAAAATGACATAGAACTGATAGACATTTTCTCCTGTGCGTGTCAGCCTTGGTCTACCAAATTGCTATTCAGTAGGAAGAAACTCATTTTTTCAGTTTCCATTTTAATTTCCTGACAAATAGAGCGTAGCAACTTCTGTTTTAGAGAACAACAGAGCAATAGAAAAGATTACTTTACCATGATTTTAATCATCCCACATTGGAGACATATTTAGAATTAAAAATATGAAGAGAATGACAAAACCTCTTAAAACACATTTATTAGGAAACAAATAGTGTCGTATTCTTGTTACTATGGCAACAGAGTTTTTTCTTTTTGTCATTTTGTCATACAGATTACCTATCATACCAGGACCAAATCCTGAAAATTTGAATTCAGTATCTTCATTAAGTATCTTAGATATATAGGTTTCTTATAGTGTCCCCTGCAGATTTTATCGGATTATATAAGGAAAATGCTCTGAAGAGGGTTGCCCAAGGATGCCACTTAACAGTTCTGGTATTTTTGAGGTTCCAACCCTCTATTCATGGGAATAGTTAACTATTGTAAAGCTTCTCATGGTTAACTGACAGAATTGATTGTATCTTCAACTAAGAAGACAATAAATGTTAAAACCAGAAGAAAACCACACCAACTTTCTTCTATTTACCAGGGGTAGGGCATAGTCATATTAAAATTACAAAATAGTACTTCATCACTATAATAGATGTATAACAATATTACACATAGCTTGGGAATGTTGTTAGAATACTACTTTGAGCTGTTTAAGTTATCATATTTTGCTTGAAGCTACAAATATAAAATAAGCAAGAAAAAATGACAAAAATTGCATATTTTTTTCTAATTAATTGTATTTTTCCGAAACCAACAAAGATATCAACCTATAACTTTAGGGTAGTATTCATCTCTGTACTAACAATGTATGCTGTAGAACTCAGAACAATAGTTTATGTATCCTTTGAGTTATGAACTAATATTATAGTACCCCCTAAAATAATTCCCTAGGGGGGTAAAAACGCTAAAATTCAGTGTCGTGACCACCCCGTTGAGCTGTCATCTTTTAATATCTTTATCAGCATGAAAAACTGATCCAGAAAAAATAGGTCTGTTGCTTTTTCTAAAAAATGCCCCAAAAACCCTTTCCCTTGAGATATTCTGAAATTGGAACCTGTCTATAAAGTTTTGAACCAATCAAAGTTTTAAACCAAACTAAGTAAGAATTTGGAATTCCAACTAGGATAACACAATTGCTCAGTTAGAATTTCACCTAGGATAAAACAATTGCTCAGTTTAGAATTTTAACTAGGATAACACAATTGCTCAGTTAGAATTTCAACTAGGATAAAACAATCGCTCAGTTTAGAATTTTAACTAGGATGACACAATTGCTCAGTTAGAACTTCAACTAGGATAGCACACTTGCTCAGCTAGAACTTCAACACATTGTTCAGTTTCATAATGAGCAATGTGTTATCCTAGTCTCTGTTCTGAACATATATTTGGTTGATTTTTTTACATATACAGGGGCATTAGGATAGTTTAATATTAGACGTTAGTAATTATGTCTTTAGTTATATAGTCTCCACCATTTTGTACAATCACCAGGCGTGATGTCATAACATCACAAAGCACCAGGGAAGTTAGGTAGAACTCTCCTTGCTTTTTGTTCCATTGGGATCTATGTTAAATTGACAAAGTCCAACTAAGAATTTCTCAAATCTCAGCACATCGATTTTCAAAGAATTTCTGTGAAATACTGCAAAACATCTTACCTTCCTGTCAAAGAAATATCAAAAAAGACATCCCATGAAAATAGAAACTTCTGCTCGCTATATGTAGATGACGTTGAAAATGTGGCCATATTTGTATATATTAACCAATCCACCACTATTAAGCATGTCCAACAGTTAATGATCCAAAATATTTTACCATTCACTGCTATGATCACATGTCTTCCAGTTATTCTGTACACTAAATGTCTGCAAATTAGAGTATTCTATCCAAAGATGGAACTGTAAAATAAGATTGATGTCCCCAACAGCTTTTTTTTATATAACAACTTTCATCATATCACAAAATAAACAAAACATGTAAGGATAAAACACTCTTATCGCAACAGATTTCAGATTGTATATTTGAGTGTGGCTATTTTCTAAAGGTTTAAACAAGTGCATATGTTAAACCAGTGCGGTGACTTAAGGACAAGCACTCATAGAGGTGATAAAATAATTTGGACTTTGAGACAGTGAAGGTCCAAACACCCCACCTTTTTCTTTTTCTGAAATGTTGAAAACACATCTCCCAAAGTAAAGCTAGTAGATGAGCTGGCACTTGTCCTCTGCCTAGAGGAAGACATGTTTATTTATAGTAGCCCGGTAAAGGCTTGTCACAATAGTTTGTTTACAGTATTTCTATTGCAATTATTGGTAAGCATTTTTGAAAAATATTAAAAACAGGGTTGAACTAATCTAATTGGCCCCTGTCCAATCTGAAAGAATGTAAGGCTAATACCTAGAATGAGATATTCAAGAAAAAATTATTCTACCTGAGATTTTTTCCCCCAGTTGAATCTCCCGTGCATGTCATCTGGGCAGTGTTTCTTTTATTTCAGGGGATGATTCATAACATACAATATTAAGAATAGAGCTGTACGTAAATCCACTGAGGTATGGACCAAAAGACCCACACATAGAGGCCGACTAAGTTCATCTATTAATCACATCTATTGACTCTAACTTGCTGTTCAGCCTTAATTTACCAACCGAGATCAATATACTTGAATACTATTCATCCACTGAAGATTTGGTGGGAACAATGTTGAAAGTAGCAGTTCAAACATTCAGCAACAATGAATCGTCAACAATGATTCACATTTTGGTCAGGACAAATGTAATTCATCAAGATATACCATGTTTAATGAAACTGTGCGCCCTCTATAATAGCACGGTATTACAGAACCATCAGAAACTGTTGATAAAAAGGAACAGTGGCCTTTAATTCCTGAGATGGCTAATAAGATGGATGCAAATGAATGGAGCAAAGAGTACTTTCACAGAGTGTAAAATGCGAATGTTTCAAATAAGAAAGTACAATGCGAGACGCAAATTTAGTATTATGGAAGGGAATTATGTACACCGGTGACAATAATGAATCTGATCCTGAGGGGGAGGCTAGTGAGCCAGATCCAATGAATCTAAACAGATAAGAGTTAAGATACTTGTCAATGTGTATTGTAAATAATATCATTGAAATATAAAAATGTTTTGACTATGATGTATCAGTTGTCTAAAACAATTATTGTTGGAAGCATACATGTATTAAGTTGACAATTTGTCTGCTTTGTTTTAGAAAACTGTATGATGTGTTTCAATATAATAACAATTGTCAATTAATTACTGTGCATTTCAATTACATTTTAATTATATAATATTGTTTTCAGCCAGACAGAGCCACTCCAGAAGCGCCAAGAGGCTACCCATGGTTAGCTGTTATCTTACTATATTATATACAATGGGACAGTGATAGGCCCAACAAACAATCTTGGGCATGCCTTCAGGGCTGTCTTTGCCCTGTACTATATCTTGGATCTGTCATATCCAGAGAAGTTTGGGATAAACCTTCTCTTGTTGCAGCACCTATTTATTGGCAAAGCAACTGAGCAAGGAGACATAAAAGTCCTCAGAAGAAAGGCCAGAAGCATCTTAATCCACCTCTAGGGACACAAGCCAGCATAACATAATTAGAGTCTGTGAACCCATATTACATGAGTTATGTCCATTGTCCATGCAAAAGTGAGATTGACCTGGGTGTAGGAGTCACAGGGAACCTAAAAATGGGGTCACACATAAGAACAATAGCAAAGAAAGCCAACAGTATCCTTGGTATAATTAGAAAAAGTTTTGAATATTTAATCCCAGACACTATGACTCAGCTATATAAAGCATTAGTCAGACCAAGACTTGAATATGGAGCGACAATTTGGTCCCCTTACCAGATAGACGACATTGAAACTCTAGAGAGGGTGCAGAAACGAGCTAAAAAAATAATACCAGGATTCAACAACATGGAATATCCAGATAGATTGAAGAAATTGAAATTGACAACCCTGGCCTTTAGGGAGAAAACGAGGTGACATGATCGAGACATATAAGCTTATGAATGGACTCTACAATATGCCAGTGGAAGGGTTAGATCAACCTAGACAATCATTGGAAAGATCACCCAATCAGATATGATTATAAGGATGACTTCTAGTGATGTACACAACACCAATATCCATGAAAGGCCAGTAAGGTAACCCCTACCCCTTAAAATCAAACACCCCCCCCCCCCTCAAGGCGCACAACCTCAGTTTTGAATGGCAACAGGCAGAATGCCTTCGCTTAAATAAGTCATAAAGTCTAGAAGTGGTATTTTTATATGGAGGAATAACTAATCCCTTTCCAAGTAATAGTTTTCATTTACTAAGAGCAAATATAGAAATCCCTCACCGGGTAATACTTTCATTTACTAGATAATGTAATAAAACAATTACTCTGGTCAGTAATTCCATATCAGTTTTAATTCCTATATCTAGTAATGTTATGTTCAAGTAAATGAATTACTGACCACAGGGAAATATGTCAAGTAATTATTTGTCCTTGTGAATAAATGATAAGTAATTTTTTTTACTGGTACCAACAACAAATGGAACAAGGTCCCACACTCCCTCATCCAGGCCCAATACAAAATGGAGGGCCCCAACAACAAATGCAACAAGGTCCCCAAATTCCTCAACTAGTGTTACCACTCACTTTTTAACATTAATTAGTCAATTAATTAATTTATTATATTATTTAATATCATTGATATTTATTTTGATATCATTGATATTTGTACCAATATTGTAAAGAATCTGATAGTAATTGTTACTATTTTGTATTATGTTGGTTCAACCAGGTAGCAGTCGAAGGAGTTAATATTTGATTGACACCTGAGATTGTACTTGATAACTTGATACTAGTTTAAACCGGTTGAGCTAATAATAGTACAAGATTCTATTTTTAAGCTTATTCTGTCAGGTGGAACTAATATATCAGTAACCACTTTTAGCAGGTTTTGAACAGGTTTCTGATGCAATATGCGTGGGCGATTGTGCAATTATTGCACAACTTTTGCCTATTATTGCGCAATCCTGACAGAATGATTTATGTAATTTTACTTGTATATAAGCAACCACGGATTCACAATCAAACATTCTGAATTGGGATCGCCTTCTGAAACATTCAACATTTGGATCACAATTACTATACTCTAGATTCATATTTTGGATCGCACAATCTGATGTTCTAGTACGAGATCACCTTCACGAATACTCTTAAGCTGAGAATACAACAACTCTTAGAAGGAAGAATTATCTCAGAGACGACAAAGATTGTGAATCCAGGTTGCAGATGAAGACATAAATACAGAACACACAATTTACGACAACTTTTGTTAATCGATATCGTGATGAGATACCTGTGAGTACCGGAAACCTACAAGATCTTTGAATAATTAAACTACAATCACGTAACCGTCACGGGTGATTGGGTTCACTAGGACCAGTACAAAACGGAGGACCCCAACAACTAATACAACAAGGTGCCCCACTTCTTCAGGCGCCAGCAGGCATGGGCCAGCAGCAAGGGGGACAGGCTATGGGACCAGCGTTTATGGGCCTCCAAAACCAGTAGATAGGTTAGATCGACATGGGGCATTTAGGCGTAATGGGTCCAGCAGGCAGGGGCCAGCTGGATCTTCAACAAGATCCAACAGGCAGGGGCCAGTGGGATCAACGTCAACGAGGGCAACAGATAGGCATGGACCAAATACGTTACCACGTCCCAGGATACCAGATCAACGGGGATCACATGAATCTAAATCAAATTCCATTTCAAGCTGGCAGGGGCTTGCTAGGGATGGCAACTGGTGGAGGCCAGATAGGCATAGGGATAGAACCTAGGATGATTCAACCCGCGCAAGGAATACAGGCTGGTATGGGCCAGCCCATGACGATCGCCCCCACAAATATATGGGACAACTCAAGAATATAAGGTACACATCTTGATAGCCATGTTAGTACTACTTAAAGGCAAAAAATTATAAATGACGAGTATGTTGATTTCGCTTCGTTATCCAAAGATGAAAATAAGCAAATTTTGCAATGCAATACTCAGAAAAACGATGATAGTTTAATAACATCAGTCACCCTTGCGCCAAGTGATAAGAACAAAAAGAAAGTCTGGTCATTTTCAGATGGCAAAATGCTTTTTATGTATTCATGACGGTTTATATCCCATACCATCCAAATGAAGCTTTAAAATTTTTCAAATATGGGGCTCATATTCTCAACCTTAGCTTATCAGATTGGGTTAAATATGATGAAAATTTCCGTAGGAATAAAAAATTTGGGTTAGATTGGGCAATACCAAATAACAATGTTGGGAGCCACTTGGTAAAATCCTCCACTCAAAATTACACTCAGAATAACAAAAGTAATGTGTCAAGTGCGAATTCTTTTCGTGACGGAAAACCAATCTGTATCCGCTGGAATAAGGTCATTTTTGCAGATACTCTGACTGTAAGTACAAACACATTTGCTCAGAGTGTGGGGGAAAATTCCATAGAGCATCAGAATGCTCTTCAAAATCAGGATCCAATAATGAAAACAAACTCCAAAACAACAAATTCACGTCAAGAGCTCCATATACCAAAAATAGAGGTGCCTCAAGATTTAACAAAAGATAAATCAAACCCAATCATCTCTAGCATAATAGCCAATAGAAAAGCATTGACAATTCCCAAAAAATTACCACTCCGATTAATGCAAACGCCTTATTGACAATTTTGGATGGTTACGACTTGGATAAGAAAAACTTTCTAGTTAATGGTTTCCGCCAGGGCTTCAAAATACCTTTCTATGGGAAAATTCCAAAATCCACGACGTGTAATTTATTATCAGCATGCGAACACCCTCTTGCACTACAAGGAAAAGTGCAAGCAGAAATAAAATTAGGAAGAATTCCGGGTCTCTTGCCATGTAAACCCACTCCATTTTTTGTTACATCTCCAACAGGGGTGGTTCCAAAGCTTGAGGAAGGATTTATACAGTATTGATGAGATATCATCTTATTCACCCTTTATCAAGCTAATTCTTTTAGGTAAATAGAAGCTAAAAGTCAACCTCAGGAGTAGTTAATAAAGGGCAATTAACTATGGTTTAAAAATTTGGAAAGAATAAATATAATGCGATCCTAGATAAAACAGCAAATAGTCTGATTGACATAATGTTAAATCCTGAGTGCCAATCAGATGATTTGTCTGTTTTTTTAAATAAAAAAGGTCTTCTGATACCAATGTGATTGAAAATCAAACTGGTAAACTGGTATGAATTGTATATGTGCTGGAACAAAAACACAAAGGTTCCCTCAAGTTATTTCCAGTTTATTATGTCTCGCATAGCGAGCTGAAAAGAAAATGTCAACAGATTGGCATGAATAACTGATTAGTACTACTTTTCAAAACAACACTATGTTGTATTAACCCAAGGAATAAACTACACTGTTACATGAATTTCCGTTAGTACAGCTATTACATTTGGGGCATTGAAAATATAGAATGTGCACCAGATTTAATTGTCATAATATTATTAGGAAATGCACGCTATAATATTAAAAATCATAATCAATGCAGGCATCCTCGTGAATAAAATTTTAAGCTGTAAATAGTGAATTTAACAGAAAAGACACTAGTGACATCCAGCAGCAAGTGGCTAGACAACAACATAACAGTGTCTTTAAAGGTTAAAGAATTACACCACATGAATAACCTATAATAGAAAGCTGAAAAGTTGTATACATACAGAACATGTATTCAAAAACATTTTAAATCTAATTCATCAAATTTGAGATTACAGATTTTGAAAACAGTAAAATGCAGTTTGATTAAAAGTAATTTAGTCTCTGTCATCTCATTCTCTGGTACTGTTTTAAACACCATCATCTTATCTTCTGTTACCTACCAATCCAGTTTTGTGCCCATCAACTTATTCGCACCCGTCATTTCAATTATCCAATCTAATACTCAAGGCTGTCAGTCCATTCACCAATCAAATCAAAACATTTTTTACACTGACCAATCACAATCATCTGCGATTTGCAAAAGTTTTGAGTTGATTGCCCAGATAGAGTAGATGGCCCAAGTGTATCAACCAACTGCATTTGACTGTGATTTTCAAATTTTATACTCATCATTGAAAATGCCATTCCATCATTAAGAGGCAAAATCCTGTAATTACCTAACAAAAATTAATTTTTTTAAAAATGGTGGAACCGGAAGTAGTGCATGCCCTTCCTCTATAAATTAATTCAATCCATCAGATCAGATCAGATCAGATCAATGTAAGAGCATCAGGCTCTAAAAACTCTGACAAAGAGTGGCTGAATTCACCCAGTCACACTGAAGATAGCAATATTTCAAAAAAGATCATGTGGGACTTTGTCAATAAGATAGCTAAAAGAAACATTTCTAAGAAAAGAAAACATTCCCATTCTAGATCTAAACACAAAGCAAAGAAGTCCAAAAAGAGAAAGTCTGGCTCAAGCTCCTTTTCTTCTAACAGTTCATCGACTCTGACAGTCTGGAAAACATGTACAACCCGACAGCTTCAGATAAGTCTGAATGGAGTTTAACAGACAAAAAGGTGAAATATGTGAAGATGTTTTGGTTGAAGAAAACATTACCCTATGAAAACATACGTGAAAAGATTCTGAAACACACACCTGTACCTAAAAAGAAGGAGTTGAAGTTTAAGGAAAGAGATGAGTTTGTGACACATCTCTCTCAGAACCATTTTGTACTAGAACAGGAGCATAGGTTTAAAACTTTCCAAGACAAGATGTTACATGCCCTTGAGGGCTGTTATGGTCCTTAATTGAACAAGGCAAAAATGGAACTAAGGTCAATCTTGACAATCTTAAGCGGCATCTTGAAATGTCTGTTTTATTATTATGCCAACCCCATAAGCTGGGTATGTTTCATAGACATATTACATGTTTGTCCCAAGTTGTGAAATATAACAAGATCAAAGCCAAATAACTGATGAAAGCACATGGAGGTGTTCTTAAAAAATCAGGTGATAAATCATTTGGCGATAAGATTAAGAAAATCCTCATTCAAGAATCGAAATTCAAGAAAAAGAGGTTAGAAGTATACTTAGAGGAGATGGTCATGACAGGCCCTTTAAAAAGACCCCTACCCCGAGTAGCAGGTATATGGGAAGACCCGGAAGAGTCTAGCCAACTTCAAACGCAACAAGAACCTCCCCTAAAGTTGAACACTAGGATGCAACAACCAGTCATATCTGACAAAAGTAACATTGGATCTGGAATCAAAGCCGGAGATATCTTGACGGATATCTTAGATGGATCTTTGGAATGCAGATCCGGGGGCTTCATTGGGAATTTCTTCGATCACTGTCAACATTGATTCTTGCAAGATCCTTGCTTTATTTTAGCGATCTTTATCATAATCTCTCGAGTAACATTAACATATCATTATTGTGAAAATATGCTGTTACTTTGTTGCAAATAAGGCATTCTTGTTGGCAGGAAAAATTGCATGAAATTCCCTGGGATTTTTGACTTCTTTCATAAACTGGGACTTATTAAAATGGTCTGAAAGATGTATTTTCAATTTTCTAAACGCCCTGGCACTAATTACAGAGAATGCGGTAACTAACTAATGAAGAATGTATATCATTGAGTTTGCATTCCACAGATAGAAATCTTAGTTAGTCTTTTGGACAGTAACCAGTTATTGATTTGAACTGTAACCTAGTGTTACAGACACTTTTGGATAGTAACTAGGTGTTACTAATGGTAATCAAAAATCAGTAATCATTTTGGACCAGTGACCGGATTACTGATTTTATGAAGTAATAGGATGTTTATCATTTGCACTGTAACCTAATACTACAGAACTTGAACTGTAATTAGGCGTTGCATCTTTTGTCCTACTGTAAGAAGTCTTAAGTTTTACTATGAGTACTTCATGTTTTGAGAAATTAGGTAAGTTTTCTTATTTTTCTCTTGATTTTGATTTATCAATTAATTTGGACTGAGCCCAGGTTATAATGAAAACATGCGCTACGCGCTAACGCGCTAATAGAAAATGATCTTTCCCCCATGATGAGTGTTTATGATTGGTCTATATCCTAGGCCTAGGGACATGTATACTTAGGGTTATGATTCCCTGGGAACTTGTCAAAACATTGACACTTCAAAGGCTTTAACGAAGAAATTTTCGTTTTTAATCGCAATATTTGCTTGTGATATTTAACTTATTTCAACCGTCAAATTCCTTCATTTATTGGTACTTCCGGGCCACTTCCAGGCCAGTCAAACGGGGAATCCACTTTTAAATCCAACTGCCATCTTGAAAAGAGATGAAATCTCTCTCGATGAAAAACAAAAATGTTCCCGTTCTGCTGATAAACCCAGATAATAATTGTGGATTCAACTACACAAAAGAATACTAAATCATCATATTTAGGAGGGTGAGGTGTAATCCTGTGTTATCCTCCCTTCTGATCATTTGTTTGTTACATGACATATTTTTATTGGTTTTAATTTCTTTGGTATTTTATTTCCCATAGACAGTTAGTTGAGTTGATTATTTAAAGGTGACATGGACAGAATCTAGTGTAGTGTAAACTGATCATCATAGGTCTGTGAAAATACCCAGTAACCTATTGATGTAGGTATCTTAAGTGTAAGAGGTATACCTAGGTATTGACATCACAAATAACTTACGCTGGACTACACATATTCAAACTATTGTATCCAAAGCCAATAAGGTGCTTGGATTCCTCAGGCGCAACCTCCATCAATGCCCTGAAAAAGTGAAGGCTCAGGCGTACAAGTCACTAGTCCGGCCTAATTTAGAGTATGCCAGTTTGGCATGGGATCCATACCGACAAAAAGATATTGATATGTTGGAACAGGTACAGAGAAGAGCAGCTAGGTTTGTAACCAAATGTCACTCGAGGGAACCAGGCTGCGTCACCAAAGCTCTTCAAGACCTACAGTGGGAGCCACTGAAGGAGCGTCGAGAGGCTGCTAGAGTTTTCCTCTTCTACAAAGGAAAGCAGAACCTAGCAGCCATCCACGTGCCTCCATACTTCCGCCAACAGATCAATACCAACACTAGGTTGTATCATCCTTCTAAGTTCATACAACCATCAACTAGAACGGATGCATACAAATTTAGCTATTTCCCTAGGACAATAGCTAAATGGAACACTCTACCTGATGACATCTTAGACTGTGACAGTCTAAGTAGTTTTAAATCATCATACTATGCCTATGTCAATAACTGCAATTAAATAGGTGTATTTTTAATATAGATCCATGTTTTAATGTAAAAGGTCCCCAGTGCACAGCAACAAGCCTGCACTACTGGTAAAGAGGGGTGATGTCAACGCGGTAGCCTGACAGTCGCCCCAGGGTATTTCAACATAGTGGTAAACCATAGATCTATTTTTAAATGTTAAGGTTTTAAATTATATTCTATTCAAATTCTATCACTGTTAAATTATATATCTGCTTTATATGGGCTTATTAGCCTTTTGCAGATTATTGACATAGACATAGACAAGAGACATAGAAAATTCTCCCATGTTGTAATCGTACAGGCAAAAGATTGAGACGTTCTCAGGACTATTGTCCTAGCAAGGGATGAGCACACACTACTTCCGGTTCCACCTTTTTAAAAAAAAATTAGTTTTTTTGTTAGTATTAGATCTAATAACTGGATTTTGGCTCTTCCTTGATGGAGTGGAGATTTCAATGGTGAGTATGCTCATGAAATTGTAATTTCAGAGAGTTGCTTTTCTGAAATAGACCTATAGACTAGAGTCCATTTCACTGTTTCAGTTCGTCAGTAGAACGGCAAAAATAAGAAATTGGGAGACCATTGTGCAATAATATATGGAAAAGTATATTCATAATGTACATGAATAACATTTGTATATCTTGGATTGCTTCTAGTTTGGCTTATAAAGCGTGTGGCCTCTTATATTTGGATGTTTCTCTGCCATGTTATTTTCAATAAGATTAACATGGCTGAAATTCTTCAAATTACAAGACGGCACAGGCTTATTGCACAAAAAACTAAAAAATCTGAAATATACAAATGTCATTGAAGTACATTATGAATATACTTTTCCATATATTATTGCACAATAGTCTCCCAATTTCTTATTTTTGCCGTTCTACTGACGAAATGAAGCAGTGAAATGGACTCTAGACTACAGTTGGGGACATAAATAAATGACAGGTGGATTTGCTGAAGTGAGGATTTCCCATGTTAAAAATAAGAGAATTTACAAGAGGCCATACATCAGTGGATGAGATTATACAAAATGTAAAATATACAAATTTTAAGGGATATATATCTAGACAATATTGGAAATTATGGGCTTTCAGACCACCATAATTAGGAAATGGTGATCGAAAATCGACCTGTCATTTATTTTTGTCCCCAACTGTCGTATAATTTTATAAAGTCAAAAATGTGAAGGCTAGAGATTTAGACATACTTTCCAACTCAATTCACATCATCAAGTCCTATATCACTGTATAAAATCGTATGTCGACAATCTATAAGCTCAATTCCAATTAATATTTACCGTGCATTAACCAGAAAATACGTTAAATTTGATACAAATATGCAATTTATAAAAAACACTTACCCACCGCCAAACGAAAGTTGCGTCTCGTTTGATGAAAACGTAATCTTGAAATCTTTATGTTAATTTATAAATACGAGCAATAATGGTAATAATTTCAGAAGTTACTATATTAAAACAAATCCATATAATTCATTAATGTTACATACTTCGTGTTTAGTTTTATTTCATCTGTCGATCTATAAAATTCTAAATGTAGGTCAAGCTGGTTACTTTTCTTTTCTAACCAGCCTCAGCCGACATTCTTTCCAAAAACTGAAAAATAATTTATTGTACTTTTGGTCTCATATATTCGTTTAACTACAGTGAATAGAAGAATATGCAATCATAATTATTATTCACATAATGGCTGCACACAGTATCCCACGTCATGTTATACTCACTGGTCCTCCAGGTAAGTGAAATCTGCATAAATTACTCTCGAAATATTGAACATTTTCATTGTGGGCGATAATTGACCAATGTATAAATATAATATTATTGTATTCAAAATACTGCTACAATCTGAACAATAATTGAACTTCTTTACTTGTCAAACATATCATACTTATTCTGAACACGGAACTAAAGAAATGAATTGGAAACTCGAGGAATTTTGTCTCACACTCTTATTTTGAAAATTACAGACACTCTAAGTTTTAGCAGAAAATATAGGCTGAGGCCCAGGCCCGTAGGCAGATTTTGTCAAGAGGGATTCACTTTTTAAAAAGATCCAGGGCTTCACATTTGACCAATTTGGCACATCACTTGAAAAGAGCTCAGAATGGTGAAAAACTGCAAATTGCGGTACAGTTGACAGGCTGCTCATTTTGCAGTCAAAACATCAAAATACACATCTTATTAGAGCCAAACAACAATAAATCCAATATATACCATTATTTTGCAACTAAAATGTGAATGTATTTTTCCATACAATATTACCCAGGACCATCTTATTGTTTTTTTTTTTTAGGTTTGATTGAAACACAGAAAAAGTGATTACAGTCTGTTACACTGCTTCAAAGGCAAGCAGTTGAACCTGAAAAATAAGAAATCTATAGACCATTGTGCCATAATATACAGGGTGTCCCGAAAGTATGCCCCCCCCCTAGGCAGACATATTCCAGAGTCCTCATAGTATGTGCCATATATCATTTTAAAGTTTGTCCAAAGTTACATTGATTTGCCAAGTATCATGGTTTAACTCCCAAATCGGAAAAAGTTACAGTCATTTTAAAAGTTAGTGTTTTGTCAAAATAAAGTTCAATTTTACACGACATTACTAGTCAATGTGTCCCCCCTTGGCCATGTTAAGAGCGGCAATTATTTTCAGATATGACCTTAAAAGCCTTTCAAATAGGAGTGTGGAATTTTATAACCCTCTTAAAACCTGTTAAGGGACTTTAGAAGAGTTTCCTTGGAGTTTCTACCCTCACCATTCTCTTTTTCCAACTCAATATCCATCCGACCCGAAAAGAATTGCTGCTGTTAAGATGGCCCGGGAGGACACATTGACTAGTGATTTGGCGTAAAATTGAACTTAATTTTGACCAAACACTAAATTTTGAAATGCCTGTAATTTTTTCACATTTGAGAGTTGAACCATGATACTTGGTGAATCAATGTAACTTTGGATAAGCTTTAAAATGATATATGACACTTACTATGACGACACTGGTATATGTCTGCCTAGGGGGGGGGGCCCATACTTTCGGGACACCCTGTATAGAAAAATATATTCATATTGCACACGAATGACATTTGTATATTTCAGATTATTTAGTGTTTAGTGCAATAAGCCTGTGCCGTCTTGTAATTTGAGGTCTGTCCGCCATGTTATTTTTTGAGAATTAACATGGTAGAGAAGCATCAAAATATAAGAGGTAACAGATTTTATGAGCCAATTTACAAGCAATCCAACATATACAAATGTCATTCGTGTGCAACATGAATATATTTTTCTATATATTATTGCACAATATTATTTAGATTTCTTATATTTCCGGTTTAACTGCTTGCCTTTGAAGCAGTGTAACAGACTTTAGGACTGTATTGGCTTTCAACGGAGTAGATTCAGTATCATTGAATATTAAATACTAATCGGGAATTCTTGAAAATGATTGTCGCAAGTCAGCAATTATGTATTATTAATTTGTCACCAAAATACCCAGAAATACAAGTATGATGCTTGGAATTTTTCGGTTATATGACAGTGATTTTGATAAAAAAAAAAACGTCCATGTTTAACTAGAAATTTTTCATTTTCAGATAATAAAATACAGATTTTAAGGGAAATGTTAGCACACTTTTTGAAAAATCATTTGAACATTTACTCAATTCTTTATGGCCCTTAATCATTACCCAGAGTATCAAATACTTGAATCCTGATGTTTGAATGCATGCATATTTTTTATTCTTTCAGGAATGGGTAAAACGACAGTGGTGCGTAAAGTTGTTGAACAACTTGTAAAGGAGGATCTGCCAATACAAGGGTTCTACACTGAAGAGCTAAGAAAGGATGGGAAGAGAATTGGATTCGATTGCGTATCTGTAACTGATACTGATAATCGAGAACCTTTAGCAAGAGTAGCGTAAGTAATTCGCAACTTTTATTATAATTTTTTCTAGTTTTTTATGGCTAAAACAATTGTCACAAATAATTTACAACAAAACATGCTTTTATATTTTAACTGCATTAGTTAAAATTGTATAAACGTTGAAGTACAATGTTTCTTTTTCTAATGTCCCATCAATTTTCTTGTGCAAAGAACACCACTTATTCATGCACGCTAAATAAGTAAAAAATATACTTGAGAGTTTACGTTAAGATAGACATACTTTACTCCCTGCCAATTCTTCTACTTCATTTTTTCCAATCTACTCATTACATTGCACAATCATGATGTCTTTTAATGTTAATTAACTACAGAGAAGGTCGACCCAAGAAAATGAGTGTCGGAAACTACAATGTTGATATAGAAAGCTTTGAGAAGATTGCATTCCCGAGTCTGAGTCATGAAAAGGGACAAGTGATGCCAATTTGGATCATAGATGAAGTAGGGAAGATGGAAATGTTTAGCGATAACTTTACTCAAACTGTCGTTGATCTTGTAAATGCTCCAAATACTACAATTCTGGCAGTTGTACCTGTCCCCAAAGGCCGTCCAACTCCAATATTGGATGAAATAAGACAGAGGAAAGATGTTAAGAGCATTTGGGTTAGTGAGATTTATTAGATCTGGTTCTGATCTGGAACTTCATTCTAATTTGTATGAAAGGATAGTCAATTTAAGTAATTTTGATAAAACTTTAATAATTTTGTGGTTTCAATTGGAAATGTTTATACATAAACTGTTTAATTATACTGTTTGTCATACCGTCATGTTTATCAATTCATATTTTTCAGGTTTCTAAATTAAATCGGGACAATATTATCAAAGATGTAACAGAGGCATTGACTGAATCGTATCACACTTATGCCCCACAAGATGACACATCAGATGACGTGACTTGATGTAATAATGATCTCAGTTGACTCTTACAAACTGAATATTCTTCCGATCGCAATCACATTCTGTATCTTTAAATAACTGGAACTCGTTTCATGGGATAAAGATGAATATAAAGGACAATTGAATCAATAAGTTAAAGAATTGAGATGTTTGGTGCAATTCTAATATGATAAATATGTGAAGGGCATTCTTTAATCAGGCCATTTTCTATTACAATCTCAAATTCAGTTCTTATCTTTATATTTACCTTGGCGTAATTTATCATATGAGAATTGACAATAATGTCTAATAATATTCAAGTGATTTGGTTCATATTTTAGTGAAGGAATGATCTTAGTCATTTTCAATTAGGTGACAAATCCACAGAATTGAAAATCATTGAACTATGAAATAGTCAGTTTTGGTTATATGGCTTTCAGGATAATCTTTATGGGAATTATGTTATAATATAAAACGTTGCTGGTGACAGAATCAATATCAAGAATTCTGTCGACAAAAACTTGTGTAGAACACTGAATTACTCAAGACAGTTGTATTAACGTATTGTTGGGCTCAGTTCCATTATTGAGGTATTATCACTCAAGTGAGGCAAAATCGTGAATGAATGCATTAACCATCAATCACTTAGACTAAGTGTAAGTACTCTGACTGAAATCCTGGAGCATAAATTATAAAAGGTTGATGTACCTCTTACGATTTTAAAAAGGTAATTGAGAAGCAAATTTTTGGTCTTTTTTTCAAACTGCATTACATGTTTATACAGAATAGTAGGTTTGTGTCATAGTCTATGATGGTGCAGGTTATAGATTGTTTTGAGTATTAAGGATCAGAATTAGAAACTGAGTCTCTTAAATGAACTGTTTATATCTGTTGCATTAAGAATTCAATGATATGTTTTCATGTATATGCAGTGTCAACAAACAAGATATCATGGGTAGGGTGTCAACATGTTTATAGACTGAGGTAAAATTAAAATGAAAAAGCAAAGGAGAAAATATGGGCTTAATTACCATTGTATTTCTTGACATATTTTGATATTAAGTAACATTGTGATGGTCAACATCTCATGAATACAAATCACAATAAATGTAATTGTAGATTTGAAGAAATGCCAAATCACAATACATGTATATGTAATTGTAGATTTGAAGAAATGCCAAATCACAAAATATGTAATTGTAGATTTGAAGAAATGCCAAATCAGACCTTTCGAAGAAATGTTTTAGATAATGTGTAGGAAATTCTACAAAAACATGTTCACACAGGCCTTGTGTTCCCTTTAGTGAAAATTATGTTTTTGATAAGTTTAGATTTATTATGTTTGCACAAATAGTTAAAGAAAATTAAACTGCTCTAAAAAGGCTGAGTTCTTATGATTAAGTTGAACAATTATGTTGATGTAGTTTGTTTTACATTATGAAATATTGTATCAATCATGTATATACAATGTATTATTGTATCCATGGATACACATGTACAATGTATTATTGTATTTATCATGAGATACAATGTTGTATTGTATCCATTGTGTGCATACAATCTGTTATTGTATCCATTAATGTACTCATGGATATCCTATACATTGTATTATTCTATTCACTGAGGTATTATTGTATGCATCATGGATACACAACTCTTATTGTATCAATGTATGTACAATGTATTATAGATGTACTATATCACAATACAATACCTTACATTAGGTTTTCATAAGCTACCCATTTGGCTAATCATTGATCAATTATGTTGATTGTTTCCACATGTTTTTCCTTATTATAGGTTTATTGGATGATTACTAAATGATCCAATCAGACAAATGAGGTAGCTGTGTTTATTTCGAAGCATTATGGGTATTATCTATTATTAGGTATTGTGAGTGTATGTATTATACCCTTATGTTATATGCCATATACATATGTGTTGTAAATAAAAGTCATACCTGATATATAATATATATTTTTAATATTTGTTACTTCAGCGTGCTTGAGGGGCGTCTCTTTTATTGATTCTTAAGTTATAGAAGGAAAGAAGTACAGAAAAATTGACATAATATAGCAATGGCTCACTTTATAAGTCTGTAAAATTGTCCTGTCTCCTGTCTTTCTTTCACCCATCAAAAGTTTTTGGACAAATGTAAGCTTTTTTTATTGGAGTTGATGTCCGTGATTTGCACTAGTGGTCCTGGGTCCTACTTTTGCCTAATTTTGGATACTAATCAGCTGATCTAAAGTTGCCATTTTATTCCAAGGGTATATAAAGGAGTATATTATTCAAGAAATCGTTACAAAATCAAAAGAATAATATTCAGTATAATTTTATTTTACCATCATGTTTATTACATGTACCGGTAGCATTCATTCATATTTTCTGTTGTATAAATAATAAGCTATAAAATCAGTCATAATAAGACATGCATTTTCTTCATAAAAATTCAAGTGAACATAAATAGTTCCTGTGAGCCTTCATTTTCTATTTATAAATAGTTATTTTCAACATTATATGAATATAAAATGTGAATTTTACATGGATTTCCTGCCATCAAAATTGTTCAATGTTCTCAATAACAATCAAGTTGAATAATAATTACACAATTGAATGTTCAGTTAGTCTCAACACTTTTTCAGCATTGAGTGATTTTCAGCTTTGATAAAATGACCTCTTTGGAAACGAGGTTTCCTTTAGGTTCAAATATCATTTTTTTCAAATAAGATGACTGTGAACTAACTTAATTTGATTGATATTACAAGGTCTTCAGGAAATGCTATAATTCAAAAAGATCTCTCATGAATATGAGTAGAATGCACATAGAGATCTTTTAGATATTTATTGCCTTGTTTTTATTATATCACTCTGACTCCAGAGTGCTAAGTCAACTTTCCTCCCTCCTCTCTCTGAGATACTTCCTTGATTCTATTATCCAATGCGTTTAACTTTGTAATGTCAGCAGTTCCTTATAAGGCATATGCTTACCCAAAAATTTAAAGTTCAAAGTTCTTCAAGTATGCCTTGGATGTCAAACCCCAGAGCAAAATCTAGCTCAACTCTGATTGGCTTATGTTAATGTTTTATGACCATATAAAGAAGTGAACCAGAGGAAGAGAAATGATCAAAACCAATGTTGCCATGGTAACTTTACTGTCCAGTGGTCACCATGACTTCAATACTGCTGGCCTATGAGACAATTTAGTTATTATCCTATGTATCACCGAGTGTCATCATACACCTAACATGGACATCCATGAGTTAGCATAAGCCATGGGTTTCACCTTTGGATGTGGCTGAAAGTAAAAGGATCAACATATGAGCCATAAATAGAGAAGAATGAATTCATTTTCAATAACTCAAGATATATACAGAAAGAGACATTCTCGAAGTATTTCAGCTTAATTTCAATTTTTACACATGAAAGACTAAAAATAAATTGACCATCATCAACATTTTATGTTTCCTTAACTAACCCAAGACTCATATGATGTGTTGAAAACATGAATATGAAGAGAATTGCTACTTACAACAGCTCTGTATGATGTGAATTTTGGAGTGAGATCTCCTCCCTTGAGTGTTATGAAGGCACCTTGGTTTCCCATAGTGTCACTGAAATAGAGAGGGAAATATGAAGTCCCACTGTGGCTCCCTCCTTTGAGGGCAAGAAGGCTCTTCTCATGATATAAACAAATCTGGCCTATATACCTTAATTTCATTGGTTCCCTAAAAGGGGTTTGGATTTATTGAAAGGATCTATCGAATGTGAACCAACTAATAGAAGCAAAATTGAAGTTAGTGTATTGGGAAAATCAGATATAGCATCAACTATTATTATAAAACTTACCAGTAGTTTGGCGCAGAAAACACAGTAATACATTTCCCATCATGCATCACTTCATACCCGTCTTGTTTCACTTCATGGCTACGTATGATATAATCAAGCTGATTATGTTGTAAGAACTTTTTGGTGATATCTGGTCCAAACTGTACGCCGACACCACGCTTTGAGGGAGATCTCCCACACTGAGGCTGTGGGTCGGACCATAATAAATCACACATTATACCTGAAACAGGGGAAAAGTAATATAAACTAAGAACTAACACACACCTCCATACGTTTGGCAACTAGATGTAAAAGCTTATCTATGTTTGATGATTTGAAAAAAATCATCAAATCTGAAGGCTTCTGGTTACTTAGGTGTATTAAAAAAGTCTCAGATATAAGTTTCAAAGATATATAATCAAAGGACAGTCATAATATATGCCAACCCCCTAGTTGTTGAAGCAGAGGTACTATATAGTTCACTTTACAGGGACTTATTAACCACACAGTGACAGAATTCAGTGAGATACGAGTAAGACAAGATTTTGAAAGAAAATACAGAAATACAAAAATCAAATGAAATTTCTTAAATACCTGAATCTGGCGGTTGTCTGTTTCTTTCTTCTTTCCTGATATCATCTAGAGTCACATCATCCTTTGCGAATAAGCCACCATGCATGACCTACAATAAGACATGGTTACAATAAATACATTTTCCTGATATCATATAGAGTCACATCATCCTTTGCGAATAAGCCACCATGCATGACCTACAATAAGACATGGTTACAATGAATACTTTACCTGTTACACAATCAAGAAATCTTTATACAAAGCTTTTGTTCAGGTAAAAACAGATATAGCCTGTATATATGTTGTTTCAAGTTAAGTTTCAAGAAAAACTCTAGCACAGTAAAACTTGTCTTATCGGAACCCCAGTGGAGCCAGTCAAAAGTGTTAGCAGGTGTTCATATTTCAAGGCTTTAATATTTCAGTCAATGGTAGATAAAAAATTGGAACTGAGAAAAAGTGTTTACATTGAGAAGTGTTCGGATAAGAGAGGTGTTCAGAAATACAGGTTTCACTGTAATTGCAGAAAATGCTCCAAATACATATACATATAGATTGTTTACACTTACCAGAACCTTCTTTTCTATACAGTGACACAAGGGTAGCCAATTATAGACTTCTGTGAAGAGATCTGCCATCTGAGCATTGTACTTTGACTTCACCTCACCATCAAAGCCATACATTTGGTTCATTGTAGAACTCTCATGATTACCTGCAATAAGAAATAACATGATTGGTCAAATCCAGGTCACCTGACCATCAAAGTCATACATTTGGTTCATTGTAGAACTCTCATGATTACCTGTAATAAGAAGTAGTATGATTGGTCAAATGCAGGTCACCTGACCATCAAAGCCATACATTTGGTTCATTGTAGAACTCTCATGATTACCTGCAAGAAGGAATAACATGATTGGTCAAATCCATGTCACCTGACCATCAAAGCCATACATTTGGTTCATTATAGAACTCTCATGATTACCTGCAATAAGGAATAACATGATTGGTCAAATCCAGGTCACCTGACCATCAAAGCCATACATTTGGTTCATTGTTGAACTCGCATGATTACCTAAAATAAGGAATAATATGATTGGTCAAATCTAGGTCACCAGGTTAATTTGTAGAACTCACACAATTACTTACAATAAGGAATACTGTAATATGACTGGCTGAATCCAGGTCCTAATTAAATACGTCACTGAGAGTCACAAAACCTGGACTCATGATGGGAAAATCTAACCATCGAAGTCAACAAATGAAAAAATAACTTAAACTGTAATTCTCTGTGATAAACAGTTTCACTTACCTCTGGACATGTAAAAGTGTTTAGGGAAAAGCAGTTTGAAACCGAAGAGAGTGAAAATACACTCCACCGAGAAGGACCCCCTGTCTACGAAATCACCATTAAATAACTGAACTCTGTTAAGGAACATGTCAACTAGACACCCAATTAGATTCAATATTATTAAAGCCTGATTGTATAAAATGACGTAAGATGTGATGCATGGGGCAAGATTATAATGAATTGTGTGAAATTACAACCGCATTATTACAGATGCCAGCCAGATCGTATTTATGGAAGTAGGCTTGGCTCAATGAATAAACCTTTTTGTGACAAGGTATTATCCTTGAGCTACTGATACTACTACACAAATGATCATGCCGGCATCTGTAACACCAATGGCAAAATATTTCTTTCCAGCCTTTCCATGTAATAAACATTCACTTCATCAACTCCCCTTTTATAGCTCCTTTAACTGATTTATTTGATGGTTTAAATTATATAAATATTTACACATTTATCAATTAAGGTAGGTCAAGTGCAAAAAGTTGCACTATGTCCACCTTAAAAACATATTTCTTGTAAAGGATACATATGGATTGTCTTCTGATGGGAGACCATTCAGTTCAAATATGTTGAGCAGATCGTAGAACTGTCCGTGGATATCTCCACATACTGTGAATTTCTTGTCCTATAATCAAGAGTGAAGCAGTTTTATAAATACATTAAGGAGATTTTATAAATATCATACATTTCAGTCATAGAGAATGGTAACAACAATGTATACTTTGTTTCACTTTCTGAACAGTGTATATTTTTTGTATTTGTAAGTGTAAGCTAACATAAAATACAGCAAATTGAGCTAATTTTTGCCTCTAAAATTGCATTGCACTTACCTTTGGAATTGAAATATCTACTAAAGTTGGTTGTTCTTGGAATAATTTCTTTACATCTAATAGAATCTGAAAATTAAATGCATTCAGCTTACATAATTTTGGATAAGGACATATAACATTGGATATGGATTATCACTGGCTCACCGATCTTTTCAGAAAGAAAAAAACAACATTTTTTCTTTACAGAGATAACAACTGTATGTTTCAAATATTTAGCAAGTTTAAAATTCTTTTTATCACATATTCTTACCTGATAAGCATATCGTTTGTCTAGATTTTTTTGATTTTTATAATGTTCTAAGAGGTCCTTCATAAACTGCATGGTGATTTTGCCATTTTCTATTTTTGGCCCCTGGTAACTGTCATCTATGGCTGAAAAAATAACATCTCTTTCATCATTTCAATATTTTAATTGTTTAGATCTTACATTTTTTGAAAATTGCAAAACACTGGCAAAATCATGAATTTTAATCATCAGAAAATTTCTAGTTTTACAGTACTTGTTTATAGATCTATAAAAAACTCAATTTACAACATAATATAAATGTATATACATGTATTGACATATAATATTATACTTCTCTTACTCATTGATTCTAGATTGATTGAGTCTGCTATACTTGACTTGTTGTCTTCAACTGATATTGCTTTCTCAAAGGCTAACCGCTTTACAATCTTGTTACATTCATCATATTTCTTTTTAGCATCTTTATCATTGGGCTTCGCTTTTGAAACCTATAAGTAGAACAAACATTTCAATGAACTTATTTGCAAAATCTCTAGAAAAAATTCTTCCGATTCCTGTATCCTGTTGCAGGAAAGGTGAGGATCCGATATCCGCCATGAAAACCATAAGCAGGGCGGAACATTAGGTGAGGCAAAATCAATATTGATGAGGCAAATGAGATACACTTCTACAATTTGTCCTCATTTCCACAGATTTAGTTGACTGGCCATGCGCATGTATATAATATGAACTGCCTTAGTCATATCTATGTATTGATCATAATAGTATGACTATATACTAGGATAGTTGAACTTGAACAATATACTTACTGCTTCAAAATCCTTGAGTGCAAGTTTGAATTTTCCCAAAGCCATATTAGCGGAAGCCCTTCTGTAATATGCCTGTAAAATAAAGCAATTAAGAATATTATGATTATGATTAGCATGAGACAAGATCTATAGTACATATGATTCTACCTTTTGTATCAAAACCTTAACTGACCTCATCAATGACCATCGAGACACATTTTACTGTGAAACATATTCTGATATTCATATATTATATTGTACTTTATATCCTGTCATTTCCAACATTCCACTTAAAATACATGTATACAAAATGGCAGTAAAGCATCTATTAATCTACCACCATTAATATTTACAAATGATACTCTTCTGAAAACATGTTATGTTTAAATGAGAATAGTTTCTCTTTTTGTCTCACCTTGAGGTATGTTCTATCCAGTTCCAAAGCTTTGTTAGCGTCAGTAAGTGCATATCCATAGCATTCTGTTTTGAGGTAGGCAAAACTTCTGTTGCCATAGTAGGCAGCAATTGTGGGGTTGGTTTCAATAGCCAAAGTATAGAATGTAATTGCTTGGTTGAAGTCTTTGTCTGAAAAGAAACTTTGCAATATGATATCTAGAGTGACAGCACATTTCTCAGAATGTGACCCATATATATAATCCTGAAAATATTTTTGAGTTTGAGCTACATGTACCTGGTATGGTATAATGTAGTTTATGTACATATTAGGCTGAAATACATCATGGGAAATACATTTTCAAATTACACTATTGACTTTTTGACACCTAACTCAAAACCATCTGGCCGTTAACTGTGTTCGGACCAATGGGATTTGGATGATGAGTGGGTTTCGGACAGATGGTGCATTCTCTAGGGCTCTAATGGTTTCATAATTTCTCATTTCATGCGTACCTTTAGATTACTCGAGTCTCTAGCCAATACTTGGCTAGAGGGGATTTCATCTGGAATACTGTGAACTCCATTTGGAAAAAGCTGGCCGTGGTGACATAAATTTTTTGAATATTTTAAAAATCGCCATAAATCATTAATCAAAACGGACCCAGCTCGGCTCCTTGATGAGATATGACATGATTTCATCAGGATTTCGTCTAAAATTAAAACAAAATGGCTCAAAAATGGCGATGTTCGAAAACTGGACGAAATGTCGTTAACGTCTGACATTAGTAACTGGCTGTAAATTCTAAGTTAGCGATCCAGAAGATGTGAATTAATACACTGATCACTTTATGTGTGTTTTGGAATTTTGGGTGAGGTAATAAGACCAAAACTCGCAATTCAAATTGTGATGTGGAAAAATGGCGGACATATGATTTCAAATTTTATGATTACGAGTTACGACATGACCAGTTGTTCATGCAGGAATATATCTTTACTGGAAGGCCACGATACAGTGGCCTTAGAAGAAGGTAACCTTTAGACAGCATTACATTTCACTTCACTTTTGTGAACAACAATATTTTTGTGAATGATAATCTTTTTCTTAATTCACAATCCGTTACAAAACCAAACCAAAGAGATTTCGAAACGAACATACCGACTGAGGCCTAAAAACTATGCAACACAGCGGCTTTGGTGCACTGTTAGAGCCTTCAGTCATGGTATCCTCATCGCGAGTGGCGTACAAATTACGAATTAAAGGGCTACTTTCAGGACCTACTAGCTCAGAATCTGATGATAACAATGAAAATTTGAGGCATGAGGAGAAAACGTAGATGTAAGATAATTTGAAAAAAAATCCAATTGTTTTTTTAATTTCGACGATTTTCAAAGCTCTGAAAAGAAGTGAGATTAGTGTTTACGGTTGGATGAATACATACCCTTAAAGTACTCATTTGCTTTCTCCTTTAATGTGTCCGCCTCTTCTTTATTTGATTGAGTAATATCGGGGCCATCTGACGCCCCTGTCGGCGCTGAAACTTCAGAATTTTGATTTCCGGAAATCTCCATGTTGCTCAGCATCAGAAGTGAATTTCAAATCCACGAGGCACCACATATTGAATATTTTGTGAGTATGTAATGCAAGTATTTTCTGTTTTAAAGTCTATTATTTTGCTATAATCTCTATATTTATTGTGTATTGTGCATTTTTGAGTATATATTGATGTGTAAATGCTTGATAAATAAGTAAATAAATGACGAGCGTAAAATTAGTATGTGGCGTTTTTTGTTTAAAAATGGCGGAAAGTTTAAAAGTAGGAAGTGAGTGAAATAATTACTAATTTAGTGAATAATTACAATTTGCTCTACTAATATCTGATTTAGACGTAATGGTGAAAAGTTAATTATATGCAGAATAATTTTTTGTCTTATTTTTGAGAGTGTACTTGTGCGAATTGATGACATATGTCTTGAAACAAATATTTGATTTCATTTTCAATTTTCAATAAAGAACAAAACACACATACAGATGGTGGTAAAAAAGGCCAACCAAATTCTTGGTCTTATCCGAAGAACTTTCCAGTTTTGGATCCTTCAAATATGATGATGTTATATAAGGCTATGGTCAGACCACACTTGGAATATGCAAACACTGTATGGTCACCATACCATGACCATACTAATACAGGATATTGAAGCTACATGTATTGAAGCAGTCCAGAGGAGAGCAACTAGATGCATACCAGGATTCCAAGAAAAAGAGTACTCCCAAAGACTTATGGACCTAAAGTTACCATCACTTGTGTTCAGGCGCTTAAGGTACAGCTGGAAAGTAACATTTTGGTAAAAAATTGGAGACCCTATCTGTTGCAAGACTAACGCCTGGCGTAACCGTCACTATGTTATTCAGTGTTTTTTAAGTAGCGCAAGGATCCTGCCATGACCGTGGTAATGTTATCGTGAAAGCCTGGTATAACCGCGACAATGCTGTATTATATTGCAATGCCTGCCATGACCGTGACAATGTAATATAGTTCTGCAAGGCTTGGTATGACCGTAACAATGTAATATAGTACTGCAAAGCCTGGCATGACCGTGACAATGTAATATAGTATTGCAAGTTCAGGTATGAGAGTGGTAATGTAGAAATTTACGATTAGGACTGCTATAACCGTGACAATATGTATTGCAAAGCCTGGCATGACCATGGCAATGTAATATAGTATTGCAAGGCTTGGTATGACCGCCATGGCAATGTGATATAGTATTCCAAGTTCGGGTATGAGAGTGGTGATGTAGAAATTTATGATTGCTATAATTGACCGTGACAATGTGTATTTGAAAACCTGGCATGACCATGACAATGTATTATGGGATCGCAAAGCCTGGTATGACCATGGCAATGTAATATAGTATTGCAAGGCTTGGTATGACCACCATGGCAATGTGATATAGTATTCCAAGTTCGGGTATGAGAGTGGTGATGTAGAAATTTATGATTGCTATAATTGACCGTGACAATGTGTATTTGAAAACCTGGCATGACCATGACAATGTATTATGGGATCGCAAAGCCTGGTATGACCATGGCAATGTAATATAGTATTGCAAGGCTTGGTATGACCGCCATGGCAATGTGATATAGTATTCCAAGTTCGGGTATGAGAGTGGTGATGTAGAAATTTATGATTGCTATAATTGACCGTGACAATGTGTATTTGAAAACCTGGCATGACCATGACAATGTATTATGGGATCGCAAAGCCTGGTATGACCGTGACAATGTAATATAGTATTGCAAGGCCAGGTATGAGGGTGGTAATATAGAGATTTAGGCTTAGTTCTACTATGACCGTTATAATGTATTGCAATGACTAGTAAATATGTATGACATTAATGCCAGGAATATCCTTAACAATTTTAAGTGATCCTCATTACAATTAAACAGTCTAATACTATGATCATGGTGTTTAACTACCTTAATCATGTCAAAATCAAAATTACTACTATACATTAATATTCACATTCGCTTATAAACCACAATAAAGGCTACGGTCGCGCCAGGCTTCCACGATAACACTTCCAGGGTCATGACAGGCCTTGCAATAGAATACAGCATTGTCACGGTTATACCAGCCTGTCACGGTTATACCAGGCTTACACGATAACACTACCACGGTCATGGCAGGATCCTTGCGCTACTTAAAAATCACTGATTAACATGGTGACGGTTGTGGCAGGCGTAAGTCTTGCAATAGATAGCATGTGAAAAATTGCTATACCTGCACATGTTATTTTCTGGTACAAAATAAAGTATGAAGGCATGTATCAATTTCCTTGCTTTTTTCAGGAAAGTATCATTACATTGTCTTCTTTTAGAATATCTGGTAGGCATTCAAAGGGAACTCCAGGGAATTCTGATATTTCACACTTCCTGTTTTTCCAAATTTTCTTTCAAAGTTTCCAGACAACACAGGAGCTACCATTGACCTGTTTCTAGGTTTACTAAAAGTAGACAGTGTAATGATGCTTTCCTGAAAAAAGCAAGGAAATACACACATGCCTTCATACTTAATTTTGTACCAGAAAATAACATGAGCAGGTATAGCAATTTTTTACCAAAATGTTACTTTCCAGCTGAACCTTAAGAGGGGATATGCTTGAAACTTGGAAAATCCTCAATGCCCTCAATGAAAAATATGACATTCCAATTAGCAATATACTACCTCCATCACACAACATAGGAAGGACCAGAGGCAACAATAAGAGAATCTCGAAAAAACAAAGCAGATTGATTTTAAGACAAGGATTCTTTACTCAAAGGGTAGTAAACGCTTGGAATTCCCTCCCCCAAGAAGTAGTGGAAGCTGATGACCTGCATCACTTTAAGAGTAAGCTTGACAGACTATGGAGTGACCACCCAGCCAAATACAACTATAGAGCCTTGAAGTAGACACAAGTCAATTAATTGGGGTCAATGCTAAACGATTATGCTCATTTTTATCTTAGAACGGCCAAAGGTCAAGACGACCTAAGCAGTGAAAACTATAACTATAACTAATTTCATTCAATTTCATCATTTGGCTAATTTTTTTCAGGCCATTGACTGTTAGGATTGATTGGCATCTTGAAGCCAAAGATTTTCAGTCAATAATCTTATATTTTTTGACAATTACATGGTCTCAAGTAAGCCCCTCCCCCTCCCTCTACAGCCAAACCCAAAAGATTTGGTACCAAGTGTGAGTGAGACCCTATCTGTTGCAAGACTTATGCCTGGCACAACCGTCACCATATTATTAAGTGTTTTTAAGTTTCGCAAGGTTCCTGCCATGACCGCGGTAGTGTTATCGTGATAGCCTTGGTATAACCGTGACAATGCTATACTATATTGCATAGCCTGTCATGACCGTGGTAATGTTAAAGCCTGATATGACCGTGACAATGCTATACTATATTGCAAGGCCACTTACTAACGGGGTCAACCCAGTTGTCCGAAACCCAGTTTTCCGAATCCCAGTTGTCCGAAACCCAGTTCTCCGAAAATTAGGGGGATCTTATTTGAAAAATACAATTTTTTTTAAACGAATCTCGTTGTCGCAACCTCTGCGAATCACAGCATAACATTGAAA
Organism: Owenia fusiformis; assembly: GCA_903813345.2. NCBI lineage: Eukaryota > Metazoa > Annelida > Polychaeta > Sabellida > Oweniidae > Owenia > Owenia fusiformis. The sequence goes on from CAIIXF020000008.1 coordinate 2,286,188, forward strand.
TAACGTTGACATCATTGCAAAATTAGGCTAAATATGCTAAGTCAAGACGTTAATTGTTTAATGTTTAGCCTACGAAAATAATTCATATTCAGGTGATATAGATGTTCAAACAAACAAAGTTAAATTATGTTATTCTCATTGTAAAATGGCGTTTACACAACATACACAGGGGTCTACAATTTTTAAACCAATTTTCTTTATGGCCCTTGGGCCTTTTTTGAGAGGGAACAACATTTTTCAAATGGGTGATGGGCGTTCAAAAAGGAAAAATAGCTTTCCCAAGCCAGTGGGCATTTATTTAGTAAAGTTGACATGTACATCTTTTGAAACCAAAACTTATTCTTCACTTACGTACTCTGTTCGAGAAATAGAGATTAAATTAAAAGGATGAAGTGAGTACATGGCGAAAATGAAACTTCTTGCGAATGGGAGAACATCCATTTTGATACGAGGACAGCCTGCCTTCGTTTCCAGTTGATCCCAAGTAATTAAGTTAAGAATGTTTTGTTCTTTTACGATTTGATAAAATACAGAGACTAAGAAATTAAATGCGACGAAATATTTTGACAACGTAATATGTATACTGTTTTATTCTTAAAGTACTATATGCGTAAACTTATTTTATCTGTTTCAAAATGATTCATTTTATTTTGCCTATATAAAAGAGATTGAAGAAGATAAGATAAACTGTTCCGTAATATATAAATGTGTTTTGATAACCTTTTTAAGAATCACAATATAAAATAAATCCCCCGTTCCTGCCATTCTGGTAACGCGTGCAATGGATGCAATTCAAAGTGAGAGAGAAAGAGATCTATGAACATCAGAATGCGTCCATGCCATTAATTTGGCCAAATACATGGCATGGAACTGGCCTAAGCTTAAGTACGTCCCCCTTTCTCTGGTAAATTATGACTATATTTTTCGGAGTTATGGGTTTTGGACAAGTGGGTTTCGGAGAACTGGGTTTCGGAGAACTGGGTTTCGGACAACTGGGTTTCGGACAACTGGGTTTCGGACAACTGGGGTGCACCCCTTACTAACATACTCTACTTAATTTGGTGCTACTTATTTTGGTGGATTTGCTGTTTTGAACATTTGGAGACAAATAACTTAACTGAATACATGATAATAGCATGTAAAAAGGACGATGTACATGTATAACACAAATTAACCAAACTCGTCTGGCCCAGTTATCTACTCCCCGATTCTTAAATGTCGTAGATCTACAATGTCAGGAGTAGATAGCTGGGCCAGACGGGTTTGGTTAAACACAAATGTGATTTACCACTATTGAAAGGTTATGCTGAAGATGTTTCCACCACACCTTAGATATTTTCTGGTGAGAGCCCTGTCTCTGATATGTCACTGTCTGGCCAGGTCAGAGGTCCATGATTTAAGTTTCATCATTCACATGCTCTGCACCTTTGGATCTATGTATCCCCGATACCCCCAGCCCTTCTAACCAAACCTTTCTGGCCTAGTTATCTTCTCCCTGAATCTGTAGTGTCGTAGATCTGGGGATACGGAGTAGATAACTGGGCCAGATAGGTTTTGTCAAGCGCCTTCCCTCTTATCTTTCTAAGAAACCATGAAGAAAACACAAGAGAAAATATATGTCATGTTGCTTTGTTTTCTGTTTCAGTCAAACGCAGTAATCCTTTGTGTGTCATTCCATCAGATTGATAGACGGAAGGCTTTTATGTATGTAGGCTATCTTTATAAACAATGTTTAGTCACTTGGTACCAGGAGCTGCTATCAGAGCATTCACAGGGTTTTCAAGATGTGTCTACCACAGACAGAATTGTTTGACAATATTCAGAGAACACTTTATCAAAAAAGGTCTCAGGATTCAGCATCGCTGTATGAGTCAAGAAGGGGCACATCCGAGTGTCATGACCAAACTACGACAAATTGAAGATTCCATGAGAGTCTATGGATACTCCACTCTTAGAATTGGAATTGGGGTCATTTTTTCTGCAGGTAAGTGCAAAATAGGTCGTCAAGTGAGGCTTGAGAAATATAGAAAAATGGGGATACACCTCTGTGTAAAGACAAATTAAACTGACTTCCTAATTGGAGATATCTTTCAATTTTGCCAAAGAGTGCATTTTCCCAAAATGGTGAGAATCATCACAAAAAGTAGAAGAAATTGAAATGTTATGATCTAGCTGCCCTATGTGTGTACTCATATGTTTTTATTTACTCGATTACATTTTAGGAATATTAATGCACTCTTTTAAGTCAATACTGGTCATTTTGCTATTTTACAGGTATTTATGTACAGTAAAACCTGTCTCACAGAAGTGGGACATGTGACTCATTTCGTTTTGCCAGGGATGGTAAATTTTGGTTGATACAAGCCAGGCTTATTTATATTATACTTTTAAGTAACTTTTACACGAGACTCTATTATTTCCTAAATTATTTACCACAACTTATGCTTCCACATTGTAGGTTTTGGCATCTACATATTCAGAGATCATATCCGAGGTGCTGCAGCTGATGAGGTGTCCAATGTTGCTAGTAAATCACTGGAACATGAGGCAGTTATACAAAAGGCTGAAGATCTAGCCAAAGCTCTCCTACATGCTGTTCTAACAGACCCTCCAATAAAAACACAATCAGGTACATCTATACATGCAGTAAAACCTATATATGGGGACACCTCTTAAATAAAATGGACACTGCTCAAAGTGAACACTTTTTTTTCATGCAAACATTATTGTAAGTCAAACTCATAGCAGTGTTCATTTTAGACATGCAATGTTTACTATGATTTGTTCTCAGCCAGTTTTATTGAATGAAGTATACAAGTTGAAATCTGTTCTGTATTTTGCACCCTTATTGTTCATTGAAATCTCCCTTATAAAATAAAATGCACACCTACTGATTAAAAGATAAGTTTGTCAGTACATGTACATAAATAATTAAAATTTATACATTTTTTCTTTTTTCAGTGAACTTCTTACGTGATATATTCAGTCGTTCAGATACCCAAGAAGGTCTTATTGACTTACTCCTTCATGCGTTAAATGACCCAAAGACAAAACAGAACTTTGTACGACTATTAATTCAAGTTGTATCTCAGTCACTAAATGATGATGTATTCCGACAAAATCTAGTCCTTAATATTAACTTACTTTTAAAAGATGATAACACAAGGATAACATTACTTGCAATACTCAAAGGAATTTTAGCAGATGAGGAAGTGAAATCGCAAACTAAGGATTTCATAGTTGAAGTACTCAGTTCAGACAAAGTGAAAAACAAAGCATCTGATTTTGCCAAAGCTGTTCTCAATGATGTTGTTAAAGATGACATTATACGTAAAGATTCAGGAGATGCCATGTGGGCAGCTTTTACATACTCTGTGACTCCTAGGATAATTAGTAGATTCAAACGCTCAGAGAGCATCCCCAAGGATGAACAAAGCAAAGATGAGTCAATTGATAAGGAGAAGGAAGTCAGTGATGGTGATAGTGGTGCAGAGACAAGTGATGGTGAACCTGTGGTTGAGATTGATAATGGAGGGAGTGCACAAAATTAATGTCATATTTCTAAATTCTTTCTGTAATTATTCAAATGCACATAAAATGCAAAGTTTTACAGTGTGTAAGTGTGATCCTCAGACAATGTTTGAAATGAAGCTCTATTGTTGATATTTAATACTACACTAATTGCAGGAAGTATAACAATATAAGAAACAAAAGTTTACTTTTTTATTTTTACACATTTCTTTTTATTACTCCATATTAAACTCCAAATGTCACAATTTGGAGTGATTATGCCTTGAAATTAGAGCAGAGTTTTGTTGCTTTGAATAAAATTGTTTTGTACCTTCAGAGTCAAATGTGCCCATATTCAAATGTACACACATTTAAGTTAATTTCATCAAATTATGTTGTGAATGTGAAATTCTGATATAGTCATCAATCTCACTTTGTTATCAATTATTTCCCTAATAAGTCATTAATGTAGTTTTAAGTCATCAATATTTATTAATTTAGTTACTGAGCAAATTCATTTAGCTATCATTGTTGTTTAGTCACCAATGTTGTTTAGTCACCAATGTTGTTAAGTCACTGCTCCAATTTTGTTTAGTCTCCAAATTTGTTTAGTCATCAGTGTTGTTTAGTCACCAATTTTTATTTAGTCACCAATGTTGTTTAGTCACCCATGTTGTTCAATCACCAAGGTTGTTTAGTCACCAAAGTTGCTTAGTTACCAATGTTGTTTAGTCGCCAATAGAAACAGGAATAACAAAGCAGAACATGTCATTAGTACTGTCATCCTTTAGTTCCCATTTCACAACAAGTTTCAACTGAAATGAAATGAAATAACTTGAAACAATTTATAAATGAACATGTGTTCCTCAATGTACTTTTTGTCAAATGTAACAATATCTTGAATGTGAATAATATTTTAGTTTAATTAACTTTACAATTTACATGTACCTTGTACAAACAATACAATAAGTTCAACTCAATTATCTGGACAAACAATATAATAAGTTTTACTCTACAATATAATACTACATGTACATAGTATTTGTTGATGGAGAGTGATATGAATATGTACTGACTATAAAAATATGGCAGTTATTGTACATAGTGTATGTATAATGCTATGCGGCTATTTGATGCAATTCCTCAGGGGAAAACTACATGGGGAACGTCATGTTATAATTCAAACTGTTGAATACAAATATTAATTTGTTCTTCTGTTTAAATTCAGTAGTGTAAATATTGAGCATTTGACTGCTTTCTTAATCTTTCAAAGATAATGACTTCATGCAGTCATGGGGATGGGCACAGCTTTTCATACACTTGGTATATTGCATCAAGTTTGACAAAACCTTATACCAACCTTTGGGTAAGATGGGTTGACAAATAGGACATTAGAATAGGTGTTCATATCTCCCGACTTCACTGGGCACGTCACATTAGATTTACATCCATCTGGATTGGGAATAGGGAACGGCACTGGAACCCCCGCAATTATACCATGTACCACACTTGTCAAGGTTTTGCTCATGGCATCTGGAATAAAAAGGTTGGTAAAATTGTATTTAACCATGAGCTTTCTAACAGAATTCCCATGTCTTGTCTGTATATAATAAAAAATTAGTACCATGACCATTTTGACCATTTTGAAATCAGGCAAGCTTTTGAACCAGGAGTCATAAGGGAGTTTTTTGTATTGATGTTGAACAAAAATAACTTGAAACTGGAATCCTATCGACAGAGGTTTTGAGCAAATGGTCCAAAAGAGGATTTCGCGAGACAGATGGACAAATCAATGTTAACTAAAATGGCTGAAAATAAAAAAAACGGATATAATATTTTGCTGATTTTTTGTAACAAAATTAATTCATACAACTACCTTTAACAGTGACATGGCTTTTTACAATGCAGGACAGCTGAAATTAAAGCTAAAATGTAAAGCTAGGAAATGGGCAAAAAGTGAATTTCGCGAAACAAGAATGGCAACCATTTTGAAAATAGGCGAGCTTTTGAATGGGAGAGTTTTTTGTATTGATGTTGAACAAAATTAACTTAAAATGGGAATCCTATCGACAGAGGGTTTAAGGTAAATGGTCCAAAAGTGGATTTTGCGAGACAGATGGACAAATCAATGTTAACTAAAATGGCTGAAAATAAATAAATGGATATAATTTTTCGCTGATTTTTCGTAACAAAATTATTTCATACATCTACTCTTTACATTAATTTACATGGATTTTTACAATGTAGGACACTTGAAATTATTTGTAAAGCTAGGAAATGGGTCAAAAGTGAATTTCGCAAGACAAAAATGGCGGCCATATTGAAAATAGGCGAGCTTTTGAACCAGGAGTCATAGGGGAGTTTTCTGTATTGATGTTGAACAGAAATAACTTAAAACAGGAATCCTATCGACAGAGGTTTTAAAACGTGCCACAGAAAGTGGATTTCGCGAGTCAGATAGACAAATCAATGTTAACTAAAATGGCTGAAAATAAAAAAATGGATACAATTTTTCGCTGATTTTTTGTAACAAAATTATTTCATATATCTAATCTTTACATTGACATGGATTTTTACAATGTAGGACACCTGAAATTTTTTGTAAAGCTAGGAAATGGGCCAAAAGTGAATTTCGCGAGACAAAAGTGACCGCCATTTTGAAAATAGGCGAGCTTTTGAACCAGGAGTCATAGGGGGGTTTTCTGTATTGATGTTGAACAGAAATAACTTAAAACAGGAATCCTATCGACAGAGGTTAGCTAGGAAATGGGCTAAAAGTGAATTTCGCGAGACAAAAGTGACAGCCATTTTGAAAATAGGCGAGCTTTTGAACCAGGAGTCATAGGGGGGTTTTCTGTATTGATGTTGAACAGAAATAACTTAAAACAGGAATCCTATCGACAGAGGTTTTAAAACGTGCCACTATTGTTGACGGACAGACGGACGGACAGACAGACGGACGGACAGACGGACGGACGGACGTACAGACGGACGTCATTTGTTGTTGCTGCATTGGTTTCTTCATTCATTTTCTTCTTTCATTGTCTTGATTTGATTGCGATGTTACTTATCTTTCTTCAGGGTCCACAGACTTGAGACTGCGCATAGGTGGGTTAAACGTTTTGATCCGGCCGGAAAACTCTCCCCTTCCCCTTACTGTTGGTCTTATGCTGATTTGTCATCTTAGTTTACCCTCTTTGCGGAGAAGATACTGTTTCATATTCATTTGTTAATGTTCTCTTCTCTCATTAATTTTCCAGTCCTTCATGATGATATTCTCCTGCATATTGTATTTAGTACATATCCATTTATTTCTTGTTATAGCTTTCTCAGTATACGAATTTAGTATGTTGCTCCTGTAGCCTTGACATTGTAGTTTATTTCCCAGGCTGGTAACTCTGTTTGTTGCATCTTCCAGTTGACTGCAGATTCTTGAAATCCTTATTATTTGTGATATAAATATTCCATAAGATTGGTTTCTAGGAATATTTCCAGATAGATCAGGATATGAGACTATTTGGAAATTGAAGTTTTCCCTTTTGTCGTATAGTTTTGTAGTGATTTGTTTATTTACTATTTTCATTTGTATGTCCAGAAAAGTTGTTTCTGTATCCTTCTCATTTTCCTTGTTTAACACTAGTTCTTCAGGATAGATGTTCTTCATATCAGTCTCCATTTCTCCGTCGTTGTTTATAGTACATAAATCATCGATGAATCTTGTAGTTTTAGCATATTTTAGTACTTTGGAGTAGTCTTCCCTATACATTTTCTCAATGGCTTGAAATTCATAACTGTATAAGTATAGGTTTGCCATATATGGCGCCGGATCGATTCCCATCGGTATTCCAATTTTCTGTCTTAGAATTGATTTCCCTGCTTTAAAGTAGGCTGTATCCACGATGAAATCCACTAGATCATTGCACTCTCCTTTGGTATATGCCTTTTTATTATCCGCCTTTCCACCCCATTTGGCTTCATCTCCACCTACTGTTATCTTTTGGTTAGTTCCTCCTCTGAAGGCTTTATCTATCACCCATTTCAGTTTTTCCTTTATGTCAGTTAGATTAATCTTTGTGTATAGTGTAGAGAAATCATACGAGGCTATGTTTCTTGCCCCGTTCCTTAAATTTACACTTTTAATGTTATCTAACATATTTTGGTTATTGTCACTGATCCACATCCTATTGGCACCTGTATAATCCTTAATCTTCTCACAGTATCTTTTGTTAGTATATTGCACTAGTTTAAGAATTTTGGTCAGTTTTTTGGCAGCTGGTTTTACAGAACTTTTCTTTGAGCCAATGATATATCTAAATTTAATTGGCTGTTTATGCATTTTAATTGTAAGATGAATCCTTGGTATAATGTTTTGTTCTTCTCCCGGTTCAATCTTGAATTTTGTTTTCATTGTCTCTTTGATTTCCTCCACTATATCTTCTTCTCCTTTATCTTCTATCCTTTGATAGGTGTCACTCCCAATTTCCTCTTTAATCTTCTTTATGTAGTATTGTTTGCACATAAACCCAATATTATTTGCTGCCTTATCAATAGGTACAATGGCATATTTTTCCTTGAGTTGATTGAGTTCTTCCATAGCATTATGGTCCTTTAGTGTCTGCTTTGGATTTTTAATATGTCTAAATTTTGTATTTTGAAGTAACTCAATCTTTTGTTTAACCTTTTCCATTACAGTATTTTTCCATTCATTTAAGTATACTTTTGAAACTTTTTCATTTTTTGTCCAACTTATTGCATATTCATCTATTCCATTCTTTATTTCGTCTTTCGCTTTCCTGAAGTTAATGTTTCGTTTTTCTCTATAGCCAGGACCTTTACTAAATAGCTTTCTCAATTTTGAATTTTGTATAATCTTCAGATTTCCTGTTATGACGTGACCATGGTCTTCATCCTTAAATTCAGATGTATTACAATCACATTCTCCTGTATTGTTGCCTTCGTCGATACTTTCTGTAATCTCACTATAGTTGAACAATTTATTCCTTATTGGCTTTGTGTATATATAGACAATTCCTGGTGGTTCCTTATTTTTGATACTTGAAGGTATTGTCTTGATCACTTCTTCATCTCTTAAGATATTTGCAATGTTGATTACTTCTACTGCTTTGTTTTCAAATAGTATTTTACAGAATTTTGTTGGTTTCTTTTTCCTATTCTTGGTCTTTAGTTCATTGTTTTTCCTAAGTTTTGGAAAAACGGACGGACAGACAGACGGACAAGTGAGTGATTGCAAAAGCTCACCATGTGAGCTAAATAAGCCCTGGAATATTCAAAATTGGTTATGAGTTATCAATATTCCAATGTTCACATTATAACAACTTGGCATATCTGAATTAATAAAATTGAAGAACTATTGACATTTCATATCAATTTTGATTATACATGCTTTAACAAGGTAGTAATTATTCAGGAATATACAGCAAAACTTGTATATCTGATCACCTCTGTCATCCAAACACCTCTTAATATGAACACTTTCTCATCTAATCCCTTTTTAAGAAACTGCAATGTGAACACCTGTATTCTGAACACTTGGCCGCTCTTAATTGTTGTCAAATTTGACAGGTTTTACTATACTTATTACTTATTGAACACCCTTCGTATAATGTTTACATGTAACTTACTAGCAACAAACTGCACCTTCATGGTAACATTACTGTTGTGTTTTAAAACACAGGGCTGGGCTCCACAAGGTGTCACATCCACAGACTTTATGCCTCCTGTTTTAGATCCTACAAAACATGTTAAATGGTTGAGATATTGTCAGTTAGATTTGGAAGATATTCTTTGCCTGAATGATTGTAAAGTATGATGGTTCTGAATGGTAATGGTGACATTTATGAATTATGTCCATTAATAAATTCCCTTTTTAAAAACTGTTTAATCACCATATAAACAAGGTGTATTTCAAAATGTAAGTGAAGATTGAATTTTGATTATTTGCTATAGATTTTGTTACCCCGTCTAATACAAGGCCTCCCCCTTGAGTATGGGCATGATCTGCCTAAACATAGAAGCACATGGATTTTGAAATTTAAATCTATGTTAATACTTACCACAATCTTTCCACACAACTGGGATTGACAGCGCCCCCAGAATTATGCAACTAAATATACAAATCCTGAGAAACATTGTGATTTATGAGATTTCTAGAATTCAATTGTAAAGTGGTGTCCAGTGTCAAAATCAATGCACGACAGTTGATAATTTCCTCAAAGTAATGTAAAACCTTTGATTTTGCGATATCTAAATTTTAAGGTCTTCGACAACATTGAGTGATGGAATCAAATTAATGGAACAATGCTTTTACTCAATCTTTTCATGAAAAGTCTGAAAAAAAATAGATTCAAAGTCAAAATCTTTTCAGGATTATCATAGCCTTTTATTATTTATTTATCAAAGTATCACATGACAAAATACCAACAATAAATTGTGTCTGTACAAAAATAATCAATGTGAAAATGATGTTTTACAGTATCAGTGTGACCTTAGTGTGGTATCATCATATGATCGAAAGATTTTCTTATTGTTATCTTGAATATTTATTTATATTAACTTTCTAGATAATTTACTATTGTACTGACTTGATTAATTATTAAAGATAGTAAGACATGTTAAATGCCAACAATGGTATTTGCCAACAATTTTAAATGACAAAGATTATGTTTATTCCATACATTTTCTCGAAAATGACTTTCTATTTAATGTTGATAACTCAGGAATGATCACCAATTGTTTGTAGTTGACCTTGACCCTTAAAAGTCACTAACTTTGCAGGATTGTATTGCATTTAACTTAATTTGAACATTATACACTGCTACATACATGAGAAATGGCATGCTCTGATTGGTTCATTAAGTTAGAGGTTTACCTCAGCAGTGTGAGCCTAATATTCCAAAGGGTAATGGTATGATCCTCACATAAGATGATAATGAAAACACCTGTGGACAGGGTGGCCCAATTAAATGAATACACCTTGTTCAAGCTCACTTTAATTTTTCCAAGAATCACTCATTGATGAGGGTGATTCTATTCTAAGCCACATTGTAAAGGAATATATAAGGGTTATGTACTGGGAGGTTTTGGATACAGGGTTTATCCCAAGGGAAATATGTGTATCTCACGAGGGATCGCAGGGACCGAGGGATATACACATATTTCCTGCGGGATAAACACTGTATCCAAAACCGACCGTACATAACTGGTGTATCTCATACTTGAGTGGGTTTGGGGTAAATATAACCTTTACCACCTTTTTTAAATGACAAGATAGGCCTATACTGTAAAAGCACAATTTATATTTAACATTTTCATAATATTCCTTCAGTTCAATACAATAGAATTGTAACATTTAAACTTTTTGAAAAATTTTTAATTTCTGAAATTTAAATTTTTAGAATTTTTAAACTTTTTTAAACTTTTGAAAAAATTCCCGGGAGCGGGATGGATATATTATATCTGCCCGCATTTGGCCTAGAGCGGGACATATACAATATATCCTGCCCGCTCCTCAGATATGATATATATTCCCGGGTGATATCTACCCCAAACCCACTCAAGTATGAAATACACATGTATATTGTGTCTAGGTTGCGTGGTAGATATTTTCTTGATCTAGGACATACAGAAATATCTGTTTTGGTCCTACTCCATTTTAGCAACTCAATTCAACATTCAGATTTTCTATATTTTTCAAAATGTTGGGTTGGGATAGGATATGTATATTATTTACTTGGACGTTTCAAATTCCTGATTCATGTTTCAGGCGATATGTTTCACCCCAAAACACCCCCCACCCCTGATAGGTCGCAGTATAAATAAGATAACATAATTAAGATATTTTTTTAAAAAACAAGCTATAATTTATTGAAAACATTCAATGCACAATATAAATATAATCTTGAGCTAGAAAATACTCACACATTTAAAATATGTGTCTTTATACTTATTTCATTAAAACATTTCATTGGAGTATGCCACTGAGAAACACAGTTCTAATATGTACAATAAACAAATAAAATCTCTATTTCATTGGTTGACACAAGTTGATAATACATATTTTAAGTAGATATATATCAGTTCAAAGTAAACTGTACCATATAAATCTGTATAATATAATTGAGCTAGGCTATACAATGTATGTTTGTGTAACACTGTGAGAGCCACGATTTTGAAATATTGAGGAAAACATGATAAGATTCAATACTTTTTTGTAAAATATCGGTGAGGCTATTGCCTCCTTTGCCTCTTTTGTCTGATGAGGTACACATGCTAAGCCTCCATGTCAGTACTCATAACTTCGATTGTAATGAATTTGATGTTTAAAGGCATATATTATATCACTAACCTACAGACTTACTAGAGAAAAGCCTAGCCAAGTGCCATAATATTTTCAATACATCTGTGATGTAATTTTGAGATCCATCTTGATTACAATTATAGCAAATTAATTTTTTACAATATGATAAGAGACAGGATCAACAAATAAATGTTTACCCATAAAGGTAATTAACTACATTTCTTAGTACATGTACAGTGTAACGATTTTAAAAATGAATCGATTTATCAAAATTCATTTAAAATTATCAACAATGTTCAATTGTGTTTTTAGGGTAGTAGGAGAACAATTGTATATGTAATTAATTGCATTTTGGGACAAAATTGAAATAGTGACATGGCTCCTTATTCATCAATAATATTTAGTTTGATTATTGCATTTCCAAAATGCTGTTGTAAAACTACACATTCATAATACACATAATAAGTTCATCATCAAACTTTAAAAAAACAAAAAAACAAGCTATAACACAAAAGTGAGTTATATTTACAAGTGCTTGTACAACAAAAAGCTGCCCAACAACAACAACACACCATGGAGAGGGGAGGGGGGTCATGCTATCATGGTTTCATAATTTGAATCATGATAAAAAATATTTGATTTGAACATTTTTTGACATGAATAATGAAGGTTCAAACCTGGTACATATATTTGTAGTACAGGGTGGTCAAAAATTGGAAACCCTGCATTTTCCTAATATCTTTGTCATCTTAAGGAACTACTCCCTGATATTTCACACATTTGTACATCATTCAATTTCCTACCACTCTACCAAATTTTATGACCATCAGACTGATAGTCACAATTTTAAAGCACTTTGAATAACATTTTTTTTTTTTTTTTCAATTCAATTCAATTATTTATTTCATAATTCTTATATAATTTTGCTTCAAGTTTGGCCATCATCGCGCTGTAGGCAAACCTGCACAGTTATCAATGGGCCGAATGCATTCCTCAGCAGGTATGGCCTGAATGATAAGGATGATCTCACTTTTGAGGTTTGTGATTGTCCTGAGGTCATTCTCATACACTTTTTCCTTGCTATATCCCTACAGGTAGGGACATTTTGGACGGCGAGTGCAGGTGGCCCGACAGAGCAATAGTGGGCACTAGGGCATGTTCTGTAAAGTGCTGTAACATTGTGATTATCAATCTGATGGTCATGAAATAAAGTAGGCTGGTAGTAAATTGAATGATGTACAAATGTGCAAAATATCAGGGAGTTATGTCTTAAAATGACAAATATATGAGGAAACTGGTGTAAGGGTTTCCATTTTTTGACCACCCTGTATTTCACTCACACTATTTTTGATAAAACTCTCTTTAACTCTGAAGATATGTTTTATAAGAACTCACATCTTTGTGCTGCTTTCTTATGACCCTGTACATAGAAGTTCTACTAAAGAGTACAATTTTGATTGTCTATTTACAGTGCCTCATATCCTGAGTAAGTTGGCAAATGGAAAATTAATGAATAGAAAACATTTACATGTAATCTGTTAATTAATCCCTATGTATTGCCCGATATTGACTTATAAGAGCATTTTTCTATAGAAAAATACAAAATCAATTTCTATACCAAGGGTCTATTTCTCAAAATATTCTTAACTAAAAACCATTAAATCACTAGCAACCATATAGAATTTATAACATGATGTCATTATTAGAGAACAAGCAAGGAATGTTTTGAGAAATATACCCCCAAGTGATATCTACTATATCCATCAATTAATAGCATGGTATAAACTACCAAACCCAAAAGTGCAATGAAATAATACAATCTGTGCAAAAAGCGACTAGTGTGCGTAAAATGCATTGAATTTTCATGAACTCACATATCTCATACAAGTCATAGTCATACATTGGGAGTTCAGAGAAACAACAAATGTTTCATTTTTCTCCAATTTTAAATGAAATATCTGCTACTGGACTGGTACGTATACATGGATTCTCTGGCTGTAGTTTTAATATAATAAGATGTGTGTTATCTATTACATAGTAAAATAACAATGTATAAATGCAGTCAGCTGAATTGATAGTCTTGCCTCATGTCATAAGAACATGCAATGGGGGGAGGGGGCACAATGACTTGAAGCAAGAGTACTGAGTTGAGGAATTTGCATAAAGTCAGTTCACTCATAGGGATTCGATATAAATCTATAATTGAGATGGTTGGAACAGTTTTTCTGGCTGTAAATGATTCCCAGGATCACTGCAAGGAATAAGTTGGAATGAGTTACTTTTATCAGCTGTGTGGAGTGTGAGTTTGGCATATCAACTATTAGATGCTTTGTGAGTGATGCACCACAAATTGGTCTTGGGACTTTGGAGTGTTCCACTTATTGAGGTGTTTCATGTCATTTACATAAATATGGGCACCACTGCAAAAGTATGAGACAGGACTCCATATATATCAGATATCAGTCATATCACTCCTTGGTATGGGATATCACTCAATGAGTAAGGGATATCACTGCATTGGTATGAGGCAGGATTCCATAAATATAAGATATCAATCACACAAATCCTTAGTATGAAATACCACTCCATGAGTATGGGATATCACTCCATAGGTATGAGACAGAACTCCATATATATAAGATATCAGTCACATTACTCCTTAGTATGGGATATCACTCCATGAGTATGGGATATCACTCCATAGGTATGAGACAGAACTCCATATATATCAGATATCAGTCACATCGCTCCTTAGTATGAGATATCCATCCATGACTATGGGATATCACAAGATAAGTATAAGACACGACTCAATCATATGAGATACCAGTCATAATACACCTTAGTATGGGATATTACTCCATGACATAGGAATATAACTGCATCAGAACGAGACAGGACTCCATAAATATGAGATATCAGTCATATTACTCATATGGGATATCACTCCATGAGTATAGAATATCACTGCATAGGTATCATTGAACAACATTACATGCTTGTATTAATATCAAAGCACCACTGCTTCTTGAAAATACTGGAAAATAAAATAAAGCATTTTATAATACAATCTTAATATAATATAATCTTATCTAAAAAAAATAATTAATTAGACATCAAGATTGCAAGCAATCTTACGGAGACCCTGTATGCATTTTTGACAGAAGGCCAGCTAATATAAAGGTCACATCTGAAATATTAGTTCATAATTGAACTCCTGGCAACTTGTACAAGATGATTGAAAAAACATTTCGGTCAATTTGACGCAAGTCGAAATTTGGCCTTGAAACCCTTTTTTCGTTTTTGAGCTCTTATGTCTCAAAACTGTTGCAAATTCTTAAAAGTTAGTCAATAGCTAATATGTAGAACCCTTAGAGGAATGTATATCCTGACTTTCAATTAAAAAAAAAAATATTGATTTGTAGTCTCGAACTCTCTTCAGACTAGCCAATAATGAAAGCTAGTACCAATGGTATGGGTTACCAGTATGGATCCTATAAAATGGATTATTAGTCCATTTACATTAGTTTGCAGGTGAATGGACAGAAAGATAATTATTATTCCGAGGGTCCCCAGGGGCAATAACATGGTGATTCTCCAAATTGTTATATGTATGTATGTATGTATAACATTTACCTTCAGGCCCGTAGCCAGGATTTGCAAGGGGGGGGGTTCAGTTTTCAAAATTTTCCAGGGGGGTTCACATTGAGAATTTTGGCCCAAATATGGCTAAAATCACTTGAGAAGTGCTCAAAATGGTGAAAACTGCATGATTTTGAAAGAATTTTTGGCCAGGGGGGGGGGGTTCGCCCGAACCCTGCGAACTCCCCCTGGCTACGGGGCTGACCTTTGACACCTTCATCACCAATTGATTTAAATTATTGTAGAATGAGATAAAGAAGTGAATTATTACAGGAGCAAACGTCATATACTATAGATCTAAATCTCTAGTCACAAACTATTCCACAATTGCCTGCAAAGGAGATCTAGCAAAGATATATTTGCATCTTATTTAAGAAGGTCTAGGTATGTTCACATCAATGCACTTTGAAAATGAGGGCCAAGAGGTCAGATCTCTTGAATATCATTTTAAATACTAGGTAAACACAGACCTTTTCTAACTGAATTAACAAATATTCACATAATGGCTCATTAGTAACTTTTCCTCATTATCTAATTGCTTCTCTTATCTCTATGAATCCCCTAAGTAAAATATCACTCGTGTCAAAATGGAAAAAGAATGGAGAGATTTGAAACAGTAAACCAGTATTTGAAAATATGTGGAACATATTTAGCTCTAAAAGAGCTGAAATCTAAGAAAGGGGACTTCAATTGAGCAGATCATTGTTCCCTCTTCAAAAGAGACGCGAAAATCTTTCCTTATAAGGTCAAAATATTTCCCATGATGCAGTTCGCGGGGGAACAAATTTATATTTCCTTGTTTTCCCCCATAGGTTTAAAATGGGGATTTTCACACCTATTTTTCAAACGATATATTCGTTCATAAGCCCGTATGAGAGCACAGAAAAAATGATCAGAAACGATTGATCTCTTATCAATCTTAATAATACAGATATTTTTTTCATTACATTCCTTCTTAGCGTTGTGAAAACTATGATTGAAAAGTGAGAAAATATTCCGGAGGAGAAGGTCACATGATCAAATTTAGTCCTTTTTGAGTACATATTTGCAAACGTTCCGATTCAAAGAGCGAACCATGAAATGGACAATTATATCACATCTTATGGATGCTCTATGGATTTGTATTAGGGTTTGACATTAGTTATGCATGATGCAGTGATGTTTTAAACATCAGCAGAATAAAATAACAAATATTCTACTTCAAATGTCAAAAGAATTAATAAATTAAATTGACGATTCTGAATGAAAGGCAAACTATTCTGGGAAATTATTATCACTAAACAGTGAAACCAAACAGATGATTTGAACACTCAATGGACAAATTCATATTGATGGAAAGCATTATTTTAAGTTGGAACAGAAATGATAACTTGGACAAGTAATACAATATATCCATATCAAAGGAATGTTATAATGAGTGTTACATGTGAGTATGTATCAATATAATGCAAGTCTGAACAATGCAAACTTCAGCAATGCAAGTCTGAACAATGTACATCTGAACTATACAAGCCTACTGAACTACAACACTACTGATCTGAACAACAGCTTCAACGCTAACAAAAGCCAACTGGACAACCTGGACTACAGTGACTATGTTACACACTTTTGGTCCCTTCACATTGTGATAAATACACTACAAATAGTTTTGATTTTATTTGGATTGATAGGAAACATTTTAGCACTGATAGTTCTATCAAAAGACACAACAAAAAGCACACGTGTGTTTCTGCTAAAAACACTAGCTGTCACAGACTTACTTTATTTGACATGTTATACCATCTTTGCATTGCCAGGGAATTTAGAATTTAATTTTGGCTTGAATCTCAATGTGAATGTCAATTACCACAGAGCTGCAAATTGGTTTATCAACACCACTTGGACACTGTCAATATGGATGGTTGTCTTGGTAACAGTTGATCGATATATTCACATAGCAAAACCACTTGAAGCTACAAGTATTGCTACCATCAAACGAATGAGAGTAGCGGTGGCACTTTTGACAATATCATCCATTGTATCACACATTACAATACAGGTTGTTTGCTGTGAACCAGAACAAGAAAAAATAATGATGTTACATGTATATGGCATTTTTGCTGTCATCTTCCAATACACAGGACCAGTGATCACAGTGTCAATACTTAACTGTAAACTAGTCCAGTCTGTCCGACAATCAAGGCAGAATGTTCAACAATTGAGTGAAGCTGGGGCTGAAGACAGGAAACAAACTTTGACAATGATAGCCATTGTGTCTGTTTTCCTATTATCCTCTATTAGTCAGCTCTTATATGAAGTAATTCTTCACATAAGACATTCCAACTTATATTCCATAAATATTTCATATGATCTAATAAACTTAACAGATTTTTGCTGTCATCTTCCAATACACAGGACCAGTGATCACAGTGTCAATACTTAACTGTAAACTAGTCCAGTCTGTCCGACAATCAAGGCAGAATGTTCAACAATTGAGTGAAGCTGGGGCTGAAGACAGGAAACAAACTTTGACAATGATAGCCATTGTGTCTGTTTTCCTATTATCCTCTATTAGTCAGCTCTTATATGAAGTAATTCTTCACATAAGACATTCCAACTTATATTCCATAAATATTTCATATGATCTAATAAACTTAACAGATACCGTATCAAACTTTTTGGTAGTTTGTAATTCATCTTGTAATGTTATATTTTATTTTATCTTTGGGAAAACATTTAGAAGAGAATTGAAGAGAATTCTGCTGTGTAAACCAGTTACTTAAAATCCGCATGAAACAGAATAAATATTGTTAATATTTTTTAAAGGGTTCTCCAAGTATTGACAAGGCATTAACAAGCAAAATGTCACCACCTGCCATTTGTTAGAGTTACCTGTTACAGACGTCAAACACCAAATGCCGTCCACAAAAAAGTTGGAGACTACAACAATATGTCATCACTTCTGGTGGTAACATAAAAACTATAGCAGGCCCCTTGACGGGCCTCCTAACAATGAATCATATGAAATAAATGTACAACAATTTACAAAAATATAAGCTAATAACAGAATGAAATAAATAACTGTACAATAAAAGCATTAGTGTTTTATTAGTTATTTGAATATTTGAATGTAATAATGAGAGTACAAGATACTTCACTCTTATTCTGTTCCAAAATGAGCAATTATTTTTATTTATTTTAAATCAAACCTACCTCTTGTAAAGTGAACACTGCATTTCCTGTATTATTTTCATATTTCTTGAATGAATCTGTAATGTAGAAAACAATAGTAGTAATTGGTTTAGATAAATAGCCATGTTGCAGGACTTTTACTATACTACCACTTTCCCTAGTGGGGAGTATGAGGTTGTGAAAATGAGGTGGTACATTATGATGAGGTGGTGTCGGTGAGATTGTGCGGTGATGATGAAACAATGACATATAATCTGGAGAATGGTATTCCAAATTTTCTCAAGACAGGTTCTACACTAATGACACTAAAATAAGCTTATACCCATGGCTTTTAACAAGGTAAGTGTGAATTGGGCCAACGAGTCCCATGATAATGTATAGTAAGCCAACTTACTACTGAGCAAGATGAGTCTGGCCATGCAGATGAGGAAGTTGTCGAGTGAGATCTGATGACTTTCATCTTCAAACCTGACCATTAATGCATGCAGCAGGTGCGTTGTGAGCTTGTAGCCTGGAAAAGTACAAATACATAAGAAAGCTGCAATTATTGTTGTTTTTGTCATTGTTCCTGATCTATATTTTCTGATCTAAATTATGATTGAACAGGCCAATATACTCCTGTCTAAAGAACATAAAAATTGGTATAATCAAGTGAGATCATGTCAAATAATGGTCCTCAAAACAAAACACGTGTTTTTCTCAATTGATAGTGAATGCTTTGCTAGCTCTGTCCATCTAAAGTAAGTTTACTCTACCAAATTAACCAAGGATCTCACCATGTGCTGCCAAAGCATTCCTGAGTTCAAATGAGTTTATACTTCCAGTTCCATCTGCATCATACGAGTAAAATGTTTTCTGCAATTAAAATAAATATCAATACTAAGCTCAGTGACATAGCCAGGATTTGACACAAGGGGGTTCAAATATTTTCAGCAAATTCTTTTGGAGCCACCTAATGATGAATTTTGTAAATATTCTTCCAAATTATACTCTGCCAAATTTGCTTTTTTGCCAAATTTGCCTAAATGACTTTGTCTAAAGCGAAATTTGCTTAAATTTTGCCAGTTTGCTAAGTTTTATCAATTTTTGCCAGTTTGCTAGAATTTAAAAGTTTTACCTTTGCCAAACAATTGTAACTGGTAAACAACTGAGTGATTGCAAAAGCTCACCATGTGAGCTAAACATAGGTGAACTATCCCAATTTTTGACTAATTGTGTTAATTATTTAAAGGCAAAAATCTAGAACCTTTTTCACCCATCTTAAAATAGATCATTTTTCATTGTATTTCTATCATCGACCAAAAATATGTTTGCCCAATTGCCAAAAAGATGAGAGACCAAATAGCATTTAAAACTACAAGAGACTACACAGTCCTTAATATAAAACTCCTCTTATCTCAAACTTGAATCTAACTTGGCTATTGGCAGATAATTTTTTAAACAATTTTTAAATTACCCACATAACATAACAACATATTCTTATTTTTACTATGTTTAGTTCTAGAAAGACAATTATATTTCAGTATCTCAATTGCTCTCACTTCCAGGTTTATAATGGTTATATAGGCTTACCTTCCACATTTTGAGACTGTCCCAAAGAAAAACAAATTCATTGTATCCAAGCTTTCCTGAGTGGTCAACCTAGACACTGGTTAAGAAAAATGATTATACCCAATTCATAATTGGTTGATATGGATTTATGTTCTGCATTCTGGCCATAAATGGGGAATTTTGTCCCCATAAGTATAGTCCTAGTGAAATGAATGTTGAAATTACATAAGAAAAGAATACCCAGTTAAATAAATCATAACTCTTTGCAAATATTACTTTTCTGGAAACTGCCATTTACGTATTAACTATATTTAAAGGATACATCCACAAGGGACACCATAGATTTACAAGCATCTAACCCAATGTCTTTGTGGTTTTCATCTGGAAAACATAAAATATTTCTGTTAAGGTACCTGTAACTGTCAAATGAGAATACAGCATATGTGTATGATGGACGCCTACCATACTGGCAAAAAATGTTCCTTGTAGACTGATGGTGTTTCTGTATGTATTAAAACAAATATAGAAAATTTCTAAATAACATTTCCAGAATTTTCCTGATGTGTCCAATGTTTTCCTACACAGACACTATGTATAGAAACTACATACCATCACACTATACTTTTAATGTTTTTGAGTATTTCTCATAAAGAGGGTCCATTCAACAACATTTTGAAATCCTCTAAAGCCTATAATACACTGTAATTGCTAACCCTCTAGTACTTACCATTTCTTAAGCCATTATTGAGCACTTTCCTGAATTCATAAACATCACACTCCATATCCTGAAAATAGTCAAACTTACAATACAGAACACAATTTTGGAATTACTTTCATGAGATTGCACAGTAGCCTCCCATCTAAAACATTCCAGTGCCACATATTTACAAAAAGGACCTTATATGGAAGAAATAACTGTTTTACTCTATTTGGAAAGTAATTCTTCAACACCAAGATGATTATAAACTCTGAACGTACCAAATACAGTTTAATAATCCCAATCATCCTGTAAACCTAACTTACTTCTCCTGAAATGTCGTAGAAGAATTGTTTAAAGCTGTTCTCCATGGTGTGTATGGCAGGGTCTCTGTTTGGAATAGGATTTGTGGTTGGCACTTCAGCTGTCTCTGCAGGGAGCCTGAGGAATAAAACGGAAGATCATTATTGTTTTCGTAAAACTTCATAACATTGGTTATTGATATAAATGCTGATTTGCCACTAGAAACCTTATGATTTTACTAGAAAACATGATTAATGTTTTAGACATCACGAATTGGAAAAGCATATTTTGGAAAAATTAGGATATTAACTCACTCAGAATGGTTGTCTTTCTCAAAGCATAATAGGACATTGCTTACTCAGAATGGTTGTCTTTCTCAAAGCATAATAGGACATTACTTACTCAGAATGGTTGTCTTTCTCAAAGCATATTAGGACATTACTTACTCAGAATGGTTGTCTTTCTCAAAGCATATTAGGACATTACTTACTCAGAATGGTTGTCTTTCTCAAAGCATATTAGGACATTACTTACTCAGAATGGTTGTCTTTCTCAAAGCATATTCTCAACATGAACTCCGACTCCTCATCAGGGTGATATGTAGATGGCACTACCACATATTCTCCTGGAGGCAAACTAAACCTGAAAAATGAATGCAATTTTGAATTAAAATACTTTCCAGCAAAGATAAATAAGTTTTGTTAAAAGTGGGATGTTTCCAGGGAATGCTTATCCCCTTCTAAGGTTAATTCAGGATAAATATATTCAAAAATATTTCAATAAAATCCAGGTTATATAACAAAAAAGAAGATTTAATAAAAATATTCAAGAAAATAGATATTCAGGGGGCCATTAACAGAAACTTCGTAAAGTTAAGAATTGGTAAAATTCATTGTTCTCTAACTGTGACGTCATTATATCCATGGTTACAACAACTGATCTTCGAATTCGTAACTTTACGAAGTTTCTGTTAATGACCCCCTGAATATAATGTTATTTTTTGTTGTGCTATTTTCTTTTTCAGAGGTATGACAGTTACAATCTAAAAATCAGACCTGTAGCAGCCAATGAAGAATTAACAGTGAATTAAAAAACTATGTTCTGGGATTGCTAATGTGATAATCACATAAAGGCAATAAATTAGCAAGATAAAAGCATCATATCCACAATTTTAATAGATAGACTAAACAGACAAAATATAACAAAATCAATAGTTAAACATCTGATTTGATTCGACTTTGAAGTTGAATTTCCCATGACCTGGAATCCTTTCAAGACAGAGACACCAGACTTCTTGAGTGCATTTAGTAAAAAATATCAAACAAAATGATTTTTTCCAATAGTTAATCCCTTCAGACGAAGACAAAAATTACTGACTTTCCCGAGGGGCAATCAAGCCTGAGAGGTATAAATACCAGTTTGAATCAGACTCTAATCATTCATGTTTGAAACTCTGATCAGGCGACAACTCTGAGATATTCAAGATGGTTGATACAGCAGATGATGATGTCTTCTATGACTTTGACCAGCTACAGCAGCAGATTGACACCCCTGTAGATGTTAAATTCCTGGACATGGAGCTACACATCGCCTACAACAAGTTAAGACGTGCCAATGATCAACTTCTGTTCTTAGATGATCAGATCCGACAGATGGGAGTTCGACTAAACAGAGCCAATTCAACCCGGAGATCAGCCTTTGTTTACAGTCTGAGGTTGAAGATCAACACTATGCAGGGACTGAAGTGTGTCATGTACAAGTATGCTACACAGCAAGCTGGCAAGTTCTACCAACTGAAGGAGCGACGTGATTCCATCTCAACCCCATTAGACGCTGATTCAACTTTCGATGACTGGGACATTTCTGATCTCTCTACAGATACGATTGGTCAAGACTAGCAACCAAACTTCACTCAAATGACAAAACCCAACGGCCCTTTTCAGGGCCAACCATTACTTCCAAAAGAGTTATGAATTATGAATAGAATAGTTACATGTTTTTTTTAAATACATGTAGTGTGATTGTCTGACATAGAACGGGAACAAGTAGATGTAATTGTATATACTTTTTCAGGCCCATAGCCAGGGGGGTTTGGGGGATTCAAGCATGACCCCCCTGGCCACAATTCCTTCAAAATCATTCAGTTTTTCACCATTCTGAGCACTTTTCAAGTGATTTTGGACCAAAGTTGTCAAAAAAGAACCCCTCTTGGAATTTTTCAAAAAGTGAACCCCACTTGGCAAATCCTGGCTATGGGCCTGCTTGTAGCATGCTTTCTAAATATCAAACAAACCAAATATTACTTTCCTTGATCCTAACCTATTAGGCTTAAGTACATGACAATGTCAACTCCCAAGAGGAGCAAAGCCAACAACCAAGATATTATTTCCACATTCATTTCCTAGTATTTCCAAAAGTTTCTTCTTTAATTTGAACATCTCAAGCTTCATTAGGCTCAAATGTGATATTATAAAAAGCAATAAATGTTAAAACTCCAGCTCTGCCAGATCAGAAAACATGAAGAAAATTTATAATTGTGTATGTGCAGTTTAGTTTAGTATAATTCAACTTTCATGCATGGATGGGATGAATTTATTTCTCGCTTATTTATCAACCAAATTTCTTAATTTTTTTTCAAAAACATGTGATTATGAATGCTATGCATTCGAGTTAAGTATTGCTTTTAAAATGATATGTGTGACCCCTAAAATTTAGTTTTAAACATGGGCTTTTAATTAGAAGGGTATGCAACTCTGTGTTATAACATGAGACCTTCAAAATGAGCAATGCCATGCTTCCCTTTTATGGTAATATTTCAAAAAGTATTAGATAAATGTATATGTTTTAGTACTATTTCGAATAAAAATCAATTTTCAATATGATTAAAGCATAAAATATATTCAATCTCAGGTAAAAGTAAACAAAAAGACCAATAAGAATAAGAGGTATCAAAATGTTCTCTTTGAGTATTGCATTGTGGGTAATTATTCAAGAACACATTCCAATTAAAAATATAATTTTTGGGACAATGTTCACTTTCTGTATTGTCATAATAATGAAGGCTTCCATTTTTTATTAAATTATCAACATGTATGCAGAAAATCATGTTTTTATTTTTGAGTTATTTCTTGAAAACATCCACAAAAAGGACAAAATAATATTTTCTTGGAATGTGTACATTCTCCAATTTTGAAAACCCAAAGGCAATACTTATGTAAGAAATATGGGAAGTTGCCT
Organism: Owenia fusiformis; assembly: GCA_903813345.2. NCBI lineage: Eukaryota > Metazoa > Annelida > Polychaeta > Sabellida > Oweniidae > Owenia > Owenia fusiformis. The sequence continues at coordinate 2,310,616 of CAIIXF020000008.1, forward strand.
ACCCTTCTAGTTGAAAGCCCATGTTTTAAATAAATTCATGATTTTTCGAAAATAAAACGTTATTCAAAAACCACTTTTTGAAATGAAAATAAAAGTTTCACAATCATTTTGATAACAATCGGTACAACTAGAATATAAGCCAAAGTGGTTTAAACTTTATATGGGGGCTTTAAGAATATCTATTCCACACAACGAAATGTTGATGATCGATCAAACAAGCCATGAGAAAAGTCGAGAACATAAGTTTTGATAGTATGGCAATAGCTGACTTTCATCAATGGGAACAAGTTAAAAAGCCAGTTCAATTTTGCCTTGCCCCCCCCCCCCCCCAACCCCCCTGCTATGGGCCTGGAATATACAAAGTCAAGTCACCATGCCCATCCAAGTCATCTTTATTAAGTTAACATTGCATATCTTTCAAGGTGTTTAACAGTCACCAATGAGAAATTGACAGTGATTTAAATAAAAAAGGTTTGTTGAGATTAATTTCCTTCCCTTGATTAGCAAGATAAAATAATTCAATCATTCATCATTAAATGCCTTATATAAATTAAACCCAGGTAAAGTAACAGATTTCTAATCAAAATATATCTTTGATGTTGATTCCTAGACAGAATCTCCAGACTTCTTGAGTGCAAGCAAAAAATAGATCACACAAAATGATTTGATCTTCTAGTTAATCCCTTCAGACAAAGATAAAAATCATAGACTTTCCCAAGGGGCAATCAAGCCTAAGAGGTATAAATACCAGTTTGAATCAGACTCAGATCATTCATGTTTGAAACTCTGATCAAGCGACAACTCTGAGATATTCAAGATGGTTGATTCAGCAGATGATGATGTCTTCTATGACTTTGACCAGCTACAGCAGCAGATTGACACCCCTGTAGATGTTAAATTCCTGGACATGGAGCTACACATCGCCTACAACAAGTTAAGACGTGCCAATGATCAACTTCTGTTCTTAGATGATCAGATCCGACAGATGGGAATTCGTTTAAAGAGAGCCAATGCAACTCGGAGATCAGCCTTTGTTTACAGTCTGAGGTTGAAGATCAACACTATACAAGGACTGAAGTGTGTCATGTACAAGTATGCTACACAGCAAGCTGGCAAGTTCTACCAACTGAAGGAGCGACGTGATTCCATCTCAACCCCATTAGACGCTGATTCAACTTTCGATGACTGGGACATTTCTGAACTCTCTACAGATACGATTGGTCAAGACTAGCAACCAAACTTCACTCAAATAACAAAACCCAACGGCCCTTTTCAGGGCCAACCATTACTTCCAAAAGAGTTATGAATTATGAATAATACATGGACTGAATACATGGTTTTCTAAATACATGTACATGTAGTGAGATTGTCTGAGAAAGGGAACAAGTAGATGTAATTGTGTATAATTTGTAAGGCCTGTAGCCAGGGGATTCAAGCATGCCCCCCTGGCCAAAAATTCCTTCAAAATCATTCAGTGTTTCACCATTCAGAGCACTTTTCAAGTGATTATGGCCAAAACTGTCAAGGAACCCTCTTGGAATTTTTCAAAAAGTGAACCCCACTTGGCAAATCCTGGCTATGGGCCTACTTGTAGCATGCTTTCTAAATATCAAACAAACCAAATATTACTTTCCTTGATCCTAACCTTTCAGGCTTAAGTACATGACAATGTCAACTCCCAAGAGGAGCAAAGCCAACAACCAAGATATTATTTCCACACTCATTTCATAGTATTTCCAAAAGTTTCTTCTTTAATTCGAACATATCAAGCTTCATTAGGCACAAATGTGAATTACAAAAAGCAATAAATGTTAAAACTCCAGCTCTGCCAGAATTGATCAGAAAATATGAAGAAAATTTATAATTGTGTATGTGCAATTTAGTTAAGTACAATTCAATATCACAAGCATCAAATTTTGCCTTTAAATTATGATAACAAACCTATTTGGTTTCAATAAGTATTTATTGTTTGTTTCACCCCGTTTTTAAATAAAATACTTTGGGGACATCAACATCTACTGAAAATTATCACTCTTGACACAGAGGATAGAGATGAAGTAAAATGGAAGTCAACCTCACTTAAATATGAAAGACCCAGAATGTCTGAAAAATGTCAAAGAGTGCTAATCAAAAACTAAAAAGACAAATACATAACAAAAAATTAAAAATATTGCTTTAAAGGCCCCATGCAAAGTTTGAAAATATATTTTTATCATTCATTTACTCTTTATCATGACTTTAAAATTTATTTTAGAGATTTTTGAAAAAAGGTATCAAATATTCCAATTTACCGACATTTTTCAAATAAAAGTTAAAATTTTTATAATCGTCAAATTCTCCGCTATACAGTGCAAAACACATGATATTTTTAACACCATTGCAAAGATTGAACAGAGGACACACTATTTCAATAATAAAATGGCATTTCTTATATGCCACTTTAATGTTTTAGCATATTAAAAAATATTTTCCAACCCAAGGGACATCATCGTGATGTCACTCAGCTGGCAAACATTTTTTGAAAAATTTGAATTTTTTTTCTGTCAATCTTTCTTAAATGACTTAACTTCACAAATAAACCAATGTTGTTTCAATAGGTTGAAAATAAGAATACGGTATATCATATATCAATAGTACTGTACCATTGGTTTCTATGAGAACTTAATTTTAAAATGCATTTTTCTGTGAACAACTTTCATGCATAGATGGGATGAATTTATTTCTCGCTTATTTATCAACCAAATTTTTAAATTTTTTTCAAAAACATGTGATTATGAATGCTATGCATTCGAGTTAAGTATTGCTTTAAAAACGATATGTGTGACCTCTAAAATTTAGTTTTAAATAAATTCATGATTTTTCAAAAACAAAATGTTATTCAAAAACAACTTTTTGAAATGAAAATAAAAGTTTCACAATCATTTTGATAACATTCGGTAAGACTAGAATATAAGCCAAAGTGGTTTAAACTTTATATGGGGGCTTTAAGAATATCTATTCCATACATCGAAATGTTGATGATCGATCAAACAAGCCATGAGAAAAGTCGAGAACATAAGTTTTGATAGCATGGCAATAGCTGACTTTCATCAATGGGAACAAGTTAAAAAGCCTGTTCAATTTTGCCTGAATGTTTGAATTGTAATTCTGACAAAGTATTTTAAATATTGACAAAATGTATTTAAGACTGTTCACAAAATGTATTTCTCTTGGTAAGGTTTGGAGGAGAGAGGCTCACTGCCATGGGCCTGGATATAAATATACAAAGTCAAGTCACCACGCCTATCCAAGTCATCATAGCATAACTTTCAAAGTGTTTAACAGTTACCAATGAGAAATTGACAGTGAATTAAATAAAAATAATTGTTGAGATTAATTCTAATTTCCTTCCCTTGATTAGCAAGATAAAATAATTCAATCATTCATCATTAAATGCCTTATATAAATTAAACCCAGGTAAAGTAACAGATCTCTAATCAAAATATATCTTTGAAGTTGATTCCTAGACAGAAACTCCAGACTTCTTGAGTGCAAGCAAAAAATAGATCACACAAAATGATTTGTTCTTCTAGTTAATCCCTTCAGACAAAGATAAAACTTACTGACTTTCCCGAGGGGCAATCAAGCCTAAGAGGTATAAATACCAGTTTGAATCAGACTCTAATCATTCATGTTTGAAACTCTGATCAGGCGACAACTCTGAGATATTCAAGATGGTTGATACAGCAGATGATGATGTCTTCTATGACTTTGATGAGCTACAACAACAGATTGACACCCCTGTTGATGTCAAATTCCTCGACACTGAACTACATATTGCCTACAGAAAGTTGGAACGTGCATATGACCAAATGCTGCTCTTGAATGATCAGATACGGCAGTTGGAGATTCGACTAAACAGAGCCAATTCAGCCCATAAATCAGCCTTTGTTTACAATCTGATATTGAAGATCGGCACTTTAAAGGGACTGAAGTATGTCATGAACCAGTATTTTATTAAACAAGCTGGCAAGATCTTCCAACTCAAAGAGCAACGTGACTCCATCTCATCCCCATTGGACGCCGATTCAACCTTTGATGAGTGGGACATTTCTGATCTCTCTTCGGATACAATTGGTCAAGACTAGCAGATAAACTCAATTCAATTATCAAAACCCAACGGCCCTTTTAAGGGCCAACCATTACTTCCAAAAGAGTTATGAAATATGAATACATGTACATCATGTAGTATGATTCTTGTGTGGGAATGTATGCATGTGATGTATAAATGTAATTTCCCTGACCTTGAATGGTGGTGATCAGATTATAAGATACCATTATCTCGGAAACAATATCTAAAATTGTGATAGTCTGCTATGGTCATTTCTATTCATTCATTGATCATGATCCTCCAAGCTCTTAACTGAGCAATCATTTATTCATTGCATTATTGTTATTGTTACTGAAATTGTTATTGAAATCATGATGTCATACAGTCATCAAAACAATAAATTAAAAGTAAAATAAATGTATAATTTTTGCCCCCCCCCCTCTTGTACTGTCTTTCTACACTTAACACCTACCTTTTTGAGAGCTGTCTTTTATCAGAGTAGTAATCTACTTTATCTATATAAGTGTGATATTGGAAATACTTCTTTGGCATTGGCACATTTGGAAACTCTCTAACACACTGAAAAACATATAATATTTTCTTGTAGCATTTCCCTAGGTACTTGTTGATGGAATACATGGAACTAAAGAGCAAGAGGAACTTACAGTTAACTACAACATTTACATGTTCAAGCTTTTAAGACAGCTCAAGTTTTTCAAATATTTTCAGCGCTTTAAACCATATGTGTATCCCTCCATGACAAATATAGCCACACATGCCTTGTTGGGAAAACAGACAGATGCAAGATTTACTTTAATTGAGATTAATAGGAGAAGATATGTTCATACCTTGTATATAACAAATCCTATGAAGTGGTTTTTGCTGCCTTTATGTTTAAGTCTTCTCTTGTCCTTCTGACTGAGTTCAATTACCAGTGTGCAGATATCATCATCATCGTCATCTGCATCACGGAGAGACATCTTAAATTGTGGATTCATCCAATGTGTTTCTGAAACATACAATGATAATATTTACATATTAAGTCAATGGTACTTTGTAAAACAAGGCACTATGATGTGAAAAGATGTAACTACCTGGTTACAATTCCAAAAATGTGACAATTTGTAACAGAACCTGAATGGCAGTCATAAAAATTAATGATGATGACACTATGTCACAATATATTATGCTGGTGATGCCATAAATATTCAACAAAAGCAAACTAGCTTAGAACAAAATGAAACCTATTAAAAGGCCATTGGTATGCACAACTACAGAGAGATAAAGGACTGGGTGGGTCCAATGGCGTGACTGGGTAGGTGAGTGAGCAAATAGCATACAATGTACCAAAATGTGAAAATACATATACAAATTTTGAAGAAGCAAATTTTCAGACATATTTTCTGAATCAAACATCTTCCTTTTCCTCAAAATGTCTATTAATATGTGATGTGAGCACCTAAATTGGGAAATACAGTTTACTTTATATCCTCATATACTTTTTAAACACTTCAGAAAACTTTGCAATTAATTATGTCCACCTCAGTAAAATTTGGATTCTAGATGAGGGTTAAATTAATTTATATGCATTTTAGTGTTTAAAATACAAAATGATATAATTAAAAAATTCAACAAGTTCAAAAAGATGCAGGTAGATTGCTTGCTGTTAATGTTTAAATCACACCACATTGGTAAATATACACTGTTCTTCCAACCTTTTTTAATTATAATTTTGAAAATGACCACCATTAATAAGACTACAGCCCCTATATTATACATCTAAACTGAGTATATGTTATCATCAGTTTGAACGTTCTCATAAAATGAAAAACTGAGCAGCAGCAAGACACAAGGAAAATGTTGTGGATTAAGTCATTGATAATTGCTGTATTGTGTCTTCTGGCCATAAAGCAAGGTAAGATTCAATTCTAAAATACTTTTTGGTAACTAATGAAGGAGTCAATTATGACCCCTGTTACACAGGACAGTTGAAATGCTTCGCTGTTTGACGCTAACTCAAGCCCTAGACACCACGTACAAATGTAATTTCCCGTCTTTCGTAGCATTTCATTCGATTCCCTGCCTTTCCTCGCATTGATATGACAAAAAGTATTTAATCTTAAAAAACGCAGGTTTTACCGTATATGTATACAGTAGTTTTGAAACGTTTATCTGATCTATTAGCGAATAAACCTAGAATATTTAAACGTCCCTCTTTCGGAAAACTTACATAAGATATGCTTACTAAATAAAAGGTTGTGTCATACATGTTTAATATTTAGATCTTCTTGCGCCTCGAATAATTATATCTTGAATGTAATTCTAAAGATGATACTGTTACTATTGCTTCCCGGAGAATCACATCAGGGAATTTAGCCGATTTGATTGATTTGAAAATGTCTCTTTTCAGAAATCGTATTCAACTGGCTCTCGCCCCATTGCAATACTTGTACTAGTTGTTCCATTATTTTATTCTTCAACGATTTTAAATTGTAATTGAATTTAAGCTTCATGTTTAAATATTTTGAATTAACATTTCAAAACTTCCGTATACAAATACGGTAAAACCTGCGGACAAGGAACGGTGGCCAAAATTGTTTCTTGTCGACAGATATTTGCCACAGAGAGGCTCCATGTTTTAGGCCAGCCCCAAATACTATTGAAGTGTCCTAGGACGATGCTTACAACTGATATTCAAGTTTCTTCCTTTTTGCGCCATTTTCGAATTTAACAGACGGCTGATGGATTAACATACTAATTTATGTCCAAATCAATCAAATATGCATGGAATATTGGCGAGACGGGTAATATTCATATTAAAATGAATTGGTCATGAAATACTAATTAAACCACAAGCCGAACACCGAGATATTTTAGTAATGGCTACACTATTTGAAATAAAACTGAGAAGCCCATTTTGAAATTGAACGTTTTTATATGATATTACATACTAGTCCTCTGTATAAACCTCAAATCCAATTCCTCCCAGTAATTAACATAGGTCTATTTTTATTCCATATGTTTTCCAAAAAAGAAATGATAGAAAAATGAAAAGAATACTTGTAATCGTATTGACAGCTGAAATACATAAAAATCAAAATGATAGGAAAAATGTATGGACATGTGTACGGAATGATCACATTCATCTGGTTTTATTTCCCGAGAATTTTGAACTAGTCATTTTCTGTGCTGAATTGTTAAAATAAAGATTAAAAGTTAGATTTTTGATTTTGATCATTGACTTATATCAAAAGAATAAAAATATTGATAAATAAGTGGGTGGGGCAGATGAGTAATGCGCACGCGCAACGAAGCATTTTAAGTGCAGTGTAACACCAAATAATTGCTTCGTTAGGGTTGGATAAAGCCAGTGTGGACACAATTTTTTCGCTAACCTTCGTTACAAAAATGCTTCGTTAGACTCAACCCAGCAGTGTAACAGGTACCTATGTCTATAAGGACTGAGAATCTATAACAAGCAATAACATTTTCATTTTTCATATCATTTTAGGAGTTGCTAAGTCTGCTATACCAGATGATGTCCATAACAACCCTGGAAGACTTCTTAAACCTTCTGATGGCAATGTATCATGTACAGGTGACCTCAACATAATCATCACAGTGCATGAATGGGTTATAAAGAGTGAGAATGTAGACACAAGTGAAGGACTACACATTGAGGGTAGACCCGACTGTGTCATCTACTATGACAACAGCATTAAGGAGTTCAGTGGGGTTTTGTCACTCACTGAATGTTTTGATCTTAAAGTGAGTATGTGCTATTTGGTCTGCTTCTAACACAATTTGTCAAATGTTACAGAATATTTAAAAAAATGATTACAATATAGCCCCCTAAGGTGCTATAAAATCTTAAGGAACATGATTGGATTATAAGAAGTTAAAATTGATTATATTTGAGATTCTTGAAGTTGGTTCTAAATATATTTAAAACTAAATTATCTACAAATTGATTCATGATTTATGTCCCTATTATCTATGACCCATTTCATTGTTCAAAACAGTTTATTGTAATTGTACCCTTTACATTATATTCTGATGACTATTGAACCCTCTACATTGTAGTCTGACGACACCTATGAGACATTTGATGCTAAACTAGTTGGTGACACCCACCTTCAGCAGAATGGAGTTATTATAAGAAAGAACCAGTTAGCCCTAGAAGTGATATGCAAGTACAAACGCAGCGAACAAGTTGACGCTACTGACATCACATCGAGCCTTGGGTAAGGAATTGCAAAATCAGTTTTATCCAAATAAAATTATGGAAATAATTTGAATTTTTTTCTGAGACAGAATATTTCATTCTGAGAATCATTCTATGTTTATCTTTAGGAGTGCCACCTATATGTATAAAGATGAAGCGATGGGAACATTCCAGTTCACATTCAATATGTATGAAGATGCAAATATTACAATCCCAGTTGGAGAAAAACAGGTAACTATTAATATTTAGACTTGCATCAAGTATATAATATGTTGAAAGGGGTGGATAAACATGGGACCAATGAATGAAGTATTTTAAAAATCGTTTGTGTCTATCAGTTTGTTAAACAATAAAGTGGTTACTAACATAAAGTGTGTCTCCCATAAGAGTTTCTCATCAGACCCAGGTTCATTCTGTGTTTTCATTTACGAAATCTCCTCTTTTTGATAATAAAGCATTATACGTGTGTTGTTATTGACTATAAGCTTCTATACAGGGAATGATAATGTAACTTGTGATAGCAAGAACATCTGCCTTTTCACCTCAGTATGGCAAGATTGCGATATAACATATTATAGGGGTATTCATTATAGTTGAAATAAGTACCAATAATAATCAAAACTTCATATTGAACAAAGCACACAATCCGCAATATTGTACTTAATAAGAATGACCGCCTTAAAATTTGCCCTGCAAGCCCAAAAACAAGCCAAAAAGCATTCATAGAAACATCCCTGACAATTTCAAATCAATCTGTCAAAGAGTTTGTCTGGAAATTGGCAGATAAGTGAAGTGAGATGTACCTGCCTCTCAAGCTGACAACATTATCATAATTACAATATACAATATTGCATACATTATATCAACATACATTAATCATCAATGTACATCCATCATCATCACATCACATATGTCCTTTTTAGGTTTGATAAATTTCATTTTGAATACATGTATATAATTATTGATCTTGTCTCTTGTGTCAATCTTACAGTGACATAAGCTTATATCGTTGTTATGGTTAATCGGATTTTATTTCTTATGAATGGCCAAATTTAACAATGAGGAATTCATTTATTTCCAGATATCAACGGAACAAATGGTGTACGCTGACATAAGACTTGCAAATGTAGTCGGCAATGAGCTAAAGATGGGTGTGGTTGACTGTTTTGCTTCTCCAAGTGCTAAGAAGGACGCAGATGGCATTCTCAACCGATATTACCTTATTAGGAACAGGTAAAGCACCTATAATGATCTAAGCTATTTTGTACTGGTGGTTTCACCAAATTTTAGATATTACTGTTTCTTATACTTGAGTATCTGCTGGTATAATGCAACTAAAACAAAGTTTATGAATGAAATAAAAATTTCAGTGGTTATGGGATACATTTACTATGGTTGGTTCTATGGTACAGTACACAACATATGTCTATCTATTTTCAGATGTTTCACCGATGACACTGTAAAGACTATTGTATCCACAACGTCAAGATATGAATACGGGTTTAGGTCATTTGAGTTTACAGGAGACATCAACTCAATCTATGTTCATTGTACCGTGGCTCTTTGTATGGCAGAGGACAACACAGGAGCTTGTGAACAACCAAAGGTACAATTATAGCTTTATTCAATTCATTCACAGGGTGAACAATATCGCACCATATGTTGACTATGATCAATATGGTCGGTTAATTTTTATTAATTTTACTTTGAATTTTCTTGTCCTATCAGGTGAACCACAGCAAATTAAATATTTAAACATGTAAAGGAAAACCCGCACTTCCTTTGGAGCCACAAAAATGTTCACTGCAGATGGGTGTAAAAATTTGAAAAAATTAAAACATAGATCAACAGAGTATGTTCCAAGAAATTGATGGTGTCTACTAGAGAGAGAGGTGTTTACTAGGAAAGATATTCACAAGAAATAGGTGTTCACCAGAGAAAGGTGTTCCAAACTGTTTCACTGTAAATTGATATCTCACTACATGTAAAGTGTATTACATTTCCATTGATATTTCAGGTTTGTTCTGAGACACCTTCAAACCTCAGGGAAAGTAGAGAGATTCATATTGAACATAGTGACACAAACAGAAAGGGGGAGAGAATACCCAGGAGTCCCATTGAGAATATTGGCAAAGACAGAATGGTCAGAGAGTATCCTATATCAAGTGGAAAAATACTGGTCAAGAGTCAAGATACCAAATTTTCAATAAAGAAACTTACTGGTAAGAAAATTCATTTTGATTTATTTATTCATATCCTCTTGTGGACTTATGTTGTTTAGCATTTCATTTTTTTGTTATGTTTTTTTTTGGTTTGTTATGTTCTTCAAATGGTGTCACTATACATGCTATTTATGCCAACCCTAGGAAAGAAACATAAATGGAAACTGATTCAGATTTACTATGCCCCTGAAAACTCTACTTGGTATAGGATAATGCAGTTATGTACGGTCGGTTTGGATATGGGGTTCATCCCTCGTGAGATATGCACATCTACCTTCGGTCCCTACGGTCCCTCAGGTAGATATGCATATCTCGCTCTGGATAAACCCCATATCCAAAACCTCCCAGTACATAACCCTTATATATTAGTTTCCAAATATAAGGATATTTTAATCAGAAAACTTATCAAAACTAATTAAAAATCCATATAAGCAATATTTTGGAAATCACAAGAAAACTACAAATCCAAACCATCTCAGTATAAATATGAATTATCCAAAAGTAATCATTTTTTCAGGGGGAGCTTCATGGACATTTATCTACTTGGGCACTGTATTCCTTATACTGAATGTCTTCCTGGGGATTGCTTTGATTCTGACTAGAAAGTGCAGATGTAAAGAAAATGTATACTTGAAAGGAACCATATACAGAGATCATCTATACCATGCATTGCCCCAATAGATAACATCAATACAATATAATACAATGTATTGCCCTTATATGTAATCAATACAAACACTGTACTTGGATAATCATAAAAACCTAACACCCAAAAAAAACCTAACCAACAGAAGAGCAGTTTATATGATTTGGCCTAGTAGACACATACTGTATGAAACATGAACTGCACAATGTACATGGAAATAACTCAAGAAGTATCTACAAAGTTACCATACACTCAAAGGAAATCATTTCGTTCCTGTTTGCAGCACTAGTCTGAAGAATGTAAATATCCAAAGAGACAGACAACATGAATTATGTGTAAATATCACAAAGAGAGTGAAATTATTTTACATAAAACAACTTCTACCAAATAAAGTATCTAGTATAATAGTTATTGACTGGATGGACCGAGAGAAAGAGGGCTTCATTGATTACTATTGTTCAGCACTTACCAATTTGTGAAGGTCTTCCTCCAGCTGTGAGCCGTTTCTTCCATTGATCGTAATGTTGGTTGATCACCCATTTCCGAGGGGTCTCCAGCGGGGAATCGGGAGTCAAGTTACAAATGTCTAATGTATCCATGTTGGCTTGAAAGTCTCTGAAGTCCATCCTTAATAAAAAAAATAACACATTTATAACACATAGATGTCTCTGAAGTCCATCCTTAATAAAACAAATAACACATTTATAACACATAGATGTCTCTGAAGTCCATCCTTAATAAAAAAAAAATAGCACATTTATAACACATAGATGTCTCTGAAGTCCATCCTTAATAAAACAAACAACACATTTATAACACATAGATGTCTCTGAATGAAATCTTTCCTATGTCCCTCATGATCCTACACAATCAAGAAAATTTTCATAACTCAAAAAAATATTAATGTTATCTTTGGGAGTCACCAAATAGAGATGTTTTGGTCCATTTACGACAACCTTATGTTAAATTATACATCTTTTTAAGTGATCATTACATCAGATTTGCTAATAATTGTGTCAATGCACAAGAATTTACATGTAGAGACTATTATACAAACTAAACAAAAACTAAATACAAATTCAGAATAAATCATATCATACGAGTAGTTACGTATAAGATAAATAAAAAGATTAATTGGAATTTAATAAACTTGAGTTTATTCTAGATATAACAATACAAGTTCAGGAGAGGTTTGTAGTAAATGTATACTATAGTTGTGATTGTATACTGGAATATATATTTCTACACTATTAAAGAATTATTTTTCATTTAATTGTTAGTCTTGTTTACAATATAGGTTTAATGAAATGCAATCATAGAACAGGATTTCTAATGGTTGCATGCTTTATTTACAAATAATAAAAACAGAATACTGTGACCTGCTTAATGCACTTCATGAAGTAGTGTATTGTATTCTAAAGACATGATTGTATAGTGGTTTCTAATTCTATTATGACTATAATATATGTATAGGTATTTATTTATTGAAGTGCCTCATTTATGAGAAATACACAGCTATCTTAGGCTAACAGAGAAAATTGAACAAATATGAACATTATATTGATGTCATTCAAACAAGAGCTTCCTGTATACTCCTAGCACTAACTTATCTCAATCTATGGCTTGTCTTACTTCACTCTACACTTGCCATTTCTCAATATACACGTAGTTGTGCAATTTTTTAAAGTAAGAGGAAAACTAAGTAGGAGGTAGCTCCCTTGTTTTTAGATCAGGAGAAAATATAGTCATGTCAGGTGTTCATTAGTATGTGCAAAATTAAGTTAAAATGTAACCCCTTGTAGGCTACTTGGGAAAATGCATACCAGAATTCACCATCATCCCTAAAAACCAGTCCCATGGCTTGTCTGTCCTGAGGGGGTATGCTGTTCCATTCAGGGGACCTGTCACTCCATGGGCCGTTCCATTCAATTCTGGTACCCCATGGATTACGTACACGCACTAGCGTTATAGGAATTTCTCCTTGGTCAGAGATTAGCCGAATCTGAAGAGGCCAAGAAGTCATTGGAATAGAATACATGCAACCCTTTAAAAAAGCAATCTGATTGGTCAAGAGCATAAATCAGTCACTGATTTCTACTAATTTGATTGGTTCAAATGACAAAAATATGATCTCTGATTATAGACTAATAGTTGATAAGTGATCAATCATCTACATTCTATTAGAAAAATAAATTCACATTTTCATAGATACAAACATTTTCATAGTTTATACCTCTCTGAGATCTGTGATGCTGTAGGCATGGCCTCCTACGAGTCCATTTGGCAATTTGCTTTCTCCTTCCACACCATCGACTGCCTTGAAATACATTTAAACATATGTAACATCAACTTTAAAAGATGAATGACCAAATATTATGTGACACCTTCAATTTATAATGAAAAGGTAAAATCTTTTGCCATTGCTTAATCTGAGAAAAAGGATAAAATCATGCTAAGGGCTGGTGTGAAAAAGTCACTCCACCTTGGTGGGAATCAAACCCACAACCTCCCAATTACATGCTAGATACTATACCACTTGTTTTGACATCAATATACCTAGAGTTCCTGTTCAATATAAAGTGCTTCTGTGAAAGACCCAATGTCAAGTTTGAAAATATTCTAAGATATAGCTAACATTACAATCTAACGTAGTTCAAACTTAACCCAGGTCTGGAAAATGTAATCAAACTCTACTTACATTTATTCCACATCCAATGAGAGACTGGCGTTCAAGAGCTTTGAACATAACATTGATGATATTTTTAGGATATCTTGCGTGCTCTCCACGGAGTACATAGCCCTCGACAATTCCTCCTGTCAGGTCTGTGAGGCAGTCAGCCACGAGGCCACTTTTCAGTGCCTCATAGGAACCATTCAATCTGGGGATAAAGAAAAGATAATGTTAAGTATGGTATGTGTCATTGTTATATACAACATACAAACTAATACAGGAATTTCATAAGAATTCCTGGCAACGGACAAAGATTTTTTGCACTTAAGTGGCTTGTTTTCTAAACTGATACAATCATACAATCTGCAAAGTATTCCAGGTGCATGGCAGGCCCTTAGATACAGTAAACAGCTCAACATATTGTTTCCTTTACTATATTTAACATATAACAAGGCTTTGCAACATACAGTAAAGCCTGTATATCTGTACACCTCTCTAATTCGAACACTTTCTCTTGGTAATTTTTTCTGGGTTCCATTGCATATTGATTCAAAAAAGGTTTGAAATGTGAACACCTGCTAATCAAAACACTTTTTACCAATCTAGCAGAGATGAGAATGGACAGGTTTTACTGTATTTCAGATTTGAAAAAAACTTCCATGAACATATGCACCACATGCGTCAATATCATTCAGCAATAATACTTTATTTAGGAAATGAATTCATTTTGAAGTACAGGTAACTTGATATTGTCAATTAACATAAAATGAAGTCATTCTGTATTGTAAGGAATGTAAACAAACAATCTCTCAAAATAATTACAGCATAACATTTTTGAAAATACGAGTTAAACATATATGGAGGATGAAGAAGTAATAATTTCTAGCCCATTGAACTTAAGCTTTATTTAAGGTAGATATTTAGTTCTAATCCTAAATACAAAAATAATGTTATTCAATTTTATTACTAAGAGGGATATGGTCCTGCTGATGTGCCAAGAGGTTAAACATTTTGCAAAATTGATAAATTTGAGGATATCATACACTAGGTGAAGGACATAATTCATATACATGTTTTTGTAAATCATGATGTTTGTTTAAAAACAGAAAAAGCCAATACAACACAAATAATAATCTATAATCTCCATACCAGTCCTTACTGTTACAAGTAATAATTTTTGGGCTCAAGATCCTAAATTCACCCCATTAGGCTGTAGCTAGGTGCTATCTGGGACCCCATTAGGCTGTAGCTAGGTGCTATCTGGGACCCTATTAGGCTGTAGCTAGGTGCTATCTGGGACCCCATTAGGCTGTAGCTAGGTGCTATCTGGGACCCCATTAGGCTGTAGCTAGGTGCTATCTGGGACCCCATTAGGCTGTAGCTAGGTGCTATCTGGGACCCCATTAGGCTGTAGCTAGGTGCTATCTGGGACCCTATTAGGCTGTAGCTAGGTGCTATCTGGGACCCCATTAGGCTGTAGCTAGGTGCTATCTGGGACCCCATTAGGCTGTAGCTAGGTGCTATCTGGGACCCCATTAGGCTGTAGCTAGGTGCTATCTGGGACCCTATTAGGCTGTAGCTAGGTGCTATCTGGGACCCCATTAGGCTGTAGCTAGGTGCTATCTGGGACCCCATTAGGCTGTAGCTAGGTGCTATCTGGGACCCTATTAGGCTGTAGCTAGGTGCTATCTGGGACCCCATTAGGCTGTAGCTAGGTGCTATCTGGGACCCCATTAGGCTGTAGCTAGGTGCTATCTGGGACCCCATTAGGCTGTAGCTAGGTGCTATCTGGGACCCCATTAGGCTGTAGCTAGGTGCTATCTGGGACCCTATTAGGCTGTAGCTAGGTGCTATCTGGGACCCCATTAGGCTGTAGCTAGGTGCTATCTGGGACCCCATTAGGCTGTAGCTAGGTGCTATCTGGGACCCCATTAGGCTGTAGCTAGGTGCTATCTGGGACCCTATTAGGCTGTAGCTAGGTGCTATCTGGGACCCCATTAGGCTGTAGCTAGGTGCTATCTGGGACCCCATTAGGCTGTAGCTAGGTGCTATCTGGGACCCTATTAGGCTGTAGCTAGGTGCTATCTGGGACCCCATTAGGCTGTAGCTAGGTGCTATCTGGGACCCCATTAGGCTGTAGCTAGGTGCTATCTGGGACCCCATTAGGCTGTAGCTAGGTGCTATCTGGGACCCCATTAGGCTGTAGCTAGGTGCTATCTGGGGGCGAACACTGAGCACATACCAAAAAAAGTATGAAGCAAAAGCTAATAC
Source organism: Owenia fusiformis (assembly GCA_903813345.2). Classification (NCBI taxonomy): domain Eukaryota; kingdom Metazoa; phylum Annelida; class Polychaeta; order Sabellida; family Oweniidae; genus Owenia; species Owenia fusiformis. The sequence continues at coordinate 2,326,741 of CAIIXF020000008.1, forward strand.
ACATGGGGTCCAGGGGAGTAGCAAGGATACTTTCAATGGTGAATTTCTAATGCAAAAATAATGGTTTCTTATCAAATATTATCAGTATTCTTAGCTAGCCTGAAATGCTCCTATTAGGTGATTTGTAAGCTTTTTGTATTATTGCCAATTGAGGAGTATACATAGTTTTTCTCTTTCGCTCTTTTAGCCATCTCTCTGGCTTAGACTATATCCATTCCACTAATATGTATATTGAACATGTACATGCATATATTTATCTAAATCATCCAATCTGTTAGAGTTAGCAACATTAGTCATTGTAATTAGCTTCCTTATTGTTTATCTAATCATCTCATTACATTTAATTGTTTGGATTACATACTTCACTTGGAGTATATAACTGGGCCTTATCTCTATTTTGTATATATTTACTATGAGTATAACATTGCACCAGTCCAAACTTTTAGTACATAATTTATTTGTGTTATATGTCTTTAAATCCAACATGCTTTATTTCATCTGGCCAGTAGTAGACTAAGAATGAACTAAACTTTAAAACATTTCTTTGAATTTCATTGAATCGCTAAATGGCCAAACTGTAAAATTGTCAATCCTCTGATTCATGATTCAAGAATTCCATTCAATTGATATTCCATTAGGTGCTTGGTTAATAGATATTGTTCTTTTGTTTGTTGATTAATGACAAAATGTTGTTCAATGAAAATTTATACACTCAATTCATTTAACTTTTAATATAACTCCATTGGACTGAAATAAAAAATATATTTCTACTTGTAAATTACAAGTTGTAATGGTTCAGAAAATTCAAAGGGAGGTCTTTGTTCGTGGCCTTGTTTTAATGTACAATTATCTTATATCAATCACATTAAAACCTGTCTCATCCGAATGCTACTGGGACAGCCCAAAAGTGTTCACATTTAGAGGTGTTCGAATTAGAGAGGTGTTCAGTGTTCTCTTTCTAATCTTTCAGACACCTTTGAAGTATGCACCCAAAAGTCTCTTAAATAAAAGAGTAAGGACTGTTGATAAAACAATGGATAAACCCTAGTTCAGGCCTTAATAAATATTCTGACATATGGCAAACATTGGAAATGTTTCAGAAATATCTTATCAACCTTTTAAGTTTCTGCATACGTTTGTTTTTATTGATTTCATCACAAACTCAACTAATATGTGTTGTACACAGAAACTAGAATTCCATGATTTCGCATTGCTGTAGAAAAACCACAGAATTTTGGTTTTCAAAATTTTGCAGAATTTGATTTTCCACACAGAATTTCCTAATCCTATCTCATATTTGGCACTCGCCTTGACAACTTTCACAGTCATTTTTTGTCATTAGTAACAGGTGTTATGAGGATTTCGAAGGGGAAATATGAAATCTGTTTAACGTCCTCAAACTACCAGCTTTTACACACAAAGTTTACATCTAATATGTCACGAAATTTGAATTCCCTGCAATTTTGTGATAGTTCAGATGAAGATACTCAACATAAAAGTCGCATGTGTGCTCATTGGAACTCTTTATACGAAATATGATTACATAAAATAAATATTGACTGAAGGATTTAGAAAAATTGCTCACATATAGTGTTATCATCAGTTGATCGGTTAGAAATGTGTACACGCCTAACCATCGCGTAAGCAGGCGTCACCGTACAGCGTCAAAAAATACAGTAGTACAGTTTTCTGTACGGTGACGAAAATTAACTGAGTTGAAGCAAAAACTATAATGAGGGTTTTAAAAAGATTAATTAGATAAAAATAAATACGATTTCGGGTGTAATGAAAACAGCATTCTCTTAGGAATGGTTTTAACTTTCTAATTATGATAAAAGTTTTTCGAGCACTGCTCGGATTTTTTCTGACTGGATCGGCCCACATAATCGACTCGAGAGAAAAATGGTGTTTTTTCACTTTTCGTTTGGTTATTATTTTCCCTGTCGTCTGAGAGTATGGATTATTTTTATGAGAATATGTTTTTGTTATCTACACATTTTAGAACAGATGAATATTCGGCAAATAATCATTCAGTGTATTTATTTAAAAAAGATCAGAACTGTACGGTGACGCATCAGCTGTACGGTGACGCTTCCTTAGATTTTATGAAGTGCTCTAAACTTACTGTTCGAACAAGAGGTTAAGAAGCGTCAGATCTACATGTATATTATCACTGGTAAGTATCAAGCGAAGGTTACAGCCGTCACCTTCGCATTTAAGATGGCGGACAGGAAGTATTAATTTCGATATTTTTAGTTTTCATGGAATTAACTATTTGAAAGTTGACGTAATGCTTTGGTATCATTTGAACTAAACCAGGCTTTTCTCATATGATTAACAAAGATAGCCTACACAGCCATCTTTACCCCATGCAAGATATTGCATCTTTCATCCTAAAAAGTCACACGTGCAAGATGAGATTTACTTGTGACATCCCTTGTTTTAAAACATCAATAACATAGCAACAAGAGAGTTTTTGGTTTCATGATCTTACCGTATCATACATTTCCAGTAACCTTCCATTAAGCTGTAGAAGATATCGTTGAACTGTAGCGCCCATGCACTATATATGAACAAATGATCATACTCCAGAGTTTCCATTTCATACAATCTTAGTCTCATTTAGTTCATCAAAGCATAGCGTCACCGTACAGCTGGTGCGTCACCGTACAAATTTGATCTTTTTTAAATATACATAATGAATGGTTGTTTGCTGAATCTTCGCCCGTTCTAAAATGTGTAAGTAACAAATACATATTCTCATAAAAATAATCCATACTCTCAGACGGTAGGGAAAATAATAACCAAACAAAATGTGAAAAAACAACCTTTTTTCACTCTGGTCGATTATGTGGGCCGATTCACTCAGAAAAAATCCGAACAGTGCTCGTAACACGTTTATCATAATCAGAAAGTTAAAACCATTTCTAAGAGAATGCTGTTTTTATTTCACATGAAATCGTATTAGTTTTCATCAAATTAATTTTTTTAAATCCTTGTCATAGTTTTTGCTTCAAAGCAGTTAATTTGCGTTACCGTACAGAAAACTGTACTCCGCTATTTTTTGACGCTGTACGGTGACGCCTGCTAACGCGATGGTAAGGCGTGGTGTAGTAGTCCCAGTGTCTTGACCAATCAGAAAGTTATCGGGCGTGGGCTTTTCAGAACTTATATTGGCCCACTGTCTTGTTAACAGTTTACACCATACATCATCATATGTATGTCATAAAACTTGCATATTGACAAAAAGACTATCCTACACTTCAACTAACAGCACTTAAAGTTTTTAATTTCTACTTACTTTGCGTAGGCCTTTTCCAGTAAGGCACCCCAAAATTCATTCGGGGCTCTGGAGTGCACGAAAAATAACTGTCCATTCACAGTAGGCAATCGATCATCAATGACCACTTCTTTCCATTGTCCGAAGCGATAGAAAAGAAAGACGAAAATTCCCGCGTAATGTCCATCATGGAACCCTTGACCCCTGGGTATTACACGATAAAGTAGTTCCATATTTTCTGACATGCAAGCAGTGGAGGCCACTACCCAGCAATCACCTGGAAAAACAAGTGAATCAAATATAGGAAAACAATTTCTATAATGTAGGGTTAGTAGAATTGAATATTTTCACGATATCACGGAGTATAATTTTTTTTATATGTAATATCTTCTGAACAAGTTTCCCCAAATGACATCAGAAACAAATATGATTTTGAACTTAATGCAAAATCATATTTCAAATATCCTAAATCATAAATTAACTGAACTGTTATTTAATAATCTACAGGACATTAAAATAAATCAAAGAGAAAAATTAAAATATGATAGTTTAAAATGAATAAATTAATGCAGTGAATTCTATGAAGTTCAGAACAACACAGTTATGAAGTGCAATCTATATATGGCACTAGTTCATTATTTGAGAACATTCATTTTCATTACTACAGGAGTGTGACTGTGGGTTATAATTTTGATTTCTCCATGTTGTCATTTGTGCTAAATGCCATTCACGGAGCAGTGAAAAGTGGTCAAAAGTATATGCTATATCTCTACTTTATGATTACTTTGGTATTTAATAAACAACTTATCACTGACTTGGTACATATTCCAATTTTTATTATCCCTTCAACCCTCATAAAAATTTACTCTTCAAACACTGAAACTATCAAACTAGTTGTAATCTAAAGTAGCTACCATTTAGTATTGACAGAGTACTAGCCATGTTCCATCACTACTCTCTATTAATAAGGAAAGGTTTGAAGCTTAATGAAGTAAGATATGGTTTCATATGGTTAGCGATTGCAGGGTGATGGTGATGGACTTTGTGATGAAAACTATTGTAACAACCCTGGATAGCAAGTTGCTAATTTACTACAGTCCAGCTGCTGTGACTTAAGCCTCTATAGCTCAGTCAGTAGAGCATCAGTCTTTCCAAGGGTCCTGGGTTTGATTCCCACACGGGTCATTAAATTTGGCACACTTTCTTACAATTTCTTTATCTGGCTCGTTACTCATACCCCTGGGGCGCTCTCAGGTCATTATACATCTTTTCCATTTCTAATTATTAATTTCAAAATAGAAATGACTTACCCAGTGTCCCCTGTCTAAGGTCAAATCTTCCTGCTCCATCTACAAACAGTTGGGGCCTCGAATTATACCTTGCGGAAATTTCCTGGAACATAAATCACAATGTCAGTGGTCAAAATGATATAAGCGAGAAGGAAGTTGTTATAAACATTATAAATAACACAGACTTGAGTCAACGTTACTGCCATATAATTTTGCCAGGATTGGAAACAAGCAGCCAGCGCTTTGGCAGAAGGTCACGTGATCACCTCTTTATAAACAGGCATCACTGGTTAACTCTTGTATTGATCATGTGATCATATCGTGCTATTTGATTAGTCATGGTATAGACTGATGTTCATAATTCTGAAAACATTATCCATTGCTAAAACTCTGACTGGATCTTACCAGTCAACAAGAAACTGTCAAATGAGGCTAATAGATACAATGACAGTTATAATTTCGAGTGATAGGATAAAGTAGGGAACAAAAATAAACCTCAACCATCAAAAGTTGTCACAATGAGCTAAATTCTAAGTTTTGTGAATCAAACTCTCTCAAGCGGTAGAAAAATAATTCCCATTCAGTTTAAGTAGCACAATAAATGAATCCAAAGCTTCATACCTGCAAATGATGGATAAATCCCTACCAAATCGAACGAAAGTTTTCATGAATCACCATGTTTGTGATCCAAGGAGGATTGACTCCCAGAATGCAACATCGCTTCACCTTATTTACTCGTGACAGGTTTCAAAATGGTGGAACAGCATTTTGAAAGCTGGCACGTTTCATGTTGCATTCTGGGAGCCAATCTTCATTGCGGCGTAATCTGGCTCCAAAATCACCTCAATATTTGAAGTCGGCATTAACATATGAATATACACTTCAAATTTATAAGTTCTTAGTTGTCATTATGGACACAAATTCCACTATATCCGGACTTACTAGGACGGAAAAATAGAGCACTGAATACACTGATGTGCGACAACATGTAATTTTCATAGCTATAGTAATTCTTTATGTTCCCCACTGTAGCTGTCAAATTATATATCTGCTTTATATGGGCTTATTAGCCTTTTGCAGATTATTGACATAGACATAGACAGCAGTACAAGTTCAAGTCACCAAGATTAGCTATTTAAGGGGAGAATAGGAAGATAAAACAGGCAACTTTTTTGGAATTCCTGTTTCCAATCCTGGATACATTATATGGCAGTAAGTTTCGAAAGAAACGTTGACTCAAGTCCATGGTAAATAATATTTCTCATAATTTGAAATGTCATTTATTTTCTTGACTTACCATGGGTCGCATCCATTCAATTCTGTACTTAGGCTGACGGCTATAGTAGAGTGACTGATCATTTGCTGGAAACTTTGCATCTTCAAATAATATCCTTCTTCTAAGACAATCTCTTCTGATATTTTCATATTCCTCAATTTCAGAAGCTGATTCAAAAGGGATGTGATTTTGCATCTTGATTTCAGAAAATCTACAACATTAAAACGCTAACGATGTATGCCAAAGTGTGCTTAAAGTAATACTCTATCCAATAATTTGTAATAGTTTTTTCAACAATATTGCATACTAATTCAACTTTGCAGATAAAAATGGGACAAAAAGTGCGGTTTTCACCTTCTTGTTGTTGTAAAAGCTAGGCCAGGACTGAAAGAAACGCCTTCTCTGATTGGTCAATATTTTGGACTGGTTTATTTTTGAAAGATTTGTAGGGGTGGGCTGAAAGAAAAGAGCATCATAATTTCATCACAAATGGAAAATGAATATTATCACCTATCAACTGTGAACGTTTTTATTCGGCAAAACATTTTTCTCCCATTGACTCCCATGTTAAAGTACAATCCTATAGTGAACACCTACCAACTATGAACAGTGTACACTAAATCCTGGCAACATCAGTTGAATTATCCTGTCTCTAGTGAACATTGAATCAGATATAAGATACCTCGCAGATTTTCTGCAACTGCCTTATCATAGTTAAGCAGTTTGTGTTTAAATTACCTGTCAAAAATAATTAAAAGGTCAATTTGAGATCTTGATCTCCTCTTTTGAAACAGGTGTGACTAATTATAATTCTTTATAAGCTCTGTTTTTGTAACACAGTGTAACAAAATTTTGAATTTTTTGATTTTTGATTTGGTGCTGTCAACTCGTTTTTATACATTTATTACACTTGATTTGTGGTTTACATGTGAGATCATTAGGATGGTAACGTGTAGCAATGTTTGCAGCACTTAGGTTGTACTTACAGAGGTGAAATAGTTCGCATATTTTATTTAATCAAGATTTTGTTGATCGGGCAGTCTTATCTGGCAGTCTAATTTGTAGTTGATCGGTAGTCTAACATGGCAGCTTTATTATTTTGCTTCCTGCTTTTGATTCTATCAAACCGAAGTAAAACTAGAGTAAGTAGCGATCAATTACTGTTATATTTCTTGAGTCAATATTAAAATCTTGTTGTATGCGTAATATTAAAGCAGGATATGGCGTCAATAACTTGTTATTCAACTTTGAAATCTTGTTCGAAAAGTGATGACGTCACCAGGCCTATATAAGTATTTCGCCGATGTAAACTCGGCAGATTACAGCTAGCTTTCGTTCGGGACAGAGCTCCGTCCAATTTCATATTTTTATGTGAAGTTGGACTTAGTCGTTTTTCAAGGAAATATTTTTGGACTTTGACAACTTTCAGTAGAAAGTTGTTGGGACTTTGAATATTTCTCGAGGCAGATAGGAGATACATAGCTGCACTTCAGTTCAGTGGATGATAACTTGGACATCTACTTGTGATGAAGGATACCTGAGAGGGAAGACTGCTACACCGTGATTCTGTAGATGATAACTTGGCCATCTACCCGTGTATTTGTGTAGAGGATACCTTAAGAGGGAATATTCAGTACCGTGTTTGGAGGCAGCATCAAGCCTATACTAGATTACTGAGCTCTGTCAGTTCAATTTCATGAACACATGAAATTGGACTTTGCGTATTTTTGAGATAGAAATTATTGAACTTAGTCAATATTTGGAGAAACATTATTTTGGACTTTGTTTTTTTTGGAGGATAAATATTGAACTTAGAATATTTCAATATCAGTATAACTCAACATTAACTGAACTTAGTTATTTTCAAGGGCAAATATTTTGACTTGTAATATTTTTGCCTATGCTGTTGTTCGCATGCTATATTTGTAGGTAGACTGATTACTTAATTGTGAAGGAAGTTTGTGTACTTAGCAGTTGATGCCATATAAGACGTTCTTCAACTTTGTCAATCGTGATAGTTTGACTTTAGTGATTTAGTGATTATACTACAACACATTGAGGAGGATCCAGGAGATAGCCGTTTACAGAGCAATAATTTGACTTAGATTATTTCACATAATCAAAGTTGAATTATCCTACAACACATAGAGGAGGATCCAGGAGATAGTCGTTTCCAGACTTGATAATTTGACTTAGATTATTTTACATAGTCAGTCGAATTATACTACAGCACATTGAGGAGGATCCAGGAGATAGCCGTTTACAGAGCAATAGTTTGACTTGGATTATTTCACATAATCAAAGTTGAATTATACTACAACACATTGAGGAGGATCCAGGAGATAGTCGTTTCCAGACTTGATAATTTGACTTAGATTATTTTACATAGTCAAAGTTGAATTATACTACAACACATTGAGGAGGATCCAGGAGATAGTCGTTTCCAGACTTGATAATTTGACTTAGATTATTTCACATAATCAAAGTTGAATTATACTACAACACATAGAGGAGGATCCAGGAGATAGTCGTTTCCAGACTTGATAATTTGACTTAGATTATTTCACATAATCAAAGTTGAATTATACTACAACACATAGAGGAGGATCCAGGAGATAGTCGTTTCCAGACTTGATAATTTGACTTAGATTATTTTACATAGTCAAAGTTGAATTATATTACAACACATTGAGGAGGATCCAGGAGATAGTCGTTTCCAGACTTGATAATTTGACTTGGATTATTTCACATAATCAAAGTTGAATTATACTACAACACATTGAGGAGGATCCAGGAGATAGTCGTTTCCAGACTTGATAATTTGACTTAGATTATTTCACATAATCAAAGTTGAATTATCCTACAACACATAGAGGAGGATCCAGGAGATAGCCATTTACAGAGCCGATAGTTTGACTTAGATTATTCCGCATAATCAAAGTTGAATTATACTACAACACAGTGAGGAGGATCCAGGAGATAGCCATTTACAGAGCCGATAGTTTGACTTAGATTATTTCGCTTAATCAAAGTTGAATTATACTATTACACAGTGACGAGGATCCAGGAGAGCTGATAGTTTGACTTGGATGATTTCACATCATCAAACTTGAATCATACTACACTACATAGAAGAGGATCCAGGAGATTACTATTCCAGGTTCAAGATACAATAACAATACAAGACGTACAAGTGGTACAATTTACATGAACTTTGCATATTCGGGATACAACAGTGTTATATAGTGATCATCAGTTTCAATTTATATGGACTCTGGATATTATTTTTTCAGTGATAATTATTATTAGCTCATATGGACTTTTGAGTTGTGAGTTTTGAGAGAAATAATAACACCGTAATATTCTTACATTACATTTGAAATTGCATGTACATCTTATTTGGGCTTATAAACGCCACAATATATTGTTTTATATTATATATATAAAATTGTATATTTTGTTTATTTCTTTAGGGACAAAGCACATTTAACGTGTGCCGTGCAATCCACAAGTAAACACCGTTTACTAAACAGTGGTCTTTTTATTAGCCACACTACCACATATCCACAAAAAAGGCCAAACTGTTACACTGGTGGCAGCGGTGGGATTGATTGTGTCTGAAGATTTAAACCAGAGGTACATTATACAGTTTCAAGATGGATCCAGAGCCCAGTCTCCCATATCCGAAGCGTGGAGATTATGTAGATATTGAAGGGGAGACTTCTGTATATGTGAAGACATATTCTGGGGAGTTAAGGAATCTTGGAGCTAAGGATCCAATGAGAGAAGCTGAGGAGAGAGGATTTCCTAGTAGTTTAGGTACAGGGTATTGGTCTAGAGGAGGACTGACCAATTTAGAGACTCAAGCGAATCCCTTCAATAAGGATAAGATGAATCCTACTGTGAGAAGACAGAGTCCAATGACTTCTACCATGATTGATCAGCCTTTGAATAAGGGACAATCAGAGGATATAGTGAAACAAGATTTAACTATGGTGGAAGGTCAGCTTCGAGATCAGGTGTCTGTTTTTGGGAATATTGCAGAGGCACGACAGACACAGTTGGATGATATTAAAGAGACCCAACAAAGACAGACTCATAGTATGACTCGAATAGCAGAGCAATTGACAGAAAGTAGACGTACACAACAAATTAGAGAAAAGCAACAAATAAGAGATATGGATCGGTTGCAGGCGATCCTCGAAAGATTAGAGAGTAATACGGAAGCAGCTAGTAAGGGGACCAAGTCCAATGGTGTTTTGTATGCAGGGAAGGCTATTGATAATGACTTGTATGTAACTCCAAGTGGAGTTCGAAGGGGAGCACAAAGGTCGCCTCCTTTGCCCATGAGGCAGTTTCAGCAGAACACAGATTGGTTTACACCTGAACTCCCTACTCCAGAAAGGGGGCCATGGAAGTTGGAGAGACAAGACAGAATTTACACAACTCCAACACACATACCTGCTGGTAGAGACCAGCGAGATCCTGCTGGGATACACTGTGAACATGAGGAAGTTTGTGCTGCAGAAAGCAAGTATGCTGCACAGGAAGTTGCAGGCCCAAGTAAGGGGCATATTCAAAGGAACCATGATTCCGAGAAACAATTTCCTGTTGATGAACATGAATTTGAAACTAGAGTTCCATGTGGCGATTCTGCTAATGAGAAGAGTGGAAAATTTTATACCAATTCCTCTAGTGAGTCAATGGACTTAGTGAGGATGTTAAGTCAGATGTCCAAACCTAGGAACAGGATAAAGCCTGAGACTTACAATGGTACAACTCCTTGGCAAGAGTACCGAGCACATTTTGAGATATGTGCTAAAGCTAACAGCTGGACCTCAGAAGAGAAAAATGAATACTTAGCTACCAGTCTGCGAGGGACTGCCCAACAGATTGTGTTGGAAATGGAAGCTGAGTACACATATGACCAGTTAGTTTTAGCCTTGGAGAAGAGATATGGGCCAGAAGGAAAAGCTGAGATATATGAGGCTGAATTACTTGGGCGAGTGAGGAAGCCAAAGGAATCATTACAAACTTTAGGACAGGATATCAGGCGACTTACAGCATTGGCATATCCTGAGATGAGTAGGTCAGAACAGGACCGATTAGCAAGGCGTAGTTTTGAGCAGGCGATTGCAGAGGATGACATACGCCGAGCAATACATGTTAATGAATGTACTTCATTGGATAAGGCGATTGAAATAGCCCTAAGAGAAGAATCTTATCTGGGATCAGAAAGAATACGGAGAGGATCAAAGCCTCAATACAGTCATATAAATGTTTTGGAAGAAAAAGAAGACCAATTAAAGAAACTCACTCGGCTGATAGAAGAGTTAGGAAACAGGCAAGAAGAAGAACGTAAAAATATGGAACAAGATCGCGAAAACTTCAAGAAAGATCGAGAAAATTTTGAGAAAAGAATTAAGCTACTTGAGCAACAGATCCAGTCAAATGAATCCAGAAGAAAGGACTATAAACGATTGGAGTGCTTTTATTGTCACAAAACCGGACATCTTATTGCTGACTGTTACACTAGAAAACGTGCAGAAGAAATCAAGGAAGCTAAAGAGAGGCAGAGTCTTGCAACAGTAAGGTTCCAATCACTACAAGGGAAGGACGTCAAATCTTCAAGAGATACTAAGAGGATTGTGGCTTCTGGAAAAGTTTGTGACACGAATGTTGAATTCCTTGTAGACTCGGGTGCAGTTAGTAGTATATTGAGTTTGAAGATCTACAGAGAGATCCCTGAAGACATAAGACCCGAGCTTGAGCCACAAAAGAGGATCATTTTGCAAGCTGGTGGAGAACCTTTAGCTGTTGCAGGTATTATGCACGTCGACATACACATAGATGATCATAAACAAAATTTAGAAGTAGTCGTGGCTGACATTGAGTTTGATGGAATTCTGGGTAGCGACTATTTAGCAGCTTCAAGGGCAATATTGGACTATGGTAAATGTTCAATGACTTTTGGACCAGAGAGTCCTAGTGCTGCTCAGAAAGGAGTCGGAGCTACCAAACCGTCAAACAACCTGCAGAGTGACACCAAGAACAAGCGGATTCTTGGAAAAAGAGCAGTCAATCCTCCAGGGAAAGTGACTCCTCCACTGATAGCATCCAAAAAGAGGACCCTGGATTTACCAGATGGCCACCCGTTTCAGGAGCAGAGACATGGCAGGGACAGGAAATTGAAGAAAGTCCCTGGACACCGAGGCAACGACAAAAGTACTTTGAGTCATGAAGGCATGCCAAGTACTTATCCGGGGAAGGTGTCTTTGGCTAGAGTATATCGAGGAAGATATCAGAGGCCTCGGCAGAGGAGCAATATAGATGATAACTGGAGGAAGGGTTCCTTGAACCAAACAGCAACTTTACAGTAGAGTTAGTTAGATATTTTATAGCTAACTTGTTTGTTAGAGACTTCTGGTGTTGCATCATCACTTAGTGAAAGTTGTAGTTACTTTTGTGAATACTGTAAATAGTAGTTAGCTTTAGATGTAGATATTTATGTGTAGGATTGTAGTAGCAACTAGTTGAACACCATTGTACAGTCGTATTTTGTTAAGGTAGCTAAGTTAGCAAAATTTTGTTATTTTTTTTTGTACTTTAAGCTTGGTGTTGTAAACACCAAAATCATTGGATTGGAGGAGTGTAACAAAATTTTGAATTTTTTGATTTTTGATTTGGTGCTGTCAACTCGTTTTTATACATTTATTACACTTGATTTGTGGTTTACATGTGAGATCATTAGGATGGTAACGTGTAGCAATGTTTGCAGCACTTAGGTTGTACTTACAGAGGTGAAATAGTTCGCATATTTTATTTAATCAAGATTTTGTTGATCGGGCAGTCTTATCTGGCAGTCTAATTTGTAGTTGATCGGTAGTCTAACATGGCAGCTTTATTATTTTGCTTCCTGCTTTTGATTCTATCAAACCGAAGTAAAACTAGAGTAAGTAGCGATCAATTACTGTTATATTTCTTGAGTCAATATTAAAATCTTGTTGTATGCGTAATATTAAAGCAGGATATGGCGTCAATAACTTGTTATTCAACTTTGAAATCTTGTTCGAAAAGTGATGACGTCACCAGGCCTATATAAGTATTTCGCCGATGTAAACTCGGCAGATTACAGCTAGCTTTCGTTCGGGACAGAGCTCCGTCCAATTTCATATTTTTATGTGAAGTTGGACTTAGTCGTTTTTCAAGGAAATATTTTTGGACTTTGACAACTTTCAGTAGAAAGTTGTTGGGACTTTGAATATTTCTCGAGGCAGATAGGAGATACATAGCTGCACTTCAGTTCAGTGGATGATAACTTGGACATCTACTTGTGATGAAGGATACCTGAGAGGGAAGACTGCTACACCGTGATTCTGTAGATGATAACTTGGCCATCTACCCGTGTATTTGTGTAGAGGATACCTTAAGAGGGAATATTCAGTACCGTGTTTGGAGGCAGCATCAAGCCTATACTAGATTACTGAGCTCTGTCAGTTCAATTTCATGAACACATGAAATTGGACTTTGCGTATTTTTGAGATAGAAATTATTGAACTTAGTCAATATTTGGAGAAACATTATTTTGGACTTTGTTTTTTTTGGAGGATAAATATTGAACTTAGAATATTTCAATATCAGTATAACTCAACATTAACTGAACTTAGTTATTTTCAAGGGCAAATATTTTGACTTGTAATATTTTTGCCTATGCTGTTGTTCGCATGCTATATTTGTAGGTAGACTGATTACTTAATTGTGAAGGAAGTTTGTGTACTTAGCAGTTGATGCCATATAAGACGTTCTTCAACTTTGTCAATCGTGATAGTTTGACTTTAGTGATTTAGTGATTATACTACAACACATTGAGGAGGATCCAGGAGATAGCCGTTTACAGAGCAATAATTTGACTTAGATTATTTCACATAATCAAAGTTGAATTATCCTACAACACATAGAGGAGGATCCAGGAGATAGTCGTTTCCAGACTTGATAATTTGACTTAGATTATTTTACATAGTCAGTCGAATTATACTACAGCACATTGAGGAGGATCCAGGAGATAGCCGTTTACAGAGCAATAGTTTGACTTGGATTATTTCACATAATCAAAGTTGAATTATACTACAACACATTGAGGAGGATCCAGGAGATAGTCGTTTCCAGACTTGATAATTTGACTTAGATTATTTTACATAGTCAAAGTTGAATTATACTACAACACATTGAGGAGGATCCAGGAGATAGTCGTTTCCAGACTTGATAATTTGACTTAGATTATTTCACATAATCAAAGTTGAATTATACTACAACACATAGAGGAGGATCCAGGAGATAGTCGTTTCCAGACTTGATAATTTGACTTAGATTATTTCACATAATCAAAGTTGAATTATACTACAACACATAGAGGAGGATCCAGGAGATAGTCGTTTCCAGACTTGATAATTTGACTTAGATTATTTTACATAGTCAAAGTTGAATTATATTACAACACATTGAGGAGGATCCAGGAGATAGTCGTTTCCAGACTTGATAATTTGACTTGGATTATTTCACATAATCAAAGTTGAATTATACTACAACACATTGAGGAGGATCCAGGAGATAGTCGTTTCCAGACTTGATAATTTGACTTAGATTATTTCACATAATCAAAGTTGAATTATCCTACAACACATAGAGGAGGATCCAGGAGATAGCCATTTACAGAGCCGATAGTTTGACTTAGATTATTCCGCATAATCAAAGTTGAATTATACTACAACACAGTGAGGAGGATCCAGGAGATAGCCATTTACAGAGCCGATAGTTTGACTTAGATTATTTCGCTTAATCAAAGTTGAATTATACTATTACACAGTGACGAGGATCCAGGAGAGCTGATAGTTTGACTTGGATGATTTCACATCATCAAACTTGAATCATACTACACTACATAGAAGAGGATCCAGGAGATTACTATTCCAGGTTCAAGATACAATAACAATACAAGACGTACAAGTGGTACAATTTACATGAACTTTGCATATTCGGGATACAACAGTGTTATATAGTGATCATCAGTTTCAATTTATATGGACTCTGGATATTATTTTTTCAGTGATAATTATTATTAGCTCATATGGACTTTTGAGTTGTGAGTTTTGAGAGAAATAATAACACCGTAATATTCTTACATTACATTTGAAATTGCATGTACATCTTATTTGGGCTTATAAACGCCACAATATATTGTTTTATATTATATATATAAAATTGTATATTTTGTTTATTTCTTTAGGGACAAAGCACATTTAACGTGTGCCGTGCAATCCACAAGTAAACACCGTTTACTAAACAGTGGTCTTTTTATTAGCCACACTACCACATATCCACAAAAAAGGCCAAACTGTTACAACAGGATATGCGTCTGGGATTGATTGCTTGGAGATAATCTGGTTATTAACTATTATTACCTTTATCTGCTAAGTCCAAACTAAACCTTTTTCTCATCCCATCAATTTAAAAAACAGATTGGATTATAATTCATGATCATTTCACTATTACTGAATCTATCATGTCCTTTAATTAAATCAATAAAGTCATTTAATTGACTCAAATGTCTCAAAGATTCCACTTGTCTTAAAGGACCATCTTGATGAGATAAAAAGAATTATAAAGGGATTAAAATTTGACAATAAAAGGATGAACCATTCAGACGACAGTCAGTTTGTACATGTATATAACATTACAACAAATCAAATACTTAACCCTAGAGTGTCATGGGTTAATATGGGTAGAAAATACAAATTAAATTGATTATTCCCTCCTCTCTTTTAATTGCTGGTCTCTTTATATAATATGTCAAATGTGGCGAAATCAAATCATTGCTGTAGTGAACACCTACCAACAGTGAACATTTTTTCTCGGCAAAAAATTGTTCACTATACGCAGGTTTTACTGTAACCTGTTTTGAAAATGTCAGCATAGGGAGTGAGTATGAAAATGTTTTGAGTGTTCATCAAAAAAGTTAAAGCGCAAAGAAATGTAAAAGCATCAGCTAAAAGCAATGTGTTTACAAAATGCCTCTGAATATGTTTCATCTTTATCAATAAAAAATTTCTGCTTAGGTAACTATTGCACATTGTTCCTTACTCCCTAAATGTGGGGTCAATTTGCTGGGCCTCAGCCTTAAACTTGTCTCTGGTTTGATTGAACCCTATTGCTCTGCTCTATTCTCCGATTGTTATGCCATGTCTAAAAATACATGAATTTTTAGATCTCTGATATGGAAGTACACACCCCTCCATAAGTAAAAATGAAAACCTCCAGTTGCCAAACTCATTGAGGGGAGTGTATACAGTTTCTATATGATCAATTTGCTTGTACAATAACATTGGCAGACTAAGACACCGTCTGTAAAGAAGTATCAACAAACCACAGTGAATATGACACTGACAAAGAAAATACAAATATGCATATTCTGACTGGTATTCCACTGAATCAATATGACATCTTGTTTGTGTTTTATGCACTACTCAGCATATTGCAAGCACCTGCATTATCCTTACACCCCTTATTTTCTCAAATAAATCAGTCCTTCTTTGACCAATCATAAAATTTCAAATCATTCACTCCGTGGTAGAAAGAGTCATTGGAAACAAGGAAGAAGGATGGCACTTGTCACAAAACCAACTTCTACAGGCACTAGCATTGAAAATGTTACAGATATCACAAATAATTTGCCAACACTACAGTTTGAGAGTGCACTGTCAGAGGATGAACGGTTACTTTTGCCCCTAAGGGCCAGAACTCATGCAATAACAGTTACAGCTTGTGCACAGGCTGCATATTTTGTATCCATTCTCAATGAAGTCAGGTAGGCCTGACCTTAATTTTTAAAATTGTGTCTTTTAGGTATAGATTAAGACATTTGATATGAACTACTTTATCTTGAAACAAACAGATACATGTCAGGCCCGTAGCCAGGGGGGGTTCGCATGGTTCGGGCGAACCCCCCCCTGGCCAAGAATTCTTTCAAAATCATGCAGTTTTTCACCATTTTGAGCACTTTTTAAGTGATTTTGGCCCTTTTTGGACCCAAATTGTCAAAAGTGAACCCCCCCTGGAATTTTCCAAAAAGTGAACCCCCCCTTGGCAAATCCTGGCTACGGGCCTGCATGTGGCTGTCATCTCTGAATTGTACTCCAGCAATTTTATCTGTATTGTGTGCCATCTGCCTTCGTGTCCATGTTTCTTGATCGTATATTTTGCGAAAAAAAACATTGCATGTTTTTCCTGAGGAATACCTATTTGAGTACTTTTAATTTGCTTGATAACATGTTCACTATGAAATTCTTGACAAACATCTGTCTTTCTAATCTAGACAAATAAAAGCAGAATTGCGACACCCGAAACAGAAACGAGCAAAACTACTGCAAGAGACCATTCCACGTGACCCTATTCTTGTGGGAATCATAGGATGTGGCAGATTAGGCACTCACTTGGCTCAGATGTTACTCACGTATGGCGAGGTCCAACCTCAGGAACTGAAAATATCTACTAGAAGACCAGAAACTCTAGGTAAGAGATGTCCCTGCCTAAAACTCCAAAGGCACACTATTTTAACACAATATGATATGAGCAAATAAGTGTTTGTACGAAATATTTGTTTAAATTTTCACATCACTAACATGTAGGTTCAGCTTTCATGCTTCCAGTTTAATTTCTGGCATCCAGCATTTTTACAAAAATGTAATTTTTATCATGAAAAGCGAATAATACTTTTTATGATATTGCATCTTTAATTTCAGTGGAGCTCCAAGACAAGGGTGTCAAGTGTTTCCATGACAACGTACTGCTTGCCTCATCTGTACATCTTCTTTTCCTCTGTGTACTTCCCGCTCAGCTACCAAGCCTTGCTGAAGAAATCAAGCCCCATATATCCACACGTTGCACAATATATAGCTTCGTTAATACAATCCATACAGAAAAACTAAAACAATTATTAAACTTCACAAACATTGTGAAACCAGAATTCACTTGGACTGAAGACAACTGCAATACAGCGTGGGATTATACATGTAGTGTATGTGCCAGTATGGAAAACGCTGACACTGTGAGAAAAACATGTCCACTTACACAAGATAAAAATGGTAAGTTTTTCCGAGATCTTTATTCTGGTAACTTAGTTTTAAATGATGTTGCATACTGGTGAGATTTGTTCAGATTATGCCTTGAACAATAGGAAACAATGTTATCTTATTATAGAATATTAGACCAATGAAAACAGAGAAAATAGTCTTGCCTTGTTAGAGGAGCAAATATGAAAAAACAATAATGAAACCACTCTCAACAATCTGATGTGTCACATCTTCAATATCCATAAGCTGGGGAGTTAAAACCTCTGGGCTCTCTGGTAAAACCTCTCTTTTTATGATCATCAATAAATATATAAAATGTATGCTTTCATTTTAGCTTGTCCAATACAGACCAGTGATAAGCTGCCCGAGTTGTTGGTGTACGCTTTCATTAATATGTGTACTACACTCAGACTGACTAGGAGTGAAATTGTGGACCTCATCAATGGAGTCGTACTTGGTATCACGAGTCATGACATTAAAGGCATTGTGGCTGATGACATAACAAGGGTAGCTGTAGATTCTGCAGGGTGAGTAACTGGTCTTATCTAGATGCATTTCATGAATTTTTTTATTTTTATTTTTAATTAATTTAACTGAATTGAATTATTAACTTAATTGAAATATTTATACAATTTTTTGCATTTCCAGATTTCAGGTATCATTGAATATCTCAGAAATATATGCAGATATCTATCTCCACATCATTCAATATTTGTATAATATTTTCATTCATTTTAACCAATTTTAGACAATTTAGTTATAAAAATATAAACAAGTCTTCAGAAATAAATAGAATATCCAGAGAAATGTTTCAAATTTTTTTTATCAACCCACATATATTTAACTTCTTTTTAAAAACATAAATCTCTAGTTGCTTGATTATCATTTTATTTTCTTAATACATGTATTGTACATTTCATTACAGGTTGTTCCCAAAGTTTGACCTCACCCAAGTTGCTGTCAAAGAGACCTCTCTAGGAAAGAAACTCAGCCAAGATAAAGAAATAAGACATTCTTACATCACAAGATACTGTACCTTATTTGAACAATATCTACATTGGAAAAATTTTGGAAAGACAGAATAACAATGATATATGCCTACACCTAAAATGCAATATTAAATCTATACATGTAGTTTTGCATTATCTTAAATGTACATGCATATGTAGTGCATGTATACTGGTATATGTTGTATTTTTAATGATTAAACTAAAAAGGCAAAAAATAAAAAAAATGCGTAAATTGTACGTCAAATGCAATATAAATTTAAATTTTCTCATTTATTCCTTGGGAATAACTATGACACACAAGGCATTAACATGCAAAATGTCACTACCTCCAAATTGTTACAAACACCGACCACCAAACACTGCTATGGATGCCAAACGCTGTTACAGATGCTGAACACCAGCCAGGAAAAAGTTGGAAGACTATAACAATATATGATAACTCATTAGAAGTCATCTCAATGATTTCAGACTAAATTATACATATCATTCATTTTATTAAATTCTGGACCACCTATCAACACTTTTTAATGAAAAAAAAACTTTTAAAAAATAAGTTATTCTAAAAAGAGATTTTAGCACTTAAAGGAAACCAATGCCCATTTATTTCTATGCTGCTATATTTCAAACACACTGCTATTATGTTTGGACCTGTTTCATAAAATATTTGGATCTATGATCTGATGATAGCTCATATGATTACAAATCTACTTTCTTTTAAAATGGACACTCCCAACACCCTACTTAAACAATACTGGTATAGGAGAATATGTCAGATGTTGTATTTAAGAGAAGTAACATATACATCTAGAGAAATAATGCAAGAGATTGAAGAACATGGTGAATTTATGGTTGATTATATATTTTTTCTATACTTCAAATGTTAATAGGGCTGTTATGATAGCCATTTTGGTAACTTGAATTCAAAATGGCAGCCCCAAGTAGGTTTCTTTAAAGTATATTTTTAAAACTTAGTTGATACCCCAAAATTGTGAAACAATCAATACAATCTGAAATCAATGGGCTGTTAATACATTGCCAACAGAGAAAATATTGAGGTTTAGTATTAGAATATATCCTGTATTGCACTTCAAATCATTCAATAACTTATTGTACATTCTAACCTTAGACAGGCCTAGCACATAAATTAGTTCTACGAAGAAGTATTATGTTACAAAGCTGTGCTGTACAGTATACAATGGAGTATTATACTTATATGTACAAGTGTACATATGGAACTGGCCTATTTTGAAAAGTACTGTTTTCCAGTACAGTGAAACCTATGAATATGTATGCATTAAACACCTCTTCAAAACTATAAATCTATCACCATGACAGTTTTACTTTTAAATAAATGACTTTGTTAATACTACTTCTGTATAAGCATTTCTTAACTCATGTATATTACAGTTAACTTCGTACATCACATACATGCAGATCATTGTAATTATGACTGGAAAACTAAACTGAAAAAGTAGATATCTAATCTACTGGTACGCCTTGCCTTCTCCATCTCTGTCCTGCTGGACTGAGTATCAAAATGATATCTGATTTAGTGAAGTAACTTTAAAAACTGAGAAATCTGGTACAGTTGTTTAGGTTTTGGGTTTAAACCCATGTTCTCTGTAAAATGTGGGTATTTTCATTTCCATTAACTGGGTATTAATAAAACTTAAATTGCATGGTATGGGCCATTCCATATATTTAGTGCCAACGCAAATACCTTGTGGTCTTTTCATCCACATATGAAAATCAAATTTTGTTTCTTAATTACAATTTAATTCCTAATTCATTTATTCTAACGAGATCCCAGTAAACTGTATAATAAATTATGGGTTTGCTTTTACTTGGAGAAAGCAAGTCCTTCATATTAGACCTGCCAGATTGGACTTTTTACATCAGCCATTCAGCCCTTAGCGGAGGACTTATGTCACGGAGAGTGAGACACTCAAGGACACTACACTTCCTTCAAGGTAATAAAGTCCCTCAGACATAAAGGTATCTCTAATGTGAGGACCTTTTCCCCTATATTTGCCCCAAGACATTGTCTCACAGCCCTTCGTGTAATTCGTTTCAGTGTACGAGGATTGCAGCAAAAATCGTAGAGCTTTGTCATTGAATCGCGCAATTGCGACTGCGATTGCTCCATTGCACTAACAATGGCTAAAAGTTCCTTTAAATCATCCTCAGAAATCCTACATCCCGCCAGGGCCAACAACTTTGCCAATTTTGGTTCATTGTTTTTACACGCAGCAAGAAATGGTGTCACTGGATTCTCGTAGATGAGGACTACTCCAATAGACTGAGCATGCTGGTCTATGCCCCGACTCGCCACATCCAAATCTGCGTTATTTTCCAAAAGAAGCTGCACAACTTTTGGGTGATTCATTTGCACGGCATTCCATAATGCTGTAGTGTTTTGGACATTTCGGAAATTGATATTGGCACCATGTTCAATCAATTTCTTACAACTTTCAAGATCTCCATTGTACGTGCAATACATCAATGGAGTATCATTGTCTTTATCTGCATTATTCACATCACAGCCCTGTGTGAGTAGCAAATCTATGATATTTGAGTGATTACCATGCGCTGCAAGGGCTAGTTGCGTATTCTTATCATCAGTGCGCGTATCATGTAAAGCACCGTTATCTAACAACAGTTTGACGATTTCAAAATGGCCGTCCCAAGCAGCGAGATGTAGGGGTGTGTAACCGTGTTTATTCTGTATATTTACATTTGAACCTTTCACAAGTAGCTCCTCGCATATTTGGACAAAGTTGCTTATTGCAGCAGCATGGAGAGGTGTGTACCCAGACTCCCCTTTGACATTTGTGTCTGCTCCAGCATCTAGTAGTAGCTTAACACACTCTACATTGCCTGAAAAATAACAAGTACACATTTTGTTACAAATTCTTAAATCACCAGAGTATTATGAAAAAACTTAGTTACAATAATTCAAATTCATTTCAATCAGATTTTCATTTACTAAATAATATCCAAAGCTGGTCGAAATATCCTGATTTAACAAAACTTTCTTCTAACCAATATTGATTTTCAATCAGGTGTGAGGTATAATGTTCAACTTTTCATAACTGTCAAGAAAAGACTAAATGTTCTAATCAATATAAAATCCTCTGAACATAAATATTCAACTGTGTGAAAAATAATTTTCAAATTATCAACCTGGTACGGAACTCATCTCGTAGACTCAAAGCTGTCACAAAATCATTACTGGAGGGCATATGAACTTACCATAATTAACAGCCATATGCAGGGGGAAGTCAGACCCCTGTATGGCAATTGCAGGCTTGTTCACATCACATCCTGCCTTTATAAGAGTTACCACATTTTCCAACTTGTTATTTCTCACGGCATACGTCAATGGCGCAATCCCTCTCTTACTGCATATATTAACATCTGCGCCATGATCTATCAACTTCTGTATGCTGTATGTGCTATTATCGCAAACTAGAATCAACAATGCAGTTTCCCCCCGTTGATTACGCATGTTCGTATCGCAACCTTTATTTAACAGCAAATCAAGCATCTGGTGGTGGAACCCATAATACAGCTTCTTGGCTGTAAGGATGAGTGGACTATGACCATGATAGTCCTGAATGTTACATGTTTCCACCGTGCTGTGTTCTACGAGGACTTTAAGACTGTCTAATTGGTTGTGCTCTATGGCAAGATGAAGGGGTGTTTTACGAAGGATCTTTGTTTGGACTGATGTATTACATCCCTGCTCAACAAGAAGTCTGAAATAAAAGAAAAAAAAACATTAGTGTAATCATCCTTTGAAGGCAGCATTCTAGCATCTATATTGTCTTTTTGATCTGATAAAAGTTGTTTCACAGAGGCTGGGACACCATGATAAGTCATAATCTGTAAGTCTGTAGTTTAATACATTAACATGGATAGGTGTAATATAAGATGAATGTGGGTTAGGAAAATAGAGGTTGACTTAGTGTGGATCAATTGGGGCTGGGATGGACTCAAGATTCTTCAGATTGTGGCACAGGTGTGGTAAGGCACAGGTGTGGTTATAAAAATAGGGTAACAGACTGCTTATGAGCCATTATTGGTTCCCTCTTTGATGATTGATCCAAAGACCTCTGCCAGGATCAGTCCACTCAAGGAGATAAAAGTAATCAGTTTTTCAAACTATCTAACTATACTTACTGTACTAGCCATGTGTGCCCATGTCTGGCTACAACATGTAATGGATAAACTACAGCAATCTGGAAGTCATTGTCTCCACCATCTCCACCTCCCTGCTGTGCCTCACCCTCAACCTCCAAACATTCACAGCAACCTGGAAATAACCAAATAAAAGATGTAATGGATGAACCACAGCAATCTGGAAGTCATTATCTCCACCATCTCCACCTCCCTGCTGTGCCTTACCCTCCACCTCCAAACATTCACAGCAACCTGGAAATAACCAAATAAAAGATGTAATGGATGAACCACAGCAATCTGGAAGTCATTGTCTCCATCATCTCCATCTGTCTGCTGTGCATCACCCTCCACCTCCAAACATTCACAGCAACCTGGAAATAACCAAATAAAAGATGTAATGGATGAACCACAGCAATCTGGAAGTCATTGTCTCCATCATCTCCATCTGTCTGCTGTGCATCAACCCCCACCTCCAAACATTCACAGCAACCTGGAAATAACCAAATAAAAGATGTAATGGATGAACCACAGCAATCTGGAAGTCATTATCTCCACCATCTCCATCTCCCTGCAGTGCCTCACCCTCAACCTCTAAACATTCACAGCAACCTGGATATAACCAAATAAAAGATGTAATGGATGAACCACAGCAATCTGGAAGTCATTTTCTCCACCATCGCCATCTCCCTGCAGTGCCTCACCCTCAACCTCTAAACATTCACAGCAACCTGGAAATAACCAAATAAAAGATCATTTCAAGTGAAACGATGTTAACTTTTCAATTAACAAATTTTGGGGGAGGAATATATGTGACATAAATTATTGAGTCTTAACCATAAATGGTATGAATCTTTTTATCAAATATGTCAAATATCCAAATTTTCCAATGACATGTTTTTTTTTTTGGAATTTCATACGTTGAAAGTTATATGGTTAGATGCTTCCATCTGTAACATCATGAAGAAAAATTTATGTTCCAAGAAAGTGTTCAAAATTTGTGAAAATTGTGTTAATACTATGAACATATTTACTGTACACTTTCAAAGCTGTACAACTCATGATGCACCAATCTGAGGTTTGCATAAGATCCTCAGAGTCTGGAATTTTGCATGCAGTATTGTCCCTGGGAGTGGGATTTTGGTATAGCACTGCCCAAGGAGTACTTCTAGTAAGTAGAATTTCAATTATAGTTGAAAAGCTATTGAACACTGTACATCTCACAAAAAACAAATTTTCATATCCCGAAATGAATGAGGATAAGTAAGCAAAGACCATCCTTAAAGAGCTGAGTAGTGGAATACAACATTATTTCCTTAGGAATTTTTAGAGATTTCTGAAGGGGATGCAGCCACACCCAACACCCCCCCCCCCCCATCTGACAGGCCTGTAAACACAATGTACGGTATTTACCTGAATCCAACCTATCCAGGTACTTCTCGACATAATGATTGTGCCCCGATTCAAAGTAATGGCCACAGTAGCACCCTCCATTAGAGTCAGACTTGGATTCTATAAACACAAAATACAGAGATAAGCAGAAATACATATTATATTATATTCAAAGTTATGGCCACAGTAGCACCCTCCATTAGAGTCAGACTTGGATTCTATAAACACAAAATACAGAGATAAGCAGAAATACATATTATATTATATTCAAAGTAATGGCCACAGTAGCACCCTCCATTAGAGTCAGACTTGGATTCTATAAACAAAAATTGCAGAAATAAGCAGAAATACATATTATATTATATTCAAAGTAATGGCCACAGTAGCACCCTCCATTAGAGCCAGACTTGGATTCTAGAAACACAAAATGCAGAGATAAGTAGAAATACATATTATATTATATTCAAAGTAATGGCCACAGTAGCACCCTCCATTAGAGTCAGACTTGGATTCTATAAACAAAAATTGCAGAAATAAGCAGAAATACATATTATATTATATTCAAAGTAATGGCCACAGTAGCACCCTCCATTAGAGCCAGACTTGGATTCTAGAAACACAAAATGCAGAGATAAGTAGAAATACATATTATATTATATTCAAAGTAATGGCCACAGTAGCACCCTCCATTAGAGTCAGACTTGGATTCTAGAAACACAAAATGCAGAGATAAGCAGAAATACATATTATATTATATTCAAAGTAATGGCCACAGTAACACCCTCCATTAGAGTCAGACTTGGATTCTGTAAACACAAAATGCAGAAATAAGCAGAAATACATATTATATTATATTCAAAGTAATGGCCACAGTAGCACCCTCCATTAGAGTCAGACTTGGATTCTATAAACACAAATTGCAGAAATAAGCAGAAAAACATATTATATTATATTCAAAGTAATGGCCACAGTAGCACCCTCCATTAGAGTCAGACTTGGATTCTATAAACACAAAATACAGAGAAAAGCAGAAATAAATGTACATATCACATGCATATTAGAGTGGAAATTATAAATATTTAGATATAACTTCTCACACATAAAATTAAACTCTCCAAACACAAATTACATATTTTGAAAAAGTCAAGAAATTATCATGGGTGGAAAAATACAATGTGAATGTTTAAAAACTATAAAACAATGTAGCTTTACTGTACAGTTTTCTAAAAAAAAATTCATTATTAGTCTCTCATGACAGTCTCTTCAAAATACTGCAATTATGTAGGACTTGGCAGAATATTAAGGGAACAGGTCAAAAAATTAATTTTTCACAAAATCAATTTAATGATTTAGCTTAGACAAGTTGACAACTCCCTTTTTGTTAAAGCAAAGACTTAACTAAATTAATTACATTTTTTGATGGACATTTAAATATTGACCCGGTCCCTAATGGACATTGAAGTGACATAAGAAAAATATGTCACCTATATAACTGATGAATAAAAAAGGAGATGTAAATACATTCATTAAAACAGAATTACTATCTTTTGAAAACACTACTTTGGTATTTGACACAGTCCCCTTTATTATTTCTGTCACATTCATTGCGTGTTGTTATACATCAGGATATGAGGTTGGAATCAAGCCATTAATTAGAGTGTAATGAATATATTTTAATTTGGTTGACATATTGCAAAGTATGGCGTAATCAGACATATTGTTATCTATAAATGAGGTCATAGGAAGCTCAGACCGATTATATATTTTATAACAGTTTCCGGAACTGCTTAAATAAATGGCCAAAGTAAAATGCTCTGGGATCTGGGATCACAAAATTATTGAAATCATAAAAGATGTACATGCATTCCATTAGTATTAGATTGAAATATTTGGTAATCCTATACTTACCAAGGTTGCCTCTAAGAAAATTATCCAACTTAAAAATTGTATTGCTGTTGGTAAACAGAACAATATTGGTATTTACTATTTAGTTGATTCCATTTTTTGATTCTTGAAAAAGGTTGTTTTTTATAAAACGTACTGACTGTCACTGTAATATGTTGTATATATTTTGATGGTTTTAATAAAAAAATTGAAATAATGGTATTAAATTGAAATGGCAAATAAGACGTGTCAAAATTTCAGGGCATCATATAAACTACACAGATCATACAGTATATTTTGTCAATTCATCAAATGTAGGTTTACTTTAATAAGTTTACTTAAGACTGATGTAAATTTAATTTTGTCTTTTTTGCAAAGGATTTTGTTGTAGGACAAGGAAATCAACACCATGGTGGCTAAAAATGATTGTGTCAACTCAAATATCAATTATCTCAATCTTTAAATGCCACAAAAGACAATGTGCCTCATCATAGTTTAGTATCTCTGTTAGTCGTCTGGCCATGGACGGGTTCAGGAGTTCAAGCAAACCCTCTGGCCAAAAACTTTTTCAAAATTATGCAGGTTTCCACAATTTTGCTGACTATTCAAGTGATTTTGGGCCAAAATTATCAAATTTTAACAACCTGGAATTTTTTTAAAACTCAACCCCCCTTGGGCTACGGGCCTGGTCTTCTAAACCCTTATGATGTGTCCCAGGAATACTTACTGAGGTAGAATGCCACATTAAGGCTTAGGGTTCCATTCAGTATTAAAGCCTTTAACTCCATTGATCCACTGCATAGTAGCCTGTAAAGCTGTTTCAACTTTTCCTTATCATCTGTAACAATAAAATGTAAAAGGCCCCGTGTAAAGTTTGAAAAAATATTTTGATCATGACTCATGTTATAGACAACCCCCCCCCAATAAAAAACATATTCAGAAAGTCTGCCTTTTGTTTTTAAAATATTCAAAGGACCAGGTATAGTATGGCAAGTGATTTGGACAGTCATATCTTTCACCATGAGTACTTTCTGGCCATAAATACAGTGGTTTTCATTAAACAATATGTTTTCTTTCAAGCGTACTGAGATCATACTGAGATCTAAAATCACTTGCCATACTATATCTGGTCTTTTCTACCACATTCAAAGTAAAACTCGGTAATTCTAATTACCAAATATATAACTATACATTGCAGAGCATATCATTTTCTCAACCATTAGAATTCTTATAATGCCATGATGTAAAAATCTTGATGTCACATGTTTTTCAACCAATTTTCAAATGTCATAATGTACATATGGGATTGAACACTCTAGTAATTTAGGTAAAGACTTGGCAAGATATACCTCTTTCTTTAATAATGTCAATTCAGTTTGGAACTATTCAAGGAAGTAGATGGGATCATAGAGACAAGTTCAGATTTAGTAAATCTCATCTTTTTTAGATTAAGCCTTAGTCCAACAGTTCAGACTTCAGAATACTTTTTTTGATTTTTAAGAGTTTTATGGATATACAGGTTTCAATAGCCTTAAATAGGTAAAATGAAACCTGTACTAAACAGCTCTCTAATCCAAACACCTCTCAATGAGAATACTTTTTCTCAGTCCCAAAGGACGAGTGGCTTTAAGACCCTATATTAGCCCCCAAGATATTTAGAAAAAATTGTACAGGATATCAAAGAAGAGACTTTGTTTGATAACCAGATCCAAAAATTAGGTCATTCTGGCATTTATATTTCAAAATATAGGTCATTCTATTAACGTGTATAAAATTACCTTTTCAAGGAAAAATCACTTTTTTCACATCATTATTGTCAATGTTTCTATTTATTATCAAAGTAATCATTATTTTCAGTCATTTAAGACTTTTTAATTGATCCTATTGTTATTATCTTACATAATAGTGACAAAGCATATTGGGCAACATTCGAAAACATATAAAATATAACAAGTCAAAAATACAAACAAAATATTGAATAGTGATCTTCTTTATACTTCATTTAGAAAAATTGTCTACAAAAAAAGTTTGCGAAACTATGTCAGAAAAGAATATTGAGTTTTTTTTAATTTACATCACAATGAGAAAGAACAAGGGACAACATTTAAAAACACCTGAAGTAATTAACAAGTCAAAAATGCATATCAATCATTTATATTGATCTGCTTCCTTGAGATCATTTGCACATATGCAGTTTGTGGCAGTAAATTACTGAATTTATTATATCACATCATAGTGAGGAAGCACAAAGAGCAACATTTGAAAACACGTGGACTTTACATAATTGTTGATGAGCACATTCATGTGTTTGTTCATTATAATAAGAGATTCTCTGAGCTATAATCATCTTCTTCAGATGACAACATTTCATACATATCTTTTGATTTTAAAATGTCAAACTTCGTGCATTTCTTTTTGCTTTTATACCCCTTGTGCCTACAACCCTACTCCCAACAAGGCGTGTACAACACCATCCAGTGATTGCATCAATACTATTACATACATCTGGATCTGGGTTATACTCCACCCATGTATAATGAGATTTAGAGGACACAAACCGATTACTGGACTTTTACACAAATTAGGCCATATGTATCTTTTTTTTAACAATGATGGTATTTTTCCCATCTACTTGAAGATGGTCATCTGTGCATCGTTTAAATTGGTTGGCTTGATCTCAAGAGAGTCTACTATGATTTAGATGTAACCCTCTTGTCTCCATACAGGGGGTACTGGGAGATTGCAGTTCACTCATGCAGTTCCCTTTGCTTTGGGCATTTTATAAGCGAATGTCATTTTTCCGCCTACTGATTGTGACTTACAGTATATACTTCTGTACAATAAAGTTGAGCTGGATTTCTAAATATGAACATTGGTATGATCAGAGAGTAAACTGTGATAATATAAAACAAAATATCCATACACAAAACATCAAGATAAAATGATTGTAGAACAATCATCTCATGTAATGTATTGAAAGGAATTGCATGTTATTATGTTGCTTAGAGCCATGGTAAAGATATATGCTTCTCAAGAGGTCATGCTCCAGTGCAAGCATACATATTAGTTCATGAAAAGATCATATAAATAAAGAAAACATACTCAAATATATAAAACACAACTGTCACAATAATTCTAAGGATTTTCAAAATGGCTGACATCATTTTATTTCATGCTGAAAATTGCAGAAAAGTTCCAATTTTGCACAACGCTTGGTCCTTACCTAGATTTTTACATATCTCAAGAAGTACCTTAGAAGTACACTATTCCCTCAATACATATAACTTTCTAGGTAAGAACCAAGCGAAGTGATACATACCTCCCAAATCAACCAAAATATACTTATATCAGTAATCTTGAATGCTTTTTATTGCTATTTCTTGAAAATATACATATTTATCTACAATTTGATCCTACATATCAAGGATATTAACGACTTTGCATTTTTCAAAAAATGTTAAGTGACCCCAGGGGTGTTTATAGCCATTCGTTCTTTGTTATCTCCATATATATGAACTCAGACTTTGATTTCTATGGTCAGAAACTTAAATTCATGGCCAGAACGGGATGTTTTGGCCTTCGCTCCGACCTTCAAAGATGGGGTCAAGACAACGGTATATGTCTCTTTTGTAACCTCAATGTTAAAGATACTATACAGCATAGACTTTTTGTCTGTCCCTACTTTGGTAGTGATAGGAATGTATTTTTCAATAATGTTGTGTCAAACTGCAACCACCACCTCTCCTCTGACTTTCTAGCTGGAAGTGTACAACTAAAAACATGTTGGGCTCTGGGAGATGACACTTTAATCTTGTGGGGACATGATAATTACGTGAAGTTTGACAAATATGTCAAATTGTTTTTAAAGAAAATACATGTACAGTGCACACAATAGTCGTATGCATGTTTTTAGTGGCCTTTTGCATGATATGTTTTATCCCACTTATATTTTATATATGATGTATTGGATGCACCGATTGAGTGCCGCTGCTCTAAAAGCGTTTTCCAAATAAAAAAATAAAAAATTAAAAAATAAATAAATAGAAAACCAGTGGCATTCGGATTAGGCAGGTATTACAGTATTTCTGTGTATACAGAAATTTCAATGGCTTTTTTATAGATAATAGGGAGTTTAAGCTTGCAATCTTTTTCACAACCTAAAACATGAACGGAAAATATTTAAGCGATGCATTTGCATGGGTGATTGGTCATATATAGGTTGGCATTTTGGTTATATATGCTAGGTTAAACTTCCTAATGATAAACTCAGCCTCTACATACCTGATGTTAGTTGTTTCAGTTTTTCAAGGTGTTCCTGGCTTTCCTCTGATGCCTCTGAGCAGTGCCACCCAGCTATGGGTGGCAGCATATCTAATTGACCTTCCTCAAACTCATCGTCACTTGAATCTGAATCTGTGTCAAAATCCAGACCGCCATCTACATGATTAGCCATCTAAAGTATGTATAGATATACATGTAATAGCAATGTTATACAGATGATACAATGTAGATCCATTTCAATGTTTTATTTACGTCAATAAAACCTAAAAAATAAGGGATCAAAACACCAAAGTGTAATATTATATAGAAAAAATATATTCGTATTGCACACAATGATGTAATCTTAGATTGCTTGTTGCCACAAAATTAATGTACCTTATTTTTCACAATCAAAGTAATCAGAAAAATCATTTGGAACACTTTAGTAATTCAGTGTTCTTGTCAGTGGCATTTCACTAAGTGTGTCAAGGGCGGTATTTATTGACAGGATTTGTCATTTCGATGTTACTGCAATCTGAACCAAATTTTTCCAAAGCTGTCTCCAAAACATGATCAAGGTTTATGCATGCTTGTATCTCATCATTTCAGGAATGAAATTAACAAATCAGGAATAAATTAAACTCATTAACTTTTTTGCTCTCCTGGTGGAATATACTCGGAAGTTAAATCTAGTTGCAGGCCACAAGAGATGTCAGATAAAAAGTAAGGCCAACTTGTTGATCTAAGACTTTCTTTTACACCTTAAGCATTTCAATGACTGAGTTGTTTTCTTTACTCTCTGTTAAGCATATTAAAAAAGGCAAGCAGTTGACTTAGAAATCTAAGAGTTACCAGATTACGTTTTTTTACATCCATTCCATTTATAAGTATTTTCTACCATCTAAAGTGCATGTGAGGGTCCTATTCATGAGGTATCCCTTAGATTTCTAAGTCAACTGCTTGCCTTTTTAATGCTTAAAGGAACATTGCGATCAATAGAGGATAAAATGATTAAAAATAACATTTTTCTGACTATAAACATTTACTGAACATAGCTGGCTCAAAAGCCAGCTGACGGAACATTGAAATATACCGTTTTGTAAAGAGGTTTTCTCAAATTTCCGGCAGGCGCGCTGGAATAAGTTAACGATATTAAAGAATATAACTGAATGTAACTTGCCCTTTTCATGACGCGTGGTGATAATAAGTCCTACTTGTTGTGTAATTTGCAATTAAAGTGGAGAAATTCCAGACCTGGTGCGCACCATTTTCAAACTTTTGCGCATGCGTGCACATGCGCCTTGTACTTTACATTTGCATGGGCATTGCCGCTAAAAAGATCACGTGTCTATTCATATTTAGATAGCGCAAGTTATTTTGTAGCAAATCTTTACTTTCGAAAGTCAAGAGATCTCGATTTACTACAACAACAGACTGTTGGAGGATCAAAATAGGGTAACAACAAATAAATTATGTATTGATTCAAATATATAGTGTATTATAAACGCTACTCAGCACAGCGTTTAGTCAAAACGGGTTCGATTTTTTCTCTTCAAGAATTTTCAATCCAGCATCCGGTAGAGTAAATAAACATGATTGCCTGGTCTAACACCTTCTCTGGTGAACCTATTTTCGAAATATGCATGCAGATCAAAGATTCAAAGTCGATGATTTTTATGAATTTGTCCGATATATTTGTGTTGATTGTTAAATTACAAAATAGGTAGGGTAAAGAATATGTCAAAGTCATTTGATCTCGTCCAAGGAGCAATATTTTGTCGTTTAGAATTCCTTTAACAGAGATTAGGCCGATTCTGACTACCCCCATAAATGTCGGGTCGCGTTTTTCTTATTTTTTAATATCTTAGTGCCAATACTTCACCACACATAAAACCTATTTCTTATCGTGTATCTCGGAGGAATTTCAAAGCAAGTTGAAAGAAAGTTGAAATTATTGATAAATAATTAGGTATTACTCACGTTTTTAAGATGTTCGTTTCCACAAATGATTCTTCATCAATATGATACTATTTGTAGCCTCAAGTATATTATATTTAGTCTTTTATCGAAGATTTACTATGTTTATGTTTATGTTTCTTTATTTGGACCATAAATTGATCATACAAATACATACTGGTATATATTAAGTAAAATAAAATAATATTACAATTTTACAGTGATAGTAAAGGTTGGTGGTGGTGTACAGAACATGTAATTATATGCCCCTTGGGTTTGATGATTGCTTTAATGCATCCCTGTGCATTTCATAAATAGCATGTATTGTCTTCAATATTAATCGACAGTCCCTATCTCCAAACTGACTACTGTCCAGGATAAGTCTTATCTTTTCTAAATCGGTGCCATGTAGGTTACTGTTCTCAATGATATTGTTCAATTGATGACT
The DNA here is from genome assembly GCA_903813345.2 of Owenia fusiformis. Lineage (NCBI taxonomy): Eukaryota > Metazoa > Annelida > Polychaeta > Sabellida > Oweniidae > Owenia > Owenia fusiformis. Next base: position 2,359,840 of record CAIIXF020000008.1, read on the forward strand.
TAAGTGCTCAACTGCCTGGCAGTGAAATAATAAGTGTTGCAGTGTCTGCACTGCCTTATGACAAAGTGGACATGTCTCACTATCTTTATATTTTTCACAAATGAGTGATGAGTTTCCACACAAAAGTCTCACCAGGGTTATACATGGTCTAATAAGGTATGGGTCATTTTTTGCCAATATCCACCACTTAATAGGTTTGATAACCTTAACGACATTTCTGAACGTACTGAGAGACCTGTACATCATACAACTAGACCTCCATTTTTCCAACTCATGTCTGTGCAACACATCCTTAACAATACTTTTCCATTGTGACTTCGAGATAGATACTCCATAGAAAAGCCATTGCATTACATGATCTATTAAGTTGAACCTTTCAGCTATGTTAAGTATATCCCAGATAGGAGAATGACAATTGTTCTTTTTGTGGGTAAGCGTGCTGTTCAACCATTGACACACTCTTATGATCGCAATTTTCTTATAGACTACATCTACTGGTAACATGAGCAACTGCCATAAAAACATGAGCTTTCTTTGTAAGATTATAGTTGTGATATTATTCCACCCTAATGGTGCTAAACATGCACTGTTTGCCGTACTAAGAGGAAGACCCTGCAGTTGTTTCGCTATTTTAAAATGTGTGTTTTCATAAATATTCATTTCTTTTTCAGTCAGAACAATCGCTTCTACTCCATATGTCACTGATGGCACTACAATACTCCAATATATGTGTGATGCAGAGAGGGGATTATACCTTACAGTGTCCATGGATACTAGTCCGATCCCTGCATTCATTGTCATGCGTCCAGTCCTACATTTTTCATTGACATATGGCGTATTATCTCCAGTTGATGACAAGTCGACTCCAACATGTTTACACACATTGGTTATTTCCAACAAAGTCCCTGATAGTGTTAGTTCCTTAGGCTTTTGTGTTTCATGAGTATTGGTGGGTGGGAAGTAAAGAACTTGTGTTTTATTGGGGTGGTACCTATATCTCCATTTTTTACTATGGTTAAATATAATATTCAGCAATTTTTGCATGTTATTAGCATCTATAGCTACCAGGGTCATGTCATCAGCATATGCTGGGCTTGTAAGCTTCAAGTCCCCAATTCCAGCTCCTAGTCCCGAAGCAGCTAATTCCTCCAATAGGCCAGATGTGAATCGCATATAGAGGTACATCGACAGGATCCCGCCCTGATGGACTCCCTGTAATACATTAAATGGTTGTGATAATTTATTTCCTACTCTGATGACACATCTGTAATTATTATACCATATATTGATAATTCTCCACATCTTTACATGTATACCCTGCTTGTAAAGAATATACATGAGGCCCTGTATCCAGACAGAATCGAACGCTTTCCTCACATCCACTGCTGTAACGTAACACTTCCCCCCTCTTTCAAGATTGTAGGCAATTGTCTCTCGGAGAGTGACAGATGTTTGTAAACACGAACAGTGTAGTTTATTACCACCTTGAAGTTCATGTATATCCTTTACTCGCTTGTTTTGCATAGAGCGCATCAGTAATAATCTTTCAAACAACTTACTAAACTGTATCATCAATGTTATACCCCTATGATCATCTTTATTTAGTGGGTCCTTCTGGCCCCCTTTGAAAAGTGGGATTAAAATTCCAATTTTAAAATATTCTGGAACATATTCTTGATGTATGATACAATTCATCAAGATTGTAAGGATTTCTAATACACAAGGGCCACCATATTTAATATGTTCAGAAGTAATATTATCATGTCCTGGGGCTCTTTTAGGTTTCATTAGATGTACCGCCTGCTCTAATTCTGCATTTGTGAAAGGATCCTCCATATTGTCATCTCCATTGCTTTTTGAAGACTCCATCATCTGAATTAGTTCATTTTCAATTTGTTGCTTGTGTACATCATCATACAAAATGTCATTTTTTGGGTAAACCAATTCAGAAAATATGTTCTCCATTCATCCAGAATCTCTCTATCTTCATTAAGTATCTGTCCATTGTCATTTCTTATTGGGTTGGTCTTCACTGGTGTTTTTCTGCGTCTTTTCACTAGGTACCAGAATGCTTTCAAGTCTATATTATCATCATCTATCTGTTTCTGACATTCACGCTCATATTTATATCGTTCTCTCCTTAACAACCTTCTGAATTGTTGCTTGGCTTCTCTGTACTGTTTGTATGTCTGGTTTTGTTGATCCATGGGTTTCCCTTCTTTAAGCCATTGTTTATATTTAAAACGCTTTGCATTAAGAAACTGTTTTAGTTCAGGTGACCAGAATGGCTTTAAATGTTTGTTATACCTCTGTTTTGGTATGGTGGCCTCTGCCCCAGATAGCAAAATATTACCTAAACTTCTGAAATAGTATTCTATATCTTCGTTTCTTAATGTACCATGTTCAACCTTAATGTTCAATTTTTCAATTAAAGGAGTTATCTCTGTTGTCATTTTCTGTGTATATGTGTCATTTATATCTTCATTTGTCATTCTTGACCATGCAATGCAAGGCTTTGGAGTAATTGGATTCGCATAGAGGTCCGCCATATCAATGTCAATGTTAATGTACAAAGGCAGATGGTCTGACAAATTTTCTAAACATTCATCAATAATTCTACATTCTTTGACATTCTGAAGAATAGAATTCGACAAGAGACAATGATCTATATACGATCTACCAATGCCTTCTTTGACAAAAGTATATCTTGGACCTGTAGTAAAGTTGAACATATCAACACATGTTAATGAATTTTCCTGTGAAAATTTAAACAACTTTTTACCATTGGGAGATGCTATATGGTCACTGCCTCTTGTCCCAGTAAGATTCCCTAGACATCCATTCATATCGCCTATAATGACAATATTACCAGTAGCAGAAAGTGTTTGTACTATTTCATGCAATTGTTCTAATACACTATCGAAACATTGACTCCGACACTGTGGTTGGGGTAAATAAACAGATAATATATGCAAATTAGTTGTATTAATGCCAATAGATATACCCACTATTCTATCAGTTTTCATCTTAATATGCGATACATTTTTAAGAGTTTTTCTGTACCCAATAGCAACTCCCCCTTGACCAAAAATCATGCCTTTATGCATAGGGTTTAGTTCACTACTGCACATGGGTAAAACTTCAAACTCACTGTTAATCATTTTAAGATCATTTGCATTATCTGGAAATAGCATGTGTTCAGACAATGCAATCACATCAGCACTTTGCATTAGATATCGAACATAGTTCTCTCCTGTTCTAATGCCATTTACATTATACCCTATAATGGACAGACTCATCGATAGAATAATTATGTAAGTGATAGTCATCATTTTGTATGTATAAATTCAACATTAACATGTAGCTAATCAACATTATCATTTCCATAACGCCTGTCCCAGCCGTTACTGTCAAAGCGGGGTGGTGTAGCGAGTCTGGTGAAGCGATTCCGATGTTGTCCAGTGTCTTTATTATTAGAACGTGATGGATATCGCTGCCATTCTCGACACTGAATGTTGGAATCGGGCCAAAAATAAGGATCTTTCATATCTACAATTGACAATAACGGTACTACTACTTTCACCCCAATGCTATCGTCGAACATCTTTTTTTCGAATAATGTTACATCTCATCACTCGAATACCATTGTCGATCAGGTGCTGCTTTACTAGGCCCATTGCTATGTCAGGTGTCACATCATTACTTACAGCAACATTGTCAACGTACATATGTATTGTATATGGATAACAAGATAATTTTTCAATTTTTCCACTTTTAATTTTTGAGCATGCGCAGTAGCGTATTACATATCGAAATATGCAACGAAATGAAAAAACGAAATCACAAATAATCGAAAAGTAAAATGGAGGGAATATTTGAAATTATCAAAAGCAAATACAAATATACCTTTGCAAACTTGAAACAACAGCAACGTTCGACATTAGAGGCGTTTATTGAGGGCAAGGACTGGAAGTCGCCATTTTCTGTAAATATCACAAGGTAATTTCGTTTTGCCATCAAAAGTTTAACATTTACCCAGCTTCAGACCGGAACTCAGTAATCCCACAATGCAGTAGAAACTAGTTCAGATTTCAAAAAACTCACAAAAATTGGAGGCTCACACATTAAGCTGAACAGTTGCCGATACATAGCATCATTTACATACATTAATCGTTAATAACTTCGGGGAAAGTGTTTTGTCAAAAAAAGTCAAGAGAAGAGGTAAGGAAACTGCCTATTTATATTTTGATTTTCTACTTGAATTACCAAGGTAACCAGGTACACGCTAAGGAATAGGTTTCATGTGTGGGGGAGTATTGGCACAAGAATGATAAAATATAAGAAAAAACGCCAATTCGACCCCACATTTATGGGGGTAATTCTGACAGATCAGCATAAAAAATCAGGAAATTAGACGTCCAATTTTCTAGTTGTATTGCAATGTGTTCCCTACAATCTCGCTTCAATCATCTGAAACTTTTATTCATAAAGATAAAAAATATGAAGAAATAACTTCAGCTTACCGTTAATAATGCAGACACCTAAATATTTGAGAAACTGTGCAAAATATTCCAATTTTCAAGAACTGCTACCGGATTACGTTCAATTAATTGAACACATGCCAATTTATTTCTGTCCATTTTTCAAAAATATCAAGCAATATAAGTTGATTAAAAACAATTATATATTGAAATTATTTATTTTATCCAAAATATCCAATGTTAAAATATACACGACTGTTTTCTTATATAGTTTATCTAAAAATTGGACTGTGTAAAGTCGGTACTTCCTGTTAAAAAAGTAAAAATGGAAAAAGGAGATAGTGCGAACAATTGTTTTAAACAGCAGCGATACAATGACAACGCAGAGCCAACACACAGTTCAAAAGAACAGGTAACATTTATCTGAGCTAGGGTGGTTGCATTGACCGTACAGGTGCACATACACACAGTGAGTGCTCACCATAAATGGGCTTCAAGTTGAAAGCCCATGCCATAAATTAATAAATGGCATCTTGTTTTTCTATCACCATACCCAGACCATGGTGACTTGAGACTTCATACTATCCAATAATGTCTAGATCACGGACTTGAGTCAAAGTTTTCGAAACTTCCATATAATTTTACAAGGATTGGAAACAAGCAGCCAGCGCTTTGGCAGAAGGTCATGTGATCACCTCTTGGAAAATGTGTGCTCCTGTTTGATCACATGATCATATAGTGCTATTTGATTGGTCATCGTATAGACTGGTGTACATAATTCTGATCTCATCATCCATTGCCAAAACGCTGACTGGATCTTACCAGTCACCAAAAGAAAGTCAAATGAGGCTAATACAATTACAGTTATAATTTTGAGTGATAAGATACTGAAAGACTCTTGTTAATTTAGCTGTGTAAGTTTAAGTCACCAAGATGAGCTTTTTGAATTCCTGTTTCCAATCCTTGTGAAATTATATGGAAGTAAGTTTCAAAAGAAATGTTGACTCAAGTCCGTGGTCTAAATACACATTCCTAAATTTTGTATATTTTCCATTTTGTATACTCTCAACTACTAATGTATGGTCACTTGAAAATTCTCTTCTTCTTTAACATGGGGAATCCTCACTTCAGCAAATCCAGGTGTCATTTATTTATGGTGAGCATTATAGTTCTTTCAAAGCCATCTCTGTATTGTGGCCTTGCTCCAGCCATGAAACCAAGAGGAGGGAAACCCCAGAGCTTAGGACTGATAATAAATACCAAATGTATATGAATATGAGATACCGGTATTTAAAAAACTCTATCCATTGCATTGCTTATGACATCCTTCCCATCATCAAAAGTTGCCTTGTATATGTTGTTCATATTTTTCAGATATCCTGTTTACACACGTATAATATTATTATCTGCTTATTTTCTTTCAGAAAAATGTTGAGGACAGCTGTGAGCTTCTGTTTGAAGAATTTGCTGCTAAGGTTAAGGTGGACATTGGGTAAGTTTATTATTTTATTTTATTTTTATGCAAAAATTGAGGTTAAGAAAATTTTGCCATCTGTTACTTACCTTAATTGCCACGATAACAATAAATAAGAAGGAGAAGGAGAAATAAACAAGAAAATTTAAGAAATTTAACGAAAAGTTTCATTTTTCAAAACAATGAAAGAGACCTTTTTTCTTTATTAACCCAAAATCAGTGGTGTTCAATGATGGTATCTACATTTAGTTTCATATACACCATCCTTTAACATTTTTCTTTCACATCATATGAAGCAATGTATCCACTGCGCATGCTCAATTTTTCTGTATACTCATATGAAACAAAGGCTGTCTTACACATTAAGGAAATATGTGTGTTTTGTAGTGTTCCTATTCTACATAGAGACAGACATATTCCATACTTGATTAAAGGACTACGGAATCTCTCAGAGTCATATGAGGTAAGTAGAGTAAAGGATGGGGAATCCCATTGGTACTTCAATGTAATGTTCCCTTATGGAGGTGTTCAATCTTCAGAGTTACATTTTATAATAAGTTAAAAGGTTACTGAACTTTGAAAATTGTTTCAGAAAAAGTTATTTCAGAAAGTTTTCAGTAAAGGTAACTTTTAAAAAAGATTGATGTTGGCCAAATTGATACTTTCTCAATAACAAAATATTAGATTTTCATGTCCTCAAACATTCCAAAATACATTGTGAAATGCATTATTTTTCTAACATACCATTACCTATATTAAATTTTCTGTTGCAGTGCTTAGATGCTAGCAGGCCATGGTTGTGTTATTGGATCCTACACAGTCTTGAGCTACTGGATGTTCCCGTTCCAGAAGATCTCAAGTCACAGTAAGTTCTTTCATCCATTTTGTATCAGGTAAACAAATCTGAAAAGCTCAAAGGAACCTTCATGTTGTTTGCCTCATCCTGTGTTTGTATGTCTTACGTAGAGAGGCATTTACTCTTTTTGGCTTTTACACTCATTTATTTGAGCTCATATGTTGAGCTAAACTATTGCTATCATCCATTTGTATGGTTGTATTTACTGTAAATGTGTTCATAAAAAAAAAAAAAGTTTAAATCTTACTTACCTAAAAGCTGCATCATTTTTGTACAACATTTAGCACTTTTGTAAGTAAAATATCTTTTTTAGTTATGACTTGATCTACATTTCAAATTTCTAAATTTCAGAGTTGCTCAATTCCTTAACAAATGCCAGTGTGAGAGCGGAGGGTTTGCAGGAGGCCCAGGTCAACAAGCCCATCTGGCCCCTACCTATGCTGCTGTAAATGCTCTATGTATACTTGGCACTAAGGAGGCCTACCAGGTCATTGACAGGTATATTCACAATGTAATATATTAAATGGTCAACAGGCCCATCTGGCCTCCACCTATGCTACTGTAAATGATCTATGTATATTAGGCACCAAGGAGGCCTACCAGGTCATTGACAGGTATATTCACAATTCAATATATTAGAATTGCCTAATAATGTGGGTCAAATGCAAATAGTACATCCATTCACCAATATTCGTTTTGTTAGAATTATGCTTTGATTTCAGCGATTGTATATGTCTCCCTAAAAACTACAACTCATTTATAGAGTAAGTTTCTCAATTATGGTTGAATCTTGAATTTCCTTGTGTAGATACCATAAATGAGTATGTGAGAACTGTAGTGTATTAACTTATTATTCCAGGGCAAAATTATACAGCTATCTTATGGCTATGAGGAACTCAGTTGGAGCTTTCAAGATGCATGAAGGAGGTGAAGTTGATATAAGGTACTTGTACTGAATAGTACTTACTTGTACCGACTTGTACTGAATTGTTTATAATGTCTATAAAACAGACTAAGTTTCTGATGATTCCTTTTCCCTCAAACTAATTCGCCAATGCACAGAAGAACTGTGTCAGAATCCCATCCCCTAAGTCAGCAGCGTAACCAGGATTTTGATAGACGGTACACGATGCTGAGGACCGAGCAAAACTATTTTGCTTTAATTTTTATGTTGGTGGTTCGAGGTTGGCGTCCGGCGTCTGTAACAATTTCTTACAACTTCCTATAAACTATAAACAAATACTGTTTAGACTGACTTCAATTTTTTTCTAAATCATCTACATGTTCTCAGAAGTTCAAATCTGACTTTAGATTTGACATTTGACCTTCAATGACCTTCTCAAGGTCAAAAAGGTCTTTTTTCAACTTGCTTCACATTGACTAAATTTTTTTTCAAAATCATCTACATGTTCTCAGAAATTCAAATCTGACTTTAGATTTGACATTTGACCTTCAAATCTGACTTTAGATTTGACATTTGACCTTCAATGACCTTCTCAAGGTCAAAAAAGGTCAAAAAGGTCTGTTTTCAACTTGCTTTAAATTGACTATTTTTTTTTTCAAAATCATCTACGTGTTCTCAGAAATTCAAATCTGACTTAAGATCTGACTTAAGATTTGACATTTGACCTTCAATGACCTTCTCAAGGTCAAAAAAGGTCAAAAAGGTCTGTTTTGAACTTGCTTCAAATTGACTAAAAAATTTTTTCAAAATCATCTATGTGTTCTCAGGAATTCAAATCTGACTTTAGATTTGACTTAAGATTTGACATTTGACCTTCAATGACCTTCTCAAAGTCAAAAAAGGTCAAAAAGGTCTTTTTTCAACTTGCTTCAAATTGACTAAATTTTTTTTTCAAAATCATCTACATGTTCTCAGAAATTCAAATCTGACTTTAGATTTGACATTTGACCTTCAATGACCTTCTCAATGTCAAAAAAGGTCAAAAAGGTATTTTTTCATCTTGCTTCAAATTTACTTAATTTTTTTTTCAAAATCATCTACATGTTCTCAGAAATTCAAATATGACTTTAGATTTGACTTTAGATTTGACATTTGACCTTCAATGACCTTCTCAAGGTCAAAAAAGGTCAAAAAGGTCTTTTTTCAACTTGCTTCAAATTGACTAATTTTTTTTTTCAAAATCATCTACATGTTCTCAGAAATTCAAATCTGACTTTAGATTTGACATTTGACCTTTAATGACCTTCTCAAGGTCAAAAAAGGTCAAAAAGGTCTGTTTTCAACTTGCTTCAAATTGACCAAATTTTTTTTTCAAAATCATCTACATCTTTTCAGAAGTTCAAATTTGACTTTACAAGTTCTCAGAAGTTCAAATCTGACTTTAGATTTGACCTTTGACCTTCAATGACCTTCTCAAGGTCAAAAAGGTCTTTTTTCAACTTGCTTCAAATCTACTTAATTTTTTTTTCAAAACCATCTACATGTTCTCAGAAGTTCAAATCTGACTTTACATTTGACCTTCAATGACCTTCTCAATGTCAAAAAAAGTCAAAGAGGTATTTTTTCAACTTGCTTCAAATTGACGAATTTTTTTTCAAAATCATCTCCATGTTCTAAGAAGTTCAAATCAAACCTTCTTAAGGTCAAAAGGTATTTTCCAACTTGCTTTAAATTGACCAAATTGTTTTAGGTGGTGACATTTTGTCATGTTAATGCCTTGTCTTTTTTACAACAATTTATTTTTTGCTCCATCATTTAGGTTACACAACTGCGTACCCTCGAGCATGCCTGGTTAAGTGCCTGTTAGACAATACTGTATCTAATTCCCGACCCTCCCCACATTGGGGAGCCTCACACAAACCTTTATGTGTAAAATCGTTACCTATTTTAAAGTTATAGCAAAATAAAAAATGTGAATGTTTTTTTGCTCACTCTGTGTATTGTTTTTATACTCTTATATATGTATGTTTTCCAGGGGTGCATATTGTGCAGTTAGTGCTGCCAAGCTGACCCATATAGCCACTGAAGAACTGTTTGATAAAACACCCCAGTGGATCGTCAGGTAACTCACTGTCTTATTACTAAAATATTTTATCACCATGGTGATGCAATCTAGTGATATACCAGGTATAACACACAAAGTCTTGATTGTCATTGGTTTCACCAGAGCTATCCAACCCTTCTACCCTCTCCTATTTTCAGGCATTATAAAGGCATTCATATTGTACATGGATCAGGTAAACACTCAAACACTTACATTAGTTAAACAAAACATTTTTTGTTTCATTTTCTTGCCCTGTTACATCACCATGTTTTGCAGTTGTGCATACATATTTTCATTTGAATATATTATGTATCATTTCAGTTGCCAAACGTATGAAGGGGGCTTTGCTGGAAGCCAAGGTATTGAAGCACATGGAGGTTATTCATATTATTTATCATTTCAGTTGCCAAACTTATGAAGGGGGCTTTGCTGGAAGCCAAGGTATTGAAGCACATGGAGGTTATTCATTCTGTGGAATTGCAGCCCTGGTTTTGTTGAACCATCAAAGATTATGTGACACACAAAGCCTATTAGTAAGTTTTATCCATTTATATACTCTGAGGCCCAAACAATAGCAGTATAATTCCACACTCTGAGTGGGTCAAATGAATGACAATTTTGATGTGCTTTTAATCAATCAACACACAGTGAATGTCTGGTTTGGATAGGCTGCTGATAGTTAAATCTAATACCCAAAGAGAGTGTGTTGTTATTTTTGTCATACGAGTAAGTTAGATGAAAATTTCATATCTTAAGAGAATATACGAAAACCTCTTTTTGAAACTGCTATTTGGGGCAATACCATAAACTGTTTTCTTCTATAAATATCATCTATCTAGAATGTATAATTTCTGAAGTTGAACTGTGTTTTGGTTAAGTTTGTACATAAATTCCAGTACTCATGATTGTGAAGTATACATTGACTGTGCTGTATAGTGCGAAGTGTTATAGTAAAATGTAATGATACTAGCCGATGATTTCTTTGTGTACTTATAGAGATGGACAGTGAATAGGCAGATGAGCTATGAAGGAGGCTTCCAGGGGCGGACCAATAAATTGGTAGATGGCTGCTACTCATTCTGGCAAGGAGGAGCTTTCCCATTATTACATCTAGTACTTTCTGCGCAAGGTACAATGTCAGAACTTGTGCTTTGACTTTTTTAAACATCATAAAGGTTACTTAACTGGATTTAAGAGAAAATACTTGCAACTGGATATGCAAAAAGTGTCATTAAGTTCAGGAATTGAACCCGAAACCATCACATTCTACCACTTTGGCATGGTATTTAGATGGCTCAAGCAGATTTTTATACTATTAAAATGCAAATAGAAAAAACAATGCTTTGATCTCTTCTATGTAATCATTTGCCACCATGTTATTGATGTGTAGCTTTCTGTGACCCTTTGTTTTGAAATAAGATCCTCAAAATGTTTACATGGTGAATGTTATTTACATCCTGACAATTAGGTTTGCCATTCTGCCAATAATTAGGTAAACAGCTGCATGTAAAAGAATTAAGTAAACATACAAATGTAGTGATTGTTTCATTTGATTAACTTCTTTAGTGTGCATTATTATGAGAGAAAAATCTTGCTTGTTACAGATCCTGATGCCCTGAGCACTGAGTATTGGCTCTTCAATCAAGGTATGTAAAATTCTTGCCTTTAAAATAATGAAGACATATTTTATAAAGTTGTTTGCCATAAATAATACATTTATTCATTCAGCTGGAACAAAATTGTAAAAGAATATTCCTCTAAGTTAGTTTACTTTCATTTTGATATCAAATTTTCGTGACACTTTTTTGACACATGTTAATTATTAATGCTATATAATTGAATATGTATGCTATCTAAGATAAAATCCAGAAGTACCCTTCATCAGATAAGTCTTATTTGGCATGAGGCCAATGATGTCATTTTCTAAAGTCAACTTCAAAAAGATCCCCAAATCTGTCACGGACCAAGGTCTATATATGCCATCCTCTTCCTTAACAAGGTGTCGGAGTAAATCACCTTTATGGCTGATAAGGCTTACTCTATGGTTACCCCAATCAGCTACAATAATGTTATTTCCCTCTGTGCATACTCCATGTGGAGCGTCCAGCTTGCTTTCACTCGGGCCATCATTCCCATACTGCATCTGTAAATTGCCATCTCTATTAACCACTTGGATTCTATCAAGCTTCCAATCAGATACAGCAATATTATCATTTGCATCCACAGCAATATGCTGAGGGTATCCAAATTTTGCATTGCCTTCAGTACATGCTATCTTCCTCCCATTCTGATAATCAAGATGGAATATAGATTTAGTTTCTATGTCACTTACCACAAACTCTTTTTTAGTATTAAAGGCAATTGCGCATAGCCTTTTGCAGGGTGTTTTGATATCACGCAAATGGTTTCCATCCAAGTCATAAATGCTGATTGTATCCATGCCAACTTTAGCAAAAGCAAGGTTATTGTCGCATATTTTTGTTCCTCTGTATTCTCCTTGAATAGTGTTGATCAGAAAAGAATCTTCGTAGAATTGGATGCAATTTGGTCTGACGGCAACAAGTTTTGAGGTATTTATTACAATCAAGTCATTGGTCCATTGGTTGGTACCTTCTATTTTTTGAAGTTTTTGAATTGTTTTTTGATCTTGGGGTCTGGTGTGATACACTTGGCATTTTATCAATATGTCCATTAATTTGTTCACTAAAAAGCTTGTCCTTAGATCCTGAGGTCCTATGATCGTAATATCCCAAATCTCTCGACAGACAGGACATGGTATTTGTTTTGCTGGCTTTTTCTTTTCAACTAATGCTTTTAAGCAAGTTAAACAGAATGAATGCTGGCATTGTAGTACTTTTGGATCTTCTAATGTTTTGAGACATATCTTGCATTCCAAAATGTCACTAAAGTCATCAAATTTAATATTATTATGAGATGATGCCATTATAATTAAATTTTCTGTTAATGTACATTCCTTTTAAGAGGCGAAGGCTTTTCTAAAAATCTGTTTTGCTTTCGTTTTAAACATTTGTGACTCATTGAAAATAGTTGATTACCCGACTGAACAAAATTTGATAGGGATATAGAGAAGCTGTACATCCGTCCATCTGTTCGTTTATTCATTTGTTCATCTGTCTCGATCTAGCAAATCAAATACTGGTTGTTGCCTTGTGGGCATAGGACCTCTGCTCGAGAAGTAGTTTTCAATATGGCCGCTCAATTAAAAATGACAAGCAATTTTTGTAAACAGTGTAATCATTGATGAATTACATGCTAGTAAATGGATTAAATATTTGCTGATGCCTTATGGATATAGGACTCTGATCAATAAGGAATTTTCAAGTTGGCTGCTCATTTTGAAATAGCCACTTTGGTCAAAATTGTCATAGGCTTATGTCATATGGGCAAAAGACCTCTGGAAACAATTTCCAATATGGGCATTTAATTCAAAATGGGTCCCATCTTTTCTAACAACATGCCTTAAGGACATGGGACATGCTCAAGAGGGAATTTCCAAGATGGCTACTGGATTCAAAATGGAGTCCTTATTTCGTAAAATACGGAGTTTGAGAATGAATTTATAATATAGTGTTACGTCACATCATGTGTGTAGATTTTGCCTTGTGCTTTTTTCTCTTGAAACCCCATGTTTTTGAAAAAAGGAGACAGTACTATTTTTCTCCTTCCTGGTTATTTCTGTCATGTTATATTCAACATGTAGATTGATTTGATAGAATAGGTTTTGTTTGGTGGGATTTCCTACACTGAGAAGTTGCTGTTATCCTTGTGGGATTATTAATACTTTCCCTCAGTAAAAAGTTAACTGGTTAAGTTGAGCAAATATTGTGCAAGTGTCAGATACTTCCCACACAAGAAATTAAATGCCATTAAAATGCTGTGTCTAAATTCAAACAGTCATGTCTACAGGCATTGGTTCAAAGTTCAAAATGTCAATTGTATATCTTGATAGTCAATATCTTTCAAAAAGCAATGTCACTCTGTACCTTACTTTTAATATCTGAAAAAGACTGGGATACCCAAATATAGAATTATTTGAAGATCTAAGATGCAGATATGTCCAAACATATTGTATGATAAAGACTGATAATGACAATGACTGATCTATATTATAATAGTGATAACACTTTGTATGTGGATCTCCCTTGGTTGCAGTTTATTTGTTCCATTTCAGAGATTTCTACTTACAGACTGTTTTTGACTGAATTTGACTGAATTTTCAATGTAGATGCAATTTAAGTTTCTTATATGTTTCAGAAGCCCTCCAGAAATACATTCTTGTATGCTGCCAGCACCATGGAGGTGGTCTCATTGACAAGCCAGGGAAGTAAGTACATTATTAATTTCGGTTTTGGTTTTGTAAACTTATACTCAAATTGAAATGAAATTTTAAACAAATGAATATTGTGGTTTGTATTGAGGGTAGATGAATTTGCAGTTTAGTCCTCTTATCTAGAATTAAACTCAGGAGCTTATATCCCATAAAACATGTTTCTAATTAATAATTCTCATGATAATCAACATGCATCTTTAATAGACTTTGTTTTGATTAATATAAAAAGTGTTTGATGCTATTGCCTACATGCACATGTGATCTTAAATGAAGGAAAGTAGTCTCCCATGATGCCTCGTGGCAAAGGAGGTCTTCTTAATGCTTAGTCCAACACTTTTGAAGCATTGGATTGTTTGTAAATAATATCTGGCCATTCCTGTTTGATTAAATATATATTCATGTTGGCACAAGCCTGCACTTGCATGTACATGTATACTTTACATAGTTCGTACAATAACATATACTACTGTAGTATAACACTAAACATTTTTTGGTATCCAAAATTTTATTTATGAGCAAAATCCAATTTTTCAATTTTTCCATAGTGGGCATATATATTATATCAGCCAGGATGTAAAGCTATATTATATACTGCCCACTTGTGAAAATACAACATTTTACAAACCTGATTTATATACAATAAGCAAATCCAAGTGTGGGATAAACAGTTATACATGATTTGATTGAAAGGAGGGGGAGTTGTTTGTCGGATGAAAAGGGAGAGTTTTTTCATGCATTTCGTTTATGTCTTTCATCTAAAAAATATCAATACACTTTAAAACATTTTTTGACTATAAGATTGCACCATATAATCCCAAAAATATTTCTCATTTTCAAGGATCATCTATGGATTAACACCAAGGTATTTTTAATTTTCAAACTTCAGAAGGCTGGGAATCATTGATAATCAACACTTTTGAATAATAAAAAAGCTGTTTTAAATAGGTTTCATATATGCCAATAATTTCTCAAATTGTGTATACTGTACACATTCCTTAATCCCTAGAATTTTCTCATTGAGGAATTTCCCATAGAAATCCAATGGTACAGTTTCAAGCAGATTTTGATTCATTCGACAAACAACTCCCCCTCCTTAACAGAAGTGTACTGTACCAATATATACACATTTTATTTGAAAATCTCAGTAAATGATTTGCTAAAGTTACAAATATATTTTGCATTATCTTATTCCATAATCACAAAAAGTAAAAATAGAAGTTTGTTATTATTTTTACAGTACATATAAATGGCATCAACATCCAGTATGATGTTTCATGTCATTAAAGCAGAACAGAACTCAACATAATGGAAAACATGCACAATCCAGGGCAGTGATCTCAACAGGATTTTTTCTCAAGTGGGTGCAAAATTATCATTTTCACAATTCAGACCAAAATTGGTCGAAATTAGCCCATTTTTCATGATTTTTTTCATTTTCAAGTAGGTGCAAATCAATTTTCAGGTGGGTGCAAGCCTATTTTTAAAATCTCAGGTGGGTGCTGCGCCCACTTGCTTTAATGCTGGGGTGATCACTGGAGGGTATATAAAAATATACAAATTGAAAATTATTTTTTGATAAATCATAAAATAATTAAATAGTTTTTTTTTTCATTTTGAATATATATCATGGTAGAAATAAGCATCTTGTTTCATCAAGCTTCCGACCTGGGAACCGACGATGAGAAATAAGATGAAATGGTAAACCTTTTAAATCATTCTATAATCAGTGTATTTACAAGACGAATCAGTTATAGCTTGTTTGTATGTGTCTTAAATATGACACATTCACTATTCTATATTTTACATATAGTGCACTATATACGAGAAAGCAGTAATATAAAGAAATAGATTGAAGACCTTTTGTACGTTCAGCTCCTTATTTTTAAAATACCCGGTACATCAACATTTTATGTCAATATCTCCAAATACTACTTGCATACTCCCAGCTCTTCTGTGTTCTAAACATTTTTTATTTATTTATTACTTAACGTCTATACTCAACGGTGAATTTCAAAATGTTCGTAAAATACAATAATGCACAAATAGAATTACAGAGCTGATTCCATTCATTACAAACTGTTCAACTTGTTGCTTCACACAGTCACTACAAGTCTAGTAGAACTTGCCTGAGTATAAAATCATAATAAAACTGATCAATTAAAGTTGCAGCAAAGAATAGTGTAGAGTGTAAAACCCTTTAATGAAGCATCTCAATGTTTAGTTGCAATCTTAAGTTAATTTGGAAAAAATAATTATTTAGAGATTATTCTCAACTCGTCTCTTGTCTTTATTGCACCTTTAATCAATGATACAGTTATACTTTAGATTTTATGATTGATATTTTATGCAAAGAATACTGAACATTTAACACAATCTATCTGGGTGAAAGTGAAAGTACTTATTATTATATGTTGTCGAAAGCCATGAAGACTAATGGGGTATATCAGAGTACATTACATTTAAAGGGACAGCAAAGGTTGGGGAGTGTAAAATATTGGAAGCAATCACAAAACATGCCAATTTTCCTCTTACAATCCTTATTCATTTTCCAATGTAGTAATTGAAGATTTAAAATGTAAAAATGTCCAGATTCATTGTTCTTTGAGGAGTTGAGTCTCCCTCTTCATTTTTACCTTGATGACCTAAAAATCAATTATTATCCAGAAATAAAGACAGAATTGTATAACTTTTTGAAAATAGGCATGGCATGATTCATGTGAGTTAAATTATTATGAATTTAGTAAATGTCTATAGTCTTTGTTGCCGCTTTAAGTAATATCCTGTATAGTGAATAAGAGACCATTTTGCCTTAATGTAAATTGATGTGTTTATAGAAATGTCCACAGTCAATATGACTTCAAAATAATTTGTACTGGACTGTGTTTCATTTGATACAACCATGTACATGTACAACATTTGAAAATTAAATGAGTGCCAAAGTGAAATGAAACATACCTATTTTAAAGGGTTTTCTAGTTATATAGACAGGTTCCAATTCTAATAATTCAAGTTTTTGAGGCATTTTTTAGAAAAAGCAACAGACCTATTTTTACTCGATCAGTTTTTCAAGCTGATAAAGATATTAAAAGATGACAGCTCAACGGGGTGGTCGTGACACTGAATTTTGGCATGTTTACCCCCCTAGGAAAATATTCTAGGGGGTACTATGAAACTAGTTCATAACTCAAAGGATATATGAGCTATTGTTCTGAGTTGTAGACCATACATTGCTAGTACATATATGAATACTAGGGGTTGATACCCTTATTGGTCTCAGAAAAATACAATAAACAGGAAAAAGATACGCAATTTTTGTCTTGCCAATTTTATATTTGTAGCTTCAAGCAAAATATGACAGCTTTAACAGCTCATAGTAGTATTCTAAAAACATTTCCAGGCTATATGGGGTATTGTAATACATCTATTTTAGTTATGAAGTACTATTTTGTAATTTTAATATGACTTTATAGTGCCCTACCCCTGGAAAATTGAAGAAAGTGGATGTGGTGAAATTAATCATTTTGCAGCATTAAGTTAGAAACATGTATTGATAGACACCAAATCAATAAATTCATACCATCATCAAATGTTAGGTGACATTCTAATTCATTTATTACTAGAATATAGGACTTAAGATATTTTATATGTAAGTTTTCAATTTAGTACATGTATCATAATGAAATCTAGTGTAATCACATACTAGAGAGGACATTGACATAAAGTCTAAACATTATAATCATCAATTGATCTCATTTGAGCAACTAGACTATGGTGGTCATCATGCACAAGTAATGTACTACAGTGCCCCATGTACTAGGGCACGAGTCATTTGAGCCATATATACCTAGTCCTGGTATATACCTTTACAACCCATTCAGAAGGGTCATTTACAATGTGCAAAACATGGCAAAAGTTCCCTAAAACTGTTAGTTCTCATCATCTGACCATATAGCAGAGTCCTCATTAAGCCATGATGCATCACAGCCAGATGTTAGAAAAGTAGCTAAGAATCTTTTTTATTAACCAAAGATGACTTTCCCACCGATGTTGCATCACACTGTACTGTCAACTGTACATGTTGCTTTCAATTTTGTTTACTCTACATAGATCTGATTCTGCATTTAAATACCAAGACTTCAGTTTACTTTAACTGTCATGACTAAAGCATTTGATAGTATTTACATAATAATGTTATAAAGGAGCATGTAGGTTATCGCAAACAACTTCAGACAATGGTCCTTTTTCCATATAGCTTTGAAATCTCGCTAAGGTCTTGTTTTTAATGCGATTTTAGGAGATCTGCATTTTTAACCATTAAAAACTAATGTTTTCTTCCATCTGATGGCATATTTGAATTCTGTGAGTAATTCTCTATCAAAACAACTTTGATATGCACTGTAATTTACCATTATTCAAATTCTAATGATTTACTGGTTGTCTAAAAAAGGTCAGGCTAAATCCCCATTGACACAATGCTGAAAACCCTTAAAAAGTTCATTTAATCTTCCAAGGATCACGATTTTAATGTGAAATCACAATCCACATGTCAATAAGATCATAAAGTTACATTCCAATGATGTTTTAAGTTGATCCAAATGGAATTACTTCTTAAATCAAGAAATTAAGTGACTCTGGCAATACATTTACATGTATTCTAGCCCTACCCAAGCTCTACCAATACCCACGATGCCATCTATTTTTCATTTATATGGAAAAAGGTCAATTCTAACTTGAATTATGAATATTTTCTGACCATGAACATAGGTATATCTTTTAGATCTATTCATTATCTTCAAGAAAAGTAAATATAATGATTAATCAGACCTAAGTGATATTAAAGGGAATGGCCCAATCAACATACTTTTTACTAAAAATGATGACCTAGTTTATACCAAAGATGCAACCTTTAATTATATTGTTGAATGCATAATTAGAATATGCTTTAAGACATGTTCTATTTCCTGAGAAGAAAAGTGGATTGCTCCAGGGACTTTAAAGACACTGAATTTGGATGACCAAAATGAACTGAAACCAATGGATAGCATGAATTTTTTCAAAGGGGAAATAACATGGGGAACACTAATCTTAGGGGAATTCAGTTTTCGTTTCAAGAGCTATTTGATATATTAAAATAAAGAATAGTAATGCATTAAACATTGTTAAAATGATTGCATTTTTGGTGAAAATGAGGTCAACAACTTTGAAAAAATATATTGATGGGTTGATTGCTAGTGAAATATCTCAAAGTCTGATTGACTTTATTATCCCTGTATACCTGTCTTCATGGTCAGGAAATAGTCATAATCAAAGATATAACTGTCTGAAATTGTTTGTGATAACTTACCTGAACATTTGCAGGTCAAATCAGGAGTGACACAATTTATTTCCACCAAATTTTTGACATGTCTTCAAATATATGATAGTATTTTCTTCATAAGATAGAGTGTCACTTGTGAAATTTATTGATTGACCTGAGATCGTATCATATCTTTATGACATAGATGCGAAATAGCCATATTGAACTTTAATGAATGTTGTTTGCCACTTTTCGACAATTTCGTCAAAATTTGGGGGTTTTGGGGGAGGGGTACAATTAAGTAAAAAATTCACCTGATTCAGACTATCCTTAAATGAGCACTGATTCACCCGAGAGCATAACTTTTCCAAAACATGTTAGTGTTATTTTTGGACCACTCACATTAATGTTTCGTCTAATTTTCCCTCAGAGTTTCCTTATCATTGTCTTAGGCCATATTTGTTGAGATATATGAATGTTCATTATTAAAATCTTGCCTTCCTTTGCAGTTGGAGAAGACTCGGCATTAGGTGTTATAAGTCCCAGACCACGATAAATAAAAAATAACAACACAATGACATAGAACTGATAAACGTTTTCTCTTGTGCGTGTCAGCCATGGTCTACCAAATTAATTGCTATTCAGTGGGAAGAAACTCATTTTTCAGTTTCCATTTTAATTTCCTGACAAATAGAGCGATCATCCCAGCATTTTTTCTATGATCTATATATTTATGTGCCTTAGCAACTTCTGTTTTAGAGAACAATAAAACAATAGAAAAGATTACTTTACAATAATTCTAATCATCCCACATTGTAGACATATTTAGAATTAAAAATATGAAGAGAATGACAAAACCTCTTAAAACACATTTCTTAGGAAACAAATAGTGTGGTATTCTTGTTACTATGGCAACAGAGTTTTTTCTTTTTGTCATTTTTGTCATACAGATTACCTATCATACCAGGACCAAATCCTGAAAATTTGAATTCAGTATCTTCATTAGTATCTTAGATATATAGGTTTCTTATAGTATCCCCTGCAGATTTCATCGGAGTATAAGGAAAATGCTCTGAAGAGGGATGCCCAAGGATGCCACTTAACAGTTCTGGTATTTTTGAGGTCCCAACCCTCTATTCATGGGAATAGTTAACCATTGTAAAGCTACTCATGGTTAACTGACAGAATTGATTGTATCTTCAACTAAGAAGTCAATAAAATGTTAAAACGAGAAGAAAACCACACCAACTTTCTTCTATTTACCAGGGGTAGGGCATTATAAAGTCATATTAAAATTACAAAATAGTACTTCATCACTATAATAGATGTATTACAATATCAAACATAACTTGGGAATGTTGTTATAATACTAGTTGAGCTGTTAAAGTTATCATATTTTGCTTGAAGCTACAAATATAAAATAAGCAAGAAAAAAATGACAAAAATTGCATATTTTTTCTAATTAATTGTATTTTTCCGAAACCAACAAAGATATCAACCTATGACTTTAGGATAGTATTCATCTCTGTACTAACAATGTATGCTGTAGAACTCAGAACAATAGTTTATATATCCTTTGAGTTATGAACTAATATTATAGTACCCCCTAAGATAATTTCCTAGGGGGGTAAAAACGCTAAAATACAGTGTCGTGACCACCCCGTTGAGCTGTCATCTTTTAATATCTTTATCAGCATGAAAAACTGATCCAGAAAAAATAGGTCTGTTGCTTTTTCTAAAAAATGCCTCAAAAAGTTTTTCCCTTGAGATATTCTGAAATTGGAACCTGTCTAATAGATTGATTACCTCACTTAAGAATATCCACTTTGTCATTGTTACTAAAGATTTTTTCTCAATGATATCAATGTTTCTAGTTGACTAGGAAAATGGAATAATGGAGGGGGATATGAGATTGAAATAAATAAAATACTTCATCAAGTATGAGAAATCATCATGCATCATGTTCAAAGTCCAATGAATCAGAAAATTAAACATGGTGGGTTCAAATATAAGAAGAGAGTTGTTTCACTCTGTAGGATAGTTAACTCAACTCCTGAAGAGGTACCAATATGTAATCTGTATTTTCAAATACACATTAAAATGTACAAGATGATGACAGCATTCAGTCCCCCCTCCGATTAAATCATTTTACAAAAGGGGTAAAGAACTGATGATGCTCAGCTATAAGCCAATCCTTCAAATAACAATAACCTGCACTTCCCTCATTAACTATTTCCACTGTAGATATAACCAGGCTTTAACACCCATTGTGGTGTTACAGATCATTTTAAAACAGAACAAAAGTCAACACAATGCAACATACATCATCCAGGTTACTTGTATATATAAAAGAAAACAATTCAGAAGATATTCTTCAACAATTCAGTTTGTTTAATGTTTATTGTTGTTGAATCTTGCTGTTTGTGATTTTAAGTGCAATTATCTAAAATATATTTAAGAGATGTGTGGATAATGATCTTGATGTTTGCAAATATGTTCATGATTGTAAATAAATGTCATGTTTAATATTTGTATTTTACTTCAAAGAGTTGTCCTCTGAAATCTCCTACTAGAAGATTCCCCTCATGATCTATAGTCACTGCCATTGGGTGATACAGTCCATCATCCTTAGTGAAGAGGTGTTGTAGGAAGTTACCCTCTGAGCTGATTAAACTGACTCTATCATTCAAGAAATCAGCTACTATGATGTGCTCTCCATCAGTGCACATACCTTCTGGCCAATTCAACTCTCCTTCACCTGATCCATGAGTACCATACTGCAGCAGCTTCCTACCCTGTCTACTCACCACTGTAATACAGTTCCTCTGCCAATCAGACACAATCACATTGTTGTTGTTACTTACTGCAATGTACCGAGGCCAACCAAACAACTGAGTATCTGATGTTGTATGCAGTACTTCACCAGTGTGATAGTTTATGTGTGATATAGTCTTGGTATTCAAGTCACTTACAACTAATTTACCATCACTATTACATGCAATCCCATATAGATTAGTGAATGTTGTGGTGATGTCTCTTTCATGCTGACCATCTTGAGTGTATATGTTGATGACACCACTACCACCACCACCACTCCACCATCCACTTGTAAATGCAAGATAGTTATCAGGTGTAAGTGTGACACATCTCATCTCCTTCTGTATTGTCTTGAACAGATTCAAGTTATGGTAGATTTCAACACATTCATATCTTATGATTACTAACCTCTGTGCATCTATTGCTACAACATCATTAATACTGTTAAGAAAAGACTGTTTGGATCCTTTTAAATCAATCTTCTTTATTTTGGGTTTTCTTAGCCTCATTGACCCAGGAATTCTCTGTGTAGAATAGAAACCAGTTAGAGAACTAACAGGAGGAACTGATGTGCTGTTAATTGATGTAGCTACCTGGGAGATATTACCTTGACTTGTCACACTTTGATTTTTTCTATTTATTTGACGACTCTGATTATCTAGTCTTGTCTGACTGCTTATTATACTCTCACTATAACCCATTGCACTCTGATGGCATTTTGCAACCTGATCATTATTTCTGCTCTGATTAGCTGTTCTCTCCTGAGCATCTATCATTCTTTGATTACTCATTCTTGCCTGATCACCCATTCTACCCTGACCACTCATTCTGTTCTGACCACTCATTATACTTTCTCCTCCTGAAATAAGCTCATCGGGCATTCTTCTTTGATTGCCAGTTCTCCCCTGATCATCCATTATATTCTTCCCTCCCATTGCAATCCAATCACTAGTTCTCTGGTCTACCATTATATTCTGCCTTCTTGTTGCATACTGATCGCCTATTCTCCACTGGTCACCTATTGTGTTCTGCCTTCCCAATGCAGACTGATCACCCATTATCCTTTGGTCACCCATTATATTCTGCCTCCCCATTGCAGACTGATCACCTATAATCCTTTGGTCACCCATTATATTCTGCCTTCCCATTGCAGACTGATCAACCATAACCCCTTGGCCACCCATTGTATTCTGCCTTTCCAATGCAGACTGATTACCCATTATTCTTTGGTCACCCATTATATTCTGCCTTCCCATTGCAGACTGATCACCCATTGTCCTTTGGTCACCCATTATGTTCTGCCTTCCCATTGATGACTGATCACCAGTTATCCCCTGGCCACCCATTGTATTCTGCTCTCTCCTTGCACCTTGTCTACTTTCTATATTCTGACCAATCATTCCACTCTGATTACCAATTACTGATTGGTAGTTCCCTGCATTTTGAATTTTGCGTTTACCTAGCAACATTCTTAGATTTTGATTTTTATCTTTTTTAGGTTGAATTGATCTGTGTATGTGGCCATCAATGTTAAGGTCTTGTTTATTTGATGGACATTGAACAGTTGTTTCACTATGGGCACTTGGGGGAATATCATAAGCCATTGGATTTTGAACACTCATATTACTTTGGACACTCAGTGGATTTTCATAAGTCATTGGACTTTGAACACTCATATCACTTTGGACACTCGGTGGATTTTCATAAGTCATTGGACTTTGAACACTCATATCACTTTGGACACTCGGTGGATTTTCATAAGTCATTGGACTTTGAACACTCATATCACTTAGGACACTCGGTGGATTTTCATAAGCCATTGGACTTTGAACACTCATATCACTAAGGACACTAGGCGGGTTTTCATAAGTCATTGGACTTTGAACACTCATATCACTAATGACACTCGGCGGATTTTCATAAGTCATTGGACTTTGAACACTCATATCACTTAGGACACTCGGCGGATTTTCATAAGTCATTGGACTTTGAACACTCATATCACTAAGGACACTGGGAGGGTTTTCATAAGTCATTGGACTTTGAACACTCATATCACTAATGACACTCTGCGGATTTTCATAAGTCATTGGACTTTGAACACTCATATCACTAAAGACACTTGGTGGATTTTCATAAATCATTGGACTTTGAACACTCATATCACTAAGGACACTCGGCGGATTTTCATTAGTCATTTGACTTTGAACATTCATATCACTAAGGACACTCGGTGGATTTTCATAAGTAACTGAGCTTTGAACATTTACATCACTTGTTGAACTACTTATATCTGGGTTTGATTGGGGCCCAAGTACCTCTTGGTCTAAACTTGCTGATCCCCTATTATTGGAACTTCTGCTTTGACTCCCTGAAGGAGTCTGTTGATCAAGATTTGGAATCTCATGTCCTTTTAATCTTATACAATCTTTAAGTAGTTCAATGTTGTTACCTTTGTCTTTATGGGCCTCAAGTCCAGTCAAAGCTCGGTCCCAAAATGTAACCATGTTGACATCTTCTGCATCCCTTTGTCCAATATATATGCCACGGCTACGTTGTACCTCAGCTATTCTACTCCTTGCTATATAGTTCCGAATTTTAGCACTCAACTGATTGTACATATGCCCTGCAGCAACATCAATGTCATATATCATATGTTCTTTGTGGTGAAGACTAAGGCATGTATTACATATGATGCTATCATCAGCTTCACAATACATTGTTAAAGGTTTATCAGGGTGATTGTCACAGTAAGCACATACTTTTAAGTCCTTTAACTTGTTGCTTCGGAAGTCAGCCTTGAGACTAGCTGCCCCATCTGGAGGTACCTGCCATTCTTCACGACAAGTTGGACATGGGATTTTGGTACTCCCTGAGTTGCTCAATATTAATCCTTCTACACAATGCTTACAGAAAGAGTGATGGCATGGCAGGAAACGGGGATTGGTGAGCTCTCCAAGGCATATCTTACACTCTAAAAGGTCTTCTTTGATTGAAGCGGATGCCATATCTTATGTTATTCGAGCTGTCTTTGTTAGTATGTACTTTATTATAACAGCTTTAGTCCTTTGACACATTTACATTATTTGTAACAATAAACTGTTTATTGTCTATCCTCTGTCTGTCAAGTGACCTGGTTCTTTCACATTTCACAAGTCAAATTCTTGTTCATTTTCTCTGACATTCATGTTTCCTCATTGTCTGTTTTACTATTTAATATTTTTCATCTTCATGAATTTACACAGAAATATTTTTCATATTTTACGTCTATATCTAAGACTTGGTTTTCACTCTTATACCCTTCAATGTCTTTTGCTGTGGTTTGTTTCGGGTAAATGGCACAGTTTCTGCAGTCATACAACCTAAAAGTATGAAAGAGAAATGTTTAAAAGGCTGTTTGTTTCTACTCATTTATATTATAATATACTCGTCCAGGTAGAAACAAAAATGAAACTGAACTGATCTTTCTTATAAGAATATTTGTTCATTTAATTAATATTTAACACATACTCCAAAATCCATCCAATTCAAAAATCAATACTAAGTTTATGTACACGAGAATTTAGATTATCTCATGCTCTTGTCATTTAACAATCAAAACCTAAAAACCATACTAACCAAAACTAGAAAATAACAATAAAACTCCTGACAGTTCCTTGTATGACACAGTCATACAATAAAAAGTACTTATGGGAGATATATCTTTATAATCTATCAACACTTACCTATTTTAGGTGTGCAAATCCTTGTGTTTGTAATGGACGTTTATTTTAAAATGAAAGATCTGTTTGAGATCATGTATTGTTTTAAAGATGTTTAAGAAGTCAAGGTAATGGCAAAGTGGTGTGATAAATACAATCTTGTCAATTATTATACCTAAAAATATCTGTTAAGATGTGTTAAGATTACCCAAGTACATATTGATCATACTTGAATAAGCTCAAAGGGCAACATTGCAGAAGAACAAAAGTGGTTATCGTGAATTTTGCATTTATGATTGTTTTTTTTGTAAACGTTTTTGTAAAAATTCCAGGATAGTCACCTGTTCAACTTGAAATTTTCACAGTTGCAAAAGCAGACAATTGCCAAGATCTGATTAAGGCATATGGGTAAATTACTTGCTGACTGGGCATTTTGATTTTAGGAAAAACACTTATCAGATTTTCTCCAAACTCACACACATGATGGAGGATATCAAGTTCTAGAGCTGATAAGCTTTTGGGTGGCCATCTTGTTTTCTGGAGGCCATTTTGAAGGTTTTACGATGGTGTGATCTCATTCATGTCATTTGCCTTGTTAAACATTGATAATGATATAAATAGAACCCCTCTTTTCTTTTATAATATTATTTCCAAAGTTTAAAAAATTGCTTAGAAAGTGGTTTGATTACCTCCTTAACTGAAAAAGTGTGAGTATTTAAATTCAATTTGTAACTTTTCATGATGCTTACCTGGTGTGTAATCTTTTTAACTTTGATATTTTCTTAGAATGATTGTGCCGAAGTATATTAATGGTGCATGTTACAGATCATTAAGAATTTAAACATGTTTGGGTTATTTAGGACAAAAATTTCAGACATTGTCATTTAAGTCTACTGTACTTATAACGTCTGTGAATATATCTTCCAGACCCAGGGACTACTACCACACCTGCTACTGTCTTAGTGGTCTGTCTGTGGCTCAACACTTCATGTCTTGTAACATTTGTATATGTATATTCCAGATCCAGGGACTACTACCACACCTGCTACTGTCTTAGTGGTCTGTCTGTGGCTCAACACTTCATGTCTTGTAACATTTGTATATGTATATTCCAGACCCAGGGACTACTACCACACCTGCTACTGTCTTAGTGGTCTGCCTGTGGCTCAACACTTCATGTCTTGTAACATTTGTATATGTATATTCTATACCCAGGGACTACTGCCACACCTGCTACTGTTTCAGTGGTCTGCCTGTGGCTCAACACTTCATGTCTTGTAACATTTGTATATGTATATTCCAGACCCAGGGACTACTACCACACCTGCTACTGTCTTAGTGGTCTGCCTGTGGCTCAACACTTCATGTCTTGTAACATTTGTATATATATATTCCATACCCAGGGACTACTGCCACACCTGCTACTGTTTCAGTGGTCTGCCTGTGGCTCAACACTTCATGTCTTGTAACATTTGTATATGTATATTCCATACCCAGGGACTACTGCCTCACCTGCTACTGTTTCAGTGGTCTGCCTGTGGCTCAACACTTCATGTCTTGTAACATTTGTATATGTATATTCCAGACCCAGGGTCTACTACCACACCTGCTACTGTCTTAGTGGTCTGCCTGTGGCTCAACACTTCATGTCTTGTAACATTTGTATATGTATATTCCATACCCAGGGACTACTGCCACACCTGCCACTGTTTCAGTGGTCTGCCTGTGGCTCAACACTTCATGTCTTGTAACATTTGTATATGTATATTCCAGACCCAGGGACTACTACCACACCTGCCACTGTTTCAGTGGTCTGCCTGTGGCTCAACACTTCATGTCTTGTAACATTTGTATATGTATATTCCAATCCCAGGGACTACTACCACACCTGCTACTGTCTTAGTGGTCTGTCTGTGGCTCAACACTTCATGTCTTGTAACATTTGAATGTGTATATTCCAGACCCAGGGACTACTACAACACCTACTACTGTCTCAGTGGTCTGTCTGTGGCTCAACACTTCATGTCTTGTTACATTTGAATGTGTATATTCCAGACCCAGGGACTACTACCACACCCGCTACTGTCTTAGTGGTCTGTCTGTGGCTCAACACTACATGTCTTGTAACATTTGAATGTGTATATTCCAGACCCAGGGACTACTACCACACCTGCCACTGTTTCAGTGGTCTGCCTGTGGCTCAACACTTCATGTCTTGTAACATTTGTATATGTATATTCCAATCCCAGGGACTACTACCACACCTGCTACTGTCTTAGTGGTCTGTCTGTGGCTCAACACTTCATGTCTTGTAACATTTGTATATGTATATTCCAGACCCAGGGACTACTACCACACCTGCTACTGTCTTAGTGGTCTGTCTGTGGCTCAACACTTCATGTCTTGTAACATTTGTATATGTATATTCCAGACCCAGGGACTACTACCACACTTGCTACTGTCTCAGTGGTCTGCCTGTGGCTCAACACTTCATGTCTTGTAACATTTGTATATGTATATTCCAGACCCAGGGACTACTACCACACTTGCTACTGTCTCAGTGGTCTGTCGGTGGCCCAACACTTCATGTCTTGCAACAACTTAACTAGTAAAACTATCATAGGGGATCCAGACAATGAATTGGTAAGATGAAACATAATATTTAAAGACTGAGAATCTAGAAATGACCATAAATGGTTCATCTATATTTACGTCTGTACACATTTCCCATTATATTTTTAAAAATTTAAGCCCAAGACTCAATGATACTTTGAATGAGAGTGACAGCATGAGTTCAAAGTCTAGGATAAAAAACAGTGCAATATATTGTCACATGGTAAGATTTTTTCACACATTGCAAGATTTTCTTCAGTATCAAGTAAAAGAATGCATTGATTTGTGAGGGAACCTTTTTGCAAGGGTTTTCAAGGTTTCACCTTTTGACATTTTTTTACCAGCATAAGCTCATGTCTTGCTATTACATTCTTTATGATAGATTTTATAGGTTTTCTCTCAAATGCCAATTTTACTGAATCTAAGGTAGCCATTGATGATGTAATCTCATTAAGAAAACCTATATATGAAATACATTGTTGTGATTGGCTGGAATTTGGTATATCCTGCCAAGCTACGTGTGACTATTTTTTGAGTATATGTATGGTCACAAAGTTTGACCATACATAACAAAAGATGGAATCTAAAATATCACTTTCTGCGACTAGATTCCATATTTTCAAACATTGACTTTTCCGTTTTCCAGGTAGAAACACACCCAGCCTACAACATTGGTCTTGAAGCTGCTCTGAAGGCTGGCCAGTATTTCAATGGACTACCTCATCCTCTAGCTCCAGAACATAGGCCCTTAGTGACTGAAATAGACCCTTAGTAACTGAAATAGACCCTTAGTAACTCAGCTAGCCACATTAGTTATTCAATAAGACCCTTAGTTAATGATCTAGACTCATTACATTGTAGTTACTCAACTTGACTTGGTTCCTTGACTGGAGCCCGAATTGTCATAAAATAAAATTCATTGGTACATAATTACATGTAAGACTCTGGACGAAGCATCTAATGTACTGTAATGGGGATCTGATCGGGACTGATGTAATTTTATATTCTAGGAGAGACTCATTGAGATACCAGGGTTCTGTACATATGGGATATTAATGTCTTGTCCACATACAAGGGTCCCACACAGTGAAACATGTGTATTGAAGGAACATTACAAGTAGAATTTTAAGCACTGTATGTCAAGCCAAAAGAAACCTTAGATATAGTTGTTTCATGATTCTGTATCAGCTTAACCTTTGTTGCTTTGCATTCCAATATAATAGAGATGCCAGTAGTGATAAATGTAATTTTAATTTAAGATTGTGATATTAATAATTCGTTATTTGATAATAATATCATTATATCATATTTGAGTTGCATAGTGGATATACAAACTTGCATTTAAAATGTGGTTTTAAAAATTATTTTTCCACTTCAATTTTTTTTATTACGGAACACATTTCAAATGATATTTAGTATCATAATGTAAGAGTAGATGTTCACTGAATCTTCTTTCAAGTATATAGGTATCTGAGACCATCATTTTTATGCTAGTCTCAGATAGGTATCTATATTGTCTACATGTTCAATGCAATGTTAAAAGAGATACCAAGTAGACTTAGTGGTGAAACTAGTGGAATCTACAGGGTGTCCATAGTCCTTTTATGATTACAATATAAAAAGACTATGAACACCCTGTATATCTAAATGTTGCAGTATTGCATAAAAACTGACTTTAACGATTTATCACTACCAGGAAGTGTTTATCCACTTTAAACTTTTTAATTCATTGAACAGAATCTACAGGATGTATCTTTATTATTGTTATGATGAATAATGGATGTTTGAAGAATAATCATAAAGAATTGTGTAACTATAAAATAAGGCTGAGAGACTTGTCATCTTATAAAAAAATATTTATTTTAGTGAGTGTGTTCAAATCCTTTTCCAGTTGTAAAACAACAGAAGAGACATTTCTTTGGGGGAATAAAAAGTCATATTTTGGAAATTGAGAACCACTTTTGTGATGAGAATATAGAGCATCAGAGATGTAATCGGGAGGATGTTGGTTTAATCCCCACCGAGGTGGAGTGACTTCATATCACATCACATCAAATGAAATAAATTTTGCAAAGGAAATTTTCAATTTTCTAAAATGTGATTTACCATGGACAGTAAAACAATAATCATTCATATTCATGTTGTAATGAATTAATGCCATGTTACTTGATATTGTCTTGTGAAGACTATAATTAAATGTTCTTAAATAAATAAACGATGTACATGTAATAACAACAAATCTCATGTAGCCTATTCTTCAGCCAGGTATTTTGCAGGGTATATTCTTTTTCATGACACTTCAAGTGCTATGTCATCATCCTGTGCTGCCCTGTGTGGGTACAGGCGGGTAAGTATACTACATAATTCTTGTCTTGTCATAAAAATTCCAGGAAAACTACTTATCTGTTGAACTTGAAATTTTTACAAATGAAAGAACATATTAGTGCCATGATTAGGTTTAAATGATGAGGTTTTGGCCATGTTGGGTGAATTACATTGTGGCTATTTTGTTTTTCAAGATTCCCGAAGACAGAAGTTACAATATGGTCAATACAACCCCACATTTTTATGAGTCCCTAATACCGACCTCATGCATACACACATTGCATGGAGAAACCCAGGTTACACACATTGCATGGAGAAACCCAGGTTACACAAAATGTCTAAAAGAAACTGCAGCTTCCTGAGCATATGTACCAAAACATTCAAATTGCAAATCAACCAATGACTTTTCTTGCGAAATGTATAGCTTATTGGTATGGGGGCTAAGTCAGGATATAGAAACAGGTGAAACAAAAATTCAGATAGACTGCATTTCAGTTTCAGTTGAAAAAATGTTTGCATTGATCCTGTTCTGTAAAATTTTCATGAGGCAATTGCCTCGTCTGCCTCATATTTGGCTATACCCATGCTTACGAAGTAAACACTGTTTCACTGGAGATTTAAAGAACATGCGTGTGGCTAATTGATAGACAACAGGAAGCTTTATGCCAGATGTCACCTTATTTTGACAGTGTAAGGAGGAATTATGAAACGAAAAAGACAAAACACATTATTTCATTGTACAAATATACATATATTTACAACTACTCTCACTTATAAGTGAAAACACAGATCACTTCTTGAACAATAAAATCAAAATTGTTCTAAATTCTAAAACTAATCAGGCCACATCAACATAAACTTAGGGTTTCAGGACCTCTTTTGAAGAGAATGTTTTGTGGAAACCTAAAAAATTAATGTTATTGGCCTATGTTCAATACATTTAAACGTCACTAAAATATGCCTTACTAACCATCTAATAGTATTACATATTGTCAATGGCTAAATGTTGAACATTTGACACCCGGTGAAATATTCTGTGAAATTTATGCCATGCTTTGTCACAGGACATCTTTAGTGCACTAGATTGCCTTTGTAAATGCAGCTGACATATTTAGTACTCTTATTTATGTGAGAATGAGTCAAATGTTAAATCTGGGACAAATCACAATCTTCCAGCCAAGTTTAAAACAAGGCACAGGACGTGAACGAGATCACACCATCAAATAGGCATATCATGTACAGGAAATCCGATGAGCAGTTTTCCTGAAATGGCAATGACAAGATTTTTCGAAAAACCTTAAAAATGGCCACCAGAAAACAAGATGGCCGCCCAAAAGTTAATCAGCTCTAGTACTCGATATCCTCTATCATCTGTGCGAATTTGAAGGAAATCCGATGAGTGGTTTTCCTAAATTGGCGATGACAAGATTTTTTCGAAAAAACTTCAAATGGCCACCAGAAAACAAGATGGCTGCCACAAAGTTAATCAGCTCTAGTACTTGATATCCTCTATCATTTGTGTAAATTTGAAGGAAATCCGATGAGCGGTTTTCCTGAAATGGCGATGACAAGATTTTTCGAAAAACCTTCAAAATGGCCACCAGAAAACAAGATGGCCACCCAAAAGTTAATCAGCTCTAGTACTTGATATCCTCTATCATGTGTGTAAATTTGAAGGAAATCCGATGAGCGGATTTTCTGAAATGGCGATGACAAGATTTTTCGAAAAATCTTCAATCTTCTGGCTGCCAGAAAAATCTTCTGGCTGCCAGAAAACAAGATGGCCACCCAAAAGTTAATCAGCTCTAGTACTTGATATCCTCTATCATTTGTGGTAATTTGAAGGAAATCCAATGAGCGGTTTTCCTGAAATGGCGATGACAAGATTTTTCGAAAAACCTTCAAAATGGCCGCCAGAAAACAAGATGGCCACCCAAAAGTTAATCAGTTCTAGTACTTCATATGCTCTATCATCTCTGCGAATTTGGAGAAAATCTGATGAGCAGTTTTCCTTAAACGGCGATGACAAAAAGCGGGACGATCACGCCCACGACCAGTATGACGACTATATCCCACCGATGGTGTGATAAAAATACAAGTCGCAATATTTAGGTAATCAAAGAGACCCAAGAGACATCTGTGGTAATCAGCTCATCATGTAATGTAAAATTAACAGAAAAACATATACTGTGAAACCTGTAAAGAGAAGCACCTCTAAAAGTGGAACATCTCTGTTAGTGGAACATTTTTCCAAGACCAACTGACTTAATGTTAAATGAACCTCCAAAAGTGAAACACTTTTTAGAGGTACCAAAGGTGTTCCGCTAAGACAGGTTTAACCGTACTTATACTGGCTGGGTTGGTCTCCCACAGGTTCCCTGTACATGTATTAAGCAGTACATGTTCTTGACTACCCATTCTATCATTGCCACATTATTTCTATGGATTTGTTCTCTTGGATGCCAAGCCTGTATATCAAACTTGTTCATTTTATATCCTTAGACAGCTATATCTTCGAATAATTGCTGTGCCTTTAAATAGACACAATTATATATGCATCTTCGATACATTCTGCTGCCTGAGTGGACGCAATACACCCTCCTAGACACCAAAGTATACCTTAGATAGGTGAATTGGTGTACACTATAAACATGTACACTTAAATATATCTTAGATACATTCTGCTGCCTATGAGTGGACGCAGTACACCCTCCTAGACACTCAGCTATATCTTTTTTAGGTATATACTTTGCTGCCTTAAGATGGACACCAGGCCCAATCTTTACCATCCAACACAGAATATTACATTATAACTCCCATTTATCGTCACATTCAGAGTCCAGCCTGAGAGATGAATTGAGGAAGTCGTTGTCATTTCGTTTTTTGTTTTTTCCTCGCACGTCCTTGAGGTTCGTCTTCAGAACTTTCTGAAGTTGAAATTGTCACCTCTTTGGATGTAGACTGGGCAAAACTGCTAACGTTTTTAGTCTTTTCTAAGCCACGGACTGAAACAACAAATATTTTTTTCATAAGATAAACATAATAGATGGTAATGCTACACTTTGTCAGATTCTAATTTTTTAAATTTCATTTTAGACTGAAGTATGGATTCGCAGTGAATTCATAATCATATAACATATCTTAGATAGGTTGTGAACATTTCTGTTTTCAACTGTTTAATTTATTGTTAATTATTGACATGGTCGTCGGTCTAAGCAATTTGGCCCAGCCGGAGGAAGCCTGACCTGAGGCCACCAGACACACCCTTACCAATAACCTTATCAGGTCAAATATGTGAAATTATATTACTGTATGACATGAGAAAGCTCACAACTGCGTCTAATTATTGACAATGTACAATTACAGCCCATTCTGACTTTTGTCCCGAACCAATTTGGCTCAGCATGACGAAGCCTGACTTGAGGGCCGCACAACCCACCCATACAACTGACCAACCTGAGCCATCAGTTGATTTATATATCAATTTATCCCATACTTAGACGTGTTACAGGTACATAAAGCCGGTTTGTAAAAACTTATATTTTCATCAGCGGGCAGATATAGCTTTACGTCCCGCTCCGAGCGGGCAGATATAGTATATCTGCCCGCTACGTCATAATGGAGAATACACAGACAATCGGGATCTGTTTGATGGTTTAAAAAGGGAAGGAGCATCCGCTTAATCGATCAAAAAATCGAGAAAATAAATGTGGGAATATTTGAGAGAACAGTAGAATCCGCCCACGGCCAAGAAAACAAAACTGGACATGAATATTCTAAAATATTTCCACGATTGAACAATGTGAACCAGATGACCAAGATTGGTATGGGATAAACATATTATCCTATAGTCGGTTCAGGATATTGGGATTATCCCTTGGCCAATATAATATATTTTCCCTCGGGACCTATTATATTGGCCTCGGGATAATCCCAATATCCTGAACCTCATATAGGATAATCTCTATATACACCTCTTACCTTGATTTTCTAAAATTGAATTTTGCCTTCTAAGATCATCAATATCTTGCTGATGTGTTGTATTTTTTCGGGTCATAAACTGGATGTAGTCGGATGCCTGCTTCAGGATTTGAGCTCTTGAGGCCTGCAATTAAACAACATTCCAATATGTATCGCTGTGAAAAAAGAGGTATTAACAGTATTACCACACATTGTAATAATATGTATTAATAGGCATCAACATGTACAATATGTACTGTAGTATTATCATTATACACTATGTATCATTGTGGATAATGTAATAAGGTGTACAATATGTATATTGATTGTATTGAATATAATAGGGATCAACATGTGTGAGATGTACTATTAAATGTGCATTTTTGAATATTAGCAGCATGTACAGTATGTATAAACATATAAAATATGTAGCATTAACGTGTACAATATGTATTAACATGTACAATTCATATCAATATGCACTACAGTCAGTAAGAGTGAAGATTATGTTGAATGACAGCCTTTCAATTTTTGAACGGTGTACTCAATATATTATTCTAAGCAATCTAAGGTCAAATATATGGGAGTGGAAACCTTTAGTTAAAAGGATTAGTGAACAATAGTACATTGTATAATCTAGTTTAACCAGCCAAGTCTAGTACACGGACAGAAATGTTTAGAAAATATATACTTTGATAAAAATATGATATACTTGACAAGATAGTACTGTACATAGAAGATATCCTACGATTTATTAGATATGTTTTAGCTATAAATGGATATGATAGCTGCACAAGTCAGATTGCAGATAGCGATATCCATGAGTGAACAAAATCATATCATGAGTAAATCATAGGATATCCTTTTTATTCCATAGTTAATGGGTGCTTGTTAAATATTTCCAATGTCTGTTTGGCAATTATAGTAAAATTCACCTCATTTTGAATCAAGTAACAAAAATATGTTAAACATCAGGCGCCATCTCATGGTTTAATTTTAGTATTAAAATACTGGTTTTATTCAACATGATATCTTTTGGCTATCAATTTCATAGTAACTATAGAATAACATTGAATTGTGCTTATTACAATTATAATTCATCAGTTTCAGAAAAACCTGAGTTGAGCTGTTGTCATCTACCATTATGTTTAAAGAGACTTAATTTTATTTAATGAAACCATTTTTATACTAACTTATTTTATACTCTGAATTAAATTATTTCTTTAGTTGATATTTTCACTGTTAAGCTGTAAAATGGCAGCACTGTTAGTGATAATTTGTAAACTCCAAGTCCAATCATAAAAAAATCAGTTTATTTATTTCCATCCAAAATTGATCAATAACATATGAACTAAATGATAATTTCTGTACCTCATAATCCATAAATTCACATCTTGCCATGCTTCAACCAGCAAAATAGAAATCTATACACAATTACAGTTTAAAAAGCCTAAATTCCATCACGTCCTGTAGCTGGTTGACAAACCTTCAGATGAATGAGCATAAGTTATTGAATGCTTGTTGGTTATATAAGGTATACAATATACAGCATCCCCTTGAGGGAGTTGAAACGGTCAGTCTCTGACCTTACTTGCCCGAGTGTTACATAATTTTACCCAAGACAATAAATAATAAATAACAATTAAATATGAAGGTAAATCCAAATTTTACATAGCATTTTTAGTTATTATGTCCATAATATTACAGCCTTTATATTTAATTAAAAAATTGAAGTAATACTTTAGTAAACTCTTGATATAGAAAATAAAAATAATTCATATGTGAAGTATACTTCATTTAATCAATCTATTGCCAATATAGTGATATCAGTTCTTGTAATATTGCCAAAGATATCTGACCTTAGACTGAGTAGCATAGAGAGTTCATAACCCCAAAAGTTGAAATTAATGTGGAAAACCTGCGATATGGTAAATTAAATATGACTTCCAACAGTTTGCACAGAGATTCATAATCTACAAATATGTCAAATAAACGAATACAAATTCAACTGAGAGACTAAAACTAAAAGACAAAATCAATAGAATTGCACCTTAGATTCTGTGTATGTAGTAAAAATATATATTAAGTACATATTAATACTGTAATGCACATGTATTAAGTATATTCATTCAGATAAGTACAAGACAACCAAGAATCAGGTCTAGATTTTCATACAAAATGGCCTCGTTTACAGACATGCATAATTGCATATAGTAACCTCATTCATTAACCACCAACAATTCATCTGCATCCTCATACTTCCAATAAAAAAATATATATACTGCACAATTACCATATGCACACACCTTTAATTAAATTATTGATCTTGAATGAAACATGAATTTGTCTAATTAAAGTATGGTTACATATGGTATCTGATAGTACAATCACTGGAACAGGTGAAAATGATATTTAGTTAGACCTTACATTTAAAGATGGCTGGGAATACTTAGGATATATTTGACCTTCATTTTAGTGGTATCACAAGAATGATGCACAAATGAAAAAACAATGGGTACGACCACAGACTTACAGAAATTCATGTCTACAGAGTGTCAGTATTTCATGTGAATAATATGTAGATGCATGATGCTGATCAAGATACAGTACGTGGGGTGATCCAAAAGTCTTGGACCCCCGCCCCTCGTACAAGGGCAAAATTAAGAGATTTACCTTTTCTCCTTGCAATGATGGCACAGAATCACGAAGACTGGAAAAGCTCTCTTTAATATGGTCTCTTCTTTTTCTTTCTAAAGCATTATGATGGGCCCTCTTTTCTTCCTGTAACAAAACATGTTTAAATCAATGATAACTTTGATCCTGCGTTTTATGACAAAAAGAAACAAGGCATTAACATGCAATTCATGTTACTGGTGTTGACATCAAAGGTATTGCCCCGAACCGTCCGTCTTCTCGCTACAAGCAGATTGCCCCGAACCGGTCCGTCTTCTCGCTGCAAGCAGGATGAAATTCTTTGTCACAAAGTTTGGCATTTTTTATAAAATCAAACGCGCGTCATTCAAACTCACAGGATGCAAATAGCATGTCATTTACATCATACCTTGAATGCGCATTTAGAGAGTTTTGGTCTGTTTAAAAATCTGTAAAAAATTGGGGTACTTAAAAGCATCGGGAGGCAT
Organism: Owenia fusiformis; assembly: GCA_903813345.2. Classification (NCBI taxonomy): domain Eukaryota; kingdom Metazoa; phylum Annelida; class Polychaeta; order Sabellida; family Oweniidae; genus Owenia; species Owenia fusiformis. The sequence goes on from CAIIXF020000008.1 coordinate 2,397,862, forward strand.
CATATATTTCAAATTAGACACGAGGAAGTCAATATTGAGCAAGTTATGGCTGTTTTAAATTCAAATAAAACCGTTAACCCGTACCGGTCCAGCTTTTGACCCGTACCGGTCAATTTTCGTTAGCTGCGTATACCAAGGGTGATAATCCTGGATGTCTAAGGGTCTCATCTCGTCAAACAACAAAATGTGAAATAATGAAATAATAAGGGCAGAAAAATTAATGTCAGTTTATTGGCACAAAGTTTTAATATCATGATTTTTTATCAACACAAATACCATAATTTCTTACCCTATCATATTACCCATAAAAACAGGGTTTGTAAATTAAATTAATTAAAGAATCTATTGATATGCAAAGAAACATTGATCCCACAGCTGTAAGGTTTGGATATTAGTTCCAGGTAATTTCAGAACCAGGGTAGTAGCCTAACGCAATGATTCGTTTTATTGGTTTGTACAATTTAGAACCTTGCCCACCCCACTTTGGATCTATGTCTTTCATAAGAAGCTACTGAATATGTCGTCAAATGTCAGACTTTTGGTCATGAAAATACAGCAATCTAGGGTGTGAAGAGTACTGTAGCAAATGCCTTAGCCTCATCTATTTATGCATTCAGTTATATATTCACATGTGCTTCTATTAGCCAATCACGTGTGTTTATTTTGATCTGCCATATTGATTTTTGCACCCATAAAATGTCACTTATAACCCTGGGTTTGCCAATGATAAACCTTTTTAATAATAAATATAAAAAAAAATTATTCACTTTATCAGTATTTATATGTAATTTTCTTTACCTGGGTCATAAACTGGGTATTAGCACTACTGTAAAGTCCCGATCCCAGGTCATCTTCCTGAAAAAAAAAAAAATCATGAAAAATGACACATGTTGTCGAAAACTTTGATTTACTCGGCCATCCTGCAAGCTAAAACGATAATTTTAAAATGGGATTAAAGGAGCATAACTTACGTCACTCTCGATGTCAACATCTCGATCATCATCGCTCATTTTGGCAGTGTATTTTATCCTCAAATTACATTACTAAAAGTAAAATGTGTAAGAATGTAGGAACCAAACAACGCCACGCGGTCACTGAACACGTGTGCAGTGGGCGTAAATTACTCCGCAGAATACCTTTAACTTTTACTCCATTATCCAAAAAATCGACTACACACCATTTTAAGTATATGAGGAAAACACATTGAAGTATTTCAATTTAAATAGGGGAATAAAAAATATGATTAAAAGATACTAATTAAATAATATAGCACTATATCTTTGCAGAAAGGTCAATATGACCTATAAACTTTGGCCCAGAAAATCTCCATCTTAGCACAACAAGATATCACATTATTATGTCAATTTTTATCTATTATTGTTTCATTTTAAATTTAACAGGCCAAATCAAGCATTTATCTTTCTTAGTGTTGCTTTACAGAATTTTATTTTAGTTTATGCAAAACAAACCACGGTGCTAGTGTATTGATTTTATTCAGTTGACTTCATTTTAATTTCAAATTGCAAAACTGCTATGACATATTATCATGTTACAGGAACAAGAAGCTCAAGGAAGCTGATAAAGGTAGGTACATTTATTTTCTGAACTTGATCTAGCTCTGGAGTCGTTACTAATTGTTCGAGCCTTACCAAAAGCCAGGTAAACATTTTTCAGATATAAGATATCAACTAAGACAAGTATTAGAGAGAAGAAAGGTGAATTGACTTAAATATTCAATATTGTAGTTTTACATGATTTCTTTTTCAGAATTTTATTTCAGACTGAGATTCAGAATTGTAAATAGACTATTTGAAAGTTTGTTAATTTGATTTGAAATGTGACCTCATACTACCCTTTGCATTCGTTTGACTTCACTTCTTAAAAGAGAGCTTCGTCTTCACTCTTTCAAACTAAAATAAACCTGTGAACTCACCGCGCCAATCAGTGTTCGTCGGCCAAATTTGACCGACATTGTATATATGGTCATTCCTTCTGACGTCATCGTTGAGCCCGGAATTGACCAATGACATGCGCATATTAATTAGAACGCATTTGGCGTATGTTTCTTCAAGCTAGCTGATTAGTGGAAGAAAGGTCAGCGCATTGGTCAGAAGTGATCTATTACCCAAACTGTCACCAGTACCCGTCGTGGGGGCGAGGCTACTAAACTGTAATATGGTCTCTACTAGGCAGAGTGTAGTTTGAGTGTATTTGAGTGTATTTGCAACCATCTGGTACGCCTGTGCGTACAGGATGCTACATACGCCCATGGAAGTGTCAATTGTTCTATACCATATTCACTCTTGTTTATTTTCTTCAGTCTTCGAGCCTTACCAAAAGCCAGGTAAACATTTTTCAGATATAAGATATCAACTAAGACAAGTATTAGAGAGAAGAAAGGTGAATTGACTTAAATATTCAATATTCAACATTTTGTTTACGTCTGTATGTCAAGTAAAACTGATCTTTGATCTTGTTTAATGGGTTACAGGCCCATCCAAAGTTGTAAGGTATTGCCTGCATTATGTGAGAATTTTTCTGTAGTCTGGCGATTAGTCTCTTTAACTAGGTGTAGAGAGACATGTACATATTTAGATTTTTTTTAAGAAATTAAGAAATCATGCCATTGGAAAGTCCTAGAACGGTCCATCTTGCATTTATTAGTTTAGGTGGACAACTTAGTCTCACTTAGAGTCCTTCAGTTAAAATTCTAATATTCCAACTCATCATAACAAATGGAAGATTTCAAAACATAAAAAAAGTTATAATTGTAATGGTAATAAAGTGATGTCAGACGCTCTACCCCTGAGCCATAAAGGCTAGCCACTACAGCTGAGACTGTAGAAGCGACTTGCTATCGAAGGTCATTACACCATCCCCCCTAGAAGACAACGTCCTGTCGTAACTGATTCACAAGGGCAATCCCACTTCTGATACCAATGTAGATGCTCTACCCCTGAGCCATAAAGGCTAGCCACTACAGCTGAGACTGTAGTAGCGACTTGCTATCGAAGGTCATTACACCATCCCCCCCCTAAAAGACGACGTCTTGTCGTAACTGATTCACAAGGGCAATCCCACTTCTGATACCAATGTAACGACCCTTGGGCACGTCCGTTGAGGAGCTGTAGTGTACCGAGCCAGATACTAGACTCGAAAGGGAGTGTGCTAAATTCAATGTCCAGTGCGGGAATCGAACCCAGGAACTTCCGCTCTCAGAGTCAGACGCTCTACCCCTAAGCCATAAAGGCTAGCCACTACAGCTGAGAATGTAGTAGCGACTTGCTATCAAAGGTCATTACAGTATGTTATAATATGTGGGCATGTACCTTCTGACCTGTGATCAAATATCTTCTTATGCATCAGCATGTTTATATGCAATTCAATGCAACAGTTGAATAAGTTCAATTAAGTGGTTTAATTATGTAGTAACTTTTGTAAAATAACCAACACTCTCTCAAAGACATGCTGAGTTTAATTAATATATATGTTTTATTGAAAATTTATAATAACTCAGTGTAAATGCCTGTAAAATATTTTAACTTGCTAATGAAAGAAATAATTTTTTAAATCATTTACTGAACATTTTGGGTCATTTAGATTGAAATGCCTCGGTTTGTCAGGACAAAGATCAGAAGAATGAGACCAACAGGGTTGTGCACCCTATTTAAAAATCACATCCCACCCTTTTGAAAAAAAAACTATTTGCACCCTGTAAAATGATGACATCTTCAGATGTTTTGACTAGTAAAGTTAGAATATTTTGAGAAAAAACTTGAAGACTCCTTAAGACAATCCATATTTTATCAAAGCAGGTTTGTATCATTGGTCAGGTATGTCTCTTACAATTTGAATTTGCCATAGTTACATTATCCTCAAATTTAAGTAACATCCAGAAAAAAATGAAACATATGTACAATGTAACATACCTTCTTGTCTATAAATACCAATGAATGGCATCAAGATCTTATACCATAAAAACAAAGCCCACTTTGAATTAGGTAATGATTGTATTGATAACAAATAATGGCACCACTCTATAAAACACAGATACCTTTTCCCATTGGATTTCATTTCCAGGTATCCTCATAAACTACACCTGGATCTCTGCTAATATACTTTAACATGAAACCTCATCATGATATGGTGCCAATGCCATTTCCCTTTATTAAAATGCTACTCCTTTACCTTTAAAATCCTTTTGCACACACACTGATAAAAACCAACATGATCCATCATCAGTAGTCAAATTCTGAAGAAAGTAAAACTTCTATAAGTTTATCATGTTTCTTCAGGAGGAATGATTTTCAATGGTTTTTAAATAAGGGTAATTGATTTTATTTTTGGTGCTGTATCTATCTCTCTTGAAGAATGTATAACACCTGGTAGAGAAATCTTGATTTACATTGATAGAAATTCTAAATTCAGTAAAAGTGATATTTCAAATATTGTTTAAATTTAATGATAGAATTATGTTTTTAAAAAGTGTTTATCAACTTTGAAAATGTCACTTCTAGGTGAAGGGGATTCCCCATGTGACTCCATGTTATAAAATCACAAAAAATGAAATATATTTTCTTATATTGGACGGATAATATTTTCTTTTACTGGACACATTTTAATTTGTATAACTATCAAATACTACTGTACATAAGTATAATATGAAAATTGAACCTCTAAAACTGATGAATATTCAAATTTAAGGGAATTTTCTAATACCCAGGTATATGTTATCTGCCTGGAATTAGCCACCTGGTGGTGAAACTGGTAACTAATTCTAAGGTATATTCATTTCAGATAATTTTGGTTAATGAGAGTATGATTTTTTGCCAGTTCAATGCACTCCTTGATAGATCTCTATATTCACTCTATATATTATAGAAGACTTAACCGCCATGACCATCCTGCAGTTATAATTAAATGAACTATTGAATTTATGATCCAGACTTACTTTTTTGTCCCATGTGAGATTCTTATCATTCGAAGCAGGTGTTTTACCCTTGAATGAAGTATCACTGCTTCATATATCAAAACGAAAAATACTCTTAATATTGAAACAAGCAAGGAACAAAGCGTAGAGACATGAAATATAAATGCAGAATCTGGAACTGTGAAGTACTAGGGTGTTACATTCAAATTAATTAAAAGAGCATGGAATAAACATTTGAAATATGTTGTGTTTTAAGAATAGGCATTCATATTGATCATTCAGAACAGGCAAATTAAATTAATAAAAAAATAATTAGTGAATATTAATGTATGGTAGGTACGTATGTTGTTACTGTATGTCCTATACACAGCATACATTTTGGAAAATGTGCATAATAGTTTTGTGGATATAACAAGCTTTTTATTAAGAAGTAAATGAGCAAGTAAGTTTTATTGATCCATCAATAACTAAGCTAATAATAATTATTATTTAAATTATGTTTTCTAGGTTCGTCAGCAGATAGATAAATTAGGATGACGCTGATAGGCTGATGTCTACACGATCAGAAGGAAAAATTTTACTTCGCATATCGTCACAAGATTACAGAACAGAGTGATTAGTGTCTTTAGATACAAATTAACTCTTAAAACCTTCACGAAAGCAAAGATAAGAGAAGAAATTGATGTGTAATCTCAGGTTGAAGACTGCTTTATCGGAGAGAGAATAATTGCATCAAGACAGATTTAAGTTTGTCACAGAAAGGCCTGAGATGTGAACTGTTAGCAGTAAATGGACTTAAACATGTAAGTATCATATTTTAGTTAATTTCTGTGCTTAATTAACTATTTCAGAACAGCTTCTTCCAACTATAGAATTATTTTGTATAAAGAGGTATGGGATTTGTTTTGTTAAGAAAAAACTGTTTTACTGTCAAAAGTGCTCATCTACAGATGTGATTGACTTACAGATGTTTTTAGTTTGCAGATGTTTTAAGCTTATACTGTATACTTACTTTCAAATGCTCGTTTATGTTGGATATTAATTGGAGTTAAAAAGAGAGAAACGTTGTGTATAAACTTGTTGCATCGTATTTACAACATGTTTTGATAAAGTTTTATTATTACTTTTATTTTAACAAGTGGAAGAAATCCCACGGTTTTGTTGATATTTAATATGATATAAAGGTAGAATCTATAAAGCAATATTTAGTCTATCAACTATTATACAATCTGTCATGTAAAATAGATATCTTATGACCATTAAATATTATAAACCATAAAGTAAATGATGGTCATAATTTGGCATTGAAACACATGGTATAACCATGGTACGGGGTGGTAAAAAAAACGGCAACCCTAGTTTTTCCTAATATCTCTGTCATTCTAAGAAATAACTCCCTGATATTCTACACATTTGTTCATCATTCAATTTCCTACCAATCTACCATATTTCATGACCATCAGACTGATAATCACAATAATACTGCATTTTAAGCAACATGCCCCAAAGGCCACTTTCAGGCTGTCTGAGCTGGTCTGTTATTCAAATGAATTCCATTTCCAACTTGATGCACTGGTAAACTCTAACAATTATGTATTCTTGGGGAGCCAAGCACTTGATGAAGTAGTGAAGATGCACCTTCACACAGACAGATGCACAGTTTAGTGTGTTCTCAGAAGATATGGTCCTTTACTTTTAATGATGCTAATGGATATGCAATAACTTTCAACATCAAACTCTATTTTGTGATTCCCATTGAGTTCTTGGGGACTTTAGGTGAACCCAGGAGAGGTGAAAGGCAGCAACAGTGGTTCCAACAAGACAGAATCATACCCCAAACACCTAATGATGCACAATAATGGCTTTGGGACCACTTCAATGACCACATTATAAGCAGTTCAACAGACAATGAAAAGGCACCCCATTGCCCAGATATGGCCCCATTTAATCTTTACCAGTGGGGATACCCCAAAGATAGAGTGTAGAGTAATAACGCAAGAAAGACATTTGACCTCAAAATAAAGATCACATGTGTCGTTTAGTCCATACTTGCTGAGGAATGCAGTTATGTCATTGACAGGTTTGGAAAATGTGTGCAAGTTTGCCTACATCACGATATTGGAAAACTGAGGCACCTTGTTTAAAGTGATGTAACATTGGGACTATCAGTCCGATGATCATGAAATAACACAGTCTAGTATGAAATTGAATGATGTACATGTGTGCCAAATATTAGGGCAAAATTTCTAAAAATGACAAAGATATAAGGAAAAATTAGGGTTGCCGTTTTTTTTTGACCACCCTGTATTTGATGGTCAAATATGATGAGATGAAATACAATAAACCATAAAATGCAATGGTGTATAATGGTGTACGATGGTCATATTGGCATTGAAACACATCGTATGACCATGGTATTTGATGGTTAAATATGACGAGACAAAATACTATAAACCATAAGATTCAATGGTATATAATGGTCATATTGGCATGGTATATCAATGACAGAATAAATTGTAATAATCATCGTTTAGAACATGGTTGCTTCATAAACTTTGTTCCAGTAAACATTCCCTATACATATATACTATTGTACATTGGTTGGCCACATCCCTTTCTAGCTTTACATGTGACTTCACAGTTTGGATGGTGATGAAATCTTAATCATCTCAAATGTAGCTTACAATTGGCTTTTCATGGAAGTCAAAATGGAAATTTAGTGTTTGCTACTGAAATACAATACATAACATTTAATGATTTTTCTGACTTTTAAATGGATATGCTTATTCAATACTTTGTCATTAACCAGTTCTTTTAGAGCAGGGAACCATAGACTGTGAAACATTATGTAAGGTATTGTAAGTTTTGTGTAGCAACCATTGAATCAATCATGCTAATGGGTATGTGCTTTATAATTCTGTTATTATGAACTATTCACCTGTTTTAGAATGACACGCAATCTGATTTATATATAATATGCCAAGGAGACTTGCCACATCAGCGGGGTTAACGTGTTCTGTCATACATTCTCTGGAACAGTAAATCTTTATGGGAGTCGGATGAGTGAAATATGAAGCTTAAAGGGAATAAAGGAAATTAAGTTTGCTACTCATTATAGCTAAGCGAAGCTTATCAGCTTTCATATTATGAATTGTTGTTTTATAAGGAAATTTTGTTATTTTCTTTAAGTTAAAATCAATGAACTTGTATAAATAGAATCGATTTCCTTTTGTACATGCTGTCATTATTGAAGGATGGCTTCTTTCATTGATTGAATCGCAGAATGCATTTTTGTAAATTGATAAAATGTGTTTAAGTCATCAAAGTCTTTCTTGGATGAAGTGTTTGACTTAACATAATTTGCTTTATCTGTATGGTAGAATCCATTCTATATGTTTTCTGGCCATGTACAAGAGTAATAATCTTCAGCAATTTACTGTACCAGCTTTTAGGTAATGAATTAGCTTATGACTGTATATTCTGTTTAGTTTTTCTGTTGTCATTGTAAATATTGTAAATTGATATCACACAAATATGAATACTAGTATTTACTGATAGAGCTAACCAGAATAAATACACATTGTATCGTAGATCTCTAATATCAAATTGAATCAAATATGTCTACCAATGGTTAATTTGGTCAAGTTTGATCACTAAACACCGTGGTAGATTTTTACAGTAAAACTTGTATAATAAGAGAGTCAAGGAGGAGATAACAAATTCTGACCAAGAAAACGTGTTCACATTTGGAGATAGACGGAGCAGGGAGGTGTTTGGTTGAATGTGTTACTGTTGGTATACACAATTTCTAGAGTTACCGTTTATGTTTAATTAAATTAAAAGAGCAGTTCCAGAAGAGATAAGAACCTTGCATAACAGAATTTGTGAATCATAATACAGCAATTATAGCCTTTTTGTCAGTCTTCCAACCACTGCAACAACATGCTTCATATATTTCACTGTCACTACACTAAAATATGGTAGCAGACTTGCATATAACAGGACTCTTGGGAGAATTTGTATTTTCCTGTGAATGTACTGACCACCTGTATTTTCCATGTAGAGAATAGAAGCACTAAACATTTGCATTCATTTTCCAAGTTATTATGTCACCACCAAAAAGTGGTGACATATTGTTATGGTCTCCGTTTTTTGATGGCGGTTGGTGGTTGCCGATCGGCGTCTGTAACAAGTTCTTACAACTTCCAATAACTTAACAAATACTGTTTAGACTGACTTAATTTTTTCCAAAATCATCTACATGTTTTCAGAAGTTCAAATCTGACTTTATATCTAAGATTTGACCTTCAATGACCCTTTAAGGTCAAAAAGATCTTTTTTTTTAACTTACTTCAAATTGACCAATTTTTAAAAAAAATCATCTGCAAGTTATCAGTTATCTTAGTGTACATTGTCGTCCTACATCCACAGGACTTCGCCCTGGCGGGAAATTTGAAATTGTGAATTAATAATGAAATTCATTCTGATACTCATCGCATCTAAAAACCTGTCTGTGCTTAGTTGCTCTGATTTTCCGTGCCAATCCCACTGATTGAGTAGGCGGGGTGTCCCACACAATCTTAAAGTTCCCGCGAAGTTTACTCTTGTAAAAAAGTTGACGTACTTTAAAAATAATAATTTGTCAGAACTGTTAAAAATAAGTGAATACTAAGGACTTTGCAAGGACCTTTTGCAATCAAAAATTGTTTATTACACCGTTGCTATGCAGTTTGTTGAGAATTCCTTTTGAGATGTGACGTTTAAATCATGTGTTTGTTATAACCCTTAATGAATATATTTCATTGCTTAGGGAGTAGAATCCTCATTATTTGATACCAGTCTCAATTATTCCAATCTATTACTGCAATAGTTCATCTACAACCCGTGGATTATTTTCCATTTAGTAACCACGGCTAACCATCGACAACGTACAGTGACAAAACATGCCATGGTACACTTTAGATTTACGGTGTCAATAAATAACATATATTAACTATTACCATTACTACGTTGTAGTTTAAAGAAACATATTCTCATAAAAATATTCGACAATCTTAGACGACAGGGGAGGAAATAATCAAAGGAAATGTGTAAAAAACAATATTTTCCAACCGACCATTTGTATGGGTAGATTGACTACGAATAAAATCAAGCACTGTTCGAAAATCTTTTAACGTTATTAGAAAGTTAAATGTCTTCCCAAACAAATACACACAAAATCAAACATGAAATCCTTAATGTATTCCTCAGATTATTTTTTAAAACCTTCATCATTGTCTTTGCTTCAAATCAGTTAAATGGTGACACCGTACATCTAAAGTGTACGACGGTATATTTTGTCACTGTACGTTGTCGATGGTTAGGCATGGTAACATTCAATCGGATATTGTTAATCCCTGCAGAAACATGCGATCAATTAGACCTCTTGGTTTTATATTAAGTCACAAGTCACACATCGTGATTGTCATATATGTAGCACAAAAGGAAAATAATTCAGAGAGTCTTAACATGCAAGGATGACAGATGATCGAAGAATAATCAACATATGAAAACATCAGTTTTGGAATTGAAGAGGAGTTTGCATCTATTCTGTAGAATAGGGTACTTCTAGTTGCCATAAAGTCTATAATATATGTGATTTATTTATTAATTGATTTTCTGATTTTATCCTGGCTAATATAAAGGAAACATGAGGAACCATTAAGAAGTACATCAAGATTGTAACATTGTTATTACCAAGATCCAAGTATAATCTTTCATTATTTCTTCTAGTAGAGCATATACAGTACAATGCTAATGACTGGAATTGTGTATTGATGAAGTCCATTAGCTGTAGTTTAGTCTGAGAGATAAAAGAGAGTTCATTCCTTCTTTCTCTGGGGGCCAATTCAGAACTTTTATGAGTACAGTGTTAAATTGAAGATTGAACAATTTTGTGATATCAGAATTAAAAAAATAATATTTTTAATAATTTTTCAAAAATATATATTTAACCTTTTTAAGAAAGTGTCCTCATTAAATCTCACAAGAATTTATATAATTCAATTATTAGAGCATTTCTTAAAGTTAAATCACACATTAAAATCTAGTTCTGTTTTACATATTGCTATAGTTTGGTTAAAGTATTACATCTGTAAAACTGAAGTCTTTTTATATCAATCACTTTGGGTAAATGTTTTGAAAAAATATTTATCGTTTTATTACATAATGTCAAATTGTTCTTTTAATGCTTCCATATATTTTAAATATATACTGGTACATAGATACTGTCATGAACGCCTGTCTTACTCTTTAATTTATTTTTCATTTATATTTTCTGATTTTCAACTCCCAGAGTTATCATGACCTGTAGTTTTTTATATGAGTGTTTCAGGATATTTCCTGCATGTTGTATTCATTAATTGCAAATTGTTGTTACTGGATGCAATGTCAATTAAGTTTTTGATTGGTAGAATATATTTTCCCGACCTAGACATCAAACAAGACTCATGAATATTCGATGATGCATTGAGAATATCGGCTGCATTGTAATTTCTCAAATAAAAGAAATCCTTTATACGTTGATTGAAGCTTGTAATTTGACGATTTCTTCTCATTTTCATTAACAGGCTACCCTTTGCACTCGTTCAACTTCAGTCCTTAAAAGAGAGCTTCTTCTTCACTCTTTGAGTTTACAATAAATGTCTGATCTCACCAAGCCAATCAGAGCTTGTTGTCGAAATACGGATGACTTTCTAGATATGGTCATTTCCTCTAACATCATCACCTAGTTAATGAGCACATATTTAGCATGTATCCTACCAGTTCGCTGATTAGTTGAGAAAAGGTCAGTGTGGTAGATTGAAATGATTTATGACCTGAGCTGTCACCTGAGCTAAGCAAAGGGGGCTTTGTATAAAAAACCTCCTACCTCATACCCACCTACCCACGTACTTTGGACATGATCCAGTCTTTGAAGGGTTCAATTTTAAAGATCTTAGTTTATTAAATCTTAGTTTATGATGAATTATAGATGCATTTGTAACGACCTTTGATAGCAAGTTGCTAATACAGCCCAGCTGGGTTAGATTCCCACTCGGGGGCATCGAATTTAGCACACTTTCTTTCAATTTCTTTATCTGGCTGGCTGGACCTATGCTCGCAGTCGTAAGTTAGTTAATCCCCTTGGGCGCCCTCGGGTCATTACACATTACAATGCACCCATATGCCTTTATTTATGGATCTGTCATCCGTCTAGTTAAAAGTGTTCAGATTTCCAGGTTTTACATTTTGAGGATTTTTAACATGGAAATCTATGCATGTTAAATGAGATCGAGAAAAGTACTCAGATTAAGGTGTTAAGATTAGAGATGTGGTACATATGTAAAGGAATCGAGTCTTGGGTCAAGTTGAGCCATTTCTTGGATCTTTGCTTTGCAAGTATAATCAGAGTGGCATCATAAATATTTATGTTATCTTCAGGATCTAGAGTATCTATAATAGAATCTGTTTTTATGTTCCCACCACTAATGAAGTATAGTGAGTATTCACTATTATAGCATTTGTTTTTCTGACCAAATGATTTCTACAAACCCGTACACTACCAGACCAGCTTGGGTGTAAATATCACCATTTGCAAGTACAAAGTGTGAAAGTAAATCAAAGTTTATTACGGATAGCCTTTCTTTGGAATTCCACAAAATATTTGTTTTATGGTAAAGAATTCATTTTATTTTATAGACATTCACAAACAACATTATGTTTGATATTTTCAATCAGTCTTCATCCAGGATTGGGCAAATTGAATCAGTCGCGATACTGACTCGATTAGTTGCCCTAAAGCTCGAGTAATTATACTGGACAAGGGTCCATATTAGGCTAATCAGACTACTGAGTCGATGAAAATGTTGTTTTTTCATGTTTGCACAACTGTGTGTGACATCATTTTAAAGCTGATTCTTACTCTTGATATATGCGGGGAAGAAGTCATAGAATAATCATAGTCATAGAATAGTCATAGTCATAGAATAATCAGATGTTAGTTTTACAGATATAGAAGTATATACTTTGGTCATGGTCATGTGATTCAAAAGTTCGTCAAATGAACTTAATGTACAATTAGTACATTTTGTTAGATTTTTAATTATTTCTTTATTAAAAATTGTCTTTTATTTTGTAACTTGCAAATCCCAAAATTGTTTGCATTTGTAATACAAATATGTTATTGCGTTTATGCAATTATAAGCAATTATTTGACATGTTTGAAAAACTCTCACCAAAAACATTTTGTTCTCTGAAATGATTCTGTGTAGGATTAACGTCCATACTAATTGAGGTCCTAAAAGGTTTTCATGAAAGGTGAAGATCACAAGAAAAGTCGGATTTAACCAATAAACCTGGCATGGTCTTGGGATAAAAATCAAGCATGGTCATTTTTCAATTCTCATTACAGAAATATGCAAAAATCATTGCAAAGCGATTACGCAGTCATATTTGTGAATTGTTATATGCTATTACCACCTCAAAAATCAATGTATTTGACAGACTTATGACAATTTATCATTGCTCCGTTTGCATATTGAGCTGGTATTAATTCAAAAAATTGTCGATTTCCCATTCTGCCCATATTTAGCCCCCATATACCTGTCAAGAATAGGTTGAATTATATTAGCCACATACAGAAAAACCTGTAAAGTTGAACATCTCTCTATTTTGAACACCTCTTCATATGAACACCTTTTAATATGAACACTTTTTCTTATTCCCAATTTTCAAACCTCCCATTCACTCCTATGTGAATAAAATCTTAAATATGAACACCTGCTTCATAAAATATGTCTTATTCATGAGCACCAATTATTACCTAGAATCGTATCATTTACCAGCTCCAAATGCAGTTTATAATAAATATATCTCTGGCTGTTGTTTCCCCAGTGGCTCAAAAGAGGATATCATCAAAACTTCAATCATCTTTATGTCACCACCAGAAGTCTCTCACTCGTTTTTGTGGATGGTAGTCAATGTTCGGCAATCGATGTCTGTAACAAATGGCAGGTAGTGGCCCAATATCATTAGAAAATATATATGAGTATGTTTATTTAGTTCTTAATTGACAATTATGAAGTAGCTATCATTATTAAGCAAAGCATAATCCATAAATGATTATTTTCCTTCTTTCCATCTAAATGATAATCTCATCTCTAGTTTTCGAGCTATAAAAATTTAATTAACTAATTAATAGAAAAGAATGTACTAAGCTGAGATATTATTTAGAATGCACTAATTCATATCCTTAAATCGTCAAGGATAATTATGGGAAATCTATTTCCTGTGTTGCTTTATTGTAAATATTACATTATCTGAAATTTTTACAAACATCTGCAGTAAAACTTAAAAAGTGAAATACATCTGTCAGTGAAATGCTTCCAGAGATTTCAAAGCTGTTCAACTTATAGAGGTTTTACTGGTTATAATCTGTTATAGCTGTATTGTGGAATAAGGTCTGAAGCCAAGATTGATATTTTCTAAGTTTGTCATCTTAATTTCAGTGCTAAGTTACCCAGAGTTACTTAGTCATTGTGAAAAGAATGCGTTCTTTAGAACTGTAGTCAGCAAATCCCAGAATATACTAAAGGCACTCTTGGACTGTATACAATATGTCATTTTGTCAGTTTGTAAGAAGGGTATACATGCAGTACACTAAACTTCAATCTTTAATGAAATAGGAAGATTTTGGATCTAGGGGACATTCCTTTGTTAGCTATGAGGAGCAAATCAATGGAGTTTCCCTATGGGAATAAATGAAATTAGATTAGCAGGGGGTAATAAGGAAATAACAGAATAAGTGAATATATGGGGTAATAAAATGTTGTTGTTAAATAGAGACTACATATACATGTAGTTCGATTTTCCTTCTTAAAAGAGAGCTTCAGCTGTACTAAAAACTATAGGATCAGGACCTATATATAAGGAAACTTTACATATTATTTGTCTGAGTTTGGAGATTGAGTGGTAATTATCATTCTTGAGTGCAAATTACCATTCCAGTTTAACAGGTAATAAGAACAATTCCATTTGTATTATTTAATCTCCATGGTGATTACTATCAATTGGAATTATAGCACCAGTAAGTAGATCACCAGGATTCAGTATTCTTCTCATATGAGGAGGACAATTGACTCCTGCCATAATAACAGTTAACGGCATAGATAAATTAATTCAATACTTAACTCGTGTCTCTTTCAAAAATGCTAAATTTAACACTATTTTGAAAATGTTTGTAAACAATTTAGGGTTATTCTTCATGGCATTATCCTATTCTAGTACTGATATTGGAAATCCACACAAATTGCCACACCTGATCATCTTTTAACAACTGTACAAGAAGTGTATTTTTAAAATTTAAATCTCAAATAAGATAAGGTTTGTGTCAGAATGAAAGTGATTTATGGTTTTACAAAGCTAAAATGACACACCGGCGTATCTTTTAACCTGATGCGTCATTATGGATTTGGAAAAGAATAAATCGCTTTCATTTTGACACAAATCTGGTTTCATCTGAGATTTAAATTTAAATTTGCTTTTATGAAGTGTATTTTTAAAATTCAAATCTCAAATAAAATATGATTAGTGTCAGAATGAAATGGACAAAACAAATACTTACTTCAATTTATTCTGAATCTAAAAATACTGAATCAGAAGAATATAATAACCCAAAGGTTTTCTACGAAAATCATCAATCATCGGACACTTTCAGAAGGTGTTATGAAATTTATTTGATTGATAGCTATAGTTTATTTGTACCATAGGGTAATTTGTCAGGGTAGGTTTAAGAAAAGTTTATGGAAATATGAATATAACATTGTCTAAACGACCCCGAAGACCAATTCATTCTCAAGTAAACTTCTGATGAAATCGCAAGTCGTTCCCTGATTCTTCAGCAATACTTTCAAAACTGGTATATGGGTGGCATTTTTGGGGCTCATCTTGTATAAAATGGAGTTTATGGAGACTTAAAAAATAGTCAGCGGTTAAAAACACTTAAAAGGGCTGAACGTAAAGATGAATTATTGATATTTTGATCCAGTCACTTAAACATTTTTGATTTTGATTGTATGAGGTTTTAATGAAAATATTAATGAAAGGCAAGTTTATTTGAGTAAAGTTTGATATTTGTATTAAAATATGTGCTTTTTCTATAAATATGTTTTAAAACATTTCATATAGAAATTATTCATATTGGTCTTATGATTATACATACATTTAATATCTGTTATTACATGAATTGCCTTAATGTGTTTCTATTCATTAGGAATGTTTTACTCTCTAAAGACAGGTAAATTCTATTGATTCTGTAGATTTTGCATTCATTCATAGGAGGTAGTTTTTAGTCTGTAACATTGAGTCAATGGCCACATTTGTACCGAAGTATTCTAGTTAAAGGCCCCATGAAAAGTTTGAAAATATTGTTTAATTGTGGCTATCCACAATAAATACCATCAATGGACATTGATGGTATTTATTTTTGATAATTTCACTCACTTTATACTAAATATTAATGATAATTAATTATTTGACTTCATATATTTTATAATTTTGACTTCATATTTTTAATAATTCCTTACAATTACTGTTCTTTATATTATAATGTCATTGTTTCCATGGTTACAACAATGAATTTGGATATATGAAGCTAAGAATGTTTTTGTTAACATATCGAGGGTGAAACTTCAGGTAATTATATCGTAACATGTGTATCATCTCATCTTGACTGTAACCTTGGTGATGTTGCCATGGTTACATGTTTAGATAAGGCATTTGGGTTAATAAACACAGGGATACCAAAATAAGATTTGTGCTACATATAGCCCTAATCAGCAAGTTCATCATGCAAACTCTAAAATAAAGTTGCTCTTCATAATTATAGCAGGCAAAGGAATATTTAGGGTGATTAGGGCACATTTTTGTTTTCTTGTGAATTCAGTTGAAATAGACGTGCAAATTAATTTTAGATATATTCGGAAATAAAATCTCGTTATTGTTATATTGTATTTTCAGATTAGGGCTATGACATCACAGTACAACTGATTCCTTATAAGGAGACAATCATCCAGTCGGACAACAATGGCTTCTATATCGCGTGTAATACTGGGGCTCCTCCTATTTTGGATGTTCATCCTCATGTATATGAGCTCAACATTGTTTCAATCAAATGACTTCACCGAGCGGACAGAAAGACAGCTGGCAAAAGCAATAGAAGAACTTGGAGCACTAAAAAATCAAAACAACGAATTGAAAAATTTGGCAACAGAGTTACAGTAAGTTTCATTATCTAGATTTTATAAGATCATCAGCACTGTATTTAGAATAATGAGGACCCCCTCCTACTTTGGGTTATCTTCTCCAGATCTACGCCCTCCCTTCTCCCTTCCCCTCCCTCCTTGTGTCCAGAGAATTGACATTGAATTGATCTATTTTAAGACACAGTAAAACTTAATAGTATTAATAGTATGCCATTTTGATGTATCGAAGGCATTCCTCTATATAGGTTTTACTGCCCTTTTAGTGTTAAACATTTTAAAA
Source organism: Owenia fusiformis (assembly GCA_903813345.2). NCBI lineage: Eukaryota > Metazoa > Annelida > Polychaeta > Sabellida > Oweniidae > Owenia > Owenia fusiformis. The sequence goes on from CAIIXF020000008.1 coordinate 2,415,353, forward strand.
AACATTTTGAAAAAAAAAACAAATGTAACTTTAGTTCCTACCGTGATATGAAGTTGGATCTGAGAATAACTTTTTAATTTTCAGGGGTATTCAGTCAAAAGTCCCTTCTGGAAAAGGTCATAATTCTGCATTGGTGAAACTGCAGAATCAACTGAAGGAAGCAAATGATGAGCTAGACAGGTTAAATAAACATAAAGATGGTGTGAACATAAATATGAATCAACCAGGAAACACAGGTAGGTGGTTGCAATTACTCTGCTGTAACAAACTTCAAGGCTAACAGCTAAATATTGCATCTTTTTTTGTAAGGCCAGTGCTTAAAGACAAATAAGAGTTCAGGGGTGGATCTGGGAACCAACAAGGGGGGCCCAAACTTCTGGTCTGAGAAAAAATGTTGGGCCCTTAAAAACAAAAAATTTTGAGGCCCATTTTCTTCAAAATTTGGCCTGAAATAAAAAATAAGGCCCATTTATGATCAAAAAGGCCCACTTTTGTAGCCTTTAGGCCTTTTTTGGCTCAAAATTTTTTGGGCCCAATTTTTTTTTCTGGGCCCCCCCCCCCCCCCCAGATCTGCCAGTGGAGTTGATGGTCTATTACTGAAGTCCAGCTACTGCATGAAGACCAAATGTCTACAAAACTACTAAATGTATATCAGAACAAACACCAGAAATAATGTCACCTGCTCTTTGTAAGCTAAATGTATCATTATGCTATGCTAATTATGCTATAAATGAATTAATAAATTGAAATTGAATGTTCTTTGAATGTCAATGACTGAAGGCCAGTGCTTTAAAGGTGCAACAATAAGTGTAGTGAGGCCATTCAACGATCATGGACCTGTGTCAAAATATATTTAAGTTCGGTTATTTCTTTAAGACTAACATATATTTTTATTATTTCCAAAGAAACCCTCTGGATGAACATTATTTCAGCTGATATTCCTCTTGAAACGTGGTGAATCTTTAAAATCTATAAGTCGGACTCCCTCTATAGAAGCTTTGAACTGAATTTACACTTCTTAATGCTGAAATTGATAGTTTATCCATACATTTTAAGAAAATAGGTATGTCAAAGAAGATGTTAAACCAAATGTTGCCCTGATAGCTCAGAAAAAGTAAATTTTTTCAATTTTTCCCTCTACAGGCCTTGTTGCCCCTTTAAAGTCACTGCTGTGATTAATGTTGAAAAAAGAGATAATCCATAAGTAAATGTTCACTTTAGCGAGACATGTTATCTCTTTAAATCCATTCAGCTTATCTAATGGAGTCATTAGGCTTAATGTAGATGTCAACTTGACTTCTAGACACTTTGTTTTCCAGTGCTTTACTGAGTAATTTAATTTGTACATAAGGTGTGAACTATTTTTACCATTCTTAATGACTTTCTTATTCACTTGTCTTTCCTTTTTTCTTCAGATGGACCAACTTTGGAACATGAAAAATTACGTCGTAAAATTGAAAATGGTGTCACAGAAATATGGTATTATGTGAAATCTCAACTACAGAAAACCAAAAAGAAATCCGATAATAGTGCAGTGAAAGAAAGCATCGATGAAATCCTCCAAGATGGCACAATACAACAGAGGTTTGTATTACAACAAAAAATTGTAATTTGAAATCGTTATTAATCAGTTGACGAAGAGGCTGTTCTTAATAAATACAGGAAACCTATTGCTTTCATAACATATAATTAGTAGGAACTTTGAATATACCTGATTATTTTAAGTTGTTCAAATAGGAAGACAAGACATTTGGTTTTGTTTTATAACAGAAAATAGGGAAGAGGCAGTTTGACATCCATTTTTTAATTGTTATATAAAATGCAATTTAGAACTAGAAATACCACATTTAATATTCTGAAGGTTAGATTCTGTCTTTAAAGGACGATTCTCGGTTTGGAGAACGAAGTTCATCAAGCTAAATGAGCATTATCCCTGCTTCGGACAAATTTAATTTTTTTTACATAATATAGATTTGAATGTTTTCTTTTGAATAGTCATAATTTAATTTGGGTAATATTTCTAGATTTTTCTCAAAACATTTTTTAGTGCAGTTCACTGATGAACTTCTTTCCCCAAATCGAGACTTGTATTTTATTAAATCGGTCTAATTGAGCGTTATCCCTGCTTCAGACCAATTTGTTATTTTTACATCTTGTAGATTTAAATGTCTTCTTTTGAATATTCATAGTTTAATTTGGGTAATATTTCTGTATTTTTCATGAAAAAAATTATTAGCCCAGGAGACTGTTCTCCAAACCGAGAATCGTCCTTTTGCTTCATCCATGATCAATCCTCAACAACTTGCATATATCTGATCATAGAATCTGGAGAATATCCAACTTTTTTAAATAATACCAATATGTAACTCATGCCTTCATTTTCCTTTGATCTTCTACTTACAAGCAACTACAATCTTCTCTTTCTATGACATTATGTGCAGTTAGAAGTTTAGCCAATGTTGTCTTTGGTGGAACCACCATATTTAAAGCTATTGTAAAACTGTGAATGCCATTTGGACACCGAATGCAACTTGGACACAGAATGCCACTTGGACACTGAATGCCACTTGGACACCGAGTGCCATTTGGACACCGAATGTCACTTGGACACCGAATTCCATTTGGACACCGAATGCCATTTGGACACCGAATTCCATTTGGACACTGAATGCCACTTGGACACAGAATGCCATTTGGGCACCGAATGCCACTTGGACACAGAATGCCATTTGGACACCGAATGCCACTTGGACACAGAATGCCATTTGGACACTGAATGCCACTTGGACACAGAATGCCATTTGGACACAGAATGCCATTTGGACACTGAATGCCACTTGGACACAGAATGGCATTTGGATTAGCCAAAAGTGTTCAGATAAGCAGGTGTTATGACAAAATTGGGATCAAGAAAAAGTATTCATATTCAGAGGTGTTAAAATAGGTAATCAGATAAACAGGTTTTACTGTATACTTAATCAATTTTTTTTATTTTAGGTCTATACTTACTGATCTCCTTGAGTTAAGTGAGGAGGGAGAAACAGACAAGTGGCGCCAAAGAGAGGCTGACGAGTTGAGTGAAATTGTCCAAAATCGTCTCCACTACTTACAGGTTAGTAGACTCATACATCTTTTGAAATATGACAAATTGTGTAATTTGCATAATGGTTATGGGAAAGCGGCATTATTATTGAAATATCACATCCCTGCATGAATTAAATGTCCTGGTAGTTCAATGCACAGAGTTGAGAAAATTAGGCCTCCGACAATATGAACTACAGTCAGTTATACATGTCTCAATTGGAACATTTCGACTCAATTATAAGGCTCATTGCTATAGTAATAAATAAAGTTGACTGCAACTGAACAAAAAGTCCTAAAACTGAAAACCTCACAGAACTACCATTTGCAGCCGAGATTTCTTTCCGATTGTCATTTGACTGGCATGGCCAATATTGCTATACGATTACCATAAAGTTCATCTTCAGACTATATACTTGGTCTGGAGATGAACATTATGGTAATATTATTACCAACTTGTTCCATGTCCGTCGAAAGAAGATTATTAGTGGAATCAATTGGTGCAAGGCCCCCATAGGGACCTTGCGTTTTCATACTAAAGTTCGTTTTGGAATTTTTTCTTATTGTTCTATGTATTTCAAGACATTTTAGAGACAGGGCCCTTTTTCTAAAGCCCTTTTTAGAAAAATAATTGAGATTCCAGAGGATACCCATTATTACTGCTTTTTAACACAATGTGAACAGAAAATTCAAATTTCAAACTCCTTATCTCACTATAATTCACCAATTGAGAATGGAAATTGAGCAACCAAACTTGGCACAAAGTTGGACCCTAAGATAAGCTCTAATCTGAGCTGTTTGATCTTTTGTGAAATCATACATTTGCCTAGCAACCACATAGCAACCATCTAAAATAACACATTTTACAATATAAATCCACTTAATATATGCTAGGATGCTATAAGACCATTACAAAAAGTCTTCTTATCCCAAAATACAACAATTCAAACATATTTACAGAAGTGACATCACCATGTTGCATAGCAACAACATGGCAACAGGTTACAATGCCCATTTTGACATTTGAACACCATATTCCTATTATATGCTCACTTGTATGCTTTTGGATCCCTTCCACATTATTTCTTAACATACAGAAATTGTATTTAAGCATAAATGATGCAGTTATGCCTGACCATTTTCCCTAGCAACTTCCTAGCAACGGCTTAGAATAATGCTTAAATTTGCCTAGCAATGACCTAGCAACAGCTTAAAATAGCAATGTTTCTCATAAAAATCTCACTATATATCTACTATTATGTAATATGTATGTCTTTTAATTTATAAAGCTTTGTTGCTGCACACTCAAAAATCTGTAGTCTCTTGTGTAAAGCATGATGGGACATTTGTTGTCTTATGTTTATTAAACTACAAAAGTCCTGCAATTCATGTTTCAGTTCTGAGATAAAGTAAACACAAAATATTCATCGTATTTATCCTTGTTACATTTTCAGCATTAATACCCCTAAGATAATACTCTATTTGGGTTAATTGCTACAATTTCCTTTGCAATTGCATAGTTTTGGTGCAGTAAAATACACCATGGCATTTGCAGTTCCCTTTGCAGTCACATTTGGTGCATCCACATTTAATTATGACTTTACATGCCTCGGATGCTTGCGACAGTATCGTCCATCTGGGTACGCCCAATCCTGATGCGCTCCTAAACCATTCCATTGGTTTAGGAATTGTTGAAGGAAGAACTGGATCCAATATATGCCTTTGCCCCCATACATGTGCTCCTTGGAGCATGACATTATAGAGTGCTGCATCGCATGTTGGAGGTAATCTATCGGTATCCATCCGTCATGAGTGAACATGTGCCTGCGCATTTGTCTCGCTGTTTGTAGGCTGGTAAACTACGATAATGAACCTCTCAATTGTGCCCATAACTTCTGTTGTTGTTACGGTTGATGGGCGATCTACTAGAGTCAAAAGGACACCTGTTAGATCAGTACATAAGTTCCATTGCTTGAAAACTGTCACCTTGCTCTGATGGTAAACTCCAGGCATGGTATCAGTTCCAGTATGGGTGTGGAACATTGGCAGCGCACATGATCTTTGTGGTCCTAGTGCTCTAGCAATCGCATGATCTGGAATGTAGTGATAGGTTTTGCCTTTTGAAAATGCTACATACACCTCAATCTGTAGCTCAGAGGCACAGGCTAAGGCTATCACAATAACATTTCTGTCCCCTGATCTTATCATAGATTTTCTTTTCCGACACCATGAGACACATGCAAAAACATATATGTAGCTGCCTCATGACATTGTTAATTTTTCACATTTGGATAGTAATATTCCACTGAACCCAGCATATGGGTTTATGTATCCCAGCAGGGCGTGTTCAAAATACTAGTATATAGATTTTAAATCAAGACACCATATTTTACTGATTAAATCGCTAGGTCAAGGTTATACTTGTAAAATGCTTAAAATCCTATCTGGGATTTGCTGAAACATACAAGTCATTAATTTCAAATTTTCAAGTTTTACCACTTTAGATGCTGAAGGATATAGGAATTGTGCAAAGAGCTCTATCTTTCAAGAAAGTCTTGCCAATTGCTTGGTAGTTTGGTGTTAGGATAGGATTTCTCAGAAACAATGACAACAAGATAGAGTTCTTTGCAGTACTAGCAACTGTTTCAAGACATATTATGGCAGACGATAGAGTCTTTGTCTCCACCATTGAAGGAGAGTGCATCAGTAATCCTGCTAATTATGCCATAATAGTCCCTGCTCCCAGGAAGAGGCAGATACACATATGTTTTTGGATGTGTCTCATGGTGTCCGAAAAGGTTGCAGGACATTTATGATAAGATCGGTGGAAAGTAATGTTGTGATAGCCTAATAGCCTGTGCCTCTGAGCTACAGCAGTTTCAAAACTAACACTACATTCCAATTTATGAATTTGCTTGAGCACTAGGACCACAAAGATCATGTGCGCTGCCAATGTTCCATATCCTTACTGGAACTGAGAACCACATCTGGATTTTACCATCAAGCAATGGAACTTATGTAATGATCTTACAGGTGCCCTTTTGACAAGAAGCACATGTATGGGGGCAGTGGTATATAGTGGATCCAGTTTTTCCTTCACCAAGCCTATGGGGATGGTGTAGGAGCCCATCAGAATTGTGGGTGCCCAGATGGACAATATTGCCCAAGCATCCATAGCATGTTAAGTCATAATTAAATGTGGATGCAGCAAATGTGACAGCAAAGGGAACTGCTTATGCCATGGTGCATTCTACTGCATCGAAATAAAAATAAAGTATTATCTTAGGGGTATCAATGCTGAAAATGTATCAAGTGTCAATGTGATGAATCAGAACTGAAACGTGAATTGCAATTTGACATATGTAAGACAAGAAATGTCCCATCATGCTTTACACAAGAGACTAAAGATTTTTAAGGAGCAACTATAAAGCTTTATAAATTACAAAAGACATATATATTGATTTTCTTCTAGTCATATAGTGGATATATAGTGAAATTCTTATGAGAAACATTGCTATTTTAAGATGTTGCTGGGTCGTTGCTAAGGAAATATAACCTTTATTTCAAGCCATTGCTAGGGAAAATGGTCAGACATAACTGCATCAATACATTTGCTATATGTTAAGAAATAATGTGGAAGAGATCCAAAAGCAGTGAACATATAATAGATATATGGTCTGCAAATGTCAAAATGGGCATTGTAACCTGTTGCCATGTTGTTTCTATGCAACATGGTGATGTCACTTCAGTAAATATGTTAAAATTGTTGTATTTTAGGATAAGAATACTTTTTTGTAATGGTCTTATAGCATCCTAGCATATATTAAGTGGATTTATATTGTAAAATGTGTTATTTTAGGCGGTTGCTATGTGGTTGCTAGGCAAATATAAGATATCACAAAAAATAAAAGCCCTAAGATTAGAGTTTATCCTAGGATCTAACTTTGTGCCAAGTTTGGTTGCTCAACTCCCATTCTCCATTGATGAATTATAGCGAGATAAGAAGTTTGGAATTTGAATTTTCTATTAAAATTGTGTTAAAAAGCAGAAATAACAGGTATCCTCTGTAATCTCAATTATTTTTCTAAAAAGGGCTTTAGAAAAAGGGCCCTGTCTCTTAAATAACTTTAAATACATAAAACTATAAGAAAAAACTCAGAAACAAACTTTAGTATGAAAATGCAAGATCATTCACCAATTGATTCCGCTATATGAAAGATTACCCAAAGTGGAACTACTTAATTTTTATACTGGTTGGGCGCTTGAAATTAATGAGTGGGGTCATCTACCAGAATACTGTCCATAAAAACAACTAATGTCAAGTACTACTGAGGGCCATGTTTTTCGAGTTTGTGCATTAAATAACCAGCCCAATAACAGTTTGGGTTACCCCAAAAGACTGTTAAGTAACAGCATCATATATTATTTATATATTTAGTTTTAGTTTTTCTGGGGATTAGCATCTAAACATGTATTTTCATCATATGGTATAATTTTGAGGACAAATGCTGAAATCAGAAGTAATGAGATTAAATAAAAATTGAAACAATTTATTTTATGAAGAATCCTATATCCTGTAGTTCTGTAATATCAAGGAAAATTTCACTGGGAAATTTCTTATTGGGCTTATTGCTTTTAAATAGAAGAATCCTCTATTGTAAATACATTTAAAACCCCTCGCTTCATAGTCTTTCATTCCATTTGCTGTACAATATAAATGCATGGCTAATTTACTTGAGTTATTTTATTCATGTTTTTTGTTTAGTCTTGCATGCTTTAGATGTATGATGGTCTAGCATGGGAATAGGCTTCACAGGTAAATGGGTGCACCTTGTGCAAATAGTGCTGTTAACATAGTGTTTCTATGACATCAACAGATATGAATAGATGATGATGACGTTAAATGATTTTGTGATATCATTCCTTTAAATGTCATCTTTTCATATTTGTTCTTTTGCTAACAATGGTTTACTGTTTTTATTGCTTGCATGTTGATTTGTTGAACCTAACATTAGGGTGTGAATATTAATTTTGGAAAAAACAATGTTATATTAAGTAAACTGATTATTAAGTTCTTTTTATAACTATAGGGTGTCCCAGAAGTAACAAGACCAGTGTAGACGCAATGGTTTATTAATGGATGGTCCGTCAATTGACGGATGGGCCGTTCATAGAGAGATTTCCCAAATGCGCATGCCAATATAAATACTTCGTTTGACGTTTCATCCGTCAAATAACGGGTACCTGTAATTTGATTCATGTTCTGTCAGTTTCTGAATCGTCCGTCAATTGACGGGTGTCCTTGGTGTCCTTAATTATCTTTATTATCGCCCAGCATGGCCGAGGCCAGGGACCAGTTACAGATACTTGCGTATAGAATATTTAAACTCCAATATGTTGCAATGTTTCATCCGTACATGAGATGGACTTCACAGTTACTAGCTTGTACAGTGATAGTATTAGACATGTCAGATTATTTCTTGTTTAATAGCACGAACAATTAACTGACTGGAATAAGACGATTCCGGGAAGACGATTCACTTGTTTAAGAAATTAACCCTGGTCTTTTGTTGGTCATTTAAATCATTATTTTATAAACCCCATTTTAGAATATATCCTTTCCATAATAAAATTTTGTATAATTTGTGTATTCACGCTGTATCAAGACGAAATTACTGCTTGGGAACCAACACAAAGTTCATTCTTGTTTTGTAGTGTTTTTCACCTAAATATATGCCAAATTTATTCAATGGACTTTAGCTATGAATGCATTCATTCCACATTTGTCATAGTCCCGGAGTCATTATATTTGCGTATTTATTTTAATTGATGTGAAAATGTATTTTCTAAAGGTTCCTATCGAATTCCTTCAAAATGAAAAGTTTAGATTATATTAAAATAGTAATTCTCAATGCAATCGCATGAGGCAGTGTCAATTGAAATAATTGAGATGTTGCCAATTTACTTTCTAAGTATAACATGAGTTGTGAATTTCGTAGTAAAATCTTCTAATCTGACTTATTGAAAAGCTCGTTGAATGAATTAATTCTCTTGTCTTAGTTTTTTCTTGAACAATGAAATCAAATTTATATTTGATGAGTCGGCTCATGACTGCATTCCACTAAAATAAGAGTTCACTTCAAAATTTAACGAAATATCACAGAAAGAAGAAAAAATATCAAAATTTTCTTCGAATTTATGATGCAAACAATGTCTTCTGCGATGTCCTTGAACAATTATATTAATTTGTTTTTATATTTAATGAGAAATATATGTTTTAAATAAATAATGATAAATAAAATAATCGAAGACGGGTCTAATTCATAATTTATGATAATGAGATACAGGCTTAGGTCAGAAGGTCAGACTTATTAGCCAATGAGAGTATCTCAAGATAGGTTTCATAAACATGCAATTCTAGAAGCTTTAGAGGGGGTCTTTCAAGGTAGGTTTTATAAGTATGTAATTCCGCAAGATTTAGAAGGGGTCTTATGTTAATGTTTCTATTTGCAGAAGAAAACTCGGGAGAAAACTATAGATCAATTCAATAAGTAATGGCTAAATCTATGGCCAGATGTATAGCAAATATTAAAAGAGTTTTCTAAAGCGAACATTGCATGTTATCTGATGAAACTAGTTACATTAATTTGCCAAAAAAGACATCCCATCAGGAGGGCAGGTATTGGATGTAAAAGCTTAAAATAGATGCATCACCATCGGAGGGTGGTTTATATTGGATGTAAAAGCCAGAAATTACAGTACATCTAATTGCAAACCTTAAACCACTCACTCCCTATCAAAATTGTTTGTTTTGGTGTTTATCCTGTGTACTGCGCTTCGTCTGAACTTATTGTATATTTTGAGTTAGCTGATCAGTATAATAACTACCAATGTGAGCTAGAAGTGCACACAAAAAGACCACTTGTCATGGTGTAAGGTTTGAAAATAGATTTACTGTAGTTTCTGCCGATCTTACATTTAATATCGTCTGGCAAACGACCAATGTCGTAATCGCTTTTGTTTTTTTCATTTCTTGCTTTGTCTGTAGATAACAAATAGAAAAATGAAAATGTAAAATGAGTCAGGGAATGATTGTTTCCCAGTCCGTAAATTAACATCAACTTTTTATTTCCTAAGATGAGGAAAATTCTAAAATTCTGCGATGATCCATGGCAGGCAGTCCATTAATACGTAGAGTACATTCCTTTCTTGGGACACAAATTTCTTACAACAGAAATACGGAAAGTTATCGTATAAAAGAAACTTTAAAGGCAATATTGACATATGATGGGGTGCAATACACATGCATTTGGAATTAAAATAGGGAGTATGACTTCGCTTTAAATGCCGTCGCCAATGTTAGAATTAATTATATTTATATGTATTATTTATCTTTTTGATGTTACATATTGGTCCTCGGAGCGTAACATATTGCACTATACAATATAAAATCGTTGATTCTTCCTTTTTTTATCGTGAATGAACGGTGAAGTTCTAGGCCTAAATATAAGATTGTATTTCTTATTAAAGCGTGGAATCCTGAACTCAATGTAACTATTATTTACTAATAAACATGCGAATCATTTTTATTGCGTACACATATGTACATGCCAGACATACATGTATGGCTGAATTACACTCGCAAAATAATGCATGATGATGAAGAGATTTTCATGCTGGAATCAACCAGCTGTCTTTGACAGGCTGTAAAATATTTAGCACACATAGAAATGTAAAAGCACACATGGAAAACATGCGTTGTATGCAGCACATTCGTCGGATGTAATTGGTTTTTCTCCACAGCAGTAAATTAAATTCCAAGACATAAATAACTGACCCAGTCTTTTATTTTGCCGGTTTCCAATTCAAATTAACGGGTTTTCTTTATCCGTTAATTAACGGATGATAAAAAAATTGAAACAATGATCTGTCAATTGAGGGACCATCCATTAATAAACCATTGCGTCTACACTGAAGACTGGTGCGTTGTACTATTAATCTCAAGCATATTTTAGATACAAGAAATGTAGTTTATTTAATGATTCATCTATGGATAAAGGTTTTGAGCGCTGGTGTAAAGAATATAGATTTCAAAAATATCATTTTGACTAAATTTTAAATGTTTAATGATGAAAATCAAGAGTATTCTACTCTCTTTTGTATTAAAAACATTAATATAATACCATCGCAAAATCTGTTACTTTTGGGACACTCTGTACATGTTTATTTGTAAAGCTTGTTTGATTCCATAACTTTTTTTCTATTTTGAATATTTTTAATGTTTATTTACATTATCTTATTCTCATCTTTCATAGATTAGAGAAAATCCTTATGTTATGTTAAACTGTTCTGGTGTTGAATAAATATCTTTTACTGATACAGTTAAACACATACATTATGAATACCATAATAAAGCTGCAGGGGTTTCATTACTAGTAGATATAACATGTAATTTTATCTAGGTGTTTTGCAATTTTCCAATTATTTTGCTTGACAATTAATTTGTTCTTTGTTTGAAATTCTAATGAAATCTCTGTATGCAGCCAAAAACTCTGAAAAGCAAGCAAGGTACCACCAAGTTTCAGAGGAGCTTCCATCAAGTTTCAAAGGAGCTTATATCAGGTTTAAAAGGAGCTTCTATTCAGTTCCGAAGGAGCTTCTATCAAGTTCCAAAGGAGCTTCTATCAAGATCCAAAGGAGCTTCTATCAAGATCCAAAGGAGCTTCTATCAAGATCCAAAGGAGCTTCTATCAAGTTCCAAAGGAGCTTCTATCAAGATCCAAAGGAGCTTCAATCAAGTTTCAAAGGAGCTTCTATTAGGTTTCAAAGGAGCTTCTATTCAGTTCCAAAGGAGCTTCTATCAAATTCCAACGGAGCTTCTATCAAGATCCAAAGGACCTTCAATCTAGTTTCAAAGGAGCTTTTATCAAGTCTCAAAGGAGCTTCTATCAAGATCCAAAGGAGCTTCAATCAAGTTTCAAAGGAGCTTCTATTAGGTTCCAAAGGAACTTGTTTGGAATAAATTAAACATATACTCAGATAGTAGCACAATTCTGTTGATTACTCATTCTGTCAACTGAGATCCTCAGAGATAATGGGGATATCTGCAAGTCCCTATTTTAAGTGACTTTTTCAATAATATGATTTTCCACCTTTGGTTTATTTTATTTTATTTATACAAGATTAAACTCTTGATAAGCCATATCATCTCAACTCCTGTTTCTTGTAAGTTTATATCTGAACAGCTTATATTAAAGCAGGCCTACCCAAAAGGGCAAAAATATAAGATAAATTTCACTTGAAAATAGATCCCTTGCTGAAATCCTCATAACCGTAACTTTAGTAGAATCCTGATAAATTTAGCTCCAAGCAGTGAAACCATATTATGAGGGAGCCTCTGCAAAGTATACTCCTATTATTAGAAGGGCAATTATGAACAGGAGATCTCATTATACAAGCCATAAAGACCATTAAGGTTTTGTCAGGCTTGCAACTGAGCTGCCATATAAATATAATATCAAATCTGAGCACTCTTCCCAGTTCAAATGTAGCACAATTCTGAAATGCTTAATTCCCTCTATCAGATCAGTAACATGCACATTAGGAACGTCTGGAAAATTGTTTTGCATGAAATAAAGGTAATTTTAAATGCCAGCTATTATTTCATGTATACATTAAACCTGCACATCGCTCCAAAACGCAATATGTTGACATATATTGTTTTTACATTTTCAAGCTCTAATATAAAGTTTATGTAAATAAAATTTATTTTTTTCTGCGTAATATCAAAGAACAATCATTTAGTTAAAAAAATAAAAAGGGGAATGCGGGATTCTAACCCGGGCCTCCCGGGTGCTCGGCGAGGATTCTACCGCTACACCACCGTATTATTGTGAGTGGAGGAAGTAATTAAACGCTACTTATTTTGAATGCAATGATTCGGAAGTGACATCACATTCTTCATTTAGAAACCTTTCCAAAATCATATCGCCGGCTCCGATCGAAGCAAATTCAGTGAAAAATCTTTGAAATGACACATTTATCGTAAGTATTTCTACACAAGATTTGCCCCATTTGTTCATCATTCTATAATCTTTCATCAAGCTCAAAATGATAAAGTTCACCCCCGAAACAACCCAAGATTGCGTTTCGGAGCGTAGTCCAGCTTTAATTATTGTAATGATGCAATTTCCTTATATTCATTTTTGTTTCTATAATTGCATAAGATAAATACAAAATAAGAATTAAAATACAAATTAGAATTATCATCCCTTGTTTAAATCTGTGATTGTTGTGGTAGATGTAATTTCCTGAGATTGGAAAATAGATTCATTTTCTTGGGATTCATTTCAGCTTGAGTCAACTGCATATTGGTATATTTAAAATTATTGGTATATTAAAACTTGTCTTTTAAAAAGTGCTCAGGTATGGCAATGTTGAAGTTCTTCTATGATTCAATTTTTAAATATCAGAGCATAATCGACAACCTAATATTCATATTTTTACCCTTTAAGATTGGGTTTTGATATCTTTATTTTGAAATGTAGCTTTTTAAGTAGGAAATTCACCCAAAGAATAATTCAAACAAGACATTCTTGGTTTGTTAAATCTGAAGTGATTTATAGTATTTATTTGTTCAAACCAGATTTGGATGTTTTAATTCAGGTCTTTTACTGGGAAATAATAATTTGGAGGTTAAGTGACAAATCTTTCATGGCTTGCTGTAGGGGCCTAAATGAATATTTTTAACAGGGATATATATTATTATAGGCCAACTCTGATCATGTCTTTGTTCAGAAATGCATGAAATTATACTTCTTTTCTCCCTCCATGTATGTGGTTAAAGTGTCATTTCTATATGATATTCTTCGTTGATTTACCTCTAACACAATCTGTTATTTGAACATGAAGGTCATGGCAATATATTTCTTGTAGATATGTTTTATAAGTAAATATCTTTAATTTGTATTGAGTAGTCTACAATGTAAATCGTGTATGTTATTAGATGCAGATTGGGATATAAACTAAAAGATAGAATAATGCGTTTAATTCATGTCTTATTAGTATGTCTTATATCAAACATTTGAATAGATTAGTCTCTAAAGTAACTTGACGCAAATTGGGATATTAATGAATGATACTTTTAATTCACAGTTATTGCTCTTTGTATATTTATGTCTTAAGAAATAGGTATTGATACTAATTACAAATAAGATGTAATTGATATGCCCTTTAAATGTCATGTTTATGTCAATACAGTAATTCCCTCTTATTCTAAATTCTCTATTTATTTTGTCAGTAAGATACATTCCAAGGCATTGTGCTGTGTTTGATAGTTAATTTGTAAAACTGTTCTTGTATTATGATTTATTTCAGATAACTACTATTCTAGTAATTAGGGCAATACAGTAAAACCTGTATATCTGAACACTTTTCTAATCTGTACACCTCTCATTGTGAACACTTCTTTCGTCCACATTTTTTAATCTGCTTAAGACTCTCTTATTAGAAAACCTCAAATTTGGACACTCAATTGGTACACTTGGCCAGTTCCAGTGGTGTCAAGATTAGGCAGGTTTTACTGTACTAATAAATCACACTTACAAATTTATTAGAAAACAATCTTTTCAACCTACTTGATGTATAGCAGACTATTTATGATTTTTAGATTTTGAGTATTTTGAAGTGTTGTTTCTAGTTATTCCATATTCATACCAGCTGAGAAAGTACATTTAATTGTACCCAGCTTGTAACACTGAGCATTACTTATGGGGAGGGGGTTACCTTTTAGTAGTTTTTCTCTCGATCAGAGGGCTCCTTTTCCTTTCAGAAGCAGAAGAACACAGATTTTGTTTTCACTTATTAAAGCCCACGATATGGATTCTTAACAGTATGCAAAAACTCAAAATACACAATTTATTTTTTCCCATTTGAAATTCAAAATATTTTCCTAAAAATTTAAGCCCAAGAATATTATATCTAAAAGAATTCAAACAAAGATCCTAAATTAAAAAAATCATATATTATATTTAAAAAGAGATGATTGTATCATAATTGTGTCCATTTCATTTATAGAACCCATCAGACTGTGAATCAGCGAAGAAACTTGTGTGTAACATCAACAAGGGATGTGGGTACGGGTGCCAGCTACATCATGTCGTCTATTGTTTCATCATCGCCTATGGGACAGGACGTACACTTATTCTCGACTCTACAGGATGGAGGTAGGCTCGCTATACCAGAATTCCTTAGGGATCATATTAAAGTTGTATCTTTATCACCACTGGGTTTAAAACTTATAACTGCCGGATGGGAATTACTTTTTCTCTTGACAATGAACTTGGAAAAACAAGTTGGCTATAAGACAATGAACTGAGTGCCATATTTGTTAATTCCGGCAATCATATTTCATCCAGATGTTTCGTGATGCAAGACTACTAAGATGTACTTTGTTCACATAGGCCATCTTCATCTAGGCAATAGCCAATGGGCCCAAACAATAAAACCTAAGCCTAAAATTGTGCCTACTAACCGCCAATGGCCTTTGAAAATATTGACACATAACATTGTTTATATATTATTTACATGTATTGTATTATTAACTTAGAGGCAGTTCTTGTAATTTGCTTTCCTTATTTGTTTATTTACTATACAGGTACAACCCTCAAGGTTGGGAGGCAGTCTTTAAACCAGTCTCAGATACATGCACAGAAAGAGGATTCAAGTCACCTACGCCTTGGGGAGGAGGTGGGTAAAGATAAAGCATTCAGTTATTATGTCCCCTCATCTTTTTTTGTGACTGGAGATTGAAATTTGGTGTCACCGCCAGTGACAAATCGTTACATTTTTCACCAAAAACGGTGCCTTATTATTATGGTCTCCTTTTTTGTGCATGGATAATATAATTATCTGTATAAAGCCTTGTTGTATTTTTTACAAAGTGATGACATTTTGTCATGTATATGTATATTGCTTGTAATAGTTTTGGTCCTGAGTGTTTTATTTATTCCATTATAACACACCCAGTCAGTTAATAAACTCACTAATTGTGAGTATTTCTTTTTTTTCATTTTAGATGAGAATCGTTTGAAAGATGTCCAGGTCGTCAGCTTGCCAATAGTTGACAGTTTACACCCTCGTCCTGCTTATATGCCTCTTGCTATCCCAGAGGACCTTGCCCCGAGGCTCATCCGTCTCCATGGTAACCCATTTGTGTGGTGGGTAGGGCAATTTATGAAGTATTTATTGCGGCCACAGGCGTCACTCGCTGAAGATATGGCTGAAACCAAAGATAAACTGGGCTTTGAGAGCCCCATAGTAGGGTGAGATAGAATCATTAATGATCATTTAATATTTAAGTGATATTAGAATATGCAAAGAAATCAGCTTCATAAACCAGCCCCTACTAGTACATTTTTTTATATCCTAAATCACTATGTAAATTGTAGATGCCTTTGTTAATAAAGAATGAGGAACAAACCGTTTACAGCATCGAAACGAATCATTGAATATTATCTGATCTGAAAATCCCCGAAAAGTAAGCTTCCTCAGTTCACAAACCCCTTGGAAGTTTAAATAATATATTCATCTAGCTTGCATTAAAATCTAGAATAATGCAGATTTAGAGAGTGCATGTAGTTAAAAGAAAATAATGAATACTTATAATACCTTGTCATATCATACACATATTGTTTGATTTCAGTGTCCATGTACGTAGAACAGACAAGGTGGGCACTGAAGCAGCATTCCATTCAATAGATGAATATATGGTCCATGTAGAGGAATACTACGCGCGTCTCGCTAGGAGACAAACTGTACATAGAAAAAGAGTATATTTAGCCACCGATGAACCTAATTTATTAGCAGAAGCTAAACAAAAGTAAGTGCTGTATAAGAGGAGGAATACACCAGAATTCGTAGATGACCCTCATCTCAATGTAAACATGAACATCTAGAGCAAACTCCCATGCAGTGATATATCACTGCAGCGGGCAGGTATCTCACCGTAAGCATGGTAACTTCGTAATAACCAATTGACGTGATTGGTTCTAGTCCCATGCTTGGGTCGCGTGATTGTAGAATTTAAACACAACTTTTACTCAGAATTCCTTCCGCGGTGATGTCTTCTCATATTTCAATAATTTTGAAATATTTTTAAGAAATAATGATTGGGGAACATTCATGAATACATAGTATATTTATAAGTTGTGTGAAAATTGACCACATATATGATGAAAAGGGGAACTATTTTCACCAAATTTTGGGGATTACCTTCATCTGCCCGCCACAGTGTCTCAATGGGAGTTCGCATCTAGAGGTTCATCTTTGAATTGTGGGTATTTCCTCCTCTTGTAGATTATCAAGCTATTTATTATTGATGTGAAACCACCACCACTATAAGCACATGATAATTCATTTCATATGCTTATTAATCAACCTCTATTTAATAGATAGAAAAAATAGAATATTCCATTTTGATGAAAGCTTAATTTCCAAAATTTGTCTTTTTCTGACAGTTTCATCATCTTTATCAATTTTTCCATTATTAATGCATGATTATTTCCATGATTAATGCATGATTATTTCCTTGATTAATGCATGATTATTTCCTTGATTAATGGATGATTATTTCCTTGATTAATATATTTATGATTGCTTTGTTGCAGATACCCCAGCTATGTGTTCATAAGTGACACTGGGATTTCACAAACTGCTGGTCTTAACAGTCGCTACTCAAGCTCATCACTGCGTGGTGTTATTTTAGACATCCACTTCTTGTCTCTCACAGATCATCTAGTCTGTACTTTCTCTTCACAGGTAAAATTTGAAGTGTTTTTTTAATATATCATACCTGTGTGCAATGTTTCTCGTATCTCTGTATTTGGAATTAGTTTATTATTACATGTGGATGTGTTAGGATTTTAAAGATTTCTAGAATTGATTCTTTTATATTCATATTCTTTAAAGTCCCCGTCTAAAGTTTGAAAATATTTTTTTATCATTCAATTACTATTTGTCAGGACTTAAAAAGTGATTTTAGAGATTTTTGAACAAAAAATTTTTTTTGAAAAAAAAGTTGTGAGCATTTCATTTCTCAAATATTCAAATTTCCCGCCATTTTTCAAAAAAAGTTGAAATTTCTTAATCATCAAATATTTCTTAATGCATTTCAAAAAAGATTATATTTTAACACCAATGCAAAGATTGAACAAAAGACACACTATTTCAATAATAAAATGTCATATTTAATGGGCCACTTCAATGTTTTAGCTTATCAAAAATATTTTGAAACATTAGTGATGTCACTAAGGTAACAAAAACTTTTTGAAAAAAATTAAAATTTTTTTTTCGATGTCAATCTTTTCTAAATATGCTAGACTTTCATAAAAAACCAATGTTGATTGTCTAACCAGGTTAAAAGGAAGAATAAATTATGTTTTAGATATCATTGTACCATTGGTTTCTATGAGAACTAAAATTTTGAAATGCATTTTTCTCAGAACCATTTTCATGCACTGATAAGTTCATTTCTCGCTTGTTTATCAACCGATTTTCTTAATTTTTTCGGCAAAAAACATGGGAGGATGTATGCTATGCATTAGTATGAATTGTGGCTAATTAGAAGATATGAGTGACCTCTAAAAGTTGGTTTTGAATAAATTCACACATTTTGGAACAAAAAGTCTATCAAAAACCACTTTTTGAAATTAAAAAAAAAAGTTTCACATATCACACTTTGATAACATTGGGTAAGACTACAATATAAGCCAAAGTGGTTTAAACTTTACATGGGGCCTTTAAATAAATACAGTAGATGCTTTTTTATGTAGAAAAACAAATAAATTTACATAAGACATCCATTATATTGACTTAATTTGGTAAGAAATGTGTATATGTCAAATGTTAGCAACATGAAAAGACTGTGCTATATTTTCTTGCAGGTATGTCGAGTAGCATATGAAATTATGCAACATCTTCATCCTGATGCTTCATCCCACTTTAACTCACTAGATGATATATATTATTATGGTGGCCAAAATGCTCACAACTTACGTGCAATTTATGAACATAGTCCTAAATCTATGCAAGAGATAGGTTTCGAGCCAGGTGATGTCATTGGAATGGCAGGAAACCACTGGAACGGTTTCTCAATGGGCTCAAATCGTCAAAATTCAAAATCTGGGTTATTCCCATCATATAAAGTTGAAGAAATATATAATATTGTAAAATTTCCTACTTATTCAGAAGCAGATAAAAAGGGTAAAAGGTGAAATGAGTTACAACTAGTGAAACAGTAAAAGCAATAGATCAGATCTTCTTTATTGCTTTTAATTTTAATTCAGTTTTATTTTATAAATGAGTAAAGATCCTCTTTGATAAATATCAACATTTCTGCTATTCTCCAGTGGCATAAATAAGATATTGTTGTCAATAAGTTTTTAGATTTACTTTTTAGTTTACTATGAATCTATGGAAGATCTCTATGAAATCCGTATAGTTGTACTGAGCATTTATGTTTTTCAGTAACTTTGAAGTATAGGTAGTGCCAATGTACTATATACAAACAATTTGATTTCAGTAGCATTATCTAAGTTAGTTTTAATGTTTCTACTTCATAGTTCATCATCTTGTTGTTTTGTTGAGTTGTCTAAATACTAAGTTCCTTAGACTTCTCGTCATCTGATGAACCACCATTGTTGTGTATACAAAAGTATTAAGTAAATTAAATGGTAGGCCAAAGAATAAGCATCAACATCTATTAAAGTCTACTTGATGAATCTACTTGAGCAACTGAGAGTTACAACCCATCTTGTTAAAAATATGTTGGCACTCTATCGAAAAGATAAAATATTCTGATATTTTGTCCGAAGTTTCAAAATAAAAGTCCATGGAATCATGAATTCAATTTTACATTCAAGATGTATATTATATGGTTCTTTGTGTTAAAACAACAGATGCTGTTAAACTTTATTGGAGTCATCCAAAGCTTGAAAACCTACTCCACTGACATATAATGAATCAAATTTTAGATGTTATTCTAAAAGTATAAGTATGAATTTGTGTTCCTTTTGATGTTTATGTATTCATAAGTGATTCACCTGTATGTATTTATAAGTGATTTACCTGTATGTATTTATAAGTGATTCACCTGTATGTATTTATAAGTGATTCACCTGTATGTATTTATAAGTGATTCACCTGTATGCATTATAAGTGATTCACCTGTATGTATTTATAAGTGATTCACCTGTATGTATTTATAAGTGATTCACCTGTATGTATTTATAAGTGATTCACCTGTATGTATTTATAAGTGATTCACCTGTATGTATTTATAAGTGATTCACCTGTATGTATTTATAAGTGATTCACCTGTATGTATTTATAAGTGATTCACCTGTATGTATTAATGTATTTATAAATAACAATTTTGATTATAAATTTGTTTAGTCAAGATTTTACAGAGTAAATATATGCACATATACATGTAATGATCATATACACTACACACAATGTTCATATGATGCATATGATATATGATGTAAGGTACATGTTGGGCCAAAAAAGAATCCATATTTTGCATGAACTTATTTAGCCATTGCTGAAGATCTATTCTTAAAAGAAAATTTTTTGGAAATTCATGGCTTATTAAAACGTTTTTGCATAATAAAAATGTGGAAATTTTTGCTCCACGCTGTACATAAAGATTATGTACTCGGAGGTTATTAACACAGGTTTAGTCCAAAGGAGAAACACATGTGTCCTCATACGAGGAATTAACGCTGTATCCAAAACCAGCTTTCCATAACATGTATCCCATATCTATATCCAAGATTTTGAAAAATGGATTAATATTATTTATTCAAACATGACTGTATTCATGCCTTCTATAAACTGTGAACAAAGTCAATGCTTCAGGTGGGTTATATTCGAGATTAATGCCCCAGCTCTGTACTAGTGTTTCGTCCAGTGCACTCAATGGTCAGTTCAGGCTGTTCCGTTCTTCTTTCAATAATTATCAATGTAGTAGATATGTGTGAAACCAATAAAATAGGCCTAAATGTCAATAAAAAAGTCGGTCAGGAGGTAAGTAAACAAATTGGAACAGCCAAACGCTCAACCGGAAGTAGAAATGAACATCGAAATTGACGATTTTGCAATATTCTGGTGAGTTTTCATGTTCGAATCGGAATATAGACCTCAGAGTAGAGCTACTGGTTTCGAATACACCCCTTAGGTCTAGGCACAAAAGCTCGAAAACGTTTGTGCCAAGACCTGCGGGGTGTATTCGAAACTAGTAGCCCTGCTCTTCCGTCTATATTTCTTAATTAAACTTTAAATATGAAATTTTCATTAATAACTTCTTAAAAATTAGTGAAAAATGTACTTGGATCCTTAGTAGGTATGAGATACATATTTATACACTGTACATGTGTGTATGAGAGAGACAATCAGAATCACATATTTTGGCAACTGTTTAATTTCAAATAAATGTGAACATACACATTTTCAATCATTGTTTATATGTGTAATTGCTTGTATCATGTATATTGGTTCTATTTTACATCAATCTGAGTAATTATCAAGTACAAGTTGTAAGTACGTATGTACGAGTAGATGACATTGTAATTTACTTTATAATAAAACCTGTGAATTGCGCCATATTTCACTTCGTAACAGTGGAGAAACTATTATTAAATAGAGAAACAATCAAAAGCTGATTTACACAGTGATTGTCAGAACTTTCCTTTCATATATTATTTTGTATTATTATTACAGTATAATTTTAGTATATAGTGAGATGAGCATACCAGTGTATATGTCCTGTCAACACTTTGAAATATAATTTCATATTTTTGATCATTGTGTAGAAATGAATAAAGTTAGGGATGTTATCCAATTATCAACAGTTGTGGAATAATGAAGCTAGTTTCATTGGGGGAGGGGGTAAATGATGGTTTCATTAGCGAATAATGTTGATTTTTGATATTCAAGTGAAAGACAAATCAACATTTTAAAACTTTGTTAGATGAGGGGAGGGGGTCAAACTGTAATGAAATTAATTTTGTTCATCCACAACTGTTGATAATTTGACATCATCCCTTATGGGATTAAGATGCGCATATCTCCATGGTAACATGGATGAGAACCAATGAAAGTGTAACTCTAAATGGTTCTACTTAGAATAGCTGTTATATGCATATTTGTGGATCAATGTTATATCAGAGTATTTTTGATGTAAGATGTGTTTTATCATACCTAGTATTCAAATGTAGAAATTATGAGTAGTGCAATTATCACTATGCTTTTAAATTAGTATTTACAATGGATGATTTTATACTGAGATTTAATGAAATCCACCACATTTTACTTGTGTTACACATGCAAATTACATAGAAGCCTCAAGAATTACAAGTCATTATGGGCCTTGTAAAAGCAGGCTCTTACGAGTCAAGGCCCGTTGACTCAACGAGCTCTGTACGGGCTTGTATGGGGTCCGATGTAATTTGCCTGTGTATATTTTTAAATGTAATGTAAAACTTGCAGGCAAATTATATGATTAGTTTGGTTGGACTCTTGAGGGATTGTCTCCAATTATCAACAGTTCTGGAATGGAAACGTTTGTTTTGTTAGAGGGGAGGGGGGGGGGTAAATGATGGTTTTCTAAATGAATAGTGTTGATTTTATCCCATATTGGGCTCAGTAAGTTATATGGGTGTTCAAATTCATCCACATTTGAGAAAATAAGAATGAAGAAAAATATAGTGTAAAAAATAAAATTTATTTCACAGCAGCACATGCATTGTTATGTTATGTTGGAAGTTTATTGATATTTTGAACTGATAAACACATAGAGCAATGTACAATAATAAAATACATGAAATCTTAAAGAGAAAAATGTTTGTAACACAAAATAAACCTGGGAAGCTGCTTACAATACTCATTCTTGTATGCAGTTCTCAATTAATTATTAATTATTCAAATAAATAAAGGTGCAGAATTACGGTCCTATAAACTATAACAAGTCACAGAAAATACACTGAAACCTATATTAACAAATGTATTTTTTTAAGTGAACATCATTTCTTGAAACATATTCCATTCAATTGACATCTTCAAAACACTGTACTGAACACCCACTTACAGTGAACCATTTTTGTTGCTCCAAATATACAAGTATGTTCGTCACGTTTCAATGTACGCAATAAATACATTTATTCCATAATAACATGTTTTCCCTGGGAAATAAACCGGGAATAAAATTGATATTAAAAAAATCCCATATAAAATCCTGTATCAGATCCCTTTTCAGGTAGAACTATCAGATTTCATGTGACTGACTATTGTGTTATTATGGCATATTATGATCCATGTTGGTATTATATATTATTTCTATTTCAAAATTTGTTAATAAAAGTTGAAAATGTCATATGATAAATTAAAATTGTATTATTTTCTGTCACCATCATTGGGTGACGACATGCAAAATAAGTTTCAGAAAAAATATTATAGAGTAAATAGGTTATGGTCATGATGGAATATGAATTCTCCCTTGAGAAAATATGATATTGGCCTTTGGTCAATATGATATTTTCCTTTGCCACTATCATATTTTCCCTTGGAATAAAATTCATATTCCATCCCTCCCATTAAATAACCTCTATTTATTCCATAATAACATGTTTTCCCTGGGAAATAAACAGGGAATAGAATTGATATTCAAAAAATCCCATATTGGATCCCGGATCAGGCAAAATCCTGTATCAGAAATATTTTTGTAGTGTGGCTATTGAAATATACATAATAATCAGGGTCTCCATAATGTAAAGTGTAGACCTTTTGGACACCTTGTATATTTGTAAAGCCACCCTTTCAGTTTCTATAAATCCAATAATTGTAAGTCTCAAGTAATATATCAATGTCATAAACACAACAACGGATTCTATTATACTTAGCAATCAATAATAGCTATTCTCTATGGACTAGAAAGAAATGTTAATGACCACCTATAATGAAAAGTTCCAGTGAACAGTTTTGTTATTATTCGACATTGATGTGAGATCATGTTATTAACACAGCTTATGTACCTAGTCTTTCCCCAGTCAATGGTAGTCCACTCAAACTCCACTCTCAGCAAGTACAAGTATCTCTACGAATTTTGCAACTTTATGCACCTCTATTAAGGCTTATTTAACAGTTAATCCTACTGAGTAATGATTACATAGTGAGTTAAAAGCTGTCCTTATGTATCATTTCCACTAGGTGTCATGACACAAGATAACCTACATTTTCAAGGATTTTTGACATTCCAACTGATGCTATGGTTGGTTCTCTTGTTTTTTGTATAGCCCTGTAGTCCCAGATGACTCCCTTCATAGGCTTGGAAGCATAATTGAATTCATTGTCCATGTTGTACACACTGACACAAACTCTATTATGTCAGAATAATAAAGTAAATGAGTCATCATATATATTGTAACTGGTGTCATGTCTATCATGACATTGATTTTCAGTATCATGATGTATATACGAGATCACTCATATCCACATATTTTCAAGCAGACATCCAGGCAGGATAGACAGCCTGAGACGCAGCATCTACATTTCTCCTTACACCAAGGTACCCATCTGGTCTCCCTTTTTTCAACATCTCTTATTATAATCTGTTCCCGATCAGTAATACTGACACTATCAAATGGATTGGCGTCATAATCCGAAAGTCGTTTTCTATTATTTGCTTGATTCATATTTTCAAGCTCGATTTGTCTTAACGAAGCTGCAGAACTTGATGTAATATCCGCCATAATTGTTCTACATTATCTAGTAATTACATATATGAGATTATTCAATAGTTTTTTAACGATAAAAGACCTCCAAGATTGTCCATAAGCTATTATGTTTCGTTTAACATCATAAAAGCTATTGTGTAATGTATCTATTGCGAGTCGATGATTTTTCTGGAATTATCCAATAAGTTAATAATGTTAGGCTGTGTATTCCCAGCTGTATATTCCTGTCTTCACTAAGTGGTTGCTATTTTCATCACATATTATGTTCTCTTCCTGTGTTATATTCCTGTGTTATATTCTATAGATTTACTGGAGTTCTGTATTTCAGCCGTCCATATTTAAACCACCATATGTGTTTCATAAATTTACTGCTTTATATATCAATTTTAAATCATCCTCTGGAATATTCAACATGTGAAATGCCTGGATTGTTCAATTGTAAATATCGTCTACTGTTCGCCTGCTACTTAAAACTTGCATATACTGCTTGTAGGCTGACCTGGCAAATCTACAATGGTCTTTTATATGAATAGCAATACAATAACAATAGCGCCAATATAAACAGCTTATTTCTATGAAACTGATCAATTGGCTTAACATGTCAATAGAGAGTCAATAATTCTTCTATTATAAAGGACTCAGGCAGTAAACCTATTATTATTAGTAGCCATACACCAATAAAAAATTAACGGGTTGAATATGATGAAAAAGATTTACTCTGAGAAGTACATGGCAGTGTATTATTTTTGTGGTGGTACTTTTTAATACACTGAGATCTTAAACAAGAAGGCTCTGTATTTATTTGGATTTTATTATAAAGTATATGGAATATCACCCCCAAAGAATTTTCCATTTTCATTTAGAGTCTTCAGCCATTCATCCTTTTCAGACTTCATTCAATATGCGTAATAGATTTTAGTATTCCCAATACTTCCTCAAATGGGCTCCAAACATTATTACCAACCCTTTCACCTTATTACATAAATGAATAAACGCAAGGAGCCAGACAAATAAATAAGTCATTTTACTGTGCTCTAAAGAAACTGAGAATGAAATCTCCATTAGAAGCATATAATTTGATTGATAGCTATAGTTCCAAGAGGTAAAATCAAAAAAGAAAGATTAGACAATCCTCATGTGTGATGGATTCAATAGAAGCTTTTAGGAGCCTGTAAAACTACAAGCAAATAATGAAATCAGAAACCCATGGGAACATTAGTAACCAAAGACATACAGAAGCTCATTTATACAACTGGAAAAATCACATACTATGAAACAGCACACTTTTGGATTTTCACAAATTTACTTTTGAAGCCAAGGCATTAATATGACAAAATGTCACCACCTAGTTGCTCACAATATTATGAGTTCAATCATGAGTCAGATTTGAATGAAGATAATAAAATACCTTTTTGACCTTAAGAATGTCATTGAAGGTCAAATCTAGAGTCAGATTTGAACTGTTGAGAACTTGTACATGATTTTGAAAATTTTTCAAGCAAGTCAATTTGAAGCAAGTTGAACAAGTTGAAAAAGACCTTTTTTGACCTGAGAAAGTCATTGAAGGTCAAATCACGAATCAAAAGTCAGATTTAAACTTCTGATACTTGTAGATGATTTTGGAAAAAAATTGGTCAATTTATAGCAAGTTGAAAAAAGACCTTTTTTTTTTTTTTTTTTTTTTTTTTTTATTTATTTCATTAAAACATGATAACATTTTTACATATTCGTGGTCGTGACACCTACATAGGTATATAATTGACCACATTTAAAATCGTTATTCTAAAATTTTCAAGTGCTTGAAAGTTTAACACAACATGACACTGGGTGAACCATAATTTGTCTCATGAATTAAAAACATTGGTAAAAAATAATGTACAATAAAGAGGATGGAATTACCTTATGTTTGCAGAACATCAAAATCAGTATTTTGAAAAAGTGTCATCTTTAAAAAGACGTTTTAGTTTATAAATATTATTGGTAAGTTTAATAGTATTAGGAATTTTATTCCAGATAATTTCACCTTGTACTTTAAAACTGTATCTCAAATAATTGGTTTTGAATTTTGTTACATGAACTTGTTCATTCTGTCTAGTGTTGTGTTCATGAACACTATTGTTTTTTCCAAAGAAGTCAATAAAAATGTCACTTGGAAAAGAATCGGGTCTGTTAATACATTTGTAAGTTAGTTGCAGAATATTAAGGTCATATATGTCAGTAAATTTTAGAATTTTGAATTGTTTAAAGAATGGCCCGGTATGTTCTCTATTTCCGCTGTAAGTAATAATTCTTAAAAAACGTTTTTGTAGTTTAAATATTGAATTTGTTGCAGTTTTGCCTGCATTTCCCCAAGCACATATACAGTATTGAATTTGAGAATATATAAGTGAATAGTAAATTGATAGAAGTGTTTTTGTATTTAGTTTATGTCTACTTTTAAATAGTATCCCGATGATTTTTGATATTTTAAGCGATATTTTTTTTATATGTTCCTTCCAGTTTAAATCCTCATCAATAATTATCCCTAAGAAGTTGAATGATTGTACTCTCTCTACTAAATTATTTCTTATTTTGATCTCAATATTTTGTGGAACTTTATGTTTGCAGGTTGTATATATCATAAATTTTGTCTTCTGTACGTTAAGAGATAGCTTATTAGCACAAAACCAATCATCAATTTTATACAGTTCACAATTTAATTTAGTTATCAGATTATTTATGTTCTTATCAGAATACAAGATGTTTGTATCATCTGCAAAAACTACATATTTTAACAAAGAACTTGAACATATAATGTCATTGATATATATAATAAACAAAATAGGACCTAAGGTAGTGCCTTGTGGAACTCCACATGTGATTGATTGTTCCTGAGATTTAACATTATTATCACCATATACAGTAAATTGTTTTCGATTATTTAGATAACTTCTAAACCAATCATTAGCTTTTCCTCTAATACCATAAAAATTGAGTTTAGATAATAAAATGTCATGATTAACAGTATCAAATGCTTTACTGAGGTCCAAGAATATGCCAATAGAGAACTGTTTATCATCTAATGCTTTACGCAAATTTTCTAAAAAAGAAAGTATAGCCAAGTAAGTGGATCTATTTTTTCTAAAGCCAAATTGATTACGACACAAAAGTTTGAATTTTTCAAAAAAATCTGTAAGTCTATGAGCCATTACTTTTTCAATTATTTTTGAAAAAACAGATACTAAAGAAATAGGTCTATAGTTACTGAAGAATTGTTTTGTACCTTTTTTATATAATGAAATTACCTTGGCAACTTTCAAATCATCTGGAAAGATGCCAGTTTTAAAAGATAGTTGAGTTAGGAATACAAGAGGTTTTGCAAGGATGGCACTACTATTTTTGATAACTATAGGCTTTATATCATCATTACCAGCAGATTTATCTTTCAAATTATCTAAAATTGATTTTATTTCGTCAAAAGTGACATGTCGTAGATATAAACTTTGGCTTAAAGAATTAGACATTTTCTTCAAATAACCTTGAAAAGGTCAAATCTTAAATATAAAGTCAGATTTGAACTTCTAAAAACATGTAGATGGTTTTAAAAAAAATTGATGTTAGTCTTAACAGTATTTGTTAAGTTATTGGAAGTTGTAAGAATTTGTTACAGACGCCGATCGCCAACCGCCATAAAAAAAACCCGGAGACCATAACAATATGTCACCACTTTTTGGTGGTGACATAAACACAGAAAAGGCAGTCTTCAAACCAAGAGTGTAATAATAATAAATAAAATGTAGATATTTTGTAGTTTTAGGGAGTATAATTTATTTGCTCATTGTTCGATATTAAAGCCCACTTTCACTGGGGAACAAGAATGTTTTTGGCACTTATTTTTATCTCAATGTGGGATCGAGGGTTAATAAAGTTGTGTCAAATTTAGATATCAAATGTATTCTTAATTAGAAAATGAATGTGCCACCGTCAATGAATTCATTCTAATAGTTTTTCTAGCAATTGCACAAATGTGAATTTGCAAGACTATCTCTCCCATTGGCTTACATGTTAAAGTCTGTTTATGTTTGATTTTCTATTTACATAATATCTACTGGAAATGTGGATGTCAAAGATGGAGATCAAAACTGATGAGAGGTTTTAATCAAATTTTGAATTGAATTGAAAAGGTTTTTGTGAGATAAGTTGGCAAATTCAATTGTAGGATGGATGAATATTCAATTAAATCCGCGGATACGACTTGCATGGGAATGGAGATTTTCAAAAATTCATCAGATTAGTCATTTATTTTCATCCTAATGCAATCGTGGAAAAGCAGAACATTGGAATTGATCACAATTTATATTTCCAGCATTAAAAGTGGTTTTAACACAGATTATGCAAATAAGAAATCAAATATAAAGATGTAATACAACAATGAGGGAGCTAAGGTTGGCAAACTTATAAAGAGGTGTGTATATACAAAGGTACATCACATGAGTACATGTTCACATATTTACATACAGTAGAGCATATGTATTTATGTACTGTATAATGTAATAAGAATAAGAAAATTCACATGTTCTTGTCATATTTTTATTATCTAATCTGATATTTTTCACTGATATCTCTCACATATACACTTCATATTTCCATGCATTTACAAACGAAAATCTCTCATGGCAATTACAAGAAATTCAGCTACAGATTCTATCCAATATTTAGAAATACATACTGCACTTAAACTGTCATAATTTGAATTCTTTACACAACTGCATATCAATGGATAGACTATGTACTAGTAATTGAATAACTCAAATGCTGAAATGTCCTGCATTGTCCCGAATACTATGACCTCAACACAAATTCCATGGGACTAAATGACATTGTCATGTATTATTTAGCAGAAGGTACCATTTGCATATTGAATTCATGTCTGATGTACTGATATATCTCTAAGGCCATAGACTGACATTGTCATGTATTATTTAGTAGAAGGGACCATCTGCATATTGAATTCATGTCTGATGTACTGATATATCTCTAAGGCCATAGACTGACATTGTCATGTATTATTTAGCAGAAGGGACCATCTGCATATTGAATTCATGTCTGATGTACTGGTATATCTCTGAGGCCATAGACTGACATTGTCATGTATTATTTAGTAGAAGGGACCATCTGCATATTGAATTCATGTCTGATGTACTGGTATATCTCTAAGGCCATAGACTGACATTGTCATGTCTTATTTAGTAGAAGGGACCATCTGCATATTGAATTCATGTCTGATGTACTGGTATATCTCTAAGGCCATAGGCTGACATTGTCATGTATTATTTAGTAGAAGGGACCATCTGCATATTGAATTCATGTCTGATGTACTGGTATATCTCTAAGGCCATAGACTGACATTGTCATGTCTTATTTAGTAGAAGGGACCATCTGCATATTGAATTCATGTCTGATGTACTGGTATATCTCTAAGGCCATAGACTGACATTGTCATGTATTATTTAGCAGAAGGGACCATCTGCATATTGAATTCATGTCTGATGTACTGGTATATCTCTAAGGCCATAGACTGACATTGTCATGTATTATTTAGCAGAAGGGACCATCTGCATATTGAATTCATGTCTGATGTACTGGTATATCTCTAAGGCCTTTGATTGAGACAGATGTCCTCTCTCCTGGATGACAGGAACAGAGCTGGAATACAATGAAAAAACATATTCAATAACTTCAATGTCTATACATTATGCTCCCTGATAAGTCATTAAGATCCCTCATCAGTTATCATGCTCCCTCATATATCATTACCATAATGATACAGATACAGGATAGTCTTATTATCTCACCAACACAAGCCGTGACATATTGTCATAGTCTCCCAACTTATTTTGTGGATAGTGTTTGGCATTTGGTGTTTGATGTATGTAACAAATGGCTGGCGGTGACATTTTGTATGTTAATTTAGCTCCAATTACGTTAATAATATGCAATCTAGTTCCCCTAGCAATGAATTTATAATTAAGATCATACAAAATCAACATCCACATTATGTAGAAGAATATGAAACAACAAACATTGTAAAATTATAATTCTGAAGTCATACATCTGTACATGCGAAAATGTTTCAAAATCCTATTATGCAAATCTAAAACACACTGTGAATAAGTACTGAATTAATAAACAGTGCCAATAAATACTTCACTGCACTAACTGGATTCAGGAAACTCTCCTTACTCATACTGAATATAATTATTTTAAAGTACCTTTGCATAAAGTCTCTCAAAGTCCTATAGTTGTGGGAAAGATTTAGTGCGGTGACATAGTTGATCTTCGGTAGGGACATGTAGAACTTCATTAACTTAAATATATAAATAATACAGAAATAAAGTAAATATCATATAAAGATCTTTAAGCAACAAAATCCCAACTAACTCGATAGTTAATGTTTTTAACAAACTTTTGATTGGTTCAAAATGTTCCTCATTACTAAAACTGCCTAATTTGTAAAACTTATATACATGTATGTAGGGAAAGATGATCTTTTAAGTACATGTATTTTACCTGTTCTCTTTTGGTTGTCAAAGTTTCAGGTACATTAACATGCTGATTTTTCCGCTTCTCCATGTGGACAATGTCTGCTATGATTTTAGAAGTTTCCTCTACAAAGAAATAAAGCTTGATCTCAAAAAACACAATATATGCTCCGCGTCACATTGTTATAATATGTATGTATATAAATTGAATGGAACAATAAACTTAAACTTAAAAACTAAAAGAGCATTTCATAATTCTCCAATATAGACAGAGCATGCATCTCGCTCTCCAAGATTTGATACAAAGTCTGCATTGTCAGCAATTTTCCTAGCATGAGAGCAGGTGGCTCCTGCACCTTATTAAAAGGATAGGTATCGAAATTGTACTATTAAATTGACAATGTGTACAATTTTCAGAATTTTTTGATGACTGGTTTAAGAGAAACGTGTGTTCAAAAAGTTCACCATATCGATACCAATCCTTTAGAAATAAAATGCCACCCTGTTAGCATTCTGCTAGGGGAGGATATCAAGTTTTACATTAAAATGCATTTATTTGTTGTCTAACTGTAAGGCATTCTACTTACCCTGGGAGTCACTGTAGAAAACTTTAACTCTGCTTTGAGATAGATGTGCCAGCATAGTGTCTGTGTACTTTGTACGGAACCTGAAAAGCATAAGAAATAATTAAATATTTATGAATGATATTTTTCTTTCATAGAAATATGTTGATCTGAAGCAGGAAACACAAAAAGAGTTAGTTAATTCTGCGAGGCAGCTATACTAACTACTGTAGATTGGGTTAATTTGGTGCCCGCTTTAATTTGGCCAATTTGGCAAAATTGAAAAATTCGCCAATATAAATCTGCGCCAAAAGTCAGAATGAATCATCTAGGGTATTTTGTCCAGTGTATCTAGGTCACTTCCGGTTTAGTTTTTTCCAAAAATATGAAAAAATGTCTCTCCTAAATAGGGTTAGAACTGGTCAGTCACTCATTAATACTCAGGGGAAAACAAGAAAGGAAAAGCACGGTACCGTAGCAGCATCGATAGAGGTGCAAAATGTAAAGGATGATCTCACAAAAATTTACAAATGTGATGAATATCGCCAGTGGTCCTCAATAGAAAAAAAAGAACATAGCCAAACATGCCCATTTACATGGTAATTCACAAACAGCGCGTAAGTTTAACATTGCATTAACATTTTTTTTTCATATCTGCCAAATAAAATTGGGGTTTTTCAACAGATTATGTAGATGCAAACATTTCATTACAAAAAAGTCTTCATTTTAAGATTGGCAAGTTATTTGTCGAACAGAAAAACATTTAAACAGAAAGGGTTCTTCAATGATCTATACAATCTGGCTGAAAAATATGAATATATACCAGACCAAATTCAACAATTCATCTGTAATGGCAATTATTTGATTAAGGAAAAGTGGAGACTGCTTACTAAATCACAAATTCATATTAATGAGGAGAAAAAATGGCAAGAAAGCTGCCAGAAGAATGTCTCTTTACAATATTTTCGTAACGTCCATACGGAACTCAGCCCAAGCATAATGTGGGAATTGGGTGGACAATTCCCAAAATGCACTTGGAATTTAGGCAATCTCATTCATTTATCCTTACCTAATGTATATGATAAGAAGTGTAAAATGTGTGACACCATTATATTTACAAATGAGTTCATAATCGTGCATTACCTATTGCATTGCCAAAATAGCAGAATTATCTGTGAGAGAGACGATCTTTTTAATTTAATAGTCTCAATTTTAGACATAGATACTGGTGTAAAGCTGTTTTCTGCTGACACACATGTTTTTATTGATGCCATACTAGGAAGTCAGGCAGATGTTCTCCAACAATTGGATGATGACACATTTTGTAATTTTTTACTAACTATTGCAATTAAGCTGCAATTTGTGCAGCACTATTTCATGTAAATATTATTCTTACATTATCATGATTATTCTCTATTGTATAAAATAACTGTATTGTAATTATTATGTTGTTGCTCCGATTAATTTTCGGGAATAAAAGAAACAATAAACAATAAATAATAGAAAAAAATGAACATAGCCAAACAGGCCCATTTACATGGTAATTCACAAACAGCGCGTAAGTTTAACATTGCATTAACATTTTTTTTCATATCTGCCAAATAAAATAGCCGCCAATATGCCAAAAGTGGCAAAATCGCCTAATTAAGTAGCGCCAAATTAACCCAATCTACAGTAATCATTGCATATTTAACTTAACAAATATTTTTAATTCAAGTAGATTAGCTAACCACCCCCATGTGTTGCACATATTTCCAATAAATACTGTAGATTTTAGCCCCAAAATTATCTAGGGTATTTCGCCAAATTAAATAGCCGCCAAAAATACTTGTTATTTCTAATGTTTTGGACATTTGAACGTGTAAATTGGTGTGAGACATTTAAAAACGGCTGCCAGGAGGTTGAGGCTAGACGATGATACTATTGATGCGCTCTTTGCAGACTCTGAGAGTGACAATGACAGTGATTCTGAAATTGAATTTTTCAATGATGATGATCAGTTTGATGTAGATCGCATTCAGCCCAATTTAGATGGAAAACCAGGAGCTAATCTAGGTATTTATACAATTTTTCTTGAAATGAAAGTAAAATTATTGGTTGTGCTATTGCTTCTGTCCCAAAGTGTATGTTTTTTTCGCAACATTTGACATACATGTAACATATTCTAAATAAAAAAATAGTTAGTTAGCTGTTTGTAATGCATATGATTGAGACTGGCAGTTGTATGATAATATGCAACCAGATGATGTGCCTGGATCGGAGATTTCAATCCACCTGCTAGGCGAGGTGTGCTGATAGATACAGGGGACTTTGACCCAGTTGATTACTTCAAAATCTTCTGGCCAGATAATTTAGTTCAGTTAATATCTGATGAGACAAACAACTACGCGTTCTCTTATTTTGATGGACCAGATGTGTTTGAAAATCTGCCACCAAGGTCAAGATTTAGAGACTGGACAGAAATAAATCCAGAGGAAATCTTGAAATTTACTGCTTTACAGTTAAGCCTGAGTATGCCAGCTGAAGTCGATTATTGGACCATAGGTTGTTGGCTGAT